>LR990009.1:677500-1954796 GCA_905147175.2 Nymphalis urticae
AACCTTATGTGATCAAGATGGTTGTTAGCTATAAATTATGATCTATTCATACATTTGAAGACCATCATATCATTTCCTATTTGACAAAGGTTTTACCAATTTTCACAGTTCCGATAGATTGGAAATCGTACTTACACATTACTAGGTACTTATAATAATGTTAAAGAGCATAAGGTCTCAATTGATTATTTACTTTTTAGAGGTATTTTTTTGAGTCGGATATAAATTTTGAATGTGATTTCTAATAATTATAGAATGAGAAATGAAGTATACGCACCCATAAAGCCGGGGGCACACTTGCAAGTGTAACCTTCGAGGTGGTCGACACACGTCGCGTTGTTCTGACAGCGGTGTGCGAGGCAGTCGTCGATGTTCACCTCGCAGCGTACGCCGGTGTAGCCGGCGTGGCAGGAACAGCTTTAAGGAGGGAAATGTCATTTTGAGCTATACATGTATACTAGTTTTTAAATAAAATGGTCATCTGATGGTAAGTGGTCAGATATTGGCGGTAGGAAATAATAAAATATCCCTGACATCGTCAACGCGCCATCAATTTTAAACTACGATGTCATATACCTTGTGCTTGTAGTTAACACATAACAGTACTAAGTATTGATGTTTGGCGGTTGAATACCTGTAGAGTGGGTGGTACCTACACAAATATATTTAATTTACATAGATTGGCGATGGCGAACTAATAATTATCAATTTAGTGTTTTTTTTTATTAAGGAAGGTAGACGGGCAATGCGTAGTCTGTCATGTCATGACATGGAAGTATAGTCCCACACCGAATGCCAACAGCAATGCCCTATTTGATACATGAGAACTCACTGGAAGCGGCCCTCCTCCAGCAGCTGGCAGGCGCCGTGCGCGCAGGGCGAGCCGTAGCACGCGTCGATCTGGTGCTGGCACGTGTCGCCGTGGAAGCCGCGCGCGCACGCGCACGAGTACCCGCCGCCCGCGCTCGCCGCGCACGCGCCGCCGTGCAGGCACGGGTTGCGGTAGCAGCGGTCGCACTTCGCGATCACGTCCGCCGGCGCCGCCTCTGCGCGCGCGCAATCATATATTAAGCGTCGATTTCATCAAAATTATAACGTATCATATAAATCGGTTGATATTCTTCAATAAATTGTAGTAATTGTTTTATATTACATTTTTCTATATTAATAAAGTGAAGAAATCATAAAGATGACCCATCTTAATTATGGAAAACGTACAAATATACATGAAAAAAGTTATAAGAGTTTTAGAATTTAATTAAATTCAAATAAATTCGTTCACTCATTCAACCATTCAGTAAAAGATAAAGAAAAGTAATTTTAATGTAGACTCATTAACATACAATAAAATCGTCCATACCTTTACAGACGAACGCGCTGGAACTGGTACTGAGCACCAACTTATCCCTCATCGGCGGAGGATCAGCGCAGCGAGCGATGCCAGCCTCCACGTACTCGCCGGCGACCTTCACCCATTCACTCAACCAGCGGGCCGAGCAGTCACAGTACAGAGGGTTCGATCCTAACGCGCTGAAAATAATAATATGTAGAATAAAATCTTTAAAATAAATGACTTTAATAAAATACGAATTAAATCATGTGCGAATGTGTGATTGGACAGTTAATAATTCTATAATATAATAATTAAAAACTATATATATTCTATAATATAATATATAAATAAAAACTTTATTAACCACACAAAACAGCAGGATGGAAATTGGAATAAGAATAAAATTATTAAAATGGAATTTAAAAAGAAAAATGAACATCAACATCATAATTATATTAATTTATATATTATACACATTATATTAAATAAAAATGTTATAAAGAAGCAAAACCAAAGTGAAATAACAGAGTAAATAAGAAAAAAAAAAGAAATCGATAAATGGAAAACTAAATACATTATCACTATTATACATTAAAATTAAATAAACAGTTAATCATAATCATTCTTTAAAAAATTCATAACATTTAAATTTATAATTTTATTAATAATTTTTATACATAGTTAACATATATTTAGCCGAGATGGCCCAAAAACGCGTGAATCTTAACCTATGATCGTGGGTTCAAACCCGGGCAAGCACTACTGAATTTTCATGTGCTTAATTTGTGATTATAATTCATCTCGTGCTATATGGTAAAAGAAAACATCATGAGGAAACCTGCATGTGTCTAATTTCACTGAAATTCTGCCCAATGTGTATTCTACCAACCCGCATTGGAGCAGCGTGGTGGAATAAGCTTCATACCTTCTCCTCAAAAAGGGAGAGGAGGCTTTAGCTCAGCAGTGGGACATTCATAGGCTGTTACTGTACTGTAAGGCCTTAAATACATACAAATAATAATATAATATAACTTACACATGAGATATGGACTCCAAGTCCCTGAAGACTCCATCAGCTAGCATGGAGATGTTGTTCCCGTGGAGGGACAGAACGCGGAGCTGTGTCAGCCCTTTTAAGGCGTCGCGCTGCAATGTGTACATTTATTAATATAATCATATCCACTAACTAGTTTTTTTTTTATAGAACAGGAAGGCGGACCAGCATATGGGCCACCTGATGGTAAGTGGTCACCAAACGCTCTTAGACATTGGTACTGTAAGAAATGTTATCCATCAATTACATCGCCAATGCGCCACCAACCTTGGGACCTAAGATTTTATGTCCCTCGTGCCTGTAATTAGACTGGCTCACTCACCCTTCAAACCGGAACACAACAATACCAAGAACTGCTGTTTTGCGGTAGAATATCATTCAGGACTTTCCCTAAGGGGGGAGGTATAAGGTACCTTATGTGCTTTTTGGTATTCCTGACATTGTGTATGGATAATTACATAATGATTGAATGGTTAAGACGTGAGAACATATAGACAAACTCATTTTAGCTAGCGTCTCTTTATATTGGCATTGTAATATTAACCATGGGAATGCGCTACCAACATTGGTAACTAATATGTTCCGTCCCATTTGCCTGTAGTTACACTGGCTCACTCACACTTTTTTTTTATGTTTCCCGGGAGGGCAAATGACTCTACTCCACCTGATGGTAAGTGGTAGTAGAGTCCAAACGCGACGACGGTCAGTACAGTCGGGAAGAAGAAGGTTCTGCACTAGCCGCCTTCGCCTTGCCGGCCCGCAAGATGCCTCTTCACGCCTCGTTTGAAGGAACCCGGGTCGTAAGAGGAGGGGAATACGTGAGCTGGTAAGGAATTCCATTTTTTGGAAGTGCGACAAAGAAAGGAGTTGCCGAATTTTCTTTGTACGCCATGGAATTGACGCCACAGTTGATGCCACACTTCAATAATTATACTAATGCTGTTTATTGGTGGAATTTGAAGATGTGATGAGGGTGGTACCTACCCAGATAGTCTACCATCAAGTTAAAGAAGCGGTACTCATAATATTTCGGGTAAGTTACCTGCACACATCTCAGCCGGTTGTAGCTGACTATGAGAGTGGACAGCTTGGTGAGACCCTCAAAGGTGTTGTTGGAGAGGACGCTGATCTTGTTGTTCGAAAGGTCCAGCCGAGTCAGCTGGGTGAGGTGTCGGATTTGTTCGGACGATATGCTTGTTATTTCGTTGGATTCCAAATACCTGGAATTGGAAATGTTTAGTGGAATTTGTAGATTACTAGTGCTCTAAATAGGGGATGGGACTCACAGCTCGGTGGTGTGCGGCGGCAGGCGCGGCGGCAGCGCGGACAGGCGCGCGCGCGCGCAGCGCACCACCGTGCCCGCGCACGCGCAGCCCGCCGGGCAGTACTCCGCCGGCAGGCAGCCCGCGTCCTCCGCTGGGGAACGAGCGACATACATATATTTTGGATGAAGTTTCCCCTACTGGAGCAGAGCAGAGCAGAGGGCCTTAGCCCAGCATTATTACATTTTAGATTGTTACTTTAGTTCTAATGAACCGATGCCCTTGTCAGCCTGAGCTATATTATACTATGTACATTATGTTAGTGGTCAGGTCTTGCAATAGTTGACATACGTGTGCACTTGAAGTCCGCCAACTCCAGGTGCTGCAGTTCAGCGCCGCGCAGGGGTGGGGGGTGCGCGCACGTGGCGCCGGTCGCCAGGCGGCGCGCGCGCAACCAGCCGCTCACCCACGAGATGTGGCACGTGCAGTGCAACGGGTTGCCGCTCAACGACCTGCAGCAAATATTGTAATATATTTGCCTCTAAATATCGTCTCAAATATCAAATATCTTTGTTACGTTATCAGTTGAAACTCTTCGAGCTCGAACTAACCATGCAATGACTTTTAGCACTTAACTTCGTCGTATTGCCTTCTCTGGTGACCAGCTAGTTCGTTTTCCACCCAAATATGTTGCTAACATTTATGTTACCATTCCACGTGGTCATATATATAGACTTGGCAATCGATATTAATATAAATATAATAATAATAATATCCTGAGACATTACTCATACACGGCTATCTGATCCCAAACTGAGCAGAGCTCGTACTATGGAAACCAGACAACTGATATACTACATATACTACTTTTCTTTTGTAAATACATACTTATATAGATAACTACACTCAGACTCAGAACAAACAGACATGGTCATGCACACAAATGTCTGTCCTGGGTGGGAATCGAACCCACATAATATTATAAAATTTACTAAATCATATAATATTAAATAAATTAATTTAATATACATACTTGATTTTATACTTTATATAAGTTTTTTTTTTAATATAAAGTTATAGTTAATGATAGTAGCGAATATAGTATATTAATATTATAATATAGCTTATATGGCTAAGCTAGTATGCCCTAAAAATTTAAAAGGTTAAGCAGTTTACACTTACAGAGTAGACAAGGAATTGAGATGATCAAACGAGCCGGGCGTTATGCACGTTATTTTGTTATCTGTGAGTGATCTGTGAAAAAAATATATAATTAAAAAAAATCACAATCGACTGTCTGTTTGTTCGCTTAATTATTTGAAACTAGACAACGGAATTTGATGCGGTTCCCATTTTTATTTTGATGATTATTTCCGGAATGTTTGTGTGTGATAGAAATTAAAAAATAGTCAAGAATGTCGGCGTTTTGGAATCGAAGCCATAATGGTAACATTGCGTTAATTATCTGTCGTAAATAATTAACTTGGTCGAGTGCTTTGAGAGATATTGTGTTGTGTCGTCTCCAATCAGCGAAGGACCGGAGGAGGGCGGATCGCTGTCAGCGCCGGCTACCAATAGACGACGGGAAAGCTATCTCCAGTAAAAAGAAAGATATGGCGCTTTTTGTGCCCCGCACTTGGTGGAGGGGCTGTGTGGCTCGTCAGAGCGTCACGGTAGCAAGCGAAAGCGATCCCGTGTCGCTCCTCGTTAAGACGGAAAGGGTACCGCTGGTTTTTTAGTGGGTATTCCGATGTTCGGGGCGCACTCGGCGCCTTGGACACCGGCGAGCCCCACATACCCCCCCTACTGTTTCCGTGGGGGAAACGCGTAACAAGTTTTTCCAGCGTTAAAAAAAGGGGGTTATGTGGCGGGTGGTGTGTTAGTAAAAAAAGCCTGTATGGTCAATTTTCAAGCTTCATACCAAATTCGGTTCATCAAAATCGGTTCAGTGATTTGACCTTGAAAGCGTAACAGACTGAGCTACTTTCCCATTTATAATACTATAAGTATAAATTTAACATAAGCTAACTTGTAATTTTAATTAGAAAGAAAATCTCGCTACACCCTGAGGACCCACTCTTAAGGGAGAGGGGCGGGCGTCCTCGCCAGTTAGTTGATAAACTTACAAAACGCTAAGACTGTGTAAACCGAAGAACATCTTGTCTGTGACCGTATGGAGCAGGTTTCCGTCAAGTAACAGTTCTTGTATTGAAGCGGCGCCGTCGAACGCGTTGTCTTCTATTATTGTTATACCTGTAATTATATATATAATAAGCCGAGATGGCCCAGTGGTAAGACCGTGTGAATCTTAACCGATGATCGTGCGTTCAATTTTCACGTGCTTAATTTGTTATTATAATTCATCTCGTGCTTTACGGTGAAGGAAAACATCGTGAGGAAACCTGCATTTGTCTAATTTCACTGAAATTCTGCCACATGTGTATTCCACGAACCCGTATTGGAGCAGCGTAGTGGAATAAGCGCCAAACCTTCTCCTCTAAAAGAGTAGAGGAGGCCTTTTGCCCAGCAGTGGGACATTCATAGGCTGTTACGGTAGATATAATGATTAATTACACTGCAATAGGCGTCCTTTTCTTTTTTACAGAATTGTGGGAGATAGAATCTAATATACTATTTCATTTTACATAAGCATCGTTTTACGAGTTATGACACTTGAATACATAAACAAACATATAAATACATGTATATTGAGTGCAGTACTTAATACTGGTTCTGTAACTTCGATACAATTTAAACATAAGTATATTATGAATAAAAAAAAAATTATCACCATTATTACGGAAGTCCAACTTCGTGAGATCTGGCAACCTTCCGAAAAGTCCATCCGATTTGATCTGACCTAAGTTGTTATCGGGCATGATGCTGGAAACGGCGGTTAGAAATATTTAGTATATAATTTGATTTACTTCGTGGTAGGGCTTTGTCAAGTCCGTCTGGAGTAGGTACCACCCATTCATCAGATATTCAACGCCAAACAGCAATGTTTAACATTGTTGTATTCCGGTTTGATAGGCGACTGAGCCATAACTACAGCCACGAGGGACCTAATATCTTAGTTCCCAAGAGTGGTAGCGCATTGGCAATATACCGTTATAATGGTTAACATTTCTCATATTATGTGTGAATGTGTAACGTTTTGTAGTAAAAGCTGTCGTTAAGATAAGAAATAAAGAACCGGTTCTTCGAGCCGGATGTACGAATTGACACCAGTAACTACTCACAGAGCGTGCGTGGTGAGCGGCAGGTCGCGCGGCAGGTCGGCCAGCGCGGCGCGCGCGCACGCCACGCGCACGCCGCGCGCCGGCGCCGCGCGCGAGCACGCGCACACCGCGGGGCACGGCGGCTCGTCGCCGCACGACTCCGCCGCCTCCTCGCCGGCTGCGGGGACGTCGGTGTTCAAAAATGATGTTTAGTTAACCATCACGACCAATGTCCAAGACAAATGTACTTTGCAGATAACATTCTAATGCTTTAGTTACCCAACTTCCGGTTGCTGTTGAGAGCTTATTCCCAAATAAACAAAACCTATAAGTCCGTCCCGGGAATCGATCCCGGGATCTCAAACATCAGTCAACAGTTGACAGAATTATGATACTATTAACACCGAAATTTATTTTGCTTATTTGGTATTATTTTCAAGGTCACTCACGTTTGCACTTAAAGTTTTCTTCGCGGAGAGCGTCTATACGTTTCCTGTTCATACGTTTCGGTGTGTCGCATTTCGCTCCTGACGTCTCGATCGGGTTTTTGCGCAAGTACGCGGCCAGCCATCGCAGGGAACAGTCGCAGGCGAACGGATTCCGACCCAAATGACTGTGGAATAGAGTTGAAATTACGCTATCAAAGAAGTTATTATAAACAAATAGTAAAACCAAGCTTTTATGTACAAAATTTAGTGACTATGCCGTTGATCGTTGAAGAGTTCCTTCGCCTGGAGCCAGTCAGTGTAGAATCAGGTCAAACCATTCTCACCAAAATTGAACCGACAAGTGAAATTTCAACTCCGTACGATAGGGGGACGCGTTGCTAGTTAATTACTTGTAATGTATATTAATTATATATGTATTTCAACGATACTTACAGTGTCTGAATGCCGGATAAAGAATCGAAGGTTCCATTCGGTATCGATCTTATATTATTGTCGTAGAGTGATCTAAAAATAAAAAAAGATATTCACTCATCATATTATCTACCGCCAAACAACAGGCTTATGTTCTTTTCAATAACCATGATAATGAGTATGCGAAATTTACCATCATCTTGAGATGATAAACAAATAAACAATAAGTTCTAAACAGTAATACTAAACAGTAAGGCCACAGACCCGAAGGTCCTGGGTTCAATTCCCAGGTCAGGCCGATAAAAAGTTTTGTAGTAAGTGGGTTTTTCTCTTAGAAAATTCACAGTAGCAGCCCGGAGTCTGGAAGTTGGAAGTGTGTACACTCCCGTGCCTCGGAAAGCACGTAAAGCCGTTGGTCCTGCGCCTGAACTCTTTCCGGTCGTGTCTGATTGCCGTCCCATCGGATTATGAGGGTTAGAGAATAGAGAGTGCACCTGTGTTTGCATACACACTTGTGCACTATAATATCTCCTGCGCAGTTGGCAATTCTCTCTTGCAATTGGCCGCCGTAGCCGAAATCGGTCGGAGGACATTAATATTAGTTAGTACTACTTACAATAGTTTGAGGCTCTGTAAATCTCTGAAGGTGTCTTTACGGACACAGCTGATTTCGTTGGAGTTCAACAACCTTTAAATGAAATAAAAGAATGAGGTTGTATGTAATATAACTGGCAACATTCCAATAATTGCTATGAAGTAATACTTACAAAAGTTGCAATGAAGTCAAACCATGGAATATACCAGATGGTAAATCCTTTATCTTGTTTCCATATAGCACTCTGAAATAAATAATGAGAGTTTTAGATATAATTTAATTTGACTTTTATTCGAATTTCAAACATTATAATTTTTTCATTTTACAAATAATTTACATTACATGTGGCAGAATAAATGTTCCCTTCGCTTTATAAGCTTGACTTCTATATACTATAATATTTTTTAATGTTGCAACACTTACAGAGACGTCAAATGTGTCAAGCCATTGAACGCGTCGGCGGCTAACTTGACGATTTTATTGTTTGACAGATCGATTCGCGCCACTCGCTTGACAGATGAAAAAGCTCCCGCCCCCACTTCCGTGATCTCGTTCTGTTCTAGGCGACTAGAGAGATATTATGTATTAAATAACTCGCAATTAAATATATATAATATATTATATCCTATCATCAATGTATTCGCAATACATTATTATTTCTAAGGCCTTAGCAGAATTAGATATTTTTCATGATACCTTTTTCAGGAGAAGGTTTGGAGCTTATTCCACCACGCTGCTCCAATGCGGATTGGTGGAATACACATGTGGCAGAATTTCAGTGAAATTAGACACATGCAGGTTTCCTCACGATGTTTTACTTCACCGTAAAGCACGAGATGAATTATAATCACAAATTAAGCACATGAAAATTCAGTAGTGCTTGTCCGGGTTCGAACCCACGATCATCGGTTAAGATTCACGCGTTCTTACCACTGGGCCATCTTTTCATGATACTTTAAATAAAATTAAGCTTAAACTGTCAAAATATTACTTTTTCAAAACTGTGATTTAATAAATATATAATAATTTTATACAACTGTTAAATGATTTAAGTCGATTTTTTCGTTATTTATTTCAAATTATGTTGTTTCAAATCCTACTGTAATACTTTAATGTAGATAAATACTTATATAGATAATTAAACCAGAATCGAGACAAACAGACACGTTCATGCACACAAATGTCTGTCCTGGGTGGGAATCGAACCCATAACCTTCGGCGTGAAAGGCAATTATCTACCAACCACGCCACCCGGCACGTCATGATAGATATGTACAAGTTCAGATGCCTCAGTGGTTAGAAGACGTTATACTTATTGATTACACGTTCAATTCAAAACACCTCTGAACTTTATGCTGACGGTGAGGTCGTGATCGTAAAACAGCATTTGTCGAATAACTCCACGTGTGTATCCATCAACCCGCCTTAGAGCAGCAAGGTGGAATAATCTCGAAACATTTTCCTCAAAAAGGAGAGGAGGCCCAGCATTGGGGTAGGTTGTTAACAGCTAACTATATTCTCAAAGCTCACGTCTCTCACTCACATTTCGGTAGCTCTATGAGGTATGGTAGACGGCAGCTCTGCGAGCAACTTCTCCCGGCAGTCGACGGTGCCGTCGGGGGTACAGCGGCAGGGTGGGGGGCAGCGCGGTTCCGCTGAACATTCTGCTATTATCGCTGTCGTCGGACCTTTGGAAAGAAATGTTTATTGTCAATTTAGTTGAAGATATTCGAGGTCTATTCAAATGGCCGGTTTAAAACTTTTCACCTTATATAATTACTTGTTATTTATGAATAATTAAGAGTAGTTATACTATATAACTACTAATAAGTTCTTAGCTAGAGCGCTTGTGTGCTGTCGATAGGAAGGTTTATCAATTTCTTTTAGAAAAGAAAAATTACAAACTTCAATAAGTCTTAACGAGGAGCGCCACAGGATCGCTTGCGCACGCTACCGTGAAGTACATGCCTTGGCCAATGGTTACAAGTAAAAAGATTACGAAAAATGAACACTACCGTTGCAGATTAGTTCGTGGGCCTCCAGTTCCGTGAGTAACGCACCCCTGAGTGTGGCTGGGGCCTGACATCTGGAATTATAGTCAAACATGTATTAGGTACACAGTCAGATGAAAAAGTACACTTCGTATACACAAACACACATACTAATGTGTATTATTGTTATTATTAGTCTTTTATTGAAAGACGTTTTTTTTTTAAATATGTATTCAATTTTTTTTTTCTATCAATGAGGTTTGTTTTCGGCCATTATTTTTTGCTAAATTGTGTATAAAAATGTAACGTAATATCATAATTAAGAGGAAGATTTTGTGAAATTTTTGTTAATTAGAAACCTGTTTAAATTTTCATTATTTTAATAAATATGGTCGAAACATAATATTATGTGCGTGGGATGTGCCGCGTTGAAAGCGCACGCGCATTGTTCGTAATTAATTATACCATAGACATATATATGACATTTGCATACCATCTCATAGTTATTGTGGTTGTGGTTGGTGTGTGTCTTTGCAAATAAATAATTTGAATTTAGTCTTTGTATGTACACCTATATACTATTGACGATTAATTGTCACTGGGTTAACTAACATAGACCTGACTGACCTTGAACAACTTATGAAAGATATCGAGATGTGATCATGGACGATTTTTAGTACTTTTTATAGTTTCGTCAAAAATTACGTAACGGTGGATATTCGAAGTCTTATTTTGTCTCATAATCCGGAATTCACTAATACAATCGCCCTCACCTCGCTCCAACCCCAAGTATACCAGCTGCACGTACTGACGAAGACAGACGGGCGACGCGACAGTCGCACACGATTGGATTGTCGGTGAGACGCAACGTGTGCAGACGAGCTACAGACGCGGCCTCCAATGAGAGGTAGGTCAGATTGTTATTGTTCAGTGTCCTGAAAGAAATAATTGAAAATATATTTAGAATTCTTCAGTTTAATAATCGGGCTAAGTAATTCTGTACATCATACATAACGACTGGTAGATTAGCTGAGATGGGGAAGCGTAAAATTATCATGTCACTTAGTTAATAATAATACATCTTCTATTCATCATCTTCAATTAAACATGTAAGTCTATCCTGGCTCCGAAGGACCATAAGCGATTTCCACGCTGCGACCTGATTACGAGTGACTAGGAGTTACTCACAGCACTTCCAGGCTCTTCAAGTGTTCCAAGGCTTTTTCGTCGATGCATTTCAGCTGATTACCGTCCAGGTGGAGACTCTTCAAAGCGGTCAGCCCACGGAACGTGCGCTTACTGATTGCTGTCAGCTCGTTACGACTAAGGTCCCTGTGAAATTACATGATCAATGAGCAAATGGACGGTTTAACATTTTTAGGGGGCCTATCGCAAAATTGCTTTTTTCAAAATTTTCTATTATTTATTTATTGCTTTACTTTTTTCTTAAAATATTGTTACATAACTAAAACTATTTTTTTTATTTTTTTGAATATTCGGTGTTTTTCTCTGTGTGATTTGAGTGCGTTCAGTGATTGAGTTTGTGTGCATTCGAGTTTCTACCACTGGCTATCCACTTGCGGCTTCCCTCGTGTACATTCTTATAGTATTTGTTAAGGATAACAGCAATACCCATTTTAAGGAATTTATTAGGAATTTTAGTAATTTATCCCTCTAGTCAAACATAAAGCTTATGCTGGGAATTGTGACAATAGCCCAATGTTGGACCTGGGACTTGTGCGGCTCGTAACCCGTAACGTAAGTTTTTTACATAAAATTAATTCTTTTCATTGAGTTTGATTATATTGAAATGATCTTTTATACATGATCTACAATAGGTAGTACTCTATTGTTCGAAAATTCAGTATTGGTCCTTTTTTTTCTTATATTTGCCGGGAGGGCAAATGTCTCTACTCCACCTGATGGTAAGTGGTAGTAGAGTCCAAACGCGACGACGGCCAGTACAGTCGGTAAGAAGGTTCTGCACTAGCCGCCTTCGCCTTGCCTGCCCGCAAGATACCTCTTCACGCCTCTATCGGTAGAATCTACATTCTACCGCAAAACAGCAGTACTTGGTATTGTGTTCCGGTTTGAAAGGCGAGTGAACCAGTGTAATTACAGGCACAAGGGACATAAAATCTTAGTTCCCAAGGTTGGTGGCGCATTGGCGATGTAGGCGATGGGTAACATTTCTTGCAGAGCCAATGTCTAAGAGCGTTTGGTGACCACTTACCATCAAGTGGCCCATACGCTCGTCCGCCTTTCTATTCTATATAAAAAAAAAACATTCCGATCCGGCGATAGCGCTCGACAAGGAAGTACTTGTATAAGTCTATTTGAATTAAAATATTTTGATTCGATTCTATTATTCTAAGTCATTGTTATATAGTTTGATAAGAGCGATATAATCCACTTGTTTTGATAATATATATCTCTGTATAATAATAATAATAATAATATAATGTCCTCCAGACCGATTTCGGCCACGGCGGTCAATCTCAAGAGAGATTAGCCAACTACGCAGGAGATATAATAGTGCACAAGTGTGTGCGCAAACACAGGTGCACTCTCTATTCCCTAACTCTCATAATCCGATGGGACGGCAATCCGACACGACCGGAAAGAGTTCAGGCGCAGGACCAACGGCTTTACGTGCTTTCCGAGGCACGGGAGTGAACACACTTCCAATTTCCAGACTCCGGGCTGCTACTGAGAATTTTCTGACAGGAAAACCCAATAACGTTTTATCGGCCCGACCTGGGAATTGAACCGAGGATCTTCGAGTCTGCGGCCTTACATCAAGCCACTAGACCAACGAGGCAGTCGATATAATATATATGTCTGAAATATGTAACGAAGATCATCGGAGAGCTACGTAGCGGCAACTTGGCACGCGATTGAGCTCAACGTTAAAATTTAATGACCCGATCCGACGACGGAACGAAATGGATACGACGGTGTAATAAAATTTAATAATCTACACTCGTAATAATTTACCATATTTAGTTAAAGATTTATCGAGAAAAAAATAATATTTCTAGTTTTTTTTTTTTAAATTACAAACAAGTAACGCTGAAGAATCACTTAATGCTAGGTCACCACCGTCTATAAACATGGGTGGGTAATCAATGCGCTGTCAATTTTGGGAACTATAGTGTCATGTCCCTTGTGCCTGTAATTATACTTTACTTTACTTTATACTTTTATTGTACACCACTAAGAGAAAAAGAATACAAAACATGGATACAGGCTAAATAAAAGTAGCGTACAATTTTGGCGACCTTATCGCTACATAGCGATCTCTTCCAGGCAACCAACGGAGTAAGTGATAACTCATAGGATATGAGGTAGGTGGTGCTCTAATAATAAATAAGATAATATTAATTTATGATTAAACAAACTAATAAATAAATTTAAATATAAAATACACATAATATATATCAACTTACTCACCCTTTAAAAAATAGCAATACTAATTTTAAAAGAGATTGCAACTTTGAAACAGCACACATAGATACTAAAATTTTATTTATTTGTATAGTTATAACTAAAATAGTGGACAACAAAGAAACGGAACGGTGAACTTTAAGTTATTATAACTTTTGATAGACTGAACCGATTTTAATAAAACACACAAAACGGTATACTACTGGTGGTAGGGCTATGTGCAAGCTCGTCTGGGTAGGCACCACCCACTCATCAGATGTTCTACCGCTAAACAGCAGTACTTGATATTGCTGTGTTCCGGTTTGAAGGGTGAGTGAGCCAGCGATGGTTAACATTTCTTACAATGCCAATGTCTATGGGCGTTGGTGACCACTTACCATCAGGTGGCCCATATGCTTGTCCGTCTACATATTCTATAAAAAATAATAATAATAAATAACATATTTGCAGCATTTGCGCTGCTCTTTTGATCAATTATAAACACATACAATATCTTATCCATATTTCGTCTGTCGCAGGGGGTATTCAATATTGCAGGCTATCGTATCAGCTGAATAATTTACAGTGTTCTCGAATTGGGTGGCATACTATTCCGTGCTCTCATGGGGGATTAAAATGTAGATATACTTATTTCACTTTATCCAACGCCATTGTTTAGAAGGGCAATGCTGCTATTATTTATAATGCGATGCTTTTTATTAATGCGATAACCTATAATTAGTAGAATGTTTATCGAATTTTTAACCTTTGTTTAATTGTCTATCTAATTTATCTACTGTTGGTAAGAACAGTAAGAGCCTGTTAATGTCCCACTGCTGGGCTAGGTTATGCAGGTTTCCTCACGATGTTTTCCTTCACCGTAAAGCACGAGATGAATTATATTCACAAATTAAGCGCATGAAAATTCAGTGGTGCTTGCCCGGGTTTGAACCCACGATCATCGGTTAAGATTCACGCGTTGGTAAGAAACTGGTCCACAATTCTGGGGACCCAAGAGCTGGCGTTTATTTAGCCCAATGGCGGTGTAGAGGCAATAGTGCCAGCGTCTTGGGTACAATGCCACAGGCGATCTTTTAGACAGCGTGTTTTTGCTATAAATTTGTATTTTGTTTTTTATCTATAAAAATCGCTATTTGCGCAACCTACATTCCTCCACCAGTTAATAAGAAAGTCTTGGAAACATTTATGGACAATTTTAATCGTGTTTCAGAACAAACGAAATATAACACACTAATAATTGGCGATTTTAACTTAAGTTACATTGATTGGAACTTGGCTGATGGTCCCCATGATAGTTACCATACAACTACTTTAGCTCAATCTTTAATTGACTTTTCCCATACTAATTCTCTTCGTCAAATGAATCGCATTAAGAATGTAAAAAATAAAGTATTCGATCTAGTGTTTTTTAATGGTGAATCGTTAACGGTTACAGTAGATAATGCCCCTAAAGAATTAACTCGCATTGATCCACTACACCCACCCCTTAATATTGATATTGTCGTAACACACAATTTGCAGGAAAACTTGAGGATTAATCAAGATATCAAAAAATATAATTTCGCTAAAGCCAATTTTGTAGCTATAAATGAATTTCTTAAAAGTATAGACTGGAGTGAAAAATTTGCAGAGCTTCATGATATTAACACAATGGTTGATTACCTATATACGAAGATATATAATTCTATAGAACTTTACACGCCGAATTTCAAAAGAACAAAATCATTAAAATATCCACCTTGGTTCAACAAAACTCTAATAAAGAGAATAAGAGAAAAGGAAAAACTAAGATTGAAATTTAAAAAATACAAAAATGCTATGGATGGTTTGTCACTTACGCTCTTAGAAAAACGATGCGATAGACTATCTATTGAGTGTTATAATTCTTATCTTAACTTTGCAGAAGAAAAGATTACATCCAACAGTAAATTTTTCTGGTCATATATGAAAAGCAAACGCGATAAAAATGTTAACACCTATCCAACATTAATGAAAAATGATGAAACTGTAGCGTCTGATGGCTTAGCAATTTGTAACCTATTTGCGTCACAGTTCTCTTCGCTGTATGAAGAAAACGAGAGCAAGTACGATATTGACAAAATACTGCGAACCATGGATGCTACAGTCAGTTGCAATAATAGCCTACCTTTGATCCAGCTTGATGAATCCGCAGTCATTAATAAATTAAAGAATTTAGATATCAATAAGGGTGCTGGATCTGACAATATTCCGCCTAATTTTATTATAAACTGTGCCCAAAGTCTTGCTGTACCACTAACAATTATTTTTAACAAAGCATTAGTCACCGGAATATTTCCTTCTAAGTGGAAAACTGCGAAAGTAGTCCCTATTTTCAAAAGTGGAGAAAAAAATTATGTAAAAAACTATAGGCCTATTTCAATCCTTTCTATCTTTGGTAAGGTGTTGGAGTCTCTAATATATCCATATATTTACAGTCATGTTAAATGTTTTCTTAGTACCCACCAGCATGGCTTCATAGCCGGTAGATCTACATGCACAAATCTAGTAAATTACTCCGAAATCTTATTTGAATCTGTTGATAGGAACAAGAGAGTGGATGTTATCTACACAGACTTAAGTAAAGCATTTGACCTGGTTCCATGTTCAGTACTAGTCTTGAAGTTGTCCAATTATGGTATTGTCGGATCTTTACTGAGATTTCTAGCATCATATCTTACAGAAAGACATTTTTATGTTGTTGCCGGCGGTTATGAATCGGCTGAATGCGATGTAAAATCAGGAGTCCCACAAGGGTCACACCTGGGTCCACTGCTCTTCAATATATTCATAAACGATCTGCCTAATTGTTTTAAATATTCTACACCATTTCTGTATGCTGACGATGTCAAACTTCTTAAAATAATTGAAGAACCAAATGACACTATTCTTTTACAAGATGATCTGACAAGATTATACCATTGGTGTAATGATAACGGCATGAGACTTAATTCAGTAAAATGTTCATGGATATCATTCACCAGGAGTTTAAAAGAATTTCAAACCAATTATTACATAGCTGGTGCCCCTATTAAATCTGTGGACAGAATTTCAGACCTGGGAGTAATCTTCGACAAAAAACTAACTTTCATACCTCATATTGATGGTGTAATTAGCCGTGCCTCGAAAATGTTGGGTTTTGTAATAAGAAATGGAAGATTATTTCGAAATCCCAGAACAAACATTATTTTATTTAATAGCTTAGTCAGGAGTATACTGGAATACGGAAGCGTTGTTTGGAGGCCACATTATGCAGCACACTGCCTAAGACTTGAGAGGATACAGAAACGTTTTCTTTATCATCTTACTTTCTCGTTAGGTAAAGGGAAAATACTTCCTTCTTACAAAAAAAGATTGGAATTTTTCAAAATTCTTTCACTAAGTGATCGGAGGGATTTGTTGGATTTAAAATTTCTTTATAAAACACTTAACAACAACTATGATAACTCGTTTTTGATATCAAAAATTAAATTGAATGTTCCCATTAGATTTCCACGTAAACCAATAACACCATTAGTAAGACCTTTCCGCAAAACTGTTTTAGGAAGCAATTCACCTGTATCTCGCCTATGTAAAATTTTGAATGAGCACAGTGCTGTTTTAGACCCTTTTGGAGACTCATCAAACAAGTTTCACAAAAAAATATTGTCAAAATTGTCAGCTAACTAATTTATTTTGTTTATATTTGTATTTTATTATCTTACTATTATTGTTACTTCTTGTCATTTTTAACCTTGATTTACTAATTATTTGTAAGTTTGTCATCTCCAACTTTATCTTTGCAAGTGGTATTCACCTTAATAGGTAATGCATTTAGTTTTATGTTGTATTAAAATTGTATACCTTTGTACGTGTTGATGTATTTACCACTGGTGAATCTTAAATAAATAAATAAATAAATTTTTTTATTTTAATTCTAAATATTATAAAAATGACTGTACATCGTTTCCTTAATAAATATCTACGGTTGGTTGTTCTTAATAAATTATGCTTGTGTGTATTTATTAGTTGACTACCTCGATGGTTTAGTGGCTAAAAGGTCGCAGATCCTAAGGTGGATCCAAACCCCGGGTGGGGTCATTACAAATTTATTAGGGTTTTCTGCCAAGAAAATCACAGTGCACGAACACTGTGCAAGAACTGTCTCCGATCGTATCGGATTTTCCGTCCAATTGGATTATCAGAGTCAGGGAATATACAGCGAATCTCATGATTTTATACGATTATTTTTAATGTAAGGCTATCGATTCAGGATATATATATATATGTGTCAGAAGCTTATATTTTTAAATTATTTTGTGTCTTACGTCACGACCAATCAGAGTAGAAATAAGCATCGAGCGGGTTCGAGGCGCCATCTTAACTTGTTTTTGGCGGCAACTCTAAAAAGACGCGGTATCGTTGTTGTTTTGGTGTGTGTTAAATGGGTGTCGCGAACCCGCAGCTCGATTATATTAATTGTATATTTTATTAATAAGGTTAAGTTGATAAGAACTGTGAAGCGATATTTGAAAAATCAATTAAATTATACGAAACAGTGTATACACTTTGTTTGGGTATATAATCCAAATGGCGCCACTAAACCTCTGAGGACGAGTCTACGGAACGGTGAGAATGGTTCTTCTCCGATTTATATATATATGTTATTTATTAGAACTAACAAAACCAGTGTAATTAAGTTTGTGACGGTAATTCTTAAATATTTTTGAAATTCGAAATATAAAAATAAATATTTAAATTATAAAAATGGCTGGTAGCTCGCAAACAGCCATCTCAACAGGCTGTTATTTGAAATCGCAGACAGATACCATTTATTTGCATTACCATAGTATATAATTGGTAATAATATTGATAAGTCTAAAAGAGTGGACAATTGAAATAATTATTCAAATCGTTTCAGAAATTTCAGAGTTTATCGATTACAAACAAATCAATCTTTCCTCTTTATTTCATAATAAAAATATACTGGTAGGGCTTTGTGCAAGCTCGTCTGAGTAGGTACCACCCACTCATCAGATATTGCCGAAGGTTGGTGGCGCATTGGCTATGTAAGCGATGGTTAACATTTCTTACAGTGCCAATGTCTATGGGCGTTTGGTGACCACTTACCATCAGATGACCCATATGCTTGTCCGCCTTCCTGTTCTATAAAAAAATACATATATAATTGTTACTTTATGTGTATATATAAATTAGTTTTCGCGCGCGACTTCGCTCGCGATAGTGTAAGAGTTTTACATAAAAAAGTAACCTATATCATTTCTTTGGGTTTCAAGCTTTCAAACAAATTTCATCAAAATCGAACCAATAGTTTATCAGTTACAGTAACACAGACATACTTACGAATTTATAATATTAGTATCGATTCACGTGTTCAACTAAGCCCTCTCGACTCAGATGCACTTAAAATACTAATTATAGATTGTATTAAGATATCTGTACTTAGATGTACAGTGAGAGTATTCCTTTGGTGTCTAATGATACATCACAAACAAGCACTGGATTGGTAGCTCTGGAGCCCTAAGGCTACGCAATGATCCCTCAGGGAGAAATAGGTTAAGATGTGCCTCATTAAGGAAGGGTCCTATTCATAGGGGACAAGGCGAATACTGCCAATGAAATATACGTTTGACATTTTTAAAATATCTAAACTATTAAGAAGAATATAGGGACTATATAATAATAAATATATATTGGCAGAAAGAAGATAAACAAACATTAGATTTACATATTCAATACGATTCGTTAACAGCTCTGCTGTATGCACTACGAACAGTTCTCGATTAATATATCTCTATTTATAACACTACACTTAACTACTTATATACACTTTAATTTAACTTCCAAAGTTTCGATAGCAACTACGCGACATATTAAAAACGCAGTATTTTCACGAAGCCATAATAAGTTATGAATGAATTATTTTAAATTTCGATCCAGGATGTCGTGTCAAGAGGCGCTGGCTCGATGTTGTGAGGGATGATATGAGAGAGCACGATCTTACTAAGGAGGACGCTTTAGATCGGGCAAAATGGATGCAGGAAAGCGGACCCTGGCGTTACTAGGCTGGGAAAACGCTAGGCAGCAGAAGAAGATCTCGTGTCAGTTCAAGGTCAAATTTGTTTATTTATCATTAAGTGTTATGATTCTGACTTCACTGGTGGTAGAGCTTTGTGGAAGCTCGTCTGGGTAGGTACCACCCACTCATCAGATATTCTACCGCAAAACAGCAGTACTTGTTATTTTTGTGTTCCGGTTTGAAGGGTGAGTGAGCCAGTGTAATTACAGGCACAAGGGACATAAGATCGTAGTTCCCAAGGTTGGTGGCGCATTGGCGATTTAAGCGACTGGCAACATTTCTTACAATGCCAATGTCTAAGAGCGTTGGTGACCACTTACCATCAGGTGGCCCATATGCTCGTCCACCTTCCTTTTCTATAAAAAAAAAAAAAAAAAAATAAAAAAAAAAAAAAAAAATAAAAAAAAAAAAAATAAATAAATAAATAAAACTGTATATATATTTGAGTGAAGTCACTTAATATATATAGTATGAATACATTTAAAGATTAGAAACTCCTTTTAAAACTCCAATAGTATAAACACAGTGAATGTGAACGTTATTTTCCCAGCGTCAGTTAAGTCGCCATTTGCATTCCACTTCAAAACAAGATGGCGGTCCGCACAATGGCGGCTAATGCACCTTTCAAGTTGGCGGTAAAACAAAAGCGATCTATCGCTTTGAAAAAAGGCAATTTGTATTGAGTGTTCTGAATTTAGTTATAATTTGAAGGAGTTGTTTTAATTGAAATGAAAAGGGCACGAGGTCCTTTTAACACTACTCATTCGCTGAATGTTATATGCCTGTTAAATTGCCACAGACAGAAAAAAATGTTGTTAAGCAGTATATATCCGGCAAGTCTATTCATTTAATGTTATGTTATTTTGCCATGCCAATAGTACCTAACTTACAGTAGAGATTAGAGAGTTCGGTATTTTTTTAACAACCTTTGAGATAAATATCGAAAATATAAAAGCTAAAAAAAGTAAAGTAAATGTTCCACAGCTGGGCTAAGGCTGGGCTTCCACTCCTCTCCCTTTTGAAGAAACGGTTTGGACCTTATTCCACCATGCTGTTCCAATGCGGGTTGGTGGACATGTGTGGCAGATCTTCATTGAAATTTGTCACATGTAGATTTCATCAGGATGTTATCATAGTCAAACACGAGATGAATTATAAACACCAATTAAGCACATGAAAATTCAGAGGTGCCTGCTTTAGATTGAACCCGCATTCATCGGTTACATTCACGCGTTCTAAGCACTGGGCCATCTCGGTCTCAAAAGTTAGCTGCAAATCAATAATTATTATTATGAATATGATGATTCTTTGTAAATTATTACTTTAAGGTTCTGGTTTAAATTCTGGGTATGTATTTTATTTCTTGCATTTAAGTTTTATGAGCGTAAAGTTTGATGGAATAATGTAAAATTCCTTTGCCAAATGTTAATCATTGCAACACCTTACAATGAAGCAAAGACATTTCAATATAGAGCTCAAAACTGACTGATAAACTGAAACTTAATTTCGGCACTATTCCATCCCATAGCACTTTCATATTTATATAGTTTGTTTTTAATTTCAGTTATTGATACGTTTTATTTTTTTCATAAGTCGAACCTAGTTAGTTTAAATCCAAAATCTTTAAATTTTAATGCTTTATGCTTTTAGCGGTAGATATACTTTTTGGCGGTAAATTTTTGACAGCTAGATTAACCGGCTCGGAAAGGAACACAGACCGGATAAGTTCCGGAAACTCAGTAAATTTTTTTTCACAAAATAT
This sequence comes from Nymphalis urticae, assembly GCA_905147175.2. Classification (NCBI taxonomy): domain Eukaryota; kingdom Metazoa; phylum Arthropoda; class Insecta; order Lepidoptera; family Nymphalidae; genus Nymphalis; species Nymphalis urticae. The sequence goes on from LR990009.1 coordinate 699,123, forward strand.
TTTTACATATTTTTTTTAATACTTGAAACGGCTCACAGTCAATCGTTTCATTCCCAATGAAGTCGTGACTCGTGTTAAGTGAAAGCCGTCATTAATTTAAAGAAAGGTGGAATTAAAAAAGTTAATTTTCTTAATTAAAAACGAAAGAGTTTCGAATAATAAAAATATATGACATGTTATAAAATTATTAACATACGATAATATAATTTCTCAAGAACTAATTCAATTTTGACGACACCTTGCAATAATTAATTAAATTAATTAAGTGTAATGGCATACGCGGAGCGCCATTTTGTGGAACGCCGCGAAATGGCGGACGAGAGTGGTGTAGCGATGATATTAATTACTCATTAGATGAGGTTGCCAGGGTTTAAAAAAGATTTAAATGTTTTAGGTGATATAACTTTTATATTATAGCTGTATTTATTTACTTTTAACCATAATTTCGTTAGATAGCATTAAGATAATTCATCAATTTGTATTCGTCTCGTCTCAGCAGAAGAGACCTAATCCCTGCTTTAACACATTTCAGCTTGTTTTCAAGGTTTTTCTTACACAAGTTGGCCAAATGATACAAGCTTGCAACTTATTACGTTATTATATGCACAGAGGACATAACATTTTAGTTCTTAATGTTGGTGGCATTGACGATGTAAGATAGTTATTTATTACAGTACCAGTATTTTAAATCAATAAAATATATTTGGAATAGTATTTTAGATAAAAAGATCATCTCATATAAACAAAAGATACCTAATTCATAATGGAAACCTCAATTTAACTGAAATAACGTTCCGCACGTCCGCACCGGAAGGCAGTCAGACGTCAACTGTGCCGTACCGGATGGAACGCCATCTTGACTCCGGATGTCGGTGAGCTTAATGAGCTCCGTCTTTGAGTGGAATGCTCTGTGATGTCCTATACAGATATGTTTTTGGATCTTTGTCGGTTGTACTTTGATTGACGAAATAAATACAATTTTAGTTTTCGTTAAATTGTTTACATTTTTTTCAGATTATTAAAACAATCAGTTATTCGAAATTCGACCTTAATTCAGTGCTATTAAAAATGAGAATTGGCAATCATAGAGGTATAAACATATCTAGCCTATTCCAACCGTAAGAGGAGTATAGACAAATAAACAATATGACCTTGAATTGACGCGATATCATTGGTGGCAGTTGAATAGTCTATGATATTTACTATGGATTCGCGAAAGGCGTATTCGGTCGGCGAAGTTGTTATCGGAACTTTGGAAGTAAAATTACAGTGTATATAAGTAGTTAAGTGTAATAGTGTCGTGTTATATATAGAGATATATTAATCGAGAACTGTTCGTAGTGCGTAATACAGCAGAGCTGTTAGCGAATCGCGTGGAATATGTAGATATAAGGTTTATCTTAACTCCTTCGATAGTTACTAATTAGAATTATAATTAGTGAAATTAAAGAAATGTCAAAAAATGGCGTTATTAGTTTCTTTACTTTGACAGTGATTTAAATATAGATTATATTTAACATTGGCAGTATGAACTTAAGAAATACGCGTTATATTTAATATAATATAATGTATATGTATTATATAATATATTAATCTTAGCTTTCTGAAATTCATCTCCTTATAAACTTTGAATATGCAAAATCTATGAAAAACCGACCGCGCAATGTGCATTAAAAAGGCTACGAAGGTTTTCTCTGCACTTATATCATCGTGGGTTCAAACCCGGGCAAGCACCACTGAATTTTCATGTGCTTAATTTGTGTTTATAATTCATCTCGACGGTGAAGGAAAACATATATGGCGCCAATACGCCACCAACTTTGGGAACTAAGATATATCCCCTGTGCCTGTTGTTAAACCGGCGTATTCATCCCACAAACTAGAACACAACAATACCACGTACTGCTCACTTGCTTGTACCAAGTAAAAAGAATTCCTATTTCAAAATAGTTACATGTACCGTAACAGCCTGTAAATGTCCTACTGCTGGGCTAAAGCCCCCCCAAGAAAGGTTTTTTTTTGCGGTAAACGAATCCCCGGTTTGTTTGCGAGAAGGTTTGGAGCTTATTCCACCACGCTGCTCCAGTGCGGGTTGGTGGAATACACATGTGGCAGAGTTTCAGTGAAATTAGGCACATGCAGGTTTTCTCACGATGTTTTCCTTCACCGTTTACGAGATGAATTATTATCACAAATTCAGCACATGAAGATTCAGTGGTGCTTGCCCGGGTTTGAATCCACGATCATCGGTTAAGATTCACGCGTTCTTACCACTGGGCCATCTCGGCTTTTACATGTACGAATTTGCATATGAACTGTAATCGTTTTAAACTCTGAGTCAACTCTTTTTATATATAGCCGTTAAGTATATTTAAAAATACAATGTTGCAAGCTACGTGAAAGTTTAAGATGAAATTTCATAGCATTTCTCTTAAACAAATTCATTTGTTTACCGTAAGCTAATATATCATATTATTTAAACAATGTACATTTGTTATTGAAATGCTAAACGTCTATAATTAATAGAAACGGAAATAACGTTTGTTCGTTTCAATTTTTTAATATGTTATAATATGCAAAGGCGAATTTTATTCAGCCTTAGACCTTAAATTATTTTAATTATATACTTAATATTCATTTTATTTAAATTTGCTTTTTGAGAGCATAGTTTATGAATGATGATGACGATGATGTCCTTTTGAACGTTTTTGGCACAGTACAGAACGGTAACAGTTTGTAAATGTCCCACTGCTGGGCTAAGTCCTCCTCTCCCTTTTTTGGTTTGGAACTTATTCTACCACGCTGCTTATTCCAGTGTGGGTTGGTAGAATACACATGTGGCAGAATTTCAAAGAAATCAGACACATGCAGGTTTCCTCACGATGTTTTGCTTTACCACCAAGCACGAAATGGATTATAAACACACATTAAGCACATGAAAATTCAGTGACGCTTGCCCGGGTTTGAATCCACGACCATCTGTTAAGATTCACGCGTTCTTACCAGTAGGCTATCTCGACTTCGATTTTGGCAACCGCTGCCAATTGTGCACTATTGTGCACAAGCAAACACAAATACTCTCTCTATTCCCTTATTATTATATTCTGGTGAGCGACAATCCAAAATGACTAAAATAGTTCAGGCGCAGGACCAATGGCTTTACGTGCTTTCCGAGGCACGGGAGTGTGCCCACGTCCAACTTCAAAACTACGGGCTGCTATTGAGATTCTTGGCCAGAAGAACCCAATAACATTTTAATGGCCCGATCTGGGGTTTGAACCCCTCGGGGTGTGTGGCCTTTTAGCCACTAGACCAACGAAGTAGTTTACGAATAATGAAGTACAATAGAATATACACAATATAAAGAGTACAGCAACCTAAATATCCTCGGATCATTAAATAATAAAAACACGTATGATAAATTTACTTGAAAGGAAATGAAATATATAAAACTATGAAAAACAACCATAGACTACTTGTTAATATATTGTTTAATTTTTTTTTTAATTGCAAACAATATGAAAATTTTCTATATATATTTTATTCTGTATTCAATATAACTTTTAAGTTAATATAAATTTCTAATAAATATATCTTTCGTATGCATTTTAATTTATTTCAAAATTAATGAGAAAGGTAGAATAGCAAAATATTATCATTTACAGGCAGAAGCACTTAGAATCCGCTGCAATAAAAAATAAACAACGCAAACGTCATAAAACGAAATGTCAATAAGCTATTGTTTTGGCGCGAAATCCGCCATTTTGTGGAGCCGTGTCGTAGGGATTTGAAAATGCCAATTTAGTTGGATAAAGCCGTGTCCACACGAGGATAAAGTCAGATTAATGTGGAATTATATTTATGAGAAAGAAAACACAACTTTGTTGAAAATATAATATGAAAAAATATATATATTTCTAATAGATCAATGGTTAACAATTCATGGTGTAATTAGCTTAAAATATAATGATTAAGAAATATTTTAATAGGTTAAACTTATAATTTTAAATAAAGAAATTGTAAATTATTATATTATAATATTTCGAAAAATATATTCTTTAATTTATTTAGAGTGAAAAATTAATCAGAAAAACAGAAATTGGTACGAGTGACACTAAAAAAAAAACCGTTACAAATTTTAATTAAACCAACACTGTTTAAGGGCATACTAATGAGCCATAAAACGTTGTCTGTTGAAAAAAATCACTGTGGAACAATCTTAACATCTATTACGCCCGGCAGTTTGTTTTTATGCCACTTGAGACATAAGAAACCTTTTTGGACGACGACTTCAGGGGTGGAATTATTAGTATTTTTCTAAGTTCGTATTTCGAATTTTTCACGGCTTCATTTGACACTAAATACAAGATGCCGGAGTCAATTTTCCGCGCGGTTTATTTTAATAAGCGATCTTTTGTGGACAGCGATGTATTATAGGAGAAATACTTTTAAGTTATATATATATATATATTTGTATTACAAACTAGAACATGAAACTGACTTAAGAATTTTTAGATTCCCAAAGAGTATATTATACGAGAACGTTTAGTTATCATATTTTAAAAACTTTTCAAAAATACTGGCAACTATGATTGCATTAAAAAAGTAATTTCGAAAGTTTGCTTTAAAATATCTGTTTAAAAATAGCGTATTTTATTGAACTGTAGGATAATTATGTATGAACAAACTATAGACTCACCGCAGACGACGATCGTGAAATATCAGAAAGTGACATGCGAAATTGACCATTATAATTATAACATTTCAAGAATACACGCATCAAAATAGTATATCATCTGTTGTCAATATTTCACGGGTGAGTAATGAAGTGAAGTCTTAGAAAATAGTCCGTGAGAATTCCACGTCAAGTCACCATCGTTTTGGTACTGACAGCATATTCCAACCACAAGAGAGAACCACAAGAAAGAATAAACAACTTTGACATTAACCTGACGCGTTATTATTGGTCGACATGTTGGATAGTCTGTGGTATTCACTATGGATTAAAGAAATAATGTCGTATTGAATGTTCGCGAAGTTGTTATCGGAACTTTGGAAGTGAAATCAGTGTATATAAGTAGTTAAGTTATAGTGTCGTGTTATATATAGAGATATATTAATCGAGAACTGTTCGTAGTGAATACAGCAGAGCGAGTAGCGAATCGCGTGGAATATGTAAATCTAAGGTTTATTTATTTACTCCTCGATTGGAATAGATTATAAAAAGTTCAATCATCCATTTTTTTTTATAGAATAGGTAGGCGGACGGGCATATGGGCCACCTGATGGTAAGTGGTCACCAAACGCTCTTAGACATTGGCTCTCCAAGTAATGTTACCCATCGCTTACATCGCCAATGCGCCACCAACCTTGGGAACTACGATGTTATGTCCCTTGTGCCTGTAATTAAACTGGCTCACACACCCTTCAAACCGGAACACAACAATATCAAGTACTGCAATTTGCGGTAGAATGTCTGATGAGTGGGTGGTACCTACCCAGACGAGCTTGCACAGAGCTCTACCACCAGTAGAATTTATTCGATTATATAACAAAATGACAGGTATATAAGACGGAGCAATAGGTTAGCTTAAATATTAACGGCTGTAGCAGCACGAGAGCTGTCCTTATAGACTGCACATGAATTTTAAAGGTATATCGATTTGTACAGACGTTGAGAAAACAGTACTGTCGGCAAAATAAGTGAGTAATCACAATTTTTATAATATAATATATCTCTGTTTGTAACACAACACTATTACACTCAACTACTTATATATATTATAATCATATTCCAAAGTTTTGATTACAACTTCGCAAACATTCAAAACGACATTATTTCTTTAATCTAATTGTCAAACTTGGTTTTTAATTCTTATTAATAACGAAAATATAGTAAGAAATTTATATTTTTTTGTTGTATCTCAATTGCATGGACTTTTTTTGTCTGAGAATAAAATATCATTATTATTATTTAATCCATAGTGAATACCACAGACTATCCAACACGTCGACCAATCACATCGCGTCAAGTCAAGGTCAATGTCGTTTGTTTGTCTATATGTCTTGTGGTTGGAATAGAGCGTAGTGAGTGATTATTTGTCCTGCTAATTAATAATATTATTATGTCTTTCTTATTTACAATAAATAATGTAATTTTACGCTAAATTTAAACTATACTAATATCATTTTTTTTTATAGAACAGGAAGGCGGACGAGCATATGGGCCACCTGATGGTAAGTGGTCACCAAACGCCCTTAGACATTGGCACTGTAAGAAATGTTAACCATCGCTTACATCGCCAATGCGCCACCAACCTTGGGACCTAAAATTTTATGTCCCTTGTGCCTGTAATTACACTGGCTCACTCATCCTTTAAACCGGAACACAACAATACCAAGTACTGCTGTTTTGCGGTAGAATATCTGATGAGTGGGTGGTACCTACCCAGACGAGCTTGCACAAAGCCCTACCACTAGTGAATGTAACTGTAATGTTATCACGGCTACACCACTGAACCGATTTTGATGAAATTTGTTATGGACCTAAAACTCCAATGGACATAGGCTTTTTACGGAACACCTGTGCCAACATTGGTGGTAATGATTCGTGCGAGGTCATCTGACTACATACTACCCACTCAAATACTCTCCAAAGGGCAATAATTTTGTTGTTCCGGTTTGAAAGGTGAGTTAGTCAGTGTAGCTTCAGGCACAAGGGACATAGCACCTTACTTTCCAAATTTGGTGACGCATTGACGATGTAAGAGATTTTTTTTTTATAGTATAGGAAGGTGGACGAGCATATGGGCCACCTGATGGTAAGTGGTCACCAAAGGCTCTTAGACATTGGCATTGTAAGAAATGTTAACCATCGCTTACATCGCCAATGCGCCACCAACCTTGGGACCTATGATTTTATGTCCCTTGTGCCTGTAATTACACTGGCTCACTCATCCTTTACTGTCTCGTCTGGTACCTATCCACAAAGCTCTACCACCAGTGTGATGGAATATTTCTTACAATATCTGTTTATGTCACTATGGTGTTGACCACTTTACTTCAAGACACCCATTTGCCTTTGCTTTCTATGTTATATAAAAAAAAAAAAATTCTCTCAAACTAAATATTATCTGTATTTTAATAATTCAATTTTCACCGAAATCGTCAGAGCTTTTCGCGTTTCTAAATCAAATGAAATCCCCCATTGTAGCGCGTTTGCAAAAACCTTTCGAGAATTTTCGACTTTTGTTATGTAAATTATTTTAGAAGGTATGTTGTGTATCTTGTAATAAAATTGTCGATACGTCTGTCTGTACGGATGAAATACAATTTATTACAATAATTAATTAAATTGCCTGTCTGTCGGTGTTCGCTTCACGTTGAAGTAACAAGTAATTTATACAACAACTTCGCTTGCTTAGTAATTTTTGCATTACGAAACAAAGCCCCTCTCCTTGCAAGTCTGCCTGTACGCGATAATCTCAAAAACTACTGAACGGATTTTCATACGGTTTTCACGATTGGATGGAGTGATTCATGAGGAAGGTTCAGGTCTATAGTTCATTAGAGTTTTGCGTAAATTGGCTCAACGACAATGATTGTTGTAGATGTCGAAGAAAATCATTGAGTTGAAGCTTTACTTGTATAGTTTATAGTTGCGTAAACATATATGTAATAATAATGTCCTTCAGACGGATTTCGGCCACGGCGGCCAATCTCAAGAGAGATTTGCCAACTACGCAGGAGATATTATAGTGCACAAGTGTGTGCGCAAACACAGGTGCACTCTCTATTCCTTAACTCTCACAATCCGATGGGACGGCAATCCGACACGACCGGAAAGAGTTCAGGCGCAGGACCAACGGCTTTACGTGCTTTCCGAGGCACGGGAGTGTACACACTTCCAACTTCCAGACTCCGGTCTGCTACTGAGAATTTTCTGACAGAAAAACCCAATAACGTTTTATTGGCCCGACCTGGGAATTGAACCCAGGACCTCCGAGTCTGCGGCCTTACATCAAGCCACTAGACTATTGAGGCAGTCAGTTTGACCAATTCATGAAACATATATGTATATGTATAACGATATATAACGTTTTATGTGTTAATATATAAAGACTGAATATTCGCCTATTAAATAGCGGTCTCGCTAAGTGTTCTAGCCGAATTTAAGTGAAACCTTAAATGTGTCAATTGGGTGTAGTTGTCAAATGAAAGCGGGGTTCCACCTTAAATTAAAAATTTCGTCATTACGAAACTGCACTTTTCTTTCAAGATTCTTTTTCTTACAGTTTTAACGTTCATTTAAAAGTTAGTTATGATGTTTATTGAAATGTAAATTATGAACATAAAATTACTATACATGCCTGCCATGCCCATGGATTTGAACCAGCAGTCTTTCGGAATCAAATGTTCTAACCACTGGGCCACCTGGACTTCAAACGCCTTCACTGTATTACTACCTTATGTAAAAAGCGTGTTCTCTATGAATAATTCCGAAGCAATAGAACTCCCAGTTATACCCATGGGAGAATCCTCCCCTCCCCATTCTTTCGAATGTAACAAGAAATTTTCACCTTAAATTTTCATCTTTGTTAGGGTTGCCATTTCGGAAACAATACGTCTATAATGATATTTTCTTTTTTTTTAAAAACAGGAACAAAAAATCCCACGAGAAATATTTTCATTTAAAGTAACGTCAAGACGAGTGCTTATTGCTTACACTGTAAATAATTTATCAATTATTATGGAAAGACAAGTTACTTGCTCTAAACGCCAGAGCTCGTCATATCGTTCTACTTGAATCCTAATCCTTAAGTTCTCTCCAAAGCCTACACCTTAGAAACGTGTGGCTTGGCCAAGCATATCCTGAGAATTTGGCCTTTTACCACTATCCAGACCGAATCTATGAGTACAAGGACCCTGCGTTCCAGTTGGCCATCTTGGCGGATGGCAATTCACGCTTGTCACGTCATGAGTTTAACTTTAAAGTGAAACAGCAAAGTGTAGCTTATATAATTATGTTATATACTAAAATCTATATAAGTATTGTGTATAACAAGATATAATAAGTGGCTCGAGTACATTAATCTCCTAATACACATGTGTATCCAGTAACCTGGACTGGAGTAACGTGGTGATTAGCTCTAAACCTTCTCAACTATTAACTGTTATTTTAGACATACGAATCAATATATTTTTCCGTAACCGTAACAGCCTGTGAATGTCCCACTGCTGGGATAACCCCTCTTTTTCTGGGCAATAACCCCTCTTTTCACGTCGGAGATTAAAAAATCCCGCTAATTTTCTTTCTTCTTCTTCCGTGACGTCTATGCCTTTGACCAGCATGAAAACATTTTGTGACTCAACAAAGATGTACAACACAAACATATATTTCATTATACAAGAGCGATCCAAATACTTCCGGTTCAAGAAGCTTCCTTTACATTATGTATGTCAACGTAGGAACATGGCCGCGCATAATATTAGTGTATGTTCGTCGTTCGATATCATAAACCAAAACACAAGCTATAGATTCAATATACTACGCGATCTGTTTACAACTAATTCAATAAAAATTGATTATCTATATTCTATATAAAAAAAAACATAGCCGAGATGGCCTGGTGGTAAGAACGCCTGAATCTTAACCGATGATCGTGGGTTCAAACCCGGACAAGCACTACTGAACTTTCATGTGCTTAACTTGTGATTGTCTCTTGATGAGTCTCTTGAAAGCACGAGGCTTTACGGTGAAGGAAAATATCGTGAGGAAACCTGCATGTGTCTAATTTGACTGAAATTCTGCCACATGTGTATTCTACCAACCCGCATTGGAGCAGCGTGGTGGAATAAGCTCCAAACCTCCTCAAAAGGGAGAGGAGGCCTTAGCCCAGCAGTGGGACATTAACAGGCTGTCACTGTACTGTTACTGGACCACTATGTCACAAGTCATATAATTAATTATATAACTCGACGTAATTTTCAAAAGACGTGTTCTATAGAAACAGAATTTTTTCTCCCTTTTAAATATTTCCACAATGGATAACTTTGTGAAGTGATGAATAATTTACTGGAATAATAGTAAAGTCGTGTATAAAGGGTACACGAGCTCTTTGAAAAACCTCCCTTTGAGCACTCGCGTTGCGAGTACACGGGGTATCAGTTAAAATACACACACACTTTTTATTTTATAGAATGGGTGGGCGAGGATATGGGCCACCTGATGTGGTCATGCTCATAGACATTGGTATTGTAAGAAATGTTAACCACCGCTTACATCACCAATGCGATACCAACCTTGGGAATTAATGTTACATCCCTTGTGCCTGTAATTATACTGGCTTACTAATCCTTCAAACCGGACAACGATATCAGACAAAGACAAGCTTGCACAAAGCCCTACCACCAGCTGCTACCACAAATGCTTAAATGAAATAGCACATTATATTGTACTGTGTAACTGTTTATTTATATATTTGAAAAGCACATATACAGTACATATATTAAACATACATACATATGCACCAAGTACACTGTCTTGATGCTTGACAAAAAATAGTTGTAATGGCTACTATTTTTTTTTTCTTTTTATTTTCTTTTTTTTATATAAACAATGATTTTTGAAATTCGATTGTTTAAAAAAGCTAGCTAAATTATTTAATAAAATACATATCTAAGTTTTATTGACGGGCCTGTTGGCGTGATAGGTAGATACTTGCCTTTCACGTAAAAGGTTGTGCCATTCCCCCCCATAACAGACAATTGTGTGCATGAACATCTGTTTGTCCTGAGTCTGGGTGTAATTATCTATATAAGTATGTATTTACAAAAGAAAGTAGTATATGTAGTATACCAGTTGTCCGGTTTCCATAGTACGAGCTCTGCTTAGTTTGGGATCAGATGGCCGTGTGTGAATAATGTCCCAGGATATTATTATTATATAAGTAATACTAAGTAATAGTGTAGTTTTAAACTTAGTATTTTAATCTCTGTATAAGTGGACAGTGTGATCTTTTTGCGAAATGGATATTTTTAAACCGTAATAGCCTGAATGTCCCACAAGTAGAACTCTTCTCGTTTGGTGTTTTCCAGCAATTATGTATGCAAATTCGTGTATCTCTGTAAAGGCTCCAATGATTGACTGACATTTTGTATTTAGATTAGTTTTTGTTTTTAATATGGAATATCTTTTCTGGAAATTAATTATTTTTTATTATTATTAAAGCTTGGCAAAGCTCGGTCACCCAAGTATTCATACCTAATGTTATAAATATTTTTTTTTATAGAACAGGAAGGCGGACGAGCATATGGGCCACATGATGGTAAGTGGTCACCAAACGCCCTTAGACATTGGCTCTGTAAGAAATGTTAACCATCCTTACATCGCCAATGCGCCACCAACCTTGGGACATAAGATTTTATGTCCCTTGTGCCTGTGATTATACTGGCTCACTCACCCTTCAAACCGGAACACAACAATACCAAGTACTGCTGTTTTGCGGTAGAATATCTGATGAGTGGGTGGTACCTACCCAGACGAGCTTGCACAAAGCTCTACCACTAGTAAAATGATACTTTTGTATATTTGTAACGCTTTTCTTAACCACTTAACTGATTATAATGATATTTAACAAACACGTTGTCAGAGGAAATAACAGCCTAAGCACTTCGTTTTAAGGTATAATATAGATAAATTCTAGACTAATATATATGTATTATATCGCCCAATCTTATCATAGCCAGTTGGCTGCGCAGTTGCGCAGGACATAATATAGTGCACAAGTGTGTGCGCCAACACTGATACACTTTCTATTCCCTCACTGCAATCCGACATGACCGAAGAGTTTTATAGCAGGACCAATGGTTTTTACGTGCTATCTAAAGCACGGGAGTGTGTCCTTTTTATGACATAGTTAGGAAGGACATATGAGCCACCTCATGGTATGTACCACCGTCTATAGACATTGGCGCTGTGAGATATACTAATCTGACAACGCCAATAACGCCACCGACCTTGGGAACTAAGATGTTAGGTCCTTTTTGTCTGTAGTTATGGCTCTCTCATCCTTCAAACCGGCACACAACAATAATATCGCTGTTTGGTGGTAGAGTATCTGATAATTGCATGGTACCACCCAGACAGGCTTAGACAAAGCCCTACCACCAAGTTAATTCCAAATTTCAAGGACTGAGAATTCCATCTAGGTAATCGAAAACAGGTTTATAGTTTATATTGTACTGGAGTGTACGTAATAAAATGGCGCTTCGTTTGTTCTCAACCAGTGCTATAGAAAAGTAACACTATACAAAAATTGTAATGTTTTTTTTTTTTAATTTTTTTTTTTTAAATGTGAAATGAGTTTAAGGTGTATTGAAGAATATATCATTTAAATAATCAAACAATGAATTGAAATATGTCTTATAGTTAATTAAAAAAAAAATCAAATCTGCTAATATTCACGTATTCCAACCACTAAACCATTACGATAAACAGATGTAGAATGTATGTATATATATATGTATGTATTGATATACTTTCCAATACAGATTTGACCTAATTTTTAATATTAGATGAACACTCATAATAAAATTTGTCTGTCCGTTCACATGGGCATATATCATGCTGTCAGCATAGGTTACATGGTGTCTTAAGTAGGTTTGGGGTTAGTGATGTGCGGTGTTGACCATATCGATAAAACTATATTAATTTGTACTTATTATATTATACTTATACTTTATATACTTATGATTTTGTACTTCCAAATTGTAAAAAAAATATTTTTACTTTATTAATCTTTCCTTTCTTTTATTATTATTTAAGATGCTTAGGGTCCTGGCAACTTTTACCTTTAGACATATTAGTTTGTAAACTTTTAATTTGTAATTATTACTGTATGCCATGTTGGTGAACCTAAATAAATAAATGAATTAATTAATAATATTAGTTCTTTTCTTCGTGGGTTTATTGTTGTATAGTCTGAGATTTGTATATAACATAAATAATTGTGACGTAAAAAATAATTAAAAACTGGTGATTGATGAGCTTTAGTGTTAAAAATATAAAAAATATAAATAAGAGTAGAATTACAAAATTCAAAACATGAAAATTCATAAACGATTTTTAAAAATGTTCAAATTTTCTCGATGTACGATATTATTTATAAATGTAACAGCGGTTTGTTAACATTCCCAACAGTGGGTTTCCCACATACCATCAGATATACAAAGATATATCTATATATCTGTATATTTACCTCTCGTACCTCCTATATTCGCCATATTACAATCGATCGAGTCATTTAGACTCTATGGTGTAATAAAGCAATGTATACATTGCCAATTTGGCTGCATTTTGTGTTTAATTAAATCCACCAGATATACAGGCTTAGTCCCGGCTTAGTGGATAAATTGTTTGTACAACAGACAGCCGAGTTGGATAAAGCGACAATAGAGCAATGGTTTACGGGACGTAAAAGTCACAAGTTCAATGCTGGCCTAACACAAGCTGGTAACTTAATAGGATGGAAAAAATAGTATATTATAGTACTCATTTCTTTAAAAGCGAGCATTTTCTTTACTGGTGGTAGGGCTTTGTGCAAGCTCTCACCAGATATTCTACCGCAAAGTACTTGGTATTGTTGTGTTCCGGTTTGAAGGGTGAGTTAGCCAGTGTAATTACAGGCACAATGGACATAACATACTAAGTCCCAAGGTTGGTGGCGCATTGGCGACGATTAACATTTCTTACAATGCCAATGTCTAAGGGCGTTGGTGACCACTTACCATCGGGTGGCCCACATGCTCGCCCGCCTTTCTATTCTATAAAAAAAAAATTGTCATATTTTTAATTTGTGTTTATTTATCTCGTGATTGGTGGTGAAGGCAAACATGAGATGAAATCTGAGATAAGCTCCTTATCATTTCGAAGTGGAGAGCCAGCCTCAGCCCAGCAGTGGGATGTTTACAGGCTTGCTAAAAACCTTCAAAAGCGTGTATCCGAGAACGTTTTTTTCAATAATAATACTTTAAAAATGATTTCTAATGGCTGACTATGAACGCACGAAACTATTGATTGTAGATATATGAAATTAGGAATATATATTAATTTTATAATGTAGCATCCGCTGTATTGTAGGTTTTTAGATATTTAAACTTTAAAAGGAGAAATGGCAGCGGTTGGGGGTTGGGGGGTGTAACTTTGTGTGAATTTTACCAACAAAGTCGGAACGGGCAGCTTCTGAATCGATTCTGATTGGATTAACAAAATGTATAGTTTCGTTTTTAAATCTACATCCGAGTCGAGGGCGTCGTAATTTAATAGAATCCTGAAACATGGACATAACTAAAGTTCTTATTAACATAAATAAAGAATGATTGATGAATTATTATCCCAAATTAAGCACATGAAAATACAGTGGTGCGTGCCCGGGTTTGAACCCACGATCACCGGTTAAGATTCACGCGTTCTTACCACTGCGCCATCTCGAGTTATACGTATTACGATATAAACGATATATGTACACACTTATAGTCGAAGAGACGAGTGGCTATCGTTATATAAAATATAATGTTCAATTTTTCTATAATTCCTCACTAGATGGCGTTGCAATTGAACAACTTCTATAGCAACAATTGGTATAAACAACTTCAACCTGGTTTCGCCTGTACATTATATAATTAAGAACATATTTATAACATATATAGAGTAACTATTGGAGATTTTGAATAGCTTTCAAATACTCTAAGCACGTTTAGAAATGTAATAAATAAGTATTATTTCAATAAACATAAGCCTGTAATAAAAAATGTATACAAAGAAACAAATGGTACGCTTATATCGACAACGGCATCGACTAAACCCATCACTAGTGCCAAAGTCACGTTCACTCTATTGTGGGCTAGTTAATCGTATTATAGGACTACCGTCCGGTGTGGCTTGTATGAAGTATGCGTTCGTTTTAATATCATTAATTATTGTGTCGATATTCATTCGTACTGAATGTGAAAACTTTTTTGTAATTGAAAGAGACTGGCAAATAGGCTGGTATATCAATGCGCCAAGGACCTTGGCAACTAAGGTGTTATGTCCAATGCGTATTCTCTCAACCTTGGAACCAATACTAATGTACTGGCGGTGGAATATATGACGAGTTGGTGGTACACAGGACTTGCACAAATACAATTCCAAGTCACTTCCTTTGGTAGAGGAAAAATCACAATGACTGAGTAATATTTTGATCTTGTATTTGATATTGTTCGCGTAAAAAAATACATCGTACCTCACGTGTGGTGTTTACAACGACACGCTATTTTGATACTTATTTCCTTTACATGTTATAATTATTATGGTGAATATCGCATATCACGTTCTGATATCACGGTCGTGTTCTGTGTCGACACAGTTTGGAGTTCGTTTTTCCGAACAGGATTCAGTTACTGACAGTATTCACTATGCGACATTGGACATAATATTTATAACATTACAAGAATTACACGCATCAAAATAGAATATCATAAGTCGGTTATCATATTTTTTTTTAATATATAGGCTAGCGCTTGACTGTTATCACACCTGATGGAAAGTGATGATACAGTCTAAGATGGAGCACGCTTGCCTAGATGATGCCTATTCACTCTACACTTGAAGGTACCTATATTGTAGGTGGAAAGCGGAGGTCGGGAAGGTATTCCAGACCGTGGCGGTGCGTATCAGAAACGAAGAAGCAAATCGTTTCGTACGTGTCTTAAATACGTCAACTACGTACGGTTGCAGATTTTACGATGCCTCGCAGTTTTGTGGTTAAAACGTGATGGGGGAACCAAATTAAATAGTTCCTGAGCACACTCTCCGAAATAATTCAGAATACCGATTTTATTTGAATTTCACGGCTGATGAAGTGAGTTCTTGCAGAACAGCGCTGCAGCTCCTCAGATGTAAAGTATCTCATGATTAACATACCCTTATTAAATAAAGAACAAAATATTGTACGTTTTAAATAACTACCCCTAAACAATGAACCCCGTAAGTTTAAATAATTATTAAATCATTTTAGATGGTTTTGTTTACATAGAATTCGTTATCAGAAAAGGGTAATGTTAACTGTATCCAAACGTTACACTAAGCCTATCAATAAATGTATAGTCTTAGTGGATGAAGTGTATTATCATAGTATTATAAATCTAAAAATTATATCTAGCTTATACCTAGTTTATTTACAATACACATAAAGCTATGGTACCCCGGGTAGGGGGTATGTACAACCTTGCACCATAGAAAGCCCTGAAGGTGAGCAACCTAGCTAGAGGATGACTGTTAGAAGAAATTACAATAAAATATATTGTATACGAATATGTTTCGTTGTGTGAACGATTTTCTAATTAATCATTTGTTAATTTAAAATAGGTGATGATGTTTTTATTTTCGCTTAGTCCTAGTGGACTGGTGAATCGCTCACTAGACCTTAATTAGTTTTAGGTAATTTTAATTCATTTTGAATTAGATTTTGCTGTTTTTTTTTGTCGTTCACAAAACGATATAGTTTTAACCATTAAGGGTAAGATTTGGGTGTAATGATGAAGAACATGAAACCCGCTAAGCAAGGGTAACGAGTAGTCTGCGAAGCTGTGCCTTAATTACAATTCGTTAATCGACGATTGAAGACGAACATTTTAAACGTCAGATTTGAAATTGGAATCACAGTTTGAGTGTTATTTTTTCACTCGCTAATGACTAAAGTCGCAATTTTTAATGAATCTTTGATTGTTATTTTTTTAAAAGATATGTTATTATTCATATCTTGATGATAGAGTTAAAATAGTGACGAATTAAAGTGCTTTATTTTAAGGCTTACTTAAATAAATATATATGTTTTTATAGATTTGATGAACAAATAAAGGTGTAATTTGTTTTTATGAAAATTAATAATATAGAAAATGTTTCATACCAAAACGTATTTATAACAAAAATATACACTCAAATGCCTAATTGACATAAAACCGTTGACAAATCAAGTTGATTCGTTAATTTCGGCATCAATTAATTTTAGTCGATTTAAATCCTCTGTTGAATAGGAAGCGATTAACTAATTAACTACCTTCAGATCTATGTTATAATATTTCAAAAAAAAACATTAGGCATAAACTGAACCAATATTTTTTAGATTTACTTTAAGTGCGTATGTACGTATTTAGATCTGTAATATAGCGATAGTATTTAAATGTATAAATTTGTAGTGTAGACTATTGATGGCACACATATAAACCTTAGTGGTTTTTTAGCTGCTATCATTATATTAAATATTGTACAGTTATTTTAAATGGATAAATAAATTAAAAAAAAAAATTTGATTCGTAGTCTGGTCGTTCAACTTTTTTTGAAATCGATTCTTTATCTGAACTTGTTTAAATTTAGAATAGAATAGAATTGAAGTGTTCATCTTCGATCAGTCAATCTGATTGGGCGAATGGTAATTAAGGGGGTATGGTTACGAGATCAAAGCGCCGGGTACCTACAGGTATGATTCATTCATCGAATTTGAATTTTTATAAATATATAACTATATAATATAGATGTGTATAACATATATATTTCGAACTGATTATATAATGTTAATCAATTTATACATTGTATTTAAAAAAAAAAAACAAATATATAATAAATATTTCACATAGTATTTAACTAAGTATCCATATATATATTATTTATTTAAATAATTGATGGAATGCAAATAATATGAATTATATATAATGTTGGCTATTTGATATAAATAATATTATGTATATATTATTATGTATTATATAGATATTTAAATATAAAATAAATTAAATTAAAATTCAAATTTGATTTGTGAATTCAATGAAATGCTGAAGATTTAACCTTAAAAAGATTTTACGGTAATAAAAATAATTATAAATATATATTATAAATCATACATTAAGCTTATAAAAAACCTTCGTAAGGTGTCAATCATCAGCATTATACGAGAAGGTGGGGGGGGGGGTGAGAATGCGGGCACCACACCATTGGCTGGGTTAGCCCAAACCAACTACTCACAAACGCTGTAGATGCCTCAATCTCACAAAAAGGCCATCAGGCAAGTGGCCGAGTCGATTATTGCTCAGTTTCCTGAAATTTAAATACAAAAAAAAACAAATGACAACACGACAAAGTCATCCCGTACGAAATACTCGATTCGTGGTACACGATTGGTCGGTTTTGATTGTGTTGCGAATGTATTAGAGGACGGCACAACTTTGTAAGAACGTTTTTTTTTTTAAATTAAATAATAATTGTACTCACAAGCGTTCGAGTGCGTTCAGCTCCAAGAATGCGTCGCGTTCGATCGTATGTATTTGATTTTCTGATAATTGTCTGAAAAAAAAGAAAGAATACTTAACATGGGATAATAACAATTTTTTTTTAATTTTTCAACATTCAATACGCCATTTCGCATATCGATAATGGTTGCATTCTGTGTTTAGATAGCGAATTATATGAAACTCGTACTTACAGAATCTTCAATTCCTTCAAGTTCTGGAAGTCACTCTGGAAAATGATGCTGATGTTATTGCCTTGCAGGTCTCTGAAACAAGTTACATTTCATTAGAATTGTGTCGGGATATATATATATTATAATTTATTTATTATCTTTTACTATAAATTCATTCGATAACCATAAATATATAACGTGATATGTAACAGACGCATGGACGAACGGCCCATGTACATGGGTTTACTTGATTGACATACACCCACTCATCAGGCATTCTACCGCAAAACAGCAGTACTTTGTTTTGGATTGAAGGGTGAGTGAGCAAGTGTAAATACAGAAACGACAAAAAAAAAAAGAAAAAGTAATCAATTCAGAAGTATATACACGTATTTATATGTTATATATAACATGTATTAATCGTATGTATGTATGTTATGTAGATATGTTATGTTTGTGTATATATGATTTACCTAAAAGGTGTACACCTCCGAACCCCTTTCTTAGAGTATTCAATGTCCTCTATCCAAAGGTTGTCTGGAAGAGATCGCTCTTTTAGTGATAAGACCGCCTTTTGTACCGTGTTTTCTATTTTGTTGTGTTACTTCTTGTATTTTTTTTTGTTTCGGTGTACAATAAAGTATATTTATTATTATTATTATTATTATAAAACTTAAAATCGTGTTTTAATATCATGAAATCTTCCATTTATGTCTTCAATTCACCATTTTGATTTAGCGCCATCTATTGGCATCGATTGGAAATGTCCAAAAATTATATTCCAACAAGTTACAGCAAGTCGAACTAGCTCTATGAATATTTAGAGCCTGAGTGCTCTCAATTTAACAGCCGATGGTAAGTCACTTACCTCTCGCATCGGGGAAAAGTGAGTTAGGTGCTTCTAAAATGTACATACATATAATATATAGTACAAAGATTCCCTTCAGGAGATGGCCTAGTGGTTAGAACGCGTGGATCTTAACCGATGATCGTGGGTTCAAACCCGGGCAAGCACCACTGAATTTTCATGTGCTTAATTTGTGTTTATAATTCATCTCGGATGACGGTAAATCATGAGGAAACCAGCGTGTGTCTTATATCACTGAAATTCTTCCACGCGTGTGTTCTACCAACCCACATCGGTGGGTGGTTGAATAAGCTCCAAACCTTCTCTTCAAAAGGGAGGCCTTAGCCCAGCAGTGGGACATTAACAGGCTGTTACTGCTACTATACAAAGAATCCTAGATATATGTATATAGCAACACTCTAGGCTTCGTTATCGTGGAATCCACTTTGGGCCTCTTCAAAATCTAAGTATATAATCCTTATTTGAATTATACATATTTAAATAAGTAGATAGAAGTTGGATTCGGACATTCAGATACTTCTATTTTATTTATTCGTATAGATAGAGGAACTAGCATTTTTTTTAAAACTTTAAAATAAGTTTTTCCTTCAGATATCTGACATACCAATTTTACATTTGTCTTTCAATAACAAAAAAATATATAATAGTAAAAAATTAATAAAAGATCTTTCAAAGTTACTGGTCCACGTTTTTGATGACCCAAGAGAAGGCGCTTACTTAGCCCAAAGGCTGAGTGTAGCGGTTCAGAGAGGGAATAACGCCAGCGTCTTGGGTACAAGGTCACAGACAAGCTATTAGACTCCGTTTTCCCCACCACCTACAATGTGAGTATCTTTAAGTCTAGAGTGAAGGCACCTTCTAGGCAAGCGCGCTCCATCTTAGACTGTATCTCACTTTCCATCAGGTGTGATAACAGTCAAGCGCTAGCCTATACATTTAAAAAAAAAAAACATAAGTGTGACACTCAGTGGTGCTCGCCCTGGATCGAACTCGTAAGTCATCGGTTAAGAATCTTCTAACCACTGGGCTATAAATCTCTGAGATTTCGTTCTCCTTGATATAATCTACATACCAAATCGGTGAAACGTTTAGTTAAACTAAAATAGCTTGTAAGTCTTCATGAATAGAGTTTATTATGGCTCGCTGTGCGGTGCAGTATGGCATTTATGAGAGAAATGAAACAATTGATCAGGTCTTCAAACACGGTGTCTCTGTTTTTGATGGCTATTTTAAGAAAGAAAGAAATACGTCTGTATTATAATGATCATCAACTGTGATAGCAAGGTGTTTAGTTTTTATAGAATAGGAAGGCGGACGAGCATATGGGCCACCTGATGGTAAGTGGTCACCAACGCCCATAGACATTGGCACTGTAAGAAATGTTAACCATCGCTTACATCACCAATGCGCCACCAACCTTGGGACCTAAGATTTTATGTCCCTTGTGTCTGTAATTACACTGGTTCACTCACCATTCAAACCGAAACACAACTATACCAAGCTGCTATTTTGCAATAGAATATCTGATGAGTGGGTGGTACCTACCCAGACGAGCTTGCCCAAAGCCCTATCACCAGTGAGTGTGCTATAATTGAAGTGAAGACTTCTTACGCGTTGCGCTGGTTTTAGGGTATAAACTCGTCGTAGGCTTCGCGTCACCGACATGCTAATATGATAATGATTTTCAATCTTTCTGGCCAGAAATCTATCATCTTAGGTCGTTGCTATTCCAGGTACGTTCCTCGTGTAATAATGGCTCACTCGCCTTTCAAACATCAACACAACAATACCAAGTATTGCTGTCTAGTCGTAAAATTATTTACTATATTGCGTATACCGTGTGACTTTAATTAAACATGCATTAAGCATGCAGTCTCGAGAATCGCTAACAATTCGTAATGTGTCAGAAGATACACATTCATTTAAAACACGTAGCTAAGTTATGATTCGTTAGTCTAGAACGTGTCTGGAATACTGGGGGGTATGTTTCTTTGAAATGAAACTTATATGATGGGAGTCAATTTTCAAGGTCATATTTTTTGTTTTGTTTGCAGCAGCAAGGCAGACGTCATGGGGTGGCAGTGTAAGAAATATTAATTAATATTTGGACTGGTTGGCGTGATTGATAGACCTGCTTTTCATGCCGAAGGTTGTGAGTTCGACTCCCACCCAGGACAAACATTTGTGTGCATGAACATGTCTATTTGTCCCGAGTCTGGGTGTAATTATCTATATAAGTATGTATTTACAAAAGAAAAGTAGTATATGTAGTATATCAGTTGTCTGGTTTTTATAGTACGAGCTCTGCTTAATTTGGGATTAGATGGCCGTGTGTGAATAATGTCTCAGGATATTAATATTATTATAATTAGAATACTATAAGATAAAGTCTTCTTGTCCATTGGTTTGAACGCGATAAGCTCAAAAACGATTTAACAGATTTTCGTACGGTTTTCACCAATGGACGGAGTCATTCATGAGGAAGAATTCATTGGTTGAAAAATTTATTGAGGTTTTGTGTCAATTCGTTGAAACATGACGATGATTCTTGAAGATGGCAGAAATATCATGCCGACTGGGAGTTTTACTGGCGCGTAAACCAATAGAGTAATATGTATTACTATATTAACCTTGTATGTGGATCCTTATTATACAGTATAATACAGTTTCTGCCCGAGTGTGAGGGTGGGGCAGTTTTTACTGGTAGGGATTTTTGTACTGGTGGTAGGGCTTTGTCCAAGCTCGTCTGGGTAGGTACCACCCATTTATCAGATATTCCACCGCAAAACAGCAGTGGTATTATTGTGTTCCGGTTTGAAGGGTGAGTGAGCCAGTATAATTACAGGCACAAGGGACATAACATTTTAGTTGCCAAGGTTGGTGCGCATTGGCGATGTAAGCGATGGTTAACATTTCTTATAATGCCAATATCTAAGGCGTTGGTCACCACTTACCATCAGGTGACCCATATGCTCGTCCACCTACCTATAATATAAATAAGGACCTATAATATAAATAAGAACCTTGCTGATAAACTTATTGTATTTCTTTAAAGATAATGAAAGACAATAATCGTGTTTTGTTTATTCTATCTTTCAAATTAGCCAATCAAAAAGAAGTTCTATTTTTAAAACTACTTTTGTTCTCTTTTCAAATCATTTATATGGTTACCCTACATCCATGTCAATGAAGTTATAATGAGGTCAATAATCGAATTCGAGTATGCTAGTGATGTGAAATATATCGACAATTAGCAGTTATAGAAAATTAATATCGTTACGCAAGTGATGTGTCTATGAGCATCTGCGATTATAAATGTAACAAGGTCACGTGTTTGATTCTCGGCAGCAAATTGGGCAATTAAATTGAAAATGATATCGATGTTTACATAAGCTTTATAGTGATGTAAATCTTGTTCTTTAATTCTAGATAATAATGACGTTAGGTAAATTTTATTGGTGCTATTTGCCTTCAATATATTTATGGTCTATAATAAATATTGATTAATAAATATTATTTACTAGCTTACCTTCCCGGTTTTGCACGGGCAGAATAATGGTCAAAATAAAACGTTTTACATATAAGTCGTGTTACTCGTATTACATATAAGTCTATCGGTTTACACAATAATAGTAACAGCCTGTTAATGTCCCACTGCTGGGTCAAGGCCTCCTGTCGCTTTTTGAGGAGAAGGTTTAGAGCTTATTCCACCACGCTGCTCCAATGTTTTCCTTCACCGTCACGAGATGAATTATAAGGATAAATTTATGACACAAATTAAGAAGAGAAATTCAGTGGTGCTTGCCCGGGTTCGAACCCACGATCATCGGTTAAGATTCACGCGTTCTTACTACTGGGCCATCTCGTCTTTTTACCGTCGGTTGTCGGTTTACACGGTGCCATTAAATCTCCCAGTCAACAGGTCATGCATGGCCCATGTTTTTTCTGACATCTTCAACAATCATCCTCATATTTCAACCAATTTATACAAAACATTAATGTATTATACATTAAAACCTTTCTTTCATGAATCATTCCGTCTATTAGTGAAAACCTTATCAAAATCTGTTCGGTAGTTTTTGAGTTTATCTCGTCCAGACAGACAGACGCGGCGGAGTTTTGACATATAATATGTAGTAATCGATGTAAGTAGATGAATATGATAGTGTAACGGCTTTTTTTTTATATTTGCCGGGAGGGCAAATGACTACTCCACCTGATGTTAAGTGGTAGTAGAGTCCAAACGCGAGGACGGCCAGTACAGTCGGGAAGAAGGTTCTGCACTAGCCGCCCTCGCCTTGCCGGCCCGCAAGATGCCTCTTCACGCCTCGTTTGAAGGAAGATTTTAGATAGATAGCTGATTTTTATCCGGTTCGTCCCGGTAGAATCTACATTCAGTACCGGTGGTAACTTTACAAGTAATATAATAATGCTATTCTTGGTTAGAGCAGATGGTAAGTGGTCGCCATCTTTTGAGAATCTTCCACTCAAACGCGGTGTAAGCAAGTTGGTCTTATTCCCTGTGCCGGTTAATATATTCACAATCAATTGTAATTCAATATATCGATATATTAAAGCACATCACTAAAATACCTGGAACAGCTGATACATAATTGATCAATCGTATATAATTCATATAAATGATCCCCAATAACCATTTATTAAGGTATATAATATTTTCTGGACCAATAACCTGTGGATATAATCACAAGAACATAACCTCTTAGTTCCCAAGGTCGCGCATTGGCATATGGGACGGTTGATATTACTTACAGCGCCAATGTCTATGGGCGTCCACCATATCAGGTGACCCATTTGACAGTCTGCCTTCCAATTTTAAATAAAAACAATAAGCAAATTAAACTAGTAGTAACGGTAACGGTAACAGCCTGTAAATGTCCCACTGCTGGGCTAAGGCCTCTTCTCTCTTTTTGAGGAGAAGGCTTTGGAGCTTATTCCACCACGCTGCTCCAATGCGGATTGGTGGAATACACATGTGGCAGAATTTCAGTGAAATTAGACACATGCAGGTTTCCTCACGATGTTTTCCTTCACCGAAAAGCACGAGATGAATTATAATCACAAATTAAGCACATGAAAAACTTCAGTGGTGCTTGCCGGGGTTTGAACCCACGATCATCGGTTAAGATTCACGCGCACTTACCACTGGGCCATCTCGGCTTTTTTTAACTAGTAGTGCAGGTGGGATATTAGTATATTCCTTTCAACTGGGAGGAGTAAAGATAGATTTGACCTTGAAAGGACATGACGCCATTGGTCGAGATCGAAAATAATCTGTGGTATTATAAGTTATCGGAACTTTGGAAGTGAAATCAAAGTGTATATAAGTAGTTGAGTGTAACAGTGTCGTGTTATATATAGAGATATATTATTCGAAAACTGTTCGTAGTGCGTAATGCAGCAGAGCTGTTGGCGAATCGTGGAATGTTTAAACCTTAATAATAATAATCATTTATTTGCATGAAACATAGTTTTACAGATGTTATGATTTCTTTATAAGTATCTAATACATTTCGTCCACGATACGCACGCAAATATATTTATTAACAAGTAATTAATATTAAATACAGATCACACCAATTGTACATTAAAATTATTATATTAATATATGTATTAATTAATCGTAATATATTTAGAATATTGTATTAACGAATAAATTCATTCTTTTGTCTCTGGACGCAACCGTTAGCCGCCATCTTTGAATCATCAAATTCATTCATTATTCATTCGTTCAATACATTCTTATATTCTAAATATTCATTTATAGAGATTTTTTTTTATCTTAGATTGTTACATATAGTTTTCATTATTTGTTACTTAATTATCAAAGTCTATCATGAAATTCTATAAGCACGTATCAAGGGTACAGAAAATCTTTTGAGTAGCGAGAGACATGAACGGAAATTAGTATAGAGATATTTTTTCACATTAAGGCGGCCATTTTGAATTCGTGCGCGCGCAATCATAGTTCGGATTATAAGTCTTGTATAAATAAATCAAATTGCGTTAGGATAACTGTTCAATAGCACCGCGTAGCTATATAAAGCTTCTATTGGTTTTTTTTTATCTGTTAGTTTGTTTCTTATAGTATAGTAGTATAGTAACAGCCTGTGAATGTCCCACAGCTGGGCAAAAGCCTCCTCTCCCTTTTTGAGGAGAAGGTTTGCAGCTTATTCCACCGCGCTGCTCCAATGCGGGTTGGCGGAATACACATGTGGCAGAATTTCAGTGAAATTAGACACATGCAGGTTACCTCACGATGTTTTCCTTGACCAAATAGCACGAGATGAATAATAAATACAAACTGAGCACATGAAAATTCAGATCATGCTTGCCCGGGCTTGATCCTACGAACATCGGTTAAGATTCACGCGTTCTTACCACTAGGCCATCTCGGCTCATACTGATATGTTATATTTATTTCTTTGTACCTATAAGCTACTGTACTATATGTGTTATTGAATTTCGATTTGACGAAATTAAGAAAACTGTATTATGAACGAAAAACAGTTCTCCATTAATATCTTTACATGTATGTAGCTCTACGCCTACTGCTTACCCATCCTGGGGCTTAATTTACTATCCCTAACACAGGTTATCCAAATAGCCCATGAAGGATAGCGAGTACCAGTCACCGGATAAATAAAAGCAAAACCAAAATTTTAATGCTATGCCTCAGTACGTGAGCTTAAGCTGGTAATCCATACGTCAACTTATGTTTTGTCTTTGTGTGTTTAAATAGAATTATTATAAATTATATATCAACACTATTACTGGTGGTAGGGCTTTGTGCAAGTTCGTCTGGGTAGGTACCACCCACTCATCAGATATTCTACTGCAAAACGAAGAAGAAAAGAAAAGAAGGGTGATTAAGCCAGTGTAGTTATAGGCACAAGGGACATAACATCTTAGTTCCCAAGGTTGGTGGCGCATTGGTGATGTAAGCGATGGTTAACATTTCTTCCAAGGCCAATGTCTATGGGCGTTGGTGGCCACTTACCATCAGGTGGCGGATATGTTCGTCCGCCTTCCTATTCTATAAAAAAAACACTTAACCACTTATATACACTTTAATTTTACTCCCAAAGTTCCAAAAACAACTTCGCGGACATTCGATACGCCATTTCGCATATTCATAATGAATACAGACTATTCAAAATATCGACCAATATATTGGCAATTCTATTTCAAAGCTGTTCACGTGTCATTACTCTGTAGCACATTTGATTTTTCACTTGTAATTATCGTGTCTAATCGTGAACGAGGCTTAAGGCGAACGAGCCGCCACTTAATTGCAGACTCATAATTGAATACCAATAAAGAACAGTGTTACCAGTTTAAAAAAAAAATTTGATTTTTTTTTTTATTGTGGAATATTTTTCAAAAAAATTGTATCGAAAATTTTAATATTTAGTTTTTTAATTATGTCAGACTAGTAAAAAAAACTTGGTGTAAATATTCGGTAAATGATGATTTAAGAAATTCTATATTCTTATAAGAACTAAAATTGTGGTCCTTCGATGCTCGACCCTTTGATGTGAGATGAGATAGGTCATGTTTTGTTTTACGACGTTACAAATACAAACAATACATTGTTTTCACATAACGTCGCCCCTATTGTGATTGTAATAAGGACTATATTTTATCCAAATTCATATTTTTGGGTAAGCCATATTAGAAGTTAGTAAGAGTTTCGTATTAAATTATACATTTACCCATTACATTATCCGTGAAATGTTGACAACCGACTTTAATGTAAAATACAGTACAGTAACAGCCTGTTAATGTCCCACAGCTGGGCTAAGGCCTCCTTCCTCTCCCTTTTGAGGAGGTTTGGAGCTTATTCCACCACGCTGCTCCAATGCGGTTTGGTAGAATACATATGTGTACTTCATCGTCAAGCACGAGATGAATTATAAACACAAATTAAGCACATGGAAATTCAGTGGTGCTTTTCGGGATTTGAACCCACGATCATCAGTTAAGATTCACGCGTTCTAACCACTGGGCCATCTCGGCTCAGTCAATTTAAAATAATTCTGTATTAAATATAATATTATTTACTTTAATTATATTTTTTAAACATATAAAGTCTAGTTTCGATAGTTTTCGTTAAGATCGATGACGTTTCAATTATGACAGGTCAAAGAACTGGGGGGTAGGGAGGTGGAAAAGGGTGGGAGAAAGTGCGTACTGTGTCACCCTTAATCAGTGTTACCTTATGCATCGTAATAATGTAAAATAATCTTTCATATTTCCTAACGATTAAAGATCTATAAGTTAATAATTTCTTATTGTTTAAAGGAAAAAAAGTTATAATAAAAGTATAACTTTTTCATTCCAGTAGGCAGTTACGACTTATTATTACAAACTTATACTATTATTATAAATGCAACTACCTCGTTGGTCTAGTGGCTTGGCATAACGCTGCAGACCCGGAGGTCCTGGGTTCAATTCCCAGGTCGGGCCAATAAAAAAATATTGGGTTTTTCTATCAGAAAATTCTCAGTAGCGGCCCGGAGTTTGGAAGTTGGAAGTGTATACACTTCCGTGCCTCGGAAAGCACGGAAAGCCGTTGGTCCTGCGCCTGAACTCTTTCCGATCGTGTCGGATTTTCGTGCCATCGGATTATGAGAGTTAGGGAATAGAGAGTGCATCTGTGTTTGCGCGCACACTTTTGCACTATAATATCTCCTGCGTAGTTGGCTAATCTCTCTTGAGATTGGCCGCCGTGGCCGAAATCGGTCTGGAGGACATTATTTTTATCATATTTATATTTCTCAGCTCATGGCTGGTTTTAATATTATTATTATTATATTTTTATTTTACATTTTCCCTCGTATGAGGTAATAAAAACCTAAACACACGGGCCGTAGCCAAGCGCGAGTAGGGTCTAGGTGATCGTATAAGAAGATGAAATGGATGAAGTCGTAAGGAACTTGCGAGTGAGGCGGCATGTGTTCAGGATGATTGCCTTTTGGAGTAAATTATGAGTGTGTTGAGGAACCTGTAACATATCAAGACTACGTTGTAGGCTTTTAGGTACGACTCCAGTGGATGATATGACAATGGGAACAATATGGATGGTGTTTGCTCGCCACTGACGTTTCAATTCAATAGCTAGATCTTGGTATTTACTGAGCTTTTTCGAAATTGTCGACTGTATGTTATGAGTGTTAGGAATAGCTATATCAATAAGATAAATTTATTATTATTATTATTATTATAAATGCAATACTACTTCTGTATATCTGTTACGCTTTAACTAAAATACTGAACCGATTGTGATAAGATTTCGTATGAAGAAAGCTTTAACACCAAGGAAGGACATCGGCTACTTTTATACCTAAAACCGCACAACTCCTCTATATAATATAAAGATTCTATCAAGAACAAGGCTGGAATATCAGAAAGTACTCTCATCCACTAATCCTTACTAATATTATAAACGCGAATGTGAGTTTGTTTTTTTGTTCCGCTTTTACGCCTAAACTAATGAACCGATTTTAAAAATTCTTTCGCCAAAGGAAAGTTAAATTATCAGCGAGTAACATAGGCTACATCTTGGCTCGTATTCCCCGAACTACGCGGGTGAAATCGCGGGCAATACGCTAGTTTAATTATAAAAGGCGCGAGATGGGTCAGTAGTTGAACGGTAGAGTCTGAACCGATGATTCAAACCCGGGCAAGCAAAACTGTTTTCTTGTACTTAATAATAATTTGTATTTATAATTCATCATGTTCGGTTTCGGAAATCTTCGTGAGGAAACCTACTTGTGTCTAATTGTCTGAACCTAAGCTCAAAGTCTTCTCCTTAAAAGAATATGCGGTCTTAGCCCAGCAGTGGCACATTACCAGACTGTTCCTTTACTTTAAATAAAAAATATTATGTATTATATGTATATAAGGCACAGATGAAAACTAATTACAGCTTCAATATACATAGATAAATGGAAGTTTTCTTTAAGTTTCTCGCAGACAGTGTATCTCAAAGCGTTATCTCGTGTAATTACTGGCGGGGGTAAGACGCTCATTACACTTTGGGAACCGCGGATTCTTGGGGTACGGTTACTTGGAGAAGTGATTTAGATGAATATTATTGCAAATTATTATAGACGGCTAACTCAATTCATGGATGGTTTATGAATTCAGTTAATGTACATAAACATGGATACAGGCTAAATAAAAGTAGCGTACAATTTTGGCGACCTTATCGCTACATAGCGATCTCTTCCAGGCAACCAACGGTGTTAGTTATAAATCATAATGCGATGCGTATATATTCTAAATTATCCTCTTATTTATCTATATATTATATATTAGGTATGCGAGTTGGCTAATGGGCCACTAGATGGTTAATTGTCATTATTTTGACATACTAACCATTGCTGATTGGCGGTAGAACATCTAATTAGCGGATGGTACCTCCCTGGATTTCTAGAGCCCTATCACCAAGTAAAACTTATTCGATTCTCGACTATAGAAACACTTTTATTCACAACTGTACTTTGGCAGACTGAAATTAATCAAAGCAGAGTTTTGGTTACAGAAATAGTTTAAGCACTCTTTGAGAGGGTGGGAGGTTATGGGAGGTTTAAGGACAAGAGATAATAGAATAAGTTTAAATCTAAGACGGAACTAAGATTAATGAGCCCCGAGATAGAATGACTTCGAATCTCTAGTTATTGTCAAATATTTGGCGGTAAGGTGGTATCCTGTAGACAATCCTCGGGACAATCGCTGTTTTTTTTAGTGGGTGAATATGCAAAGCCGAGATGGCCCAGTGGTAAGAACGCGTGAATCTTAACCGATGATCGTGGGTTCAAACTTAATTTGGGATAATAATTCATCTCGTGCTTTACGGTGAAGGAAAACATCGTGAGGAAACCTGCATGTGTCTAATTTCACTGAAATTCTGCCACATGTGTATTCTACCAACCCGCACTGGAGCAGCGTGGTGGAATAAGCTCCAATCCTTCTCCTCAAAAAGGGAGAGGAGGCCTTTAGTCCAACAGTAGGACATTCACAGGCTGTTAAGGTTAAGGAATATGGGTGCACTAGGCGTCCAAGTCGCCATAGAGTTTCACATACTTTATGTGAGGTAAAAGGTATATGAGGTTTTTCGAGCGAGATAAAAAAAGGTACCACCCACTCATCAGCTATTCTACCTTCAGCAGTGCTAGCTGACAGCAATGCTTATTGTTGTGTTCCGGTTTGAACAGAGAGAGCCATAATGGGCGCATAACATCTTATTTGCCAAGTTGGTGGCGTATTGCCGATGCAAGGGATGGTTAACATTTCTTACAATGAGTCTATGGGCGTTGGTGACTATCAGGTAGCCGATTTGTCCGGCTCGTCCGCCTACATTTTCTATAAAAAATAACATAAATGCTACGCTATAAATGATATATAAAGTATAAATTTGATTGTAAACCACGTTGAATTGTTGGGAAAAAAAATAGCAATCGTTGTCAAATTAATTCGGATGCTCCGCATTGCGAACTGGCGGAGCGCCAATCCCAGGAACAGACGTCGAGTTTTGGATTTAATTTAATTTACCTGTTACCGAATTTGCGCTTCAGTAATGCTAATTTTATACGTGAAATGAAATAAGGAATACAATGTCTGTTATATTTTTTTATATAGAATAGGAAGGTGGATGAGCATATGGGCCACCTGATGGTAAGTGGTCACCAACGTCCTTAGACATTGGCATTGTAAGAAATGTCAACCGTCGCTTACATAGCCAATGCGCCACCAACCTTGGGACCTAAGATTTTATGTCCCTTGTGCCTGTCTCACTCACCCTTCAACCGGAACACAACAATACCAAGTACTGCTGTTTTGCGGTAGAATATCTGATGAGTGGGTGGTACCTACCCAGACGAGCTTGCACAAATCTCTACCACCAGTAAAAAGTTTCTTGTGCTTAATTTATGTTTATAATTCATCTCGTGCTTGACGGTGAAGGAAAACATAGTCAGGAAACCTGCATGTGTCTAATTTCACTGAAATTCTGCCACATGTGTATTTCAACAACCCGCATTGGAACAGCGTGGTGGAATAAGCTCTAAAACTTCTCCTAAAAAAAAGGAGCAAAGGCCTTAGCCCAGCGGTGGAAAATTCATAGAATTAGATTCAAAAGAAATATAACAATTTATATATAATATATATTTAAAAAAACTCGTGTGAAATTAAATTATATATTTTCACGATTCTATAATCTTTCAACACAAACAGACAAATAGTTATATGAATACAATAATGCAATATTAATGCCTCTAACATTCTCCCCAACCAATAAATTACTAGAAAGTACCATAACGATTGTCGAGCTGGATTCCGGCCAGAAATCGGCCGGGTTCCGTACGTAAATTAATTGAAAGTAATGACTCAACTCCGAGACGAAAACGAAACGAGATGAAAATTGTTGATAATACTAATTCGTCGTGTAATAAAACGATTTATAATCAAAATCTTAACGTTATTTTAATTTTGATTTCAATTAATTTGAGCAGAAATTGTGGTAATTTACATCAATACGAGGCTGGTAAATGGATTATCATCAATAAGCGGTCCCCATCACCCATAGATTGACACTGTAAGTTTATAGACTTCTTAAATAAGACATAAGTCACTTACATGAGAAAACACATATATAGTAATATAACTAGGCTTTGTGCAAGCTAGTCTGGGTAGGTACCACCCACTCATCAGTTATTCTACCGCAAAACAGCAGTACTTGGTATTGTTGTGTTCCGGTTTGAAGGTTGAGTGAGCCAGTCTAATTACAGGCATAAGGGACATAAAATCTTAGGTCCCAAGGTCGGTGGCGCATTGTCGATGTAAGCGATGGCTAACATTTCTTACAGTGCTAATGTCTAAGAGCGTTTGGTGACCACTTACCATTAGGTGGCCCATATGATCGTCCACCTTCCAGTTCTAAAAAAAAACGTTCTCGTTCTATTATATGTTCAGCCAGTTTGATCTTAAATGCATTAAATGAATGTACATTTATATGTGTGCAGGTATTTTATTGTAAATACGTAATCCTTTATATGTAAGGGTTATTGTACCACATGACACTGTAAGTCTCCCATCCCTTACATGGCTTAAGCACCAGCCACCTTGAGAGTTAAGACATTACGTCCTTGTGTTTTTTTAAATGTAGCGCCCATAGACATTTATAATAATAATATCCTGGGACATTATTCACACACGGCCATCTGATCCCAAACTAAGCAGAGCTCGTACTGTGGAAACCAGACCACTGATATACTACATATACTACCTTTTCTTTTGTAAATACATACTTATATAGATAATTACACCCAGACTCACAAACAGACATGTTCATGCACACAAATGTCTGTCCTGGGTTATGACTGTAAGAAATATTCTCCTTCTTTTTTTTTGACTTTTGACTTTTGTGCCTGTAGTTACACTGGCTCACTCATTCAAACTTGAACAAAACAATACTGTGTTTACGAAAATAGTAATTTATTCAATATAAAATATAAAATAGCGAATTATAAGTTATTTTGTATTTATATTACTAATTTTATATCAACATATGTCAATATTACACTCTCGGAATGGTTTTACGATTGCCCCACGGAACTCTAAGTTCAATTAATATTAATGCACACGAAGGGCGCATTCCTCAAGGGTTTAGTCTATGAAGCAAATAATTGCTGTAAGGCGCTTTAAATTATTCGATTTTTCTGCTAAATTTATTCCTGAATTTGCAGAAATAAGGTTTTGAGATAAAATTAGATCCTTTTTTATTGATGCTATTCACTCTCCCTGCTTTTAAAGAATCTGATATTTATCTTGTGATTGTGTCATTGAAACGGGAGTTAATAACCACTAGTATGTATATATATATATATATATATTATCAGGCTTTTGCCATCCACTGCTGGATGAAAGCCCCCCCATAGAACAACAACTATCTCAATCTTGGGCAGTCCGTATCCAACTCGTACCTGCCACCTTTTATAAATCGTCGGTCCACCTTGCCACAGGCCGTCCTATACTACATTTGCCTAAGTCTAACACGTGTCGACATGACCAGCCCACTTCCACTTCAGCGAGCTAATTCCACGCGCGATGTCGGTGACTTTAGTTCTCTGGCGAATGTCCTCATTTCGGATTCTATCGCCCAGAGAAACCCCGAGCATCGCGCGTTCCATTGCTCGCTGAGCGACCTTAAATTTGTGGACCAGTCCTACGGCGAGTGTCCACGCACGCATGTTGTATATAAAATACACTAATATTTTAAATACAAAGCCGAGATGGCGCAGTGGTAAGAACGCGGGAATCTTAACCGATGGTCGTGGGTTAAAACCGGGGCAAGCACCACTGAAGTTTTTCATGTGCTTAATTTGTGATTATAATTCATCTCGTGCTTTTCGGTGAAGGAAAACATCGTGAGGAAACCTGCATGTGTCTAATTTCACTGAAATTCTGCCACATGTGTATTCCACCAATCCGCATTGGAGCAGCGTGGTGGAATAAGCTCCAAAAGCCTTATCCTCAAAAAGGGAGAAGAGGCCTTAGCCCAGCAGTGGGACATTTACAGGCTGTTACCGATTTTAAATACGACATTAACTCTGTTACAATCTATCGGCTAAACTGCTAAACCGATTTTGACGAAATTTAGTATGAAACAAGCTTCTTTTTTACACTTCATAGGCAAGTGTTTCACCGTTGACTTGCCTGATCGTAAGCATCGACACGGTCTAGAATGTAGCACGCTTGCCTAAAAGAAACCTGTTCATTCTGGATTTGAAGATACAAACGTTGTACCCATCAGGAAATACGGATTCAGGCGAAGCATTCCACAGTTTCGCAGTGCGAATGATGAATGTGGATTCAAAGCGCTTCGTACGTAGGCGGGGTATTTCCACTGTGAACCTATGGCGCTTTGGTCGCGTTTGCCTGGCCGTCCGATAATAAAAGGGGGCCGGAAAGCTTCCCAGGGACGGTCATAGGCTTTTTTTATCGAATCCCCTCCCCTCTCCCCACTTACAATAGTCGAATAGTCCTCTATATATTTTTTAATAAACTTTTACTCTCTACTGTTATTTTTCGCTGCAAAGCACGACCCTCCCGTTATTTCGGTTGTCATAGACAACAGCTTGTGAATAAATTAGCAAATGACTCCGAAATGAGCGGATATTCAATTCTTCCTTGTCAGTCAGATCTGACCTCACTAATGGACACAGGCGGGTTTGACTAAGTCGTGACGTGACTTTGGCCTGGCTTGGCTTGAATTAACGTGTCATGGCTCGGCTGTTACAAAGTATAAAAAAATAATGTCCCCTCACGCCTGTTCGTCTGTATGTCTGCGATAAACTCAAAAACTACTGGACGGATTTTCAATCGGTTTTCACCAATGGACGGAGTGATTCATAAGGAATGTTTCGGTGTATAATTCATGAAGGTTTCGTGAAAAGTGACTGAATTATGATGAAGATAAACAGTCGAAACAGAGTTATATGTATTTATATACTTACACGATTTATATAGAGCGTTTTTCTATCCGTGCAAAGCGGGACGGGTAACTCGTATAAAAAAATACCTGTCTATTTCAAAGTTAACCTATCATAATATCAGAGTTTTATATCAATCAGATTAGGTTTAGTCTAAAACCGGAATTAAGCAATAATTCTAAACATGTGTGACGCATTTCCGGTCTAGTGGTGCACTATTGTTTTCACAATCATATCATTATTGAAACAATGTTTGACCTAATGACCGAGTTTATGCCATGGCAATATCAAAGGCCATCGTGATCCTACATGTTTTGAATTAAATTTTACATGTGTCACAAACCCGCATCAGAACGGTGTGGTGGAATAGACTCCAACCACACGTCGAAAGCGAAACCGTCAGTAATCTAGCTATACTTTATACAAAACACTATAAAATAAAATAGAGTGATAATATTCCTATGGTTAATGGCCATAATAACACATTGATGACGTGATTCTCGAATTTACCTCATAAGTGGGATTTTATTGATATTAGTAATAAAACAACAATAAAATTGTATAAATTGTGTTACAATAAACAATTAGCGTTACCGTAACAGCCTATGAATGTCTCACTGCTGGGCTAAAGGCCTCCTCTCCTCTTTTTGAGGAGAAGGTTTGGAGCTTATTCCACCACGATGCTCCAATGCGGGTTGGTGGAATGCACATGTGGCAGAATTTCAGCTAAATTAGACACATGCAGGTTTCCTCACGATGTTTTCCTTCACCGTAAAGAACAAGATGAATTATAATCACAAATTAAGCACATGAAAATTCAGTGGTGCTTGCCCGGGTTTGATCCCACGATCGTCGGTTAAGATTCACGCGTTCTTACCACTGGGCCAACTCGGCTTTTTTTTTTAAACAATGGCTATACTATATTCCTTATTAATCTGTACTTATATTATAAAGAGATATGATTTGTTTTTTCGTATGTTTGTTTGTAATGGATAAACTCAAAAACTATGGAACCGATTTAAAAAAATATTGTACCTACAGAAAGATACATTAACAGCGAGTAACATAGGCTTTATTTTGTTTAAAAAAAAATTAGAGATCCCTACGAAAATTGCAATAATATAACCCAAGGTATCAAAATTTTTCATATAAAATATCTACTAAGATAAGTCTTAAGTCTTTATTATACACAATTTACAAACATTATATAAAAGTACAAGTAGTACATAACTCTTTCGGATTTTACTGGTGGGTAGCGCTTTGTGCAAGCTCGTCTGGGTAGGTACCACCCACTCATCAGATATTCTACCGTAAAACTGCAGTACTTGGTATTGTTGTGTTCCGGTTTGAAGGGTGACTGAGCCAGTGTAATTACAGGCACAAGAAATATAATCTTTAGAACAAGGTTGGTGGCGCATTGGCGATGTAAGCGATGGTTAACATTTCTTACAATGCCAATGTCTAAAGGCATTGGTGACTACTAACCATCAGATGTCCCATATGCTCGTCCGTCTTCGTATTCTATAAAAACAAAACCTAGAACCTCGATACCGCATAAGCTATCCACTAAGCCATCAGGGCACATGAGAACAGTTTTACAAATGCAAATATGGCTGAGTTTCTCTAAAGTTTTGTCACATTGCAAACACACAGATCGTGTTTGTGAATATGTTATCATCTCTACAAACAGTTCACACGTTCAAAATCTTTATATATTCACTAATAATAATACATGTCTTGTCTTTATGTTTGTAACGGTAACGAACGGTTGGCTCAATTCCCACCCAGGCCAAACATTTGTGTGCATGAACATGTTTGTCCTGAGTCTGGGTGTAATTATCTATATAAGTATGTATTTACAAAAGAAAAGTAGTATATGTAGTATATCAGTTGTCCGGTTTCCATAGTACGAGCTCTGCTTAGTTTGGGATCAGATGGCCGTGTGTGAATAATGTCCCGGGATATTATTATTATTGCAATAGCGGCGCAGTGGCTGGAATAGGATTCTTAAATGAAGATTATTAGATCAAATTCGGCGCATTTATGAAAAACTAGTACTCCAATCGTGGCTTCACTCGCATCAAAAATCAATTGCTAAACACCATTCTTCAAAAATAACAAATTTTCATACAAACTTTCATCCCCTTTACTACCTTAGGGATTAAATTTACAAATTTATTTAGTGTATCTGTGTAAGAGGATTATGTAGGCAAATTTTCATGGTGCTAGCCCCAGCGTCGATAGCGCAATGGTTAACGGGTCTAGAGATGTATTATAAATGTCTTAGGGTCGATTCTGACCTCTTGGGCTATTGTCATCCCCACTCCTAACACAAGCTTGGTTGGAGGGGTAAATATTGGTAATTCCTTAAAAACGGATATTACTATTAACTATACTTATATTAAGAAATTAGACATATGCAGGTTTCCTCACGATGTTTTCCTTCACCGTCAAGCACGAGATGAATTATAATCACAAATTAAGCACATAAAAATTCAGTGGTGCTTGCCCGGGTTTGAACCCACGATCATCGGTTAAGATTCACACGTGCTTACCAATGGGTCACCTCGGCTCCATTAATATAAATATGTTTAATTCAAATAGGCAAAATTGCGTACGAATGGTGAATGGATCATTTAAGGATTCAACTGATTCCTTTTTTATACTTTCCATGTTTATTATTATATTTTAAAGGTTTACAAAATTTTCATAACCCTACTAGCGAAGCAGGGAAAGAACAATAAGTAACAGTTAATATGTAACGCACAGACATACACACAATAAGGTAATACACACATTGTAGTGGAAAAGCCCCGTGGTGTGCTAAAGGTTTATATCGAGTACTGTTCAATAGAAAAATGTTTAAATTTTTTTTTTTTTAATAAATTAGAAGGTAACTTGGTTTTTACTAAATTTCATCAAAATCGCTTCAGTGGTTTGGTGTGAAATCGTAACAGGCAGACAGTTACTTTTGCAATTTTTTTTAATAGAAAAGGAAGGCGGACGAACATACTGGCGGGTGGCGCATTGGCTATGTAAGCGATGAATAACATTTCTTACAGTGCCAATGTCTAAGGGCGTTGGTGACCACTTACCATCAGGTGGCCCATATGCTCGTCCACCTTCTTATTCTATAAATAAAAATACTCTTATTTATTTAAATACAAATATGTTTAAATGACATAAACATAGTAATTACCTGACGACAGATTACAAATACGCATAGATAAAATATCACAGATAAATAAAACTTACGCGACATACAAACATAATGGAGTCGCTATTAATCTTAATATGTCAACATAATGATCATTAATTTATTTCGACAAAATTAACGAGTAATTAAATATTAATTGCTGGAATTAATTATGCTAATGACGTTTCGTGTTGGAATTAATAGCTTTAACGTATGTTAGTCATATTTATGTTAATCAGAAACTTGCAACGTAGCTTTACGAGTTGGTAGCTTTGTGCAAACCTTACTGGGATGGTACCACACATTCATAATAATATTCTATCAAGATGCAATATTTATTATTTTTGTGTTGCAGTTCGAAGGATGAGTGTTTTAACAGGCACAAGGGTCTTAGTTCCCAACATGTAATGGAGCGGTGGTCACCACTTACCATCAGCTGGCCAATTTGACATCTGTACATGTATTCTATGTATATATTTATAGTTTTAGGGTTTCCGAACAATATTGTAGCGCTTCTGTGCGCGACGGTACTTTATTGTATAGTGAACCCGCCCCTACTTTATTGAACATTGAGTATGAGACGCACAGAGTAATTAAAACAGAGAAACGCTTTATAATATATTGTACTATAGCTCAGTGGTTACAAATAATATTAACCGAGTGAGCAAAACTTGTTTTATTTATTTATTTATTTATTTAATCAAGGATGACAAACAGTTGACGTGTACAAAAATATTTATCACATTAAGAAAACATCATGGACCAATAAAGTCTTCGCAAATTATTCAATCAAAAATACGAAGCAGAATATAATAATAAATAATAACAAATGAAAATTAAAATTAAAGATTATTTAAAATTTTACTGAGTATGACAAATTAATTATGATTTTAAATGTATTTAATTAATGTCGTCTTGTCTTTTAGAAAATATCGTCAGGAAACCTGCATGTGTCAGGAAAACATTCAATCCCGGGTCGAGCACAAATTTCTTGGGGTTTTATTTTCAAGCCGTCTTGGCGATTATCTTTCTATCTGTATGTATTTATTAATATTATATATTAATAAATAAATATGTATTTATTAATATTATATACTATTTGTATACGCAGCAGCCTGTGAATGTCCCACTGCTGGGCTAAAGGCCTCCTCTCCCTTTTTGAGGAGAAGGTTTGGAGCTTATTCCACCACGCTGCTTCAATGCGGGTTGGTGGAATTATCGTGTATATTTAAGACTATTCTTGAAAGTATTCATCTTGACGCGTCTCTGTCACGCCTAACTATCTGTATGTATTTATTATATTAATTTTTTCTTTTATGTTTGAGGACTTATCGTTTTTATTTGTTCTTATTGTTTATAGTATGTATTTATATTGTATACTTGTTTTTATATATGTATTGATAATATAATTTATTTATTGATATATATTATATGTATTTTATATTTACATTTATTTATTAGTTTGTTTAATCATATATTAATATTATCTCATTTATTATTAGAGTACCACCTACCTCATATCCTATGAGTTATCACTTACTCCGTTGGTTGCCTGGAAAAGATCGCTATGTAGCGATAAGATCGCCAAATTTGTATGCTACTTTTATTTAGGCTGTATCCATATTTTTGTATTCTTTTTCTCTTTGTGATGTACAATAAAAAGTATGAAGTATAAAGTATTTATTCATTCAAGAACTGATCTTATTGAACACGATTTACAAATATATAAAAACGACATCAAATAAAATACGATCATATAAAAAATAATCTCCTACTCGTTCACTCTTAGGGGTGATATTTTTTTAATTTAAAGATTTTTTCCAATCGGTTCATAAATAACGAAACTCTGATGTAATAAACCTACAATATAAACTGTTCTAGGTACATACGAGTTAATTTGTTATTCAAACAAATGAAACTAAAATAAAATAAAACATGCTCTGTACATAGGCTACTCTGTGCCTCCCCTATACCTTACTAATATCCTATAAACGCGACCACGTCGGAATGGAAAACTACCCCCTAGTTTAAGGGAAGCGGCTTCTTTCCCATCAAATGGCAAATTGCATATTGTTCATCCCTTATATGTTATGTTTGACGCCAGTTATTGGAATAAATTGTTTTACGTTACAAAAAGTAACGAAGCCTATTGCTATCCCACTGCTGGGCTAACCTCGTAAACTTATCTCTATCTACATATTATAAAACTAAGTCTCCTTCTATCTACTGGTGGGGCTTTGTGCGAGCTCGTCTGGGTAGGTACCACCCACTCATCAGATATTCTACCGCAAAACAGCATTACTCGGTATTGTTGTGTACCGGTTTGATGGATAAATGAGCCAGTGTAATTACAGGCACAAGGGACATAACATCTTAGTTCTCAAGGTTGGTGGCGCATTGGCGATGTAAGCGATGGTTAACATTTCTTACAATGCCAATGTCTATGAGCGTTGGTACTTACCACCAGGTGGCCCATATGCTCATCCGCCTTTCTATTCTATAAAATATCTCCCGCCGCGTCTGTATGTTCGAGATAAACTGTTTTTATATTTATGATTTAGTTTAAGTGATTGTTCGTAAATGAATTAAAGAAAACCTGTTGACGTCACGGTCTGCCAGTCGATATTAATAACTAGCCCCCTCCACTTCGTCCGGGTTAAATGTTTATCGCCAATAATAACTTTTATAGGAAAAAAAATATGATAACTTCGTTTACATTATTGCAATGATCGTAGGGATTTCTATTTAAACATATATATATATATAGACTATGTTACTCGCTGATAAAGTAGCTTTCTCTATGTACAAGAATTTTCGAAATCAGTTAAGAAGTTTTTGAGTTTATACGTTACAAGCAAACATACAAAACAAATCAAAACTTTTCTCTTTATAATATTAGTATAGATATAGATAGAGAGAGCTAGTATAATAGAGAGAGTAATAGATAGATAGAGAATGAATACTCACAGTCGATGGGCGTCGATAGGTAGTCTGCGCGGAGCGTGCAGCAGGGCTCTGTGCGCACAGTCAGCTGCATTCGGTCGGCAGGAGCACGCCCAGGGGCACGCGGCAGCAGCAGCGAACAGCACCACGAGGAGCAGCAGTATTGCGCGCCGCATGACTGTTTGTGCTGCAGTTAAGTCATCTGAAACGAGAATTATGATTATTATAATGGTCAGTTGTCACCGCCCGTAGACATTGGCACTATAAGAAACATGAATCGTCCCTTACATCACCAATGCGACACCAGTCTTGGTCAGTAAGATGTTTTTTTGTAGTATAGGTAGGCGGACGAGCATATGGGCCATATGATGGAATTGGTCACCAACGCCCATAGACATTGGCATTGTAAGAAATGTTACCCATCGCTTACATCGCCAATGCGCCACCAACCTTGGGAATTAAGGTGTTACTTTTCTTATTAGTTACACTGGCTCACTCACCATACAAACCGCAACACAACATTACCAAGTATTGCTGTTTGGCTGTACAATAGTTGATAAGGGTGGTACCAGACTATGAGCAGCAGTGGGATATTAACATTAAATATAGAGTACACAGAGGATTACACCTCTCTCACACACGTACGAAACTGCCTTCGGGAACTAGATAATCGTAATATAGTATAGTAACAGCCTGTGAATGTCCCACTGCTGGGCTAAGGCTTCCTCTCCCATTTTTAAAGATAAGGTATGGAGCTTATTCCACCACGCTGC
Source organism: Nymphalis urticae (assembly GCA_905147175.2). Classification (NCBI taxonomy): domain Eukaryota; kingdom Metazoa; phylum Arthropoda; class Insecta; order Lepidoptera; family Nymphalidae; genus Nymphalis; species Nymphalis urticae. The sequence continues at coordinate 740,915 of LR990009.1, forward strand.
TCCAATGCGGATTGGTAGAATACACATGTGGCAGAATTTCAGTGAAATTAGACACATACAGATTCCTCACGATGTTTTCCATCACCGTAAAGCACGAGATGAAATATAATTAAGTGGTGCTTGCCCGGGTTTGAACCCACGATCATCGGTTAAGATTCCCGCGTTCTTACCACTGGGCCATATCGGACTCGTGCTGGATAAATATAAATAACAAGAAATATAAATCTTAAAAGGCATAACTATTCCATATTCCATTTCCGTTCCACATAGTGAGCAGTCGTTATGATAACAGGCACACATCGCTGATAAGACGAGCATGCACTCACAGGGCATCGCTGCGTAATGCATCTGGTCGTAATGATTTACGGACATACTTTTTTTATTATCTCTATTGCAAGATACGAATGGTTCCCGATTTTATTTCAAGTATTGCATTCTTGGACTGAGACGAAATGACTTTTGAAAATTAATACACTAATAACAATCTAACGCGTGATTCAGCACTACTGAATTTTCATGTGCTTAATTTGTGATTATAATTCATCTCGTGCTATACGGTGAAGGAAAACATCGTGAGGAATCTGCATGTGTCTAATTTCACTGAACTGAAATTCTGCCGCATATCACACACACAGTATCCCGCCAACACGCATTGGAGCAGCGTGGTGGAATAAGCTCCAAACCTTCTCCTCAAAAAAAGGAGAAGACGAAGTCCAGCAGTGGGACATACACAGGCTGTTACTATTTGACTTTATGGTTCAAAATAAACAAAAAATAATATTAATTACTTTTAATGTTAATAAAAACCAATTAAAACGACGAAATAGATTGACAACTATTAAGTATTTGTATGTCCGAATTTCGCGCGAAAAAATACCTAATATTTTGCATCTGTGACGGGCGGTCGCGTGTTTTTTTTTTATAGATTACGCCACAAGGAATCGGTACATTCGGTGGATTGGAACAAAAGGTCGTGAAATGTCAGAGTGGTATGCGACATTGACCCTTATAGTTATAACATTACAAGGACACACGCGTCAAAATAGTATATCACCATAAGTCGGTTAACATATCACGGGTGATGCAGTGAGTCAAAGAAAAGCACAGCTGATACGTTTTATCTCCCTCTTGCAAAATTCAATTCGTCTTTTAAAATACTATTATTGTATCTCAATACATAATAGTTTTGTTATTTTTTTTTTGTTTAAAAGTTTAATTTTTAATTTGTATTATAATTTTAATTTTTGTAGCTATTTTTATATAACACTTAACTCACATTTGCACAATTTAGTCTTAGCTTAATCATTTACCTTTTTTATAGTTCCTATATTTTTTATTGAATAACGCTATGTAACATTATAACATATAAAATAAATGTTATGATATATATATATATATATATATATATATATATATATATATATATATATATCATAACATTTATATAACATAACATTATCATAACATTATATATATATATATATATGCTTGCCGTGGTCTCCTTTAACTGAAGGAGCACACATATTTTAAAATATTATTCCACGATGTAATGTACTCTTAAGTATGTACCCTTTGTTGGAGATCCTAAATAAATTAATTTAAAAATATCAAATCAAAATTACTTCCACAATATAGAAGTATTACTTATTGATTGACAAATAAAACTACCATTCGGAAGAGAAACACCGTGACTTGAGAAGAAGAACTGTTCAAAGAAACTTAGCGAGCTTTTTATATTTGTAATTGTTTACAAATGTCCAGTATGAAAAGAAATAACCAAAAGGCGATCGTTTCTTACCCAAGGTGTGCTTTCCATAAACCATAAACTCACAAATTTTATAATAACCTTTTGCACATAAGCGTTTCTTAAATCAATTAATTATCAAATTAATTACGTTACTATAATAATGATGTCCTCCTGACAAATTAAAAGCCAACCGCACAGGACATTAAAGCACAAATGTGCGCAAACACAGTTGCAATCTCTAATCACTCTCATAATCCGATGGGACGGCAATCCGACACGGCCGGAAAGAGTTCTGTTGTACCAATGGCTTCATGTGCACACCGACACAAAAAATAGCCATAAAAAGATATTCCAATTGTTACTTATATTAATTACTTGTACCAACCACAGCTGAGACGACGTTATTTTCAAAAATGTACACATAAATAGGCGAATACAACACAATAGGTAGATTTTTCGTCTATTTGTCAACCGATTTGTTTTGTCTATTAACTACTACGAGCTTTAGTGTTATAGATGAAAAAATTGACTTTGTTTTCGTCAAATATTCAATAACGATAACGGTCGAATTACGACCGAGCCAACGTACTTAAAAATCTGTATCGAAAATGCCATTAAAAATGTTTTCGAAGCAATATTAAAGGTGATATCACCCTGTTAGTTTTATTACCTCTATAGATAAGGAATATATACCACCTGGGAGTGGTAAGTGGTAGATATTTATGAGAATAAATGTAATATTTATAACTCTTATTATACATCAGTTAAAATAAATTTATATTATTTTAAGAATAGAAGTTAAATATCAATTTAAAAGAAATATTTAATAACAATATTACGAATTTAATGACATTTTATAAAGACACGAAATGAACGATTCTAATTAGCTAATTATTCGATAAAAATCATTTACAGATCTAATTGATAACTCACACTGAGATAACAATTACGCGCGTAAAATAAAAAACAAAAGACAGTCCGTGACAGCTACGAAATGTATGCTGCCAGCGTTATTTTCCACAGATAATCGCTAACATTATACGAAATCAAATCAAAATATACTTTGTTCAAGTGGTGCTCTTACAAGCTCATTTCAATCATCATTTTAAATTAGTTAAAGCCGAGATGGTCAAGTGGTAAGAACGCGTGAATCTTATCCGATGATCGCGGGTTCGAACCCGGGCAAGCGCCACTGAATTTTCATGTGCTTAATTTGTATTTATAATTCATCTCGTGCGTTACGGTGAAGGAAAACATCGTGAGGAAACCTGCATGTGTCTAATTTCACTGAAATTCTGCCACATGTGTATTCCACCAACCCGCATTGGAGCAGCGTGGTGGAATAAGCTCCAAACCTTCTCCTCAAAAAGGGAGAGGAGTCCTTTAGCCCAGCAGTGGGACATTTACAGGCTGTTACGGTAGTTAATCTTAGGTTCTACCGAGAGGAACCGGTAAGAAACTCTACTTCAATTGTTACAACAACATTTGAAATACAAAATTATGTCAATAAAATTTATATTAGTATCTTGCCTGGAAGTCAACAAGCTATATTATAATATACATATATATAAGTGAAATAGCTCTCATCACGAGATCTCCTAAACTGTCCCCCCCGATTGTCTTGAAATTTGTCACAGTTACTTCCCCGACGTAGACTTACTTTACTTTTAGTTTACTGATGGTAGAGCTTTGTGCAAGCTCGTCTGGGTAGGTACCACCCACTCATCAGATATTCTGCCGCAAAACAGCAGTACTTTGTATTGTTGTGTTCTGGTTTGAAGGGTGAGTGAGCCAGTGTAATTACAGGCACAAGGGACATAAGATCGTAGTTCCCAAGGTTGGTGGCGCATTGGCGATTTAAGCGATGGACAACATTTCTTACAATGCCAATGTCTAAGGGCGTTGGTGGCCACTTACCATCAGGTGGCCCATATGCTCGTCCATCTTCCTTTTCTATAAAAAAAAAAAAAAAGACACTCACTAAGCACGGATTTTACGCAAATCCTATCCAAAATACATTTTTCTTCGTATCTACCCGCGGTAAGGCTAGGTAAGCTAATATTATAGATAATCTTGTTTAATTCTACCGCTAAAAAATACCTAGTATTGTTGTGTTCCGGTTCGAAGGGCGAGTGAGACTGTAACTACAGGTACAAGAGATATCTTAATTAATCAAATAGTGAGGCATTGACGACGTATAATTTTTTTTTTTAAATATTTGCCGGGAGGGCAAATGTCTCTACTCCACCTGATGGTAAGTGGTAGTAGAGTCCAAACGCGACGACGGCCAGTACAATCGGGAAGAAGGTTCTGCACTAGCCGCCGTGCCTTGCCGGCCCGCAAGATGCCTCTTCATGCCTCGTTTGAAGGGAACCCGGGTCGTAAGAGGAGGGGAATACGTGAGCTGGTAAGGAATTCTAGTTTTTGGAAGTGCGACAAAGAAAGGAGTTTCCAAATTTCTTTCTGCGCAATGGAATTGATGTCACAGTTAGGCGGTGACATTTAGAGCCAGCACGTGTAGACTTATAAAGGAAGGAAGGAAGAAATATTCCTTACAGCGCCAATGTCTATGGTTAGTGGTCACTTAGCATCAGGTGGTCGACCCATTTTAAATTCCTTTGATCTTGCCGCCGTGAAGTAAATAGTTCACAAATATGAATAGGTACTATATATGTACGACTGTCTCAAGGTATGTACGACTGTCTCAAGGCAATAATGAGCCGTAATATAAAGCGTTCTTCAATTCAATAACCCCATAAATTAATCAATCCCCATTAAGGTCAAGTGAGGTCATCATTGAATTTGTATTATGGGTTCAGTACCCGGGCGAGGCAATTGTATTCATTTGAAACTAACCGTGGTTCCGTGGTTTTTATAATTTTCATATAAATATATGTTATGTCTTCTTTGGCTGCCTCGTTGGTATAGTAATAATAATAATACCCTGGGACATTATTCACACACGGCCACCTGATCCCAAACTAAGCAGAGCTCGTACTATGGAAACCAGACAATTGATATACTACTTTTCTTTTGTAAATACATACTTATATAGATAATTACACCCAGACTCAGGACAAACAGACATGTTCATGCATACAAATGTCTGTTCTGGATGGGAATCGAACCCACAACCTTCGGCGTAAAAGGCAAATATCTACCAAACACGCCAACCGTTCCGTCACTAGTGGCTAAATAAAGGAGATCCTGAGGTCCTGAATTCGAATCCCAGGTCAAGCAACTAAAAAGTTATTGGGTTTAAACACCATGAGTTATAAGCAAAAGTTAAACGCGTTTCGTTAAGGTGACATTTATCATGGCTTCCATTGGGCTATCTCTGGTCTTACGATGGTCCAGCTTGGAAAACGTTTTCACAGCTCATAGTCATATATATGTATTTATATATAATTACTTTCTATGAACATAAATTAACACGTTTCCCATACGGCATATAAATAAAAACTTAATAAATCTTAAAACATTCCGCGCCCGATAATTCCCACACTCATTATGCACTCATTAAACGCTCACTCTAATTGCATTACAACCCCATTACCAGTTAATTAAACTTGGCCGATATAAATCACTGCATTAAAAAAAAATAAAGCAAAAACACAGGTTTCCGTGCCGCATTTAAAACCATTCAGCTGTCAAACGCCATTGTTCGATATTTGAATTCAACACCTTTGTGGCAGCGTCACAGATAATTTATAACTGTCAAATAGGGTTATTTTGGAATGGAGTTTTTTTTTAAACGAAAAAAAAATTGCATTTCGTTATTATGGTATTTAAAGGACTTTATAGCTTCGTTGGTCTAGTGGCTAAATATGAGGTCGCATATCCTGGGTTTAGAAAGTTATTGGATTTGTCTATCGAAGATTCTCAGTGGCAGCCTGGAGTTTAGAAAATGGAAGCGTATACATTGAATTGATTGAACCAATATGAAATATTTTTAATATTTCGTAATTTCGTGTATGAGAATTCACAATATATCTTAGGTACAGACTAGATACCACTTTAATATAGATTAAAAAATCTGTCATATGACGGTTTAATTTGAACATTTACTTGAAACATTTTGTGTTTTTTTTTTATTATATGTATAACTTAACTAAGACTAGCTAAGCCTACATGTAATTTAGTAGATTTTGTCCCGAGCGTTGTTAGCAATGGTTAGGTATACAAGAATTAGTTATATCCCAGCTTGCTTCATGTCAAATTACATCAAAATCGATACAGCAGTTTGATTGTGAAAGCTTAACTGACAGACAGATACTTTAGAATTTATAATATTAGTATATAAAAACGAATTATAATTAAAATACAAAAATTTAAAACTTAAATAGACAATTGCATAGAATTTTTAATTGAAAGAACCTTTAAAAAAAAACTAAATTCATTCCTTTGCTCGGTGCTTTATATATAAAAAAAAACTCGTTGTTATGTCAAGCTAATCTGACGTTTCAATTACCTACAACCGTTTTCTCGGAAGTCTGTGTGTCTGTTACAATACAGTTTGTGGGTCAGTGGCGAAAGCTACCGTTTTTATTTATTTGTTGAAAATATTTACGGACTTCTTTGTTTTAGGACAAAGGGTTTCGTATTTTTTTTTAATTTTACGTGTGGTGTTGCCAGGTTTAAATGCCTTTGTAAGATAATTGAAACGCAACCTTTCATCACAACAACAATAATAAGAAAAATCGAATAATCCCTAAGTTGCTTAATATAATCTTATGAGGTAGCTATGCCATGCTATATTTTGAGCCGGTTGGCGTGGTTGGTAGATATAGACTTGACTTTCACGCCGAAGGTTGTGGGTTCGATTCCCACCCAGGACAGACATTTGTGTGTCTGTTTGTCCTGAGTCTGGGTGTAATTATCCATATAAGTATGTATTTACAAAAGAAAAGTAGTATATGTAGTATATCAGTTGTCTGGTTTCCATAGTACGAGCTCTGCTTAGTTTGGGATCAGGTGGCCGTGTGTGAATAATGTCCCCGGATATTATTATTATTATGCACCGGTTCTAACGCGTTAAATCCTTACTTATGTTATAAATGCCAAAGTAAGTTTGCTCATTTGTTACGCGAAAGCGTCTTAACTAAGTAACCAATAAATATTACGATAGAAACGTAACATGCGACACACTTCAGTATTTATTTCGGCATTTTTTCCGAAATCTTTAACAATTATCGTCATATTTCGACAAATTTATACAAAATCTTCGTGAATTATACACCTAAACTATGAATCACTCCGTCCATTGGGAAAAACCACATGAAAATCCGCTAGTGTAGAAGCTTATCGCATTCAGGCAAACAGACACACTTTGGTTTATAATCTGTAGTGATTAGAAACCATTTTTTTAATTATTATTATTCGTAACAATGTCCAAGATTAATCGATTAAAATAACACAGACAAGATTCTGATGAAAGGTTTATGTATGAAAATAAATGTTACTTTTTAATTGGTGAGTAAACTTATAATTGTTTCCCGCCTTTTTGCGGTTAAACAAAATGGCGTCGTGTCAACTGTCAAAAGATATTGATGCGCGATTCATTCGGTTCGTAATATGTGGAATATAATACACGTCGTGTTTTGATTTTGGTGAAACTTTTCGTGTTTAAGAATTTATAGGTAGACTGGTTGACTTGTTACCATGAGTTGTCATTTTGAGTTTAATAAAGCATTTTTTTTTCTATAAAATAGGAAGGTGGACTGGCAAATGGGCTACTTGATAGCAAGTGGTCACCGACAAAAGACATTGGCCGTATAAGAAATATTAAGCGTATCATCATTGCCAATGCGCCACCAAACTTGGGAACTAAGATGTTATCCCTTATGCCTGTAATTACACTGGCTCACTCACCCTTGAAACCGGGACACAACAATACAAATAACTGCTGTTTTATGGTAGAATATTTGATGAGTGTTACCTACCCAGACGAGCTTGCACAAACCACGCACAGTATTACTAAAGTATTAATAATATTCATATTCTAAAACGCTGATAGTTTTTTAAATAAATTTGAATCCATTGAAGTGCATCGCGCACTTGATTTCTTTTGAAGTTTAAAAATAATGAATGGATTTGATTGATTGAATGATTTCATTTAAATTCATTCACCGTGTCTAATTTGCATGAATCTTATACATTTTATATTATACTCACGGCTGGTTTGACTAGTTATTATCGTTAGATATCCAAGGTCTCTAGCCTTTTGATATTTAAGGCATTCCCATTTCGAAGAAGTTAGAGGAAAACTATATTATTTTTGGCCTAAGCATTCTCGGTTCGACAAATCTATACTAATAATAATAATAATAATAATAATGTCCTCCAGACGGATTTCGGCCACGGCGGCTAATCTCAAGAGAGATTAGCCAACTACGCAGGAGATATTATAGTGCACGAGTGTGTGCGCAAACACAGGTGCACTCTCTATTCCCTAACTCTCATAATCCGATGGGACGGCAATCCGACACGACCGGAAGGAGTTCAGGCGCAGGACCAACGGCTTTACGTGCTTTTCGGGGCACGGGAGTGAACACACTTTCAACTTCCAGACTCCGACTCCGACTCAAATATTGAAATAAATTATCTTTAATAGTTTTAATTCGCAACGTACAAACATACGGACTATTTTATATGCATATACGCAATGGCTTGACACAAATTGGCGATGCAATAACGAAGGGTGCCTAAGTGAGACGGACGGACAACACGCGACCGTTCTCTGTACTGTCGCATTGAATAAATAATCAACTCATATACTCATATATATATATATATATATATATATATATATATTCCACCGCCAAACAGTAATATTGTTTTGTTTTGGTTTGAATGGTAAGATTGCCAGTGTAACTACAGGCACAAGGGACGTAATATCTTGGATTTTCAAGGTTGGCGCACTGACGATTTAAGATCCTATCCGCTGTCCCACTGCTGAGCTAAGGCCTCCTCTCCCTTTTTGAGAAGTATTGGAGTTTATCTTATCCGCCAATTTAACGCATACAGCTTATTGAAATTTCAGGATAAGTAATGACACATAAACAACGAATAAATATGTGTATTTGGCAACACAAAGGAAAAATGGCAGGAATAAAAATAAAGCGTTGGACACACTAGGAGCGGAATTCTCTTCATCAAACTTTAACCTTGAATTGACGGGACGATAGGGACATCGGTCGCGATCAAGAATAATCCGTGATATTCGTATCCATATTGAAGAGACGTGAAAAAATGGCGGTCAGCTAATGTCAGCTTTGAAAGTAAAATTAAACTATATATAAGTAGTTAAGCGCAATAGCGGTGTGTTATATATAGAGATATATTAATCGAGAACTGTTCGTAGTGCTTACAGGAGAGCTGTTAGCGAATCGCGTGGAATATGTACATCTAATGTTTGCATCTACTCCTACCATTAGAACAGGCCATAGGTATGATAATTATATACAATCAAATTATTATATATTATTTGGGGTTACCCGGCAGTACTGGTATGTACTGCTGGGCAGATATTGTAATTAGTCCCTCTCATTATAAATCTACAAAAACTTATTTAGTTCTTTCAAAAAAACATCGTTATAGCGCGATGTAAAAGACATCTAACGCCATCTATTGACGAGAAGATAAATTAAAATGACATTTGGCATAATGTATTTCGATCTCGAACATATAACATGCACAAAAATCAAAGAAATACTAAATCCAATAGTCTAAATATAAAACGGGTGAAACTGCGAAATGCGGCTATTTATGTAATAATTACATATATTAAAACCTTCGTCCAAGGCAAAGATGGCACCAGAACTCGTGGAAGGACGCCATTTGCATGAGAGCACCAGGCTCATTACAAATCGAGGCAAATGGCGAACACTCGTACGGTGAATAACATCTGCACTCAACAATTGTGACGTCATGATAACCACGATCACTCTGACAAGAGAGCTACGATGAAGAAGAAAACCTTCACCAAAACACCTTACTGGTGGTAGGGCTTTGTGCAAGCTCGTCTGGGTAGGTACCACCCACTCATCAGATATTCTACCGCAAAACAGCAGTACTTGGTATTGTTGTGTTCCGGTTTGAAGGGTGAGTGAGCCAGTGTAATTACAGGCACAAGGGACATAAAATCTTAGGTCCCAAGGTTGGCGGCGCATTGGCGATGTAAACGATGGTTAACATTTCTTACAGTGCCGATGTCTAAGGGCGTTTGGTGACCACTAACCATCGGGTGGCCCATATGCTCGTCCGCCTTCGGACATACGTTTTGTAATTTTTCAGTTATATTTATATATTAGTATTTATATTTATATCGATTTTACATAACCCAACCACTTTTCCACATGACTGTATCCAATAACAATAGTCTTCGCTTGCCCGCTGCATTCATTTAATTGTAACCCACTTGTGTGTTCCACTGTATCTATATATCTATATACATACCATATACATATATCTAGTTACGTTTAGCGTACGGAATCATCTTTATTTGACCATTCATAGCTTTATAAAATAATTTGAATTTGGAATTCTAAGTATAATAAATACCTCTTCATAATGTTTTAGCCGTTTTATAAATTCTCCCATATTCCTTACGAGGTACAACTCAGCGTCGCTCGGGATATCCGTCCACAACCGGATGTTGCGTAGCCAAGGTTTTCTACCCCTAAACCACTTACGAATACTATTAATTTAAAAAAAATGTTACCGAAGGGTATGAAATATAAGTTAGTGAAATAATTCAAAATTAAAAAAAATATATTAATAAAATTAATATACATTTCTTATTATTATAATAGTTATATACCAAAGATGTATATTAAATTAATGATTGTAAAATGTCGTTCATACAACATGAGCAAACTTGAAAAGTATTATTTTATATTTTGATAATATTGAATAAGAGAAAGGATGCTGTTGAGTAACAGATCACAAACTTCTTCGTCTTCTTATAAAACACTGTCGAACAGTTTTGCTATTAAACACTGACTTCGTTCTTTCAGTCATCATTAATTCGCCATTTGAAAGAAGACGTTTTACTGGTGGTGTAGGGCTTTGTGCAAGCTCGTCTGGCTAGGTAATACCATCAAATATTCTACCGCAAAACAGCAGTACTTGGTATTGTTGTGTTCCGATTTAAAGGTTGTATGTAAAATGAGCCAGTATAATTATTGGGAACTTCCGAGTTCCCAAGGTTGGTGGCGCATTATCGATGTAAGCGATGGTTAACATTTCTTACAATGCCAATGTTTATGGGCGTTGGTGACCACTTACCATCAGGTGGCCTATATGCTCGTCCACCTACCTGTACTATTTAAAAAAAAGACTACTTGTATTATGCCCTTTTTATTTAGCTGGAAAAACGCAATTATGCGTTTCTTTCACACGAAATAGAGGGTATGTGTTCACCTATACCACCCAGTGCGCCACATCCCCATGTCTAGTCGAGTGGCGCACGGGATAACTAGAGAATGCTACCGTGGACTTTTACTACCCCATAAACCACGGTTAAATGTTAAACATTCTTTCGTATTATTTTTAATTAAATTATATTTAAGTTGGTAGGTAGACTGGCAATTGAGCCATCTGATGTTCAATAGTCATCACCGATAATTAAAATGACCTGGGTCCTTGTAGTTACACTGTCCTCACTCTCCCAACCGGAACACAACAATATCAATAACTGTTTGGCGTACAGTTGTTCCGCGGTTATCAGTGGGTGGTACCTTACCAGATACCACAAAGCCTTACCAAGTAAAATATATAAAACCTTAATTCCATGAAAACGATCTCCAAATCCTTACATAAATAAAGAAAATAAACTCCAAAACCAACACAGCATCCCAGCACGTTACAAAACATCCCGTACGCTGACACTCGTGATAAATCATCCGCTATCAAGCGATGTAACGAGATAAGTGACATGTGATGATCGATTACGAGCTTCTGAACTTCTGAAGCTGGGGTTCGAATTGATGAGCGAAGCTATGGATATAATAAGCTGACTGTTGGTCTAGTGGCTAGATATGTGGCCGCAGATTCCGTCGATGAAAAGTTATGGGGTTTTTTCTGTCGAATTTTCAGCAGTCCGGAGTGTGGAAGTTCGAGGTGTACACTCCCGTGCCTCGGAGAGCACGTAAAACTGTTGGTCTCGCGCCTGTACTGTTTCGGGTCGTGTCCAAATATCAATAATGGCTAAACACGCAAACCTTTATCAAAACCTTTTCTAAATGATTATTGTAATGCCGTATCTTACCAAGATAATACGACGTCAATATGGCGATTTTATGGTTTTAAAAAAAGCTTGTAACCTAATGCTTGTGTTATTTTAACAGCTGACTTATATACACATTTTAAATAAATACATAATACACACAGACTCGAGGCGGGTACCCGCAACCCCGAAGCGAAAGCCACTGCCAACTGCACCAACAGGCTTGTCTATAGAAACCAAAACATAGATTTCTATGGTAAACAATGTGACGCGGCGTACGGGGTGACGGAAGCGGCTGATGGCGTTTATTGGAGACCACAGCCTTATTTTAATAATATTATTTGTAGCATTCCAACCTATTAGCTCCTATTGAAATTACAACGGCTAACTTGTAATACAGAACAAAACAAATATACATAAGAAAGTAATTCTGTCTGTCTGTTACGCATTTATGACTAAACCTTCAATTAATCTTGGTAAGATTTGCTGTAACGCAAGCGTGCACCCTAAGGATATAGGCTGCTTGCTACCACTCATCATGAGATCTAAATTATCCGCCCGATTGAATTGAAATTTTTCACAGTTACTTCCCTCACTATGAACGGATTTTACGCAGATCATATCCAAAATAGATAGATAGATTATGCTTTATTGTACAACAAAAGAGTTACAGAACATAAACATAAAAAAAAAACGAAAACTATTTTGTACAAAAGGCGGTCTTATCGCTAAAAGAGCGATCTCTTCCAGACAACCTTTGGATGAAGGACATGAAATAAATAAATAAAGCGGTAAGGAAAAAAATATATATACATATAAATAAATAATATATACATAAACATACATATATAATATATAAAAAAAATATGTAATTATGATAATTATAATAATAAATAGCAATAAAGTGCGGCAGATAATAAAACAACACTCCCCTGATAATTATAAAGATAAACAATACGCCTTGAGTCGGATTTTAAATGTGTTAATAATTTGAGATCGTCTTAAGTGGAGTGGTAAAGAATTCCATAGGCGAACTGCTTGGACAGAGAAGGAATTGATATAAAAAGAAGAGTGAGGAGGAATTTTAAGAATTAAAAATATATAAATATATACCCGTGCGAAGCTAGTGTTTAATAAATACGAGACAGTTTTTAACACCAGACTATAAGAGACACAGAGGTTTTCACACATGAATTATACGTTTAAATATTTACATAGACAATATGAGCTCATTATACAACGAGTGACGACGTGGGAACAAAAAAAAATTACACGTAAAGAAAACATCTCAGTTTGTTGCACGTCCATCTGGGTACTACCCACTCATCATATTCTATCGCAAAACAGCAGTTTTTGGTATTGTTGTGTTCTTGTTTGAAGGGTGAGTACCGTAACCGTAACAGCCTGTGAATGTCCCACTGCTGGGCTATACGCTTCCTCTCCCTTTTTTGAGGAGAAGGTTTTGGAGCTTATTCCACCACGCTCCAATGCGGGTTGGTGGAATACACGTGGCAGAATTTCAGTGAAATTAGACACATGCCGGTTTCCTCACGATGTTTTACTTCACCGTAAAGCACGAGATGAATTATAATCACAAATTAAGCACATGAAAATTCAGTGGTGCTTGCCCGGGTTTGAACCTACGATCATCGGTTAAGATTCACGCGTGAAGCTTGAGTGAGCCAGTGTAATTACAGTCATATGGGACATAACATGGGTTCACAATAGTGTATTGGCGGTGTAATTGTTAATATTTCTTAAAGCGCTAGTGAACACAAATTAAAAAAGAAGTAACGCCTTACTAAGATTACAAATGCGAAAATGAGTTTGATATTTATTTGTTTGTTACGCTTAACTACTAAACCGTTCGTGAAATTTGCATTCACGTTACTAGGGGTACAGTAAAGGGCATACATATGCACATAGCAACTCATATATATAAATACTGGTGGTAGGGCTTTGTGCAAGCTCGTCTGGATAGGTACCACCCACTCATCAGATATTCTACCGCAAAACAGCAGTACTTGGTATTGTTGTGTTCCGGTTTGAAGGGTGTGAGTCAGTGTAATTACAGGCACAAGGGACATAACATCTTAGTTCCCAAGGTTGGTGGCGCATTGGCTATGTAAGAGATGGTAGACATTTGCCAATGTCTCAGGGCGTTGGTGGCCAATATGCTCGTCTGCCTAAATATATATATATATAAAATTGTCTGATAGTAATACATTATCTATTACATAAGAGTAACGTATCCCTTCCCTCTGGAAGGATGTGCTCACTCTAGGGACTTCATCTCAACGAACATCATAATTAACTCATTCAATCCCTTCTCAAACAAGTCGCGGAAACGTCTATCTAACCAGGATTAGTTTTATCATTAGTGACCTAGCTTTTGGCGACATTTTAATGTAAGAAAATATTCGTAGCTGGCAAATGTGTTATCGTAACGCGTTCGCGGCTAAGCCAGATAGCCGATTTTGATGAAATTTTGTAAATAAGCAAGCTGGAACAACTGGGAGACAATTCTACTAACAAATTATCTCTTTATCGTAATTGAATCGAAGCGTGATCGTTGCCGTTTTTCCGTTTTCCTATTCTTTAATTGAATTATCCGTAACCCCGTAACAGCCTGTGAATGTCCCACTGCTGGGCTAAAGGCCTCCTCTCCTCTTTTTGAGGAGAAGGCTTTGGAGCTTATTCCACCACGCTGCTCCAATGCGGTTTGGTGGAATACACATGTGGCAGAATTTCAGTGAAATTAGACACATGCAGGTTTCCTCACGATGTTTTCCTTCACCGTAAAGCACGAGATGAATTATAATCACAAATTGAGCACATGAAAATTCAGTGGTGCTTGCCCGGGTTTGACACGATCATCGGTTAAGATTCACGCGGTCTTACCACTGGGCCATCTCGGCAATTGAATTATCGACTATCGGTATAAAAGTTAACAATTACGTTTGTTTATATAACTGTATATGTTAACATAACATCGGTTCGGTTCCGACTCGAATAAATACAGACGATCCAAAGTCGGATCAGAATTGAATCGGGAACGTGTCGTAATCGTTATAAATTAGTAGAATTCGGCCCCTGTACTGATATCCTAAGACACGAGCGAATCCGCGTCAATAACTAATACAATACACCATTATCTCTATTAATTGTATTTCTTCTATGTGATATTCTTTCTCTTTCTTTTCTTATTCTTATTCTAGTGTGATTTTGTTTTGTTTAAGTTTCTTTTGTGATTTAATACAAGAAGTTTTATAATTTTCAGTTATTACATTATCATTTTTAATGTATATTGTTTTCAAAAGGGATTAGCAAACTGCACAGGACATATTAAAGTGCACAAGTGTGTGCAAACACAGATGCACTCCCTATTGCCTTACTCATAATCCGACACTACCCGAAAGTGGTCGGAAGCACGGGAGTACACAACTACACGTTCCCGACTTTAAGACTGCGGGCTTTATTTTCCCGATCTGGGGTAAGAACACAGGACCTCGGGAGCAGTATATCTAGCCACTAAACCAACGAGGGTTAATTTACTGCACAAAATCCTACCACCAATTAAATTATTTAAACAATAATTTAAAATCTTCACTTCAATTCCACAGACTATACAAACCAAAATTGCATTTAACACACGAAATGGCTCCATATGAAGTACTTAAGAATGCATCGTAATTAAACAATGAAATTTCAACTCTATTCCCTTGTAATAGAGTCTAGAATCATTCGAAACGAAAATCTTAATCCTATTAAAATTTATTTTCAAAGGAATTTGTGTTGTATTATCTGAACAATAGGGGTGATAATAGCTTGTACGGTACGTGTTAGATGGTGGGTCAAATCTATGTCTAACGAATGCTTTTCATCTGATCTATGTTGGACAGTGGTTGTCAATCTTTGGTTTTTTTTTTGGAAATAATAAAATAAGAAATAATAATGGTTTTCAATATAACATTAGTATAAGGTTAAATGTTAAGAGAAAAAAGATGCAAAATACAAATTAAATAATAAAGAAAAGAGACAGCGAGAGAGAGAGAGAAGATTAAATACATAACACTACTATAAATAAAATTAAATAAATAATTAAACTAACAGTTACGACTTTTTAAAATACTCATAACATAACATGAAATTCATTAAGAGACACATGAAATATTATATTTGTTTATATAATAAGGCTTATGAATAGAGTACATATACAATTCATTAATTAAAGTAAATAATAAATGGTTTTTAGTACATAAAGATAATCACTTATAAACGTTGCTTAGCGCCTGTTTAGTTAAACACTGTTTATCTCTTTCTATCACTATTGATTTGACACACGAAAGAAGAAGACACAGCATTGATTGACGTGCCTATATATACATAATCTAAATTAAATTACTAACTAGTTATCCGCCCCGGCTTCGCATGGTTAGAATAAAGGTATATATAAAACATTTATATCGTAATACATATAACTCTATTGGTCTACACGGCGCAAACCAGTAAAGTCGACATGATTATTTCCTACATCTTTAATTATCATCGTCATATTTCAGTCAATTTACACCAAATCTTAATAAATTTTACACCAAAACCTTCCTTACGAATCACTCCGTCCATTAGTGAAAACCGTATTAAAATCCATTTAGTAGTTTATGAGATTTTCGCGTATAGACAGACAGACCCGGCGGAGGAACATTTTTTTTTATATAATAGTAAGGCGGACGCGCATATGGGCCACCTGATAGTAAGTGGTCACCAAACGCCCTTAGATATTGGCTCTGTAAGAAATGTTAACCATCGCTTACATTGCCAATGCGCCACCAACCTTGGGACCTAAGATTTTATGTCCCTTGTGCCTGTAACTGGCTCACTCCCTTCAAACCGGAACACAACAATACCAAGTACTGCTGTTTTGCGGTAGAATATCTGATGAGTGGGTGGTACCCAGACGAGCTTGCACAAAGCTCTACCACCAGTAACTTTTTTTTATATGTAATGATTAAGGACTTTTAATCATCATTTTAATTGAAGCTACCATCGCTTCGAAATTTAAATAATACCTTGAAAAACTGTCTTAAGAAAAGTCTATGAAATTAATTGAAATATTAAATCTATGATATATTTATATTAACAGTTTGACAGCCACTGTCGTAACCCGAGCCACACTTGATACCATCAACAGTAACATTCATAGCTCATTTTTTTTACGACGGTCATTACAGGTCGCTATTTATTGGATATATTGTAAAGACAAACATACAAACAGACTACTGGCAAGCTCTTTATTCCTATCAGAAATTCTAGCGCCAAACAGCAATTATTTTTATTTAAATGGTGAGTGAGCCAGTGTATTTATAGGCAAAGTGTATTTAATTGGCATTATAAGTGATTTAATTGTAAGCATTGTAAGAAAGATATTAGAAATACGAAACTGACTGTGATTGTCGTTTTTAATAATATAGGTCGGCGGGTAGATATGCCATCCGATGGCAAGTGGTCACCACCGCCCACCACTTTTTCGATTAGGAGGTTTAGTCGCAAAAGCGTATAAACAGACATAAATAATGATAGTAACTTAAAGCCGAGATGGCTTAGTGGTAAGAACGCGTGAATCTTAACCGATGATCGTGGGTTCAAACCCGGGCAAGCACCACTGAATTATCATGCGCTTAATTTGTGATTATAATTCATCTCGTGCTTTACGGTGAAGGAAAACATCGAGAGGAAACCTGCATGTGTCTAATTTCACTGAAATTCTGCCACATGTGTATGGTGGAACCCGCATTGGAGCAGCGTGGTTGAATAAGCTCCAAACCTTCTCCTCAAAAAGGTAGAGGAGGCCTTTAGCCCAGCAGTGGGACATTCACATGTTACGGAATGAACTTAAAACTAGACATTTAAATTTTATGTATTTGTATAGATAAGCCTACAATAGTGGACAACGAGGAAACGTACGTGAACTTTAAGTTGCTATAACTTTTGATTGACTGAACCGATTTCGATGAAATAAAGACTAAACGGTACCTTGGAATACTCTTATGATATTTGTATTTGTGATTGTTAGCTGTTCGAAACATATTTTAGATTACCCTCGGACAAACAGACAGACAAAAATTAAAAATTAAATTGTTTTGGTTTTGTTAGATCGCAAACAGCCATAATAACTTAAGTTGAGTTTATAATGAAATCAAAGACAGACACTTCAGTTTTATATACTTTTATATATACAAATACGATTGTAGAAAAACGTCATATGTGCCTATAACTCTTGGAAAGCAAGGGAGTTTATACTTTATTTTTAAGTAAACCAAGATATATTAAAAACAACACTCGCTAAGTTACAAACTAGAGCTTATAGTATCCAATACACAATTAGTTTAACAATGTTAACAACGAACGAGGTCAATGAACTTAACAACCGAAAACTAAATCATTTGTGACTCAGCAACCCCTCAATGTTCCTAAACGGGCCGCATAACCGGAACCGCGGACACACATAATGACGTGCCGTCACGAATATATCGATAAAAACGTCAACGATGTCACATCACTAGTGTTAAGTGATTTAACGCATTCCTTCGTTCCTTTGTTGCGTACCGTTGGAAAAAAAAAGTTACAAAAAAAAAATAACTCGCTCACTAAATGTTTATTGTATTTTATAAGTCCAGAAAAAACTTTTTAAAATATGGCATTTGTTTTTGCCATATCACATTACTAAATACGCCATATAGCTTTTATTATATTCAATGAACTGAATTCTGACTTGGTGGGCTGCTGTCCACATCACATATTCTACCGCCAAATAGCAATACTTAGCACTGTTATGTTCCGGTTTGAAGGATGAGTGAGAGAAATACATACACAAGGGACATGACATCTTAGTTCCCAAGGTTGGTGGCGCATTGGCGTCGTGGGTAACGTTTAATATTTCTGTTCGAATGGCGGTCCGCTTACCTATTAAATAAAAAAAATAAGTCAGTCTGCCGGGCCGGTTGGCGTGGTTCGTAGATACTTGCTTTTCACGTCGAAGGTTGTGGGTTCCATTCCCAACCAGGACAGACATTTGTGTGTATGAACACGTCTATTTGTCCTGAGTCTGAGTGTAATTATCTATATAAGTATGTATTTACAAAAGAACAGTAGTTTATGTAGTATATCAGTTGTCTGATGTCCATAGTACGAGCTCTGCTTAGTTTGGGATCAGATGGCCGTGTGTGAATAATGTACGGGGATATTTATTTATTTATTTATCTTTAGTGACGTAGAGATTTCGAATAAGCTTTTAACGACTTACTCAGGTAAATAGCGTAATTTCTATATTAAACCAAATTTTCGTATTTATTTTCTATATATTCGTATTTTTTACATACGGACATCAGTAGTGCAATGGTTTGCCTTGCGATGTAGGAGTCGCAGGTTTGATAATGGGCTGATGTCCTACAGGAGGAATTAATACTTAATTGGAGGGGTTAATAAGAATATCGGTAATTCCTTTTTCATAAACATAATTGAATATAAGAAGCAAGATGCATAATTCAGTCCAAGCTCAGCTTTCAATTGCAATAAAATAAGGACAAAAGCTCTTAAACTACGCTTTAGTTTGGAAGCTCCACGAAAGCTCCGCTATTTATCTTGTCAAGTGTCAAAGCCTTGAGCTTACGTTTATTTGTAACTGCCTTAACCGAGGGATTTTATGTTACAATAGCAGTTGATAATGTTATCGACCTTTAAAGCTATGTAAGCACAAACTCGAGACTGACCGCAAGAAAACGGTCGTGAAATGTCAGAGTGATAAGCGATATTGACCGTAATGATTATAACATAACAAGGACACACGCGTCAAAATAGTATATCACCATAAGTCGGTTGTGACCATTTCATTGGTGAGTTGCGTGAGTTTTTAAAGAATACAACTGCTGGTTGAAGGTGTATTCATTGGATGCTGATCAATAGTATTTTGAATGGACTGTTGACGTGGTTTATACCACATTGCGAAATTGTCCTTTTTAATCGTTATTTGTCAAAGAGTAATCAATAATACACGAGATATTATTGATTTATGGGTACAAAGCCGGGAAATCACCAAAATGATAAGACTTTAGTGCACACAGAGACAGAACAATTACAGCTAACAGATAAAATAATAAACGGTATAAAAGGTCTTGGGTCTTATTGCTAAAGAGCGATGTTTTCCAGGCAACCTTAGTGCAGAGGTAATAGTCTGTTGAAATTATATAATTTTTTTATTATCTGTCATGAGTACCACCAATCCACGTTGGAGCAGCGTCGTGGAGTGAACTCTCTTAAATGGAGAAGGTCTTATTTATTAGATCGTACACACAAATACATGGAAGTACAGTCGACAAAATAATGACAAAAAGTGTTACCTATTACAGGTGATAACTGTATGAATAGTGAGGCAATAGACACATCGCAACAAACAAATCCAAATATAACCAATCAAAATTTGATGGCCTAACCGATAATCGTGAGTTCAAAACCGGGCAAGCACCACTGAATTTTCACGTGCTTAATTTGGGATAATAATTCATCTCCGGCTTTACGGTGAAGGAAAACATCGTGAGAAAACCTGCATGTGTCTAATTTCACTAAAATTCTGCCTCATGTGTATTCCACCGACCCGCACTGTAGCAGCGTGGTGGACTTAGCTCCAAACCTTCTCCTCAAAAAGGGAGAGAAGGCCTTTAGCCCAGCAGTGGGACATTCACGGGCTGTTACGGTACGGAATAATAAATATAAAAAAATATATATTAACAAATAAAAACTATAAATGTATAATTAAGTGTTACTTATCAATGGCGTTATGGGACTTTTACATTTACATACACTTTTGGTAAAGATGTCGACTTTCTTGCCTACATGCAATTATGATTCTATGATCTATCTTCTTGTGATTCTATTGATCGGTGAATAATACCTTTGGTTCGATTCGGAAGCTTTAATTTTAAGCTTTTTACGCAAGTTTTGTGGGCGCAGAAATACAAATAAGTGACAGTACTTTTTGATAATCCAAAATGCCAGTAAGTTTATCCATAAAAATCTATCCAGCATCTTCGGATAACAAGCGATGTCATTAAAAAAAAAAAACAAAATACTTTATTCAAGATTGAAGTAGTCAAACTAGAAACTACCATCAGATCGGAAAAAAATACCTGAGAAGAACCGGCGAAAGACTCTCAGCGGGTTTTTTTTATTATTATTTAAAAATATAAATAAATTAATCTATTTTTATAATAAGATATTTTGTTAGGCAAGCAGTAGCCAAGTAGGTAATTAACAGTTTTAAATTTTAATCGATATATGTACATTAATTTTATCGACTATCCGCCATCACTTCACGACGTAATAGAAAGCAGCGGCGCGTGCGCAAGACAACTCGTAGCTGGCGATTGAGGGTTTAAGTTCTACCCGTTTTGGTTCTGTAAATAAAACGCGTTTGTATTTACTTATTCGTTTTTTATATATTTAGTACTATTTTTCGCCCACAGCTTTACCTGCCTCTTAGGGGGGGGGGGGGGAGGAATTAGTTAAAAAAGTCTTAGTATGTCCTTCTTTGGAAATATTCGCATGTATAATAATAGTATAGATATTTCAATAAGTATTTTTTATAAACTGGTTTGTCTAGTAGCTCACTAATCATAAGATCGCAGGTTAAATTCTAACTAATAACATTGGTAATTCGTTTAAAAAACTAAATTTTCATAATTGCTGGTACTTCTCAATAGAATTAATTTCAAGCAGGTTGTAAATTCACATTTCACATTACATCATAAAATGTCTATTAAATTGTGTTTATTTTGATTTTAATTTCGGCATAATAGTTCGATGTCTTAGCCTGAACTTTTTTTATTTTTTTCTATAGAGTTCAATCATTGAAAACGATTGCTATCGCGGTCGACGTCGAGCCCACCAGTCGCATTACTAAGAACCTAACGAAGGGTATTTACAAAAAAAAACAAAGGCGAGATGTTATCTTTAAATATTGGACAAATAATTATATCCATAAACGCAAAAAATTTGACAAAAAGGGGTCAGTTTGTCCGTCCCTTTCGTTCGACTTGTGCTAGAAAGAGACAGCGATAGGGTCAGTAATAAAATCTCCGGTGAAAGATTTTATCGAAATATGTTTGAGCTTTTTTAATAGATGTTAGAGAAAAAGTAATAATTAAATATGGAAAGAAAAAAACGTCTTTAAGACGCGTATGTTTTGTGGTTTCGAACATGATACATAGCCGTACCGGGTCAGTGGTTAGAAGACGAGAATGCTAACCGATGGTTCAGAGTTCAACACGATAAAGCACGACTGAATTTTCATGTGCTTACGTATATACAAATATTTGACATATTTTTTAGCCTTTTCGTTAGTAACTCTGCCTGTGTGTTACGCATTAACGGCTAGAACACTGACCCGATTTTGATTAAATTCAGTACTTTTCTTTTTATACTTAAACTCCCTGCTCCCTAAAACGCAGGCGAAGCCACGTGGGATAATTTATATACATAAAAAATACTTCTATACTATTAATATAGTTTTAAAGTAGTAAGTATGTAAAATCAAATACCACTGGCGCACCCCACGAATGCTACCCCTAATAAACGAAAGGTGTGCGAAATTATATCTTAACCCGCTAAAAATATGGTCGAAATTGCACAAAAACTTCGTAACAACTTGGAGTGTTCACACGTGTCGATTCCGGTAAAATGACCGTGTGTTGGAATTCACAGTAACTTATGTGTTAGGAGACTTATACATACTAGTCTTACCCGCTGGTTCACTCGCATTTGATGTAATTATATAAAAAAAAACAGGCAGTCATAGGAACTGCCGATAGAAGTGAAATCTTGGAACTCTTAAATATATTTGTCCAATTTCCACATCTATACACTCCAAGTAATAATTCTATCCCTTTTTATCATATAGCTTTTTATTCATCAAAAAACACAGTATGTCGCAGACTCGGAACAAAATATTAATACAGCTTAATTTAAATAAATAATAGTTAAAATACACTTATGTTATTGGTATTTACTGTTAGTATTTATATAGATTTCAAATACTTAAAGTATTTGTGCTCCATTTTGACGGTTCAGCGAGCCATAACTACAGGCACAAGGGACATATCATCTTAGTTCAAAATGTCGGTCGGTACGTGGTTAATATTACGGTACCATCGCCTATAGATGGTGGTAACCACTTACAATCGAGTGGTCCTCTCTCCCAAGTTTTTTTATTTTTATAGAACAGGTGGACGAGCATATAGGCCACCTGATGGTAAGTCACGAATGCCCTTAGACATTGGCACTGTAAGAAATGTTAACCATCGCTTACATCGCTGCCAAGTACTGCTGTTTTGCGGTAGAATATCTGATGGGTGGGTGGTACCCAGACGAGCTTGCACAAAGCCCTACCACCAGTACAATAAGATATATTAAAACATATAAATATATATATATATATATATATATATATATATATATATATATATATATATATATATATGTTCTCAATCTCAGTCTGTTATTTTCAATTTTATTCTCAGAAACATAACCCCTACCGCCCAATGCTTACTTCAAGTATTTCATAAATTGGTATCAAAGTGTTTTAAAAGATCAATTCAGTTAAGAGTTTTTGAGTTTTGAGTTTTAAAGCGACGAAGAACGGAGGCACGTGATTCAAATTAAACACGACAAATCTTAACAAGGGATGCTTTTCACCCCTTTGTTGGAATATTTGATCTAGGGATCGGAATGACCCCTATACAGCTGGCAGGTGACGTTGCTTCATTTTAGATTTTGAATATTTTATAAATCCATACCTCGTATATATTTATATTTTTTGTTATTTTTAATTATTGCAAAATGGCTACCGTCCGCCATATTTAATTTTTTAATGACGTCACGTATCATTACGATCAAATTTCTTACATTACAATCTCATATTTTAATTGGATTGCTCAAAAATGGCGTTTTTAATTTCAGTGAAGTTGTTATCGGAACTTTGGAAGTGAAATCAAAGTATATAAGTAGTTGAGTGTCATAGTGTTGTGTTATATATAGAGATATATTAATCGAGAACTGTTCGTAGTGCGTAATACAGGGCAGCTCCCCTGCGAATTAGCGAATTGCGTGGAATATTTAAATCTAAGGTTTAATATAATAATAATAATATCCTGGGACATTATTCACACGGCCATCTGATCCCAAACTAAGGAGAGCTCGTACTATGGAGACCAGAAAACTGATATACTACATATACTACTTTTATATTATAAGTACATCCAAACTCAGGACAAACAGACATGTTCATACACAGTATCTGTCCTGGATGGGAATCGGACCCACAACCTTCGGCGTGAAAGGCAAGTATCTACCAACAACCAACCGGGCCGTCAAATTTGTTGTTTGTTTATCTTTAAAGGTATCTAGGAATCTAATCTAGTGTGCAATGAATTGTCGAGGAATCGCTGACTCTGATAGTACAATTTATATTAGTTTCGGAGTCAGAGGTCCACCACTAATGTTGCTAATTGAAAAAACCCTAGATTTAGATAATACTGCAAACCAATAGTGTACATGATTATTTCTTCTTTTGGTGTAAATAAATAAAAAAAATATAAAATTATTAATTTATTTAATACTCTCATTGGAAAAGGCTTTGGATTTTAGTTATTATCATTCATCATCATCACCCTTTTCTCGTCCACTGCTGGACATAGGTCTCTCCAATGGCACGCCACTGAGCTCGATCCTCAACCCTCAATCTCCAACTGCCTTGCGTATATCGTCACTCCACCTAGCTGGAGGGCGTCCTACGCTACGTTTGCCAAGGCGTGGTCTCCACTCCAGAACACGTCTTCTCCAACGGTCGTCGGTTCTGCGACATATGTGTCCAGCCCACTGCCACTTCAGCTTACTAATTCTTTGGGCTATGTCGATAACCTTGGTTCTCTGTCGGATTACCATTATTATCATTATGTCATGTTGAAATATCAATTTTCTCAAGTCTCGAATTTTCGACAAAAAACGATTAATCCCAAAGTCGATGGAGCGAAAACATAAAAAATATGAATAGCCTTCTAATATTCTAACATTCTTGACGTCATGAGAGTGACATGGGTGTCGGGTGACATTATAAGGGAACCGTTGTGAGATTCAAAAATGACTATTAAATGCGAGTTATCAAAAACAACCAATTTTTTTATTTTATTTTTTATTGAAAAGGTAGGTGGACGAGCATATGGGCCACCTGATGGTAAGTGGTCACCAACGCCCTTAGACATTGGCATTGTAAGAAATGTTGCCCATCGCTTAAATCGCCAATGCGCCACCAACCTCGGGAACTACGATCTTATGTCCCTTGTGCCTGTAATTACACTGGCTCACTCATCCTTCAAACCGGAACACAACAATACTAAGTACTGCTGTTTTGCGGCAGAATATCTGATAAGTGGGTGATACCTACCCAGACGAGCTGTGATTTTAAAATAACTCGATACAAATCAAGATATTTTTTATTCAAATAGACTTTCACAAGTACTTTTGAATCGTCGAGCGCTACCACTGATTCGGAATGTGGATGCGAAAAGAACCGGCAAGAAACTTGGTAGGTACTCTTTTTTTAACTGCCCTTAAATATGGCTAATTATATGCGAGTTACCAAAACCCAAAACCACCATTTTTTATATTATAGACAACCTCTGCTTAATTTATACATCCTTACTAATATAATAAACGCGAATATGAGTTTTTTTGTATGTTACGCTCTCACGCCTAAACCACTAAACCGATTTTAAAAATTCTTTCACCAATGGAAAGCTACATTATCTACGAGTAATATAAGCTACATCTTGTCCCCGCATTCCCACGGAAACGGGAACTACGCGGGTGAAATCGCGAGCAAAACCCTAGTTTTATATATATACACGTGTACATTAAAAATGGCAGATTTAGAACGATCACCGATTACTTCTCCTCTTTTTGAGAAGGTGTGGAGCTTATTCCACCACGCTGCTTCAATGCGGTTTGGTGGAATACACATGTGGCAGAATTTCAATAAAATTAGACGATATTTTCCTTCACCGTAAAGCACGAGATGAATTATAATCACAAATTAAGCATATGAAAATTCAGTTGTGATTGCCTGGGTTTGAACCCACGATCATCGGTTAAGATTCACGCGGTCTTACCACTGAGCCATCTCGGCTTATGATAATAAATTAGAACGATTAGAACAAATTGAATTCGCTAAAAACGCGGGTTTTTTTTAAATTGGTGGCTCACCAATCCCAAACAAGCATCACTCCATTAATAAATGGTACCACGTTGTCTAATCTCGGATGAGCCTCACGTAGCACATTGAAACATTTCTCAGCATCCGAGTGTTTAGTACTCGTGTATTAATTACGTTAACACGATTAGCACCGGTCAGTTACTTGACGAGTAACTTGCTTCGTTTTGGCAACTTAACTTTGTGTTAAGTGATAAACAGTTAAACTCGAAACCTCGTTACCGACGGACATTTTTATCTGACTTGTATATATATATGTATTATTAAACTGAGGAATTCAATAAAAAAACACAATATTTGAGGGGCCGGTTGGCGTGGTTGGTAGGTACTTGCCTTTCACGCCGAAGGTTGTGGGTTCGATTCCCACCCAGGACAGACATTTGAGTGAATGAATATATCTGTTTGTCCTGAGTCTGGGTGTAATTATCTATATAAGTATGTATTTACAAAAAAATAGTAGTATATGTAGTATATCAGTTGTCTGGTTTCCATAGTACGAGCTCTGCTTAGTTTGGGATCAGATGGCCGTGTGTGAATAATGTCCCGGGATATTATTATTCACGATTCTACAAGTTTTCAACAAAGCTGCTTTTTTTATTGATATGTATGTAGATTTTTTTTCAGATTCAATAATTTCAGGCTGTGATGAAGGTGACTAGGAATAACACTAGTGTTTCCGTTGTTTCCAGATTCGTTGTTATTTCTTCTCTAATTTCTGTGTATTTATTTAGTATTATATATTTATCTGCTTTATAACCAACGAGGCAGACCACCTACCCATTACAAAACTCCTTTAAATAAACATAATAAATCCTATATCGTTAGTTATAACGATTATATATTTACCCTAAATCGCCACAGACGATATGTCTCTCAGCGTTGTTATAAATAAAAATGAACTCGGTTTATCTTGGCTATGTTTGGATATACGGAATCAAGGCGGAAAATATGTCGCATACTTTCCGTTAAAAGCTTAGGCAACTATTTCAGTTGATTTCATCTTTGAAGTATTTTTAACACCAGAATAGACAAAGTTTTTCATTTATTCTAAAACTAGTTCTCGCTCGCAGCTTCACACGTATTAGGAGGTAATGTAAAAATGTAGAAAATGTCCTTCCTTGAGCTTCAAGCTTGCTTCTTACCAAATTTTATCAAATGCGGTTCAGTGCATTATATCATCTTTGCATGTATTAGTATAGAGACTAAGTTATTTTTAATAATTAATCATACATTTTATAAGAAAACGTCGTGAGGAGCTATGTTTATCCAAGCTTCATTGGAGTAGCGTGGTGGAATCTTTGCTCTTCAAAAAGAACCCAAGACGAGTAGGGAAACATTTTTTTTTATAGAATAGGAATGCAGACGAGCATATGGGCCACCTGATAGTAAGTGATCACCAACGCCCATAGACATTGGCGCCGCAAGAAATGTTAACCATCGCTTACATCGCCAATGCGACACCAACCTTTTGAACTAAAATTTTATGACCCTTGTGCCTGTAATTACACTACTTACCCTTCAAATCGGAACACAACAATACCAAGTTTTGCGGTTACCAATACTGCTGTTTTGCGGTAGAATGTCTGATGAGTGGGTGGTACCTACTCAGACGAGATTGCACAAAGCCCTACCACCAGTTATCACAGTAACACACTCTAATTTTTTGTTACATTTTAATACAACTGGAAAAAACATAATTATCTTTATTAATAAAATCATTTGTCCTGTCCGATTGTATAACAGCGCGCAGCTAAAACTGAGTCGATATAGATTAAATTTGGAAAATAAAAACGTAGGGGGAAATGGCACTTCTAGGATTACATTTTACTTGGTGTAAGGGTTTAATAAAGTTTGCATTATTTTTATAATTTTACCGTTATTTATACTTTCATTATATATCCATTTATCTTTAGATACTAGAATAATAATGATCGTACTAATATCATGAATAATATTTTGGGACATTATTCACACACGGCCATCTGATCCCAAACTAAGCAGAGCGTAATATGGGAACCAGACAACTGGTATACTACATTTACTACTTTTCTTTTGCAAATACATACTTATATAGATAATTACATAAACAACAAACAGACATATTCATGCACACAAATGTCTGTCCTGGGTGGGAATCGAACCCACAACCTTCGGCGTGAAAGGCAAGTATACCAACCACGCCAATCAGCTCGTCAATACGAAAGGTTGAGTCTGTTGTAAATATTAGTTACTTCTTCACGCTTTATCGCAGTTTAAATATGTCAAAATTCAGCCTTTAATCCCATTCAACTGGTTTTTCGATGATATAGCGAGCCAAGCGCAATAGGCACGATAGTATGCGCAAGCGATCCCGTGACGTACCCCGACAAGACGGAGTGGGTACCGCTGGTTTTTTAGTGGGTATTCCGGCGCCTTCAGCGCCGGCGAGTCCCACATATATGTGGGGAAAACACGTAAATGTGTTTTTCCATCGAGAAAAAAAGGGCCAAGCGCTACTCTTAAGTAAAATTTGAAAGTGAACTTTGACGAGTGAAGTTTTATTATATAATTATGTATACAATTAGTTCTCTTTCGTAAATAACTTCGTGGTGTGACGTCATTTCCGTTTCGCCGTAAAATTTAACTGACGCACATGACGAAACAACTTCAAAAACCAATTTTCCGTGATGTTCAGTTGTCATGTTTAACCTTCACGATATACATACTCACGACTTTTCGTGAAACCGTTGTTTGGGGGGGCCGCAGCTGGTGTTGATTAGTCAAACAATACTGTCTTCTCTACTGAGCCGAGATGGCCCAGTGGTAAGAACGCGTGAATGATCGTGGGTTCAAACCCGGGCAGGCACCACTGAATTTTCATGTGCTTAATTTGGGATAATAATTCATCTCGTGCTACGGTGAAGGAAAAGATCATGAGGAAACTTGCATGTGTCTAATTTCACTGAAATTCTGCCGAAATTCTGAAATTCTGAAAGTACCGTGGCCGAAATCGGTCCAGAGGATATCATCAAGGTGGTGTAATAATCGTGGTGGAATCGAACTCCAAGCCTTCTCCTCAAAAATAGAGGTAGTCTTAGCCCACCTATGAAACATTTACTTTTTTCAGCCTTAACGGTTCAGCTTGTTAAAAATAAAGTTAATTCAAATTTCGAATCAATAAATCCATTGCACTATCAACTTTCCATATAAGTTCTTAAATCCTTGATTGTTACACTAGTTCACTCACCATTCACAAGAATACAAATCATTGAAAGTATATCTAGTGAGTGGGCGGTAGCACAACCTACCACAAGTTTATTACAAGTCAAAAAAAACAACTTTCGATGTGTAATTCAAAACGTTATTGTCGAAAACATCTCGTATTACTGTAGACCACATTTAACCACAGACCCTTAAAATGTATTTATATATATAGTTAAGATATTGCTCTATTACAAATGACACACCTTTGTTGGTGGACAGAGAGAGTCCTCCAATTGATGTTCTATTAACCGATTTCGGCCACGGTGGCAAGTCTCAAAAAGATTAGTCAACTGCGCAGGAGATATGATAGTGAAACACAGGTGCACTATTCCCTAACTCTTATAATCCGATGGGACGGCAATCTGACACGACCGGAAAGAGTTCAGACGCAGGATCGGCTTTAAATGGTTTCTGAAGCACGGGAATGTACACACAACTTCCAGACTCCAGGCTACTGAGAATCTTAGACAGAAAAACTTAATAATTTTTTACCGGCCCTACCTGGGGATTGAACTTCACATCCGGATTAACGGTCTTAAATTTAGCCACTAGACCAACGAGTTCACAAACTGAATTTTGAAAGAAAACTGTTTAGCTAGTTTAGTAGATAAATGTAAAATGTCTACATCTGCAAACATACACATAATGTCTTTGTATATTTTTGAAACTAACCGTGTAACGCGGAGTAAGGTTAAATTAAGCTGCGCATGCGCAGCTCTCGCATTGATCGCTCGATGCGAAGCTATGAATAATTAGATACACCATTCTCCTTAATAAACAAGACGCTACGCCCACACCGTCTGTCTGTTTAATGCTTATGTCGTGACAAATATATATACGAACTAATAATTATATCATTCAACAGTTTAAATGTATGTTTTCGTTTATACTAATAATATCTTCAATGATGTGTTTTTGTGATGAAAATCTTAACATATATATACGTATCAGAGGTAGTATAAAATTATAAATGATTGTTTTGGTAACTTGCAAATAGTCATATTAACTTTAAAAGAGGCTATTATTTTGCAATCACAGGCAGGCCCTACAATTTTATATAGATACGGTCACTATAAATGTTAGTACGTAATTAAGAATCAACTTATGTCAAAGCTCAAACAGTCAGACGCGAACCTACCACCATGTTAAGTACATAGAACATAATTTTATTTATTACATTAAAATTATCTATTTTTATATAAAAATTTAAAATACATATTTAATTAATTATGTATTTTAAAGTTCTCTTTTACGTGTATACTCGTACAGACCAGAGTGGAAAATGATTTAAAAAAAAAGAATACATACATACTATCGGATTTTATAACTTAAAAAAAAAAACAAATAGCAAAAAACAATATCATGACTTGCCTATGACAATGTAACTTAAGTAACCAAACTTCGCGCCAAAATTCGATATTCTGCTTCTGTGACGGGTGTTCGCGCGCTTTTCTTTTTTTATAGATTACGGCACAAGGAATTGATACATTCGGTCGAAGATAATATATTTAGCTCTGTCTCAATTAATTAATGTCATTTTTGACGTTACATCAATTTCACGGTAAATGTATGAAATTCTTTTATGTATGAAATACCTACTTTTACGTACGTTGTAATCAATATTTACTTATCTTGTTTACGAATCCCCAAACATACCTGAAACAAACACCAACATCATTAATACAAATTAAATTAATAATAACACATACAGCACAGTGGATAAAATGGATTTTTACCGAATAGTTGCAGATTCAAATACAGACAAGTATCACATATAGGTAGGCGGACTGGCAAATGGACCACCTGATGGTAAATGGTCATGGTAAAATCAAGGTCAATTGTACGCCAGTAAATGGTCTGTAACTAGTAAAAGAGCCGAGATGGCCCAGTGGTAAGAACGCGTGATTCTTAACCGATGATCGTGGGTTCAAATCCGGGCAAGCACCACTGAATTTTCATGTGCATAATTCGTGATTATAATTCATCTCGTGCTTTACGGTGAAGGAAAACATCGTGAGGAAACCTGCATGTGTCTAATTTCACTGAAATTCTGCCGCATGTGTATTCCACTAACCCGCATTGGAGCAGCGTGGTCGAATAAGCTCCAAACCTTCTCCTCAAAAAGGGAGAGGAGGCCTTTAGCCCAGCAGTGGGACATTCACAGGCTGTTACGGTAAATGGTCTGCAGCTCGTTTCGGAGAAGTTTTAGTATATAATACGAATTATATAGCTGCGAAACAGTTTCGCACAATTTTGTATTAAGACTTTAACCATGAATTTCATATTCGTGTAAATAATAAATAAATAAAAAAGGCTCCAAAACTTTGGTTCTACGTCAAGCCTTCGATACCTTCAATAAAATTTATCTATTTATGATAATCTTAATTTATTACACCGTGGTTAGTTAAAACGTCGTTTATATTAAATTTATGGTCAACCTTTTATTCTGTGGTCACATAATTTCAACTAAGATATTTCTAATAATTGTATGATTTATTATTTCGGGGTGCGCCAGGGCGTCACTTTAGTGCCTATACTATTCATTATATTCAGAGTTCACTAAATGGTAATTGGGAACGTGGTTCATCTGATCTTTATCTGAAATGGGCGTCTCGATTCGAGTTTTAAAAATTAAGATTTGTAATTTGACTATTCTAATTTGTTCTTTATGTTTTATTTCTCAAGAATAATCAATAATCTTTGTCATTTTGCTTAATAAATGATAAAATAGTATTAAAGATTTTTTATTTTAACGTGAAATAGAACGTAACCGAAAAAAATATATAGATTTTTTAATTTTCGACGTAAAAAGAGAAGTGTTATACGTTTAATGGTATGTATGTTTGTGGCATCGTAGCTCACAAAGTAATAAACTGAGTTTGATTTTATAATACAACAAACTATTTTTTAACAATACTAATTATTTCTGTTTAGCGGCAATGTCTGATGATGATGGAGTAATTTATGGTTGTGATTGCATTTTAATTAATACTAATTCTATTATGGCTATTGTCATTGGGCCAAGTCGCAGGGTTGTGGGTTCGATTCACACCCAGGACAGACATTTGTGTGCATGAACATGTCTGTTTGTCCCGAGTCTGGGTGTGGTTACCTATATAAATATGTATTTACAAAAGAAAAGTAGTATATGTAGTATATCAGTTGTCTGGTGTCCATAGTACGAGCTCTACTTAGTTTGGCTGTCCCAGTATATTATTATTATGTAAGTGTTTTATTTTATATTATTAATTAGCTCAATGATTTAAATTTGAATGCTACTATATTGTGAATAGTTTTGGTAAGCGTTATGTTCAAACCTTGTATACCTCAAAATGCAATAAGCTAATTAAATTTTAAATTAAAGTATTTAATGAAAACGTTATTAGTTAAATAATGTTATCTTCTTCTTTCAAATGTCAAATGCATAATGTTAGAAAGAGCTAAATCAATGTTTATCTATACAGCCGCTAAAATTATAAGTAAGGCCGAAATATTTTGTGGTTGTGTTGTGAGCCTTAATATTATGAATATCTTAAGGCTTTCTTTATTTTTTTATGTGATGATATCTCTCTGTGCGCTATGTGTGTGTGCAAACACATGTGCACTGTATTCCCTCACTCTTATATACCAATGGGACGGATAATCTCATGAAAAAGAGTTCAGGCGCAGGATCAGGGGCTTAACTTGCTGTCTGAGGCACGGGGTTCTGGCAACTCCCTAGTTTAGCCACTACACCAAGAAAGCAAAAAATCCTACTAATATTAAAAACGCGAAAGTTTGCGAGGATTGATTGATTTTTGTTGTTGATGAAATTTAGAATAGAGATGGCTGCGTCTGACAACACGTAGGCCTTACCTATCCCCTATTTATACACGCGGTCGAAGCCGCGGGCGGTAGGTGATATATTAATTATAAATTAAAATGTTGACATACACATTAATAAAAGGGTACAGTTTATTAAAATTTAATGGAATTTAATAAATATGAAATAATTTAAAAATATTTAATTAAAATTAAAAAAAAAAAAATTACGTCGGCTGGTTTTGTGAATATATTTATTGTCTGTCAGTTCACTTCGAGTCGACATAGCTCAGTGGATGGATCTTTAACCTTAATGACACGGGTTCGATTTTAAGTTAATACTATCAATTATAAAATCACTTAATATATAATAACATTTTATAATATTAAATATTTAAAAATATCATATATTGAGAATACAAGGAAAATTGAATTGGAGTTTATCCCATCACGCTGCTTCAGTATGGCTTGGTGGTAGTTTTTTTTTACCGACCACGAGATGAATTATAAACACAAATTAAGCACATGCACCTCAATGCTTGGGCTGGCTTT
This sequence comes from Nymphalis urticae, assembly GCA_905147175.2. Lineage (NCBI taxonomy): Eukaryota > Metazoa > Arthropoda > Insecta > Lepidoptera > Nymphalidae > Nymphalis > Nymphalis urticae. The sequence goes on from LR990009.1 coordinate 774,803, forward strand.
GAACCTGCAATATTCCGTTAAGAAAGAGATTCTTTTCTGACCACTAGGCCATATCAACTTTCTTTAATTTTTATATCGAGATGTGTGTGATTTTAGAATTGTTACATTAGTAGGAATCTATATTTCATTAGAAATAAATATTTTATCTATCTAGTTTCCGAGTTACACTGCAGCTACGCCAGCATTCGCCCCAGAAAGCTATTTGATAACGTTACGTTGATAACTGATAACGATAGTGTAGCGAGAGATGACAATGATAGCACTAGGATTAAGATTGATTTAAATGCAAAACCATAATAAACATCTGGTTACTTAGATGTGAAATCGAAACGCGGAGGGCATCAAGTGCTTCAAAGCGATTTTATGCGACAAGGCGTTTAGTTTTTCTAGTCCAGTGCTATTCCATTGAATATGAATACATATCGTGCTGCTATGTAGATTTTTTTTCATTCAATGACATACCTACAGTAGCGCCACCTACCGGGTCCAATTTTGTTTTCAAATCACCATGAAAACCATTGAAATATGCGCAGTCACTCATCAGATATTCTACAGCTAATTAACGATGTTTAGTATAGTTCTGTTCCGGTTTGAAGAGTGAGTGAGCCAGTGTAATTACAGGCACAAGGGACATAGCACCTTAGTTTTCAAGGTTGGTGGCGGATTGGCCATGTAAGCGATGGTTAACATTTATTCATTTATTAAGGGTCTCCAACAAAGGATACACACTTACGAGTACATTACATCGTGGAATAATATTTTAAAATATTTGTGCTCCTTCAGTTAAAGGAGACCAGAGCAAGCACAAACAATGACACAAACAGATTAAAAAAATATATAAAATACATACATACTCAATAAAAAACATATTAACTACAAAAAAGGTACACAATGTTTAAACTAAGACTAAATCGTGCAAATGTGAGTAGAAAATATCAATCATCAAAATTATATTTTCTTACAATGCCAATGTCTATGGGCGTTGGTGACCACTTGACATCACGTGGCCCATATGCTCGTCTGCCCTACAGGTTTGTTTCACGTTTCCCTTAACTCTAAACAAGCAATGATCCCGCAATCCTCGGTTAAAATCGACGTCTTGTAACCACTGAATCATTTCTGTTCCATATTGATTATTATAAGAATTAAATAAATTTAATTAAAAATAATTAATTTTTGATGTGCCAACCCTGACACAAATGAAGTAAACGTCACTGATAACAACCCTAGCTCCGACAGCCTAGACAGTATTTACATTCAGATTGAAATTTGACTACAGACAGGCAGAACTACAATATTACCAAATTATCAATTAAAAAGTTCAGAATCTCGAGTTGTGATTAATTAATTCTGTGGATGAATAGTGTAGTGTCTTTGCTTCGTTCGGTTTTAAATTGATGAAAAAAAAATTTAATTAAATTTTGACAGCGATTTCTTGACATAAGTAGCTTAAGTAGATTTTATAATTTATACAACTATATACAAACTTTCAGCTTCTATATGTGTGTTTTTTTAAAACACTTTTTGTTTTTACATAAATTAACAGATTTTTTTAGAAACTTTCATACCTCTAAAATAATTACATAATTTCTTTAGTTACATATGTATGTATGCCAAATTTTTACTGTATTTTTTCTTGTGTTAATTATATTCCAGCAACCCACATTGGAGCAGTAAATTGCTCGTGGCTCACACACACACACACACTTTCTCCTAAAAAAGGAGAGAAGTCCTTAGCCCAGCTGTGGGACATTCACAAGCTGTGACTTACTTTACTTTAATATGTTTACATATCAAAAAATCCGAAATGGCCTAGCGGTTAGAACGCGTGAATCTTAACTGATGATCGTGGGTTCAAAATCGGGCAAACACCACTGAATTGTCATGTGCTTAATTTGTGTTTATAATTCATCTCGTGCTAGTCAGTGAAGGAAAAAATCGTGAGGAAACCTGCACCGACCAACCCGCATTGGAGCAGCGTTGAGTAATAAGCTCCACACTTTCTCCTAAAAAAGGAGAGAAGTCCTTAGCCCAGCAGTGGGACATTCATAAGCTGTTACTTACTTTAATATGCTTACACAACAAAAAGGCAAATATATAAACCGCCTTATAACTATAGACAAATTTATTCGACTATCAATCGAGAAATAGCAATTAATTATTACTCGTTACAAACGACCCATATACTTAATCAGAGTTTATTTATTATATACAATAAAATGTTTATAATATGTTTATTGAAAATTATTCATATAATTATTAATTACTTGATTAGATAAAGTTACCTTATATAAAGTATTTATATACTTATTTAAGCCGAGATGGCCCAGTGGTAAGAACGTGATTCTTAACCGATGATCGTGGGTTCAAACCCGGACAAACACCACTGAATTTTCATGTGCTTAATTTGTGATTATAATTCATCTCGTGCTTCATGGTGAAGGAAAACATTGTGAGGAAACCTGCATGCGTCTAATTCCATTGAAATTCTGCCACGTGTGTATTCCATCAACGGATTGGAGCAGCGTGGTGGAATAAGCTCAAAAAAAGAGATGTGGCCTTAGCCCAGCTGTGGGACATTCATAGGCTGTTACATTGCCGAACAGCTACTAGCATTGTTGTGTTATTGTTTGAAGGGTGAGTAAGTCAGTGTAGCTAAAAACACAAGGGACATAACATCATAGTTGCCAATGTTGGTGGCGCATTGGCGATGTAAGTGATATTTAAGGGCGATATATTTTGTCGTAAGTAAGGCTTTGCGTTCAGTTTATTTAAGGCTTTTTTTAAATTATTATATGATATCACCCTTACCATTTGTGTGCAAACACAGCTGCACTCTCTATTGTCACTCTCATAATCAGATGGAACGGCAATCCGACCGGGAAGAGTTCTTAGAGGATTTGAATCCAGGACCTCGGAATCCGCCTTATAACCACTAGACCAACGTCAAATCAATATGGCGCATTGAAACGAAACTGTTATATTCAGTATCTAATACCCCACTCTCTACATATTGACAGTGACATGGCAGGTCAATATTGGGCGTAGTGAAGTGACGGCTATCGATAGTCGATAGAATTGAAGGTCGGCTTTATCGTCAGTCAATATTTGTGTAGATAACATTTGGATATGTGTAAAATATGTGATAAATCATGAGAAAATAAGCTGTTCGTGTTAATAGTTTTTTTTTGTAATGTAGGCGGACGAGCGTATGGGCCACCTGATGGTAAGTGATCACCAACACCCATAGACATTGGCAATGTAAGAAATGTCAACCATCGCTTGCGCCAATGGGCCACCAACCTTGGGACCTAAGATTTTATGTCCCTTGTGCCTCTGCTCACTCACCCTTCAAAACGGAATACAACAATACTGCTGTTTTGCGGTAGAATATCTGATGAGTGGGTGGTACCTACCCAGACGAGCTTGCACAAAGCCCTAACACCAGTTTTAGGAGATAGATCTTCTGTTATAACTTATTTAGTGCCATACACTTAATTAATCTATAACCTGACTAATGAGTTTCACTTAACATGAATTCAATTGAGTTCTTTTCTATAAGAACTCATCTCATCACCCAGACTTGTGACAACCGACTTATGGTGATATGCTATTTTGACGCGTGTATCCTTGTAATGTTATCATTTTTACGGTCAATATCGCCTATCACATTCTGACATTTCACGACCTTTTTCCGCGGTGAGTCTCGAGGTAAAGAATTCAATATTTTGGAAGCAACAAAGGAAGGATTTGCCGGTGATATCGAGAGCCAGCACGCGTAGACTAGTGGTGGTGGGAACAGTGGAAGGCACTTCCTTAATTTTATTTAACATTTGATCCCAAAACATGCAAACGATTTGTCAAAATTAAATCAACCAAATAACCTATCACAATAGTTTTCAGATGCGAAGTGATAGCACATTAAATCATATAATCAAGAAAACAATATTAAAATCAGACATACTATGCACGGACCGGGAATTGAAGTCACGACCTCAATCAATAAATTAATCTGCGCCCGACACGAGCTGTGACAATAATTGCTATAGAACTGGAACTGTGTGAGGCAGACAGACATACAAATTTAAATCTTTGAATTATATTTGAATCATACGTGTTTAATGTCCAATTGTTTGCATGTACGCGGTGGCCCAGTGGTGGGAGAAGTGAATTCTTAACCCATCATTCCGAATTCAAACAAGCATCTCTGAGTTTATTACCTTAATTTCCGTTTATAATTCATCTCATAATCAGGAAACCATGAGGAAACCTTCATCTGGGGAAAATCTGTCACATGTACTATCCCCAACAGAACGGCGTTGCGGAGTAACCTTCGAACCTTCTGAAAAGGATAGGAGTGATTGTGCATGGTGACTGGCTGGTTGATCGAGTGGCTAGCTTGGGGATTCGAGTCCCGTGTAGGACAAATAAAAATGTTTTCGTTATTAAAGTAATAGCCTGTGAATCCCACTGCTGGGCTAAGACCTTTTTTTGAGGATAAGGTTTGGAGCTTATTCCACCACGCTGCTCCAATGCGGATTGGTGGAATATACATGTGGCAGAATTTCAGTGAAATTATACACATGCAGGTTTCCTCATGATGTTTTCCTTCACCGTCAAGCACGAGATGAATTATAAACACAAATTAAGCACATGAAAATTCAGTGGTGCTTGACCGGGTTTGACCTGCGATCATCGGTTAAGATTCACGCGTTCTAACCACTGGGCCATCTCGACTCTCTTTCGTTATTACATAGTATTAATTTAAAAAATTGTCTATGTGAGCTTTCCCCACGGGTACCATAAACTCTATACGCATGAATCTGTTCGGAAATTTTAATGACCGCGTTCAATTAGTTCAGATATTTTTGATAAATTCGGTTATAATTACAATTTTATAAATAAAACACATCCTATGTTAGTCTCTGATAAAGTAACTTATTATAGGTGAATGAGTTTTTACAGTCGGTTAAATAGTTGAGTTAAAACATCACAAACAAAACTAAAAAATCAAATATTCTCTTTATAATATTGGTTTAGACAAGAAAGTAACATTCACGCTTGTGTTAATAGTTTGAATCTAAAGCGGTATTAAAATCATACTGGTATATTGGTTGTAGGGCTTTGTGCAAGCTCGTCTGGGTAGGTACCACCCACTCATCAGATATTCTACCGCAATACAGCAGTACTTGGTATTGTTATGTTCCGGTTTGAAGGGTGTGTGAGCCAGTGTAATTACAGGCACAAGGGACATAACATCTTAGTTCCCCAGGTTGGTGGCGCATTGGCGATGTAAGCGATGGTTAACATTTCTTACAATGCCAATGTCAAAGGGCGTTGGTGACCACTTCCCATCAGGTGGCCCATATGCTCGTCCGCCTTCCTATTCTATAAAAATATATTTCTATATACTTCTCCAAAACGCGCTGTATTTCTGGTTTAAGTTATATGTGTATTGATTTAGGATTTTTTTTTCATTTAGCAATTAAAACAACTTCTCCTCTATTAGATATACGAATATTTATTATTATATATATTAAACATGCAATTCTATTATTGTTTTAACATAATTATATAACGATAACAGTATATATTTTCAATAAAATATATAATAACGTGATAAATAAAATTTCATTCAAATATTTTGTAGTTTAAAAACATAGTGTAGTTGACGCGAACGGCTTCAACGCGGGTCGATACGTCAATATTTACTAATAGGGATGTTGAACCGTCGATAAAGTGTTAATAATGTCGATGAATTTTAAATTGAGAATATTTAATCGATTCGATTTAAGTGTTCAATATCAAACCACATTATATCGAATGCTATTTTAATTTCTCTTTTCGTAACTAGATGGAGTTAGTTGTCTTTTAAATCGCGCTATAGTTATTTATTTCTGTAAATACTTAATAACGGGCATGTTTATAAGAGAGAACGCTACCTGCAGGACATATTAGATAGTTCATTTGAAAAATATCAAGTACAGTACTAGTACTACCGGGTAACGCGAAACAGTAAGTAAAGTTTACACGAAAATCTGTGATGAAACTTAAGTAAAAAATACTTAACTTAAGGAATAATAGATTACTTAATAGAATTTAAGTAAGAGAAATTACTGTACTATGAATTTAATAGTTCTTAGAGGAGCGTACTTAAAATAAAGCATGTTTTGATTATTAACGACGATACTTAGAAACTCAGCGGCTGTTTAGTTAAACACTGATTTCTCTCTTTCTGTCATTAATGATTTGACATTCGAAAGAAGAGGACAGCAAGGTTTACTAGTCGTCGTAATATTAAATCGTATTATATAATATTATGCAAATAAATAATATCTTGGCTATTGAATGACGTATCACTTGGCTATTATGATTGTTGCTTATAATAATAATGTTGTAGTTACTGTAGTTACTTACAGATTAAACCCATAAATCCTAATTATCAATAATTAACGTTTTTTTTGTATTGGAATGTATCGATATCGATAAAAATGATCACCGAACAACACGAAAGTTAAAAGCTAATAACCGTACCGTGACAGCGATGTTAGCGCCGTGTCTTCGAGCGCTTTTATTTCATGACGAGTGCTTTGAGAGCTTTCGAGGTTGAGCTTTTTGAGCTTGTCGAAATAATTGGGGGGCTTGAGGGGGGAATATTGTTTTGTGTTAGACATATTGAATGAATTGTCTTACTTATGGCGTTTTAACTGACGATGAGATACAATATCAAAGTAACCCTGTAACTGTATGGGCAAATTCTCATCTTTTGAGATGAAAGGATTACTCTACTGTACTAATGGGTACATATTTGGTGGAATTTCGTGTGACACGTGCAGGTTTTGTTGAGTTATAAAAAACAAATTATGCCCAAGAAACCTGATCGATGCTCATTTGTATTCTAGATTTGCATCCGCAGTCCTCGGTTAAGATTCACGTGTTCTACCCACTTGACCCCCCCCAAAGAGGGGGAAAAGAGGGGGGAAGGGGTTTTCACCGACACACGGAGTGATTCATGAGGAAGGTTTCGGTGTATAATTCATTATGGTTTTGTATAATTTGATAAAAATATAATAACGATTGAGTAGCCGAGATGGCCTAGGGGTTAGAACGCGTGAATCTTAGCTGTTGATCGTGGGTTACAACCCGGGCAAGCACCACTGAATTTTCATGTGCTTAATTTGTGTTTATAATTCATCTCGTGCTTGAGAGTGAAGGAAAACATCGTGAACAATTTGCAAGTGTCTAATTTAATTTAAATTCTACCACATGTGTATTCCACCAACCCGAATTGGAGCAGCGTAATGGAATAAGCTCCAAACCTTCTCAAAATGGAGAAGAGGCCTTAGCCTAGCAGTGGGACATTCACAGGCTGTTACTGTTATGATGATGATTGATGATGACGTCAGAAAAAAAATCATGCGGACAGGAAGCTTCACTGGCTCGTAAACCAATAGAGTTATATGCAAATTCTTATTATACCCAGACGAAGCCGGGTCCGGTAGCTGGTTTCGTATAAAACACAGAATCAGGTTTTTTCCTTCACCGCAAAGCAAATTAAAAGCTTCGAACGCAGACGCGCCAGCTTTGAAGCTCGTTCGAAAATCCAATCTCGAATTTGACTTTTAAAGTTAGCAATTTGTACTCGACAATGAACACAATTACAATATGGGCAAATTCCCACCGTAAAAGAATATTTACCATGTCAAAAATAAAGTTAAAGCCTGTGGATATCCCACGGCTGGGCTTCAGTGAAACTAGACACATGCCATCACCATTTTTTCTTTCACAGAGCACGAGATGAATTATACACAAAGGCACATGAAAATTAAGATTCACGCATTCTAACTATGGGCCATCGCGGCTTTGGAAATACTATTTCATTGTCTCCTCGGTCTATTTTACTTATAAGGTCCTGACTTCAAAACCCTGGTCGGACAAATAGGCACCAGGTTTTTCGATAGAGATTCGTTTACACAGCTGTGCTTCGGAAAGCACGTAAAGCCGTTGGTCCTGCGCTTGAACTCTTTCCGGTCGTGTCGGATTGCCGTCCTATCGGATTATGAGAGTTAGGTTATAGGGAGTGCTGTGTTTGCGCGCACACTTGTGCACTATAATATCTGCGTAGTTGGCTAATCTCTCTTGAGATTGGCCGCCGTGGCCGAAATCGGTCTGGAGGACATTAGTATTATTAGTAAAGACAATGTATAAATAAATATAACTATACCGCTAAATTACTCAACTTTTAATATACTTCAAAAGTTCCGATAACAACTTCGCCGAAATTCAAAACGCATATTTTTCCACAGATTCAAGATCTCGTCCAATGATATCGCGTCAGTTTAATACCAATTTTGTTTGTTTTCACTTCTGTGGTTGGGATAGGCCATATCGAAATAATTAAATATCATGTTCCAAGAATCATTTTTTATTACCAATGTATATGAATAATCAAAAATTATTTAAGGTCAAATGCTTGGTATTATATTATTACATACATAAAGATATCATATTAAGGACCATAAGTATATTAAACGACGACCCCCGCTGCTTGTTTGGAATAAATAATTACAATTTCGGTAAAAATACGACCTAATTAACATTCAATCATTCGCGGTATAATATTATTGTAGATAATTAAGAGATTAATGAATGAAACGAATGATATTAACGGGCACAGATAATAAATATTAAACTCTAGCCTAAGGATGTACATAAAAAGTGTTTATTGTAATAAATATTCCATTTGGCATGATTTTGCCGACATGATTATAAATGATCGTCATATTCCATTCAAATTATACAAAACATTTACGTGTTATACACTGTAATATTCCTCACTTTGTCCATTATTGAAAATGGTTTGATAGTTATTGAGTAATTATCGTGTTCAGACAGTCAGACGCGGCGAGGACTGTGTTTTATAAAAGGTGATTGCTTCGTTGACGATAATTGTTAAAGTCGGAAAAAATCAAGCCGACTGGGAGTTTTACTGGCGCGTAAACCAATAGAGTTATATATTATTATGTTATATATGAAGATCATTATTCCATCCCGCGTATTATGATATGTATGTGCTCGTATATATAATATATAATTCGTATATATATATTTCAAAACAAGTGCAAGCTCGTCTGGGTAGGTACCACCCACTCATCAGATATTCTACCGCCTATTTTATTTCCATTGCATTTTTCTATTAAATATCTAATATATAATGTATTATAGCCATAAAAACTTAATTCTTTTGACGTATCACTGCGGGAATAGATTATAAATACTTTTATAAACAAAAGTGAGCTGTCAAAACATGACATTGACAGTTATGAAAAAAAGCACAGACTAAAAATACAACGCTAAAGAATTTGAACGAGAGAAATTAATATCATCTCAAATAAAATTTCATGACGCCATAAATGTTTAAACAAGTTTATATGGTAATTTATTTTAAATTTATTGGTATGGCTTTAAGTTGCCGTTGATATTGTTAGACTTAATTAAATGTTAATAGAATATAATATAAGTGTATTATGTCGGTGATATTTCTCTTAAATATATTTTATTAATATAATAAATAATTATTTACATTAGCCTTATATACAATTGAAATTTAAAAATACTGTACAGTAATAGCCTGTTAATGTCCCACTGCTAAGCTAAGGTCTCTTCTCCCTTTTGAGGAGAAGATTTGGACTTATTCCACCATGCTGCTCCAATGCGGGTTGATAGAATACACATGTGGCAGAATTTCAATGAAATTAGTATTTATATAGGTATTTTATGGTGATAGGACTTTGTGCAAGCTCGTCTGGGTAGGTACCACCCACTCATCAGATATTCTACCGCAAAACAGCAGTACTTGGTATTGTTGTGTTCCGGTTTGAAGGGTGAGTGAGCCAGTGTAATTACAGGCACAAGGGACATAAAATCTTAGGTCCCAAGGTTGGTGGCGCATTTGCGATGTAAGATATAGTTAACATTTCTTACAGTGCCAATGTCTAAGGGCATTTGGTGACAACTTACCATCAGGTGGCCCATATGCTCGTCCGCCTTCCTATTCTATATAAAAAAATGCAGGTTTCTTCGAGAGGAGTTTTAGTATATAATATTAATATATACGTACCGTTTATGTTTTATTCGCTTTAATATTAGACTATTGACGTGATATCCGCGAATTTTATCAAGAGCACAATACAAAAGAAAGGCGAGTATTTCATAAACATAATAAGGGCTAATTTCATCGCCATTTTGAATTTTATCAAGTGACAAAACTCAATGATGAATGTGATGGCGTCATGACAAATTAACGTGCGTGTATTGCATCGAATAGTGATGTGCATTATATCGATACAAAGTAATATTTGTCAAAAATTTATACTTTACTCAATCTCGTCGTTTGTGTTAGAGGGGAAAGGGCGGGTAATAGGTTAAGAGCCTACGTCCGTTATTGGGGTTCAAACTTGGTTCATACAAAGTTTTATCAAAATCGGTTCAGTGGTTTATCCGTGAAGGCGTGACAGACAGACAGAGTTACTTCCGCATATATAATATTAGTATATATTCCAGTATGATTAAAAGCAAACTTCTATCTGTCAATAGTGTGGATACCACACAATACCCAGGCGGTAGACTTTATACAGGTATGGTGAACACTCCACGCATCGCTTAACCGCGAAACAATGCTTTATAAAGCTGCACCTATACATGCGCGATAAGGCGAACCGCATCGCAAAGGATTAAACGTTGCGTTCACGATTCGCCTCGCTTGTGATCTTTCGGGTTTAAGACGCGAGACAAAGACGTGTTTCAAGTTGAACTTTCACTTTTACTATGCTGAGGATTTGAGAAATTCGAATGGAATTTTCTAGAACTTTAAATTCGATGAGAACTTTACAAATACTAGAATTTATCACAATATATAAATACCGTAACACCCTGTGAATGTGCTCACTGAATTATTGCTGGACTAAAGGCCTCCTCTACCTTTTTGAGGAGAAGGTTTGGAGCTTATTCCACCACGCTGCTCCAGTGCGGTTTGGTGGAATACACATGTGGCAGAATTTCAGTGTAATTAGACACATGCAGGTTTTCTCACGATGTTTTCCTTCACCGTAAAGCACGAGATGAATTATAATCACAAATTAATAAATACAGTCTCTATTAAAGTTGTATCAAAGTCTATTGTGGTATTTTATTAGTAAATAATACCAGAGAATCTCGAGATCAGCATATTATTAGACAATGTCGCCCTGCCGCGTCTCTCTGTCTGACCGCGATAAACTCAGAAACTGCTGAACAGATTTTCATACGGTTTTCACCAATGGACGGAGTGATTCATGAGGAAGGCTTAAGTCTATCATTCATTAATATTTTGTATAAATTAGCTGAAATATGTCGATGATTGTTGAAGGTGGAAAAAATCCGACTGCGAGCTTTATCGGAGCCGCGTAGGCCAATAGAGTTGTATATATAAATATAATTATATTATATACAATTCCTTGTTTATATTTATCAAAATGATTTAACAATCATTATTTATGAAGCGCAAATATATGATGACCGCGAGAATGTAGACGTAATTAATAATTACAAATGCGAATATTTAAACGAATGCACGCGAATGTGTAAACTGACACTCGAAATTCAACGTCAAAAATCTTTATTCAATATAGAAGCGTCACACGCTACTCACTGATGGTCATAAGTCTACCACCGGTTCGGAGATAAACACCAGACCCGAGACGAACCGGCGAAAGAAGCTCAGACTCGTGAGTCGCGTCAATGCAAGTGTCCGTCAAACGTCATGTAACGAGGCTCGCAAATGTGTAACTGCAGCTTAATATAAATTAGTATGTCGAGTGAACTTTTAATTACTCCGATCCTTAAAGCTTTCTCTCGTGGCTGGTAATCTCGTGAGTAATTAGCTAGGACGGAATGACCGCTCTTGGATTTTGTGGTATATTATATATTGTAGATTTTTTGTATTAAAAAAAAGCCGAGATGGCCCAGTGGTAAGAACGCGTGAATCTTAACCGATGATCGTGGGTTCAAACCCGGGCAAGCACCACTTAATTTTCATGTGCTTAATTTGTGATTATAATTCATCTCATGCTTCACGGTGAAGGAAAACATCGTGAGGATTAGATGTATTACACCAACCCGCATTGGAGCAGCGTGGTGGAATAAGCTCCAAACCTTCTCCTCAAAAAGAGGAGAGGAGGCCTTTAGCCCAGCAGTGGGGCATATATATGCTAGTACGGTCAGCAAAATTTAATAATAATTAATTTTAATTAGATTATTTGTCTATTTTTTGTCGTTACTTAGATTATGCAAGTTATTAATAAAAAACTTAAAAAATGATTTCCGTTCGTGTTTTTTTTTTACTAACGGTACCGAGTGGGAAAGAGGTGCGAATAGTGTGCGAGCGAGATGACAATAGAACGCAATTTACAATACTTTTCTTTATTGGCACGAGTTAAAATACTTAATAGATTACGTATGTGAGAAATGCGCGATTATAACAGACATACATACATCGTATTGTGACCAATTAGTGCTCTCATTAGCCCTGTGCAAACACTCGGAGCTGCATACCGAGATAGTTACACATAGTGATGTGACTGAGTTATCGATAGTTTTATTTATAAGACGAGCCGGTTGGCGCGGTTGGTAGATGCCTTTCGCGCCGCAGTGGGTTCGATTCCCTTCCAGGACAGATATTTGTGTTTATAAACATGTCTATTTGTCCTGTGTGTAATTATCTATATAAGTATGTATTTACAAAAGAAAAGTACTATATGTAGTATATCAGTTGTCAGGTTTCCATAGTACGAGCTCTGCTTAGTTTGGGATCGGATGGCCGTGTGTGAATAATGTCCCAAGATATTTAATTAAATTATAAATGTTAAATTCGAATTTGGAATCTTTAATAAACTAATATTATAGTGTTCTAGTTTGTGTCTGTGTGTGTGTTTTTAGGGGTTGAGGTATGTATATGTGTACAAATATTCATCTGCAATGAAAATAGCGATATTGATTTCACGCGTTGTGTTACATTAATATTTTTTTTTTTTATATTTGCCGGGAGGGCAAATGACTACTCCACCTGATGTTAAGTGGTAAAACCAGTTTAATTTATAACAAAATCGCAAAAGTATCGACAATAACATTCGAAATCCCTACGGCTACAGGCTTGAGCGCTGCACCGCGCAGATAACGTATTCAAATAGTGATGTGCATTCAATCTACATAAATTATCGATTAACTCTGAGCAAATATAGATTAAGTGGATGAATATGTGTATGGCTAATGCGAATTGTTTAAACTTTTAAGATATTTGTGTTTATAATTAAAGAATCGAAAAAGTACAAAACCAAGTCTTTATTTGTCAATTTATTCGCTAACATGAAAATAATTTATTTAAAATAATGAAAGTATTAAATATATTTAGTAGGAACCTTCTCCTCAAAATGTAGAGTAGGCCTTATCCCAGCAGTGGGACATTAACAGGCTGTTACTGTGAGTAGGAATTAGTAATGTCTATATTACGTGAAATCCAAATTTTTATTTTTCTAATTTTTAATGTTAATAATAATAATAATAGGAAATACTTTTAGGGTACATACATGCCTTAGTCTGGCAACACCGATGGCGATAAGACAAGCTAGCTAAGCAGGATATACAGTCCAGGTTTCAAATCCGGGTCGGGACAATAAAAATTTTGCGGGTTTTTCTGTCAAAGATTCTCAGTAACAGCCCGGAGTCTGGAAGTTGGTGTGTACACTCCCGTGCCTCGTAAAGCACGTGAAGGTAGTCCTACGCCTGAACTCTTTTCGGACATTACCGATTGCCGTCCCATCGGATTATGAGAGTTAGGGAATAGAGATTGCACCTGTGTTTGCGCACACACTCGTGCACTATAACAAATCCTGCGCAATTGGCTAATCTCTCTTGAGATTGGCTATGGCAATCGGTCATGAGATCTTTCAACATGACCTTTCTAATCTTCATCCTCGTGATTTATTTAAATTATCAATCGACCATTAACTTTAATTTATACACAACACCATAATAATATTTACCAAAGTAATTTAACAAAAACAGCGAGTTTGTAAGTTGTTCTGATAGACAATTTTTATCAGCAAACCTGAGAATACGAAATGAGAAAGGCGGCTGGCGAAATTGAGGTCTGTATAGGATGTTGATTCTATTTCCCGTCTAGACTTCAAGTTGTATCAGATACGTTGAGGTTCAAACTTAAGTGGGAGTGGTTTTTTTATGTAAACCATCGATTGGCGTACTTGCGACAAAAACCGTATGCCGCGCCGGCAAACGGTTGGTGCTCTCATTTATCCTCCAGATCAGCAATGTCCTAGCCAAGGTTCGGCCTCATTTACGCCCTTAGGACATGCGAATTCTGAGCCCTTAAGTGGGTACATCTAGTTGGCTATTCTTAAAACTCGCCCACCTTCCAGTGACGCTGTCAAAGCCATTTAGACCAGCAATAGGTCAACTCCAAAAAACCTCTCACGGTCATGCCCTCTCTACCCCTGCCCCCTTAGGGTGTATACTTAATTGCTATATATTATTATAATAAAAATAATATATTCATTTTATTAACAAAACTCTATCCATCTCGTAATATGAACATTGCTTAGTGAAACAATGATTTGTTCTCTCTCTGTCATTATTAATTTTACATATGAAAGAAGAAGATATCGTTGTTTAACAAATCACGCGAAAAAGAACGTTTATAAGTAAAACTCCGTAATTTCAAAATAAATGACTCTTTTTAAATTAATATGGTTATTGGCGAGTACAATTAGCGAGTTTACTGGTGGTAGAGCTTTGTGCAAGCTCGTCTGGGTAGGTAACACCCACTCATCAGATATTCTACCGCGAAACAGCAGGACTTGGTATTGTTGTGTTCCGGTTTGAAGGGTGAGTGAGCCGGTGTAATCACAGGCACAAGGGACATAACATCTTAGTTCCCAAGGTTGGTGCCGCATTGGTGACGTAAGCGATGGTTGGTGACCACTTACCATCAAGTGGCCCATATGCTCGTCCGCCTTCCTATTCTACAAAAAAAGACCTCTACAGTTCGAAATGCTAAATCCTCCAAATAACCAATATTTCTCAAATTAAATACATTATCAAATAAATTCGCTCAAATATAGTTCACAATAAACATTGATAACGTATCTTTAACCGTAACGTATATATTTGTTTACATTCCCACGGTCATATCTCCTAAATTAAATATTTTAACAAATACAGTAACATTACATTGACAGCCTGTTAATGTCCCACCGCTGGGCTAAGGTTATCTCTCCCTTTTGAGGATAAGGTTTTGGACCTTATTCTACCACGCTGCTCCAATGCGGGTTGGTAGAATACACATATAGCAGAATGTCAATGAAATAAGACACATGCAGGTTTCCTCACCGTCAAGCACGAGATGAATTATAAACACATATTAAGCACATGAAAATTCAGCGGTGCTTGCCAGGGTTTGAACCCACGATCATTTAAGATTCACGCGTTCTAACCACTGGGCCATCTCGGCTTATCGAATACGCAAATTATACCTTTAAAATATATAATAACAAGTTTGGCTATCCAAACAATCCGATCTCATTATCATATTAAAGTTTTTTACGAAATCATAATAATATAATGAGATTATGGGGAATACAAAACAAAATCTTGTTACAATACCTTATTGGGTTTCGCCATTTTATATAAACAGTTCATTATGAAGGTCGTGGGTTCAAAACTGGGTGAATACACCTAAGGTTTTCAAATACTAAAAATTATTATTATTTATAATATAATACATAAAATTTAGTAACAAAATAAATTTCACTTAAGCCAACAAAGTTTCCAACTTATACAGACAAACATGGAGTAAACCTAACGATAACAAGTTATTTAACAATTTATTAAAATATATAAATAAAGTATTAAAAAGTAATTTAAAAAACAGAAAAAAAAACGATAAGAATATTAATGACAAATACAGTTTTTTAAAGCTTCTAAGAACTTCAATAAATTTTCGTTAAAGATCTATATAAGTGTAGCGTTTATATCACTTATAATATATATATATATATATATATATATATATATATATATATATATATATAAGTGTCATTACTTTCTATAGAAATAACGTAATAAAACTAATTCTAAAATCAAATCAAAATATCCTTTATTTATGTACGCTGTTGCAAGTACTTTTTAACCGACCAGTTCGGGATGTAGATTAAAACAAAACCGACAAGAACCTGAAAGCCGAGATTGCCCAGTGGTAAGAACGCGTGAATCTTAACCGATGATTGTGGGATCAAACCCATGCAAGCACCACTGAATTTTCATGTGCTTAATTTGGGATTTTAATTCGTCTCGTGCTTGACGGTGAAGAAAAACGTCGTGAGGAAACCTGCATGTGACTAATTTCACTGAAATTGTGCCACATGTGTATTCCACCAACACGTAAGTAGTAAGTGAATCTTTACGATGTAAGCGATGGTTAACATTTCTTACAATGCGAATGTCTAAGGGCGTTGGTGACTTATCATCAGGCGACCCATATGCTCGTCCATTTTTGATTTGATTTTAAAATTAATTCGTCTACCTATTCTATACATAAAAAAAAAAAATTATATCCTGGGACATTTTTCACACACGGCTATCTGATCCCAAACTAAGCAGAGCTTGTACTATGAAAACCAGACTGATATACGACATATACTACTTTTCTTTTGTAAATACATACTTATATAGATAATTACACCCAGACTCGGGACAAACAGACATGTTCACGCACACAAATATCCGTCCTGGGTGTAGGGGCAAGCATCCACCAACCACGCCAACTAGCTCATCTATTTAAATACATTCTGGTAAGTATTTATTATTACGTATTCGAACCCGTTCACACTCTGATTAAAAAGTGCATTATACCAGCTTTAAAAGCGGTCTTTATAAGTATGCGGGCGAATTCAACTTATTGATCAATTCAAACAAAGGAAAAATCTTCAGTTTCATTGTTTAAATTAAGTTATATAATAAAACAAAGTGTTTTCCAATATGGCGGCTCGTTTCCGCCATATTGGATATCTTGACGTCATTCCTATGGTATTGGCTACGTTTATGAACGTAATCAAATAAATCGTAACTAATATCATAAATGGGAGAGTGAGTTTGCTTATTTGAATGTTTGTAGCTTTCACGTTTTTACTACTAAACCGATTATGATAAAAGTTTGCGAACACGTTGTCAGGGAAATGGAAAATGATATAAGGTTACTTTTTTGTATATACCAGTTTTTCTGAGTAGAATCTAAATTCCATACCAACAGCTTTACATTTAACTCAATATAGTTATATGACGATTTGTAGGTACTTGAAAAAAAAAATGTTTTAAATTTGATTATTGATTTAGTAAGTTACCCACCTGGGCAAGGGTGTCTTAAAGAAAAAGTTTGGAGCGAATTCCACCACACTCGAAATCCGGTTAACACGTGTGCAACACGAGATGAATTATAAATACACAAGCGCATGAAAGTGCAGTGGTGTATGCCCGGATTTGAACTGGGAATCGTCGGTTAAGACAACTGGGCCACGCCTCTCTGATACAATTCCTGACCAATTTTGACCACCGGCCGAACTGGAGATTTACCCCGTTTTTTGTTTTGCCTATATTATATTTAAATATACAAAGTAATTATATAATCCAATTTTGGTTTTGGTAAACAATATACAACTTATGTATACATGTATGTACGCGGTTTTATTACTAAAAATATATTTTGAAATAATAGAACAAGAAAAAGTCCAATTTTTTTTAAATTATTTAAAATAGGTTATATATGTATAATGTAATTAATTCTGACCAATCTACTCAAAATATTTTATAGTTAAAATCTTATAAAGGTCTTTAACCTTAGCTATTTATTAAAGTCACTTTAGAAAAAAAATTAAGACAATTTATTTAAAATAAGTTGTATATATAGCATGTAATTTGTTTAATGCAATAAATAAAAAAAAAATATAAAATGAAAATCGCACAGATATAAAACTGAAACAAAAAATGAATTGTCTTTTAATAAACCGGCAACATTTGATTAAAAACAAAAACATCATTAATTGGGCCACCCCGCTGTGTTCTCTTCGACCTCTCTTTTGGCATTAAAAAGTTAATTCCTTGCCAAAAAATGTCCACGGTTCGCCCCCAAACAGCCAGCGACAGTTTGATACATTGCATTATCTCGTAAGTGAATAATGTCACAAAGAATTATTGTTGTTCAATGTTATTTATATTAATTACTAAAACGTTTAATTTGTCAAAATGTGATTTGTAAAGATATTAATTTATTTTCGTACAATGCTATCTGTAAGAACACTTCATTACTCACCCATGAAATGTTGACAACCGATTTAGGTGATATACTATTTTGACGCGTGTGTTCTTGTAATGTTATAATCATTATGGCCAATATCGCATATCGTTTTTTTTTTTTTATAGAAAAGGAAGGCGGACGAGCATATGGGCCACCTGATGGTAAGTCACCAACGTCCATAGACATTGGCACTGTAAGAAATGTTAACCATCGCTTACATCGCCAATGCGCCACCAACCTTGGATAAGATTTTATGTCCCTTGTGCCTGTAATTACACTGGTTCACTCACACTTCAAACTGGAACACAACAATACCAGCTGCTGTTTTGCGGTAGAATATCTGATGCGTGGGTGGTACCTACCCAGACGAGCTTACACAAAGCCCTACCAGTACCACCTTATCTGACATTACACGAGTGTTCTGCGGTGAGTTTAGTTTGTTCTTAGAGAATAGCCCATAGAATATAGCCCAGTGGTTAGGTGTTTGGTCACAATTAGGTATTCGTCCGCGGCCTTAAAAAGTATTAAGTCAATTGTGTGTTTATTTATTTATTTAAGTAAACAAAACAGAATACAATCAGGACATACAACAAAATTACGAACCGAAACAATTTTAATATAGATCACTTGAGAACTTGTGTACACACAAAATTTGGTCTGTTTTGGCGTTCTCGTAAAAAATATATGAATACAGTCAGTTTCTAATATGATCATATCCTATTTATCATTCGATGTTCAGACAGTTTTAAAATATATAAAATTAAAATAAGTAAAAAACAAAATTTATAGAAAAAACTTTTTTTTTTAATTAAAAAATTATTAAATTTAAAAATAAATTATAATAATTTGTCCATTTAAATCAATTGACTAAGAAATATTATATGTGTTGTTGTAAATAGTTATGTTTAATGCAAGCGTCGTGTTACGGACCGCGATTTTAACTCGATCGGAAGTCGGTAAGACCTTTCTCAAGTAGGAAATGAGCTGATGATCTTCAAACGCATATACTAAGAACTATCTCGGGATCCATACGAACGCATCAAAATCGTCCATTAGTTTGGGAGCTACTACTACGACACATACACACGTCTCATATAACACACCTCTTTTTACATTTAAATATTAAATGTTTTCAAAGCCGCTTAGCATGTGCAATCCCGTGGCGCTCCTCGTTAAGACGGAAAGGGTACCACTGGTTTTTTAGTGGGTATTCCGATGTTCGGGGCGCACTCGGCGCCTTGGACACCGGCAAGCCCCACATACCCCCCCACTGTTGCCGTGGGGGAAACGCGTAAGGCGTCTTTCCAGCGTTAAAAAAATAAATAAATAACGTGCTAGTATACTAGACACGGTAGCATGCTCAATCCCGTGGCGCTCCTCGTAAGACGGAAAGTGTTTTCAAGTGGGTATTCCGATAGAGGCGCACTCGGCGCCTTGGACACCGACGAGCCCAAGGCCCAAAAAACAGTGCTAGTATACAATAGAAGTGAATATCGTAGATATATTGGTTTTTAATTGTAACAAATTCGTTCTAAATTTCGTTTTTCTTGATTATATATTACAATACGGGAAAATGGGAGCTTTCAAACATCGATTACACATTTTCCAGGGGGTTGACGCATCAACAACTACCCCGTTTCAGGTAACATGTGACCACTTACCCTCATCTTTTAGTACCCCTTAAATTAAATGATACAAAAAGACTAACAGTTTTAAATTGTTTTTTCATTCATTAATAAAGTTATTTTTCATATATATTTGACTTCTGCAACTTTTATTAGCAACGTGGACATCAGTATGAAACGAAAATCCTTTAAAATCTACTATTTTATCATAATTAATACCTTATTAAATATATATAATATATATATTTAAATTATTAATTAACAGCGGAAGTCAAAATTAAAAAATGTTGGTGGTGGTATACCGAAATAGCTCATTAACATATAAAGAAGCAGTTATTTTAAAATTACAGACAGACATTTCAATCTCAATTATTTGTATGTATATATATTTATATATATATATATATATATATATATATATAGATATATACATAAAACTATAAATATTAACTACGTATTAAATTAAAAAAAAGGATACGTTATTTGGTATAAGAATTCATCCAAACATTCACGAAAATAATCCTATTTAAACCTTCTATATAATTTTCTTAATAAACGAGTTTTATATATATAAAAAAACTATTAGGAAATGCCCATTATATACTAATCATTATGTATCAGTTAATTTATTGCTTTAAATAAGCACGGAGAATCGATATAAATGTTTAATGAGCTATAACTGATTTAAAAAACGAATATTGAATGTATCTTATGAGATCAAAAGGACCGATTATGATGAAATTTCTCATAATTTATAATGTTTAATGAAAGAAAAATGTTTTATAATTTTATTTAAAGTAGTTAGGTAATTTGGCCTAGTGGCGAACGGTTACCGCCATAAGCATTGCCGCTGTGAGAAATATTGATCATCACTTACGTCGTCAACGCGAAACTTAAAGATTACCACTTCTCAGTTTTTTTTTTAAATCGATATGGTCCAATTTGATTTTAAGGCGTTCAGAAAATAACGAATAAGCTTTATAAATATCAAATACAAATAATAAATGCTTATTATTCAACCTGGGTGTGTCTTATTTCACTGAAATTTTGCCACATGTGTATCCACCGATCCGCTTTGAAGCAGCGTTGTGGAATTAGCTCCAAGCTTTCTCTTCAAAAGGGACCAGTGAGATTAGTCCAGTAGTGCGATATTTAAAGGCTTTAACTTTACTTTTAAATACCAAAAGAATGTCTGTAAATATAGTGTCATAAATACTTTTTTAATATTTCGAGTTTGTATACTAAAAAGTTAAGCCGATTTTGATGAAATTTTGTATGGAAATAACTAGTTTAATGAGCTTTTTTCACCACCTTCCACTGTAAGATTCATTAGCCATCATTTACAGCGTCAATACGCCACCAACCTTGGGCACTAAGATGTTATGTCTCTT
The DNA here is from genome assembly GCA_905147175.2 of Nymphalis urticae. Taxonomy (NCBI): domain Eukaryota; kingdom Metazoa; phylum Arthropoda; class Insecta; order Lepidoptera; family Nymphalidae; genus Nymphalis; species Nymphalis urticae. The sequence continues at coordinate 796,219 of LR990009.1, forward strand.
GTACCTGAACTTTGGCTCACTCACCCTTCAAGCCGGAACACAACTATACTAGGAATTGCTATTTAGCGGTAGAATATCTGATCAGTGGGTGGTACCTTCCTAGACGGGCTTGCACAAAGCCCTACCACCAAGTAAAAGCTTGGAAAATCTTCTATCTATTATAACATATACTAGCTGACCTAGGCTTACCTTACCTAAGTTTTTAAGTGTTGGTTTAATTAAAAATTGCCTATATCCTACTCCAGGATTCAAACTATCTCTATAAAGAATTTCATTTTTAGCGGCTTAGCTTAAAAATATTAAAATGAATATGATTAATAATATTACTTATTTATTATGAATTGCTTACATAACATTAAATATACAGACAGTTTTATTACTAATCAAAATAAAGTCTATATGAAAACAACAACTTAAAATGCTTTAAACAAACTTACTTATTAACAACGCAACGTAAACAATTACAACTATTTTTAACATTAAAAAATAAACGAAAATTAAAAACATTCATTTCTCAAATAGACACCGTGTCAAATTATTATATATACATAATATATGATACAAAAGCTTCAATTACAAGTCGATATACAAAATGAAAGCGGTCGTTTTTAAAAGCCTCCATATTAAAACAATTTAATTATCACTTACCGTTTTCAAAATAAGCCAAAATATTTCTTAGTCGGATATTAATCACAAACACAGTAAAACACTTGAACACAAATACGTGTAACTGTTATGTGTCGGAATTGTCAACGACTTTTACCAACGAAAGCTAAACGCGTACTGCCGTGGTATAAGGAATTTTGTTTTAGTGAGACTTCGGGTGCGCGGTGTTGCTACATGTTAAATTATATTTACCCCGTAATATCGGTTTAGTTTTTAATTTTAGTTGTTTTTAATTGTTAGTTTTTATTTCATTTTGTTGTTTGCTTTTTATATATAATATTATATAAAATAAAAAAGTAATGACCTGTTAATGCCCACTAGTGGGCTAAGGCTCCTTTTTGAGCAAATGGTTTGGACCTTACTCCATCAGCACCAATGTGGGTTGGTATTGGTTGGGGATTGGCCGAGCCCGAGATGAATTATAAATAAAAAACTCATGAAAATTCACTAGTGCTTGCCCGAGTTTGAACTCGTAAGCATCGGTTGAGATTCTCACCTTTAACTGGACCATGGTTATATTTACTGTGATGATCAATTTATGTATTCGAAAATATACTATTAATACTTTTAATTAAATTTGATAGTGATATATACAATATGTTTATTTAAATGATTATCGCATTTACATATAAGATTTTTAATATTTTTGACAGGTCCAATGCAACAGATAATACAAATTTTATGTTTATATATTATATTGTAGTAAATATTTGCTTGAATGAAATGTATTTATTACAAGCGTGCTAACAAGTACTTTTTAGTTGAAAAAAAAAATATTGTGTATTTAGAGAAAAACTTTTATTTAAACAATATAATTAATAAACAAGATAATTTATAAATATTGCGATTTGCAACAGACTAAAAAGATTTATATATCAGCTTTAAAAGAAAAATATTATATTTTTGACTTAAAAATATAATTATTTTTAACATATGATATAGATGCCGATCTTTACGCCGTATTAATTACCAACTAAGTTAAGTTTAAGCTATTTTTTTTAATTTTAATATAAGTTAAAAAATGTAATATCTTGCTTTAAAAAAAAGGCGTTGTCCCTTTTTTAAGGAATTTCTAATATTGCCTAGCGCCCCAATTCAGCGTATAGCTTGTGACCACAATAGCCCAAGGGGTCTTGTGTAATAAAGTTTAAAAAAAAACAGATAACGTTCGTTAATAAAAATAATTCATGAGATTTGTTAAAGTTGCGTAATGCTTATCAATGGTGTGGTTTGAACACGCGCTCTTCTATAAAGACTTTTATCCAGTGGGCCAGTCCAACTATACAATGAAGATTTATATATAGAATTCAACTTAAACAATTTATTATAAAAATCAAATTAAATAAAAATACCCTTAAATTAGGGTAATATCTCCCCACAGCCACACGACCAATGATACCTGTATTACACACACATCGACGATCCTTTCACAGGGCGTCGTGTTACTTCAAAGGGAGTTACAAACATACACATTAGAAAGAGACGGCTATATCAATTGACGTGCCGCTCAAACGAGTTTGGAGTTCGATTCTCGTGCTTAGGAAATGTTTCCGGGGGGGGTTTCTTATGTAATTCTCTTGTTGATTAACGTTTAAAATATGCGTTTATTGTATTTACACATAAATGATTTGTTTGTATGTTCGCGTTGATCTCAAAAACTAAACAAGAAAAGCTTTTAAAATTAAAGCGAAGGTTATTCAAGTTCGTAAGCGCTTCTGCATCGTATTTACAATTTGCGTGGTGGGATACGCTCTAAGCCATCTCTAAAACGAGGCCTTAGCCCAGAAATGGGACAATTACAGTTACTTTCTATCACACATTTTTATTAAATTTCATATGTCAATTAATGATTTTAAATATAAGTTTTATATTTATTAAGGCATGTTTACATTTACCGTGAAATGTTACCACGGCCACTTGTTGGTAGGGCTTTGTGCGCTTGTATCGACTTGAGCCAAAAAAAATAGACAATAGATGTCAAAAATAATGTTTGAAAGATGCAATTTCACGTGTTTTCGTTAAATATTCAATAACGATAACGGCCGACTTACGACCGTGCGAACGTACTTAAAAATCTGTTTCGAAAAAGCCATTAAAAGTGTTTTTGAAGCAATATTTTTGTTTACTGGTGGTAGAGCTTTGTGCAAGCTCGTCTGGGTAGGTACCACCCACTCATCGGATATTCTACCGCGAAACAGCAGTACTTGGTATTGTTGTGTTCCGGTTTGAAGGGTGAGTGAGCCAGTGTAATTACAGGCACAAGGGACATAAAATCTTAAGTCCCAAGGTCGGTGGCGTATTGGCGATGTAAGGGTAACATTTCTTGCAGAGCCAATGTCTAAGGGCGTTGGTGACTACTTACCATCAGGTGGCCCATATGCTCGTCCGCCTTCCTATACTATAAAAAAAAATTAAAGGTTTAAAAGGTGAGCCAAGTCAACTACGGGCACAAAGTACATAACATCTTAGTTCCCAAGGTCGATAACGCATTAACGATGAAAGGAATGGTTGATATTGCTATTAGCGACAATGTCTATGGGTGACGGGGACTTACCATTAGGTACCTTCCTAAATAAAACGTTGATAAATTGTTGTAAGCCGAGATGGCAAAGTGGTTAGAACTCGTGAATCTTAACCGATGATCGTGGGTTCAAGCCCGCAAGCACCACTCAATTTTCAAGTGCTTAATTTGTATTTCTATGTTTTAGTTTTTATGACGTGCTTGACGGTGAAAGATGTTGCCGGCCCGCAAGATGCCTCGTCACGCCTCGTTTGAATAAAAAACTCAATTTTTCAAACCATTAGTTGAGATCTTAAATATTCTGTGATATTGACTATGGATTCGAGAGGAAATGGCGTTTTTAATGTCTGCGAAGTTGTTATCGAAACTTTGGAAGTGAAATCAAAGTGTATATAAGTAGTTGAGTGTAACAGTGTCGTGTTATATATAGAGATATATTAATCGAGAACTGTTCGTAGTGCGTAATACAGCAGAGCTGTTAGCGAATCGCGTGGAATATGTACATCTGAGGTCTGTTTAATTTTACTCCTTCTTCGATTGGAATAAGGTATACATTTTTAGCAAATGATCAAAGATCTGCCTGCACGAATAACATTTAACGTCGTAGACCTATCAGCTCGATGCAAAGTAGCTCATATCACAACGAAATATATTCCCAAAATTTGAATAATGCGTCATGCACTCGACATTGACGAATTGTGAGAAATATTCCGAATAAGCCACGCCTAACAGATTTAAAGTGATTACATTATCGGATCCATAAAGGTACAGTGGTTACGAACACGTGAATCTTAATCGATGATTACGGGTTCGAACCCGGTGTATTTGTTTCTAATTTGTGTTTATCATTCATCGCGTGGTTGGTGATAGAAACCATCGTTAGGACAATGAATTTTTAATGGATATCAACCACATGTGTAGCGTGGTCGAATAAGTGTATTGTACGGGTGGTAGGGCTTTGTGCAAGCTCGTCTTGGTAGGTACCACCCACTTGTTAGATATTCTACCGGTATTGTTGTGTTCCGGTTTCCGGAAGGGTGAATGAGCCAGTGTAATCACAGGCACAGGAGACATAACATCTTAGTTCCCAAGGTCGGTGGCGTAAGCGATGTAAGCGATGGTTAACATTTCTTAAAATGCCAATGTCTATAGAATTGGTGATCATTTACCATCAGGTTGCCCATATGCTAGTCCGTCTTTCTATTCTAAAAAAAATCATAGACAATTATTAGTACTTTTTACCGTTTCGACATTTTTCCTAACGATGTGGTCCAATGATTAATTGTTGAAAGATTATAGTACTAGTAGCTGAGTCGAGCAAAAAAATAAAATCATTTGACTCTGTATAGTCAGTCATCTCGATTTGATATTGTAAGACTAACATAAATCATAATATTTTGCTACACACTTTAATATAGGAAGGAAAATCATGATAATGTGTATCCACCGACCCGTATTGGAGGAGCGTGGTGGAATAAGCTCCATACTTTCTCAAAGGGAGAGCAGTGGGACATTATTAAAAAATAAATAAAAGAAGCTTGCGTTCCAATGATATGCTAGAGAGTTACATATGCGAGGTCCGTCCTTGTTCATTGTATATTTTTACATGCAAATCAAAAACCCTTAGTACGCGCAATGTGCTTAAAATGGAGTACAAACATCCACGTATTAATATATAGATAAAACAATTATTTTCTCGTGTAGAACAGCCTTAAATATTTCGCACTATTTACCCGAAATGTCTGACGCGAAATATAGCGTACATTTTCGCGCGCTGCACTTGACAGCTGACGTGTGGCGGCCATTTTGTACCAATTTATTGGCGCCATAAAAATGTATTCGTTGGATTTATGATAAGCTTTTTGGAAGAGAACACGGAATTCATGGCGATTAACGCGAAATATAAAATGGCGTCATTATTTATTTATGAATACGTTTAATATTGTGCAGTGATTTTTCGATGAGTTAAAGTTATGGAGATTATTGTGTTGCGACTTCTTAACATCCGTTGTTTGTTATAACGATTCTACGGTATGTATTTAACGTATGTAGACATTCAGCTGTTGGTACATAATGGCTGCCTGTCCCGTTATTACGGGTGAAGATAAGTTTTTTTTAAGTAATTATTTTTATTAAAACAAAATATGGAACACGATCGCAGCGCTACATACATAGTACATAAGGCTTATATAAAGAGTACTATCTATGTATTATTTTTATTGCCATGGTAAAAATTGGATTTGTATATCTTAAACTTTTTTAAATAAAGACGACGAGATAAACAATTGTAACACTCATCAGATATTCTACTTTTGTGTTCCGGTTCGAAGGGTGAGTAAGTCAGTGCAACTAAAGATACAAGGGACATAACATCTTAGTTCCCAAGGTTGGTGGCACATTGGTGATGTAAGGTTAATATTTCTTAAAATTCCAATGTTTATGATGACCACTTACCGTCAGGTGTTCCTTTGTCCGCGTACCTGTTGCAAAACAATAAAGTAACCGTGCTAATAGAACAATGAAATAGTTAAAGGTCGCATAAAAAATAAACGCAAAGTGAATTTAATTGTCCGAGCTGGGCTGATTTCACAACGCTGCCCCAATGCGGTTACGTGTTTTTTACCACTGAACCATAAGGCTCTCATTAGTAAATAAGTATAAAAATGACTCGATTAAATTAATTAGCTATGCACGGTAAACATCGATCACTAAATTTAAAGTGATTGATTTTGTCTAAATAATTGAATGAACTGATTTTTTTTTTAAATAATCGGTTTTTCCAAGGTAATTTAATTAAAATTATTATTCGTTCCTAATCTAATAATTTAAAAAAAAGAAGATGGCCCAGTGGTAAGAACGCGTGAATCTTAACCGATGATCGTGGGTTCAAACCCGGGCAAGCACCACTGAAGGTTTTCATGTGCTTAATTTGGGATAATAATTCATCTCGTGTTTTTCGGTGACGGAAAACATCGTGAGGAAACCTGTATGTGTCTAATTTCACTGAAATTCTGCCACATGTGTATTCCACCAATCCGCATTGGAGCAACGTGGTGGAATAAGCTCCAAAGCCTTCTCCTCAAAAAGGGAGAAGAGGCCTTTGCCCAGCAGTGGGACATTTACAGGCTGTTACCGTAATCTAATAATAGTTTTAGATATATAAATATAATAGTAGTTTAACCGCGCTTTCGCTTGTTAATAATTCATAATTGCTAAATACTAATTTCCATAAAAACTTTCATTCCCCTTAAGGTAGTAAACCTAAAGGGTTAAATTTTCAAAAGTCCTTTCTTAGTGCTAGCCTACTGTGTGTGCGTATGGGTTGTATGCAAATTAACAACATCAAATCAAAATCAAAATGATTTATTTATCATTGAAGCATTGCACTTGCTTATTGATAGTCAGATCAGAAACTACCATCGGTTCGGAAAAGACATTTTTTTTAAAATGTATAGGCTAGCGCTTGACTGTTATCACACCTGATGGAAAGCGAGATACAGTCTAAGATGGAGCGCGCTTGCCTAGAAGGTGCCTATTCACTATGGACTTGAAGGTAGGTGGTGGGGAAAACGGAGGTCGGGAAGGTATTCCAGACCTTGGCGGTGCGTATCAGAAACGAGGAAGCAAATCGTTTCGTACGTGTCTTAAATACGTCAACGTCATACCCAGCCCTGAGAAGAACCGGCGAAAGGAACTCGGCGGGTTTTTTTATCATTGTGCTAGCTCTAGTAGTTTGAGCTGTGCTTTGATATGGTAATCATTTAGTTAATATAAAAGAATAAATATATATAGAACTCTTTAAAATCTCAATCAAATTAACAAAATTTGACACGACGAGAAATTTATAAAAAAAAAAACATCATACGATAAAAATGCATTAAAATATATCTTGCATTTATTAATAATAAGTTGAATTTTGTTATTAGAATTTACAAATACTTCTCAATGAAGACCATCGCTTGACTTCTCCAGAAATGTAAAATTTTTAAGGTGAATTTTTACTAATTGTTAATGATCGTTGTAAAAATTGCCAATTGTAATAATCAAATTCAGACCTAATTTGACTTTTACTTAACGCTTATTGGTCACTAATAGCGTCATCACCATCACCTAATAAGCCGAGATGGCCCAGTGGTAAGAACGCGTGAATCGATGACAGTGGGTTCAAACCCGGGCAAGCACCACTGAATTTTCTGTGCTTGATTTGTGATTATAATTCATCTCGTGCTTTACGGTGAAGGAAAACATCGTGAGGAAACCTGCATGTGTCTAATTTCACTGAAATTCTGCCACATGTGAATTCCAACCCGCATTGGAGCAACGTGGTGGAATAAGCTCCAAACCTTCTCCTCAAAAAGAGGAGAGGAGGCCTATAGCCCAGCAGTGGAACTTTCACAGGCTGTTACACACATACATACATCACCTAATATCAACCAATAGAAATAAATATCACATTATTCAATTTAACTGACCACAATAACCTTGAAAAACGACTGATCACAAAGATAATGAAATTGTATTTTAATATACAATATCTTTAAAAAATATTAGGAAATTGTAATGACTTAATAATACCATAATTTATTGCTTATGAGCTTTTATTTTTATATTCAATAAATTAATGTATGACGTCAGTATAATAATTACCTTTTTGTGTGTAATGGCTAGATTAAAAAGTTAGATTTTCATGTTTTACTGTCAATAGTACCCAGACTGCTTCGTTGCTCTAGCAACACGTAAGGCTGAAACCCGGTGGTCTTGGGTTAAAATCCCAGGTCGGGCCAATAAAATGTTACTGAGATTTTCTATCGAAAATTCTCAGTAGCAGCCCGAAGTCTGGAAGTTGGAAGTGTGTACTCTCGCGCCTCGGAAAACACGTAAAGCCGTTGTTTCTGCGCCTTAACTCTTTCCAGTTGGATTATGAGAGTGAGGGAATAAAGCGTGCACCTGTGTGTTAATCTCCCTGTAGGCTGATTAGGCGTTCCCTAGGGCTGCAAAACTTGGTGATATTTTTTTTAGTATCCGCTATGAAACCAGACATGAACACTTAAAAACCAAAACGTGTCCAAAGTATGTCGAAAAAAAATTAAACGTATGAACATTCCAATTATTTTAACTGGTAGGAGGGCAACCTTCCATCCTAAGGCAACCAAGGTATGAAATCCTGGCTAGGTGTTATAAGTTTATCTTAATTCTCCGTACTTATACAACGATTGTCACTGTTTCTTACAAAACATTCTATATTATTGTAAATATATAATATTGTTGTAAACATGTTATTATGACTACTATCAGTCTACCCACTGTATAAATCATCCAGACTGTCGTATTTACTACTGCCCATTAATTTCGATAAGGCCGTCGTCAGCCGATACAAATTACGTCATAGTAGTTGTACTAGTACTGTTGTCAAAAAAAAAGAATTGATGTTTTTTTTCTATTACCATTTTGGACTATATAGTGTATTTAAAATATTTTTTGTTATTTGTCAACAAGTTGTATTTTACGGTAACATAGTTCAGCATTTATTAATATTATCGAGGAAGAATGAAGTGAAATAGTTTGAAAAAAAAAACACTTTTTATTGACTTTATTTACGTATAGTACAATAGTTTTACAAAAGACACAGAAAAATAAGGTATAAGCAGCATTACAGACTTGCATTATAAAAGCGCATATTTTGAATGTTGCTGCTATCCGTACTAAGCGGGTTTGAGTCGATTTGCTGCGGAATAGAACGGCTAACATACTTACCATCCATACTTTCTCTTCATACAGAAAAAGACAAGCATATCATTCTATTTCATTTTAGTAGCATCTATAGATATAATTAATATTTAAAATAAAACAAATAAAATAGTTTTTGTTAATTTTATTTATACTTAAATAACTATGCACAAAGTCGGACATTATATACAAAGGCGAATTGTTAAAACAAAAAAAAAAAACATTTTAAAATTGGAACAAAATAACCGCTTTCCATTGGTTCGTTATTTACGAGCTAGCGATTGATTAAAATTGAAGATGTTTAAAACAAAAAAAAAAAAAAAACATTTTAAAATTGGAACAAAATAACCGCTTTCCATTGGTTCGTGATTTACGAGCTAGCGATTGGTTGAAATTCATTGCGGAATATTTTACACATAAATCTGAATAAGTCACAATGTAAGCAATTTTGAACCTTATAACTATGAAAATACACACGATGTAACAATTAAGTATTATTATAGTTCAATCATTTCCACTTAATGGATAAAACAACTTACTATACAAAGTATTCCAACCGAAGAAGTAAAGATAAATAATTTGACCTTGAATTAAAGCGATACCATTGGTCGAGACAGTTTTGTCAGCGAAGTTGTTATCGGAACTTTGGAAGTGAAATCAAAGTGTATATAAGTAGTTAAGTGTAACAGTGTCGTGTTATATATAGAGATATATTAATCGAAAACTGTTCGTAGTGCGTAATACAGCAGAGCTGTTAGCGAATCGCGTGGAATATGTAGATATAAGGCTTGTACATCTTTACTCCTTCGATTTGAACGCGGTATACATATGTACACCTCTTTCATTGTACCGTATGTCCTTTTAATATAACTATTTTTTATGTTATGGGTAGGTTGACGACCAAAGAAGGTTTTTGAGGAGAATGTTTGGAGCTTATTCCACCACGCTGCTCCGGTGCGGGTTGGTGGAATACACATGTGGCAGAATTTCAGCGAAATTAGACACATGCAGGTTTCCTTACGATGTTTTCCTTCACCGTAAAGCACGAGATGAATTATTATCCCAAATTAAGCACATGAAAATTCAGTGGTGCTCGCCCGGGTTTGAACCCACGATCATCGGTTAAGATTCACGCGTTCTTACCACTGGGCCATCTCGGCTTATCACCGTCCACCGTCCATAGACATTGGCAATACAATAATTATTAACCATTCTCTACATCGCCAACGCACCACCAACCTTGGAAACGAAGATGTTATGTCCCTTGTGCCTGTAGTTACACTAACCCACCTTTCCGGAACACAATAATACTATGTATTGTATATTTAGTGGTAGTGGTACCTACCCAGACAGGCTTGCACAAAGCTCTACCACGTAGATTACTGAACTTATTAATATATGTCATCTTTTTAAATACTTGCGATGAAATTAAATGTCCTACATATAATGCTAGGAGTGACGAAACTCGCTCGCATCAGAATTGAACCTACGACTTCATAAACCGTTGCTTTACATCGCATCTAATACTACAGTAATTTTCGTTATTTTTTTTTTTGAATATTTCACTATAATATTTATTTGTGCTTGAACCGACTGACGTATCAATGTATGAGAAATCAATAAACATCGTAATTATAAATATTGTTTTGTTAAATACTTATTTGTCTCTTTCTAACATCATTGATGTTACATACGAAAGACGGAGAAAAAAATTATTTTAATTTAAAAGTGGTAAGTTGGTCACTCTTATTGGCGCTGTAAGAAAAATGACTCATTCCTTACATCGCCAACGCAAATTGGAAACTGAGATGTTATATCCTTTGTGCCTGTAAATACACTGGCTCACTCATATTTCCAACCTAAAAAATTGCTTTTCGGCGGTAGAACGTGATGAGTGGTACGTATCTAGACGGGCTTGCACTCGGTGGACCAATTTAAGGCTCAAAACACACATAAAATTTACATGTCGTTTCAATTACGATAACAATATTTTTTTGTGATACGCCTAAGACGAAAAAACCCTGAAAGGGTAACAGCATAAGCGAGAAATATCCATTAGACACGCACGAATCCGCACCAGCGCGGACGACAGCGACAAGCCAGCTAAGTGTCTTGATATCTTCTCGAAGTTTTTTCACTCTGTCTTATAATTTATTCATTGATTTATTATTAGCATCGATAGCAGTGAAGACTGTCTTTTATATATATTGATCAAGCTATTATACTCAGTGTACCGAGTGTACCAAGTGTACTTATAGCTTGCAGTGCGTCCCCTTCCTGGGTACATTGGCGAAGGGCAATGGTTGCGGTAACAGTCGCCGTCTCGACTTGAACTCGACTAGATCTTGTATTTTGACGGGCTGTAAAAAATAAATAAAAATACATTAACATAACTGACTAGATATCAGGCGTTGTGCTAATTGGCGAAGATCGCACGTTCACACGATGCGTTCTCGTCGTGCGATGAGTTCAAACATACAGATTTCATCAGTGTCCTATTTGAACCTCGCAAGTAATCGTGCGAGCACGTGAAATGCTTAATAACGATCGTACGATGCGTTTGATCGTGCGATCATGTAATCAAATTAACAGATCTCTTTTGAGTGAGGATCTATAAAGTATTTTATGTTGTCTACGTTTCCTTTTTTCAATGTCATTTGCAATTTTTAAAGCAATATTGTCCGACAGCAAAAACTGTGCATCTCTGTCAAGAGCCATCGTTAAAGTGGCGTGAGCGCCAGCCATTGAGCGACGGCACCACACGATGGACATCGCGCGATCTATTAGGACACCTGTTAGGTCATCGTACGATCGCTCCCAATTAGGACGCCGCCTTAGTCTAGCTTCGCACGAGTATAAATAAGGGTTTATATCGTAATACATATAGCTCTATTAGTTTACATGACATTATTTCCGACACCTTTACAGTCATCGTCATATTTCAGCCACTTTATTCGAAACGTTAACAAATTCTCCGTATAAACCTTCATTGTGAATCACTCCATTAGTTGCAACTGTATGAAAATCGGTTCAATCGTTTTCTAGCTTACTGCGTTCAGGCACACAGACGCGGCGGCGGACACAAACAGAAATTTACTTTTACTAATAAAGTTTTATAACTAATTTAAGTTCACTGGTGGTAGGGCTTTGTGCAAGCTCGTCTCGGTAGGTACCACCCACTCATCAGATATTCTACCGCAAAACAGCAGTACTTGGTATTGTTGTGTTCCGGTTTGAAGGGTGAGTGAGCCAGTGTAATTACAGGCACAAGGGACATAATATCTTCGCTCCCAAGGTTGGTGGCGCATTGGCGATGTAAGCGATGGTTAACATTTCTTACAGTGCCAATGTCCAAGGGCGTTTGGTGACCACTTACCATCAGGTGGCCCATATGCTCGTCCGCTTTCCTGTTCTATATAAAAAAAAAAACAAAAACAAAATACCTCCTGTTTGTTCTCACTCTCGGCCGCCTCGTAATCCTTCCCAGCGCCGCCCTCAGCCGTCGACACCACGTATATCGATAACTTTTGTCTTTCCGTTGAATCTGTAGCGATGTGTTTCTGGAAATTGAAAATATATATTGTTAGGAATGTCTTCCGACGGGGCGTGGCCTAGCAGCGCGACTTGATCACGTGATGGTCATCTGGGGACTGGCCCTGCTGAGCTCATCGGCCGGCCAGGCTGGTTTTGGACTCTCGGTTGTGGCGGATGTCTCATGAATAATATTTCAGTTGCTCATTGTTGATTCCTTTGTTCTATTTTTGTGTCTAAATTGTACGTGTCGATATACGTTTACCTTATTGTTGTATAGTTGTTATGATTTATCTCTTTTTAAAAACCTATTTCTATCTTGATTTCTAACAATATATACACAATTGGATGATGCTCAGAACACATTTCAATGCCAATTATATTTTTATTCTTTTGTTGACGGTACTATACCAGAAGCAATTACGAAATCGCAATGTACTGTAATGTAAAATGTGTGAAAATACTGCAACGGATTCAAAAACGTTGTTTAGTGGGGTGATTAATAAAATATTGCTATCTTCTTCTTTCGAATGGCAAATGTACGATGATAGAAAGAGAGATGTGTTCATAATTACCTTAAAGAAGTCTAGTAGTTCATCTTTAGTGACTGTATTCAATTCATCGACCTCCACTCGTGGTCTGTCGAAATTGTACATCTGAAAATTATAATTAAACATTAATGTGAATATATAAAACAATAACTGACTCAATGACGTATCAACGCACAGATTAAAAATGAAAATTTGCTTATGCCTTACATAGAAGTTAAGCACTAATTAAGAAAATTTAACTCCTAATGTAAGGAGGACAAAGGGATGAAAATGTCTTCCTTCATTATTGAAGAAAGAAAAGAAATTGGTTTCCAATGAAACAATTCTACTATAGTATAGTAAGGTATAGTACTATAGTAGAAACAAATTCACTCTCGCTTCTACAATATTATGTTTTTATTTCTATAATTTAAACTACACCCCATTCCAATTGAAGGAGTAAAGGTAATCAAACCTTAGTTCTGCTGTATTACGCACTACGAACAGTTCTCGATTAATATATCTCTATATATAACACGACACTGTTACACTCAACTACTTATATACACTTTGATTTCACTTCCAATGACGTCACGGTAATTCAAAGTCAGAGCTGTTTACATATCTACTAATTCTAGTCCATTGGAATTACACTGGAATGGGGTTTATGTTGTGACTTCTAGAATGTTACCTGAGAAGTGATCTCGCTCCAGAGCTGCGAGGCCTTGATGGCGAGCCGCTTGGGCCTCTCGAGTCGCTCCGCGGCGAGGGCCGCTCGATGTTTGAGGAATTCCTCCTCCGTCATATTTTCTAGATATTCCTGTTAAATAAACAGACAAACGTATAATTAAAAATAATAACATTTATTTCTTCAATGTTACGATACTATACTTATAAGTATTGACGTCAGACCTTGGCCCCCTCGATGAACTTCTCTATCCTCTCCTCCAAGTAGGCGGGATGCCGGTCACTCTGCACGATGATCCGCAGGCCCTGGGCGCCGTTGGATCTCCTCACGCCGCTGAACACGATGTACCCGAGTTGCTCCTGCAACGAACGCAACCGTCACGCCTGGAGCCTCGCCCCCCCCCCACCGAGACGGGCCGTACCTGCGTGCGCAGCACGTGGAAGCACGGCTCGGCCAGCGCGTGCGCGAGCAGCTCCAGCGTGACGTTGGCGCGCGCGCGCCGCACGCCGCACGCGTAGTACAGCGACGCGCACGACGACTTGTGCACGCCGTTGGCCGTCTCGCGCACGTACCACGCGCCTGCCGGGGAGACCGAGTGTGAGGACATACATTATATACAATTCGAGTGAAAATGTAATACCGCTTAACAGTAAATAATAATAATAATATATTTATTCTTCATACCAAATACTGCTGTTTTGCGGTAGAACATCTGATGAGTGGGTGGTACCTACCCAGACGAGCTTGCACAAAGCTCTACCACCAGTAAAAATATATGTTAGTATATAAATCACCTTTTTCGATCTCGACCTCCCTGTACAGCAGAAGTTGCTGCGCCAACAGCGGCGTGGCGTCTTTCGGTAACCTGAGAAATAAAATAGTACATTATGATGCTTCACCTTGGATTATTTCTCTCACTATCCGCACTATGCACAAGCAGGCACGCGAGTGTTTTACAATAATAGAGACAAAGACAAAAAAAACTCATTTCAATGAATCACTACCATTTCTACTATCTCTTTCTAATGAAAACTAGTATTATAGATTTAGAGAGAGATAAAGACGGTGCGTGGTTTTGTTGACGGACATTTTTATTAAATAGAGTGAGACAGATATAGCGACATTAAGTCAAATTAAGGTGCGTTCATAAATAATAATTGGGGCCGAGGGTTGTGGGCTCGATTCCCACCCAGGACAGATATTTGTATTCATGAACACGTCCGTTTGTCCTGAGTCTGGTTCTATATAAGTATGTATTTACAAAAGAAATGTAGTATATGTGGTATATCAGTTGTCTGGTTTCCATAGTACGAGCTCTGCTTAGTTTGGGATCATATGGTCGTGTGTGAAAAATGTCCCTTTTCTTTTGTAAATACATACTCATATAAATAATCACACCCAAACTCAGGACAAACAGACATGTTCATGAACCATTTGTGTTCTGTCCTGGGTGGGAATCGAGCCCACAACCTTCGGCTTGAAAGGCAAAGTATCTACCAACCACGTCAACCGGCCCTATACATTCATTTGTTACTGCACGTTAGCACTTTCGATTGTTTGTATAATGTTCCCTGCACGCTAACGCGCTCAACAGTCACTATCGGAACTTCGCCTCTAACGCACGTGTAATCCAAATTCATATCGTTATTAAATATAGTTCATATATATCGGAGCACTTGTTCTTTTACTTCACACTTACAACAATGAACCATAGGCAATGGGCAAAAACCCTTAAGGTATAAAAGTATCCCTCACTTGTCCTCGACCGCTTGTGCGGTGGCCAGCGCTCGCTCGCGGGTCAGGTTGCCGAACATGAGCACCTCCACGTGCAGCTTGCGCACCAACTGGTGCGCGAACTCGTTCAGACGCTCCGGCGTGATCGCTGGAATTATAAACGATTTAGCATCATGTTAAAAAGCCGAGATGGCCCAGTGGTAAGAACGCGTGAATCTTAACCGATGATTGTGAGTTCGAACCCGGGCAAGCACCACTAAATTTTCATGTGCTTAATTTGTGATTATAATTCATCTCGTGCTTTACGGTGAAGGAAAACATCGTGAGGAAACCTGCATGTGTCTAATTTCAAATTCTGCCACATGTGTATTCCACCAACCCGCATTGGAGCAGCGTGGTGGAATAAGCTCCAAACCTTCTCCTCAAAAACAGGAGAGAAGGCCTTTAGCCCGGCAGTGGGACATTCACAGGCTGTTACGGTGACGGTAGCAAAATGTTTGAAAAAAAAAACTATCATGGACATTTGTTTTGTAGACGCTACTTATTTAAATAATTAACCGGTCAGGACCTTTTGGTACAAAACCCGTACAGGCATCAACACAATCAATTATTATAAATGGCTCAATTGACGAAGACGCGCTCCGCTGTTCCAGCTTACATTGGAAAAAAGAGTGGGGTGTCATGGGCCTCGTGGATTGTAATAATAGATTTAGGTTTAAAGATTATTTATTCCCAATAAAGACAATTACATCACTTACATGAGAACACAATTGAAAAAAAAATACAAACAATTAACAGATTCGTTGTCGTACTCACATATTTCAATGGAGAAAATAACACACAAAACATCACCACTCTCATTCCATTCTTCATACTCAGACAGATATTTTTGTAATAATATAATGAGACAGGCGCTTTTTGAATATATCGGACAAGTTTTTCGAACGAGGTATCAAATAATTCCCTTTGAAGGGTTAAAGGATCACGACATACAAGATGGGAGATGACTACGTGCTACCGTTTTGTCTGATTTCAGCCATGGCGGCCATATTGTCTTTAATAAGAAACCAAAACAAGTTCAACTCACTCTCGGCCGCCTTGAGCAGCTGGCAGCGCGTCCACACCACGTCCGACAGGCACAGCGCCTGCTGGTACACGGCGTGCTGTGGGCAGACACAGGTCAGCTGGTATATATGTATTTAAGTTGTAGGTAGGCGGATGGCCTGGTGTTAAGTGGTCACCATCGGCCAGAGACATTGGAGATGTAATTATTAACCATCGCTTACATCGCCAATGCGCCACCAACCTTGGGAACGAAGATGTTATGTCCATTGTGCGTATAGTTACACTGGCTCACTCACCCTGATGATGATGATGTTATGCGTTAGAATATCTGATGAGGTACCTACCCAGACGTCTTCGGTTTTGCACAAAACCCTATCACCTAGAAAATCATCATCTCATTCCCATAAGTAACAACCTGTACATATCCCACTGCTGGGCAAAGGTCTACTCTCATTTTTAATGTATACACACGTGGCTGAATTTATCTGACACGTGCAGATTTCCTCACGATGTTTTCCTTCACCGTCAAGCACGAGATAAACACTAAAGGTGCCTGTTGTATTAACAAATTACCCTGTATTGCTGTTCTAGATTGAATGTTCAGTGAGCCAGTGTAATTAACACAAGACAAGATCGGTAATCACGAGGATGGTGGCGCGTTGGCAATGTGAGGAATGATTTGTATTCTTTCAAGTCCTAGAGTCTATGGGCGTAAGTGACCCCTTCACATGACAAACCTTCCCTTCGCCTTTCTAATAATAAAACCAATACCGTGATTAAAACCATACCAAATCCCTCAATCGGTTATAGGGTTCCTCTTAACAAAAAAACAATTTAAATTTATTTTTTTCAATCTGGCAACACTCTTACTTATTGATATTCAAAGTAAACACTACCGGATCTGAAAAGACAAGGACCTGATGAGAACCAATGAAAGAGCTGACCACTGACCTGATACGGCTGCTCCGCCTCGAAGTTCTTTATCGCCCTGATGTGACTCTCCTTCATGATCTCGAACCGCTTCGGATCGGCCTCGAAGTTGACGATGTGGTCGACTATCTTCTCTAGTAGCACGTGTTGCTTGTCGTCGTAACCGTCTATCGTTATCTGAAAGGTTTACCAGTAAATCCATAGACAATTTTTTTTTTGTAAATATTGCACAACATGAGGAAATATTATTCGCACTCACTCGCACGCAAAGTTAGAGTTATGTAATTTAAAATAATTTTAAAACCAAAATTATTATTATTACAAAATATAACTATATCAATTTTTTTTATATAGAATAGGAAGGCGGATGAGCATATTTGCCACCTGATGGTAAGTGGTCACCAAACGCCCATAGACATTGGCACCGTAAGACATGTTAACCACCGCTTACATCGCCAATGCGCCACCAACCTTGAGAACCAAGATGTTATGTCCCTTGTGCCTGTAATTACACTGGCTCACTCACCCTTCAAACCGGAACAACAATATCAAGTACCGCTATTTTGGCGGTAGAATATCTGATGAGTGGGTGGTACCTACCCAGACGAGCTTGCACAAAGCCCTACCACCAGTAATAATGTATTTTAAAATCAATTTTATTGGTAAATATAACTCTCGTTTACTCGTCTATTTACTGAGTGCAGTGATCTCTTTTATACCGTGGCGTATACTCACGCTGAGCCCGTACTTGGCGTTCCCGAGGCTCCAGCGCAGGCCGGCCAGCTCGGCGGCGTACGCGAACTGCTGCAGCGAGTCGCGCAGCAGCAGCACCCACACCGACGTCAGGTTGCAGCTCGCGGGGTCCGAGTACGCCAGCGGGCTGGTGGAGCGGACCGTGTTTATTATACAAAGGCAGACCAGACAATTTTCTAATAGTAAGTCACTTCAGTCCATAGACACTGACTGTTGCGGGGTCCACGCTTTATATAAGATTTGGACCCGGAATTTGAACCCAGGTCTTCGGGAACTGCTTATAAATAACACTGCCAAGGCAATACGAAGTATTTATCATCGACCTATAATTTGTGGACAATATGTGTTGATGCCAGACTTCCAATACAACATTTTTGATTAATAAACAGTTTCTTTATTTTCTCTACCTGAGCTCGTATAAACATTTATATATTTTTTTGCATATCAAAGTTTTAAAATCATTATGCAGTGTGTGACGTCATTTGGCGTTTACGTCTGTTTAGAATTAAACAAAATTCAAAGTAGAAATTATGAAGGAAAACTAAGGAATTTCGAAAGAAGCAAAAGCTATTATTGTATACCTAGTTTCAATTTATGTAATAATATATATATATGTATATATGTTGAAATATTTTAATTTTTTTCAATACATATATATCTTGAATTCAACTCACCTCACCAAGTCCAGAGTAACGAACGCCTTGGGCAGTAAGAACTCATTGTCTCTTTTATACCAGAGTCTCATCAAGGGGGTGTCCTGTAAAAGAAGAGAATGGAGTCGAACATTATTCCGGTAAGCTCTCAAGCAGTTTTGTATCATCATATTACAATTCTAATATTAACATGAAGTTACCAAAGATTTGGTATATTTATATGTCCTGTATGAACATCAACGTATATATAACTCCGAACTCTTCTATCATTTATATAATCTTTTTTTTTTATATTTGCCGGGAGGGCAAATAACTCTACTCCACCTGATGTTAAGTGGTAGTAGAGTCCAAACGCGAGGACGGCCAGTACAGTCGGAAAGAAGGTTCTGCACTAGCCGCCCTCGCCTTGCCGGCCCACAAGATGCCTCTTCACGCCTCGTTTGAAGGAACCCGGGTCGTAAGAGGAGGGGAATACGTGAGCTGGTAAGGAATTCAATTTTTTGGAAGTGCGACAAAGAAAGGAGTTGCCAAATTTCTTTGTGCGCGATGGAATTGATGCCACAGTTATTCGGTGACATCGAGAGCCAGCACGGTAAATAAGCCTAATTTACAGAAAAAAAAACGAGATTTTTTTAATTTTTTTTAATAAATTAGGCTTTAGAACTTTTATAATAATATCCTGGGACATTATTCACACACGGCCATCTGATCCCAAACTGAGCAGAGCTCGTACTATGGAAACCAGACAACTGATATACTACATATACTACCTTTTCTTGTGTAAATACATACTTATATAGATAATCACACCCAGACTCAGAACAAACAGACATGTACACAAATGTCTGTCCTGGGTGGGAATCGAATCCCTTTCGGTGCGAAAGGCAAATATCTACCAACCACGCAAACCGGCCCGTCAAATTATTTATCGGTAAATGTAAAATGGTCTGCGGATTTCTTTGATAGAATCGTATACCCTATTCCAGGAAGGATATATTATATAATATTGAAACAATTATGTGGCACTTAAAATACGAGATCATTTATTTACCACTGTTGGACAAAGACCACCTCCCCTTTTAGGGAAAATTTGGAACATACTCCACCATGATCCTACTTGAAAAGAAAATAAAACTGTGTTACCCGGTATTAAAAATATTCTTATTATCTGTTATTGCTTTAAATTCAATTTTTTTTTGTTTTGTAACTTGAAATTTTGATTTGTCTATTTTTTTTTTGTGCTATAATGTATATGTTGCCTTATTGTTCATGCAGTTATCACCTGTAATTGAGGTACCACTTCTTATTTTTTTATTTTATCAACTGTGTGCTATCGTGTATCTGTGTGTACTTTGTTGGTCATCAAATAAATAAATAAAAAAAAACTTAATTGACGATTGCGACTTTAAATCGCGAATCCATAGTGGATACCACAGATTATTCAAGATCTCGACCAATGATAGCGCGTCATTTCAAGGTCGAAGTTGTTTATTTGTCGTTATTTCTCATGTGGTTGGAACAGACTATATACCTTGATTATAGCTGGTCCTATCGCATCGGCGGTGGGGTCAGAGGACTTCTCCAAGTCCAGTCTCGCGGGGATGAACTCGTTCGGCAGCGGGAGGTGAAGTTCCTCGTTCAGTTTCACTGTCTTCCATTTCTAAAATAGTATACATTTTATTAGAATATTATATAATGAAAGGACTGTTAATATAAAAGACCAATTGCTTTTTTTTAAATATTTTTTTTGTTTTTTTTATTTTATAAAATAGGTAGGCAGATGGCCCAATGGACATCTTAAGAAATATTAACCTTCCTTACATCGCCAATGCGCGGCTAATCTTGGAAAACCAGATGTTATGTCCCTTATGCCTGTAGTTGAACTAGTTCACCCTCTATTCAAACCGGAACAACATTACTAAGTATTCCTATTTCGCGGTAGAATATCTGACGACTGGGAGGTACTTACTTATAGCCAAGTCCAAGAAGAAACCTTACTCATTTTTCAAGTTTTTTTCCCTAAATTTATGATTAACTTCTGATCGGCAAACTTAAGCTACTCGTATATTAATACGTACGTTGAGTGTCGCCTCGTCGATGTCTTCCTGGACGTATTTAGTTCCATACCACGGCTCCGTTTGCGTGCATTTTTTCTCGAAACACCTTTAATAAAAATAAAAAAACTTTAACCCTTGTGTTTATAATTACACTGGCTCACTCATATTGGAAACCCGAATATTGTAGGAAAACACCAGGTAAGTGGGTGGTAGGCGCCCCCACAAACCTCTACTATAAAACAAATAATTTTTTTATTGATATACATATTGCGAGTTAGAAATAATGTCTAAAATGGTAAAATATAAAAAGCATGCTTATTTCGTAATTAGGGATTCCTTCCTGCCTTGGGGGTGTCCCGCAAGGCAAAATATTAGGGGGTAGATAACCAATATATACATCGAAGAATCGTACCCCACTGCCAAACGCAAGTCTGGAGTAGTACCAGACCATCTCAAAGGACTGCGTCAGCGATGGCTGAGCGACAGCGCCACCATCATCTTGGTTAAGCGATTAAGGATTCATGGCGCACACAACTCACGCACCAAATCTAGTGTCCACCCTGATTACGATATTAACTAGACAAACTGTCGGTTTCGTTTCGGACGACTGACCCAGTCTGTGGTCGAAGGATAACTGAACTCCACCCAATCCCCACTCTCGAATACTCTGTCCACGTGCCGCCATTACGAAAACGACTGACGTCACGATTGACGTCACGGCCTTTACCAGTCTCTTAGTACTACAACAGTCAAATCAGTAAGTAATACTTGAACTATATCACGAGATATGCAAGTCACCCCCACTTACTTGGCAACGACCCCCACCCTCACGTTGTCCGGGGTGAGGAAGGCCAGGAGCTCGTCGATGAGGTCCGGCCTCCAATCGGTTATCAAGTAATACGCGCTCAGGATGTCTCGCATCGGAAACTCCTGAAGGATAAAATCAATGATTATTACAATAGCTAGCTATACGCTCCAGTAGATTATAAGAAAAATGTATGCTGTGAGCGTTGTAAGCGAGAATCTTACTGGTGGTAGAGCTTTGTGCAAGCTCGTCTGGGTAGGTACCACCCACTCATCAGATATTCTACCGCAAAACAGCAGTACTTGGTATTGTTGTGTTCCGGTTTGAAGGGTGAGTGAGCCAGTGTAATTACAGACACAAGGGACGTAAAATCTTAGGTCCCAAGGTTGGTGGCGCATTGGCGATGTAAGCGATGGTTAACATTTCTTAGTGCCAATGTCTAAGAGTGTTTGGTGACCACTTACCATCAGGTGGCCCATATGCTCGTCCGCCTTCCTGTTCTATAAAAAAAAATCTACGTCGGGGAAGTAACTGTGACAAATTTCAAATCAATCGGGCGGATAGTTCAGGAGATCTCGTGATGAGCGGTATTTTGATGGTGTGTATATTAAATATATTAAAATAATGTCTATATCAGGTTTCTGAGTTATAGCAACACCGCCCCCCTCTTGTATTCAGGACAAGTTTTCGATTACATGAAACAAGTATACTAACTTCTGGTTTTGTGGGTTCCAGATAAATACTACTGAATTATCTTGAGCTTAATTTGAGTTTACAATTGATCACGTTCTTTAGCGGATAAGAGGTGGTAAGTGTCGACGGTAGACAGTATAGTCAGGTGGTATCAGCGGGGGGCGACCTGCAGCAGGTGCGCGTGCGCGACGACGGCGGCGCGCGCGTCCTGCACGTCGCGGAAGCGGAACTCCAGCGCCATGAGGTCGCGCTGCTCCTCCCACACCCAGCGCTGGGCGCCCTGCGCCTTCAGCATCGCGATGTACTGGGAACACGTATATTACTCTTACATTCATATATACAACTCGATGGTATCAATCTGTCCCCCCCCCCATGTCCTGCAATCACACGTGATTCGTGGTTACTATACAACTATTATTATGTAAAAATACATATTTATATGTAAACACATACCTTGTTGTTTTGTCCATAATTAGATTCACGGTTATTTTTAACTTTACTCGAAAAAAACTTTGATAAATAAGAAATATTACTCAATACAAGTGATTTAATAACGTCTTAAAACTAACCTGAAATACGAGCTCAACTATTTGATCGATGTGTTCAACTCCAGCCTCCGTGAGGTCGACCTGGACACCGAAGAAGGCGAACCCCCTCGCGCCGATACGCGTACCACCCACGAGACTGAAAACAAGAGACGAAAAGTTTTATTGATGTGAAAACATTAGAATCTTAACCGATGATCGTGGGTTCGAACCCGGGCAAGTACCACTGAATTTTCATGCGTTTAATTTGGGATAATAATTCATCTCGTGCTTTACGGTGAAGGAAAACATCGTGAGGAAACCTGCATTTGTCTAATTTCACTGAAATTCTGCCACATGTGTATTCCGCCCGCACTGGAGCATCGTGGTGGAATAAGCTCCGAACCTTCTCCTCAAAAAGGGAGAGGGGGCCTTTAGCCCAGCTGTGGGACATTCACAGGCTGTTACGGTACGGCTCGGCTCACGGTAGGGGCTAACTGAGATGTGTGCGCTTGGCGCTCTCACCACTTTTTTTATCATTCCAATTATTCCGCACGACTTTGCACTAAATAAATAGACGTATGAAGAACTGAGGGTAACGTCAGTCAGTTTCAAGGTCATTTCTATTTAATATTTTAAATGTTTCATATAAATCACTTTTATAGATAATAAGAATGCCAGATATATCAGAAAGAGAATAGTGTATTTACATTTTACGTAATTTAGTAGGGTAAAAAGAGTATGTACGTTTTTTTTCGCTGGAGCGAAAGCGAAAACCCCCTCATACCCCCCACTGCTCTCGTGAGGGTCACGGGAGTATGAGGGTATGAGGGGCTCGCCGATGTTCAAGGCGCCGAGTACATCGGAATACCCACTGAAAAACCAACAGTACCCTTTCCGAACTTAACGAGGAGCCACGGGACTCCTTGCGCATGCTACCATGACGCTCTGACGAGTATACTACCCCTAATTTTAAATATCCTTTGTATACTATGGTAAATAATATATATTTTAATAATCATAAATGATATATCAAAACAAAATCGTGTATCAAACTCTGTTTCCGAGATTAGCTTAAACATACATACATACAGACGCGGCGGGGGACTTTAATCTATATAAAAGCATAACTGACTGACTGACATATTACCGCACAGCCCAAACTACTGGGACTAGCGCCATGAAAATTTGCATACCAGTTCCTTTTACAGTAGGTTAGCACTAAGGATTTATAAGAGGATGAAAATTTGTATGAAAATCAATTTAATTTTTTTTTATATTTGCCGGGAGGGCAAATGAATCTACTCCACCTGATGGTAAGTGGTAGTAGAGTCCAAACGCGACGACGGCCAGTACAGTCGGGAAGAAGGTTCTGCACTAGCCGCCCTCGCCTTGCCGGCCCGCAAGATGCCTCTTCACGCCTCGTTTGAAGGAACCCGGGTCGTAAGAGGAGGGGGAATACGTGAGCTGGTAAGGAATTCCATTTTTTGGAAGTGAATTGAAGAATTAGCAATTCCGAACGTTAGTGTATAATACACCATATATCTGAGTTAGGTCTATCGATCCATTAAAACATACACTATTTTGCACCAGATAAATTTGAGGAGGGAGCCGTTACCTGTTACACCAGCCCCTGGTCTTGAGCGCCGACAGCAAACTCCCAGGACCTTCGTGTCCAAGCAGGTGAGACAGGTAGTGTCCGGGCTGGAATAAATATGATTCATTATTATTCATTTTCTAGAAACTACTCATCACTCATCATCAGAAATCGGTTGTTAAATGTATGTAATCTTTCTGCCCCCGGCTCCAAGCAGGTGAGGGGGGAGGGCCGGGGTTAGGTACCTTATGTTCTTCTCTATCCCCCTGACACCACAAATACAAACATACAAATTATCTATATAAGTATGTATTTACAAAAGAAAAGTAGTATATGTAGTATATCAGCTGTCTGGTTTCCATAGTACGAGCTCTGCTTAGTTTGGGATCAGATGGCCGTGTGTGAATGTCCCAGGGTATTATTATTATTTATTTTTTTATGTATAGAATAGGTAGGCGGACGATCATATGGGCCATCTAATGGTAAGTGGTCACCAACGCCCTTAGAGTTTGGCATTGTAAGAAATGTTACATTGCTTACATCGCCAATGCGCCACTGACCTTGAGAACTAAGATGTTATATCCCTAGTGCCGCTAATTACACTGGCTCACTCACCCTTCAAACTGCAAGACAACAATACCAAGAACCGCTATATTGCGGTAGAATATCTGATGAGCGGGTGGTACCTACCCAGACGAGCTTGCACAAAGCCCTACAGTAATGTACGATAGTAGTAAATAACACGGACCCCACTCTTGTAATGTTTCCTCGTATCCGGTATAGGAAAGTCGATGGACAGCGATCGGAGATCTTTAACAGGGTAACAGTAGGCGCGTTTCCTTCTCAGGTGAGGGGGGAAGGGGTGATCCGGCCAAGTGGGGGCTGTCACGGACTTGTCCTCGACCGCCGAGAATAACTTGACCACCATATCCTCCAATTCATCCAGGGATTCTGAAAATAGAAATAAGATTGAATTAAACTTGAATTCATAAATGTAGGCTTTTATTAGGTTTAGGGCCCAGGGATTTAGTGGCTCGAAGTCCCGGGACCTTTTCAAGATGTAATTTGAAATCAACTTGTACTGGCTTATCATAATTTGATTAGCAAAATAAATATTTGTAGTAGACGCTTTTTCAGATATACATATTTTTGTTATACATTTTTTTTTCTTGTCTCGGATATTCTTGTATGTAATAACCTGTGAATGTCCCACTGCTGGGCTAAGGCCACAGTGGGTCATTTATAGGCTGTTACGGTTGCGGTTAGAGACGTTTTACTTCATAAATAATAAAGAAACAGGTCGGATAGACTTGACCTTGATATACAAAATTATTTGTTAATTTAGTCAATAAAATTATTAAATAATCTTTCAATTTAATTTTTATTTCTTATTATTCTGATATGTATTTTTAGATTTAATTATTTGTGAAGACTCGATTGGTATATGTTTTTTTTTAATGTGATAATATTTTTTTTGTATATTTCATAACTGTTTGTCTTCCTTAGATTAAATAAAAAAAATTAATAAACCATCCCTTTATTTTAAACATGAGTAGCTTTCAACACATGCCATGATTAAAAAAAAAAAAAAACAAAAAATATACCGACCTTTCCCCATAACGATCAGAGTCATTATATTCGCAGAATACCATTTGTCGTGGAACTTTAACAGTTCCTTACGAACATCGATCCCTTTCTCTTTCGGTATCGCTTCTAACGTGTCTCTGTTGCCTAAAAAAAAAAAAACAAAAAAAAAAATTAACATATTTTCTTTAGGCATAATAGAGTAGGCCCGCTCCATCTTAACTCGGCATAGCCTTGAACCTTTGACAGAATAGGATAGAGCATAATAAAGAAAGAGAGAGAGAATAATATATATATAATAGGAAGGCGGACGAGCATATGGGTCACCTGATGGTAAGTGGTTACCAAGCGCCCTTAGACATTGGCATTGTAAGAAATTTTACCTATCGCTTACATCGCCAATGCGCCACCAACCTTGATAACCAAGATGTTATGTCCCTTGTGCCGCTAATTACACTGGCTCACTCACCCTTCAAACCGGAACACAACAATACCAAGTACTGCTGTTTCGCGGTAGAATATCTGATGAGTGGGTGGTACCTACCCAGACGAGCTTGCACAAAGCCCTACCACCAGTGAAGTTCATCAGTTTTGTTCAGTATTTATGTATTTATTTGTCAACACAAATGAGTAGTACTATGAATATTTATAACTAGCACACCATTTCCATAGAAACACAATATTCTACGGTATTGCTGCTTGAGGCGACTGCTAACTGACAGTACCCACTGAGATGGACCTCCAGAAGCCTACCAACCGATTGGTCACTTGTTTTCAGGACTAACAGGCTAATCGGCTTAAAGGTTTTAGACTAACCTGTACCAAACTTGTGGAAGGGATGTTTCGGATCAGCCGTGCTCTTGTTCAGCTGGTCCAGCCTCCAGGTGTCCGAGGACACGTTCTTCTCGTGCTCAGAGTTAACGGCGCTCAGCTCTCTACTCGTCGCTGACTCCGTGAACAGCGGCGAGATGAAGAACTGGGCGAAGCTATGGGGACAAAATCATACCAAATTATTTATTTATTTATATGATTTTTGGTATATTCGCGTTAATATACCCTTTTACTCAGCTTTATAGCCGAGATGGCCTAGTGGTTAGAACGCGTGACTCTTAACCCGGTTCAGTTCAAACCCGGGCAAGCACCACTGAATTTTCATGTGCTTAATTTGTGTTTATAATTCATCTCGGATGACGGTAAATCGTGAGGAAACCTGCATGTGTCTAATTTCATTGAAATTCTGCCACATGTGTATTCCACCAACTTGCATTGGAGCAGCGTGGTGGAATAAGTTTCAAACCTTCTCCTCAAAAGGGGAGAGGAGGCCTTAGCCCAGCAGTGGGACATTAACAGGCTGTTACCATCTCTTACTCAGCTTATAATTATTTCTTTTACATAAATAGCTTTGAAGATTTAATTGGTACATATCACTGCAGTGTAATTGGTGAAAAACAGTAATTACTGAATATCTTCCCGGTTCTTCTCTTACTGATATATCTTCATACTGAACTGGTGGTAGCTATACACAAGATTATATTAAATCTTGTGTAAGGTTCTCATCTGAGACGTGTATGGGGTCATACACGTTATCAGGACGGTCGAGTGTAAAGGTTTTACTGATTTTTAATAATCATTTTGAGATTTTTAGAAAATAATGGTAATATTTTTAACTAAATTAACACTGGTTGGAAATTATTGAGCGAAAAAAAATTACGCGATGTACAAAAAAGGAAACAAAACACGGAAAAATAGACTCGTCCGATGGTTGTCAGGGTGATTGCAGGAATTCCGAACAAAATTGTAATAAATTATATAACAAGGTATATGTGGAAGAGAATAAAATGTTAAAAGTAAATGTAAAGGATTCTTACACTTGTAACATTCTAGCTGAATAGAGAATATTTTGGTATACCTGTATATATATGAGAAAATCTTTGCCCATTGCCAATTTTCCTTATATAATTTAAAAAAAAACATAAATCACGGTCAAAAACTGGTCTGAGCACTTAATTATATACATTGGACAAAAACGCCACTCACATATCCAAAGCTCCAGCAAGATGTTGCGGCAGGACGTCGAAGAAGTAAGTCGTGTGATCTGATGAAGTGGACGCGTTGGACGAGCCCCCATGGGCCGAGAGGAATTTGTTGTATTCGTTTTCCTGATAATATATAATGAAAAATTAATGAAAAGACGATAAGATGGTAAGTGATCACCAACGCCCATAGATATTGGCATTGTAAGAAATGTTGCCCATCGCTTAAATTGCCAATGCGCCACCAATCTTGGGAACTACGATCTTATGTTCCTTGTGCCTGTAATTACACTGGCTCACTCACCCTTCAAACCGGAACACAACTATACCAAGTACTGCCGTATTGCGGCAGAATGTCTGATGAGTGGGTGGTACCTACCCAGACGAGCTTGCACAAAGCTCTACCACCAGTAAATTACTTTACTTAAGGAAGGACATCTCGAGTATTGCTTGCGATTGAAAGGGCTTAACATAACCTGTGTGAATGTAGCCTTACTTAGCATAGCGTTGTAAAGTACTTTGTGATATATATTTTTTAATGTGTTTTTGCCAATTAGAAGATGTGTGTGTGATGATATTGGCTTACAGGTCAGGGGGGTGTTAACGTGACTTACCTCCGGATATTTCTCCGTGCCCAAGAACAGCATATGCTCGCAAAAGTGCGCCAGTCCTGGTAGCTCATCAGGGTCACTGAGATAGCCTGAAAAATACAATAGTGTCCATTTTAAATTGGTCGAGTTAAAACTTAACCGTTATCAGTCATTATTATTGTAACAATACTTGCTAAGTATTACTTGTTAATTATACTTTTTAATTATATATGAAATTGTCATATTTTCCCTTTTAATTTCTAATTAGTTGATAATTTTGTCTTTGGCTTGTACCTTGTTATGTGTTAGTTTTATTGATAATGATTTGTTGTTTATTTATTAATTGTCTACTGTTTATATATATATATATATATATATATAATAGCAGAGATGGCCCAGTGGTAAGAACGCGTGAATCTTAACCGACGATCGTGGGTTCAAACCCGGGCAAGCACCACTGAATTTTCATGTGCTTAATTTGTGATTATAATTCACCTCGTGCTTTACGGTGAAGGAAAACATTGTGAGGAAACCTGCATGTGTCTAATATCACTGAAATTCTGCCACACGTGTATTCCACCAACCCGCACTGGAGCAGCGTGGTGGAATAAGCTTCAAACCTTCTCCTCAAAAAGAGGAGGGGAGGCCTTTAGCCCAGCATTGGGACATTCACAGGCTGTTACGGTATATATATACATCATTAACTTATACATCAATTTTATCATTATAAATTCGCCTAAAGTACTTCCATGGCTGGTTTACACATCCACTGTGCTTATTTTGCTATCAATAAATAAAGGATTTCCAAGGAGGAAACGCTCAATATGAAAAGTCTTAAAAAAAACAGCGATCAGCCTTACCTACATTGACATCCAGAGCCGCCGCCGACTTGTCCGTCGTTGGGTCACTCACCAACAAAACTTTGAGCCGATTTGCTAATTTAAGACCCCTGTAAAAACATTATATTCTCTATTACTTAAATTTATTTACCATTATGCATGGTTAGTTGAATAAATTGCCGCCATAATAAATAGTCTAAGGGACTGCATTAACAAGAGTTAATTCATTGTAGCCTATTGCAATCAAAAGAATAAAGAAATAAGCAACTTTGAGTTCAACTTTGATATAGAACAGGTAAGCAGAAAGCCGGGTAAGCCAACTGATTGGTCATAGACATTGGCGCTTACCAATGCGCCACCAATCTCGGAAACTATAATGTTATGTCCCTTGTATATGTATTTATACTGGCTCACTCTCCCTGTAAACACAACAATACTAAGTATTGCTGTCTGCCAGTAGAATATCTGTTGAGGTGGTGGTAACTACCTAGACAGGATTGCGTACAGCCCTAAAGCCCTACCACCAAGTAGATAAGTAAGTATAATATAGAGGTATTGCACTATTGATTCTCAAAGTCATTTTTATTGTCTTATGTAGTTGTTTAAAAATGTTCAATTTGCCAATGTTTGTAGGCGTTGGTGACCACTTACCATCAGGTGGAAAACAAGCCCATCTGGTTGACTATTATAAAAATATATTGAAGCAAATTAGATACCTGTATTCACGCTTGTCCTCTGGGCTTTTTATGATATCGTCATATTTCTTGATGACTCCTGTTGGACTATCGCTGCCTAAGCCTGAACGTGCCTCTGAAGGACTTTGCCCCCGATTGGGGGAACGCGGTGCACACTGCGGCACCGTCATACCGGAATGTTGGCGCCTCTGTTTATATATGTAACTGGATAAAAATGAAAACATCTAATTTATTAAAACAATACATATATGACTAGATACTGTTTTATTGCACAGCACACACATAAAACAAATACAGAAATGCTTATGATGATAAAAAATGTTCGTACAAAAAGGTTGCCTTGTCGCTTAGTACAAAAATGGGTAGGAACTGCACACAAATGCAATTAACATGCAATGGACAACATGGCAAGCAGTGTGAAACTTGACGAAGTTTGCAATGAACAATTCGTGGGCAGCTTTAAGGTCACTCCCATTGTTGAAAAGATTGATAATTAGGGCAGGATGGATGGTTAATCTTAATGCTAGCTTCGGCATGTGAAATATCAATTACAAAAGTACAAAATTATTATATTTTAACAATTTTTTTATAACTAGCAAAGGCAAGCTTTGCTAGTGAGATTCAATTTACATTAAAAACCTTGAAAATCAGCAATTCTAATATAAATAATATTGCCTATTTTAATTATACATGTTAAATATGTAAATTATTAGTTAGCAGCGGTAGTCTAAAATAAAACAATGGTTGTTTTGGTTTAAGAATC
This sequence comes from Nymphalis urticae, assembly GCA_905147175.2. Taxonomy (NCBI): domain Eukaryota; kingdom Metazoa; phylum Arthropoda; class Insecta; order Lepidoptera; family Nymphalidae; genus Nymphalis; species Nymphalis urticae. The sequence continues at coordinate 827,197 of LR990009.1, forward strand.
TCGCAAATAGTCAAGAGGTAGTTGCTTCAAATTTCAGAGACTTCAATTTTATTTATTTGTATAGATACAAAATTTATTCAAGACCTATAATTGCGATAAATTGTCCTGAATGCCATCTAATGAACCATTTTGCTTATGTAAACTTAGAATATGGGATAAACATTTGGTACTGTACATGCTCTGCCTATACCAGAAATCCTTACAACACAATTGTATATTTTGACCGGACCCAAGTATGTAAAGGATTAAGCAAGAAAGAAGTCTTTAGTAAGTTTTAAATGGTTTTTAATGAATATTGTATAAGTTACACAAAATAATTATAATTAATTGTTATTATTCTATCAAATTTTTGTATTTTTATACATTTTGAAAGTCCTATCAAATTACAAGTACTTCACTCAACAGGTTTTTACAGTCATTTTTGAATTATCATGCTAAGTAATTTATTGAGAACTAGATTTAGTCTCTTACCAATAGGTTTTTTTAACCAACCATAAGTAAAACATATAAGATTCTAATATATTAGAAATAAAAAATTAATATATTACTGGAATATAGAATTAATATTTTTTAACCATATTGAGTCCAAAACTTACCTTTAAATTATGAAATTATATTAAAAGTTATTAAAACACAACTAATTTACGAACACGCAAAGTATGCATAAAACGTTTTTATAACTTTAATTTATTTTAAATCAATAACGAAAAAATAAATGTTCCTAACCTATTAAAGCTAGCTCGATACGAATGTGTTGGCGAAAAGCTGTAGAAGCCAATGAACAACAGTCTCCGCGATGCCAGCTTGAACAATTTAAATTAATCCCTAATAAAATGGTGTATAATTTTTTAAATTAATTTAGCTATGCAATGACGAATGACTATTATTGTGCAACTCGACACTGACATTGACATAACGTAATGTAACATTACTGATTACTCGTACATTACAATATTATTTTGTCACATACGATTGTAATGTACTGTGTGAGGACGTAAGGTTTTTTTGTGTCTATATACGTTATATAAATATTAAGTTGATTACAATTTTACAATGTTTTGCATGAGCAAAACGCTTTTTATTTATAATTTAAGTTTTTTATACAAAGAGGTTTGAAAATATTACACGTACATGTTTTTGATGACATCTAGCACTCGGTACACGATAAGATTTTGAGCATGAGGCAATCAGAGTAGACGTAAAATTTGTAATTAACACATCAATTCTCCTTATTTTTGATACTTTAAAACTATGAAAACAAATGGTATAGTCTTAGAAATAGAATTAATTATTAAACCTATGGTTGATTTGACAATAAATTAATGAAAATTAATAGAAATATAAATTGCTAGCCAAAATAATTATACAAATACTAAGCTCATTTTGAGCTTTTATTTTGTTATAATCTGTTATTTTACTACCCGCGAAAAATTAACTTATTTTAAAACGTCAATTTTCGACGTCACTATTCAAGTGTTCAATGTGAATAAAAGTTAATTTAATTGCAGTCAGTATTATAAAAACCAAAAAATATTTTTAATTTAAAACAAAGTATATATATTTCTTACGAATAAATAACTCTTGCGTAAGTTTTGTAATCCATAATGGACGAGTGGGAAACGGTTGTAAGATCTTATCAGGATAGTATCGACCCTACGAACATTTCCAAAATTTTGAAAAGTGCTGAAATTGTTTTCGCCGAAGACCTAGCTTCATTTGAGACGGGTAATTGTTTTTGTATATATTTGATAAGTAATCTACGTTCTTCGGTAGCTTTACATTTAATTAAAGCGATAAAATATTCAAACAAAAGCGCCTAATAAATCTTAATTTTTTAAATTTTTTATAGAAATGGTTGGCGGACGAGCAAATGGGCCTCCAACCTTGGGAACTAAGATATTATGTACCTTGTGCCTGTAATTAACCCTTCAAACCGGAACACAACAGTACCAAGTACTGCTGTTTTGCGGTAGAATATCTGTTGATTGGGTGGTGCCTCCTCAGACAAGATTGCACAAAGCCCTACCATGATGGCGATCTAAGGAAAGGTTAATATTTCTTACATAGCCAATGTCCATTAGCAGTGGTGACCACTTAACAGCAGGTGGCCCATTTGTCCGTCCGTCTACCTATATCAAAATAATAAATAAATAACAATGAAGATAAAATATTTTTTAGAATGGATTCTTGCTACGCTCCTTCGTGAACCTATAAATCTCTTGGATAAGGTGGCAGAACAATGTCTGAATAGAGTTTGGAACAAATTCTATATAAACTTTTTTAAATTGCTCGGTAATATAATTCTTAAATATGAGTGTGCTTATACTTATTACGAAGACATTGTCACGGTAAGTTATAAAATATTATTTTAATTAAAGCTACGGTGGCCTTTTTGCTCTTGCTGCCTCGTTGGCCTTATGGCTAGATAGAAGTCTGCAAAACTTTAGATCAGGCTGTAAAAATGTTAGTGAGTTTTTCGGTCAAAGATAGTTAATAGCAACCCGGAGTCTTGAAGTTGGAAGTGTGTACACTACCTTGCCTCGGAAGGCATGTAAAGCCTTTGATCCTGTGACTGAACTCTTTCCGAGCATTTTCCAATGGTTTTACATGCATTTGGAGGCACACGCTGCATCAGAGAATTTCTCAACAAAAAAACTGATGAATATAGCTTGTAAATATCTGACTCCGGAGCTAATGCCTTCTCACCGTTTGACGTTAGGAGCTTATTTCACCACACTGTTCCATTGTGGATTGGTACATACACATATGGAAGAATATCATCTGATACATTCAGGTTTCTTCACAATGTAGATTTCCTTTATCGTCGAGTACAATATGAATTATAAACACATTAACCACTACAAATATTCGATTGAGCATGTTAGGGAACCTGCAATAATTGATTAAGTTTCACATGTTCTTGCTGGTGCTCTATTGCATAAATGTGACAAATATCGCTTTTTCAATACAATTTGATTTCTTTGATGTTCTATGTCGTTTAAATTTCAGCTCTGCCTGTTACCATATGATGCTTATACCCGACAACATGCTCTAATATGTCTCAGTTGTGTGGTTAGCCGATCATCGTTGGGGGCCAGGGATTGGGACCAACATTTGATCTCTCTCGAAATAGGTACCACGTGTAAAGTGGAACTCGCGTTACTAATTGGTAAGTCAGATTAATCAGGAGGTTGCCGAGTGGTAGTTTAAGAAGTACGCCTCCGCTGAAGAAGACCAGGGCGCCCGTCATAATGGGCATCGTAGCTCAAAAACGAGGACCGATTTTGATGTGGTTTTTTCTGCTTGAAACCTCATGTTATCGAAATGGTTTTTAGTTATAAATACGGTTAAGTCATTTATTTTCTCAAAAGATTTACGTTTAAATCACTTAGAGAAAATATTGAAAACCAATCAGAATAAAAAATAAAAATCGAATAGGCATACATAGCAATACAATCAATTTTACAATAACCTAATAATATCATAATAATATCAGTACAGTGCAAACAAGTAATATTTTGTGACGTGAAGTAGGGTAGTTTAGTAAAAAATATAGTGCGTATACAAAGTAATGATAACTAAGGGAGGTTAGACATTATATTGATCTGATGTTTTTAAATTTTAAATTGGTGTGCAATTATTTATTATATAGATAGGCAATGTATAATATATAATGTGTGTATTTATTTACAATCATGCTTAGAAATATATATATAAATATATAAATCAACTACTTTAATATTAAATTATTGTCATATGTAAAATATATAATTTAGTACATTATTATTATACAGTGTAATTACAGGCACAAGGGACATAAAATCTTAGGTCCCGAGGTTGGTGGCGCATTGGTGATGTAAGCGATGCTTAACATTTCTCACAGTGCCAATGTCTAAGAGCGTTTGGTGACCACTTACCATCAGGTGGCCCAAATGCTCATATATATATATATATATGTCTGTTAGCTAACAGACATATTTGTTTTCTTCTTTAGTGTTGTGGTTATTCAATTTTAGTTATATACTTATATGTTTGACAAGCCGGTTGGTGTGGTTGGTAGATACTTGCCAGTCACGACGAAGGTTGTGGTTCGATTCCCACCCACACAGACATTTGTGTGCATGAACATGTCTGTTTGTCCCGAGTCTGGGTGTGATTATCTATATAAGTATGTATTTACAAAAGAAAAGTAGTATATGTAGTATATCAGTTGTCTGGTTTTCATAGTACGAGCTCTGCTTAATTTGGGAACAGATAGTCATGTGTGAATAATGTCCCAGGATATTATTATTATTATTATTATTATTATATATATTAAGATGATATTAATAAAGTGTTTTCAATCGCGTTTTTGTATCAATTCCAGGTACAATATGTAGTTATCATCCAGAGTTTGTTGAGAAACAGATGATAAGTGTATGGAGGGTGTTATTGAATTTACTGGATATAAACAAAAGCTCAGTGAGTTTGTTTTGAGATTTTACTAATATTACTCTTAAAACTGCTGGACGGATTTTGATGAAATTTTCGAATAGATGACTTAACATACAACATAAAGCCGAGATGGCCCAGTGGTAAGACCGCGTGAATCTTAACCGATGATCGTGGGTTCAAACCCGGGCAAGCACCACTGAATTTTCATGTGCTTAATTTGTGATTATAATTCATCTCGTGCTTTACGGTGAAGGAAAACATCGTGAGGAAACCTGCATGTGTCTAATTTCACTGAAATTCTGCCACATGTGTATTCCACCAACCCGCATTGGAGCAGCGTGGTGGAATAGGCTCCAAACCTTCTCCTCAAAAAGAGGAGAGGAGGCCTTTAGCCCAGCAGTGGGACATTCACAGGCTGTTACGGACTTAACATAGTCTGTATGTTGAACGTTTCTATTATTGTATTTTTTTTTGTTAGAGATCTCTCATTGAGTGAATTTCTATTCACTAACATTTTCATATATCATCATCAATAGCCAATCATTGTCCACTGCTGAACATAGGCCTCTTCCAAGGTGCGCCAAAGCTCCCTGTCCTCCGCCTTCCACATCCGCCGGTAACTGGGGGCCTTTTTTTAGCGTATCTACCATTAAGAGGGTTTGCCCATACTCGCCACGCTGGGCAGGCGTGTTGTCAGCGAGTAGGGGGTAAGATGTTTATGGGGAGGGGGGGGTGCTTGTGCCCATCGCCCCTTTTCCCCGTCCCCTCCGTCCCCGGCGTTTTCATATATAATATATTCAAATTACTAATAATAAAATTTGAACCTGCTGTCTTTTTTTGTGTATCACATCTTATATCTACCGAGCTATAGACAACAGTGAAACAAAACATATATAAGACTCGTATTCGCCCGCTACTTGACTTGCGTATGAAATTTCATCAAAATCGGTACAATAGTGAAGCAGTGTAAACGTAACAGACTGACTGATATATTTGAGAGCGTTCATAATATTACGGTAACAGCCTGTAAATATCCCACTGCTGGGCTAAGGCCTCTTCTCCCTTTTTGAGGAGAAGGTTTTTGGAGCTTATTCCACCACGCTGCTCCAATGCGGGTCGGTGGAATACACATGTGGCAGAATTTCAGTGAAATTAGACACATGCAGGCTTCCTCACGATGTTTTCCTTCACCGAAAAGCACGAGATGAATTATGATCACAAATTCACAAATTAAGCCTTGCCCGGGTTTGAACCCACGATCATCGGTTAAGATTCACGCGTTCTCACCACTGGGCCATCTCAGCTTTTTTTTTTGTTCATAATATTAGTATAGATTAAATAAATTCTTATGTGATATTTTCAAGGTCAACCTAATAAAAACGGCGCTGGACGGTATAGCGGCACTGCTCAAGTTTTTCGAAATGGATGTGCCGATTATGGAAGTCGATATGCTCTACGACAAGTTGATCATCCTCCTCGATCTGCCGAAGTGCGAGCAACGTGAGTTGACATTTAACTTTTTTTTTTTTTTTTTTATATTTACCGGAAGGGCAAATGACTCCACCTGATGGTAAGTGGTAGTAGCGTCCAAACGCGACGACGGCCAGTACAGTCGGGAAGAAGGTTCTGCACTATCCGCCCTCGCCTTGCCGGCCCGCAAGATGCCTCTTCACGCCTCGTTTGAAGGAACCCGGGTTGTAACTGTATACATAATAATAAATTAAAAATTAAAATACTTCATTCAACATAGAAACATTATATTTAATTTTTTTTATAGTCAAATTAGAAGCTAACACCAGTTTGAAAGTGCTTATGTATAATATAATCAGTAAAAAGTTTCATTGTGTGTTTCTAAGTTTTTGTTACATGATAATAGATGGCGTTAGTAGTAAGTTAAATCGCGCTATCGTTTGTTACATTTGAATTACATAGAAGAGATTATTGTTTTTCGTTATTATTGCAAGGCGGTGTCAAGGATCAAACGGTATATTTTCAAAACGAAAAAAAGGTGTTATTCAAGCAAAACTAAAGTGTTTGTCTGATATTAATATAGATTATAGAAATAATATAGATATATCGTGTTTTACGGTGAAGGAAAACATCGTGAGGAAACCTGCATGTGTCTTATTTCACTGGAATTCTGCCACATGTGTATTCCACTAACCCGCATTGAAAATGCGCCACCAACCTTGGGAACTACGAACTTATGTCCCTTGTGCCTGTAATTACACTGGCTCACTCACCCTTCAAGCCGGAACACAACAATACCAAGTACTGCTGTTTTGCGGAAGAATGTCTGATGAGTGGGTGGTACCTACCCAGACGAGTAAAAATATAGCATAGTATCTGGTTAATGAGCGCCGTTTGTCGCCAGAGGTGCTGTTGTTGCTGCACCGCCACGCGATGCTGTTCCGCGAGCTCGTGAGCGAATGTTCGCACGTGCGCGCGAAGGTGCGCGCGCGCGTGCGCGGCGCGTCGTGCGTGTGCGCGCGGGCGGCGCTGCGCTCGCTGTTCGAGGCCGTCGCGCCCGTGATGACGCGCGACCATATCGAGGTTACATTCGACTCCGCTTACTATTTCATTTTAAACTTCGATTCCTTCGGATTCGGACCTCCCCCCGACCTATGTAGAAAGAATAATTAAATGTTCTTATGTTTGTACGGACAGCAAAAAAAAATAATAATATTAATTTAATTGTGTCTTATACTTATAAACTTGCGCCCCTTTAGTTAAACACTGATTTCTCTCTTTCTCTCTGTGTTATTGATTTGGCGTGGTTGGTAGATACTTGCCTTTCACGCCGAAGGTTGTGGGTTCGATTCCCACCAAAGACAGACATTTGTGTGCATGAACATGTCTGTTTGTCCTGAGTCTGTGTGTAATTATCTATATAAGTATGTATTTACAAAAGAAAAGTAGTATATGTAGTATACCAGTTGTCCGGTTTCCATAGTACGAGCTCTGCTTAGTTTGGGATCAGATGGCCGTGTGTGAATAATGTCCCGGGATATTATTATTATTATTATTATTATATGTTTATATATTGATTTGACATTCGAAAAAAAACAGCTTTGTTAAATTAAACCACTCAAACGGATATCGCCAATTTTTCTATTTTTCAATTGTTTTAAGTAATTAATTTCGCGTCATTATGCATTAATTAGTGATAAATTATGTTAACTATTACAATTCGAATAAACGCACTTGAAATTATGAACTTATAAGTGTATCAGTGGAGAAATTGGGTAAATCTTCCTCCATTAGGTAAATCCATCTTATGTTATAATTCAAAACCAAAGAATAATTCAAACGTAATTAGAATTAACTCAACCACGATATATAGCTGTCCGTTTGACGTTCCGCCAGAGTGAGATAGCAACAAAAGTCTGCTATCACTCTCGTCTCAAATTCAATCTAAATCATTGTCAGCACCACAGTCTCGTCGACAAACTCATTTCCAAAAAGGTTTTCAATATAAACAGTTATTTCGAACATACTCCCAAGAGAGTCTCTTATAATTTTTAAATATCCCATTTCCCGCCAATTTCATAACACCCGCCATTACTTTTTTTTTTAATCATCGTATGTAACTATTTAGGCAATGAATAAATTGCAATCTGCCAATTTTAAATATTTTCTGCTTTAGCACAGATTATATCACAGTGAACATGTTTTTTTTTTCCAGGAAATAATAAACACAGAAATCCTACCACTAACGACATCAAATTATTATTACGAAAAATTCACAGCGCTCTTTCTGTTGATGGACATATACAAAACGAAAGGTATCGGAGATTTGAACGAACATATAGACATACAAGCATTGGAATACGCTATAAGACACGGGAATGTAAATAATGAAACATGCGAAGCTGTAAGTGTTTTTTAAAGATATATAATATAATATAATACAACACTATTCCACTTAGCTAGTTAGAACCGCGTTAATTTTACTGGTGGTAGGCCTTTGTGCAAGCTCGTCTGGGTAGGTACCACCCACTCATCAGATATTCTACCGCAAAACAGTAGTACTTGGTATTGTTGTGTTCCGGTTTGAAGGGGGAGTGAGCCAGTGTAATTACAGGCACAAGGGACATAAAATCTTAGTTCCCAAGGTTGGTGGCGCATTGGCGATGTAAGCGATGGTTGACATTTACAATGCCAATGTCTAAGGGCGTTCGTGACCACTTACCGTCAGGTGGCCCATATGCTCGTCGGCCTTCCTATTCTATAAAAAAAATCGTTTTCCAGATATCGTGGTGTGTGCAGGCAAACCTGGTCCACAGCGATCGTCTCCTCGAAACGGCTATTGTGTGTTATGACAAGTTCCTCGAAATAAGAAGAAAGGATGCTGTAATACACCCAATTTTAAGTGCAGATGATGAACTTAGAAATGTGAGTATAGATTAAAAAAGTTAAATAGGGGATAATTCCACTGCCGGGCTAATGTCTCCACTTTTGAGGAGAAGAATTGGATCGGAAGGATCTGCTCTTTAATGGCCAAAAATGTGAGTATTTAGTTAGAAAGCCTTCGAATTGAACACTTTTGTGGATACTTAATATGTCGAAATTTCATTCAACACATTCATCTGTAAGCAGAAATGGTTAGAACGCGAATAAGGTTACTTTATTATTGTTTCATAACCGTAACAGCCTGTAAATGTCCCACTGCTGGGCTAAAGGCCTCCTCTCCCTTTTTGAGGAGAGGGTTTGAAGCTTATTCCACCACGCTGCTCCAATGCGGGTTGGTGGAATACACATGTGGCATTAAATTAGACACATGCAGGTTTCCTCACGATGTTTTCCTTCACCGTAAAGCACGAGATGAATTGTAATCACAAATTAAGCACATGAAAAGTCAGAGGTGCTTGCCCAGGTTTGAACCCACGATCATCGGTTAAGATTCACGCGGTCTTACCACCGGGCCATCTCGGCTTTTAATTTTTTTATTGTTTCATAAATTTCTTAAATTTTATTACATGTTACAGGCGACAGTCATGTTTCTCATATCAGAGACGACCCGTTCAGCCTCGAAACAACAAAAATATATCCAGCTGTGGCGGGACCTGTTCGACACTAAGAACAATGATGATGAAGTTGTGATGGAGAACGCGACGTTTGTTGCTGATGATGTGTTGGAATATTTTTTGGGTGCGCTGCAGGGCTTAGGTAATGAAGTGAGTATATATTATGTTCATTAATTGAGAATTTACTGGTGGTAGGCATTTGTGCGAGCTCGTCTGAGTACCACCCACTCAGCAGATATTCTACCGCAAAACAGCAGTTGGTATTGTTGTGTTCCGGTTTGAAGGGTGAGTGAGCCAGTGTAATTCAGGCAGAAGGGACGTAATATCTTAGTTTCTAAGGTTGACATTTCTTACAATGCCAATGTCTTAGGGCGTTGGTGGCCATTTACCATCAGGTGGCCCATATGCTCATTTTCCTACCAGTATTATAAAAATACAAAAGAAAAAATCTGATTTCCGCATATCGGTCCAATGGAGAATTTATTAAGTTATGATTATTTCTGCCTAACGTGGGATTTGACACCACTAACCTGCTCTACCCGGCTTCCGTGTAAAACATAGGAACGCTAGGAGTTGCTCAGAACACTATAAAGCGAGTCTACGTGTAATGCTTGAAAGCCCCCCCCCCCGTTACGTCACTTTTCCAGCGCTCAGCCTCTGCGTACATTTTACCGCCAAATACTTATTCTAAAACAGGACATTGAAATTTGATTATTGATGTCTTCGTTGCCTCATATAGAAGCCTTGATTTTTAAATTTATCAACTCTAGTTTGACACTGAACGTTATGTATGTTTATCAACAGGAGATGCCGGCGCGGCTGGCGTCCCAGCTGTGGGTGCTGGTGCTCGTGCTGCGGATACACCCGCGCTCGCACGCGCAGCTGTCGCGCGCGCTGAATTCGGCCGCGCGCAGGGACGCGCGCGCCGTGTGCGCGGCCGTGGTGTGCGCCGCCAGCACCGAGGTCGGGTACGAGGTGCGCGCTCAGACAGTAACTCCTAGTACTCCGCCTAAAGGAAAAAGTTTAAAATTATTTAACATCCAAAAGTAGACAGACTCCTTCTAAAATGTTTGTCATTTAAATAACTACAGAATTTCTCAAAAGCACCGAGTAACAAGATTACGTCGGTAGTTGAATTATAATCGTCTAATATTTGAATATCGAATATTAAAAAAAAAAACGATCGCTTCGAAACTATCAGCAACATCGGAGCGGCAAAGTTAAAATGTTCGCCGATAAAACGATCGTTCGTTTCAGAAATTCTCCATAGAGCAGTGCCTAGAGGACGACGAGAAGCTGGAATGTTCCCTGGCGCTCATGGGAGCTAGAAACGATACCCTGTACCGCATTTCAGAAATGATCGCCGCTCTCGAGGTACGTGTACCTATGAGACATCTGCCGAGGTCCAAGGTTCAAATTTCGGGTGACTCGATGATTACACCGGACTCCATCATCTCACACTTTGCCCTCCATTTCATAGTGGGAGAAAAGAGTGTTTTACACCCATACACCTATATTGTATAAGTTATTTCAATACTGGCGCTAATATACTGTCGGTGTTCAAATATTTACTATAACTAGTTTCCGCCCGAGGCTTGTAAGGGAGGGGGGTATGAGCTACACTGGCACACAACAATGCCAAGTACTGCTGTTTTGCGGTAAAATATCTGATGAGTGGGTGGTACCTACCCACACAAGCTCGCACAAAGCCCTACCACCAGTAAAAATACCGCTCATCTGACAACGTGTGTGAAAATTTCATGATTACATTTTACAATTTTTGTTTCTTATTCTAGAGAACAATCTCGAGTAACTTAAATATAAAAATTGCATACCTCACTTATAGGTTAACTTAACATGCATAGGAAAAACAAATAGTACATTCTTTGTAAGTAAAAGTCAAAGTTGAGATGGCCCAGTAGTAAGAACGCGTGAATCTTAACCGAAGATCGTGGGTTCAAACCCGGGCAAGCACCACTGAATTTTCATGTGCTTAATTTGTGATTATAATTCATCGCGTGCTTGACGGTGAAGGAAAACATCGTGAGGAAACCTGCATGTGTCTAATTTCACTGAAATTCTGCCACGTGTGTATTCCACCAACCCGCATTGGAGCAGCGTGGTGGAATAAGCTCCAAACCCTCTCAAAAAGGGAGAGGAGGCCTTTAGCCCAGCAGTTGGACATTCACAGGCTGTTACGATTACGGTTTTAAGTAAACTTAAAATAAAATATAACTGAATTACGTAAGCAAAAAAAAAACTATTTATAAAAAACATAACATGCAAATAACATGAACAAACAATGAAACTTTATTATAAAAATGATCGTAACAAACGGACGTAATTTTAAATATAAATGGTGACCCAAGAGCTGGTGGTGGTGGTTATTTAGCCCAAAGGCTGAGTATAGCGGTGCAGAGGCAATAGTGCCAGCGTCTTGGGCACAATGCCACAGGACAATCTTTCTTACTAGACGGCGTGTCTTTGCTATAAATTTGTAATATGTGTTTTTTTAAATTTTGTTTATTATTTTACTGGTGGTAGAGCTTTGTGCAAGCTCGTCTGCGTAGGTACCACCCACTCATCAGATATTCTACCGCAAAACAGCAGTGCTTGGTATTGTTGTGTTCCGGTTTGAAGGGTGAGTGAGCCAGTGTAATTACAGGCACAAGGGACATAAAATCTTAGGTCCCAAGGTTGGTGGCGCATTGGCTATGTAAGCGATGGTTAACATTTCTTACAGTACCAATGTCCAAGGGCGTTTGGTTACCACTTACCATCAGGTGGCCAATATGCTCGTCCGCCTTCCTGTTCTATAAAAAAAATATATATAAAAAATGTCTATACATAGTTGTAACAAATAAATAAAAATATATATTAATTAATGAAATCAATTTCAGACGATATTCACCAGTGACAAGATGGAAGCGCCTACTTTGAGCAGAGCTCTGTATGTGCTGGAGAATGTTATACAGAGACCTGGAATTAATGAGAGCGACACGATCGAAGTGAGTCCATGGGCATATTTATAATTGACTTTTGCCTTGACTTTGAATAAAGAAAAAAAAACGAGTATTTAACTTTATATGTTAAGTTTAAAATTAGAATGTTATTTATTTTGATAAGGATTCGTGCCTTGTGACAATTTCAAAATGTTTATTATATATAAGAAATATATAAGAAATAGCTAAACGCTGTCTGCACGTTTAGCTATTTCTTCCGATTTCGGCCACGGCGGCCAATCTCAAGAGAGATTAGCCAACTGCGCAGGAGATATTATAGTGCACGAGTGTGTGCGCAGATACATGTGCACTCTCTATTCCCTGACTCTCATAAACCGATGGGACGGCAATCCGACACGACCGGAAAGAGTTCAGGCGCAGGACCAACGGCTTTTCTTGTTTTCCGGGGCACGAGGGTGTGTGTGAATGACTGAGAATTTTCTGACAGAAAAACCCAATAACTTTTTATTGGCCAATAAACGACCTGGGAATTGAACCCAGGACCTCCGGGTCTGCGGCCTTACATCACTACTATCATCAGCCCCTAGACCAGTGTTTCGCAACCTTTTTTAGGCCATGCCCCACCTTCTTCTTCTTGGTCGTTTACTTCATTGCTGAAGGTCGTGTCCACTATGATCTAAGGTCTGGGTCACGATCTCTTTGAATTTTCTCCAGTCCTCTCCACGATCATCGGTTAAAATTCACGCGTTCTCACCACTGGGCCATCTCGGCTATCCCTATATATACATACAGCTTATATAAATAGCATCAAATGTAACCGAAAATTTTCTATTTTAGATAATTCGTCACATCGAAAACAGATTGAGACGAATAGACAGACAGAAAAGAGACGAAAGGATATTATATAGAGATATTATTACGTTCTTAGGTAATGTATAAATAATAAATAACTATTCGGAGATCTTAAAATTATTTTTGCATAGTTAAATTAAATTTTAATTTATATTTAATTACCACCAGCAAAGCTTTGTAGGTACTATTCACTCATCAGATATTCTACCGTAGAACAGCAGTACTTGGTATTGTTGTGTTCCGGTTTGAAGGGTGAGTGAGCCAGTGTAATTACAGGCACGAGGGATATAACATCTTAATTCCCAAGGTTGGTGGCGCATGGTGATGTAAGCGATGGTTATAATTTCTTACAGAGCCAATGTCTAAGGGCGTTTGGTGACCACTTACCATCAGGTGGCCCATATGCTCGTCCGCATTGGCGATGTAAACGATGGTTAACATTTCTTACAATTCCAATGTCCATGGCGTTGGTGACCACTTATCATCACCTGGCCTATATACACGTCCGCCTACTTATTCTATAAAAAAAAAGTAGATTTTTATTCACAACTAGAGTTTGACTCCAGCTTCGACTGTGTGTGGGGGAGGGGAGGAAATTTATCAAACTCCGTTCAGTGCTTTAGCCTTGAAATCTTAACAAAGAGTTATTTTCGAATTTATAATATAATTATAAATCTTATATATATAAGCTTCTTATTGTAGTATATAGTGGTACTCATTCCGTCGATACAGATCGCAGTTAATATCTATTCATTATATAATTTGCAGGTAAATATGGCGGAAGGTGTAGTAATACGACGACTTCGGACAATATCCTCATTGGCAAACTGGAAAATAAAATATCACTGGAGTTGCCGTATCTCGATACAACATTAAAGGTAAGTTATCTAATTAATAATAATAATAATGTCCTCCAGACCGATTTGGGCCACGGCGGCCAATCTCAAGAGAGATTTGCCAACTGCGCGGGAGATATTATAGTGCACGAGTGTGTGCGCAAATACAGGTGCATTCTCTGTTCTCTAACTCTCATAATCCGATGGGACGGCAACCCGACACGACCGGAAAGAGTTCAGGCGCAGGACCAACGGCTTTACGTGCTTTCCGAGGCACGGGAGTGTACACACTTCCAACTTCCAGACTCCGGGCTGCTACTGAGAATTTTCTGATAGAAAAATCCAATAACTTTTTAGTGGCCCGACCTGGGAATTGAACCCAGGCCTTACATCAAGCCACTAGACCAACGATTCAGCATTACCTAATTATTATAAATGCGAAAGCGAGTATGTTTATTATTTTTACTAACGGTAAAATTTTGACTTTACACAAATATTTTCTTAACTGCCACTAAAGTTTCGAAGCTGATTATTATGGACATTAAAGTACCTTTTACGATGATTCAGTAGCAAAAAGAAAAACACTAAAATGTGTTCTATTTTTTTTTTTTTTTGAATTTTTGAGATATTTAGACCGACATCTTTAAAAAAATCAGAAAAAAAATTATAACTCGAAAACTACGCATAATCGCAGAACATACATGGGGGTGATTCGGATACTCCAATAGGTGCTCTAGCTCTGGACTTTCGCTTGACACTATTTTTTGGGACATCCTGTATATGTCGGTGATGTAAACAATACGGTAGTTGATTTGACAACGGGCCGCAAGCGTTGTCAGTGTTGCATAAGACTTCGACGGAGTCCAGATGGATCGGTGCCAGGGTTCACAACCGAACGAGTACGATCGTACAAGTACGATAATTTCATAACTACGTACGATTTACGATAGTACACTACTATCGGACGTGGATTGTACGATAATTTCCTTTATGATGCAAAATTTGATAATTACACATTTGGCGGGTAGACTATCTTAATACTGAGGCATATAATATTCAAAGACGGATCCAGGTATGAGGAGCCAATACTCAAAGACCTAAGGAATAATGTATTTTTATTTACGACACGTCACAATTGTTTGAGTACCCTGTACTGACTGATTGATTAATGTATTATAATAATCTAATAGTAAATCGTTATGATTTCGTCATGCCAAATATGGAGTACAACTAAAAAGGCGATGTGCTGACGACACACACTAACCAATAACAATTATTTTTACTGTCAGCGCCATCTATTGGCTCATTTCTCTCTTAGGAACAATGGCAGCCGCTTCACGGCGCAATCCTCTCATTAGTTCCTACTTCCTGTCTGCCAATCATTTGATGCGGAGTGTTGGCAGTTACTGTCTTATGTCATTTTGAATTATTACAATATATCGCGGGATGAAAACGAAAAAAATTGTACGATGACCTTTTTTTTTTTTTTTAGTGTACTGCTGAATTCAACTGTAATTACAAGTTATTTCAAATATATTGTTATGATTTTGTATAATATTATAATCATTATCCTGTTGTACGATATTGTACGATAATTTTAAGGGCCCTGGTGCGGTAACTGGCTGGCTTTAGGTTGTGAACCCTGGTCGGTGCGAGTCGGCGACGCTTCAGTTCGGTGCCAGCTGCCGTACAGACTACGTCTAGAAACTGTCTCATGACTCTTGTAATTGTGCTAGAAGTGATTCTGGATTTGTTATCGGTTACCCGTACCCTCATTTCCCCCACAAATGTCTGATGGTGAAGATATCCGGTCACATCGACCACCTCTTCCGTTACATATATATGAATCTTAACTGAAGATTACAGATAAAAAATTTACATGTCAATAAAATGTGTTTGCTTATAATTTCAGATCAACTTAAAAGGGGTGTTGCAAGCTGCGCTAGAGCGAGAGGATGTCGGCGCTTGCGAGACACTGTGCTCTATTATCTGTGCTAACTGTAAGTATATATTCTTTTGGGTCTAGTGGTTGTCGAGGTCCTGGGTTCAAACTCGGGGCTGGAGAAATTGCCTCGTTCGGTCGATTGTTAGATTATTGTTCGGATCGTGAGATGATTGAATTGAAAATATTAGTCGAGCACTTAAATAATTTTACGAAATTGTAATCGGCGTAAGAACACTACGCTTTCAAATGTGTGCACATAGAATGTTTTTAGTTTTGATGGTAGAGCTTTGTGCGAGCTCGTCTGAGTAGGTAGCACCCACCCATCAGATACTGTAGTACTTGGTATTGTTGTGTTCCGGTTTGAAGGGTGACTGAGATCTAACTACAGGCACAAGCGACATAACATCTTAGTTCCCAAGGTCGGTGGCGCACTGGGGATGTAAGCGATGGTTAACATTTCTTACGATGCCAATGTCTATGGGCGTCGGTGACCACTTACCATCAGGTGGCCTATACGCTCGTCCGCCTACATATTCTATAAAAAAAAAACTAAATAACTCCTGTGATCTTTTCAGTGGCAAAAAAGAAAGACGACCTCCTGCAGAGCGTGCTGGTGCGCGTGCTGGCGGTGCTGGCGCGCGGCCGCGTGCGCGCGGCGGGCGGCGCGCTGCGCGGGGCGGCGCGCGCGCACGAGCTCGCCGCGGTGACTGCCACACACACATACACACACTCATACACACACTCATACACACACTCATACACTCTCTGTGTCATATTATATACGCGCGGGGCGGCGCGCGCGCACGAGCTCGCCGCGGTGACTGCCACACACACATACACACACTCATACACACACTCATACACACACTCATACACTCTCTGTGTCATATTATATACGCGCGGGGCGGCGCGCGCGCACGAGCTCGCCGCGGTGACTGCCACACACACATACACACACTCATACACACACTCATACACTCTCTGTGTCATATTATATACGCGCGGGGCGGCGCGCGCGCACGAGCTCGCCGCGGTGACTGCCACACACACATACACACACTCATACACACACTCATACACTCTCTGTGTCATATTATATACGCGCGGGGCGGCGCGCGCGCACGAGCTCGCCGCGGTGACTGCCACACACACATACACACACTCATACACACACACATACACTCTCTGTGTCATATTATATACGCGCGGGGCGGCGCGCGCGCACGAGCTCGCCGCGGTGACTGCCACACACACATACACACACTCATACACACACTCATACACTCTCTGTGTCATATTATATACGCGCGGGGCGGCGCGCGCGCACGAGCTCGCCGCGGTGACTGCCACACACACATACACACACTCATACACACACTCATACACTCTCTGTGTCATATTATATACGCGCGGGGCGGCGCGCGCGCACGAGCTCGCCGCGGTGACTGCCACACACACATACACACACTCATACACACACTCATACACTCTCTGTGTCATATTATATACGCGCGGGGCGGCGCGCGCGCACGAGCTCGCCGCGGTGACTGCCACACACACATACACACACTCATACACACACTCATACACTCTCTGTGTCATATTATATACGCGCGGGGCGGCGCGCGCGCACGAGCTCGCCGCGGTGACTGCCACACACACATACACACACTCATACACACACTCATACACTCTCTGTGTCATATTATATACGCGCGGGGCGGCGCGCGCGCACGAGCTCGCCGCGGTGACTGCCACACACACACACACACACTCATACACACACTCATACACTCTCTGTGTCATATTATATACGCGCGGGGCGGCGCGCGCGCACGAGCTCGCCGCGGTGACTGCCACACACACATACACACACTCATACACACACACATACACTCTCTGTGTCATATTATATACGCGCGGGGCGGCGCGCGCGCACGAGCTCGCCGCGGTGACTGCCACACACACATACACACACTCATACACACACTCATACACTCTCTGTGTCATATTATATACGCGCGGGGCGGCGCGCGCGCACGAGCTCGCCGCGGTGACTGCCACACACACATACACACACTCATACACACACTCATACACTCTCTGTGTCATATTATATACGCGCGGGGCGGCGCGCGCGCACGAGCTCGCCGCGGTGACTGCCACACACACATACACACACTCATACACACACTCATACACTCTCTGTGTCATATTATATACGCGCGGGGCGGCGCGCGCGCACGAGCTCGCCGCGGTGACTGCCACACACACATACACACACTCATACACACACTCATACACTCTCTGTGTCATATTATATACGCGCGGGGCGGCGCGCGCGCACGAGCTCGCCGCGGTGACTGCCACACACACATACACACACTCATACACACACTCATACACTCTCTGTGTCATATTATATACGCGCGGGGCGGCGCGCGCGCACGAGCTCGCCGCGGTGACTGCCACACACACATACACACACTCATACACACACACATACACTCTCTGTGTCATATTATATACGCGCGGGGCGGCGCGCGCGCACGAGCTCGCCGCGGTGACTGCCACACACACATACACACACTCATACACACACTCATACACTCTCTGTGTCATATTATATACGCGCGGGGCGGCGCGCGCGCACGAGCTCGCCGCGGTGACTGCCACACACACATACACACACTCATACACACACTCATACACTCTCTGTGTCATATTATATACGCGCGGGGCGGCGCGCGCGCACGAGCTCGCCGCGGTGACTGCCACACACACATACACACACTCATACACACACTCATACACTCTCTGTGTCATATTATATACGCGCGGGGCGGCGCGCGCGCACGAGCTCGCCGCGGTGACTGCCACACACACATACACACACTCATACACACACTCATACACTCTCTGTGTCATATTATATACGCGCGGGGCGGCGCGCGCGCACGAGCTCGCCGCGGTGACTGCCACACACACATACACACACTCATACACACACTCATACACACACTCATACACACACTCATACACTCTCTGTGTCATATTATATACGCGCGGGGCGGCGCGCGCGCACGAGCTCGCCGCGGTGACTGCCACACACACATACACACACTCATACACACACTCATACACTCTCTGTGTCATATTATATACGCGCGGGGCGGCGCGCGCGCACGAGCTCGCCGCGGTGACTGCCACACACACACACACTCTCTGTGTCATATTCCTCGGGCACGAGTGAAATACATATCAATTAAAAATAATAATTAAGTAAAGAAGAATTATAATTCGTTAGTTACGCGATTATCGAGATGGCCCAGTGGTTGGAACGCGTGAATCTTAACCGATGGATATTTATGTGCTTAATTTGTGATTATAATTCATCTCGGGCTTGAAGGTGAAGGAAAACATAGTGAGGAAACCTGCATGTGTCTAATTTCACTGAAATTCTGCCACATGTGTATTCCACCAACCCGCATTTGAGCAGCGTGGTGGAATAAGCTCCAAACCTTCTCCTCAAAATGGAGAGGAGGCCCTAGCCCAGCAGTGGGACTGTGTTACTGTAATTGTACTGTAACTACTGTAGTTATGCGATGTTATCTCATTCAGATAACAGTTACCATGGTAACCGCGCTTAAAATAATGGTAATTTTTTTTTTATCCCCAGACAATTACGAAGTGTATCGTCCACATACAATCGCTAATAATATACATATATATATATATATATATATATATATATATATATATATATATATATATATATGTATATTGCACTAATATTAGCTATATTATCCACTTTTAATCCGCAGTGTATAAAACAGGAGAAGTCGCATCGTACTCGGAAAATACTTCTAGAAACGTTAGAAGCGCTTCTCAGATCCGAAGCGGACGATTTGCTTCTCCAGAATGTCATTGATAGCATTATTTATTATGAAGATTTAAAATGTAAGTATAATTGGATATCTTTTTATATTATTGATATGTTCATTCGTGAAAAAAATTTATAACTAACGTTATTTAGCGGGCGAATAATCAAACAATTCTCTGTCTTCTTCTTTCATATGTCATATCAGTGATGAGAGAAAGAGAGCATTCAGTGTGTCTTTTTGTTTTTTTTTTTAATTATTTTTTAATACTCTACTTTATATATTTTAATTAATTGTTAAATAACTTGTTATTGTTAGGTTAAATACATGTTTGAATGTAAAAGTGGAAACTTTGTTGGCTTATGTGAAACTTATTTTGTTACTAAATGCTTATGTATCATGCTGTATGTTTACCAAAAAAAAAAAAATAACCAAACAGCCGCTAAGCAACGTAAGTCTAGTAATCGATGGAGAGGGGATTTATTTATTATACCTGTCATTGACTAGCCTTAAGGCGCATTTTCATTGGTCGATAAGTCGGTAGTTAGCCCGATTGCGGGGAGTACCCGCATGCGAGCTAACAACCAATGAAATCCACTGGTCGATAACACGGTCGATTAAACGTGTGCGGGTGATATAATGAAATATAAAAATAATAAATCATTAAATATTTAGAAGTCACCCGCACCCCGTATGCGGGCTCTGACGACCAGTGAAAACGATAAACTCTTTGCGGGCCCTATGGCATGCGTTACAGAAATCTCCCGCACCCCGAATGCGGGCCTTATCGACCAATGAAAATGCGCCCTGAGTCTATAGCAGCCTCTCCAGCAATTGATTCTAGATAAAATAATTGTAAACTAGCAATGGTGACGTCACGTTCACAAACCGCACCCACTTGCCAATATTAAAATTTAATATGAAACATGAAATCTTTTTCATTTCAGCTAACAAACAAGCCATCTTAGATATAATTGAAAAAATACTAGAATTAATAAGAGATAATAATTTATTATGCAAGAAATATCTACCGGATATCCTAATTAGAGTGTTGACGTATCAAGACGCGAACCTCATCAAAATCGTCACAGACGTGTTCAAGGATAAAGTAGAACTGTTCGATGAGGGCGTTTTAATGATCACCATGGATATCGTGTTCAGATTCTTGAATTCGATGAACGACAAAATGGCCGACGGTCCAATCAAAATGGCGTTGACGTTCGTTAAGAGAATCTTCGAGAACAAAAGGGATTGCCTGTACATTGTCGGTTATTATTTAAGCGTCGATGGCATTAGTTTAACAGTTTTAGTGGCGATTAAAAAGATATTCGGTATAGATAATAATACCGCGAAGATTGTAATCGAAATGTTTAAGGATAAACTGTTTTCCTGTGACGGTTTTGATGAACAGAATGGGCTATTCAGTTTTATAGCTAATTACATTGATGCGCTAATTGATGTAGACAGTGTGGTAGGTATTTTTTTTATATATATACGAAGGCAGACTAGGTGTATGGGGTGGTAAATGGTCAATACTGTTATGTGCTCTAGAGTGATTTCGGCCACGGCGGCCAATCTCAAGAGAGATTAGACAACTGCGCGGGAGATTTTATAGTGCACAAGTATGTGCGCAAATACAGGTGCACTCTCTGTTCTCTAACTCTCATAATCCGATGGGACGGCAATCCGACACGACCGGAAAGAGTTCAGGCGCAGGACTTGGCTTTACGTGCTTTCCGAGGCACGGGAGTGTACACACTTCCAACTTCTAGACTCCGGCTGCTAGTTGCTACTGAGAATTTTCTGGTAGAAAACCCCAAAAACTTTTTATTAGCCCGACCTGGGAATTGAACCCAGGACCTCCGGGTCTGCGGCCTTACATCAAGCCACTAGACCAACGAGGCAGTCAAAGGTCAACACTAGACTAGCACTGTAAGAAATATTAACCATTCCTTACATCGCCAATGCGCCACCGACCTTGGGAACTAAGATGTTATGTCCCTTGTGCCTGTTATTACACTGGCTCACTCTTCCAACTGGAATACAACTTAACGAAGTTTTGGTGTTTAGTGGTAGAATACGTGACAATGTGATGCTTGGTACCTGGACAGGTTAGCACAAAGCCCTTCCACCAAATAGGGTCATCAGACACATGTGGCCATATTTAACTGGTTTGTTCATAGTATAGTCTATGTATGTATGTAGCTTATACGACTGTCCATACCGAAGACTCCTGGGTTCGAATCTTGGATCTAGCCAATTAAAAGCTATTGTCTTTTTCTATCCAAGAATTCTCAGTACAAGGCGAGTTATTTTTTATGTAAGAATAAAACGGGTAGGAAGGTCATTTGATGTTGACCGACCATTGACACTTGCGACACTGGAAGGAGCACACATCGTTGCCAGCCTTTAAGAAATGAGTACACTCTTTTCTTGAAGGTTTCTGTATCGTTTCGGTTCTACAGAGATTTTAAAGATGTGGTCTCACTCTGTGTGCACACTCCCGCGTTGTTACTGCGGATGAACTCTGCGAATGTCAGACGCCACAACCGTTTTATTTTAAATACTGGTGGTAGGGCTTTGTGCAAGCTCGTCTGGGTAGGTACTGCACTCATCAGATATTCTACCGCAAAACAGCAGTACTTGGTATTGTTGTGGTCCGGTTTGAAGGGTGAGTGAGCCAGTGTAATTACAGGCACAAGGGACATAAAATCTTAGATCTCAAGGTTCGTGGCGCATTGGCGATGTAAGCGATGGTTAACATTTCTTACAGTGCCAATGTCTAAGTTTGGTGACCACTTACCATCAGGTGGCCCATATGCTCGTCCGCCTTCCTATTCTATAAAAAAAAAAAATAGACTTCTATTGAATATATATAAACGCGTGACCTTGTTTAATTTATTCTTATCATATTTCAGAATACATATAAGCTCGTATCAAGAGGAATTAAAAAACTGACACCGGAGTCCATTGTGTCGCAGAATACCGACCTGTCGAGATGTCTCTCATTATTGAAGAAGACGAAAGATTATGATCAGATTGCTATGAACAAATGCCTAGAGAACGTTCTGAAAAGGTTACCATTAAAAAAAATGACTAGATCCGTAGAGAGATATGCATTCGAAGCAAAATACGAGATATGCGTGCACGCTTTGAATATATTAACGGATTCGTTCGATTGGCACGACGTGCCAATTTTGATAAGGTACTCCGATTATATGAAATTCTGGCTGCAATGGATTCTGAGGTTGGACTGCTCGGGATACATCGAAAGATGTCTGAAACCGAAGATGGCGTATTTGTACGACGTTATCGACGTTTCGTTGAAGTTTTATAATGATGAAGAAGCAGTATCAATATTTTTAAGAAGTAAGTAATGAATTACGAGACCAAATCGCACGATCACTATAACTTTGCCGCTGGGACGTCCAGAGGCGTCTGGTGTTGTGACGTTGAGCGTTACAACTCGACCCGCGTATAAAGAGCTCAGAAATATTTAATTATGTTGTTGTTACTCGTGTACAATCGCCCAGCATCAAGCTGCCAAATGTATCCGAATTGATTTTGAACTCTGTCTGTGTGTGTGTGAAATTCGACAGATGTGCGTAACAATAAACTGCTCCAATGCGGGTTGGTGGAATACACATGTGGCAGAATTTCAGTGAAATTAGACACATGCAGGTTTCCTCACGATGTTTTCCTTCACCGTAAAACACGGGATGAATTATAATCACAAATTAAGCACATGAAAATTCAGTGGCGCTTGCCCGGGTTTGAATCCACGATCATCGGTTAAGATTCACGCTTTCTTACCACTGGGTCATCTCGGCTTTTTCACAAGGATTCATCTTCACAAAATCCCGCTTGTATAATATTGTTATTATGTACGGCTTATATATATATATATATATATATATATATATATATATATATATATATATATATATATATATATATTTGTAGTGGCTCAGAAATCGCATGTGTCATTCGTGAGGTCTTTTTTACCGGCGACTTACAATGCCTTGGTAAGGAGACCGTACTCGTTGATGCTGGCTTGTACGAGACAGTGCTGCGCGCTGGTGAACGACGTCGTCATGTACGCAGTGAGGAGGAACAGGGGGGATGAGGTGGTGGACCTCGTCGACGTGGTGAGTGGACGTTTTGTAATAATTAAAAAAATATAATAACGATATCCTGGGGCATTATTCACACACGACCATCGGATCACAAACTAAGCAGAGCTCGTATGGAAACCGGACAACTGATATACTACATATACTACTTTTCTTTTGTAAATACATACTTATATAGATAATTACACCCAGACTCAGGACAAACAGACATGTTCATGCACACAAATGAGTCCTTGGTGGGAATCGAACCCACAACCTTCGGCCTGAAAGGCAAGTATCTACCAACCACGCCAACCGTCCCGTCAATATAAATATATGTTATAAAAAAAAGGTATTTGAATTGTAATATTTTGATCGATTAGTTTGTACGTATTGTATGACTGTTGGTCTAGTGGATATGTATAAGGGCGCAGATCCAGAGGTCCTGGGTTCGAACCACAAGCTGGGTCGATATAAAGTATTTCTGACGAATATTCTCAGTAGCAGCTCGGAGTCTTGCAGTGGCCCGGGCGGTGCGCAAGTAAAGCCGTTGGTCTTGCGTTTAAACTCTTTCCGATGGTGTCGGATTGCCGTCCCATCGGATTACGAGAGTAACAGAGAGTGCACCTGTGTCTGCGCACACACTTGTGCACTATAATATCTCCTGCGCAGGTGGATAATCGCTCTTGAGATTGGCGTTGGCCGAAATCGGTCTGGAGAACATATATATGTGTATATGTACTATATATATGTTATAAAATAAAGTATTTAAATTTTATTGAAATAAATTATCTATTGAGATTCTTCTTCTTCCTGCCCTTATCCCACTACGTGGGGTCGGCACAATATGTTTTTTCCTTCCACTTCACTCAGTCACTCGTCATCTCAGCACTTACACCTTTCATACACATATCCTTTTTTAGGCAATCCATCCACATTTTCTTCGGCCTCCCCCGTCCAGATCCATCAACATTCACACTCATCACCGTTTCGGTAACATACCCTTCATCCCTCCTCATCACATGCCCATACCAAGCTAATCTGAATTATCTAATGAGATTAATCTGTGCTATTGAAATTGTTAATAAAACCCTCTGCCTCGGTACATATCAATCAATCTCATACATATATTTAATAATTATTTCAGGTATGGCCGATTTATTCGCTCTTATCGACCTTCGGCCAGAAGTACTCCATATTACTGAATTTGTCTTCGAAGCTGACGCCGAGTTCGAAGCCGATGCAGTGGGTCGCCGATACAATAATGGCGGGGAGTCTCAACGAGAAGTTGAAATTGATCGTGTTTTTGGATGATGATAACCAGTGAGTATTTTCTGTAAGTTTTTAATTTAGTGCCCACACGACATACAGTGAGAATTATGAATTGACAGCTTTACGAATTAGCTCTAAGATTAATAATTGCAGTACTTATAGGAAACCACGACACGCAAGATACACTGATTATTTAAAATTTATAATTAAAAAAAAAATACGTAAAGTTAAACTTAACAGCCTGTAAATGTCCCACAGCTGGGCTAAAGGCCTCCTCTCCCTTTTTGAGGAGAAGGTTTGGAGCTTATTCCACCACACTGCTCCACATGTCACTATTGGTAAAAGAATTTTCAAAGTCGCTTCAGTAGATCCAGATATTACCCCCCACAACCTTACAACACAAACTTCATCTCTTTATAATATTAGTATAGATGAACAAATTTTAAAACAGAGATAAGTTCTTATGCCGAAAATAAATACTTTGAGCCGAGATGGCCCAGCGGTAAGAACGCGTGAATCTTAACCGATGATCGTGGGTTCAAACCCGGGCAAGCACCACTGAATTTTCATGTGCTTAATTTGTGATTATAATTCATCTCGTGCTTTACGGCGAAGGAAAACATCGTGAGGAAACCTGCATGTGTCTAATTTCACTGAAATTCTGCCACATGTGTATTCCACCAACCCGCATTGGAGCAGCGTGGTGGAATAAGCTCCAAACCATCTCCTCAAAAAGGGAGAGGAGGCCTTTAGCCCAGCAGTGGGACATTTACAGGCTGTTACGGAAATACTTTAAGTAGTTTTAGGAACATTATGTTTTTTTTTCTGTACTTCTGAACACATCTGTCTCATTCCCAATGTGCATTGTTATTTATTCATTCATTTGTTTGGACCTCCAATAGTTGTACATAAAACAGATCCAACATATGCATTATATTTACTCGAAATTAAAGTGTGTACTACCAATTGCAGGAGAACACACTATTCCCAATTATAATTATGATTTTTAGAATTTGCTTAAAAGTAATTTAACAATAAGTAACTATAACTGTAATAAAAAAAAAACTGCTACGAAGATTTAGATACAAAATATATACTGCCTTTAATTATAGGTGATAATTTAATAAAGCAATGGCTTAAGATTAAATATAACGACAAAAAAAAAAACAATAAATAAATTTAAAATAGTAACAGATTATAAAAATAAGCCCAATACACTTCAAACACATAGCCTTTGTTACGCAATCCACCCACATTTTCTTCGGCCTCCCCCGTCCAGATCCATCAACATTCATACTCATCACCATTTTGGTAACATGCCCTTCATCCCACCTCATCACATGCCCATACCAAGCTAATCTGAATTATCTAATGAGATTAATCTGTGCTGTTGAAATTGTTCTAATCTCAATTAAGTGATAATTTAATAAAACAATGGCTGAAGATTAAATAGAACGACAAAAAAAAATTGAAATAGTATAAGATTATTAAAATAAGCATAATAACTTTACTTTTGTTTTAAATATAACTTGGTCATTTTTTTTAACTAAAAATGCTATCGTTAAAAATATCTACATCTGGATCAATGTGTAGCAATGTCCCGAGCACTCGTACTATTTTTTATTTATCTATATGTTTGAGTAAGGAAAACAGACGCCAGGAACACAACAGCATGGCGTATACCTGCGTACAACCCGTGTCTAACGCGCTTGTCCGCAGCGTCCGCAGCACGCTGGCGGCGCAGCTGTGCCCGCGGGCGGCGGGCGCGCGCTGGGCGGGCTGCGCGCGCGCGGCGCTGGGCGCGCTGGGCGCGGGCGGGCGGCGCGGCCTGCTCGACCTCGTGGCCGCGCTGGCGGAGGGCACCGGTACCGAGCCTTGCTCACTCACCCCGCCATCTTGGGTGCCAAATCACTGAATTTAAATTAAAACATTTTGGAGCAGTTGTCTGCTGGACACTCACAAAAAACTAAATTTTACAGATCGACCACCCTATATAAAAATAGATAAAATTTCCTATAAAAAACTTTAGTGCACTAAACGGACATCATTTAATAAAAAAAAAACATCCCGCTATTCAAACGTCCAATATTCTAACAAGTTATTATTCTATCGTTTCACAGTTGACCACTCGTACTGCTGGTGGGACGACGCAATGGACACGTGCATGTCTGCATTGGCGCCGCGGGCCGACATGTACACGTTGCAGTACGTGTACTCGCGCACGTTCCGCGGGCGGGGGTCGGGGATTTGCGACCGACTCATGGTGCCGCTGTTGAGGTAATATTTATCTGTAAAATATAATTCATATAAAACTAGTTTTCGTCAGCAGCTTCACCCGCGAGTAGGTATAAAAAAGCCTATATTCCTTATTCAAGTTTACTTCATATCGGATTTCATCAAAATCGGTTCAGTAAATTAGCTGTGAAAACGTCAGATAGACAAATCTACTGACGTGTTTATAATATTAGCAAAGATGGAATAATTCTCAAATGTGTTGAAGTTATAAATATCTATATTCAAAATGTAACTAAAAATAACAATAACACAAAAGTAATTTTTTTTTTAAGAATAGGAAGACGGATGGTCATACGGGCCACCTGATGGTTAGTGGTCACCAACGCCCATAGACATTGGCATTGTAAGAAATATCAACCATCGCTTATATAGCCAATGCGCCACCAACCTTGGGAACTAAGATGTTATGTCCCTTGTGCCTGTAATTATATTTAATTTTATTATAACGGCACGCGTCGTCCGAACGGCGCTACTATGTGTACTACGAGTGAAGTTAGCAGCAAACCGTTGTGAGTGCAACTATATCAATCGAAGGAAGAGTAAAGATAAACAAACCTCAGATTAACATATTCCACGCGATTCGCTAACAACTCTGCTGTATTACGAAATAGTAACAGTTCTCGTCTAATCTTCTTCTTCTTCTTCTTCCTAGCGTTTTCCCGGCCTAGAAATGCCAGGGTCCGCTTTCCTACATCTTTGCCTCCACTTTGCCCGATCGAAAGCGTCGTCTTTAGTGAGATCGTGCTCTCTCATATCGTCCCTCACAACATCGAGCCAGCGCTTCTTGGGCCTGCCGCGGGATCTAGGGCCTTCGACAACAAAGTCCAGGCATCGGTTCCCAACGTAGTCTGGCGGTCTGCGGCTAATGTGACCAAACCAACGGAGACGGCTTTCCTGCAACTTATCCGCTACATCGCAAACGCCAAGGCTACCACGGATGTGCTCGTTACGAATACGATCTAGTCGCGTAACGCCACACATCCACCGCAGCATCTTCATTTCCGCGACGTGAAGTTGCTGAACATGTCTCGCGAGAGCTGGCCACGTCTCGCTGCCGTACAATAACACCGGTCGGATGATGCACTTGTACACAAGGCCCTTTAATTTCACCGGTATCCTGCGATCACAGATTACCCCGGTGACTTCCCGCCATTTGGCCCAAGCTGCGTTTATTCGAGCTCTGACGTCGTGGTCGATCGTACCAGAGTCGTGCAGTACGGACCCGAGGTATTTAAATTTTTCCGTCTTGATAACGGATTCTCCGCCTATCTTTATGGGTTCGGGGTCCGTACTGCCACAGGCCATATACTCGGTCTTCGCAACATTTAGCATCAGACCACCCCTCGCTAGCACACCCTTCCACTGGTTCACCTTTTGCTCCAATATCTGCTTGTCCTCATCTACCAGTGCAATGTCATCAGCATACATCATGAGCCAGGGAGACGGCTCATGGGCTTTCGCTGTGACAACGTCAAGCACTACACTGAACAGAAAAGGACTCAGGGCCGAGCCTTGGTGGACACCAACTGTGATCGGGAAAGGGTGCGTGTCGCCAACGGCGGTCCTTACTATTGATTCCGAATTATGGTACATGTCTCGGATAATGTCAATATAGATTTGTGGCACATTCTTCATCTTCAAAGCCCACCAGATTATTTGGCGTGGGACGCAGTCAAATGCCTTCTGCAGGTCTAGAAACGCCATGTACAGCGGCTTCTTCTTTTCTCTATGGGCCTCGGTTAGTATTCTTAGGGCGAAGATGGGGTCTATGGTTCCACAGCCTGGGCGAAACCCATACTGACATTCCGAGACGGTACATTCTTGCCGAAGCCTTGAATCGATAACGCGTTCGAAGAGTTTCATGGTGTGGCACATAACCTTAATACCGCGGTAGCTTTCGCAGTCCTGTACACTACCTTTGCCTTTATAAACTGGAGTAATGATACTCAATCTCCAAGAGTTGGGCATCTTCCGGCTAGTAAGTATTCGGTTAAAAAGGTCAGTAAGTAGGTTCACACCATGAGAACCCATCGCTTTCCACGCTTCAATCGGCAGGTCGTCAGGGCCTACGGCTTTTCGGTTCTTCATTGTACGAAGACATTTGAGTACCTCGTCAGGTGTTACCGGTGCACCAAGTCCGAGATTAGGAGGCAGTTCTGGAGGAGACACATTAGCGTGTTGTGTGCTAAGCAACACGTTAAAGTAGCTGCGCCACCTCTCCTTCACCTTAATTGCATTGCAAACCAAAGTGCCATTAGAGTCTTTGACACAAAGACATTTTGTTATGTCTTGTGTCGCTTTCTCCCGAGCCTTTGCCAAACGGAAGATAGTCTTTTGGCCCTCGTTTGTCTGGAGCGTGTCATACAAAGGTGACAGCGTCTGGTAACGGGCTTTGGCAACTGCTCGTTTGGTGGCACATTTAGCTGCTTTATACGCGTCTCGGTCTTCAGGAGATTTGGTCTCTTGCCACTTCTTAAACTGTGTCTTTTTCTCTCGAACTGCCTCCTGTACTGAGCCATACCACCACCACGTCTCCTTGTCGATGACCCGGCCTCCCTTCGAAGTGCCAAGCACCTGTTTTCCAATGGTATTCACTGTTGACTGGATCCTAGACCATTGACTATCTACTGATTCTTCTGTGTCTGTGCTTAACTTGGAGCTAGCTACGAATTTACAGAATTCATGCTGTTTTGGTCCATTCAACAGCCACCATTTAGTTTTAGGTCTGCTTCGTTCAGGCACTTTTTACTTGGTACTACCAGCAAATCCATGACAAGGATGCGGTGTTGTGTTGTGAGGCATTCCCCAGGAATCACTTTGCAGTTAGTCACTCTACCAATTTGGCTTCTTCTTATGAGCAAGTAGTCGATCTGGGTGGAGTGCGGCCCACTTTTATAGGTGATGAGGTGCTCGGGTTTCTTTTGGAAGAAAGTGTTAACTATGGCAAGGTCTGATAATAAGCAGGTGCTGAGAATTGACTCCCCCTCTGCATTCTCACGACCATAGCCGAAGCCGCCATGTACACGTCCATATTCACGTGACTCCTCACCAACATGGCCGTTCAAATCTCCACCAATCACGATGCTCTCGGTGTTCGGAATGCAGCGGAGCATGTCTTCCAAGTCATTCCAGAAGGCTTCTTTCTCCGATGCAGAGCCACCGACCTGTGGAGTGGAGGCGCTAATAAGATGAGTAATTACTCCTTCTATCAGTAGCTTCACCCGGAGAAGTCGGTCGCTCAGTCTATCGACTTCTAGAATACCGTTCTGGAGTGCCTCAGATAGTACTACGGCCACACCGTTCTTCCCTGAGGGGGAGCCGGAGTAGATCAACTTGTAACCCAGTCCGATATCACGGGACTTGTTGCCCTTCCAACGAGTTTCTTGCAAGAATGCAACGTGAACCCTGCGCTTCGTCAGTACGTCAGCCAGTTCAAGGGAGCGACCTGTGAGAGAGCCGATGTTCCAGGTGGCAAAGCGGAGCTTCTTTTTAGGTACTTGCTTCTTTAGCCGTGCCCGTACTTGACACGGTAGCCCTTTCCCACTTGTCGCAGGTTTAGGGCGATGTGCCTGCGCGTCGTTTTGCGGCGACGCCCTAGCCATTGTACCTAAAATTCTTTTTTCCACTTCCATAGTAAATGGCGGGTACTGGTTTTATAAGGAGCGACTGCCGTCTGACCTCCCCAACCTATAGTAGGGAACCAGTTCAGGATAGAGGGATATTGAGGAAATTTGGTGGGAATTTAAGGTATAAGGATACTTATGCCACGGAAAACACATGGTGTAGCATAAGTAGCTCGGAGAAGGCGGGGTCGCGTGCCCGTATGCTTATATCACTTATACCGGACAGGTACAAAGATACAAACACCTCCTGCCTGCAACAGTTCTCGTCTAATATATAATAATAATAATATCCTGGGACATTATTCACACACGTCTGATCCCAAACAAAGCAGAGCTCGTACTACGGAAACCAGACAACTGATATACTACATATACTACTTAGTAAATACATACTTATATAGATAATTACACCCATAATCAGGACAAACAGACATATTCATGCACACAAATGTCTGTCCTGGGTGGGAATCGAACTTACAACCTTCGGCGTGAAAGGCAAGTATCTTCGCCAACCGGCCCGTCATATATATATATATATATATATATATATATAACTCAACACTATTACATTACTATATTATTACTTTAATTTTACTTACAAAGTTCCGAAAACAACATGGCCGAATAAAAAAAACTCGATACAATAATAAATATCATAGATAATCAAGATCTCGAAAACCAATGATATCGCATTAATTCAAGGTCAAAGTTGTTTAGTACACTCGACGCCTATAGACATCACAGCAGTTACGTACTATGTCTGCATTGAACATTGTCCACAGATACGTAAAGCCGTCTCTCTGCGAGGAGTTCCTGTCCACCATCCTCAGTGATCTGCTGACATTGCTGATGTTGACTCCGAGAGCGATAACCAATCATTACTCGTACGAGAAATGCGTGATGGATTACGTGAGGGCGTTCCGGATTATCCAGGTCGCGTTCGAAAGGGTAAGACTTTATATATAATTCGCCTGCGTGTTAGGGGGTGGGGGGGAGGGGTTAGGTACCATACGTCCTTCACTCCTGTCAACTTACAAGTGAAAGAGTAACAAACTAATTCGCTTTTGCTTTCATGATACTAGTAAGAATGATAGCAATAACTTACCATAGTAATAAAATAAACCCCACCCTAAGTAAGTACCACCCACTCATCACACATTCTACCCGTAACAGCCTGTGAATGTCCCACTGGTGGGCTAAACGCCTCCTCTCCCTTTTTGAGGAGATGGTTTTGGAGCTTATTCCACCACGCTGCTCCAATGTGGGTTGGTGGAATACACATGTGGCAGAATTTCAGTGAAATTAGATACATGCAGGTTTCCTCACAGGAATTATAATCACAAATTAAGCACATGAAAATTCAGTGGTGCTTGCCCGGGTTGGAACCTACGA
This sequence comes from Nymphalis urticae, assembly GCA_905147175.2. Classification (NCBI taxonomy): domain Eukaryota; kingdom Metazoa; phylum Arthropoda; class Insecta; order Lepidoptera; family Nymphalidae; genus Nymphalis; species Nymphalis urticae. The sequence goes on from LR990009.1 coordinate 859,829, forward strand.
TCATCGGTTAAGATTCACGCGTTCTTACCACTGGGCCATCTCGGCTACAATTATTTCTTACGTTCAATATTATCCACGTTGCGTTCGAAAGGGTAAGACTTATAATTCGCCTGCGTGTTAGGTGGGGGGGGTCCTGTCTAGTTACTTTACATTAAAAACAAATTCCAGGTGCCAAGAGAGAACATAGAGTCTCCAAGGTCGATGCTGTACAGCAAGTTGAATGACACGATGGGTAACATTCCGTTCTATTTGGTCTGCATGGTCTGCAAGCTCAGCTACGCTCTGAGGACGAAGGTTTCGTGTCCAGAGGGCGCTAGTCAGGCCATGGAGAAGATTTGCAGGTATATTTGTTTGTTGATATTTTTATAAGAATATTAGTTATTTATGTGTTAAAATATAAGCGCTCGGAACACATTACTGAGAGTTCGAGCGTGATGACGTCAGCGTGAGATTTTGACTATCGGACGGCCAGGCAAACGCGACCAAAGCGCCATAGGTACACAGTGGAACTTCCCCGCCTACGTACGACGCGCTTTGAATCCACATTTATTATTCGCACTGCGAAACTGTGGAATGCTTTGCCTGAGTCCATATTTCCTGATAGTTACAATGTAGGTGTGTTCAAATCCAGGGTAAACGGGTTCCTTCTGAGCAGGCGCGCTCCATCCTAGACCGTGACTATGCTTAAGATCAGGCAAGTCAACGGTCAAGCGCTTGCCTATTAACTGTAAAAAAAAACAGATTTGTTTTTGTGTGTTAATGTGTGCGTGAGATCGGTACACGAGCTCGCATGTTCACACAACAATTCTCGTGAGTAACTTGGCGCTCACGCCATAAGATACTTATATATTAAAAAGAATAAATAAATCAAATATATACACACACATTAGCGTGCAATTTGAAAATCTTAAACTTATATAAAAGATAATACATAACAAATAGAATTGAATTTGAATTATATATATATTTTTTTATTTTACTAATACTATTTATTTCACACCATTCATTCAATAGTAATAATCTAAGAAAAACATTATTCATTTAAAATATGTAATTTACAAAACAGAAATATAACCCAATTTCAATGTAATTTTTTTTTAATAACGTCAAATTTTAAATAGTCTCTCCTGGTTCCTACGCAAAGCTGCCCATAATGCAGGCCGCATTTCCACGCTGTATAGCATTGAACAACCTCTGCGCCAAGTAGGACCCGGATTATAATCAACTACTTTTATTTTGTTCCCAGGTCGTTTCATTGTGCTAGTTACAATTGCATGGCGACCGCGATCGTCCTCAAAGATCCGAAGCCGCAGGTGTACGCCACCGTCTTCGATGAGAACTACTGGTGCAAGCTCATCGGAGACGAGGACATCGAACTGCCGATCAAGGAACAGTGGGTGAGAACATGGCTATATATATTGACGGGCTGGTTCGCGTGATTGGTAGATACGTGTCTTACACGCCGAAGGTTGCGGGTCGGAATCCCACCCAGGACAGACATTTGTGTGCATGAACATGTCTTTTTGTCCTGAGTCTGGGTGTGATTATCTATATAAGTATGTATTTACAAAAGAAAATTAGTATATGTAGTATATCAGTTGTCCGGTTTCCATAGTACGAGCTCTGCTTAGTTTGGGATCAGATGGCCGTGTGTGAAAAACGTCCTAGGATATTATTATTATATATGGCACAAATCAGCCATATTAAAACTTTTTATAGCCAGTTACTTGCTTAATTAGAATAACAATTGAAATGGTTGAAATTATAATATGTGTCCACGCATAGCACGAAATGTCACGCCATCTATCGGCATTGCAGCGTAAAATCAATTTAAAAAATAAATAATTAATAATCGAAATTGTTCATTAGAGATTATACTGTGAATCTCGAATTGAAGATAATGAGTATGCTTACAGAGGAAGCGCGTGACCCACCAGGCCGTGCCCGCGTCGCTTAGCGAAGTACGCACGGGGACACGTAGCGACGTGCTCACGCGCACGCCCATGTTCACACGTACGCTGTCAGAGAACCCCCTAGTTTACGATCTGGTGCAGGAGCCTGAAGAGGTAGACAACTATTGTTTTTAAAACACTGTTTGAAATGCAAGAAGCAGACTTTAATTTTTATCTTTAATTTCTAGATTTAATCTGTGAAATATGTACGTGTGTGTGTGTATGGTGATAAAAAAAAATGTTTATTCAGAAGTTGATATATGTTGGTTAACTTCTGGATAAATTAGAATGAATGAACAATAAACGTTTCAATAAAAAAATCATTTATTTAAAAAAAAAACAATTCGATTTATCGGAATCAAAAGTAACCGATGACTTTTAACCTTTCAGGTGGGGCAACCTCAAGAGATACAGGTGTCGGACAACCCTCTCAATCGTCACCCATGTTCCGCCGTGCTCAGCTCGTTGCTGGCGGCCGTTGGGAGCCGGGGCGTCGACGTGTTGGGCCCACTGGAGCGTGCACTAACCGAGGGTCCCACTCCCGTCGCCTGGTTACTAGCTCAGGTGACATATCATGTGTCTTAACGACGTGTCAAAAATACATATTTTGAACAATACTAGCGACTCATATTTCAAGATTGCTTATACGAGGTAGCTACGTAAATAATAATGACACAGTGGTGTATGACGTCACTGCTCATGTGAACCAATAGTCCGAGTGCGCGTGTGCAGGCCGTGGTCAACAGCCGGGCCGCGCTGCGGGCGCGCGCGCCGGCGCTGCAGCGCGCGCTGCTCGCCGTGCTGGCGCGCACCGCGCCGCGCCGCGTGCTCAACGCGCTGCACGTCGACATCGTGAGTACAGCTCCACCCTTCGGGCACGATACTACTTAGCTTTGTTCCCAAGGTCAATGGCGTCGTCATCAGCGGGGGGTCCTTCCGCCTATCTATTATCCTAATAATTACTAAGATTAATAATTAATAATATAAGATTTTTCTTAATGTATCGAGAGTACGCTTAAACAACAGGTAAGGCATTATATACATAGGATACATTCTCGAACAGGGTATAGAGCTCTGTTCCAATCGAAGGAGTAAAGATGTACAAGCCTTATATCTACATATTCCACGCGATTCGCTAACAGCTCTGCTGTATTACGCACTACGAACAGTTCTCGATTAATATATCTCTATATATAACACGACACTATTACACTTGACTACTTGAATATTTTTTTATTTCAGTTGGATACTTTAATATTTTGGCGGGAAAATGCGAGCGAAAACACCGATTTGACCATAGAGTATATTATAAATACAGCCATAAGTAACAAACACAGGCACAACGTGTATTGGATGTTGGTCCACAAGTTGGACAAACTTTTGGAGATATGGAAAGAGGCTCGACCGAATTGGACGTCGTTCGAAAAACATTTCATAGGTACGTTTATTTATTTTAGCCTGTGAATGTCCCACTGCTGGGCTAAAAGCCTCCTCTCCCTTTTTTAAAGACAAGATTTGGAGCTTATTCCACCACACTGCTCCAATGCGGGTTGGTAGAATACACATATGGCCTTACCACTGGGTCATCTCGGCCCAGCTACATATTACATTAAAAAAAAAACAATTATTAATCTAATACTAATACTTATGTTATATGATATTCTAGATCCAAACTCGGACTTGTTAAAAGTTTGCCTGCAAATCCTGAAGCGTATTACAAAACGCGGAGTCCAGATACCTCAGTTGATACCAGCTCTATTGGCAGCGATAGAGTCCAAGAGGTGTGTGTCAGAGGTTTCCATACTGTTCGGCCTGGTTATGGCCGTCGACGATAAGAGGGGAGACTACATCCATTGGTAAGGAAACGCGACTGTTTTTTTTTTTTAGAACAGGTGGTCGAGCGTATGAGCCACCTGATGGTAAGTGGTCACCAAACGCACTTAGACATTGGCATTGTAAGAAATGTTAATCGCTTACATCGCCAATGCGCCACCAACCTTAGGACCTAAGATGTTATGTCCCTTGTGCCTGTAATTACACTGTCTCACTCACCCTTCAAACCGCAACACAACAATACCAAGTACTGCCGTTTTGCGGTAGAATATCTGATGAGTGCAGTACCTACCCAGACGAGCTTGCACAAAGCCCAACCACCAGTAGTTTTTGATGTGTAACAACTTAGCACTAATTGAGACTCCGAGCGTAAGATTTCGAGCGTCGGATGACGTCAGCGTTAGATTAGTTCATCAATTCTCGTCATTTTCTGTATATATTTTCTTTTGTTTTCAAGGTACCTGAAAATTTTGGAGAGATTGCGTAAAAGCGATGTAGCCGCCTACGTAAGGTGTCTGTATTACGCTCAGAAAGGATACCCAGAATGCTGCGACGAGGTCAACTTCCGGTAAGAGTTTCTCCATCCGATCATCCACTGGCAAACCGACAAATTGTCAATTTCATGTCAGGACATCTCGTTCACATGGGACAGTCAAAAATATTATGTATCCATACCTAGTTATTACATATATATCTATACAGTATCTTTGCAAGCCAGGCCTTGGATTACATAAGCCGAACAGTCCAGAGACGTAATATATATATATATATATATACTCTTCATTTATTCTCTCATAAAAAAACTCTTCTTCTCTCCTTTTTGAGGCTTGGAGCTTAATCCACGCTACGAGCTACTCCCATGCGGGTTGGTGGATAAACGTAGCACTTCGATCCGCCACACGTTGCCTCACGATATTTTCCTTCACAGAGCACGAAGATGAATTACAAAAACAAATAACGCACATGAAAATTCATTGGAGCCTGTCCGGATTTGAACTCGTGATCATATGTTAAGAATTTAAGATACATTTTTATATTTTTCCAGATCAATAACAGACTTGACACCTAAAATCTATGGTCGCGAGAAAATGAAATGTCTCGAGATATTGTCAACGTACGTGCTGACGGCTCGACGGACTGACCACGTGATGTCGATGTTCGAGACGGTGAGGTTGGAGGAGAACCTTAACACCGTTGAGGGATTGAAATTGGTATGTACATCACTATCGCAAAGTATATAAGAGTATATAAGCTAATAGGGTTAATGGTCACTTTTCCGTATAGTAACAGCCTGTTAATGTCCCACTGCTGGGCTAAGGCCTTCTCTCCCTTTTGTGGAGAAGGTTTGGAGCTTATTCCACCACGCTGCTCCAACGCGGATTGGTAGATACACGTGGCAGAATTTCAATGAAATTAGACACATGCGGGTTTCCTCACGATGTTTTCCTTCACCGTCAAGCACGAGATGAATTTCCGTACACTAGATAAAATTATACTACTTTATTGAATGCTTATAGTTGTTCTTAATAAATAAAAAAAATTGTAGGTATGTTCTCTATGCGTTCCTAAACCATTGAGTCTGTGATGAAACGTTCGTGAGGTGTTCGACGTACGCCAGCGAAGGATAGGATAGGATCTTCCATAAAAAAATAATTTTATCCTTCAATATAAATACTAAGATACACCATAGGCCGTGCCTATGATGCACCATAGACAATACATCTGTGGAGAATTGTTCGTTTAAAATTCGGTTAAATAGTTTTTGAGTTTATCCGTTACAAACAAACATTTAAAATAGTCAAATCTTCTCTTTATATTATTAGTATAAATAGTTACTTATATTTACTTAACACCTGTAAGTCTTTAATAAAAAAAAAATGGTACGAGTGCAAAGTACTCACGAGAATTGATGTCAGATTAACGAATCTTACGCTGACGACATCTGACGCTCGAACCCTCAGCTAGTGTATCTTATGTATATATCAGCTTACCGCCGTCCACTGCTGAAAAGCCTCCCCCATAGAACGCCAACCATCCCGATCTTGGGCAGCCCGCATCCATCCCGTACCTGCCACCTTTTTCAAATCGGTCGGTCCACCTTGCAGAGCGTCCTACTACGTTTGAATCTCTAATGAGCTGACCATTTGTACCACGCAACCCTAAAACCTACCGCAGTGGCGCCATGGAAACCGCCATCTCAGCAAGTTTCGCTCCATTGTATGATCGACGCGTGTATCTTAACTGATGATCGTGGGTTCAAACCCGGGCAAGCACCACTGAATTTTCATGTGCTTAATTTGTGATTATAATTCATCTCGTGCTTTACGGTGAAGGAAAACATCGTGAGGAAACCTGCATGTGTCTAATTTCACTGAAATTCTGCCACATGTGTATTCCACCAACCCGCATTGGAGCAGCGTGGTGGAATAAGCTCCAAACCTTCTCCTCCAAAAGAGGAGAGGAGGCCTTTAGCCCAGCAGTGGGACATTCACAGGCTGTTACGGTTACGGTACGATCGAACCATACCGATACGTTATTTTGCTTAAAAATTATAATTCGCTTTTGTAACTAACATTCGTACACTTGTCATGTAGTCTTAGCCCATCTATTTTGCCGAGCACTGCAATGAATATTTCCAGGTGAGGAATGGTCTTCACCTCATGGACGAACACTTCATGTCATACTGCTTGCTGCAATTGGCTGACCCGTGTCGACGCTTGCCTGTGAAGCTTCGTCGCTATGTCTTCGAGATACTTCTGAAAGCACTGGAGTGTAAGTACACTGGGTGATTCTTGTGTTGTGTACGTTTGTTGGGCTCTGTGCTAGCGCGCACAGACGCTCCCCCCTTAGTCATCTTCAAATCTGATCGGACCGTTGGCAGAACACGTTTCCTTGTTTCTTTATCTGTGGAATCTGCAGTTTCAAATTTATAATTTTTTTCTTCTAACCTTCATATTTTTTATGAAGTTATAATCTTACTAATAGTTTGTATGTTTGGATGTTTGTTACACAATCACATAAAAACGGCTAGACGGATTTAGATGAAACTTGGAATAGAGATAGCTCACACCCTTAACACGTGTGCACACATAACACTTAACCCCCTCCCAATATCAACAACATATGTATCTCTAATAAATGTACATATGTATCTCATACGTATCTATCTACTTGTGGTTGGCCTCTGCATCCCACTTGGGTAGGTACCACCCACTCATTAAATATTTTACCGTCAAATAGCAATGCTTAGTATTGAATACCGGTTTGAAGGGTGAGTGAGCAAGTGTAACTACAGGCACAAGTTTGGTGGCGCATTGGCGATGTAAAGAATGGTTAACATTTCTTACACTGACTCATTTGCCTGTCTACCTACATAATAAAAAGATTGTATTAATAGCTCCTGATCTTAATCTGATGAGTTAATTTATTCTTCTATAAAATTAAGCATATCACAAATACATGATAATAATAAAATGTGATAATCAATTGCAGTGCTGTTATCATCTGAGTCATCAGAGCCGCCGCCGAAGAGATCTGCTCCGGAATCGAACTCGCTAATATTGGGTGAACAGACCAGCTACGCTCGGAGCGTGTTGGAGGGCCTAGCGAGAGGAATGATGGACGGGAATGAAGCAATAAGAAACAGCGTGAGAACGGGTGTGGGCAAGACACTTAATGAGGATCTGGGTGTTAGGTGGGTGTATTAATATCTATTTTACAAGGATTTTCTATCTTAATATTTCTAAATTGTTTATGCGTAAAGTAACAGCCTGTGAATATCCCACTGCTGACCTAAGGCGTTTTCTCCTTTTTTGAGGAGAAGGTTCGAAGCTTATGCCACTACGCTGCTCCAATGCTGCCACAAGCTCCAAAACCTTCTCCACAAAAAGGGAGAGGAGGCCTTTAGCCCAGCAGTGGGACATTCACAGGCTGTTACGGTACGGTACGGTATTAAGATATACGACGACAATATTTTATTGTCACATCAGACTCGATCGTTTCGGTTTTAAAAATAATAAACATTGTATGTTAATGTTTAGGGATAAACAGGTATGTGTGGTTTGCAAATGCGTCACCTGATAAGTGGTCACCATCGCCTATAGGAATATGGAACATCCCCCGTTTTGAAAGAGTCACCTTGGGAACTAAGATGTTATGTCCCTTGCGCCCGTTTCACTGTCTCGCTCACCCTTCAAACCGGAGTAACTATACTGAGTATTGCTGTTTGCTGGTAAGAATATTGAGTGGGTCGTACCTACCCAGACAGGGTTGCAAAAAATCTACCAAGTAAGTTTCTTTCTAGGTTCTGCGAGAGTATTTCCCTGGCTGTGATGCTGGCGCATACGGAATGCGAAATCAATCCGGCGGCCATTTTGGATATGTTTTTCCAAATATTCAGGGACGAGAAGTTGAAAAATACAAAATTAATGTATGTACCAATTGAAATTAGGTGAGTAACAAGAGTCGATTTGAATGACTGTTAAAGTAGAGATAAAAATGAGAAAGAATTTAGTGGTTTAAGAATATTCGAGAATCTACAGGAATCAGCTCGAGAGGCATTCAAAAAGGTATAATAGTAATAATAATGTCCTCCAGACCGATTTCAGCCACAGCGGCCAATCAGGTGCACTCTCTATTCCCTAACTCTCATAATCCGATGGGACGGCAATCCGACACGACCGGAAAGAGTTCAGGCGCAGGACCAACGGCTTTACGTGCTTTCCGAGGCACGGGAGTGAACACACTTCCAACTTTCAGACTCCGGGCTGCTATTGAGAATTTTCTGACAGAAAAACCCAATAACGTTTTATTGGTCCGACCTGGGAATTGAACCCAGGACCTCCGAGTCTGCGGCCTTACATCAAGCCACTAGACCAACGAGGCAGTCAAAAAGGTATAGTCAACCAACAGACTGACCGTGGGACACCGGTAGTGCGAACTAAATTGTTGACATCCTTGTGTCTGTAAATTTTTTTATTACAATATCTATATATATTATAATCTGTTAAAGATAAAGTTGTTTTTTTTTTTAAATCATAAGTAGGTGAAGGGACCAATGGTCACCATCGCACATAGACTGCAATGTAAGTAATGTTTACCATCCAATAGATCGTTATTACGCCACCGACCTTGGGAACTAAGATGCTACATCCCTCGTGCCAGCAGTTACACTGATAAATGATATTAGCTAATTAACAGATTAATTTTTATCTTATTTTCAGAGAAACGACGTCCTCAAATCTATCGACGAATATGATGACGTCAAAGATTTTGAATGGAGAAGGTAAGAATTATATTTTATCTGTATTGTCTCACAGTTGATAATAACGACGTCACGTTAGACGTCGGTCTGGCCGGACACAGATTATATCATAACATTTAAAATAGCTAAAATAACAGACTATATATCACACTGCTATTTTTTTTATTAATTGGATAGGTAGATAAGCTTATTGCCAAATGGGCGGCATAATACTAAGTGGTCACCACCCGCCCATAGATATTGGCGATGTCAGAAATATTAACCATTTCTTATATTGCCAATGCGCTATCAACTAAGACGTTATATCCCTCGTGTCTGTAATTACACTGGCTCACTCCCCGTCAAACCGAAACACAACACTCGTACTAAACGAGTAAGTATTGCTCTGTGGCGGGAGAATATATGTACACGAATAAGCAATCTGTCAAATCACTCTAAACAATATTTGCAGTTAGTAAATAACGGAAATTATCAACTCCGTAACAAATAGCCGAGATGGCCCAGTGGTAAGAACGCGTGAATCTTAACCGATGATCGTGGGTTCAAACCCGGGCAAGCACCACTGAATTTTCATGTGCTTAATTTGTGATTGTAATTCATCTCGTGATTGACGGTGAAGGAAAACATCGTGTGGAAACCTGCATGAGTCAATTTCACTGAAATTCTGCCACATGTGTTATATATTCACACATATTCCACCAACCCGCATTGGAGCAGCGTGGTGGAATAAGCTCCAAAAACCTTCTCCTCAAAAAGGGAGAGGAGGCCTTTAGCCCAGCAGTGGGACATTCACAGGCTGTTACGATGAACAAATATGCAATTTTTTTGTTACAGGAAATACAACAGCAGTCAAATCAGAAATTACACTGGATGATGTTTTAGATTCGTTGTTGAAGTTTTCACAGGTATGCACAAATACTAGTTTCGTTTGCTGAGTCTGAGGGGTGAGGGGGAGGTGTTCGGTATAAAATAGTCTGTCTTTCCTTGGGGTTAAAGCTTCGTACCAAATTTTATCAAAATCGGTTCAGTGGTTTAGCCCAGAAAGCATAGCAGACTGAATTACTTTCGCATTTTTTAATATGCTGGTTACTGGCAACACTGGTTGGTCTGCTCTGATATGTGACTCTGACAACTCCTGCTAGTGAGAATTTCTTAATTGTGAAATCGAACCCAGGACTTCAGGGTCTGCGGCATTACTGATGAGACTTTACACAACAGACGCACTTATATACTTGAAAAATAATTTTTCCTGACTATTAACGTGTTTAGTGTTGGAAGCTGCAAATTGGAATATAGATTAATTTTATAACGCAAATGCGAGCTAAGAAAACATTTCCAGGAATTTCTACTTTAAGGGAAGAGGGGGCTTAGTGTTGATATTTCCAAAAATCCTTCCAAAAATGTAACATTATATGAATTTTACATATACGAAGCTAAAGGTAGACTTACAGATAAAACGATTGAAATTGTTACAGAGAAATGTGAACGCGGCGACGTGGCTCATTGTGCAGCTGGTGAAAGTGGAGCTGACGCGGGCGCCGGGGTTCGACCTGGCGGGCGCGCTGGGCGCCAGCGTGGCGCCGGCGCTGGCCACGCCCGCGGCGCGCTGGGCGGCGCAGGCCGTGCGCGCGGGCCGCCTGTGGCGCTGCGACGGGTACGGCTCTCAAGCTTCACACGAAATTTCATCAAAATTGTTTCAGGGATTTAGCCGTGAAAGGATAACAGACAGACAATTACCGTAGCCGTAACAATCTATGAATGTCCCACTGCTGGGCTAAAGACCTCCTCTCCCTTTTTGAGGGCAAGGTTTGGAACTTATTCCCCCACGCTGCTCCATGCGGGTTGGTGGAATACACGTGGCTGAATTTCAGTGAAATTAGACACATGCAGGTTTCCACACGATGTTTTCCTTCGCCGTCAAGCACGAGATGAATTACAATCACAAATTAAGCACGGATTAGAACCCACTGAAGTAGCCATCTCGGCCACTGGCCACTGGGCCATTTGACAATACTATATAGATATTGTTTATTTGTTCTGACTATCTACTAAACAGCACTACTAAATGTCGTGTTATGGTGTGGCAAGGTTGGCGCGAAGTTGTTAAGCGAACTATGGATGTGAAAGGAAATTGTGTATGTGTTTGTGACATAGCTATATGTTAGCTTATATATATATAAGTATTCTGTACATGTTTTTTTCACCTAACTCCTAAACGGCTGGACCGATTTGGACGTAACTTTGTGTGTATATTTCAATGTTCCTGGATGGTTTTAAAACACAATTTTACACGATAGGCGCTGCTGTTGGTATACAATCGAATAAAAAATACTGTATAGCAGAACGAAGTCTGCCGGGTCCATTAGTTATATATAAATATATTATTTGTGATTTTAACACTTACATTCAAAAAATAAATGAAATCGAAATAAAAAAATTCGATTAGAATTTTACAAGAACTTGTGAATCGTCAAGTGATACCGGAATGTAGATTCTACCTAGAGGAACCGGCAAAGAAACCAGATAATCTTTTTTTTTTTAAATAAAGTATTGTATAAATTACATACAATAAGTTCCTACATGAGATCAATCAATCATTCCATCCAGGCATTTTTATACGCTCTCTATCAATATATATTTAGTTTAATAATATAAAATAAAAATGTCTTTTTTTTTTATAGAACAGGAAGGCGGACGAGCATATGGTAACCTGATGGTAAGTGGTCACCAAACGCTCTTAGACATGGGCATTGTAAGAAATGTTAACCATCGCTTACATCGCCAACGCGCCACCAACCTTGGGGCCTAAGATTTTATGTCCCTTGTGTCTGTAATTACACTGGCTCACTCACCCTTCAAACCGGAACACAACAGTACCTAGTACTGCTGTTTTGCTGTAGAATATCTGATGATGATGCAGTCTGTTTTGTCGTCGACTATTGACTGCGAAGTAAAAGCCGAGCGCTGGCACGTGCAGACCTATATATACCAACTAGTAGCTCGCTACGTGTTAGTTAAGGGGGGGGATGTCGGTGGCCTATGTGCTTCCTCGGGATTCACACGTGTTTCATGTCAAATTTAATCATAACCGGTTCAGTGTTCTGGCTTTGCAAGCGTAACAGACGGACAGGATTACTTTCGCGTTTATAATATTACTATAGATATATCTATTGGCTGTCTCGTTGGTCTAGTGGCTTGATGTAAGGCCGCAGACCCGGAGGTCCTGGGTTCAATTCCCAGGTCGGGCCAATAAAATGTTATTGGGTTTTTCTTTTAGAAAATTCTCAGTAGCAACTAGCAGCCCGGAGTCTGGAAGTTGGAAGTGTGTACACTCCCGTGCCTCGGAAAGCACGTAAAGCCGTTGGTCTTGCGCCTGAACTCTTTCCGGTCGTGTCGAATTGCTGTCCCATCGGATTATGAGAGTTAGGGAATAGAGAGTACACCTGTGTTTGCGCACACACTTGTGCATTTTAATATCTCCTGCGCAGTTGGCTAATCTAATAAGGCCGCCGTGGCCGAAATCGGTCTGGAGGACATTATTATTATTAGATATGCCTCCGTTCGTCTTTCCACTCAATCTCTTTCAATATATAATAAATAACAGTTGGGATAAACGAATGTTTCGGTTTCAGTGTGAAGGAAGAAATCAATAAACTCTTGCAGATCACTAAGAATGATGAAGACCGAAGTATTTACAAGTTAGTATCGGAGGACTATAAGATCAGGTGCCTTGGACCGGAGCAGTTCGTATTGAAGTAAGTTCCCGGGCGTTGTGGTGGTGCCACTTGATTGTTAGTTACAATTTGACGGGCCGCTGGCGTGGTCGGTAGATACTTGCCTTTCAGGCCGAAGGTTGTGGGTTCGATTCCCACCCATGACTGACATTTGTGTTCATGAACATGCCTGTTTGTCCCGAGTCTGGGTGTAATTATCTATCTTAGTATGTATTTACAAAAGAAAAGTAGTATATGTAGTATATCGGTTGTCTGGTTTCCATAGTACGAGCTCGGCTTAGTTTGGGATCCGATGGCCGTGTGTGAATAATGTAAAAAAATGTGTTGGTTTTATTATATATGTGTGATACTGAATGATGGTGGTCGTATAAGTTTCCTCTCACGCCTTCGTCAATATGTAAATGGGGGGGGGGGAGGCGAAGGTGTGATTGTATAAAAACATAATTTAAAGTCGAATCAGCTTGGAGACGTTTTTCCGTTTGTGTTATTAACAAAAAAAAATTAATATTAATCATGATTTTTTATTCCTCTTTCTTTTATGCGATAAATCAATTTGTTTATTATAATTAGTTCTGATATTGTACACAAGGCTTCGTCTCTACCCTGAATATACTTTATCTCTTTAATAGATTAAATATATAAACAAAAACTTATCCATTCCTCTCAAGTTTATGGCATTAATTTATTTCCTAATTTGTAAATTTTATTCGTAATTGTTACTGTATGTCATATTTTTATAGAATAGGAAGGCGGACGAGCATATGGGCCACCTGATGGTAAGTCACCAACGCACATAGACATTGGCACTGTAAGAAATGTTAACCATCCCCTACATCGCCAATGCGTCACCAACGTTGGCAACTAAGATGTCTCTTGTGCCGGTAATTACACTGGCTCACTCTTCCCTCAGACTAGATCACAACAATACCAAGTACTGCCGACTAAATAAATTATATAATTAAAATTCTACCCAGCCAATGTCATTACAGTATTCATATTAATCGTGAGATATTTTTTGCGATGCATATTTTCTTTTTTCTCCATATATTTTACGAACTAATTAGTAATGAAATAATGTTAAACGAAATGTCGCTTCTAACGCTACTTATGCGAGAGTGCGACGGGTTGCTAGCTCGAACTGGTTTATTGCTGGTTTAGTAACTGTGTATTATACAACTACAAACGCAAAAACGTGCGTGCGTGCGTGCGTGCGTGCGTGCGTCCGTTTTGAAATATGTTTATTTCAAGGTCAAACTTCATATTAGTCGATTTTAATATATTTTTTTGTTATTTCTTACAGGTCATCTTGGCATTATGGCATTAGCTCTCCAGTTAGCAGAAATTTTTCAATGAAACGTAAGACGTGATACACATATTTATGTTTATTTATTTTTATTTTAAATATGCAAACGTACTATACGCCTCGTAATGGTGAACTGCCTTAAAGATCGTACGTCCCTTGTGCCTGTAATTACACTGGCTCACTAAATTTGCCATTATGAACTGATCGGTAGATGGTACACAATAAAAAAATGGTCACAAGTAACCAGACAGATTTACTTAATAATAATAATAATAATAAATGTTTATTTACAGATAAATATCCATAGTGCTAGTTACAGGCTTAAAAACTATTTTAGTAGATATTTTAACTATTATTTAGCATACATAAGGGGTCTAAAACAACGAGTAGATACATGAAGTTCCCCCCAATGTTTAACAAATGGATTATCCATTTTCAGCATCAATGTATTCAGGATACCGTTGGGAAATCCGCGCATCCTAGCCATTATAGACGCTGCTCTCTTTAAGCATTAGTATATATTTATATATTTATATGTTACAGATCTAGTCGAGACGTTCGGCCAGCTATCGAACTGGGAGAATTTGACAATACAACAGAAGAGTGCCATCACTACCCGTCTGCCGCCGATATGGACGAGCAGTTATAACTTGAGGATGAGTTTGGAAGATTTTGATGAAACAGGTGTTTTTAATGTATTTTATTGTCTGTATTCGAATTTGAATTGACTGCCTCGTGTTTCGACTTTGACTGTCGGGAGAGGCTCGCTGTATAAATAATACCGTAGCCACATTACACTAAGACCCAAATATGGAGATATTTATTTATTCCTCACAAGCCTCATACCGTAACAGCCTGTGAATGTCTCATTGCTGGGCTAAAGGCCCCCTATCCCTTTTTGAGGAGAAGGTTTGGGGCTTATTCCACCACGTTGCTCCAATGCGGGTTGGTGGAATACACATGTGGCAGAATTTCAGTGAAATTAGACACATGCAGGTTTCCTCACGATGTTTTCCTTCACCGTAAAGCACGAGATGAATTATAATCAAAAATTAAGCACATGAAAATTCAGTAGTGCTTGCCCAGGTTTGAACCCACGATCATCGGTTAAGGTTCACGCGTTCTTACCACTAGGCCATCTCGGCTAGACTCACACCAGGACAATCCCAATCCGTTAGTCCTTTTTTTTTTTTTTTTAACGCAGTGGAAACCTTCAGAAAGGTACCCAGCTCTCATTGGGGGGAACTCGGTTATGTGGGATTCTTACCCACTAAAACCACTGCGATGGCCGTCCTCGGCACGGATCGGAGAGGCTACGGGATCGTGTTGATATAACGCATCCGCGGCCTCTCCCGTACTGTGCACCGCCCGATGCTCGGCGGAGCTCTCCTCAGGGGGCGAAGGTTATCTCGCCCCCCCCGCACTCCTCGCTAGTGCGTACGGCAGCGCGAGGCCACCCCGGCTGCCGTCCTCCTCAGGGCCGTCTGAAATAAGACACGCGAGGCCCCCACCTCACGCATCCTCGGCCCCAGGGTCACGCCCTATCTTTTAAGCCCCGGGCGTCGGGGCTGTGGGAGGGCCGAGACGACGCCGACGTCGTCTCCGCTGAGCAGGATCGGCCCTTTCCCGTTCCCGCTCCGCCGTCTCCTTCTGGACCATGACGGTCTCACAGAAGGAGGCTACGGCCCTCCACGCCGATTCCCTGCGGAGCATCGCCGACACGACTGCTCGCAGGGAGAGGTCTTGTCCGATTTCGCGGACCAGAATCTCCCTCTCCGCATTCCACGCGGGGCATACCTCCAGCGTATGCTGAGCGGTGTCCCGGTCCGCACCGCAGTGGTGGCACATCGCCGACGATTCGCGTCCGATCTTACACAGGTATTCTCCAAAACAACCGTGACCGGTCATTACCTGCGTAAGTCGGAAGGTGACTCGTCGCTTTCGTCTCATCCAGGCTTCGAAGGCTGGCAGGATCGCTCCAACGACACGTTTGCGCGCGAACCGTTCTTCGCAAAGACGGTCGCGCCACGTCGCAAGAGCCCTCCAGTGTTCCCGCCGCTTCAACGCCTCGAGCGTACTCCGAGGGGGCGCGGTTCCACTGTTCTGACGGAGGATGCGGGTCTTGTGATAGACCCTTGCATCCATATCCGCCAGAATATCCAAGGGTGGAAAGCGCGCTAGGATGGTTGCCGCCTCGTAGGATATCGTGCGATATCCCCGCACTATGCGGATGGCCACTCTCCGCTGCGAACTTTGGATCTTAGTCCTGCAGCGGCGGACGCCCGATAGCCTGTGAGACCAAACGGGTGCCCCGTAGAGTGCCATCGATCGCACGACACCGGCATAAAGACGGCAATCCGTTAGTCCAGTCTAATAATACATACAACATTTATAAAGATCGACTGTCTCGTTGGTCTAGTAGCTAGATATAAGGCCGCAGATTCGGAGGTCTTGGTTTCAATTCCCAGGTCGGGCCAGTAAATAGTTATTGGGTTTTTTCTGTCAGGAAATTCTCAGTAGCAGCCCGGAATCAGGAAGTTGGAAGTATACATTCCCGTGCCTCGGAAAGCACGTAAAGCCGTCGGTCCTGCGCCTGAACTCTTTCCGGTCGTGTCGGATTGCCGTCCCATCGATTTATGAGAGTTGGGGAATAGAGAGTGCACCTGTGTTTGCGCACACACTTGTGCACTATAATATCTCCTGCGTAGTTGGCTAATCTTTCTTGAGATTCGCCGCCGTGGCCGAAATCGGTCTGGAGGACATTTTTTTCAAAAGGTGGCTTAACTGGAAATCCGAGCTCTCACTCATGAAGACATATCAATTTATTTATTTATTTAAAACTTTTTTGCCCACCACATTGTGTAGTTTGACAAAAGGCGGACTTAATGACTAAAGGCATTCTCTACCAATCAACCTTTGGGCTAAGCGGGAATTCGTGAAGGCGGTAATTGATAATTAAAAATATAGATACATACAAATATAACGACAAAAAATAAAATTTAGGATACAGTAATTAGAAGTCGGTTAACTTAACCGATGATTTCTAGTTCAATTCCGCTTCGAGGCAGCGTGGTGGGGCTAGCTTCGAACGCTCTCCTCAAAAGGTAGAGGAGGCTCTAGCCCAGCTGTGGGACATTTACAGGCTATAACTATTCTTTTTGTTTTCAGATGCTCCGATTTGGGTGAAATGCATGGTGTCTTCATGTTTTGGCGACTTTGATAATCATGCCATGTATTTGGAGGAAGTTGATAAATGGCCGAGAAATTTGTTCGATGTATCCGCTGTGAGTGTCGTTTGTCATTCAGTAGTTTCCGTTTCCCTTTAGGGGGGGGGGGGCGAGTGTCAGATGCCCCATGTCCTTGATTGTGCCACGGATAACGTGCATGAAAAATTTCGTGATGATTCATTGATTAGTTAAGATGTGAAAGTGTAACAAACAAAGACACTTTCTCATTCATAATTTTAGTAAGGATTTTTTTTGTGATAAAATAAATATTCCTGTGTCTCGGTGCGCAAACAAAGCCGTTAGTTCTGCGCCTGAACTGCGAGCATTTTTTTTTGTAGAATAGGAAGGAAACGAGCATATGTGCCACCTGATGGTAAGTGGTCACCAAACGCCCTTAGACATTGACATTGTAAGAAATGTTAATCAGCGCTTACATCGCCAATGCGCCACCAACCTTAGGACCTAAGATTTTATGTCCCTTGTGCCTGTAATGACACTGGCTCACTCACCCTTCAAATCGCAACACAACAATACCAAGTACTGCTGTTTTAGCGGTAGAATATCTGATGAGTGGGTGGTACCTACCCAGACGAGCTTGCACAAAGCCCTACCACCAGTAAATTACACCATATTTTACGTGTCTCTCAGATATTCTACGCTAGTGTTTGGTATTGTTGTGTTGCAGTTAAAAGGGTTAGGACTCAGTCTAATTAAAGACACAAGGGACATAACATCTTAGTTTACTAATACTAGTAGCGCGTTTGGCGCAATGTTTTTGGACGATGGTGACCAATTACTATCAAGTGGCCTATTACAAATATATATACTGTGCACCACTGCGAGCGAACAGGAAATAGCCCAGCCCTGAATCCCGCGGTTTTATCGCGGGAGATGTGGTGTTCGGGAGGTTTCGTATTCTCGTCGTCGCTACTCCAGTCCAAGTTCCTCTTGAACGGGGCTTTTCCCGTAGAGGTTGCCAGGCTCGTAACGACGGAGCTAGACGACGCAAACAACCGTTAATTTCAACACAGGAATTAATTTAATAAAATAACAACACATTCGAAATAGACCACTTCACCCACCGACGAATGAGCAGCGAATGAATCGACACTCGACTGAGGGCTTGCTTTTATAGGCTGTGGTGCACAGTATATATGTATATAAAACCCACAGATAATATCTAATGCTCAGAATAATGTAACAGATAACAAATCCAGAATCACTCAAACGATTTACTAATCACTTGTAACACAATTACAATAACGAGTCGTGAGACAGTTTCTAGACGTGTTGCCTGTACGGCGGCTGGGACCGAACTGAAGCGTCTGGACTCGGTCGAAGCGCTATGTAACTGCTACATATATATCGTACATTCCAGGTGCAAGAGACATCAATATGGAAGAGCATTCGCGACGGCATTGACCTTAGAGATATATACTTGTCAGACAATATCCGTCAGTCCGACTGTGTAGCGAAGTGGGCTGCGAGGATTATGATAAGGTTAGTATAATATAATAATAATATCCTGGGATATTCACACACGGCCATCTGATCCCAAAATAAGCAGAGCTCGTACTGTGGAAACCAGACAACTGATATACTACATATACTAATTTTCTTTTGTAAATACATACTTATATAGATAATCACACCCAGACTCAGAACAAACAGACATGTTCATGCACACAAATGTCTGTCCTGGGTGGGAATCGAAACCACAACCTTCGGCGTGAAAGGCAAGTGTACCAACCACGCCAGCCAAAAGTATTGCTTTATTACATTAGCTACCCGACTCGCTTTCGCACGTAGAACTACTACATCAAAGGTTTATATCGTAATACATGATATAACTATTGGTATGTAGCGGCTGGTATTGACAACTAACGTCAATTGGCCCATTTACCAGGCTGCCTATCTTTTACAAATAAAAAATCAACCAGATATTCATCTTACCACCATTTTCAGATAACCACCCCCCCCACAAAAAATCGAATTCTCAAATGTTTAAAGTCGTAATTTTGATGTTCGTTTCCGTTCCAGATCAATGTTCCTGCAGGCATCAGAACGCGTCCCCGGCTATATCGTGCTGTCCCGCTCGCACGCGCTGCGGTGGTGTGCGCGTGCGAGCGAGTGCGGGCTGCACGCGCAGGTCGTCGAATGCTGTAGGAATATTACGTGAGTGCTGCTTATATTGTTTGATATTAGTATTTTTTTATAGATACGCGGACGGGCAAATAAGCCGATGTTACGTGGTCACCATCGGCCGTAGACATTGGCGATGTAAGAAGTATTAACCACTCCTTACATCACTGATGCACCTTGGCAACGAAGATGTTATGTCCCTTGTTTTTTTTTTTATAGAACAGGAAGGCGGACGAGCGTATGGGCCACCTGATGGTAAGTGGTCATCAAACGCCCTTAAACATAGGAACTGTAAGAAATGTTAACCATCGCTTACATCACCAATGCGCCACCAACCTTGGGACCTAAGATTTTATGTCCCTTGTGCCTGTAATTACACTGGCTCACTCACCCATCAAACGGGAACGCAACAATACTAAGTATTGCTGTTTAGCGGCAATACCTGATGAGTGGGCGTGCCACCTAGTTTTATAAAATCAGTGAGAATCGCCAGAGTAATTACAGGCACAAGGGACATAAAATCTTAGGCCACAAGGTTGGTGGCGTATTGGCGATGTAAGCGATGGTTAACATTTACAGTGCCAATGTCTAAGGGCGTTTGGTGACCACTTACCATCAGGTGGTCCATATGCTCGTCCGACTTCCTATTCTGTATAAAAAAAACCTGTTGAGTATTTAAGACGTGAAAGCGTAATGCACAAACATAAAGACGAACCCGCTTTCACATTTTAATTTAGGGAGGATGTTGCAGATAAATAGTTTGTGTGTGTGTAAAAACTAGTCGTATGTACTTCAAGATTTAAGCTATCTCTATTAAATAGGCGAGATGACCCAGTGGTTAGAACGCGTGAATCTTAACCGATGATCGTGGGTTCAGACCCGGGCATGCACCACTGAATTTTCATGTACTTCTTTTGGGATAATAATTCATCTCGTGATTAACGGTGAAGGAGAACATCGTGAGGTAACCCGCGTGTGTCTAATTTCATTAAAATTCTGCCACATGTGTATTCCACCAACCCGCATTGGAGCAGCGTGGTGGAATAAGCTCCAAACTTTATCAAAAGGGAGAGGCTGCCTTAGTCCAACAGTGGTTACTGATACATTCCAAATCTTATCGAAATCGACTTAGCCAAAAAAAAAACCTTGAAAACTTTTTTTGCATTTATATTAAAGATATAAATGATAAATATTCCAGAGCGCTATACGAGGAGGACACGCTGAGGTGGCTACGGCAGAGGGTGCTGTCCCTCAGGGCGCTCGCGTTGGAGGAAAACAATAGCGAGGGTTTGAAGAGCACGCTGAACCTCGCAGGTCTGTAGGTTATACAAATTGTATTAGAAAAAAAAAAAAGATATGTAACTCTCATTTAAATGAAGGATTGTTATGTCTTGGGTTATAATTTAATGGCAAAATGTATATTGTGAGTTGTACCTTTATAAGGAAATTTAATGTAATGTTACTGGTGGTAGAGCTTTGTGCAAGCTCGTCTGGGTAGGTACCACCCACTCATCAGATATTCTACCGCAAAATAGTGGTACTTGGTATTGTTGTGTTCCGGTTTGAAGGGTGAGTGAGCCAGTGTAATTACAGGCACATGGGACATAACATCTTAGTTCCCAAGGTTGGTGGCTGATTGGCGATGTAAGTGATGGTTAACATTTCTTACAATGCCAATATATAAGGGCGTTGGTGACCACTTACCATCAGGTGGCCCATATGCTCGTCCGCCTTCCCATATTAAAAAAAAAAAGATGCCTTTCAAAGTACTCTTTTCATGTTTTCAGTCATGTACACGCCATATTTCATCCCTTACTCCACTTTTGGAGAAGTGATCGGGATGAATGAAGCGATACTTAAAATAAAAAACGATTTAAAATGTAAGTATGATGTTTAATTCACGTATTCCCTTATAAGCTGCCACCGATTCGGTGTGTATATTTAACCGGTAAGAACCGGTAAGAAACTTAGTATATCAGTAAATAGTTTATAGTTAAGGTATTAAGTAATTAGGTATTAAGTAATTAGAAAGTGATGAGCCTAGATGGCCCAGTGGTAAGAACGCGTGAATCTCAACCGATGATCGTGAGTTCAAACCCGGGTAAGCACCACTGAATTTTCATGTGCTTAATTTGTGATTATAATTCATCTCTTGCTTTACGGTGAAAGAAAACATCGTGAGGATACCTGCACGTGTATAATTTCACTGAAATTCTGCCACATGTGTATTCCACCAACTCGCATTGGAGCATCGTGGTGGAATAAGCTCCAAACCTGATCCTCAAAAAAAAAAAGAGAGGAGGCCTTTAACCCAGCAGTGGGACATTCACAGGCTGTTACGGTATTAAGAAAGTAACGTATATATTTTAAAAGTCTATTAATGTATGCTTGTTTTTCGCTCTTTTAATTTATATTTGAAAACATTATTGGTTTATATGTGTTATGTTCATTAATTTAAGGTGCTATTATACTGTTTGTTTCTTATATTAAAATAAATAAATGGATAAGGATGTTCCTTGGAGTTAGTTTGTTGAATACCGAATTACATCGAATTAGGTTCAGCGGCCTTGAAACTGTAACCGACGTAGATATAGTTACTTTTGTATTTATAATTATATATCAGGAACGATCCCGTTATGAAATACATTATGTACTTATATGTAATATATTTATATCTATATAAAAGTACTCCTAAATCGTTATTTTACGAGATAAACTTAATGCCACCACTGGTTCAGGTGGAAATTCCACCGGGAAGTTCCAAGAATTTCGGAAGTTACTCTATTCTATTACTAGTGGTTATTGAGTTATTATCGCCAGTATGTTAGTGGGTAAGGTGTTGGATAAAGGCAAGTAGCTTATTGTAATTTTTTCACTGGTGGTAGAACTTTGTGCAAGCTCGTCTGGGTAGGTACCACTCACTCATCAGATATTCTACCGCGAAACACAAGTACTTGGTATTGTTGTGTCCCGGTTTGATGGGTGAGTAAGCCAGTGTAATAACAGGCACAAGGGACATAAAATCTTAGGTCCCATAGTTGGTAGCGCATTGGCGATGTAAGCGATGGTTGACATTTCTTACAATGCCAATGTATAAGGGCGTTGGCGACTTACCATCAGGTGGCCCATATGCTCGTCCGCCTTCCTATTCTATATAAAAAAGCCATAAAAGGATAATAGAAAGACAGAGCTGCTATCATTTTTTTTTTTTAAATGTATAGGCTAGCGCTTGACTGTATCACACCTGATGGAAAGTGAGATACAGTCTAAGATGGAGCGCGCTTGCCTAGAAGGTGCCTATTCACTCTGGACTTGAAGGTACCCATATTGTAGGTGGTGGGGAAAACGGAGGTCGGGAGGGTATTCCAGACCTTGGCGGTGCGTATCAGAAACGAGGAAGCAAATCGTTTCGTACGTGTCTTATATACGTATATAAGACACGTACGTATATATCTTTGTAAATATAGTTTGTTCGTTTCAGAAAATGCATTATATAATATTATAATTTTTTTTATTTCAGGCTTACACAAGAGCACCGTTGTTAGCACATTAGACTGGATACGACAAAAAGGTTTAGAATGCCTCAACGCTAATACGCATGATAGGAAAATGTTCGAGTTGGTCAGTGTGTTTGCAATGTCATTCTACGATCAGCATTGGGACACAGGTGAGCTGATTTATTATTAGTATATATGAGGATAGTTATAAGTGAAGGGTTACGTTATAAGGCACGCGCGTGTGTGTGCGTGCGTTCGTGCGTGCGTTCGTGCGTGCGTGCGTGCGTGCGTGCGTGCGTGCGTGCGTGCGTGCGTGCGTGCGTGCGTGCGTGCGTGCGTGCGTGCGTGAATCGAGCGGGTCGTCAGCGCCTCCTGTGAGCCTTAGGACGCCGACGGGATGTGTCCATGTGTGCTATATATAACGTTGTAATGTGTAATGAGCGAACACACAGGTGCACTCTGTTCTCTCGCTCGCATAATCCGACACGATCGGAATATAGTGGACGCAGACGGCTGCACGTGTGTTGGGGTTATCCCTAATATTCAGTCAGATTCTTACTAGTGGGCTTTGTGCAAGCCCCATCTGGATAAGTACCACCCACTCATCCGTGTTCCGGTATGAAGGCCGAGCCAGTGTAACTAAAGACATAAGGTTGGTAGCGCATTGGAGATGGTAGGTGGGGTGACCTTATCAAGTGGTTCAAGTGGCCTCCCGCATCCCTATTTAATAAAAAATAAAATGCAAACGCACCTAAATTTTACTAAATTAAGTAAATTTTTCACAGATTACACACATCAGAAGGAGCTGCTACTGAACATGTCACATGCCCTCAGTCTCATTATAGAATTAGACCTGGCTCCGAAGAACAAGGCGGCTGACGTCATCATTAACAGACTAGACGAATACGCCGGCGTTGAGTTGGACGATCAAGTGGCGGAACACTTGCTCAATAGAGTAAGTATTAATTTACTCATAACTAATCCGGATGAGATTGAAAAGAAGCCGAGATGGCCCAGTGGTAAGAACGCGTGAATCTTAACCGAAGAATTTGGGTTCGGGTTCGAACCCGGGCAAGCACCACTGAAGTTTTTCATGTGCTTAATTTGTGATTATAATTCATCTCGTGCTTTACGATGAAGGAAAACATCGTGAGGATACCTGCACATGTATAATTTCACAGAAATTCTGCCACATGTGTATTCCACCAGTGTGGAGCAGCGTGGTGGAATGAGCTCCAAATCCTTCTCCTCAAAAAGGGAGAAGAGGCCTTAGCCCAGCGGTGGGACATTTACAGGCTGTTACCGTAATCCAGATGCCGCAAAATATTTCACAACTATACTTAGCACACGCTAGTCGAGTCCATTGAAATGATGATCGTATAACGGTCGCCTGATGCCGCTTTGGGTTTTCCACCAGCGAGGCTTGACAAAATAACTTAATATAATTTTACTATGTAATTTACTTACTATATAATTACAAATGAACACTATAAAAATTAGATCTAAGGGTACAAGTTAGTTATACGAAAGAAAAGTAGTATATGTAGTATATAAGTTGTCTGGTTTCCATAGTACGAGCTCTGCTTAGTTTGGGATCAGATGGCCGTGTGTGAATGTCCCGGGATATTATTATTATTTATTGTATAAAGAGTTATATTGTCCGTTCTGTTTTTTATCTCTTTCTATTCTGTTAGTTTAAATTACTTTTAAAATTTTGTATGCCTTCAATAATGTAGTTTATTTGGGATACACGATAGTTTTATTCGCATATATATTATACATAGAGGTGTATATATAATGTCCTCCAGACCGTTTTCGGCCACGGCGGCCAATCTCAAGAGAGATTAGCCAACTACGCAGGAGATATTATAGTGCACAAGTGTGTGCGCAGACACAGGTGCACTCTCTATTCCCTGACTCTCATAATCCGATGGGACGGCAATCCGACACGATCAGAAAGAGTTCAGGCGCAGGACCAACGGCTTTCCGAGGCACGGGAGTGAACACACTTCCAATTTCCAGACTCTGGGCTGCTACTGATAATTTTCTGACAGAAAAACCCAATAACATTTTGTTGACCCGACCTGGGAATCGAACCCAGGACCTCCTGGTCTATATATATATATATATATATATATATATATGGTATATCAAGCGCCAATAGCGCGTCTAAGCGAGATCAGATTCTCATCAGATCAGATGATCATTACGTCATCCCCACTCCTACTCCCATTATCACTCGTGTTCTCTCCACTTGTTTGCATCGATACACTTTTGAAAGCGTCTTTAGCGCAATGTTTTTTTTTTTTATTATAGAATGGGAAGGCGGACGAGCATATGGGCCACCTGATGGTAAGTGGTCACCAAACGCCCATAGACATTGGCACTGTAAGAAATGTTAACCATCGCTTACATCGCCAATGCGCCACCAACCTTGGGACCTAAGATTTTATGTCCCTTGTGCCTGTAATTACACTGGCTCACTCACCCTTCAAACTGGAACACAACAATACCAAGTACTGCTGTTTTGCGGTAGAATATCTGATGAGTGGGTGGTACCTACCCAGACGAGCTTGCACAAAGCCCTACCACCAGTAGGTTTACGGGCCAGCTAGCGTTGTAAAAGTCGCAGGTTTCATTAACGTCCCCTCTCCTATCATTAGCTTTACGATTCATAGAAGGGGTGAACAGACATATTAGTAACCATTGCGATTATTCTCTTTCTTTTTTTAAAAAGTATTTTTTTTTTCAGTTTTTTCTGATAGTAAGAAATCTAGACCCGATATCCTTCGCGCAGCTCAAGTCTCAGATAAACCTCTTCAATAAATTCGAAGGTCATGAAACAATGAAACGGTTAAGGGAAGACGAGGATCTGATGAAGTATAAACGGTGCCTGGCCTTAATTGGAGACGCTGAACACCTGCTGATGCAGTACTGCTGCCAGAGCTTGAACGTTATTGATGGTAAGATAACGGTCACCGTTATTATGTAGGCAGACGCTCATGGACATTGGCGCTGTAAAAAATAACCAAACCTTACATTTTCAATGCGCCACTAACCTTGGGAAAGAGACCTTACCTTAAGATGCTAACCCTAGTCCCCTGTAGTCACACTGGCTAACTCACCCTTCAAACCGGAAACACCAATACTATGTATTGCTGTTTGGCTGTGGTATATCTGATGGGAGAATGGTACCTACCCAAATGACCTTGAAAAAAATCCCTACCACCAAGTAAATAATATTTATGAATTATATATGTCGCGGATTCAAATGGATTGCCGGTTTAATGGCCGCGATTGTCGTCCAATATGTTGATTCTATTAAATCAGTCAGTGCGCACGTCCGGCGCTGGCGCTGTCCTGAGAGCGAGAGACCAAGGGGGGTCGCTAGAGAAACCATCTCACGCGCTACTAACAGATACACCATTATATTTTATATTTCCATTATTCGGCTGTACAATAAAATAGGCAGCCGTCTTATATTTTCACAACTTGACGTCCGACAACCGACCAGTAACCCATAAGATGTCAATCACCTCGTGTGGTGTTGCTATTCTAATAAAATAAGTGTCGTCGTATATTACCTTTGACATATATATACACAAACGTATACCCAAATTATCTTTTATATAATACTCATGTCACTTTAAAGCATAAATAAATGAAAAAATATATATTTGGTTCCACAGATAAAAAAGAATGGACGAAAACATTCGAGGAGATAAAGAATAATATTTTTGAAAATCCCTTCGCCGGTCCCGATTACAGGGTCCTGGATAAATATAAGGCGAAACTCTATGGTATCGCCAAATTTGGTAAGTAACATAGTTTATTATATTTATCAATAAATAAATTGAAAAACCAACTAAAATAAAATATAACATATATATATTGTTGATGTTTTGAAGGGGTTAAGATTTACGTGTGCACACGTGTTGAAGCTATGAGCTATTTCTATTCCAAGTTTCATCCAAATCCGTTTAGCCGTTTTTATGTGATTGTGTAACAAACATCCAGACATACAAACTATTAGTATAATAACTTTATAATATGATGGTTAGAAGAAAAATTTATAAATTTCATACCGCAGATTCCACAGATAAAGAAACGAAGCAACGTGTCTTGTCAACGGTCCGATCAGATTTGACGACGCCTAAGAGGAGTTTCGTCTCGCTCTCGCACGTGTGTCCCGCTCTAACAGCGAGAGATATAACCGATGATTCTCTGAACAAGCTGCTGTGTCTGAAACCGGGCGTTACTGTTTTTAAGTTTGAAGAAAAGGTATTATAAATGTTTTTTTGTTTTATTATTAATGTATTTGTGCTAGCCAGTCTGGGTGGGTACCACCCACTCATTATCCACCGCCGAACAGCAATACATAGCATAATTGTGTTCCGGTTAAAAGGGTGAGTGAGCCAGTGTAATTGCAGGCACAAGGGACATAACATGTTAGTCAACGTTAATGCCGTATTCTCAAGGTTATTGGCGTATTGGAGTGACAGCCTGTAAATGTCCCACTTCTGGGCTACACATGTGGCGGAATTTCAATGAAATTAGACACAAGAAGTTTTCCTCACGATGTTTTCATTCATCGTCAAGCACGAGATGAATTATAATCACAAATTAAGCACATGAAAATTCAGTGGTGCTTGCCCGGGTTTGAACCCACGATCATCGGTTAAGATTCGCGCGTTCTTACCACTTGGCCATCTCGACTTCGTTCTACGTCGTTGGCATATTGACTATATAAGGAATGGTGATTACTTCTTACTACGCCGATGTCTATGGACGATAGTCGCTTACCATTTTGTGGCCCATTCGCCAGTCCGCCTACATAATAAAAAAAAAAAACACTAATTACATAATAACAGGCTTATTTAATTGTCAACCAATAATCAATTAGGAATTTCAAACTACAATTTGACTTTGTAATTTGTGTATAATGGCATTTTGTATAATTCTTAGGTTCCGATATTCGTAGACTCCCTCCGCCGCCCGGCGGTGCTGAGTGCGCGGCTGTCGGACGGCAGCGTCCGGCGGTACATCGTGAAGAGAGGCGAGTGCGTCCGCACCCACTGCGCCGCGATGCGACTGTTCGCCACTGTGCGCGGGGCGCGCTGTGTGCACTCGGGGTACCACGTGAGTGTCGACACCGTAGTACCGTCGCATCGTGCCAACCGTCTTGCCGTCATCAAATAAATATTAAACGGCTTCTAGACAGGTAGTGTCGGTCAAAATTCACTACACCGACCACTTACCACTCATCGATTGTTCGCTTGTGCATAATGATTTGTCCAAATAAATATAATAAAACCAATATGCCCGCAGGTGACCCCCCTGAGCGAAGACTGCGCCCTCATCCAGTACTTAGAAGGTCACGAGAGATTCAGAACACTGATAGCGTCCCAGCATCCCATCGACAGTACGTACGACTTCTATATCGTTTAAGGGTTATGACATAACACATAAATAAACAAAATAGTATTCGAGTGGCAGGATGAAAGATAAAATAATTTGACCTTGAATGCTTGACGCGATATCATTGGTCGATATTTTAATAATCTGTTGTTTCCGACCTCCTCAACACTTCTCCTGAGGAGTCCACTGCGGTCTAATGCAAGGCTAGCTAGCCTCTAGCACAACTTTTACAATCACAATAACTTGCCACAGGTACGTACGAAGCCCTACGAATTCACATTTATTATCTGTATTGAGAAACCGTGGAATACTTTGCCTGTGTCAGTATTTCCTGATAGGTACAAACTGGTGTCTTCGAATCCAGAGTAAACAGGTTTCTTCTAGGCAAGCTTCCACCCTAGACCGTGTCGATGCTTAACATCAGGCATGTCACCCGTCAAACCTTGGGCTATATGTGAGAAAAAAACGATTCTTCCGGGGACTGGACCCAGTAATCTCTTCCATTAAGATTCGAGTAACCATCTCGACTTACCACGACCACTTAATATTTTCAGGCGTTCTCGGTACAGCTCGTGGTACAGACAGCGAGCTCATCCTGGATCCGTCCAGCGCGCTGCGACACTTCGAGGCGTTGTGCGCGCTGGTCCCGCCGTACGTGCTCAGGTGAGATATATATATTTAGCTTCCAGAATTGAAATTGATTTTATAAAAAACCCCGAATCGGTCTTTTTAAAAATAGAACACCAAATCATATAAATTGATGTACATAACTCATTTAATTACTCTTAAAAATCCAAATTATACAATTGAGCACGAATCACAAGTGACCGTGACTATGCTTAAGATCAGGCAAGTCAACGGTCAAACGCTTGCCTATTAATTGTAAAAAAAATCGCGCCAATAGTTAATTAATTACTTTACGTTTCTGTCCACCAACAAAATGGCGGTCTTTTGTTTTTATAACGCTGTTGTATGGAACAAGGAATCTCCTAAATATATATATAAGAATAACTACAGGCACGAGGGACATGTCTTAACTCCCAAGGTTATGGCGCATTGGTGGTGCACGAAATGGTTAATATTTCTTACAGTGCCAATGTCTGTAGGTGGTGATAGTGAATTAGCTCTAATGACCCATTGGCCAGCTTGCCATAAATATAATAATAATGTCCTCTAGACCGATTTCGGCCACGGCGGCCAATATCAAGAGAGATTAGCCAACTACGCAGGAGATATTATAGTGCACAAGTGTGTGCGCGAACACAGGTGCACTCTCTATTCCCTAACTCTCATAATCCGATGGGACAGCAATCCGACACGACCGGAAAGAGTTCAGGCGCAGGACCAACGGCTTTACGTGCTTACCGAGGCACGTACACACTTCCAACTTCCAGATTCCGGGCTGCTACTGAGAATTTTACTACTGATAGAAAAACCCAATAACTTTTTATTGGCCCGACCTGGGAATTGAACCCAGGACCTCCGAGTCTACGGCCTTACATCAAGCCACTAGACCAACGAGGCAGTATAAATATATACATATACGAAACATGTAATGTTAGTAATATAGTTGGAGCCTCATACGATAATTAATTTTACAGATGTGCAGTCGAAGAAAACAGCGCGTGTGTTGAAGATTTCATTTGTAAGAAGACGAACTTTCTGGAAGCGATCAGCGACATGACCGTCTTTAGCTATTTGTGTGGTAAGTTTAAAAAAAAAATGTATATAAATTCTTATATTACTTTACCAATTTAACGTAAAGCTTGTGTTTGGAATAGGAACCTGGGACTTATATCGCTAGGCGACCCCCAAACCATTGTGCTACAAATACAAATCGAACTGATACTTGTTCTATCCGCCGGTTCTTCTCAGGTCAGATTCTGTTTCCGAACCGGTTGTAGTTTGTCTAATACGAAAATGCTATGTAATGCTACTATATTAAATAAATTAATTTGAGTTAAATCGCAGCCTGTATATGTTTAGTAATAATTTAGTAAGAAAGCCATTGCAGTGAAAGATTTGAAGCTGTAATTTGTTCGCTGTACCTGTTCAGGCATGGGGGACCGGCACCTGCAGAACCTGATGTACAGCGCGTGGGGCAGCGCCTGCCACGTGGACTGCGGCGCCGCCCTGCAGTACGGCGCCCGCGAGCTGCCGCCCGCGCGCCTCACGCGCAACGTGCTCGCCCTGTGCGACCCGCGAGGTGACTGGCTTACTATAGCACTTCCATTTGAGAGGGGAGTGAAACAGATAAACAAATGTTGACCTTGAATCGAAGCGATCCCATTGGTCGAGATGTTTAATAATCTGTAGTATTCATTATGGATGGTGTTGTTATCGGAATTTTGAAAGTTAAATTAAAGTGTATATAAGTAGTTAAGTGTAATAGTGTCGTGTTATATATAGAGATATATTAATCGAGAACTGTTCGTAGTGCGTAATACAGCAGAGCTGTTAGCGAATCGCGTGGAATGTGTAGATATAAGGCTTGTACATCTTTACTCCTGTGTTCTGTTTTAGTTCTGGAGAGTCGTCTGCAGAGTAGAATACAGTCGCTGCAAGGGACCGAACTCCTCCTACCCTCAATTTCTGTGGCCTTCAAATGGATGGGGCCGACCTTTATGGACAAAGTTTGTATACAATATTATATCGTGTAATAGTTATCTTGTCGGTACGACAACGGAATTTGCAAAATTATTGACGGTCGGTTGAGGAGTTAGGATGTGAAATAGTAACAAACAAATTAACTAACCCTATTAAAATATTAATAGAGTTTTGCCCGCGGTTTCACCCGCGTAGTTCCCGTGGGATTACGGGCCAAGATGTAGCCTATGTTACTCGCTGGTTATGTAGTTCACCAATATTGGTTTAGGCGTGAAAGAGTAACACACAAACACACTTACATTCTCATTTATAATATTAGTTAGAAAACCACCACAAAAGTTTTTGCGGAGTCACCTATATACCTATCTTAGATTACAAGACTCACCCACTCATCAGATATTCTACCGTAAAACAGCAGTACTTGGTATTGTTGTGTTCCGGTTTGAAGAATGAGTGAGCCAGTGTAATAACAGGCACAAGGGACATAACATCTTAGTTCCCAAGGTTGGTGGCGCATTGGTGATGTAAGCGATGGTTAACATTTCTTTCAATACCAGTGTCTAAGGGCGTTGGTGACCACTTACTATAGGTGGCCCATATGCTCGTCCGCCTTACTTTTCTATAAAAAAAAGATATTAAACAAAATATAATGTTTTTTTTTACATTTTCAGCTTCGATACATAAATGGTCTCATCAAAGGGACGTCTCTTTCTTATACGGTGACTAAAGAAGTTCTATCAAAATCGACTCAGCCGTACAAAGATAAATATATACAGCTACTCGAAGAGGTGTTTGTGGAGTTCGAGGAGCAGGAATGTTACAGTGTCGAAGAACAGGTGAGGCTTGATATATATACTTGGTGGTAGGGCTTTTGGTACCACCCACTTATCAGATATTCTACCGCTATCAGCCATACTTAGTATTCTTGTGTCCCTGTTTAAAGGGTGAGTGAGACAGTGTTATTACAGACACAAGGGACATAACATCTTAGTTCCCAAGGTTGGTGGCGTCATTGTTTATGGTGGTAACTAATTACCATCACCATTTGCCAGTCTGCCTTCCTATTTTAAAATATAAATAAAATGTTTTTCAGGTGTCTTGTCTATTACTCCAGTGCACCGATCCACGAATCTTGAGCGTGACGAGAGCGAACTGGGAGCCCTGGATTTGATTATCTATTTATAAATAATATATTTAATAAATCTTATTAATTAAGATTCTTCCTCAAGTGCCTTTGTTACCTAAGTCATAAACGGTCGGACCAATTTGCATGATATTTTGTGTGTATATTATAATGGGTTTCTGGATGGTTTTGAAAATATAATTGGACCCGGTAGGTGGCGCTGCTGTCGGTTAGTCACCCAATGGAAAAATGTCTGCATGGTAGGAAGATGTCTGCCGGGTCCGCTAGTATATATAAAGCAATGTTCAAGTCATCATTATAACTTTATTTTCTGTTTAAATTATTAATTAAATAAATGTTAAATTATGAAAAAAATGTTGAACTAATTATACGTAAAGTTTTTTTTTAATAAAGATTGATTTTTTTAAATAAATGATTGTTTTCTTATCCTACCCGAGTCTGTAACCAAACGCATTCCGTCCGGATGCCTCACGACTCGGTTCCGAGTCGCAGCTATACAAGCTATTAGGGTTGCCAAAAATTTATTATAAATTGATTTTTTTATATAAAAAATTTCAATTAATTCATTTTTTTGCACACATAGGTTACATTATAATAAATTAACATGCAAATATATGATAGGAGTCTTAATTTACTTCTGTCTAAATACATAGTTGAAATTACAAATTTTTTATTTACTTATTAGATACGTAAACGATTGACTGCCTCGTTGGTCCAGTGGCTTGATGTAAGGCCGCAGACCTGGAGGTCCTGGGTTCAGTACCCAGGTCAGGCCAGTAAAAAGTTATTGGGTTTTCTGTCAGAAAATTCTCAGTAGCAGCCCGGAGCCTGGAAGTTGGAAGTGTGTACACTCACGTGCCTCAGAAAGCACTTAAAGCCGTTGATCCTGCGCCTGAACTCTTTCCGGTCGTGTCGGATTGCCGTCCCATCGGATTATGAGAGTTAGGGAATAGAGAGTGCACTTGTGTTTGCGCACACACTCGTGCACTATAATATCTCCCGCGCAATTGGCTAATCTCTCTTGAAATTCCGCCGTGGCCGAAATCGGTCTGGAGGACATAATTACGTAAACAATTATGTACGTAAAGGAACACAATAAATAGGAATATAATAATTAATTGTGTCCTACTAATAAAATAATATCAATTGCTATAAAACAAACGATACGTAATATTGCATCTTGGTTTTGTCATACCCATTTTAAGTGAAGAGTTTTTCTGGTGGTAGGGCTTTGTGCAAGCTCGTCTGGGTAAGTACCACCCACTCATCAGATATTCTACCGCAAAACAGCAGTACTTGGTATTGTTGTGTTCCGGTTTGAAGGGTGAGTGAGCCAGTGTTATTACAGGCACAAGGGACATAAAATCTTAGGTCCCAAGGTTGGTGGCGCATTGGCGATGTAAGCGATGGTTAACATTTCTTACAATGCCAATGTCTAAGGGCGTCTGGTGACCAGTTACCATCAGGTCACCCATATGCTCGTCCACCTTCCTATTCTTAAAAAAAAAAAGAGTTTAAATATGTAAATCTTGTCTTTTCAAATATTTAAAGTGAATTGTATTTTTTTTTTGAGAAATAAATTCTTAAACCGTACTAGATACAAACACAGCAAAATAATAAGATAACATTGAACGTTAATTGGTAACGTTTTACGTCGGACCCCTGTCAAATAAATAGTACTAGATTTTTATTTAAAAAAATAAGTGTATTTGACGTGTGTAATTAAATAAACCTAATATTAATTAATAATTTATTATGTCCAGCATTGCGAATTAAATAAGTTCCAATGTAGTTACTTTGTTTTTAATAAAATACTAAATAACAAAATAAATTAATAGAATTCTAGTAATTTTGACAACCCTATCGTAACCCAATATCGTGGCATCACCCGATCGTTTCACGTTCATCGCATTGGTATACTCGCAAAAATACATCCGTATAGTAAATCAACTTTTACTAATAGTAAGGTTTTTGCCGAAGGTAGGTTGTGCAAGTTCGTCTGGGTAGGTGCCACCCACTCATCAGATATTCTACCGCATAACAGCAGCACTTGGTATTGTTGTATTCCGGTTTAAAGGGAGAGAGAGCCAGTGTTCCCTAGGTTGGTAAGCGATGGTTAACATTTCCTCTAATGCCAATGTCTAAGGTCATTAGTGATCACTTACTATCAGATGGCCCATATGCTCGTCCGCCTTCCTATTCTATAAAAAAAGGTAGTGAAAGTGAGATTTGTTAATCTCTATAATATCAGTAATGAAGTTAAACATTCATCTATCGTTTATAATTAATTTAGAGGTTATTAAAAGTATCAAGGTGGCTTAGCTTGAAACATGAAAGTACGGAAAAAATCGGATAAAAATAAAATTGTATGCACCAAATAAACATTAAAGTATAAGGAATAAAAGAACTACAAATAAATGTATTAAATAGTAGAAAGATATATAATATAATAAAATTATAATATGTTTTATGACTTTCGCGGCTGAAGGATATTTATAGAAAGTTAGTCTATATAGGCCTTTGCATCTTTGACAGATTATTTAAGCATCGCGGATACACTTGCGTTCGTGGCTAAAGAGACCGATGCGAGAGAGGATCCTTCGGTCACACTCCCGACAAGTGTATGCGCCCCCAGATGGGCGAGTGTTTGAAGCCCGCTCATGACGCTTCAGCGTTTTTCTTTTAGTAATTCAAACCAGGCATCGTCATGACCTTCATGAATAAGGCGTCGCCACTTGGCATGATCCTCAGCCAGCTCCTCCCATTGGTTGCTTGGGATGTTTAATGCAACCATATCACGCTTAGCGCAATCTTTGAAATGGAGCATAGGCCGCCCAACAGACCTTTTCGCATCTGCAACCTCTCCCAGTAGTATTTTCCTTGGCAAACGGGTCTGCTCCATTCGATGCACGTGTCCCAGCCACCGTAACCGTTTTTTTTTTGAGAATGGCCGTGATGCTATGCAGCTGTGCCTCGCCTAGAACAGACTCGTTTGTCACACGATCCTTCCACGTGAGAAGTACCGAGAAGAAGTCTTTACTAGGACTCTTTCCTCCTTTGAGCTGCTTGACGGCCAGATAAAGCTCCTCTACGGTGGGTGCAGCGTCTAGCTCGTGCCAACTTTCCAGATTTGGGGACAAGCTCCCCTGCTTCTGGCTAAATATTCACGGGGCACGAGTAGAGCCCCTTGTAGTGTTCTACCCATCTAGCCATCTGACGGGTGCTGTCTGTTATAACAGAACCGTCGGTTTCAGGCCTTTCGCAGGTCGGTTGAGGCATTCAGGCCAGGCTGATGTGTCCTGACCGAAGCGGGAATTAAAATCACCTAAAATGTGCAGTCTATCTGTTGAATGCACCCCGCGCACTGTTTCTTCGAGCTGGTCGTAGAACTGGTCCTTGGTCTCAGGTCTTGAACTAAGCGTCGGTGCGTAAGCGGAAATTAGCGTAACAAAGCCGCTTTTTGTGTGTAGACGCAAGAGCATAATCCCCTCGGAAACGCCTACAGGTGTCTCTATGGCGTTGATGAGATGGTTTCGGACCGCCAACCAACCCACACCATGCTCACGTGTTTCTACGGAACTCTTACCCTTCCAGTAGAAACTGTAGTTAGCTTCACGCAAAGACCCGTCGTCTTCGGTTCTGGTCTCTTGTAAAGCTATAATATCAATATTGAGCCTTTTGATCTCCACGTCGATATTGTAAGTTTTGCGCAGTTCTTGGGCGCAATCGGAGCTTCGTCGTCGAGTCGTAGTAGAGCAAAGAGCGACGCTGTTGCTCTACTACGTCCAATATGCCGGAAGGAAAGGAAACAAAGGATGGGAACATGAGAGGGTGACGCTGTGATAATTTTTGGAAACAGCAAATCAAGGAGAGGAATAAGGATACTGTAATCACGGAAGATACCGGAGTGTGACAGTAGCTAGAGCAGTCCGGGTTCGCGTACCCGTAGTGATTCTAACCAGCTATCGGACAGATAACTGCTAAATCCACCCTCTGGACGAAAGTTCTAGATATATCGATTAAAATTCATAGTAATCTTTTTATTTCTTAAGAACTAGTTTCAGCTTACTCACGATCTTTTCTGTACCCCTAACAACGTTTATGGAAAATTTCATAGCAATCGGTTTAGTAGCTAAAACGTGAAAGCGGAAATCGTGAAGCGTAAAAGTTGGACGTTTTTACAGTCATTAATTTGCCAGCCTTGTAAATCATGATGATTTCTGAGACTTTCCACGCACTCGGGAAATACCCTATTCGTAACATAGCATTGAAGATGATGGCGATGAAGACAATAGCCTTTGTCGGTAGTTCCAGGTCAGTATCAGGTCGTAACCCGGTGCCCTTTTACTGTCTAACCGTTTGATCGTTTTTATGACTTCCGCGGGCGACACAGGTCTAGGGTCTCAACATTTTCTTCTGATGAGTTGCGGGGTGTTACATTCGGTTTGAAAACACTTGTTACTTGATAGCAAACAAGTCCGCTTTGTTCTAGCCAAGTCGTTTCCCTTTTTTATTGGGGTTTTTGGTAAGTTAGGTCTGTCACAAGAACGGGTGATTTTCCAGAGAGAGTAGTTGCTGGCTTTAGTCGCAGTTACTCCAACTTTGCTTGCATTGTTAAATTATTGCCATTATTTATAGCTTCCTTCAATTCTACAATGGCTTTGTTGAGGGCGGCCTTGTCTTGCGGATGACGGCTTAGCTGGCAGACTCTGCGTAATTTGCGTTTTTCCTGGATCATGATCTTTATTTCCAAAGGTATGTTTGTGGGCTGGTTCCTATGTTCTAAGGCAGGCGTGCTTCTCCACGCGGCTACTTGTATGAGATTTGTAAATTGCACTACTGCTGTTTCGATTTCCTCTGCTTCTTTGAGTCTGATATTTAGATTGAGGTTTTCTTCAATGTGTTCCCTGAAGGAGGGCCAATCAGTATACTGGTTGTTTAATATTGTAGGTCTCTCGACTTCAATTATTGTTGAGCTGATAGTTAATAAGACTGGGGTGTGATCAGATGACCCATCAGAGCATGACTCGTCATTCTACATATACCTAATTTATTTATTTTTCTTGCCATTGAAAGAAATAAAATGTAAAAAAAATTGTCACCTTGAATAGAATTTGTATATTTTTTCTTTTTTACAAAATTATTTAATTTATTAATTTGGTCATGCTCCGTAAAATTTTAACTAATCTTTCATATTAATTTTAATTGTTATTATTCTGCTATGTATTTGTATATGATTTTTTTAATGTGAAAATAATTTTTGTACGTAATAACGTTTTATCTTCCATAGATTAAATAAATAAATAAATAAGGATAAAATTCAAGAATCATTTCTACACCCACGCGAATAAAAATCGCTAATAAAACGTTTCGCATAAATAAAATACTAACCAAAATAAATATTTAAATTCCTAAGTGTACCAAATGGAGTATGTAAAAGAATACTCTAAAACAAATAGTCTAGCCAATAAGTCTAGTTGTCTAAGTAAACTTTCGTTTAATATAAAAACGGATTGTTTTGTGCGAATGCTATCAGTCGTCAGCTGTTCAGCGTCGGCCATCTTGTATTCCGTTTTGTTATTGCCAGAAACATGCTTAAGATTACCGCCATTTTGTTTTTGATGTTTATTGGTAATTATACAATACTAATATTAAAATAGCTTCCGTGGTAGAATTAAAGAAAAGTAAAGTAACAGCTTGTCAATGTCCCACGTTTTCCTTCACCGTCAATCATCAAAAATCACATGAAAATTCAATGGTGCTTGCCCGAATTTTAATCCGCTTAGAATTCCGCGTTCTGACCTCTGGGCTATCTCGGAATAAAAGAAAGGAAAGAGATTATAATGTAGAGCGCCTAATGGAATAGCCTCACAAGATTGCAGGGGAGACACTTTTCGCTCCTTGAGGAAGCTCCGCCGAGTTACGAGCGGAGTACAGGAGGTAGCACGGATGCGGTATACCGAAACGATACTGTAGTCTTCTCAATCCGCGCCGGTGTCGGTATTCGCAAGGGTTTTTTTGGGAACATCTTTCAAAATATGCCATTTAAACGGACATACATTTTTGAATTATACACTTAAAACATTTAAATTAATTAAATGGCTGGTAATTTGCAATAATGATACACTACTAACATATTCCTTATATATGCACACTGGCTCACTCAATCCGTTTGTCATGTATGCACGAAAGTTAAGTTTTTCTGTTAGATATTAATTATTAAACTTGCCGCAGGCAGCTTATTAGCGGCGGGGCGGTCTTGCAACTCGTGCGGGATGGAGTGCGCACCAGCGTGCGGCACGAGACACTTCCGGTCTTGCTGTTTCAACTATCTGAGGAGGAAGAGGGACCCGCATATGTTACAGGTAATGTTGTAATATTTTCTTTATATAACGAATGTAAGTGGGTTCCAATATTTCTCACGTAAGATTTTAAAGAATAGTATAGCAGATTGCATGATGTGTTTTGGTTGTATGTTAAGTTTAATAAGTAACTGGCCACCCACCCTACTTCGTACGGGTGAAATTCAACCAAAACTACCCGTTCCTTTCCTCCATATAAATTTCGCATAAGCCGTTAAGGCATACTGTATAATTTGGCAACA
Organism: Nymphalis urticae; assembly: GCA_905147175.2. Classification (NCBI taxonomy): domain Eukaryota; kingdom Metazoa; phylum Arthropoda; class Insecta; order Lepidoptera; family Nymphalidae; genus Nymphalis; species Nymphalis urticae. Next base: position 898,553 of record LR990009.1, read on the forward strand.
GAATAATTCTGGTATTTTGATTATAATGTAGGAAGGCGGTCGAGCAAATGGTCCACCGGATGGTAAATGGTCACCAGCGCCCATAGACATTGGCGCTGGATGAAATATTAACTATTCCTCACAATGTCAATGCGCCTCCAAACTTGAGTACTAACATGTAATGTCCCTTGTGTTGATAAAGCTTTCTGCAAGGCCATGTGGGTAGATAATAATAATAATATCTTGGGACATTATTCACACACGGCCATCTGATCCCAAACTAAGCAGAGCTCGTACTATGGAAACCAGACAACTTATATACTACATATACTACTTTTCTTTTGTAAATACACACTTATATAGATAATTACACCCACACTCAGTGTTACACAAACATACATGTTCATTCTCACAAATGTCTGTCTACCAACCACGCCAACGGCCCCTTATACCACCCGTAGATACCACACACACATCAGATATTCTACAAACAAACAACAATTCTTAGCATTGTTGTGTTCCGTTGGATGAGCACGTGACATAACCACAGGCACAAGGGACATAACATCTTAGTTCACAAGGTGACGCTTTGGTGATGTAAGGAACGGTCAATATCAACAGCGCCAATATAGGACGCTTTACCATCGGGTGGCCCACATGTGCCGCCTACCTATTTCATAAAACAACAAAACTTTATCTATTGTTGTAAATACACTGATAATTTAATAATGATAAACTGATATGTACATACATCACTTCAAGTGATTCGTTTCTTTCTTATATAACCAAAAAACTCATTGTTACAGAATATTTTCGAGGAGCAAGATTATCCCATGGACACTGCTAACAGGGCGCAGCCCTATTTCTTCAATGACGACCTACCTGTACGAGCACCTTCGGTGTACAATTGGAGGCATTAATACAGTTCTATCTATAAAATCATTCATGATTTTGACATTAGAGAACTTAAAAAATATAAAAAATATTACACGACAAAGAGCAAGTAAATATTCTATTTTGAAATAACTGTAAAAGATTTTATTATAATAATAAAAATTTACTAGCGTTTTAAAAACTTTTTCTTAAAAAATTAAGGGTTTTTATTCACACTTTCATCCCCTTAACACTTACTTAGAGGTTAAATTTTCAAAAAAGCTTCCTCAGTGCTAACGTACTGTGCAAAAGGAATACAAATTTTCGTGCGTTGGTATGTCGGTCAGTCAGTTTAGTTTTTATATATATGTGTAAACGCCAAGCACTGAAACTCACGCAATGCATAGAATGTGTGTATTTACTTGACGTTTTCCATCAGGCGTAGCGCTTTGTATATGACATTCACTATGTATTTTGGTTTTTAACGCAAACTGACATTTATCCAATTTCAAATTAACAAAACGATTTTAAAATCCGATTTCGGTAATGCCTAGCCTCACCAAATCGCTTGCGCTCAGGCAAATATAGTCTTTAAGAACGTAATAATAAGGTCGATGATTGATTTTGGTAACGCCTAGCCTCACCAAATCGCTTGCGCTCAGGCAAATATAGTCTTTAAGTACTTATTAGTAAAGTCGATGATTGTGTAACAGATTTCCGTAGCAGAACCAACAAATCGAAATCCGAATCACAAAATTCGCGCTATCCTATACTGGTGGTAGAGCTTTGTGCAAGCTCGTCTGGGTAGGTACCACCCACTCATCAGACATTCTGCCGCAAAACAGCAGTACTTGGTATTGTTATGTTCCGGTTTGAAGGGTGAGTGAGCCAGTGTAATTACAGGCACAAGGGACATAAGATCGTAGTTCCCAAGGTTGGTGGCGCATGGGCGATTTAAGCGATGGGCAACATTTCTTACAATGCCAATGTCTAAAGGCATTGGTGTCCACTTACCATCAGGTGGCCCATATGCTCGTCCACCTTCCTATTCTATAAAAAAAAATCCTTTTTATTCCGCTTTATTCCAGTTGGTTAGAAAGAGAGCAAGCGAATTTCATAGTACGCAACAATCAGTTTGCGTTTGGATACGACACACAATTCGTTTGGTAATATCCAGTGATTTTATTTGTCGATTCGAAATATTTCAGTGGTATCGATCTATAGATCGTTGGCGTTTGGTTCGGCGTTGAGGTCGATTTTTGGAATCGGATTTTTAGTTTGTGAAATCGATACGAATCGATTTGTGTTTAAAATCGGATTTTTAATTCGTTTTGATATATCGGACGCGTGCCTACTATGTATAACTCACTCGTCATTTGCAACTTGTAAGATCAACATCGAAACAAATTGACTAAAGACTATATTAAGAGTTTCATTGAAATTCCATATGTACACGAAATAACAATATGTATAGATTAAAATAAATTATTTATCAATTTTTTTGTATTTATTTACTTTTTAATTTTGTCTTGCCTTAAAGTTATTTATTTTAATTTTATAGTTTTTATAAGTTTCATGTGTTTGTTCTTATGTAAATCTTATTTTTTTTTTTGCTCTTTAGCCCTCATATAAGCATGTATTGTCCACATCGGGAAGACTCAATTGTAAATATTTTCGGTTTTCGGTATTACTGTATATCATTGTTGATTGTATAATTGTAGTCAGTCAGTTAAAAAAAAAAAAATTAAATTATACCTTGTTAAGGTTTTTATATAAATACTAGCTGACCCGGCAAACGTTGTTCTGCCATATAAAATATATTTACTAAATATTATGGAATTTAAATAAAAAGTAACGAATTTATTGTAAGTGTGTGGGGATGGGATCTATGACAGAAAAAGGAAAGGAGCGCTGTAGACGATAACCGCCAATAAAAACAAAAAAAACACCAACCATTCATTTTCTCAATTCAATGTATTTCATTGATGTAATGGACATATTCATTGTTTGATTAAAAGTTAAATGTATTGTGAAAAAAGTAATATATTTTTATTCTAAAGCAGTTAATTAATTTCAAAGAGCAATTGATTGTACGATATTTTTGTCAGTCCGTCTTTAGCCAACACAAATAATCTCGATGGTTTGCCCACCCGATTTATTTATTATTGTTTTCTTGATTATATCTGCGGATTTTGTATGTGTGTGGTGGCTCATCCCACATTCGTCCCAAATTATGAGACAGAACTTTAGAAAAAAGGTGGTCCGTTATTTGTTTTCTTTATAATATTGGTAAATGGTCACTCCCACCCATATACATTGGTACTATAAAAATATGAACCGTCTGTTATATCGCGAATGCGCCACCAACGTTGGGAACTAAATTGTCCCTTGTGCTTGTAGTTACACTGGCTCCATCGCCCTTTAAGCCGGAACACAACAATACTAAATATTGCTGTTTGGCGGTAGAATATAGGATAAAAAAGTACATACGAATGAAACATAATCTTTGCGCTGGCAATTTCGCTGTCGCATCGTTGGCATCATCATAATTTTTCTTCTTTTTTCTTTATTCCAGTGAGGCAACCGCGTCTTTTTGTTGCCTTTCAATCGATTCAATTATTAGCAACTAACAGTTTCTATAAAAACAGACAAATTGAATTACTGCTAAATATTTTTTGAAATATAGTTTAATATTTTACTCAAACTATATAAAGAAACATAGTCAGTTCAAAGGTGGCGCTGCTAACCGAATTCAAATGGAATTAAGTTTTGCTAATTGCATTAAATAATTAAATTTGATTCAGAATAATGATATCATTTCTAAAGGATTTTATTTTTAAATATTGTCAAAGTAATTTAAGCCCTTTAACAATAAATTTAACATCAAAAATGTCTTTAAAAGTTTCAAATAATCAAAACAGAGTCTACTATAAATTAAATATTGTTATAATTGCTTGATAAATAGTGGTCATTGATTTTCTTTCAATAGTTTTTTGACGCTGATCGTATGATTATACTATCATTTCTGATTATACTGTCAATAGTAAACACTCGAATCATGTGTATATTGAATGTATGTAAAGTATGTATACTTGAATTAATTTACACGATTTATTAACTTATTTTTCAAGATTACATTTTTTAACACTTGCTACAATTTCGGTTTCTTGACTTTACTCCATAAAAACTATCCCGTGTAAATTAAAACAGTAACAAAAAATATGTACGGTTAGGAAAGAAGGGACCCAGGGAGGAACGAAGCCCTTTGCGATATTTTTCGTGTGCGAATGGCTTTCAGGAAGAAAGCCTTGCTACTGGATACGTGCCGATGAGCAATCCGTTCAATGGTGACATGCTCACACGCACATTTTCATTATTTTGTTGAATTTGTTCGTTTGTTCTTCCTGCTCTATTATTAAGCAAGCTTGATGCTTTATTAGTTCGACGGCCCAAATGGGCGCCCCTGCGTCTTGCTGGCATTTTTCACTGTAACACACACACACGCACACAAATAGACCCAATTGTTGTATTTACTGATAAAAACGGAATACCGATAATGTATTTGATCTTTTAGTATTTTACCAACCTTTTCAATATCATAAAACACGTTTATATTTCTTATGAATTAAATAAATATTTAAATATTTTGCAATTTTTTAAATGACAAAATGACGCGACGCTTCTCGTGAATGACGTAGACGAAAGTTCGATGAGGTTCACTATAAGTAATTATTTTGAGATTGTTCATACAAAAATACTAAAATCGTGATTACAAAATGGGATGATGGGTTAGGAGGGTAAATATTTGGGGTCATATGTATTTTTTGATGCTAAATCAAAAACAAATAAAAAAAGTCTACAAAATAGGAAAAAAAAATTCTGAATAGGGACACCCTTATCAACTAGCGGTTTGAAATATACTTTACGACCGATTCTCATACCTCCCAATATACATAACAAATTTCATAAAAATCGGTCGAGCCGTTTCGGAGGAGTTCGACCACAAACACCGTGACACGAGATTTTTATATATTAGATGTACATATATCGCTATTATGTATCTATTGATGTGTTAACAACTTAGAGGCTAAGGCGGCGACCTAATTGGGAGCGATCGTACGATGGCGCGATGCGTTTTTCATCTCACAATCAAAATGGTCGTGCGATTGTGATGTAGTATATATGTAGTACATATGTATGCTTGGGTGCGTACTTATAATAATGTTTGAGAGACTAAATATACTCAGTATTCGATCATCATTGCAGATGTTTTATTGTGTCTAAGTCCCATCCTTATATGGCGACCCTGCCACTTGAGCGGGGATCAAATTAATCAAAGTTAAATTAAAAATGTTTACTTTTAGTCTGGACTGTTTCAATCTGTGGAGAAGTCGTAAAGTTACAAATATTATATTCAAAGACAATCATTATCATGTGCCAATCTAAGGTAAACAAATTTCAGATTTATTTGTAGATTTGACGATCTCTCAATCCGAAGGTTGTGAAACCAGTTTTAGTGTATTGAAGCCTTTAAATGAAAAACAGGCCATAAAAAGTTTCGCAGATGGATTGAGAAATCGGCGATTAAGTACCATAATAGCAGCAAGGAATTATTCGTCCTTGAGTGACGCTATTCAAGCTGCTATAGATGAACAAATCACTACCCCATCAACATCAGGTGATATATTTTCTATGCGTTATAATAACAAAAATAATTTTAATCAATACCGGAATTTTAGAGGTCGGTTCAGAAATAGAGGTCAGTATACACCAGGAAGAGAACAGGTGCCAGTTCAGGGTACTCAGGCTCAATCAGACGAGAGCAGTTGGACAGGTGGTCGATTCAGAGGACGAGGTGCGCAAACGTCATTTCGAGGCAACAGAGGTAAGATATTTTACAGTCGCTCTAGATATAGTCGCTCTGAAGGAAAAGAACCAGAAATACATATTTTGACAGACTCAGATTCGCAAGAAAACCAAGAGTCTAAAGAGTCAGTACCCGATAAGTTTTTTCGTGAATAACCATACAATTTTGTCTTGTAATAATAAGTGTCATATTAATTTAAACATTAATCCTTGTGGGGACTTGCATACGTGGCTTATTGACACCGGGGCTTCTATTTCAGCCATAAAATATGCACATGTAATCGAGAATAATATTCCTATCCAAAAAGAGACACTTATTGTTGATGGAATCGGAGGCAAAGTACAAGCAATAGGATATGTTTATATTAATCTATATTCGGGTGATCAAATTGTAAACAATAAATTCTTTGTATTTAAATCGTTGCCATGTAAGGCTAGTGGCATACTAGGCCAAGATTTCTTACACAAATATAAGTCCGTTTTAAACTTCGGTAACAATTCTATACAATTATGGAAAGAAAATAAAAAAATAGATTTGCCTATCTCTACGAATGGCAAGTCATTAACTCTACCCGCTAGGTCTGAATCAATTCATTATATCGAAACAGAAATTCAACAGGATTGTGTAGTCTGTGCAACTGAATTAAAGGAAGGATTGTTTTTAGCCAGTACGTTATCAACGCCGACCAATGGCCGAATACCTGTGCGATTTTTGAATACTACTGAGAAAGATATTTATTTAAAAGATTTTAAGCCCACGATACTCTTAGCGAATGATTATAATATTTGTGAATTTACCAGACCCGCAACAAAATGTGCGGAAAGAGTAAAACGGCTTTTCCCATTACTCAATTTAGACCACTTAAAAACGGATGGACGCGATAGTATTAAAAACATATGTGCAAAATATAACGATCTTTTCTTCTTAAACGGGGACAAGTTAACTACGACAAAATTTTACAAACACTCGATAAACTTAAAGCCTGACACCACGCCATTGTATTCTAAGCCTTATAGGCTACCACATTCTCAAAAAGTGGAAATAAAGAAGCAAATAGATAATATGCTCGAGCAAGGTATCATAGAACCATGTAACAGTGAGTGGTCGAGCCCGGTTCTTCTGGTGCCTAAGAAAACAGACTTGAATGGGTCGAAAAAATGGCGTTTAGTCATAGATTATCGTAAATTAAATAACTGTATACAGGATGATAAATTTCCATTACCTAATATTAGTGAAATATTAGATTCTTTATCCGGATGTATTTATTTTTCGCACTTAGATCTAAATCAGGGATTTTATAATGTTGAACTTGAGTCGAATAGCAGAAAATATACAGCTTTTTGTTCGGGGCAGTTTCAAATGACCAGAATGCCGATGGGGCTTAAGACAAGCCCTAGTTCATTTTCGCGGATGATGACCATGGCTATGGCTGGTCTTTGTTACGAAAAATGTTTATGTTACCAAGATGATCTGATAGTTTTAGGCTGAAACCTAGCGGAGCATAATAAAAATTTAATAGACATATTTGAAATATTGCGTAAAGTTAACTTGAAATTAAATCCGGCAAAATGTAATTTTCTTCAAAAAGAATTGCTTTATTTAGGCCATATTGTATCAGCAGAAGGAGTATTACCCGATCCTGAGAAAATAAAAGCGGTGCAAGATTATCCTGTGCCTAAAAGCGCTGATGAAGTTAAGCGATTCGTAGCGTTTACTAACTATTATCGAAAATTTATACCGAAATTTGCTGAAATTGTTTATCATTTAAATTTATTATGTAGGAAAAATACTAAATTTAAATGGGATGATAATTGTCAAAAGTCTTTCGAAACCCTGAAAAAATGTATAACATCGCCCCCTGTTCTACAATATCCTGATTTATCTAGTAAGAACACATTTATTATACAGACTGATGCATCAGGTTACGCGCTGGGAGCTATTTTATCTAATTCCGATGGCCGCCCAGTAGCGTACGCTAGTAGAAGCCTAAACAAGGCCGAGCTAAATTACCCAACGATAGAAAAAGAGCTTCTAGCTATCGTATGGGCTGTGAAGCATTTTAGGCCGTATTTATATGGTCGTACATTCAAAATTGTTACCGATCATAAGCCACTAGTTTATTTGTTTAGTTTAAAAGATCCGTCAAGTAGATTACTTAAGTTTCGACTATGCTTAGAAGAATACGATTACTTAATTGAACATATAAAAGGTAAAGAGAATGCAGCCGCAGATGCGCTATCTCGTATTACAATGTCATCCGAGGAGCTAAAAGAATTTAACAAATGCATTTGCGTCATGACGCGAGCCCAAAAGAAAAGATTAGAAACTAATATTTCAGTTAATCAAAACACTAAGAGCATGAAGAGTTGGAACGAGCCAAGGCTAGTAGAATCTAACATTGTTCCGGAAAATTCGGTTGAACTTAGGTTTGCCGACAGGAACTATTTAAATAGGCTACGAATCGAGAATAAGATTACATATGAAAATAATATATTTTTGTACGATAGACATCAATTAACGTTATTTATAAATCCGTCAGCACAATCTCGGCTGACGCCTACAGAGTTTATAAAAAAGATGTGTGAGTTTTGTGATACAATTAAAATAAATAAAATATTAATTAATGAAAAACAAGGACAATAGAATCTTTACACAAAAGTTTACAAATGAGATAAAAAAGTGTTCTGACTGGCGAGGGCCAACTATAATTATTATAAAAGATGTGGAGAGAATTGAAAATAAAGACGATAGGAGAGTTATTTTAAATGACTTCCATCTATTACCTACAAGCGGACATGCAGGTATTAGACGCATGTTCAATAGCATAAAAAAATATTACTTCTGGCCGGGACTCGAAAATGATGTTATTAATTTTGTTAAAAAATGTCCAAAATGTCAACAACAAAAATATACGTCATTTGTTAAAGAACCAATGACCCTTACTTCTACGTCTCATACTACCTTTGAAAAAATATATTTGGATTTAATGGGACCCTTCGATAGGGATTCTTGTAACCATTCGTATATCCTAACACTTCAATGTGAGCTGTCAAAATATGTATGCGCGTTCCCTTTGGTTACTAAAACATCAGAAGAAGTCGCACGGGTGTTCGTGAACAATTTCATTCTACAGCACGGCGTTCCAAGAGAGGTTGCTACCGATCGAGGCGCGGAATTTATGTCCGACATCTTTAAAGAGGTATGTAAAATTCTTAATATCTCTAAGTTAAATTCAACAGCATATCACCACGAAAGTATCGGGGCGCTAGAGAACTCACACAAAAGCTTAGGGGCATTTTTAAGAATACAAACAGAAAATAAACCAGATTCATGGAGCATTTGGCTCCCATTTTGGTGTTTTGCATATAACACGACGGTACACACTTCAACTAAATTTACGCCATTCGAACTAGTTTATGGAAAGATATGTAACTTGCCAAGTAATCTCACAAAAACTGTAGAGCCACTATACAATTATGATAACTATCCCAACGAGCTCAAGTATCGAATACAGATGTCACAAAGAGAAGCGAGAAATAATTTAATCAAAAGTAAATTGCAGAGGAAAGACAAATATGATCACAACATAAGCCCTACTAAATATAAACAAGGTGATACTTTATTAATTAAAAATGAAACTGGTAATAAGCTTGCAAACCTTTATACGGGACCTTACAAGGTAATCCGAGATTTGTCACCGAATGTGGAGGTGAATATAAACGGTAAATTAGATTTAGTCCATAAGAATCGTACGAAATTGTACTATGACTAATTATGTATAAACTATATTATGTACTCATCGACAGTTTTAGATTTTATATCTCTAAGCTAATGTTTATTAAACTTATTCTAATAAAAATCCTATATTGCACTTACTCGTATGTATAAGTAGAAAAGTGGGTGCTTATAATGTCATTTAATTTTAGATTGTAGATGCTAATGACTTACGAATATCGAGTTACTCGCTCGATTATTGTTTACAAAACAAGCAATCATTGCTTACATAACGATATTTAACACATGTTTAAAATTTTATTTTAAGCTTTTAAATTTATCTTTAAGTCAAAAAAAAAAAACAAAAAAAAAAATATATATTTTTTTTTGTCCTTATTTTGCCGGGGGAGGTGTGATGTAGTATATATGTAGTACATATGTATGCTTGGGTGCGTACTTATAATAATGTTTGAGAGACTAAATATACTCAGTATTCGATCATCATTGCAGATGTTTTATTGTGTCTAAGTCCCATCCTTATACGATGACCTAACAGGTGTCCTAATAGATCGTGCGATGTCCATCGTGTGGTGCCGTCGCTCAATGGCTGGCGCTCACGCCACTTTACCGATGGCTCTTTACAGAGATGCACAGTTTTTGCTGTCGGGCAATATTGCTTTAGAAATTGCAAATGACATTGAAAAAAGGAAACATAGACAACATAAAATACTTTATAGATCCAGGAATCCGCGCGGTGAATTTTTCAACCTTTATTTTTATGTACGAAATAACGATTCCCGATAATAATACCGCGCCCCTCGCGCGTCGACGCAACGCGTAGGTAACCGATTAGGACACTCAAAAGAGATCTGTTGCTTTGATTACATGATCGCACGATCAAACGCATCGTACGATCGTTATTAAGCGTTTAATGTGCTCGCACGATTACTTGCGAGGTTCAAATAGGACACTGATGAATTCTGTATGTTTGAACTTATCGCACGACGAGAACGCATCATGTCATCGTGCGATCTTCGCCAATTAGGACAACGCCTAACTGGGATTTCAAACGCCAGGAGTAAGATTTCGAGCGTCAGTTGACGTCAGTGTAAGATTTTCATCAGCGTTAATGTGTGCGTGAGGTCAGTACATGAGCTCGCATTAACACATCAATCCTCGTTTGCACATTGGCACTCATTTTCTTAAAGGTTAGTTGATCAGCAAATATGTGAATGGCAAAGAGTGAAAAAAAACACGTTCAGTGACATTCGTTCACGATTACATTCTTTCGATTCGGATCATTTCAATAGGTGACACCATATTATAGAGGCTAAGGTGAGTGTGTTACGATTCCACGTCTAATTACTCAAACAATCGTCATGGAACTTTGCATACTTTGTCTGAGGTACAGAAAACTACTACGGAAACACCTGCTCCCTCCCCCTCACTGCGGTGACTATTAAAGCTATAATTAACTCATCGCTTCTTTAAGTACCTATCTCTTATTCATATCAAAATGTTAAAGATTAATGTAAAATATAAACACTTTAAATAACTTCGATAACCTGATCAATGAACTCTGAGGTCAGGTGATAAATATTGCCTGGGTTTCCCACTATTGCATATTATTATAATAAGTAAAATTGTCCTGTTATATATTGTGTCTGTTTTAATGAAATAAATAAGTGGTCAGGTTGATGGGCCACCTGGTAGTAAGTGATAACCGGATATAATTGACACTAAAAAATATCAACTATTTTTTACATTGCCATGCCCCGCCAGCTGGACTGGTCTTCGGAGAAGATTTGCGGTAGAATATCAACATACATATTTCCTCACGATGTTTTCCTTCACCGAGCATGAGATGAATTATAAGCACAAATTAAGCGTATAAAATTTCCATCTCGGCTCAACATTATTTCGTCACATACCAGCAGAAGGCACATTCTTCTCCATTTTGTCCTCACTAGAAGTAGTTGCTGGTGTTGTCAGAAGCTCTTCTTTGAAATTGATGATGTCATGAGCATACAGTTTTGGTTGCTTCTGTGTTGTGGTCAGTGTGTCTTCAGGTAATATGCTCTTGTGCCCACAGCACACCTCCAGGTATGATATACACTGCCTCTGTCTGAAACATGAAATAAAGTGTATCATCAATGGAGTGGTGTGGAGTGGATTAGAGTGGAATGAAATAGAACAAAATATGATTTATTGTTTTTTTTTTCATCTCAAATTGAACGCATTCAACCTGATGATTAATGGTCATCTCTGCCATAGACATTGACACTGTTTGAAGAATCAATCATTCCTTACATCGCCAATGCGCCAGTCTCGGAAACTGAAGTCACATTTATGCCTGTAGTTAGTTAGCCTCCAAACCGGAACACAACAATATAAGCATTATTGCTTAGCGGTAGAATATGTGATTGATGGGTGGTACCTACCCAGACGAGATTGTACAAACCCCTACCACTAAATAATGCTATGAACAGAAGGCGGTCTTATCGATCGATGGCAGCAAAGTAGATACGGACATCTGCATTTTCGTGAAAGTGCTTTTTTTTACAAAAATAAGATATATTATTTTTAAATATTACATATAATATAACATATAATATTACAACAATGCAAATGTCCGTATCTACTTTACTGTCATCGAAATAAGAAAACGAATTCTTCCGGACTGTCTGTTTCCAGGCTATGCTAGCCATTCTCATGCGAGAATAGCCAACTGGCATATAGTCTATGCAGCTTATTCCAACTACAAGAGGAATAAATACAAGCGTTTGAAGGGTGAGTGAGCCAGTGTAATTACAGGCACAAGGGACATAAAATCTTAGGTCTCAAGGTTGGTGGCGCATTGGCGATGTGAGCGACGGCTAACATTTCTTACAGTACCAATGTCTAAGGGCGTTGGTGACCACTTACCATCAGGTGGCCCATAGGCTCGTCCACCTTCCTATTCTATAAAAAAAATGTCTTGAATGACAGCGAAGTTGTTATCGAAACTTTGTAAATAACATTAAAGTGTATATAAGTTAAGTGTATAAATAGAGATATTAATCAAGAACTGCTCGTAGAGTATTAGCATATTGTATCATAAATCTTTATTCTATGTAATTGAATATAAAAATTTATAGCGCGATTTAACCTACTACCAACGCCATCTATTATCACAAAAACTATCAGTGCATAATAATATTTTTAATTGGTAAAGGGAGCAAACCCGAGGCCCGTACCCAGACTGGCTTTTTGGGTTAGTCAAGAAGAACCCTCTATCTCTTTTTACTTATAATAATGAAAGCAAATGACACATGGAATTTGCGAATCTAAGGTTTGTTTACCTTTGCTACTACTGTTGGTTATTATAATTGAGATAAAGAAAACGTGGTAAGGAAATTATTAAGAGGCCAATAGGAAGCTGATAGAGTACGACAATTTTAGTAAAACATCCTTACCTCATATTTAAGAGAGTCGTGCCATCTGCGATAATCGTGTGGGTGTCTGGATCGCAAAGATAATACAACACACAGGTACCTGCCTCATTGTTGTCCGTGATACAGTCTAGATCATTTATTTCTGTAAAAAAAATTAAGATAACTCGTTGAAGAAACAAGGCCACAGATCCCGAGGTCCGAGAAATCGGGTCGCGTTTTTAAAACTACCGCCTCAGTCCTCACCAAAAATAAATAAAGGAACACATGTGTGCAACAGGTTATTATACAATTAGAGTTTATACAAGTACAAGGTAATTCCCCGAACCCGTGATAATTCTACAAAAAAAAAATAGAATATTAAAAGTGTACTTACGTTCACCGGTTTGTGTCAAATCAAGATCGTCATCTGAAAAAATAAAAAGTTTACATAGCGTTATGAAAAAATATTTCTAAATGATGTAGTCGTAGTCGTACCAGTCTGTGAATTTCCCACTGCTGGGATAAGGCCTGCTTTTTTGAGGAGAAGGTTTGGAGCTTATTCTATTATTCTATGCTTATTAAATTATTCCGATGCAGGTTGAATACACATATGGCAGAATTCTAGTGAAATTAAACACATGCAGGTTGGTCACGATGTTTTCCTTCACCGCCAAGCACGAGATCGGTTTAGTAGACCTACGATCATCGGTTTAGATTTACGCTTTCTAACCACTGAGCCAACTATGCCAAACGATGATGATGATAATTTCAAAAGTTATGTATAAAACTTTAATAACGAAATAGTTCAGAAGTCACGTAGGTCTCCCGCACTGACGGCGCCTCGCGCCGGGAACGAAATCCTCACCGAGGCGAGCACATCGCGTCAAGTATGGCTCCTCAATCCGTGATGATTGGCAATGTAGTGCCACCACATATCACGGAGTGAGAGATGGAAATGGACTTCCAGTGTTCAGACGGGGTTCTAGGTCTTCTACGCGATACTTAGGAACACCTAGGGAGGCTTCGGGAACTGTTTCCTTACGATGTTTGCCTTCAGACTACGTCGTGGGTTTTTCATTGCTACGCGTTGTAGTTTAATCGCATGATAATCACAACATAAACTACGCTGTGTGGTCTTTCTATATTTGCGCCTGACTGCCTCATTCGGCTAGATATAAAGCCACAGATCCCGAGGTCCTGGGTTCGAACACCGGGTCGGGCTGATAAAAAGTTCAGGTCGTGTCGGGTTAGGTGTCACATCGGATTATAAGAGCGAGAGAAAAGAGAGTGTACATGTGTTGCACACACTTGTGCACTATACGATGCTCTGTGTTATTGGCCAGTCTCCAGTATTAATGACCATCGTATTTGCTACAACCTTGTCAAGGACCATGGAATTTTGATATGTGATTGTTAAAAAGAAGTTAAAGAGCCTTTTTATTCATTGAGCTGAACTTAAACACAGATGTATACGTGAATATCCTTACCGGCCGCATTGTTAAATGTTGGCTGAACCCATTTTGACGTGTTTTCGTCATTTGCTGTTTGGATAGTTGAAATATACGAGATTATGAGAACAGCAACCAAGCCGTGCCTGTAAAAATATATCATTATAATATTTATAAAACCCACAAGTCACAAAGATAGTACCACCCGCTTCTCCGGATAGCTTGTTCTATACCGATACTGGGCATCTGATGGTAAGTGGTCAGCACCTACCGTAGTGCGACTGAACTCATTTCTAACTTGTTACATGGACTGTTACTGAGAATTTTCGTCAGAAAAACATATTTGGAGTTGAAACCCGGTACCTTGGGATCTCCAGCCTTACATTTAGGCACTAGACTAATTTGGGTTAGTGAGTACACATGATGCAGAATTTTCGTGAAATTAAACAAATGCAGGTTTCATCGTGAGGAGTTTTCTTCACCGATGAATATAAAGTAAATTTCAATACTTATATACCGTTCATAAAAAATATATACCAGCATCTCAGACGGTCAAATCGATAAAATTATCGATATTGGAAACACCTCACATCCCTACCGATGGGATTTCAAATTTACCTCAACATTTCAGGGAAAACCAATCTATTTTCAAATGTTAAGAGTTTTTGAAAACGCAAGTCTATCTTAAGTTATTTTAAAACTTTAATTATTTTATAACAAAAAACAACAACAACTTCCAAATTAAATTTCATCCTCTATTTAACTACACATACTAAATATTACTTATAAATAATAAATAGAAGCCTATACACAAATTCCTTTACTAACTAGCTATAAAAAAGACAATTTTTAAATTTAAAAATAGAATTGTAAATTGAAATTATAATGATTCTCCTTAGGGATGATTTTTTAAAAACCTTCGATATTGCTAACTTACATTGCACAAAGACCTCTGTAAAAAGTAATCCATCTAGGTAAACTAACTTAGACCGGCTGGGCAAGAAATGAACAGTGGAAACGTCTTATTTCATTTAACACATTTTTTTATATAATAGGAAGGCGGACGAACATATGGGCCACCTGTAAGTGGTCACCAACCTTGGGAACTGAGATGTTATGTCCCCAGTGCCTGTAATTACACTGGCTCACTCACCCTTCAAACCGGAACACAACAATACCAAATCCCTTTTTTTGCGGTAGAATATCTGATGAGTGGGCGATACCTAGACGAGCTTGCACAAAGCTCAACCACCAGTACTTAACCTCATAAGTAAATAGGATTTGATATAATTATAGGTTATAGAACGATTTGTAGGTGAAGATTTTCCAGTACTTTTAAGTAGTAAAGCAGTCGCAACTAGTCTATGTTTGTGTTATTGTATGGTCTCACTCACCCTTCACCCCGTACCACAGATAAAGACAATAAAAATACTAATTATTATATTAAATGAAATCACTTACGAACCAAACAAATAAAACAAAACATTATATATTTGATATAAATATGTTGCAAATAATCCACAACAATGTATTGCCTACCTCGAAAACATTGAAGCGCTTTTATTGCTTAAAAATACACACATGTGCGCTTGCGCCGACGTCCGACACCAAACTGGCGAGACGTGTATTGCATAAGTATAATTATTCAGACATATAATATATCAAGTAAGCTTAAAGGTTAACAAAATAGATGTACATTTTAATAAGGAAATAATTCATATAGACTTTATTTATATGTATATATATATATTGATGATATGCCCTTCAAAATAATTGAACTACGGTGGGTATGTATGTCTGTTGATGTGTTCCCGTATAACTTTTAAACTGATCATGATTCGGCAAATTAGATTTCGTTAGGAGTGTCGTGATGGTCGGCTGGTGACGTCGATGTGACGTCACTAAGGTCCTGTTTTTATATTAATATATTTTATGTATGCCGTGTTGGGTATCAAATTAAAGTCTTTAATCGGCACATTTAAATTATAAACTATTTATAAGATGACGTTATACTTTTCAGAGCCATTTTTACGTAGTCGAGTTTTTTTCTTTTGCTTACATTCGTCTTTGAAGGTTAAATCTGTGATATGTCTGGCCTTTATTATACAATCTTGACATAGTTATTCAGATAACATACGTATTATTAATCATAATATTATATACATATAAGCCTGACTGACCACCTTGTTGGTCTAGTGGCTAGATATGATCCCAGGTCGGGCGAATATTGAGTTTTCTGTAGAACATTCTCAGTAGCAGCCCAGAGTCTGGAAGTTGGAAGTGTTTACTTCCGCGCCTCGGAAATCACTTAAAGCCGTTGGTCGTGCGCCTGAACTCTTTCCGGTCGTGTCGGATTATCGTCCCATCGGATTATGAGAGTGCACCAGGGTTCACAACCGTACGATAATTATCGTACAAGTACTATAATTTCATAACCACGTACGGTTTACCTTAGTACACCAATATCGTACGTGGGTTGTACGATAATTTCCATTATATAATGTGGTTTAATCTAATTTTATTTCATGTTATTTGATTTAGTCGTTCGTTCGTTTACTATTTATTGTTTTGTATTTATGGTTTGGTCGAAATAAATGATTTTATTATTATTGTTATGCAAAATTTTGATAATTACACTAACCAATAACAATATAATTGTTTTTACTGTCAGCGCCATCTATTGGCTCATTTCTTTCGTTTCGTTTTCTTTCATATTACGAATGAATGTTTTGATCCCGCAAAGTATTGTAAAAAAGTATCAGCCTGTAAATGTCCCACTGCTGGCCTCCTCTCCCTTTTTAAGGAGAAGGTTTGGAGCCTTTTCCACCACGCTGCTCCAGTGCGGGTTGGTGGAATGCAAATGTGGTAGAATTTCAGTGAAATTGTATGTTTTCCTTCACCATGAAGCACGAGATGAATCACAAACACAAATTAAGCACATGAAAATTCAGTGGTGCTTACCACTGGACCATCTCGGCTTTTTTATTTATTTATTTCTATGATGACATTTTCTAAATTTTTACTTCGTATTTATATTCACAATCGATTATTTTATTTTATTTAAATTATTTTTAATACATTCACAAAAACTGTATTTAAAATTTTTGTTCTAGTGTCTCAATATTTTTACTAATTTTATATTGTGTTATTTTATCACTTTTTCATAATAATTTGTTGTTAATTTGTGGACTTATATTTTAATTTTCAAGTAATTTTTAAACACCTGTAACAAAATAGGCAATTACTTCAATAATTACGAAGACTTTTGGCTTATTGTTCATATTTGATGTACTAGTTCTTGGTGTTGACAAATTAACAATAATTTTTAGCGAGTTTTTTTAGTGTTTTTTTAGTGACTGTAATTACAAGTTATTTCAAAATTATTCTTGTATAATATTGTATTTAATAATCATTATCTTGAAGTATGATATCGTAACCATAACAGCCTGTGAATGTCCCACTGCTGGGCTAAAGGCCTCCTCTCCTCTTTTTGAGGAGAAGATTTGGAGCTTATTCCACCACGCTACTCCAATGCAAGTTGGTGTACGATAGATGGAAGTACGATAACATACGATAATTTTTTAGGCCCTGGAACGATAACAGGCTGGCTTTAGGTTGTGAACCCTGGAGTGCACTTGTGTTTGAGCATACACTTGTGCGCTATCATATGTCCTGCTTAGTTGGTTTATCTCTCTTGAGATTGGCTGTCCCCGGTTAAGATGATATCATCATTATTTATATTTAATGACGATGATATATAACACGACGAGTGAGAGAGAGGAGAGTAGTTGAGGAGTTTCTATCGCCCTCACGGCCGCATTATGAGACCACCTCCATCTTACCACACCATTACACTAAAATTACATTGCCCAATATCATGTCATCCAGTGAGAATGATATAAAACTGGTTGTAGGGCTTTGTGCAAGCTCGTCTGGGTAGGTACCACCCACTCATCAGATATTCTAACTCAAAACAGCAGTGCTTGGTATTGTTGAGTTCCGGTTTGAAGGGTGAGTGAGCCCGTGTAATTACAGGCACAAGGGACATAACATCTTAGTTCCCAAGGTTGGTGGCGCATTCGTGATGTAAGCGATGGTTAAAATTTCTTACAGTACCAATGTCTATGGGCACTTACAAGATACCACATGATAACAAGTGAAGCTTAATAAAAGCTTTTAAAATAGTCCAGAGTGTTTGTACGACTTTAAATCCTAACTAATATTATAGATGCGAATGTGAGTTTCTTTGTTTGTTACGCTTTCACGTATAAACTAGTGAACCGATTTTGAAAATTATTTCACCAATACAAAGCTAATTTATCAGAGAGTAACATAAATACATTTTATTGCTGTATTCAAGGTATACAAGGTACATAAAATCTTAGGTCCCAAGGTTGGTGGCGCATTGGCGATGTAAGCGATGGACGGCACTCCGACACGACCGGAAAAACTTCAGGCGCAGGACCAATGGCTATACGTGCTTTCCGAGGCACGGGAGTGAACACACTTCCAACTTCTAGACTCCGGGCTGCTACTGAGAATTTTCTGACAGAAAAACCCAATAACGTTCTATTGGCCCGACCTGGGAATTGAACCCAGGACCTCCGAGTCTGCGGCCTTACATCAAGCCACTAGACCAACGAGGCAGTCTATGAGGATAGGATATAAGGTATTACTATTAATGTGTGATTATCATCACGGATTCGTTCATTTTTTTGAATTAGTTAAATTGATTTCGGAATCTGAGAAATAAAATTAAAGTGGATGTAATCTGTTAAGTGTAACAGTGTTGTGTTATAAATAGAGATATATCAATCGAGAACTATTTGTAGTAAATAATACAGCATATAAAATGCAAATGTAATCTCTCCTGCTATTGAAATAGTCTATAATATATTAAAATATATCTATAACCTACTGTATAATCACGTACTGGTTTATAATTTATTATTAAAAATATTTTTTTACTTACAAAATTATTGCATTTGATCTGCTGTTATTTCACATAAATAAGCCACGTTTCATATTTATTGTTTTATTTGCACATTTTATATCGTCCATGTCATTGTAATTTTTCAAAATTTGTGTTATTTCGTTTTAAATATTAACGAACGGTCATTATCAGATGTGACGGGTAAATTTTTTTTCCCTTTTCTGGCGTGTATCCACGCTATTTGAGCGCAAAATATTCTGCCAATGTCATGTATGACGTTTTGTTTATTTTTTTGACAATTCGACTTTGACAGTATTTTTTTTTAATGATATCACACAAAGATTATAGGTAAAAGTGCTAACAGGGCGATAGTTTGATACGATTATAAAGATATGCCAGAAATTTTGGTTAATTTATATTTCTGTTCGGATTGTTAAGAATGAATTCGTATATATAAAAACACTTACGAATTCGGTTTATCATAAGAGAGAGCATTATGCCGTATGCCGTCCGTCAACGCACGGTTGGTCTTAACCAGAGGCGCGTCATCATAGTAAGCCAGCTGATTTTGTTTAAAGAGTGTCTCGTACTAGATTTGTGCATTATGATAACAATATGTAATTAATCACGATTACAGTATTACGAAAGTAATCAAAACAGTAAAGTGAGTCATGTGCACCAACAGCCAACGCGACCTTTCAGAATCAATATTAATCTGTAATCGGGATTGATGATTACACTGTAATCGTAATCATTATTCTGATGACATAGTGCCCAAGTCTGTCGCTACAGTAGCGGTGGTAAGCTGTTGTGAAAGTGGTAAAAAATATAGAAAAAAATATCTACTATTGGGGTGTAAGGGGAGTCGACAACAACCTAGGCTCCCTACCGTCAACCTCACCTGCTCGTGGTGCATCCTGCTAATCAACGAACGAGGCTCTGGCGACCAAAATCGTGGCGGTATAACCATACAAATGCTGGAATCCGAAAATGCTAATCCTGATAGCGGGCAGCAGCGCTATTAGTGAAAGATTCCAGCCACTGCGGTCACCAACCCGTCTGCCAAGCGCGGTGACTAAGGTAAAAACCCCCCTATGAGCGACGACACAAATTCACGGCCCCCAATTCCCGGTAATCGCACTATTCCTGGCCACGGTACCGGCCATGATAACGGTGCGATGGGGGGTGCTAAGAATCCCCGGGCTACGGCAGGGTACCACAAACGGCGACTGTTTCTGGCCACGTATAATGGACGCTCTCTGCGGCTGGACGAACACCTGACAGAATTGGAAGTAGAGTTAAGTCGTATTAACTGGGATATAGTAGGTCTATCAGAAATCCGAAGACAGGGCGAGGACACGATGACACTAGATTCCGGTCACTTACTCTACTTCCGAGAAGGACACCAACCATCCCAAGGTGGCGTCGGCTTTTTGATCCACAAGTCACTCAGAAGCAATGTCGTGGAGGTTGGCAGTGTGTCGACAAGGGTGGCATACCTTGTCTGAAAGATAACCGAGAGGTATGCCTTGAAGGTTATACAAGTGTATGCCCCAACGTCTACATACACTGACGAAGAGGTCGAAGCCATGTACGAAGACATAGTGAAAGCTATGTCTCGTACCAGTACCTTCTACACAATTGTTATGGGTGACTTCAATGCCAAAGTGGGAGTACAAGAAGATAGTGAATCGAGGGTAGGAAAATTCGGCTATGGGCGCAGGAATCATCGGGGGCAAATGCTGGTAAACTTCCTTGAGGCTCAGATTATTTCTGATGAATTCATTTTTCCAGAAAAAGCCCCAAAGGAAGTGGACCTGGCGAAGCCCCGATAACACAGCGATGAATGAGATCGACTTCATTTTATCCAATAAGCGCCAAATATTCAGGGATATCTCCGTAATCAACAGGGTAAACACTGGAAGTGTTTCACCGCCTGGTAAGAGGCACCCTGAATATTAACACTAAAATCGAACGATCGCGGTTAATGAAGTCGACTCTTAGACCAACTCTGCCCCAGGTCCAAGCTGGTTGCGAAAGCTTCCAGTTGGAACTACAGAACCGATTTGCCATGTTGGAAACCAGGCAGGACATTGACGACGCCACCAATAGTCTGGTGCGTGTCATCCGCGAAGTGGGCCAAAATTACTTTCGACAAAAGAGCAATGGACGTAAGTCGAAGCTCTCAGGCGAGACTCTGAACGAGATGACGAGGAGACGAGAACAGCAGAATATGACGCCATCTGAGTGTCAGGCACTTAACAGGAAGGTTAAAAAACTAATAAGGCGTGACACAAGACGAGCTAATACCCGGAATATTGAAGATGCCATAGCACTCAATAGGGGCTCAAAGGTTCTTGCAAAAACCTCCACCTGAGTCCCACAGTGCGGATGACCCACGAGCCAGACTGACACGCCACCTATCAGACGATCTTCCCGACATCGATTTGGGCGAGATTAGGATTGCTCTCGGACAACTTGGAAACAACAAGGCTCCAGGAGATGACGGAATTACCTCAGAGCTTCTTAAAGCAGGAGGCACACCAGTTCTGAGAGGGCTGGCTAACATCTTCAATTCCGTCCTCCATAATGGTACTACACCGAAGACATGGAGCAGAAGTGTGGTGGTTCTGTTTTTCAAGAAGGGTGATAAAGCTCTTCTGAAGAACTACCGCCCCATTTCACTTTTAAGCCATGTTTACAAGTTGTTTTCGAGGGTAATCACGAGTCGTCTTGCCCGAAAATTCGATGACTTCCAACCCGTTGAGCAGGCTGGGTTTCGAAAAGGCTTCAGTACCGTAGACCACATACACACACTTAGGCAAATAATACAGAAGACGAGGAATATAATCAGCCTCTATGCCTAGCGTTTGTGGACTACGAAAAAGCCTTCGATACCATTGAGACCTAGGCTGTTCTGGAATCCATGCAGAGATGCCTAATTGACTATCGGTATATCCAGGTGTTGAAGTGTTTGTACGAAGCCGCAACCATGACCGTCCAAGTACAGGATCAGAGCACAAGACCAATCCAATTGCATCGCGGGGTAAGACAGGGGGATGTAATCTCCCCGAAACTTTTTACCAATGCATTGGAGGACGTCTTCAAGACGCTCGATTGGAACGGACGCGGTTTAATATCAATGGCCAACACATTACACATCTGCGATTTGCCGACGACATTGTCATCATGTCATTCCTTCCTCTCTCCGCACAGTAAACATCTTTGTAAATTAGCTCCGTCATTTATAATTATAATTCGCTGTAAAAAGTGTATTGTGAAGTGTTATTTGGCAATAATTAATAAAGTGTACTCAATGACAGTCTAATTAAATAACATTGGTGACTAGAATGTGCATAAACAATTGACTTTTTAATAAAACAAAATTCTACATCATCAAAAATACCGTCGCTTTGTGATATATTAAAGTAACACAATAATACGCGTAAGTGACGGCCTATATCGATCACTTACGACGTTCTTCTCGCGAACTCGACAGACGGCCGTCGATTGAGTAAACTGGACTTCGTTAATCATAGTTTGCGTTGTTAATAACACTGTCTTACGTTTATTCTACACTTAAATTGAAATGACGCTTAATCGTACACCACCTAAAACATCGAGTACCCTGACTGAAGATAGTAATATGAACTTAAGTGCCCGGTCGATACCACAATCTGGTTCTACTCCGAACTTAACAGCCATTGATAGTGAAAACATTACCTCTCGCTTCAAGCGAAAACGCGAAGATGCCTGTTTTGAGGAGATCCGCTTACTGTTGTCAACGTCCGCCGCACAAACCGAGGCTAAGTTTGTAGCCCTCCAGGCATCGATATCGGAAATTCTTGCTCAAAATATTGAATTAAACAAAAATATTTCATTCATTTCCAAGCAGTACGACGACATGATTGTTAAACTGGATAACTTGGAGTCGGAACGTAAAGCGGACCGCTGTCATATTCAATATCTTGAAAAAAAAGTTGATACTTTGGAACGTCAGCTGTACTCAACAAAGCTTGAAATTAAAAATGTGCCAAAAAAATTAAAAGAAACCAAGGAAGACATCTGCGAGATTGTGAAGGAAATATCTAAGGTACTTAAAACTCCAATTGAACGGCATGATATCAGGGATGTATTCCGCACGGGAAAAAAGGATGCGCCAACGATACTAGTCGACTTCAACAGTGCTTATGTTAAAGAAAATATGATTAAAGGCGCTCGACAGTTTATTAATAGGCATAAGGAAAATAAACTCAACACGACCCACCTGAAATTAGATGGACCTGCCAAACCAGTCTTCCTTTCTGAAAAGTTGACCCCGAATACCTATCGTATATACTATCTGGCACGCAACTTTGCGAGAGAAAATGAATACAAGTACTGTTGGACTGCTTTCGGGTAGGTGTTCCTCCGAAGAATGGACGGCCACAAGCAAATCCATGAAGCAAAAATGAAGAGGACCTTCACAGACTTCGTCAAGAAAAATGACTAGCGGTAATTTGTATTTATACTGTTTGTTTGCCCTTTGCAATTAATTATCTCTTACTTTTGATATGCCTTTTTAATGTTAAGCTTAATTTTCTCATCATATTATGTCAGTGTAACAAACCCTCTGTTTTTATTTTATATATACTGTTCCACAAAGTATTAGTACACATATTTCACTCACATGTACCTCGACTAACTTTTATACACATATACACAATATCATGTTTCACAAATAGCAATCTCAATACAGATTTATTACAATTAGCATTCCTAGTTCTTACAAAGCATGTATTCTTTAACATTCTATTTTGTACCAAATTAATACCTGTCATTTGCAATGATTGATTCAAATGATATTATCTCAACGGATATAGATAACATTAATGTAGCATCTGCGTATTTATGTGATACACAAACTTGCAACTTATTGAATATAGGTTCTGCTGGTTATCTTAAGATATTTTGTCAAAATATTAGTAGTATATATAAAAATTTCGATCATTTAACACTTCAGTTGTCGCGCTTCAAGTTTAAGAGTGACATTATAATACTAACGGAATGCTGGTTAAATAGTCACAAACCTATTCCTACTATTGATAACTATGATTATTATTACTCGAGTAATTGCCTTAATCAAAACGATGGTATAGTCATATACGTGAAAAAAGACATAAAATGTTCTATAACGGAGCCCAAAGCAATAGGAGGCAACTTTTTACTTATTAAAATTGAACCAGACATATTCATTTTGGCTATTTATAGATCCCCGTCCATACAATGCACAGACAGTTTTTTAAACTCTATTGATAATATGATTCGTCCCATTAGCCCGAGAAATAACTTGATAATTGCCGGAGATATAAACATTGATATTAAAGCCTGTTCTATTGATAGGAACTGTGCAGCTTACCTAAATGTAACCGCTGAACTGGGACTATTGCCTGGGCACACATATCCTACTAGGTTGCACAACTGTCTAGATCATATTATGCTAAAAACAATATTTCGAGCATCGGTATTTGTAGTTGATTCTACCGTAACGGACCATGCCTCAGTACTGCTCAGCATTGACCTCGCCCCCTGTAAGTCTAAAAAACCAATCACTTACAAAAGAATTAATTTTGATGCCTGCATTAAATACTTAGAGACAGTGGACTTCTCTTTTATCACACCATCTTGCGATGCTAATGAAGCAGCATCAAGGTTTGTTGATATACTGTCTGGTTCTGTTAAACTGAACTCTGAAATTAGCCGTATACCTAGTAAGAAAAGAACACTTAAACCATGGATAACCACTGGACTCCTACGCTGTATCCGGAATAGAGATAAACTACACAAAAAACACAAAAAAGAACCAAATAACGTAATTCTCGAGGTTACATATAAGCGATACCGGAACTTTTGTAACTCTCTGTTGAGAAAGCTTAAAAGAAACTTTGAAAAAACGCTTTTACGTAATGCAAAAACTAATAAAGAATCTTGGAATGCAATCAAATCAATTATAGATTATACGAAACAGAAAACGTCAGCTGAAAATCTTTTAAGTCCTAACAATAGTATCAATAATAGCATAGACTCTGTAAATAATTACTTTTCTAGTATAGGGAAGCAGCTTGCCGAAACTGCAACTGCGTATAATGAAAATAACACTAATTCATACAATTTCACGTTTCCTCCAGTGTAATTCCATAGTATTACTACCACCAGATGAGGCAGAGATAGAACTGTTAATAATGAACCTCAAAAATAATTGCGCTACAGGCTGGGACAGCCCAGCTTCTAAAATTATCTAAGCATATAATAGTCCCAGCTCTTTCTAAGCTCTTTAACCTTTGCATAACTCAGGGAGTGTTCCCTGAGGTCTTTAAAAGGTCGCTTATCACTCCTGTTCACAAGGGTGGGAAGCGAGACCAAGTTTCTAATTATAGACCTATATCAGTTCTGTCATCCCTATCCAAAATATTAGAAAAACTACTAAATAACAGACTAATTAATTTTCTGGAACACAACAAAATTTTATCTGCCTCACAGTTTGGTTTTAGGTCTGGGAAAAGTACTGAAGACGTAGTCATCAATTTAACGAATTATGTTACTTCTCAGGTAGATAGAAAGCAAAAGTGTTTAGGTATATTCCTTGACCTAGCCAAGGCGTTTGATACGTCTCAATTCCCATTCTTGTGAACAAGTTGGAATGCCTCGGTATTCGTGGCAAACCGCTCCTGATATTTAAAGACTTTTTGGTTAATCGTTCACAACAAGTAAAAATTGGTGATCACGTCAGTTCTCAGGCACCTGTCATTTGTGGCGTCCCTCAGGGCAGTATTCTTGGCCCAACTCTCTTTTTGATCTATATTAACGACCTATGTGAACAAACTTTAAGAAATGGTAAAATTTTTACCTACGCGGATGATACTGCACTTGTATTCCACGGAGAGACTTGGGACAAAGTACGGTATTATGCTCAATTAGGACTCCACAGAGTCAATCAATGGCTTAGTGTAAACCTGTTGACATTGAATCTCTCCAAAACCTCATTTATTCAGTTTTCTGTGGCCAAAACAAAACCAGAGAACATTAGTCTTAAGGTACACACATGTAACTACCCCAGTGATTCTCTTGCTTCCTGTTCATGCTTTGAGATAGCTAAATGTACGACCGTCAAATATCTAGGAGTTATTTTGGACGAAAAACTTAGCTGGCGCTCTCATATAGACATCACAACTGCGCGCACCAGAAAACTTATTTGGGTTTTCAAGAAGTTGAGGCACGTTGCTGATTTAGATCTTCTGCGCACAATATATCATGCACTAGTTCAGTCAGTCATTGGATATTGTATAAAAGCTTGGGGTGGTGCTTGTAAAACCTTTATATTAGACTTGGAAAGAGCGCATAGATCTATCTTAAAAGTCATGACCTCTAGCCCATACAGATTTTCTACAACTAAGTTGTATGAAAAATGTCAACTCCTAACGGTTAGGCAACTATTCGTCTATCAATTAGTTATCCAACAACATAGAATCACCCCCTATCATGCCGACGAATACAGTAAACGTGTCATTAAAAACGTATGTCCACCTGTTATATGTCGAACAGCTTCAGCCAAACGACAACATGATTTTAAAGCAGTTTATTTGTATAACAAAATAAATAAAATAAAAAATATACATCCCTTATGTAATCGTGAAGCTAAAGTAATTATTAAAAATTGGCTACTAGGACTAGATTATGAACAAACTGAACTGTTGTTGCTATAATATTTTGTGAAACAAATTACACACATACACGCACGCACGCACACGCACACACACACACACACACACACACACACACACACACACACACACACACACACACACACACACACACACACACACACACTCTACTCTAGTATACAGTAAGAAATAATTATTTATCATTTAGTTTTATTTACATAGAACGATATGACACTAAAATATGAGAGAGGACACTGATTTCTGTAATACAGGTCTTTGAGCCTAGCTCAGAAATCAGGGACTTCATTATACTCTGTAACTTTTTATGTGAATAAAGATTATTTATTATTATTATTATTATTATCATGGCGGAGACTCTGCAGGATTTGGAAGAGATGCTAAACAGCCTGAGCGATTCTTCAAGACGAGTAGGTCTCGGGATGAACATTGAAAAGACCAAAATCATGTCAAACCAACATGTATCCCCGGGACCAGTGGTCATAAATGGCTCTCCACTTGAAGTTGAGCAGGAATATATATACCTGGGCCAAACTATACAACTTGGCCGGCACAACTTTGAGAAGGAGGCTAAAAGAAGAATACGTTTGGGCTGGGCGGCATTCGGGAAATTGCGTCATATTTTTGAATCGTCGATCCCACAGTCGCTTAAGACCAGAGTCTTTAATCAGTGCGTCCTACCTGTAATGACTTACGGTGCCGAAACGTGGACACTCACCGTAGGACTGGTCCACAAATTTAAGGTCGCTCAGCGAGCGATGGAACGCGCGATGCTTGGGGTTTCTCTGGGCGATAGAATCCGAAATGAGGACATTCGCCAGAGAACTAAAGTCTCTGACATCGTGCGTAGAATTAGCTCGCTGAAGTGGAAGTGGGCTGGTCATGTCTCCAGGCGTATTTATGGCCGATGGAGCCGACACGTGTTAGAGTGGAGACCACGCTTAGGCAAACGTAGTGTAACAGGACGCCCTGTGACAAGATGGACCGACGATTTAAAAAAGGTGGCAGGTACGGGATGGATACGGACTGCCCAAGATCGGGATGGTTGGCGTTCTATGGGGGAGGCTTTCGTCCAGCAGTGGACGGCAAAAGGCTGAAAAAAAAAATATATATATTGTTTTATTTTCTTTTTCATTTCTTTTTTTACTACGCCTTTAAAAGTATCTAGGAATGTAATCTAGTGTGCAATGAATTGTCGAGGAATCGCTGACTGATAGTACAATTTATATTAGTTTCGGAGTCGGAGGTTGATCACCAGTGTTGCTAATGTAAAAATCCAAGATTTTGATAATATTGCACTCAAATTGTAAACATGATTCTTTTGGGTGTAAATAAAAATTTATTATTATTTATTTATTACATATCTTGTTATTTATTATTTTATTCCTCCAGGACTTATGGCCTGATCTCCGCTACCAAAGCGCCGCCGCGCTCAATTGACACAGACAAAATCGCTCTGCTCTACGAAGTTGTTAACTAAGTTTGTGAGATGTATTTCTTATTGGTGGTCCTATAAAGTAAAATAAAGAATTCGATTCGATAGATTATTTTACTAAACAAATAAATTATCGTCATACATGTATTTGATAGAATTAACTTCATCGCTGTTTCATCGTACCGTAACCTTAACAGCCTGTGAATGTCCCACTGCTGGGCTACCTTTAGCCTCCTCTTCCTTTTTGAGGAGAAGGTTTGGAGCTTATTCCACCACGCTGCTCCAGTGCGGGTTGGTGGAATGCACATGTGGTAGAATGTCAGTGAAATTATATGTTTTCCTTCACCGTAAAGCACGAGATGAATTATAATCACAAATTAAGCACATGAAAAACAGTAGTGCTTGCCCGGGTTTGAACCCACGATCATCGGTTAAGATTCACGCGTTCTTACCACTGGGCCATCTCGGCTCATTTTTGGCTTGCGTCATGGCTTATCTCGGATCATTCAGTCCAGCAGTGGGACAGGCTGTTACGGTTACGGTACGTTACGGTTAGTAAAATATTTATCTTTTTCAAACGCTGTTACTCAAAATATAAGTAAAAAACGTATCGTTCGTTTTTTGACCGTATTCCGTAGTCCAATCTAAATTAAATTTATATTGGCTCATCCTGGCCATCCATGACTAGATATATAGCAGAATAAGCCAACGAGGCATTCATTTTTTATAATATAAGTAGGTAGAATGGCAGATAGGCAACCTCACAGTAAGTGGACACCACACCCGTAAGACATTAGTACTTTAATGCTGAATGAAGATTCTTCTTCTTCTTCGAGTGCCACTCCGACTAGCGAAGGTTGGCAGTTAGCTTTGAATATTCCTTCTTATTCTTCAGTAATATTGCAATTAGACGGTCGTGCAGTACTCTGTCAAAGGCTTTTTCGTAATCGATGAAACAAAGGAAAACGTCTTGTTGCATGTCTCTGCATTTTTGTACGAGAACCTACATTGCAAAAAGAGCCACTCTCGTGTCCACTCCTTTCGAAAGCCAAACTGACAATCTGCGAGTTGTTCGTCGCATTTAGCTCTTATTCGCTCGTGGATGATATTCAGAAATAGTTTCAATATTTGGCTCATAAGGCTAATCGTTCGAAACTCTTCGCACCTTCTTGCGTTGGCCTTCTTAGGAAGCGTAATAAAAGTTGAGGTTAGACAGTCTTTGGGTAAGTGGCCAGTGTCGTATACCAAATTAAAGAGTTTATTTATTTATTTATTTATTAGATCACCAACAAAGTACACACTGATACATGATAGCACACAGTTCGTAAAATAAAAAATAAAAGAAGTGGTACCTCAATTGCAGGTGATAACTGCATGAACAGTAAGGCAACATATACATTAAAGTACAAAAAAAGCCAATAAAAGACTAATCAAAATAGCAAGTTACAAAACAAAAAAAAACAAATCAATGAATAAAAAATTAATAAACTAAAATAAAAATAATAATGAAAACTAATATGGATAATTAAGTATTACTTATTAATGGACTTATGGACCTTCTAAATTTAAATATATTGTTGGTAAAGATGTTTACATCCTTGTCCATGTCTACGCAATTATAGTTTAACCAGGAAGTCAATATTTTCGTCTTTGATAAGTTTGAGTACCTCTATGTGAACATTATCCGGTCCGGTTGATTTTCCCCTTTTAGCTTTTTTAAGAGCGTTTGTGACTTCATTTTTCAGGATAGGATATCCCTCATTTGGATCACAATTTACCGCTATGCTTCGAAAATCGTCGGCAAATATTGATGAAATGTATTGTTCCCATAGGTGTTTTTTTCCTGATATTTCTAGTATGGGAATATTATTTTCGTCCGTAAGATGGTGAATGGTCTTTTTGTGCCCTACCAAAGATTTTATTTCCTTATGCAGGTTAAATGCATCATGTTTAGCATAAAGGTCCTCCACAAAATCACACTTGCACTGATACCAAGCATCTCTAGCATAACGATCTTCACGCCGAATTTGCTTATCAATCTCAGTATACTTGCTATTATCAGAATTCTTGTAGATTCTCCTTTCTTCGATAAGATTATATATTTTTTCTGTCATCCAACTCTGCTTAGGAATCCTATCTCTTTTCAAGTGTGTCTTATTGATGTTTAATATTTTGTTCTTCATTGAACACCACTCTTCCTCCACCGTACGCATTATCCCAGGTTTCTCATCTGCTGCCCACTCGTTTATTTCTTTCGCCACTTTATCTTTGATGTTAAGATCTTTAAGTTTCCTCACGTCTATTGCGTGGTACTGTGTTCTCTTCTTTAATTGTTTGAGTCGACATGATATTGTCGCTACAACTGGATTATGGTCAGATCTTATATCAGCCCCAGGATAGGTCTTAGCACTTTTGACAAAATTACGAAAGTGATTATTGATCAGGATGTAATCTATCTGATTTCTTATAATTTGCTGAGGGGTATACTTAGGTGACGTCCATGTATACAACCTCCTTGGTGGTAATTGAAAATAGGTGTATAGGTGTGAATGAAGATGGTAAGGTCAATAAGACTTTACCATCCATCACAAATATTCCACCAACTTTAGGAACTCAGATGTTATGTCCCTTATCCTTGTTTTTTGGATAATAAAAAAAAACACGCTTTAATAGACAATGGGATAATACAGGATAAAAATAATAAAAAAACCACATAAAAAATCAACTCATTTCTATCACAGTCATTCGTTTTACAAAAACAATAAAATAGGACCTATTTATAAAACATGGCGGAATGTAAAATAACATGGCGAACTGTCGACAATCCTTTGGACATTGACTGGCTGTTGTCCGTACGGTTTAGTCAAAAACGTCAAAAAATGCCACAGATAATAGATCACAATAAACATTTTAACAAATATACAAACTTTTATAATATACAATTTTTTATACGCGATTAGCGTATAAAAATATTATATTACGTGTATATATGTAACGAAAATACTGTAACTGAGATGGATTATTTTTACTAAGTAGTTGAGCACTCGGGAGATCCACATACCCTCCAAAGCGGGAGGGATGCATAAATGCATCTCATTTCGTTGGGAGATCAAAAAATATTCATTTTATATAATACTAAGGTACAAATCGGATTCTATAGTTACAGGATTTTCGCTATCACTGTCTTGACTCCTTTCCTGTTTGTGATCAATGCGTTAAAGACGAAATTAAAAATAAAGAATAAATCTCATACTGGCAACTCATAAAAATTCTATAAAATAAAAAAATAAAAAAAATATCACACATAAATCTTCCCACTAAGATTAGCTCAAATATTCAATAACCAATAACAACATTCAAGCTAGGAACAGAAGTTGAATATTTCTTAATTCCCTCTTTTCCAATGGAAAGAGTAAAGAGAGACAAACCTCAGATTTACACATTCCACGCGATTCGCTAACAGCTCTGCTGTATTACGCACTACGAACAGTTCTCGATTAATATATCTCTATATATAGCACGACACTGTTACACTCAACTACTTATATACTCTAATTTCACTTCCATGTTTTTAACAACTCCGTGACACCATCGATTACCTTGACCAATCACATCGCGTCAATTCAAGGTCACAGTTGTTTGTTTGTCTTTACTTTATGATTGGAATATGGTAAGTCACAAAGAGAGAAACCGACAGAGAGACGAGCATTCTCGTCATCTCTATCGCTCTACATCTCGTCATCTCTATCGCTCTACATCTCGTCATCTCTATCGCTCTACATCTCGTCATCTCGTACACTTTATCTAATTACGAAATGGGAAGCACCGTACATTCTAATTTTTTTCTTTTTTTTTTTCACGTCATCCTCATCTCATACCTAATTCACACGATTGAAGCGATCGGATAATCCGAAATCCATTATCCATAACGGAGCTCGAGGTGGTATCGCGGACGGATAACGGTTGGATTTATTTTTGATTACTCGTCACTCGGCCAGACTACTGCTTCGATCCAATCTAGATATGGAGCGACTCGCGTGTAGATACCAGGTAAACCGGGCTGGCCGATTTTCTTGCCGTGGCTCACTATAGCGGTCACCAAATACATGCACTTCAAATGATGAACTATCTGAGCCGGACCGCCGCTGTCGCCCTGGAAATTGCGTTTGAGTACATTAAACACAAAGACACTTTATTGAAGCTTATACGAAAACAACTACACTAATAATTGTGTGACACGGTAACATCACAGTTTGTAACATTTTGCTACAACTCTTTGTATGTAACCAACAGTTTGGTTCTGCTCTATATATAATAATAATAATAATAATAATAATAATAACCACCCCGGGGATCACCTTGCCGTGGTGGGGGGGGCTTACGGGTAGCTGGTACTGGTTCTTGTGGTCCTATCATCTTGACTAATACACATTTTCACATAGCCATATACATCTTGGCAAACATCTACCCAAACTAACGATCCCAAACCCGACCCAATCTTGTCATTGGAGATTAACATGGAACGCAGTAATAAAAGATATAGTTTACGGTCGCTGCCCGGGGGTCACCGGGGCGCATCTGGAGCCGACGCTGGATGTCACAGCATGTGATCCGTTGGCGATGGGGGACTGAACAGGCGGGTTCCCCTCGAAGAATATGTTACAGCCGACCAATCACCCTCACCTTCATCGACTTCACTTTCAAATCACTCACTTTCTTCAAACTTCTCATCACCTTCTTCAACTGCAACTCTCTTCGAGTCACCAAGCTCTTCACCACTATCACGATGTTCATCCCATATTTCAATGCCAACAGCTGTTGCGCAGGAGGCATGTGCCATCAATGCTGCGCCCAGCGCTGGTACTTCTCGTGTGCGAAATAAATGGTCTCAAGATATGAACCGCTTTATATGGCACACATATTTACTAATTACTAAATGCGAAACAACACAAATGAATAATTATTTACAACTATTGCACGAGCAGTTTAATCAGAAATTCCCCAATATGCAAGTATCGCGACAACGTGTAGGAGATCAACGACGTGCTATTCTCAGACGCAAATTACTACCACAGAACGTTTTAAATGAGATAAGAAATGAAGTGGCAGATAAAATACAGGCAGAGGGAGAAATAGCAGATATTCCACTCAGACAATCTTCTCAGTCCGAACACCTAGCCTCACAGATAAACTCAAACAGTAATAAACGAATGAAATGGTCCAATGTAATCAATATCAATAGAAACAAATAAAACAGCTTATCGGAAAAAGTTATTTGAGCTCGTTGTAGACAAACATCCACACCTTTCAGATCTTTCAGAACAAAGAATTGCAGATCAGCGAAGAGTAATATTTTTCAATAATTTGTTAAATAAAGATAAGATAGAAGAAATTAAAATAGAAATAAACAAAAAACTACAAAATGCAATAAATCAATCTAAACACAACATACCCATAGAATCAAATATAGCTTCAACAGACTCAAATCACAGCCAGCCCGAAACCATTTTAGGTACCGGTATATCTTTGACTGAAAATGAAAGTGATAGTATTTTCTTAGCAAATAATATATTAACACCCAACTTTATCGAAATAGAGTTTAATAACGCAATAAATAGGTTTAAAGATATGCATCCAGAAGAAAGATCATATATTCCAAAACAAAAAACTTCTCGTAAATTTGCTACTATTACACGAACATTGAATAATGAAATTCTCCCGAAACATTTAAATAGCAACATAGATTTTAAATATTTACATGCACTAATTTACTCAGCAGCTTATACAGCAGCTGTCTGTAATGGTTCAAAATAAATACCTTAAAAAACCGACATGGCAGAGAAGAATTGAAAAAAGAATTGAAAAGTATAGACTAGAAATCGGAAGATTAACCCAATATATTGCAGGTAATAGAAACCAGAAAGTAATCAAAACCGTAGAAGATATTAAAGTAAATTATAAAACCCATAGTCAATACGAGGAACCAAATATTGAATTAGAACATTTTCTTGACACATTAAAACAAAAATTAAATACTGCATCTAAAAGGCTTAAACGATACTTAACATGTACAAATAGAAAACAACAAATATTTACATTCACAAACAATGAAAGAACATTTTACAGTAACTTAGGAACACATAATCAGAACATTTTAACTCAAAACACTGAATACACCTCACCACAAAAACTTCACGAATTTTGGGCGGGTATTTGGTCAAATCCAGTCCAACATAATGCAAACGCCAACTGGCTTCAGAAAATCGGAGATAGTACGCATATAGAGCAAATGAATTTTAAAGACATACCAATAGAAACGTTCACTCAGATTATCAAACGCACACATAACTGGAAAGCTCCTGGTACTGATAACATACATAATTTTTGGCTTAAGAAACTCACTTGCATCCATCCATACATCCATAATCACATATGTCAATTCATCAAATCACCAGAAACTACACCAAAGTTTTTAACAACTGGAATTACCTACATGCTCCCTAAAGAATCAGATCTTAAAAATCCTGCAAATTATAGACCAATCACATGTTTACAAACAATATATAAGATAATTACAGGATGTATTAGTGCAACCATTTATCAGCACTTAGAAGCATATAACATTTTAGCAGAACAACAAAAAGGTTGTAGGAAAAATAGTCAAGGATGTAAAGAACAATTAGTTATAGATACAATAGTAATGAAACCGGCACTGACCAGCAAACGAAATATCTACACAATGTATGTCGATTATAAGAAGGCATTTGATTCGGTACCTCACAGTTGGCTTCTACATGTACTTCAACTTTATAAGATCGACCCAGTACTTATAAATTTTTTTAGTTGTATAATGCCGCAGTGGCAAACCACACTTAAAGTCTATCAGAATAACACATCAATTACTACTGATCCGATTAAAATACAAAGAGGAATATTTCAAGGAGATGCACTTAGTCCCTTATGGTTTTGTATGGCACTCAACCCCCTTTCCGATTTACTTAATAGTACTAATGCTGGTTTCAAGCTAAAACACAATGGCACACACCGTCTTATTTCCCACTTAATGTACATGGACGATAATGGATCTATGGAACAACTAAAGCCGAACTTATAAAACTAACAGACGTCACACAATCTTTTTCTACGGACATACAAATGCACTTTGGGGTTGATAAATGTAAAACGCATTCAATAAATAGGGGGAAAACGGAAACAAATACATACATGTTAGAAACGGGAGAACAAATAGAAGCAATGGATGAAATGAGCACTTATAAGTATTTAGGATTTCACCAGTCTAAGCAAATAAAACACAAACAAATAAAAAAAGAATTGATACAGAAGTTTAAAATAAGGTTAAATCAAATATTAAAAACACATTTAAATTCACGTAACAGCACAAAAGCAATTAATACCAAAGCAATACCATTACTCACATATTCCTTTGGAATTATAAATTGGTCTAAAACTGATCTACAAAAACTACAGCGAATAATAAACACACATATGACCACACACAGGAAACATCACCCCAAAAGTTGTACACAGAGACTCACACTACCACGCGGTGAAGGTGGAAGAGGTTTCATTGATATACATAATTTGCACAATAGTCTCATAGCTAAGCTGAGAAAGTTCTTTCATGATAAGGCAGAAAGTACTCCAATCCATAAATACATCACTGAAATTGATAAAAAATTCACTCCACTTAACCTACATAATAGAAATAAACAATCAAGCGAACAAATAATTAGTAAAGAACAAAAAATTAGTATGTGGTCACAAAAGTCATTGCATGGAAGACATCGAGCCGACTTGAGCCAAGCACATGTCGACATGGAAGCGTCGAACGAGTGGCTGCGGCGTGGTGAGTTATTTCCTGAGACAGAGGCTTTTATGATAGCTATACAAGACCAAGTAATAGACACCCGAAACTATCAGAAACATATTATTCGCACAGCTAATTTGCCGACTGATTTATGTAGACGTTGCCAAAGCAGTTCAGAAACGATTCAACACATAACCGGTGCTTGCAAGTCAATCGTCCAAACTGATTATAAGCACAGGCATGACCAAGTGGCAGCAATAATTCACCAAAACTTAGCCCATCAATATAAATTCATAAAAAAAAGTAGCTTACTATAAATACCAACCCTGTAAAGTCCTAGAAAATAATCATTATAAAATCTACTGGGATAGAACGATCATCACCGACCAAACCATACATTATAATAGACCGGATATAACAGTGGTAGACAAAAATAACAAAATAGTTTATATAGTCGATATTGCAGTATGTAACACACACAACCTACTCAGTACACACAATGAAAAAGTAATAAAATACATAGAATTGGCTACTGAAATTAAAAAACAATGGTCAATAAACACAGTGAAAATTTTACCGATCATTCTCTCCACTACAGGCGT
This sequence comes from Nymphalis urticae, assembly GCA_905147175.2. Taxonomy (NCBI): domain Eukaryota; kingdom Metazoa; phylum Arthropoda; class Insecta; order Lepidoptera; family Nymphalidae; genus Nymphalis; species Nymphalis urticae. Next base: position 935,363 of record LR990009.1, read on the forward strand.
TGTCCCAAAAACACTCAAGACTAATCTTAATATTCTCCAAATGTCCAAGTCCACTCTCGCACTTTTACAAAAAGCAGTCATACTGAACACTACACGTCTTACTCGAAAGTTCCTCACATCACCATTTTCAATTTAATATTAAACGAACCTATCACGCTTGGTCATGGCCCGCGTGATAGTTAAATTACCCGTGTTAAAAGGGAGATAACAAAGATACATGTAATAATAATAATAATAATAATAATGTCCACCAGACCGATTTCGGCCACGGCGGCGAATCTCCAAAGAGATTGGCCAACTACGCAGGAGATATTATAGTGCACAAGTGTGCACGCAAACACAGGTGCACCCTCTATTCCCCAACTCTCATAATCCGATGGGACGGCATCTGATCTGACACGACCGGAAAGAGTTCAGGCGCAGGACCAACGGCTTTCCAGGGCACGGAAGTGTACACACTTCCAACTTCCAGACTCCGGGCTGCTACTGAGAATTTTCTGACAGAAAAACCCGAAAACTTTTTATTGGCCCGACCTGAGAATTGAACCCAGGACCTCCGGGTCTGCGGCCTTACATCAAGCCACTAGACCAACGAGGCAGTCATATAAGTTATTTTCCCGATACCAGTTCGGAATGCAGATTCTAACGAAAGGAACCGACATTTTAATAGTGCACCATTGTTAGCACAAAAATATACCCATTCATAGTCCCACATAACAAACCAACACGGCTGGAAAGAGTCGAAGAGTAAAGCAATGACTTTAAATTCTCGGCGAAACACTTCCAGCTGCTATCGATAATTCCTTTTATTTAGCTGACCGAGGACCGTATGATACCAGTGTAGCTCCAGGCACAACAGGCATTGACGATTTAAGCAATGATTAATATTTTTACAGTGTCAATTGTGGTGACCATTTTCCATCAAGTGGCACACCTGACCATCCACCTAACTATACAGAAAATGATGTACCTAAAAATTTACCCAATAAAATCTTCCCATTGTTAATATCTACTCTATATATATATATATATATATTTATTTATTTATAATATATCAATAACAAGAGCATACTTCAGTTAAACATATTTTGAGTTGATTTGATTAAATTCTATTACTTAAAAGAATTTCATTGTTTTCTTACATTAGTCGAATCTTTACTGGTCTGCCTGTCACCGTAACATATCTGCTTGTTGCTATCGTATCCCCGTGGCATGAGCCGCACCGTATTCGGTTTGTATAACTGCGCGCATTCTTCATCAGAAAATTTCTCGAGTTTTACCTGAAAAAAAATCGACTTCAAAATTATATAAAATGTAATAAGATCTATATAACACTGTTCACGAAAGTTTTGATAAATTTGATCAAATTACGTAACATCGACAATACTTATACGTACTATTTACAAAAAACTAAGACAGCGCGATTTAGGAATTACAAAAAATGGGTCAACGCTACCTAGTGACATACAATATGAAACATTTAACAAGTCATTAAAAAAAATATAATATTCTATGTTACAATTATAATTAAAGTCGATGTTAAAATGGAACTCAAAATTATTAAATTTCATATGAACTTACTATGACCCAATATTTCATCGATTGCATTTACCAAATTTTTGATAACCAGCAGAAGTTTTTACTTCAATCCCAAAAACCCGTATCCCATCATCCCAATGATGTTGTTTCTGACACATTTGACTTTAAACCAAGTTAAGGCTCGGTCGAACCAAAGCGGAGATGGGCGGAGAGGAGAAAAGACAAGAGAAAAAAAGAGTCCCAACAGAAGCTAAACGAAAAGGAGATTTGGGAATAGCGACATCTAATTGTTGTCCGACCATCTACCGCTTAAACCTCAAACTCCATTAGTGTGCTCAATTTGACCCTGCATGCCAGTTTTATTATTATTGTAGCCTCCAATATAATGAATAAAATTAATAAACAATATATATATATATATATATATATATATATGAAATAATTATATAATATATATATATATATATATATACATAAATGAAATAATTAGTTACTAGAATCAAATAGCTTGAAATATATTTTAATGTTTTTTCTTCTGACCGTACTATCACCAAACATTTCAAATTATTTCAAAATTCATTGAGTGTCAAAGTATAATGGTTAGGCAAGCCTTGCTGTTCCATCTCAAAGTGCGACCTGATTAAAATTTGCTACAGATTAATATATTCAAGGGAATGAAAACAAAATTTAAAAAAATGCTCATAATAAAACTACTCTGCAAATGTACATACATTAAGTATCTCTACCTCTAGCACATGCCTCTTGTACCTCTTGTATCCGAAAAGCTAATTAAAGTAAAACTAACGATAATTTTTATCTGATGACGCAATAGCGCCGATCAATCGGCGTTCATTGGTCGGCTATCACGCCTTAAACTGACACCGACCAATCAGATTGAAGCCCGAGTTACCGATTGAATCTGACTTTAACAAGCTTCGAAAACCAGTATTAAAAATCCAAATAAAATTACAAATATATATATATTTTAAAAAAAACTAAGTTAATTTCAAATACATATGTCATGCTTGGTACCAAATACCGGTATGAGCTACAAATTTTACTTACAAAATCCTATATCAATGAATGGTACACCGCATTTCGCCATATCCGTGTCTTGGTTGCGCAATAACTCTTGCGGATTTCTTATACCCTGGTACTTTACGGAAACATTTAAATTAGGAAAGGCATTTTCACAAATTGCTCTTAAATGATAACAATCGGAGTTATGTTTTGATACACTATTTTCTCTCTTTCTTTCATTATTGATTTGACATACGAAAGAAGGAGACAGCATTGTTTAACTGAATTACTCTTTAACAACATTTATTTACGGCTTACAATTAGACTTGGACTAGATCCAGTGTTGCATTCCAACAACATTTTACATACATATATATACGTGAGCGATGGCTGAGCGACAGCGCCACCATCATCTTGGTTAAGCGATTCAGGATTCATGACGCACATAACTCACGCACCAAATCTAGTGTCCACTCTGATTACGATATTAACTAGACAAACTGTCGGTTTCGTTTCGGACGACTGACCCAGTCGGTGGTCGAAGGATAACTGAACTCCACCCAATCCCCACTCTCGAATACTCTGTCCACGTGCCGCCATTACGAAAACAACTGACGTCACTATTGACGTCACGGTGTTTACCAGTCTCTTAGTACTACAAAAGTCAAGTCAGTAACTAATACTTGACCTTTTTTTTTTGTAGAATAGGAAGGCGGACGAGCATATGGGCCTGATGGTACGTGGTCACCGACCGTGGTAGAATATCTGATGACCCAGACGAGCTTGCACAAAGCTCTACTACCAGTGAAAGTGAACTATATAATATCACGAGATATGCAAGTCATCCCACTTATTTGGCAACGATGGCCACTCTCACGTCGTCCGGGGTATAGGGGGTCGGTAACTTATTTCTAAAAAAACTTGGATATAGACCACACTCGTGATTACTTTCTTACATATAAATCTTATGCTTTATTTATATTACAATACCAAAAAAATTACAAACCTCTGCTCCATATGAGAATCAGTGGTATGGTTTGCAGAATAATTGACTGCGATCAAAATTAATAATATTTTCGAAAATTATTGTATATTTACTTGATTGGCTAAAATTATTCGTTTTCCAATAAACATCGTTTTAAAATTATACTTTGTTTATTTCACAACGTAATAAAATCAGTGGTATGGTTTGCAAAACAATTGCTTCTAATTTTTTTTATAAATTGAGTCATAAATTGATTTCAATTCGTTTTTGTATTTGATAAATTAAGCTAAAACGGTATGATGTTTTAGTTGCACACGGGAGGTTGAATTAGGGGGTAATTTTTTCATGACGCTAGCATATGCAAGCGATCCCGTGTCGCTCCTCGTTAAGACGGAAAGGGTACCGCTGGTTTTTTAGTAAGTATTCTGATGTTCGGGGCGCACTCGCACCGGCGAGTCACACATACCCCCCACTGTTCCCCTGGGGGAAACGCGAACGCGTTTTTCAAGCGATAAAAAAGGGGATCATTTTCTGTATCCCTGATAACGTATATTCAAAATTCATCATCATCATGAGTTGATCGGTTGAGTAAATAAATAAATAAAGTCAATTTCGCATTTATGTTACATTGATTAGCAAATAGATCGGATAATATAAGAACTCTTACCTTTCGCAAGACATCGGAATTCCATTTTTGGTGTGGGTCAATTGCCCCCCAGCCAGTGACGATCACCGTAGTATCATTAATTGGGCTTCCGTCGTGTAGGCAAGCCGGTACCCTGAATGGGTTGAGGATCATTCTAGAAAAAGACAGATATAGTAGGCAGTAGAAATATATGGTGACCACACCCACGCCCGCAAACACATACCCCCAAAACATCGTCGTTGCTGAATATTCACTCAGTATTGTTGTTTGTTCTGGTTTAAACGGTGAGTCATCCAATGTTACTACGGGCACAAGGGACATAACATCTTAGTTCCCAAGGTTGGTAGCGCATTGATGTAAATTGTTTAATCTTCCTAACATTCCCTTGTGTCTTGCAGTTTGTGCTTAGTATTGCTGGTTGAATAGAATATGTATTTTTTATATAGATCAGGAAGGCGAGACATTGGTACTGTAAGAAATGTTAACCATCGCTTACATCGCCAATGCGCCATCAACCTTGGGACCTAAGATTTTATATCCCTTGTGCCTGTAATTACACTGGCTCACTCATCCTTCAAACCGGAACACAATAATACCAAGTACTACTATTTTGCGGTAGAATATCTGATGAGTGGGTGGTACCTACCCAGACGAGCTTGCACAAAGCTCTACCACCAGTATTGAGTGGGTGTGACCTTTTGGGGGGGGGGGGATTCACCATCAAAAGCATTACCTTAAGTGCACATAATGATCAAGTGACTAATTAAATAATGTTTTATGTAGTGTATTATACATATAGAAAGAAGTAATGTTATAAGAGATCCATATGACAAAATGGAAGATTGCTCAAGCACGAAACATACGGTTTATGTAATGATGATATGTCTGAAATATCTATTGAACTTTTACCCGTCAATTATAAAAAAAAATCTATTGTTATAAAGCATGACAATATATAACTCTTGAACACAATCGCTGGCTTGTTAACCATCCTCCAGTTTTTCATTTAACTAATTAAATAATCTCCGAAAAAGAAACACATCACGAGGAAACTTGAACATATTGGGTGAATCTGTGAATTGGGTGAAAGATACGCCAACTTCGTCCAAACCATCTCTTCAAGATGAAGAGCCTTTTGTCCAGTATTTAAGGCTATGTGGGGCTCGCCGGTGTCCAAGGCGCCGAGTGTGCCCCGAACATCGGAACACCCACTAAAAACCAGCGGTACCCTTCCCGTCTTAACGAGGAGCGACACGGGATCGCTTGCGCATTGCCCTTGTTAACCCCACAAATTAACTGTTCTTTACGACTAAATCGGCTTGGCTAGTACACGGGAACGTTAACCGTAGTGGGTTCGAATTCCAGAAAGTACAATTGAGTTCAATTCGCCGTAAAAAAAACATCGTTAGGAAATCGTGTAACCTGAAGCGGAACAGATCGTGGAATAAAATCCGACACTTCAAACATCAGAGATCTTTGCGCGGCAGCAAAGTAATGGTCATTCCCCCCCCCCCATGTTTACGCACATGGTCATTATGCCCATAACTTACATCCTGTCCGTCTTCAAGAGTGCAATGTCGTTGTATACATCCGGCGACTTGTATTGCGGGTGTTTGTATTTCTCTGATATGTTGTACAACTCGTCCGGCTTAATCTTCCGTGATTTCTTCAAGAAGCCGATACGCGCCCTCTTTACTTCACCACTGGAACATAAAAATTATAATGATGATCATTAACAGCCTGTGAATGTTCCAATGCTGGGCTAAGGCCTCCTCTCCCTTTTTGAGGAGAAGGTTCTGGAGCTTATTCCACCACGCTGCTCCAATGCGGGTTGGTGGAATACACATCTGGCAGAATTTCAGTGAAATTAGACACATGCAGGTTTCCTCACGATGTTTTCCTTCACCGTCAAGCACGAGATGAATTACAATCACAAATTAAGCACATGAAAATTCAGTGGTGCTTGCCCGGGTTTGAACCCACGATCATCGGTTAAGATTCACGCGCCCTTACCACTGGGCCATCTCGGATTTTTTACGGTGATTCATCATCAGGTCCTTGACTCATCAGCCAGTCCACCTGGCTCTTTTTAATAAAATTAAAATAATCAGAATAACGTACGCCTTTTTGCTGTAAACACAGTGTGCGGCTGTCAGGATGAATCTATCGCTGACGATGACGCCATCGCACTGCCATTCGTTGTCTGGCGAATCGTAACCCAGTAACGCCTGAAATATTTGTTCTAATTGTGAAACCGGATTCAATTCTGTCAGCAGTTAGTTAGTAGTAGGTAGCCTTTGTGTTAAGTTAAAGTGTAAGCCAAATCCCATCGAATTCGGTCCAGCCGTTTTGCATGATTGACTAACGAACATCAAAACATACATTGGACATTGGACGAGCATACGGGCCATCTGATGGTAAGTGGTCACCACCGCCCATAGACGTCGGCGATGTAAGAAATAATAACCATTGCATACATCGCCGATGTGCAATCAACCTGGGGAACTGAGATGTTATGTCCCTTGTGCCTGTAGTTACACAACCTCTTCAAACCGGTACACAACAATACAATGTATTGCTGCTTAACGGTAAAATATCTGAACTACAAAATATCAGACGGGCCTGCACAGGGCATTACCACCAGGAAATATAATATCTTTTTGTCTTTTAATACAGTTCTTTATATCATGTGGTGTTTGATTTCTCGAAGGTGGCTAAACCATTCGTGTACAATGAGGTGTGCTCAAAAAGTTTGTCCTAAAATTCCATACCATATGAGGGAATTCCCCAAAAGTAGCTGGCGTCCCATCACTGATCATCGGTTCCGGCTTCCAGTTGCAGAAGGGCATCCGTTCCATCTTCTTATTCGGCGTCAGACTTTCCATGCACGGGTATACCAACTTATCTTGGTACTCCAAACACTCTAAAGCACAACATAAAATTACTCGATTTTCGGAATTAGTAAATTTAGATTTTTGCATGTGTCTAATTTCATTGAAATTCTGCCACATGTGTATTCTACCAACCCGCATTGGAGCAGCGTGGTGGAATAAGCTCCAAAACCTTCTCCTCAAAAGGAAGAGGAGGCCTTAGCCCAGCAGTGGGACATTAACAGGCTGTTACTGTACTGTTACTTACTACTGATGATGTGTTCGTTAGTGTGTTTCGAGATCGTGAGCGTGTTCTTCACACTTGTTAGATAACCTACCGCCAAACATCAACACTTAGTATTGTTGTGTACCGGCTTAAAGAGTGATCCAGTGTAATTACAGACACGTGGTAGTTTTATGTATGTAATGGAAGGTTAATATTTCTTACAGCGCCAATGTCTATGATATGGATAAAGTGACCCACTAGCCAGTCTGCTATTAATTTAAAAATATATATAAATAATAGATTAAAAAAACTTACTCTGAAAGGATATCCGTCCAGTATTCGTGTAGTTCGTCAGTGGTTCGCACTGATTATTGTTAATGTCTGGTACCTTACGGATGGAAGAGTTTATGAAAACAATTTTGTATTCATCGGTTCCTTCGTTTATGTCCTTCGTCGTTTCCCTGTTTCAAATAATAATTATAATAATGAAATACGTATAATTTTTTAAGTAAGTTCAAATGAGCTCCGAAATAAAAACGCGAGTGCTTAAAAGTCGTTTGATTCTAACTGAAGACCGCAGGCTCAAGTGCATTCTTTCATTAAAGACATCTTAAATACACGATACTACGCACACGCATACACAGACACACACACATACACACACACACACATACACACACACACATACACACATATCAACAACGTATTTATTATGCCTAACTAATGTATTGTAAGGTAATTATTATTATTTATTTGTTCCTAATTCGGGAAAAGCATTTCTTGCAACTCCAATTCTCACTTAATATGTTCCCTGTCTCTCTTCATATTCAATTATATTGTACAAATATAACAAATAAAAAAAATATTCCATGTGTCCTCAAAAAAAAAGGAGAGGAGACCTTAGCCCAGCAGTGGGACATTCACAGGCTGTCACTGTCTATCAAGATAGTTTCAACGCTCCCGTGCCTCCGTAAGCTCGTTCCACCTTTGGTCTTGCACTTAATGCCTTACCAGCAGCAGCGGTACCACTTACCATCAGGTGGCCCAATCGTAAGTCTGGCTACCAACTTTATATTAAACGTATATTTATATACACTTACTCATTAGTCGGTCTCCTCGTCTCCAACATCGGCATCTCTTCCTCCACGCAGCACACGCTGACCTTGTCCTTATTAAGTTCACAAAACTGAAATATAAAAGAATACGATGTTTAGCACCTCGTAACATAAATAGTGATAGGACTTTGAGTAAGCACACCTGATGATAAGTGGTCACCAACGCCCATTGACATTATCACAATGAATGCGCCACCAACCTTCGGAACGATATTATATCCCTCGCGGCTCACTCAATCTTCAAACCGGAACAAAACAATACTAAGCAATGGTATTCAGCTGTAGAATTTGTGTTGAGTGGTTGGTAGTTGGTACCTACCCAGACGGGCTCGCACAAAGCCCTACTGCCAAGTATGAATATTGATTTTTTTCTTTAAACTTACCTAAACAAAAACTTAAAAAAAAACTAAGATTTCTTACCACTGGCTTTTTTTCTTCTTCTTTCTTAATAAATGGACACTTGAATATGTCCATGCATCTACCCTGTTTCCCATCGCTGCCAAAGCACACAACGATTGGTCCTGTCAATTGTACAAAATACTATTAAATTTAAAAAAAATCATCCCCTATTTCAACCTTAAATGGTATTTTTCCCTCAATATAAAATGGGATCAAACGGGAAGTATACCTTTCCAAATCCAAATAAAGAAAGAATTTTCTTAATCGGTTAATAAATAACGGAATTCCGAGGTAACAAATAAAAATAAATAAATAATACAACTGATATGAGAACCTCTTCCCTTTATCCCACTGCTGAGCAAGTGCCTCCTCTACTATTAAGAGGACTGATGTGCTCAGCAGGATAATCCACCAATGCGGGCTGGAGGATACCCTTCATGTTTTCCTCCACCGCTGACCACGAGTTGAACATTAACATATGTCGGTATGGTATTGATCAAGCTATCTGGTGGATCATCTCGACTCACTATTCATATATTCATATGATTTAATTAATATTTGAGGTAACAATCGATGGATGTGATCATCGTGAGATAACCTGCATCACATCAGTGGTTGTTCCATAACTCCAAAAATTAAATCTTCGCGCAGCTGAAAACGAGGGCAGAGCAACTATGCCCAGCGTATAAGGATAATAAAATATATCTATCTATCTATAGATATCTAAAAAAAAGCTAATAAAAAAAGTCAAAGATATACTCACGATAATAATAGAGCAGCCATGCCAGAACTATCATAAATATTACGCAGAGCACCTGTAAAGTCAATCTGCAGTATTTCTTCTCGAAAAATCTCTCTTTTCTTCTTTCTTCCCTTGTCAAGAGGTTCTGAAATATTTTTTTTATTTCATATCATAATTAGGACGGTCCGATGCGCCACATGGTGTTAAATGGTCATCACCGCACGTAGGACATTGGCGCCGTACGAAACACTAATAATCATTCACATCACCAACGCGCCAGCACTTAAACCAACTATTACACTGGATAACCCCTTCCAACCATAACACAAATGTAACAAAATATTGCTGTTTGATGGTAGAATATGTGACGAGAGGGTGGTGCCCAGCCAGACGGGCTTGAAAATAGCACCAGCAAATGAAGATGATGAACATTTTAAAGAGAATTACATAACAATAATTCACTTTATTGATATAAAAAATATTACATTCCCTTAAACTTTTAATCCAGATCATAAACTCGTTCTAAGCCGGGTCGAGTAGCTAATACATACATAAATATAAACTGAATTTCTTTTGCCGGTTCTTCCCAGGGCTGGCTGTTTCTTTTCCAAACCGATGGTAGTTTCTAGTTTGACTATAGGTAAGTGAAATGCTTCAATGTTAACGATGCTCTTATGTTATCTTCTAAATCGTCCATGCGCCACAATCCCTGGGAAGCCTGCCACAATGCCTGTAATAGCCCTGACCAAGTCTCACGTCAAAACCACGCAACAACACTGAGTAACGCTCTTAAGAGGTGGAACAAGTGATGAGGGGGTGGTCTACCCAGACAGACAGAAGCCCTACCACCAAGTAAGCACAGTAAGGCGATTCTGTAAGAAAGAACTCGACTCGCCGTTTTCAAACGGTCGTGAAATGTCATAAAGCGATATGCGACATTGACTATAATAATTATATCTGTTCCACTCTCACGGCTAAAACACTGAACCGATTTTGATGAAACTTGTTATGTGGCAAGCTTGCACCCCATGGAATGACATAGGCCTTGTGCCGTCAGCACATCGCCTTTTTAGTTGTACTCCGTATTTGGCATGACGAAATCATAACAATTTATTATTAGATTATTATAATACATTAATCAGTCAGTCAGTACAGGGTACTCAAGCAATTGTGACGTGTCGTAAATAAAAATATATTATTCCTTCAGTCTTTGAGTATCGTCATTATTCATTATTTGTGCTTGCTTGCTTGGTCTCCTTAAACTGAAGGAGCACACATATTTTAAAATATTATTCCACGATGTAATGTACTCGTAAGTGTGTATCCTTTGCTGGAGATCCTTAATAAATAAATAAATAAATAAACTCTGAATACTGATTTTCATATGGAAATCGACGGACAGGTATGGACCCTGTAAAATGCAGTCACTTACCTCTGAAGATTCAAGGTGAAGGCGTCTGTCTTTCACATCCCTCCCTTGCTCGTTTCGCTCCCGTTTTGCACCGATGAAACCCATCCTTGTTCAAATTCTCTCGCTTAATATACCTCTAGCAAAAATCTGCAACAGCGATTAGTATTTTTAATGGATACCTTATGACGCATTTTTATATTACTTACAGTAGCAGAGAAGGTTTTGGAGCTTATTCCACCACGCTAGTCTAATGCGGATTGGTGGAATACACATGTGGCAGAATTTAAGTAAAATTAGATACATGAAGATTTCCTCGCGATGTTTTCCTTCACAGAATTATAATAACAAACTAAGCACATGAAAATTCAGTGGTGCTTGTCCGGGTTTGAACCCACGATCATCGGTTAAGATTCACAAGTTCTTACCACTGGGCCATCTCGGCTCACGATTAGTTATACAAAATAAATCATTTTCTTTTTGTAAACTTCGTAAGCTATTTCTTTGCAATTCAATTTCCTTTTTAATCGTGTCATACTCGTTACTCATAAAACTTAAGGACTGGTCGAAAACTGAAATCTGGTTTTTTATTTCTAGAAGTTGACTATTGAGGGCGGAGCGTAACTCCTCTCGGATAATCGCAACAGCTTCCTTTACAGATCATGCATAAACCATAATAATTAATTCAATGATATTGATTTATTTTTTATGTCGTTGAAGGAATTTAAATGTAAAATAAATTGTCACCTTGAATAGAATTTGAATTTGTATATAAATTATTTTTTACTAAATTATTTATTAATTTGTCATACTCAGTAAAATTTTAAATAATCTTTAATTTTTATTTGTTATTATTTATTATTATATTCTGCTTTGTATTTTTGATTGAATAATTTGTGAAGACTTTATTGGTCTATGATGTTTTCTTAATGTGATAAATATTTTTGTACACTTCAACTGTTTGTCTTCCTTGATTAAATAAATAAATAAAAAAATAATATCTCTGATACTGTCAGCAGGAATACAAGAGCAATTCGCAGCAGATCTTGATTTTGTACGGAGTGTAATTCTCATGCAATTGGGTATACCCATTTGCAATAGATGAGATGGTCTGAATAGTCGTATTGTTTTCTTTAGGTTCCTCACAGCGGCATTAAACGCATTGGAAAGAGTGCTAAATTTATTTTCCTGAATATTTAGACAACTATTGTGATATGTGATAAACAACCCGAACATCGCATCAGTTCATCTTCTTTTAGTTCTTAAATCGCATATACTTGATGACAATGCAAAAATTAACTAAAGTCGGGTGTGTACAAACCAATTAATGCAGCCGCTTCAATAATCTTTTATGTGTAGACGTTGTATGCTTTAAAGCGTTGAAGCGTTGAGTTATGGAACAGTGTCTCGATTATAATATCGGCGACCAAAAGGTAACAAGAGTGCGGCGCTTACGCGATTTCGTCGCGGATAAAATAAAAATGGCAGAACACTTATTTAACACAGAACGAAGACGTATTATTGTTTAATTTATCACAAACAACACGACTGTCCTTTCAACTTTTGAAAATGAACGACCATAACCTGTACAAGTTAGGTTGATCGTTTTGACAGACGGGCTCGTGATAGGAAACGGAGAATATCTATAAATAGTAGTCCAAAAAATAACGTTTTAAAATACTTGTAACTGTGGCGAGATCGTGTGAGTGTATTATGTGTGAAATTCTTCTTTGCTCTAACATATAAAACATTGGGTACGTATTTAATATTACAGGGTAATTTTTGGACCGCCCGCAAAATTTAAATTGGTGGTTCAGACCATGAAAGTAAACAACATTCCCAAAGAAACGCGGGTCGCATTTTTTTTTCACTTTTCGTTATTCAAATTAGAATTCAATTATATTTTTTACCTTATTTTTCTAAAAAGAGTTATACCAGCTAAAGAGACCCCAACCAAAAGGAGCCCCGTTCGTAACAATAACTTAACAATGATTTTTTGTAATCGATATTTGTAACAGTTACTGCCTGTTATTCGTGTCCCATCCGTCCGACCGATGTAACATTGTACAAGCGTCTATTATTTTCAGTGTTCCTATTTAAATTTTACTTTTAAGCAATAAAAAGTCTTAAAATTTTCGGATAACGCTTGAATCTTTAAGCCGAGATGGCCCAGTGGTAAGACCGCGCCCCGTGGAGTGCCGGGTTTAGAATAGCACTCCCCCATCTCTTCCCGTGGGTGTCGTAAGAGGCGACTAAGGGACTTCGTGTCACACGGGCCGCTCCTGGTACCTCTCTGATCAACAGAGTAGACTATGTGAGCGGTCCGGGCAAATAGGAGAGTGTCTCAGACACAGTTATGGAGGCAAGGATGGGCTCGGTGTGCATTTACCCTGCCACCGAGTAGGCTATGCCACCGTCCTTCAAATCGTAATCCCATGCATTGAGGTATCGTGGACATGTCTCACGGCCTCGTATGGGACCGAGGGTCTTGCCTTAACTGGCCGGACCATGAGAAAGAAAATCTCTATAAAAAAATTACCCCGAATCCCAAGTGGCGACGCAGCGCGAGGGGATGCTGATGGGAAGTTCAGTTGCTACTGCGTTCCTCGCCAGGGTACCGGCCGAAACCTGTGGCGAGTCACGTTAGGCTTATCCAGGTGCAGGGGGCACCGCCTGGATGGACCGTCTTTCCCCCACACTCGTGGGAATTATATGAACATAATCCAAAACACCGAAGAATCAGTTGAATCAGTTGAGGTTGGCCAAGGAGGCAATACTGAGTGCGCAGTAGCTGCATCGCAGTGCGCGCAAGCTCAGCCAGCGGGCAGCATTTGCCACCCACACGCCCTTACGGGCGACAAGAGTCGAGGAGACTCCAGACGTTCTCGCAGCCTTGAAAATGTGGGAATATCCGACAGTGCACAAGCGGGGCCGGAGGGCCGTACTCGTATGAGTAAAAAAAGAAGGGAACCACCTGGGCCAGAGTCGGCTTCAAGCGACGCACTGCCACCTCCAAAGGTGCCGAAGGCTCGGGCCGGGAGAGGCAGGTCGCATGGCATGGCCGACATGGCAAAACCACCAGCGAGACTACAACGGGATCAGACTGGGCGTTTTATACGCCCGGGTGCACTGGATCCTAGTACGGCCGAAGAAAACAAAATGGGTGAGGATTCTGAAGCTGAAGCATACGAGGCGTTCCGGATAGCCAAGTTGGCGCTCCGAGTCGAGATCTCAAACGCCAGCGTTCGTTCCTGGAACGAGCTCCTGGAGGGACTCGACAGACAGACCTTCCAATACCGGTCTGGTCCAGCGAGCTGGGGGTGACCGAACAGGAGATGAGCCTTGCGGTCGATCGCATGCGGGCTCGTAATACCGCGCCTGGTCCCGACGGGATTTCGGGGCGGGTGCTGGTGTTAGCTTCGGCTTCGTTGGGGAATAGGCTGAGGCGGCTGTTCGACAGCTGCCTCCGTACTGGCACATTCCCAAAAGTCTGGAAGGAGGCGAAGTTGGTTCTCTTGAAGAAGGATGGCAGGGCTGCAGAATCTCTCTCTGCATATCGTCCCATATGTCTACTGGACGAGGCTGGCAAGCTCTTTGAGCGGATTGTCGCTTCTCGTCTGTGTGGGCATCTGTCGTGTGTCGGCCCCGATCTGGCCGAGTGCCAGTTCGGCTTCCGACAGGGTCGTTCGACTGTCGACGCGATCTTGCGCGTCCGTTCTCTGTCGGAGCAAGCGGTGGCCCGGGGTGGCGTGGCGTTGGCGATAAGTCTCGATATCGTCAACGCATTCAACACGTTGCCCTGGGACGCCATCAGGGAGGCACTTTTACACCATCGTGTGCCTTCCTACCTGCAAGCGATCGTCAGTGGCTACTTGCGCGACAGATACGTTTCGTATACGGAGCAAGACGGAACGAGGACCCGGAGAGAGGTTTGCTGTGGGGTTCCACAGGGGTCAGTTTTGGGGCCTCTGTTGTGGAATCTCGCTTACGACGCAGTCCTCCTTGTCCCTCTCCCTGAAGGTGTCAACATCGTTTGCTATGCAGACGACACGTTGGTGTTGGCGTCGGGGGAGAATTTTGAGAGAACCAAAGAGCTCGCCGAGCTCGGGGTGAATATCGTCGTCGATAAGATCTGCGAGTTGGGCCTTCGGATAGCATCCCATAAGACGGAGGCGCTATGGTTCCATAAACTGCCAAGGAGCAGGGAACCGCCCGACTCGCACATCCACGTTGGTGACTCAAACGTCCAAGTGGCCAGGTACATGAAATACCTGGGCCTCACCCTGGACGGTCGCTGGGGCTTCGAAGAGCACTTCGAGCGCCTAGCCCCTCGAATCGAGAAGGTAGCGGGTGCCATGCACAGACTGCTGCCTAATCTCGGGGGACCGAGGGAGGAAGTTCGCCGTCTTTATGCCGGTGTCGTGCGATCGATGGCACTCTACGGGGCACCCGTTTGGTCTCACAGGCTATCGGGCGTAAGCCGCTGCAGGACTAAGATCCAAAGTTCGCAGCGGAGAGTGGCCATCCGCATAGTGCGGGGATATCGCACGATATCCTACGAGGCGGCAACCATCCTAGCACGCTTTCCACCCTTGGTTATTCTGGCGGATATGGATGCAAGGGTCTATCACAAGACCCGCATCCTCCGTCAGAATAGTGGAACCGCGCCCCCTCCGAGTACGCTCGAGGCGTTGAAGCGGCGGGAACACTGGAGGGCTCTTGCGACGTGGCGCGACCGTCTTTGCGAAGAACGGTACGCGCGCAAACGCGTCGTTGGAGCGATCCTGCCAGCCTTCGAAGCCTGGATGAGATGAAAGCGACGAGTCACCTTCCGACTTACGCAGGTAATGACCGGCCACGGTTGTTTTGGAGAATACCTGTGTAAGATCGGACGCGAATCGTCGGCGATGTGCCACCACTGCGGTGCGGACCGGGACACCGCTCAGCATACGCTGGAGGTATGCCCCGCGTGGAATGCGGAGAGGGAGATTCTGGTCCGCGAAATCGGACAAGACCTCTCCCTGCGAGCAGTCGTGTCGGCGATGCTCCGCAGGGAATCGGCGTGGAGGGCCGTAGCCTCCTTCTGAGAGACCGTCATGGTCCGGAAGGAGACGGCGGAGCGGGAACGGGAAAGGGCCGATCCTGCTCAGCGGAGACGACGTCGGCGTCATCTTGGCCCTCCCACAGCCCCGACGCCCGGGGCTTAAAAGATAGGGCGTGACCCTGCGGCCGCGTGGATGCGTGAGGTGGGGGCCTCGCGTATCTTATTTCAGACGGCCCTGAGGAGGACGGCAGCCGGGGTGGCCTCGCGCTGCCATTTTTGACCGATGACCACTGAATTTTCATGTGCTTAATTTGTGATTATAATTCATCTCGTGCTTTACGGTGAAGGAAAACATCGTGAGGAGACTTGCATGTGTCTAATTTCACTGAAATTCTGCCACATGTGTATTCCACAAACCTGCATTGGAGCAGCGTGGTGGAATAAGCTCCAAACCTTCTCCTCAAAAAGATGACGCGAGTCATTTAGCCCAGCAGTGGGACATTCGCAGGCTGTTACAGTTGAATCTTTAGGGATTTTTACAATTTTTAAAATCATTAAATTAAGAAAATAATATGTTCGTCATTGCAAAATAATGTCGATCAGAAAAATTTACATCTGTCAAAAAGATCAAGCTAACCTGTACAGTGTATACTAGAATAACTTGTAAAACTAACAAGAGAAATAAAACAAGTTTAAGGTGATAAACAATTAAAGATATTAAATTTAAATACGGAGCACTGAGTAATGATGTTGCCGGTAAGACGATTTATATGCATTTTCTTTATTTCTATATTAAACATATTTATTATATACTAAAGACGGAATATACTTTTTTTTATAGAATTGGAAGGCGGGCGATCATATGGGCCACCTGATGGTAAGTGGTCACCAATACCAATAGACATTGGCATTGTAAGAAATGCTAACCATCGCTTACATCACCAATGCGCCACCAACTGTGCCTATAATTACACTGGCTCACTCACCCTTCAAACTGGAACACAACAATACCAAGAACTGCCGTTTTGCGGTAGAATATCTGATGAGTGCAGTACCCACCCAGACGAGCTCGCACAAAGCTCTACCACCAGTGAAACATAAATACACATATGATACATATTTCCTAGTTAATCACCTATTTATCTATAAATGTATAGATAACATATATCAATCGTCCACTTCATTTCTGTGCGTCATATTGATTCACCTACTTCATCGACTTAAGCACTAAAGATTTAAAAATAAATTAACGTTATCTCTATGTACTGACAGACATATCAACGCCCAGCCCGAACCGTGAAAATTTGCATAGGAGTTCCTCTATTGCACTGTAGATTAGCATTGAGGATGTTTGAAAATATAACCCGTAAGGTAGTAAAAGATGATGACCCGTAGGCTAATAAAAGATGATGAAAATTTGTATGAAAATCCTTCATCTTTGAATAAAGAACTCCTATAATAATAAGCCGAGATGGCCCAGTGGTAAGAACGCGTGAATCTTAACCGATGATCGCGGGTTCAAACCCGGGCAAGCACCACTGAATTTTCATGTGCTTAATTTGTGATTCGATCGTGAGAAAACCTGCATGTGTCTAATTTCACTGAAATTCTGCCACATGTGTATGTGTATTATTGTTATGTGTAGCAGCGTGGTGGAATAAGCTCCAAACCTTCTCCTCAAAAAAAGAGAAGAGCCTTTAGCCCAGCAGTGGGGGGCTTGAATCCATGACTAGATATATAGGCATTCATTCATTTTTTATAATATAGGTAGGTGGAATGTCAGATAGGCAACCTCACAGTAAGTGGACACCACCACTGATAGACATTAGTACTTTAAGTGCTGAATGAAGATGGTAAGGTCAATAAGACCTTACCATCCATCACAAATATTCCACCAACCTTAGGAACTAAGATGTTATGTCCCTTATCCTTGTTTTTTGGATAATAAAAAAAACACGTTTTAATAGACAATGGGATAATACAGGATAAAAATAAAAATAAAACCACATAAAAAATCAACTCATTTCTATCACAGTCATTCGTTTTACAAAAACAATAAAATAGGACCTATTTATAAAACATGGTGGAATGTAAAATAACATGGCGAACTGTCAACAATCCTTTGGACATTGACTAGCTGTTGTCCGTCCGGTTTAGTCAAAAACGTCAAAAAATGCCACAGATAATAGATCACAATAAACATTTCAACAAATATACAAACTTAATCGCGTATAAAAATATTATATTACGTGTATATATGTAACGAAAATACTGTAACTGAGATAGATTATTTTTACTGAGTAGTTGAGCACTCGGGAGATCCACATACCCTCCAAAGTGGGAGGGATGCATAAATGCCTCTCATTTCATTGGGAGATCAAAAAATATCCAATTTAATTTAATACTAAGGTACAAATCGGATTCTATAGTTACAGGATTTTCGCTATCACTGTCTTGACTCCTTTCCTATTTGTGATCAATGCGTTAAAGACGAAATTAAAAATTAAGAATAAATCTCATACTGGCAACTCATAAAAATTCTACGAAATAAAAAAATAAAAAAAATATCACACACAAATCTTCCCACTAAGATTAGCTCAAATATTCAATAACCAATAACAATATTCAAGCTAGGAACAGAAGTTAAATATTTCTTAATTCCCTCTTTTCCAATCGAAGGAGTAAAGATAAACAAACCTCATATGTACATATTCCACGCGATTCGCTAACAGCTCTCCTGTATTACGCACTACGAACAGTTCTCGATTAATTCTTCTTCTTCTTCTTTGTCCAAAACCCTCTTCCCAGTTCAGCTGGGGTCCGGTCTCCTTGTACGTCTGCGCCAGAGAGCTCTGTTCCGACTTGTCTGTGTACTCAGATTCTCTTTCTGGGCCTCTTTTTGCATGTTTGACCACCAGTTTGCGGGCGGTCGCCCTCTTCTCCGTGGTCGGTCCGGGATATTTAAGGCTTTCTTGATGGGATGGTCATCGTCACGTCTCAGGATATGGCCGTACCAGCGAAGTCGACATTCCTTCAGTTTTTCGACAATCGGTGTTATCTTGAACGATCCCCTGACATACTCATTCCTTACTTTGTCCAGCCGGGTTATTCCTCCCGCCCATCTAAGCATTTTCATCTCGTTTGTATGCAGTTGTTGTTCGTGTGTCTTTTTGATGGTCCAACACTCTGCCCCATAAGTCATGGATGGGCGTACTACCGTTTTGTACACTTTTCCCTTTACACGAATGGGCATTCTACGGTCACAGAGAACACCCGAAAGCGATTTCCATTTTATCCAGGCGGTTTTGATGCGGTGGTCCACGTCTTAATCGATATTTGCATCAGTAGTAAGCACAGACCCAAGATACTTGAAGTTGTCTACTTTGAGTAGTGCGCGGTTGTCTATGTAAATATTACATCCCGTCTCTTCTGTCCCTCCATAGTCACATTCCAAATATTCGGTCTTACTTCGACTAATGCGTAGCCCATGGTTTTCGATTTGTGTCACCCACCGGTTAAGTGTTTCCTGTAGGCTTTGTGCATTTTTCGCTACTAGGACTATGTCGTCTGCGTAAAGTATACACTCTGGTGCTAGCTTTTGTATGTCTCGCGTGATGTAGTCCATGCACAGGTTGAATAGCAATGGGCTTAAGGCAGATCCCTGGTGTACTCCTATGTTTACGTGGAAGGGCTCGCCAAGTCCCGCTGGGCTTTTGACGTGCGTCATGGTGTTTGTGTACATATCTTGTACACAAACACCATGACGAACAGTTCTCGATTAATATATCTCTATATATAACACGACACTGGTACACTCAACTACTTATATACTCTAATTTCACTTCCATGTTTCTAACAACTCCGTGATACCATCGATTACCTTGACCAATCACATCGCGTCAATTCAAGGTCACAGTTGTTTGTTTGTCTTTACTTTATGATTGGAATATGGTAAGTCACAAAGAGAGAAACCGACAGAGAGACGAGCAATCTCGTCATCTCTATCGCTCTACATCTCGTCATCTAGCACACTCTATCTAATCACGAAATGGGAAGCACCGTACATTCTCATACCTAATTCTAAACGATCCAATGCACACGATTGAAGAGATCGCATAATCCGAAATCCATTATCCATAACGGAGCTCGAGGTTACCACCTCGAGCTCCGTTATGGATAATGGATTTCGGATACCTCGCGGACGGATAACGGTTGGATTTATTTTTGATTACTCGTCACTTGGCCAGACTACTGCTTCGATCCAATCTAGATTTGGAGCGACTCGCGTGTAGATACCAGGTAAACCGGGCTGGCCGATTTTCTTGCCGTGGCTCACTATAGCGGTCACCAAATACATGCACCTCGAATGATGAATTATCTGAGCCGGACCGCCGCTGTCGCCCTGGAAATTGCGTTTGAGTACATTAAACACAAAGACACTTTATTGAAGCTTATACGAGTACAACTACACTAATCATTGTGTGACACGGTAACATTACAGTTTGTAACATTTTGCTACAACATGTTAAAAATGTTATATGTTATAAACCCTCCCACACTGGTCCAACTCTTTTTATGTAACCAACTGAGTATACCTGAGAATTGAACTCAGGACCTCCGGGTCTGCGGCCTTACATCAAGCCACTAGACCAACGAGGCAGTCATATAAGTTATTTTCCCGATACCAGTTCGGAATGCAGATTCTAACGAAAGGAACCGACATTTTTAATAGTGCACAATTGTTAGCACAAAAATATACCCTCTCATAGTCCCACATAACAAACTCTTTACTCTTCGACTCTTTCCAGCCGTGTTGGCTGGAAAGAGTCGAAGAGTAAAGCAATGACTTTAAATTCACGCCGAAACACTTCCAGCTGCTATCGAGAATTCCTTTTATTTAGCTGACCGAGGACCGTATGATACCAGTGTAGCTCCAGGCACAACAGGCATTGACGATTTAAGCAATGATTAATATTTTTACAGTGTCAATGGTGGTGACCATTTTCCATCAAGTGGCACACCTGACCATCCACCTAACTATACAGAAAATGATGTACCTAAAAATTTACCCAATAAAATCTTCCCACTGTTAATATCTACTCTATATATATATATATTTATTTATTTATAATATATCAATAACAAGAGCGTACTTTAGTTAAACATATTTTGAGTTGATTTGATTAAATTCTATTACTTAAAAGAATTTCATTGTTTTCTTACATTAGTCGAATCTTTACTGGTCTGCCTGTCACCGTAGCATATCTGCTTGTTGCTATCGTATCCCCGTGGCATGAGCCGCACCGTATTCGGTTTGTATAACTGCAAGCATTCTTCATCAGAAAATTTCTCGAGTTTTACCTGAAAAAAAAATCGACTTCAAAATTATATAAAATGTAATAAGATCTATATAACACTGTTCACGAAAGTTTTGATAAATTTGATCAAATTACATAACATCGACAATACTTATACGTACTATTTACAAAAAACTAAGACAGCGTGATTTAGGAATTACAAAAAATCGGTCAACGCCATCTACATAGTGACATACAATATGAAACATTTAACAAGTCATTAAAAAAAATATAATTTTCTATGTTACAATTATAATTAAAGTCGATGTTAAAATGGAACTCAAAATTATTAAATTTCATATGAACTTACTATGACCCAATATTTCATTGATAGTATTTACCAAATTTTCGATAACCAGCAGAAGTTTTTACTTCAATCCCAAAAACCCGTATCCCATCATCCCAATGATGTTGTTTCTGACACATTTTACTTTAAACCAAGTTAAGCCTCGGTCCCACCAAAGCGGAGATGGGCGGAGAGGAGAAAAGACAAGAGAAAAAAAGAGTCCCAACAGAAGCTAAACGAAAAGGAGATTTGGGAATAGCGACATCTAATTGTTGTCCGACCATCTACCGCTTAAATCTCAAACTCCATTAGTGTGCTCAATTTGACCCTGCATGCCAGTTTTATTATTATTGTAGCCTCCAATATAATGAATAACATTAATAAACAACATATATACATAAATTAAATAATTAGTTACTAGAATCAAATAGCTTGAAATATATTTTAATGTTTTTTCTTCTGACCGTACTATCACCAAACATTTCAAATTATTTCAAAATTCATTGAGTGTCAAAGTATAATGGTTAAGCAAGCCTTGCTGTTCCATCTCAAAGTGCGACCTGATTAAAATTGCTAATTGCTACAGATAAATATATTCAAGGTAATGAAAACAAAATTAAAAAAAATGCTCATAATAAAACTACTCTGCAAATGTACATACATTAAGTATCTCTACCTCTAGCACATGCCTCTTGTACCTCTTGTATCCGAAAAGCTAATTAAAGTAAAACTAACGATAATTTTTATCTGATGACGCAATAGCGCCGATCAATCGGCGTTCATTGGTCGGCTATCACGCCTTAAACTGACACCGACCAATCAGATTGAAGCCCGAGTTACCAATTGAATCTGACTTTAACAAGCTTCGAAAACCAGTATAAAAAATCCAAATAAAATTACAAATATATATATATTAAAAAAAAACTAAGTTAATTTCAAATACATATGTCATGCTTGGTACCAAATACCGGTATGAGCTACAAATTTTACTTACAAAATCCTATATCAATGAATGGTACACCGCATTTCGCCATATCCGTGTCTTGGTAGCGCAATAACTCTTGCGGATTTCTTATACCCTGGTACTTTACGGAAACATTTAAATTAGGAAAGGCATTTTCACAAATTGCTTTTAAATGATAACAATCGGAGTTATGTTTTGATACACTATTTTCTCTCTTTCTTTCATTATTGATTTGACATACGAAAGAAGGAGACAGCATTGTTTAACTGAATTACTCTTTAACAACATTTATTTACGGCTTACAATTAGACTTGGACTAGATCCAGTGTTGCATTCCAACAACATTTTACATACATATATATACGTGAGCGATGGCTGAGCGACAGCGCCACCATCATCTTGGTTAAGCGATTCAGGATTTATGACGCACATAACTCACGCACCAAATCTAGTGTCCACTCTGATTACGATATTAATTAGACAAACTGTCGGTTTCGTTTCGGACGACTGACCCAGTCGGTGGTCGAAGGATAACTGAACTCCACCAAATCCCCACTCTCGAATACTCTGTCCACGTGCCGCCATTACGAAAACAACTGACGTCACTATTGACGTCACGGTGTTTACCAGTCTCTTAGTACTACAACAGTCAAATCAGTAACTAATACTTGACCTTTTTTTTATAGAATAGGTAGGCGCACAAGCATGTGGGCCTGATGGTAAATGGTCACCGACGCCCATAGACGTTGGCATTGTAAGAAATGTTAACCATCGCTTACATCGCCAATGCGCCACCAACCTTAGGAACTAAGATGTTATGTCCCTTGTGCCTGTAATTACACTGGCTCACTCACCCTTTAAACCGGAACACAACAATACCAAGTACTGCTGTTTTGCGGTAGAATATCTGATGAGTGGGTGGTACCTACCCAGACGAGCTTGCACAAAGCTCTACCACCAGTATTGAGTGGGTGTGACCTTTGGGTGGGGGGGATTCACCATCAAAAGCATTACCTTAAGTGCACATAATGATCAAGTGACTAATTAAATAATGTTTTATGTAGTAATTAAATAATGTATATTAAATAGAAAGACGTAATATTATAAGAGATCCAGATGACAAAATGGAAGATTGCTCAATGAAATGAAATGAAATGAAATTGAACATGATTTGTACATAAGCTATTGTAAATTATTAATTTAAGGGTTTGATGGCCGAGATTCGCCGAAATGGCCTTGTGGTTAGAACGCGTGAATCTTAACCGACGATCGTGGGTTCAAACCCGGGCAAGCACCACAGAATTTTCATGGGCTTAATTTGTGCTTATAATTCATCTCGTGCTTGACGGTGAAGGAAAACATCGTGAGGAAACCTGCATATGTCTAATTTCATTGAAATTGATGTACATGTGTATTCTACCAACCCGCATTGGAGCAGCGTGGTGGAATAAGCTCCAAACCTTCTTCTCAAAAGGGAGAGGAGGCCTTAGCCCAGCAGTGGGACATTAACAGGCTGTTACTGTACTGTTCTGTTTGATGTTATTAAAAAAATTAAGAGTATTTGTTATCCGCGATTTAATCGCACGGTTTTAATAACTTTCGAAATCTTATTCTGTGTTGTAATTAAAATTGCTCAATGAAAATGAAAAATAAGGCCTGTCGATCCCATTTTGCTCTCAAAATTTATCTCCAAATTCCTAATCTTTTCAGACATTTATAAAAAGTAATTATTAAAATCAATTCAATCATTCAATCGATAAAAAGAAAAAAAACATTATCACACAAATATTATAAACGCGAAAGTGACTATGTGAAAGTGGTTGATCGGTATCGGGATCGGGATCGGTTAAAACACATTGACATAAGACGCGGATAGAGCTTACTATATATCCTTGAGACATGTCAGACATGATTAGAGTCGAGTCCACCAAGCTAACGTAACGCTTGGTGCATGCATAGCATTTTTATTTCCATAACCCAACGAGTATCTGCGAATATTATCATCTAAATACTCACATCTCGCCGCGTATCTTCTCGACTCATATCCTCTGGTATACATTTCATTTTCAACTTCTATCTCACTCTCATCACTGTCGAGTTCCGACAGACATACTTTGTCAAGGTCATTATGACCTTCACGAACTTCACAACCCACAACGGCTTCTTTTGTACAAAATATCTTGTTAACGTTCATGGGTTTGGCGTGACGTTTTGGGATGGGAATGGGACTTAAGATGCTATGTATATTAAGATGTTAGAAAGGCAGATGGGCTGTGGGCTCTCAGATGGGAGCTCGTAGCTACTGATACTGCAAGAAGTCTGTCCCCGCAATTATGATCTAAGATATTATGTTACTCGTGCTTGTAATTACACTGGACCACTAACTTTTATAATCCCAATGTTTAAGGCGAGTTTTGCCTTTCAGAAATCTATTATAACCAAAATCGTTTGCGGAACAAAACGGGACAGCGAAATATATATATTTATTCATCATCAATTATTTAAAATAAAAACGCTAGTGGCGTCAACTGGTGTCACCAGAAACGGTAGCCAGCATCACATC
Source organism: Nymphalis urticae (assembly GCA_905147175.2). Lineage (NCBI taxonomy): Eukaryota > Metazoa > Arthropoda > Insecta > Lepidoptera > Nymphalidae > Nymphalis > Nymphalis urticae. The sequence continues at coordinate 960,527 of LR990009.1, forward strand.
TTTGAGGTTCTCATACCTACCTGTCTGTTTGTAGAATGTCTTATTCATTGACATTTTGAAGATCAAGAAAAAAAGGTACGTGGTATCAATTCATTCATCCTTGGTAACATTTATCTGAACTTGTGTTTTTCAAATCCCAGTCGAAGTTCTAGACCAGGCAAACGTTACAGAATTTTCTCATGCTTAATTTGTATGTATAATTAATGACGATGGTGAAAAAGAAATACATCACGAGGAAACCTAAACATATTGGGTGAATCTGTGAATTGGGTGAAAGATCACCTGTGCACAGAACTTCCTCCAAACCATCTCTTCAAGATGAAGAGCCTTTTGTCCAGTATTTACGGCTATGTGGGGCTCGCCAGTGTCCAAGGTGCCGAGTGTGCCCCGAACATCGGAACACCCACTAAAAACCAGCGGTACCCTTCCCGTCTTAACGAGGAGCGACACGGGATCGCTTGCGCATTGCCCTTGTTAACCCCACAAATTAACTGTTCTTTACGACTTAATCGGCTTGGCTAGTACACGGGAACGTTAACCGTAGCGGGTTCGAATTCCAGAAAGTACAATTGAGTTCAATTCGCCGTAAAAAAAACATCGTTAGGAAATCGTGTAACCTGAAGCGGAACAGATCGTGGAATAAAATCCGACACTTCAAACATCAGAGATCTTTGCGCGGCAGCAAAGTAATGGTCACTCCTCCCCCCCATGTTTACGCACATGGTCATTATGCCCATCACTTACATCCTGTCCGTCTTCAAGAGTGCAATGTCGTTGTATACATCCGGCGACTTGTATTGCGGGTGTTTGTATTTCTCTGATATGTTGTACAACTCGTCCGGCTTAATCTTCCGTGATTTCTTCAAGAAGCCGATACGCGCCCTCTTTACTTCACCACTGGAACATAAAAATTATAATGATGATCATTAACAGCCTGTGAATGTTCCAATGCTGGGCTAAGGCCTCCTCTCCCTTTTTGAGGAGAAGGTTCTGGAGCTTATTCCACCACGCTGCTCCAATGCGGGTTGGTGGAATACACATCTGGCAGAATTTCAGTGAAATTAGACACATGCAGGTTTCCTCACGATGTTTTCCTTCACCGTCAAGCACGAGATGAATTACAATCACAAATTAAGCACATGAAAATTCAGTGGTGCTTGCCCGGGTTTGAACCCACGATCATCGGTTAAGATTCACGCGCCCTTACCACTGGGCCATCTCGGATTTTTTACGGTGATTCATCATCAGGTCCTTGACTCATCAGCCAGTCCACCTGGCTCTTTTTAATAAAATTAAAATAATCAGAATAACGTACGCCTTTTTGCTGTAAACACAGTGTGCGGCTGTCAGGATGAATCTATCGCTGACGATGACGCCATCGCACTGCCATTCGTTGTCTGGCGAATCGTAACCCAGTAACGCCTGAAATATTTGTTCTAATTGTGAAACCGGATTCAATTCTGTCAGCAGTTAGTTAGTAGTAGGTAGCCTTTGTGTTAAGTTAAAGTGTAAGCCAAATCCCATCGAATTCGGTCCAGCCGTTTTGCATGATTGACTAACGAACATCAAAACATACATTGGACATTGGACGAGCATACGGGCCATCTGATGGTAAGTGGTCACCACCGCCCATAGACGTCGGCGATGTAAGAAATAATAACCATTGCATACATCGCCGATGTGCAATCAACCTGGGGAACTGAGATGTTATGTCCCTTGTGCCTGTAGTTACACAACCTCTTCAAACCGGTACACAACAATACAATGTATTGCTGCTTAACGGTAAAATATCTGAACTACAAAATATCAGACGGGCCTGCACAGGGCATTACCACCAGGAAATATAATATCTTTTTGTCTTTTAATACAGTTCTTTATATCATGTGGTGTTTGATTTCTCGAAGGTGGCTAAACCATTCGTGTACAATGAGGTGTGCTCAAAAAGTTTGTCCTAAAATTCCATACCATATGAGGGAAATCCCCAAAAGTAGCTGGCGTCCCATCACTGATCATCGGTTCCGGCTTCCAGTTGCAGAAGGGCATCCGTTCCATCTTCTTATTCGGCGTCAGACTTTCCATGCACGGGTATACCAACTTATCTTGGTACTCCAAACACTCTAAAGCACAACATAAAATTACTCGATTTTCGGAATTAGTAAATTTAGATTTTTGCATGTGTCTAATTTCATTGAAATTCTGCCACATGTGTATTCTACCAACCCGCATTGGAGCAGCGTGGTGGAATAAGCTCCAAAACCTTCTCCTCAAAAGGAAGAGGAGGCCTTAGCCCAGCAGTGGGACATTAACAGGCTGTTAATGTACTGTTACTTACTACTGATGATGTGTTCGTTAGTGTGTTTCGAGATCGTGAGCGTGTTCTTCACACTTGTTAGATAACCTACCGCCAAACATCAACACTTAGTATTGTTGCGTACCGGCTTAAAGAGTGATCCAGTGTAATTACAGACACAAGGGACTTTTTTTATAGAAAATGAAGGCGGACGAGCATATTGGCCACCTGATGGTAAGTGGTCACCAAACGCCCTTAGACATTGGCATTGTAAGAAATGTTAACCATCGCTTACATCGCCAATGCGCCACCTTGGAACCTAAGATTTTATGTCCCTTGTGCCTGTAATTACACTGAATCACTCACCCTTCAAACTGAAACACAACAATACCAAATACTGCTGTTTTGTGGTAGAATATCTGATGAGTGGGTGGTACCTACCCAGACGAGCTTACACAAAGCCCTTTAACAACACATGTTGTAACACATAACACCTTAGTTCCCAAAATTGGTAGTTTTATGTATGTAATGGAAGGTTAATATTTCTTACAGCGCCAATGTCTATGATATGGATAAAGTGACCCACTAGCCAGTCTGCTATTAATTTAAAAATATATATAAATAATAGATTAAAAAAACTTACTCTGAAAGGATATCCGTCCAGTATTCGTGTAGTTCGTCAGTGGTTCGCACTGATTATTGTTAATGTCTGGTACCTTACGGATGGAAGAGTTTATGAAAACAATTTTGTATTCATCGGTTCCTTCGTTTATGTCCTTCGTCGTTTCCCTGTATCAAATAATAATTATAATAATGAAATACGTATAATTTTTTAAGTACGTTCAAATGAGCTCCGAAATAAAAACGCGAGTGCTTAAAAGTCGTTTGATTCTAACTGAAGACCGCAGGCTCAAGTGCATTCTTTCATTAAAGACATCTTAAATACACGATACTACGCACACGCATACACAGACACACACACATACACACACACACACACATACACACACACACATACACACATATCAACAACGTATTTATTATGCCTAACTAATGTATTGTAAGGTAATTATTATTATTTATTTGTTCCTAATTCGGGAAAAGCATTTCTTGCAACTCCAATTCTCACTTAATATGTTCCCTGTCTCTCTTCATATTCAATTATATTGTACAAATATAACAAATAAAAAAAATATTCCATGTGTCCTCAAAAAAAAAGGAGAGGAGACCTTAGCCCAGCAGTGGGACATTCACAGGCTGTCACTGTCTATCAAGATAGTTTCAACGCTCCCGTGCCTCCGTAAGCTCGTTCCACCTTTGGTCTTGCACTTAATGCCTTACCAGCAGCAGCGGTACCACTTACCATCAGGTGGCCCAATCGTAAGTCTGGCTACCAACTTTATATTAAACGTATATTTATATACACTTACTCATTAGTCGGTCTCCTCGTCTCCAACATCGGCATCTCTTCCTCCACGCAGCACACGCTGACCTTGTCCTTATTAAGTTCACAAAACTGAAATATAAAAGAATACGATGTTTAGCACCTCGTAACATAAATAGTGATAGGACTTTGAGTAAGCACACCTGATGATAAGTGGTCACCAACGCCCATTGACATTATCACAATGAATGCGCCACCAACCTTCGGAACGATATTATATCCCTCGCGGCTCACTCAATCTTCAAACCGGAACAAAACAATACTAAGCAATGGTATTCAGCTGTAGAATTTGTGTTGAGTGGTTGGTAGTTGGTACCTACCCAGACGGGCTCGCACAAAGCCCTACTGCCAAGTATGAATATTGATTTTTTTCTTTAAACTTACCTAAACAAAAACTTTAAAAAAAACTAAGATTTCTTACCACTGGCTTTTTTTCTTCTTCTTTCTTAATAAATGGACACTTGAATATGTCCATGCATCTACCCTGTTTCCCATCGCTGCCAAAGCACACAACGATTGGTCCTGTCAATTGTACAAAATACTATTAAATTTAAAAAAAATCATCCCCTATTTCAACCTTAAATGGTATTTTTCCCTCAATATAAAATGGGATCAAACGGGAAGTATACCTTTCCAAATCCAAATAAAGAAAGAATTTTCTTAATCGGTTAATAAATAACGGAATTCCGAGGTAACAAATAAAAATAAATAAATAATACAACTGATATGAGAACCTCTTCCCTTTATCCCACTGCTGAGCAATTGCCTCCTCTACTATTAAGAGGACTGATGTGCTCAGCAGGATAATCCACCAATGCGGGCTGGAGGATACCCTTCATGTTTTCCTCCACCGCTGACCACGAGTTGAACATTAACATATGTCGGTATGGTATTGATCAAGCTATCTGGTGGATCATCTCGACTCACTATTCATATATTCATATGATTTAATTAATATTTGAGGTAACAATCGATGGATGTGATCATCGTGAGATAACCTGCATCACATCAGTGGTTGTTCCATAACTCCAAAAATTAAATCTTCGCGCAGCTGAAAACGAGGGCAGAGCAACTATGCCCAGCGTATAAGGATAATAAAATATATCTATCTATCTATAGATATCTAAAAAAAAGCTAATAAAAAAAAGTCAAAGATATACTCACGATAATAATAGAGCAGCCATGCCAGAACTATCATAAATATTACGCAGAGCACCTGTAAAGTCAATCTGCAGTATTTCTTCTCGAAAAATCTCTCTTTTCTTCTTTCTTCCCTTGTCAAGAGGTTCTGAAATATTTTTTTTATTTCATATCATAATTAGGACGGTCCGATGCGCCACATGGTGTTAAATGGTCATCACCGCACGTAGGACATTGGCGCCGTACGAAACACTAATAATCATTCACATCACCAACGCGCCAGCACTTAAACCAACTATTACACTGGATAACCCCTTCCAACCATAACACAAATGTAACAAAATATTGCTGTTTGATGGTAGAATATGTGACGAGAGGGTGGTGCCCAGCCAGACGGGCTTGAAAATAGCACCAGCAAATGAAGATGATGAACATTTTAAAGAGAATTACATAACAATAATTCACTTTATTGATATAAAAAATATTACATTCCCTTAAACTTTTAATCCAAATCATAAACTCGTTCTAAGCCGGGTCGAGTAGCTAATACATACATAAATATAAACTGAATTTCTTTTGCCGGTTCTTCCCAGGGCTGGCTGTTTCTTTTCCAAACCGATGGTAGTTTCTAGTTTGACTATAGGTAAGTGAAATGCTTCAATGTTAACGATGCTCTTATGTTATCTTCTAAATCGTCCATGCGCCACAATCCCTGGGAAGCCTGCCACAATGCCTGTAATAGCCCTGACCAAGTCTCACGTCAAAACCACGCAACAACACTGAGTAACGCTCTTAAGAGGTGGAACAAGTGATGAGGGGGTGGTCTACCCAGACAGACAGAAGCCCTACCACCAAGTAAGCACAGTAAGGCGATTCTGTAAGAAAGAACTCGACTCGCCGTTTTCAAACGGTCGTGAAATGTCATAAAGCGATATGCGACATTGACTATAATAATTATATCTGTTCCACTCTCACGGCTAAAACACTGAACCGATTTTGATGAAACTTGTTATGTGGCAAGCTTGCACCCCATGGAATGACATAGGCCTTGTGCCGTCAGCACATCGCCTTTTTAGTTGTACTCCGTATTTGGCATGACGAAATCATAACAATTTATTATTAGATTATTATAATACATTAATCAGTCAGTCAGTACAGGGTACTCAAGCAATTGTGACGTGTCGTAAATAAAAATATATTATTCCTTCAGTCTTTGAGTATCGTCATTATTCATTATTTGTGCTTGCTTGCTTGGTCTCCTTAAACTGAAGGAGCACACATATTTTAAAATATTATTCCACGATGTAATGTACTCGTAAGTGTGTATCCTTTGCTGGAGATCCTTAATAAATAAATAAATAAATAAACTCTGAATACTGATTTTCATATGGAAATCGACGGACAGGTATGGACCCTGTAAAATGCAGTCACTTACCTCTGAAGATTCAAGGTGAAGGCGTCTGTCTTTCACATCCCTCCCTTGCTCGTTTCGCTCCCGTTTTGCACCGATGAAACCCATCCTTGTTCAAATTCTCTCGCTTAATATACCTCTAGCAAAAATCTGCAACAGCGATTAGTATTTTTAATGGATACCTTATGACGCATTTTTATATTACTTACAGTAGCAGAGAAGGTTTTGGAGCTTATTCCACCACGCTAGTCTAATGCGGATTGGTGGAATACACATGTGGCAGAATTTAAGTAAAATTAGATACATGAAGATTTCCTCGCGATGTTTTCCTTCACAGAATTATAATAACAAACTAAGCACATGAAAATTCAGTGGTGCTTGTCCGGGTTTGAACCCACGATCATCGGTTAAGATTCACAAGTTCTTACCACTGGGCCATCTCGGCTCACGATTAGTTATACAAAATAAATCATTTTCTTTTTGTAAACTTCGTAAGCTATTTCTTTGCAATTCAATTTCCTTTTTAATCGTGTCATACTCGTTACTCATAAAACTTAAGGACTGGTCGAAAACTGAAATCTGGTTTTTTATTTCTAGAAGTTGACTATTGAGGGCGGAGCGTAACTCCTCTCGGATAATCGCAACAGCTTCCTTTACAGATCATGCATAAACCATAATAATTAATTCAATGATATTGATTTATTTTTTATGTCGTTGAAGGAATTTAAATGTAAAATAAATTGTCACCTTGAATAGAATTTGAATTTGTATATAAATTATTTTTTACTAAATTATTTATTAATTTGTCATACTCAGTAAAATTTTAAATAATCTTTAATTTTTATTTGTTATTATTTATTATTATATTCTGCTTTGTATTTTTGATTGAATAATTTGTGAAGACTTTATTGGTCTATGATGTTTTCTTAATGTGATAAATATTTTTGTACACTTCAACTGTTTGTCTTCCTTGATTAAATAAATAAATAAAAAAATAATATCTCTGATACTGTCAGCAGGAATACAAGAGCAATTCGCAGCAGATCTTGATTTTGTACGGAGTGTAATTCTCATGCAATTGGGTATACCCATTTGCAATAGATGAGATGGTCTGAATAGTCGTATTGTTTTCTTTAGGTTCCTCACAGCGGCATTAAACGCATTGGAAAGAGTGCTAAATTTATTTTCCTGAATATTTAGACAACTATTGTGATATGTGATTAAACAACCCGAACATCGCATCAGTTCATCTTCTTTTAGTTCTTAAATCGCATATACTTGATGACAATGCAAAAGTTAACTAAAGTCGGGTGTGTACAAACCAATTAATGCAGCCGCTTCAATAATCTTTTATGTGTAGACGTTGTATGCTTTGAAGCGTTGAAGCGTTAAGTTACGGAACAGTGTCTCGATCTCGGCGACCAAAAGGTAACAAGCGCCGTGCAGAGTGCGGCGCTTACGCGATTTCGTCACGGATAAAATAAAAATGGCAGAACACTTATTTAACACAGAACGAAGACGTATTATTGTTTAATTTATCACAAACAACACGACTGTTCTTTTAACTTTTGAAAATGAACGACCATAACCTGTACAAGTTAGGTTGATCTTTTTGACAGACGGGCTCGTGATGGGAAACGGAGAATATCTATAAATAGTAGTCCAAAAAATAACGTTTTAAAATACTTGTAACTGTGGCGAGATCGTGTGAGTGTATTATATGCGAAATTCTTCTTTGCTCTAGACATATAAAACATTGGGTACATATTTAATATTACAGGGTTATTTTTGGACCGCCCGCCAAATTTAAATTGGTGGTTCAGACCATGAAAGTAAACAACATTCCCAAAGAAACGCGGGTCGAATTTTTTTTCACTTTTCGTAATTCAAATTAGAATTCAATTATATTTTTTACCTTATTTTTCTAAAAAGAGTTATACCAGCTAACGAGACCCCAACCAAAAGAACCCGTTCGTAACAATAACTTAACAATGATTTTTTGTAATCGATATTTGTAACAGTTACTGCCTGTTATTCGTGTCCCATCCGTCCGACCGATGTAACATTGTACAAGCGTCTATTATTTTCAGTGTTCCTATTTAAATTTTACTTTGAAGCAATAAAATGTCTTAAAATTTTCGGATAACGCTTGAATCTTTAAGCCGAGATGGCCCAGTGGTAAGACCGCGTGAATCTTAACCGATGATTTTTGACCGATGACCACTGAATTTTCATGTGCTTAATTTGTGATTATAATTCGTCTCGTGCTTTACGGTGAAGGAAAACATCGTGAGGATACCTGCATGTGTCTAATTTCACTGAAATTCTGCCACATGTGTATTCCAAAAACCCGCATTGGAGCAGCGTGGTGGAATAAGCTCCAAACCTTCTCCTCAAAAAGAGGAGAGGAGGCCTTTAGCCCAGCGGTGGGACATTCACAGGCTTATATGGTTAAATCTTTAGGGACTTTTACAATTTTTAAAATCATTAAATTAAGAAAATAATATGTTCGTCATTGCAAAACAATGTCGATCAGAAAAATTTACATCTGTCAAAAAGATCGAGCTAACCTGTACAGTGTATACTAGAATAACTTGTAAAACTAACAAGAGAAATAAAACAAGTTTAAGGTGATAAACAATTAAAGATATTAAATTTTAATACGGAGCACTGAGTAATGATGTTGCCGGTAAGACGATTTATATGCATTTTCTTTATTTCTATTATTTTATACTAAAGACGGAATATACTTTTTTTATATAATTGAAAGGCGGGCAATCATATGGGCCACCTGATGGTAAGTGGTCACTAATACCAATAGACATTGGCACTGTAAGAAATGTTAACCATCGCTTACATCATCAATGCGCGCCACCAACTGTGCCTAATTACAGGCACTGTCTCAATCACCCTTCAAACCGGAACAATACCAAGTACTGCCGTTTAGCGGTAGAATATCTGATGAGTGCAGTACTTACCCAGACGAGCTCGCACAAAGTCCTACCACCAGTGAAACATATATACACATATGATAGACATATTTCCTAGTTAATCACCTGTCTATTTATCTATAAATATATAGATAATATATATCAATCGTCCACTTCATTTCTGTGCGTCATATTGATTCACCTACTTCATCGACTTAAGCACTAAAGATTTAAAAATAAATTAACGTTATCTCTATGTACTGACAGGCATATCAACGCCCAGCCCGAACCGTGAAAATTTGCATAGGAGTTCCTCTTTTACACTGTAGATTAGCATTGAGGATGTTTGAAAATATAACCCGTAAGGTACTAATAAAAGATGATGAAAGTTTGTATGAAAATTCTTCATCTTTGAATAAAGAACTCCTATAATAATAATTTAAACTAAATATATAGTGTAAAGGGCAAATAGTCGTAAGTGAAAAGAAATAATTGTAATATTTCTTTAATGTTTGCCAAGTTTGCGTTCATACTGGCATTTAAGTTTCGGTAATAGTTTATATATGATAATTAAAAAAAAATACAAATAAAGTTTTTATGTTTTAAAAAAGGAATTATTTTTTAATTAAAAAAGTAATAAGGAATTGTAAAGGAAATGTGGAATAGTAAAATTTAAATGTCGTTTCTTTGTGTACAGAGCAATCTTAATTTAACATATTTGTAATAATTATAGAATTTGCTTATATATGTTTCAAGTTGTTTTTTTTAGTGCTTATATAATAATAAAAAAATCCAATATTCCAAACTGTTCAACGGTTACAAATAATAAAATAACGAAAACGTATAACATACGTAAAAGTTCGCTCCCGATATCCGTGGTTCGCTCACACGGCGCCATTTTCTTACTTACATTTAACGAAAGATCCGATTCGAATAATTCAAAGAGGAATTTACACGTACATAAACAACCATGATTATGATGCTTTTTTAATGTTATAATATTAATAGTAACAGCCTATGAATGTCCCACTTCTGGGCTAAGGCCTCCTCTCCCTTTTTAAGGAGAACGGTTTGGAGCTTATTCCACCACGCTGCTCCAATGCGAGTTGGTAGAATACACATGTGGCAGAATTTCAGTGAAATTATTAGTATGTTTTCATTCGCCGTCAAGCACGAGATGAATTATAATCACATATAGTTCTAATATTGCTCATTATGTTTGACTTCGGCAATTTCTTTATAACACAACTCTATAATTATTATTTTTATAACCGTAACCGTAACAGCCCGTGAATGTCCCACTGCTGGGCTAAAGGCCTCCCTTTTTGAGGAGAAGGTTTGGAGCTTATTCCACCACGCTGCTCCAGTGCGAGTTGGTGGAATACACATGTGACAGAATTTCAGTGAAATTATACACATGCAGGTTTACAAAAATAAATGTTATTTAAACGTATTATTACTAAAAAATATTTCACTTACCATTAAGCAATGCTGGTCATTAAAATATGAATTAAGTTTTCAATACTGATTAACGCTAGTCGTGTGCGCTTTAAACGAAATTCCTCTTATAACTCTACGTATTAAACCCAGTCTGGAATATATATTATACAATTATCGCTATTTCTTTCAATTGTTTGAGTCTATGAAGTCATAATTTTATTTGTTGCTTTTGAAACGTAAACTGTAATAACAACAATACCTTTAAACTTCATTTTCAGTGTGTTTCAACATATGAATTACTTATAATACTTAGCACAGATAAGATAATGTATCAATATGTAACGTAAGTAATGATATTTTAAACGTCAACGTAATTTTATTCGCAATGTAATATATTTTATTTCCTTAATTGCTTATTGATACACGTTTCCGTTTATAAATTTACAGTCTACATTTTTTTTTTGAAGATCTCATGACAAAACCACACTCGGCTATGACTCATTATAAACAAATACACAAACCATAAACATGTGCGCTACAATATACACGTGTGGTATGTACATATTACTTATGCACATGGCTTTGTTCGTATCAAGTTTTTTTTTTTTTTTATTTAATATGATAGAAGTGAAGTATGAACCTTATAATAAAAATTAGTAACAGTTTATAAAAGTCCCACGAATTGGCTAAGGCTTGTCCTCTTTGAGGATGCTTAGAGCGTATTCCAGCACGCTGCTCTATTGCGGGTTGGTGGATCCAAGTTTCGTCACAATGTTTTCCTTGCATTTGCTCTTCAATCTTTGAACCGCTCAGCTTATACAAAGCACAAGTGAAATCATGTATGGAGTACTGCTCTCACCTTTGGGACGGCTCTACTAAGCACCACCTTCAGGCTCTACAGTCGTGCCAGGAGGCTGATAGAGGACGACACATTCGTCGAGTCTAGGCTCCAAAGACTCGAACATCGACGTACTACACGTCACGTCACTGCGTCACTTTCAGCTTTCACGAATTCATTTCAGAGAATGTGCTCAGGAATTACACGAATAGTTGGTGGAGCGTAGGTGTCTTTAAATCCAGAGTAAACAGGTTTCTTCTAGACAAGCGTGCTGCATCTTAGACCGTGTCGATTAGACATTAGGCAAGTCAAATTCAAAGGTTGACCTAAAAAGGATAAAAAATATCCTCATTCTCATAATCCGATGGGACGACAAACCGACAGCTGGAAAGAGTTCAGACGCAGGATGGCTTAACGTGCGCACCGAGGCACGGGGGTACAAGCGACTTCCAGACTCCGGGCTGCCGCTGAGGATTTCTTGATAGAAAAACTACAGGAAATCTAGATTTACAGCGTCATCAGGTAAGTTTGAATATATAAGGTGAGTTTGAACTCGCGACCATCGGCTAAGATTCCCGCATTCTAACCACTGGGCCATCTCGGCTCTGTAATATGAAAACAAAGGAACAAATCGCTTCCCTGTTAGAAACATAACCGTAACCTAAAATAAGGGATACTATTACAGTAAATTTACATGAACGTTACCTTGAAGAGTTGACAAAAATGCAAACTTCTGAAAAAAATCTTTCATTTCTTAATACGGACGGACGGACTACTCCATACCTATTCTCATTTTCAAAATAAATATTTACCCACGTCATACCCATTTCAATTAAAAAAAAAACATTACAATTATTTACAAAATTCTATCCAAATAATTAAAAGAAAACATTAAGCTCCAAATTTTAAGTTTTTGCTACGTTAAATTCAATTAAAAAAGAAAACAAATTTTCATAACACTCAAAATCTAAAACGCTTAAGCTAATAAAAAGAATTAAAAACTTTTTTTAATTAGTTGACAAATGAACCAAGACATTCAGCCAGGTCCACGTGAAACAAATTCACGACACAGCCTAAGAGCTCATCAACAGCAATATATATTAAATAAATTAAATCAAACCAAATAATTCTGTATTCACATATCTATCAATAAGTACACATTCGAATCGTCACGTTAAAAATTGAATTAAATTTAAAACTAGCGATTCATAATGTAGATTTAAGAAAGAAGAACCGGCAAGTCAGTTACTTGTACCCTTTTTACCCTTTTAATTACAAAATAAAAAAATACTATATATATATATAAATATATATATCTCCATGCTTTTTTATCACTTATATTGAGTAATATGACTTAATTATCTAAGTTTTTTTGACATGTAATTCGATTTTTTTAATAGACAAAGTTATGTGTGGAATCTTGCCCGTGAAGGATTTATTGACTTTGCGAAGCGAGAATCTAGGTGTTATAAATTTACTCCTCGCGATTATACATTGATGAGGTTCCCTATTCATTTCTATAAAATTTTAAGACATAATATAAAACGGTATAATTTTGTTTATCCGAATCATATTTACGCAGAACGTTACTTACGCATAATTTTTTTTACCATAATAACCTTTTAAAACATAAATTTATTTATACATAATTATATTACAGCGTATATATTTTACGATAAATCCTCGCAACGCGCCTAAAGAAGTTTTCACTTGAAAAACATTTTGCGAAAATACGTAATCCCAGATTGCCACTGTTTCATTCAAAATTATATGAAAAATATACATATTTTTTACGAAACTAGAGTACAATTACTTTATTAAAAACATCCCGAAAGTTTTTATATAAATTAATGCAATTTAAAATAAACTCATAACACGCTGCCTTCGACTTCACAAAGTTAAAACAATTAATTAATGTGGCTTATTGTACAGCTCGTGTACAGGATTATATACCTAAACGATATTAGTACTTGGAGCTAATATTCGTTGATGTTCGTACAGGATACGTCACGGTAGCATGCGCAAGCGATCCCGTGGCGCTCCTCGTTAAGACGGAAAGGGTACCGCTGGTTTTTTAGTGGGTTTTCCGATGTTCGGGGCGCACTCGCCTAAGACACCGGTGAGTCCCACATACCCTATACCCCCCATACCCATAGTGAAAAAATTCAAAAGTAAATAAATATAATTGTATGCGATTATTACGTATACATTTTTTAATTGTTAAAGAGAGAATCTACCGAGTGCCTTGCTGGTTTTCGAAATCCACATTCCGAGCCGGTGTTAACTTTATTTTAGATTCTATATTGGATTTTACTGGTGGTAGTGGAATCATCAATACCTCTTATTGTTGTGTTCCGGTTTGAAGAGTGAGTGAGCCAGTAATTACAGGCACAAGGGACATAAAATCTTAGGTCCCAAATTTGGTGGCGCGTTGGCGATGTAAGCGATGGTTAACATTTCTTGCGGTGCCAATGTCTATGGGCGTTGGTGACCACTTACCATCAGGAGGCCCATTTCGTCCGCCTACCTATTATATAAAATATATATATATATATATATATATATATATATATATATATATATATATATATATATATATATATATTTTAAAATATATATATATATATATATATTTTTTTTTTATTTTTATATAATAGGTAGGTAGGTTCAAAAGCGCTTGTGACAGCAATGAATGAAGTATAATTGGTCGTTGACTTTCAATGGTACGGATTCATTACACCGTGGTATTGTTTACGTCATCGTTTATCATTTTACTAATTATACACAACAATGGTACATAAGTGTATCCACAATGCATAGAATGTGTGTATTTGCTTGACGTTTGCCATCAGGCGGAGCACTTTGTATATAACATTCACTATGTATTTTGGTTTTTAACGCAAACCGATATTTATCCGATTTCAAATTTACAAAACGGTTTCAAAATCCGATTTCGGTAACGCCCAGCCTCACCAAATCGCTTGCGCTCAGGCATATATAGTCTTTAAGAACGTAATAGTAAGGTCGATGATTGATTTTGGTAACGCCCAGCCTCACTAAATCGCTTGCGCTCAGGCAAATATAGTCTTTAAGTACTTAACAGTAAAATCGATGATTGTGTAAAAGATTTCCGTAGCAGACCCAACTAATCGAAATCCGAATCGCAAAATTCGCGCTATCCTTTTTATTCGGCTTTATTCCAATTGGTTAGACAGAGAGAAAGCGAATTTCATAGTACGCAACAATCAGTTTACATTTGGAAACGATACACAATACGTTTGGTGATATCCAGTGATATTATTTGTCGATTCGAAATCTTTCAGTGATATCGATCTATAGATCGTTGGCGTTTGGTTGGCGTTGAGGGCGATTTTTGGAATCGGATCTTTAGTTTGTGAAATCGATGCGAATCGATTTGTGTTTGAAATCGGATTTTGAATTCGTTTTGATATATCGGACGCGTGCCTACTATGTATAACTCACTCGTCATCTGCAACTTGTAAGATCAACATCGAAACAAATTGACTAAAGACTATTTGAAGAGTTTCATTGAATTTAAATAAAAAGTAACGAATTTATTGTAAGTGTGTGGGGATGGGATCTATGACAGAAAAAGGAAAGGAGCGCTGTAGACGATAACCGCCGATAAAAACAAAAAAAACACCAACCATTCATTTTCTCAATTCAATGTATTTCATTGATGTAATGGACATATTCATTGTTTGATTAAAAGTTAAATGTATTGTGAAAAAAGTAATATATTTTTATTCTAAAGCAGTTAATTAATTTCAAAGAGCAATTGCTTGTACGATATTTTTGTCAGTCCGTCTTTAGCCAACACAAATAAGCTCGATGGTTTGCCCACCCGATTTATTTATTATTGTTTTCTTGATTATATCTACGAATTTTTGTATGTGTGTGGTGGCTCATCCCACATTCGTCCCACATTATGAGACAGAACTTTAGAAAAAAAACAAACAGACATGTACGCATGAACACAGATGTCTATCCTGGGTGGGAATCGAACCAACAACCTTCGGCCTAAAAGGCAAGAATCTACTAACCACGCCAACCGGCCCCTCAATCGGTTGAGATTCTTATATGAAACTTATATTAATTTTTGATTGTTGATACATTTATAATATTCATATTATTTATAAAATTTTTAAATTTTATTTTACGATTTTTTTTGTTTTTACCTATTCAGACTTAGTTTGTTTTTTTTTGAGTCGGGGTTTTTTTAAATGTTGTAGTAACAAATTAAATACATTAAAAAAATCAATAGCCATTAAACAATTGTATTACACATGTAAATAGTGCAGATATGTTATTAGCGAGCACAATTTGAAGTCGTAGGACGTTTTTGATCCGTCTCTCCGTCCGTGATTGATGATTACACATTATAATCGTTAATCATTAATCTGATTATATTTTGCCTCACGCTCACGACATCCAAATATGACAGGTCAGCAAAGAAATCTATATAAGACGCAGCCACTCCAGAAATCCATTATATACATTCCGCGAATTTATTTATATTATTTACAATATATATATATACATCGAAGAAAACAATTGCTTTTATTATTAGGTATTAATTGTAAGTGAGCTAATCAATAACAAATATAAAATTCTAGTAATTGATTTAAACAATGGCAAATATATAATTGCTTAGGCAGATATTATATAGAAAAAACTGAGTAGGTAAATTGTTAGCAAAATATTGTTTAATATTGTATAGTACTACTCGGTAGCGATAGATGGCACTGATTGAATATTTCACGTTCCTGAATCGCGCTGTCTAGATATTTGCTACTGGATATATAGTGGGGAATAATGTATTGTTGTGTTCCGGTTTGAAGGGTGAGTGAGCCAGTGTAATTACAAGCACAAGGGACATAAAACCTTAGGTCCCAAGGTTGATGGCGCATGGTGATGTAAGCGATGGTTAACATTTCTTACAGTGCCAATTTTGATATCTTAAACCCAAGACGAACAACACCCCACGACAAGCGAGTGACACCGCAGGCGGACCCTAGTAGTTTATACTATACTGTGATATTGTAGGAAACTCCAACTAGACGACGCATATATATATACATATATATATATGTACATATATATGCATATATATATACATATATATATATGTATATATATATGCGTCTGTGTGTGATTTTTTCAGACATCTTCAACAATGATCGTCATACTTCAATTAATTTACACAAAATCATTCTGAATCACGCCGTCCATTGGTGAAAACCGTATGAAAATTCAGACGGAGTCCGTTCGGTAGTTTTTGAGTTTATCGCGTTCAAACGAACAGACAAACACGGCGGGGGACTTTGTCGTATAGTGTGTAGTGATACAATTATTATTTCAGTATTTTTCCTTTATATTTAATAATCATAGCATGAAACAATTGTATGAGATTCATTTCGATCTTCCAATTCTTCAAGATAAATTTTTGAATGTTTTCATGGAAGATCGGTCGGTTTAGAGACTGTTTTAGAGATTGATTTTGTAGAATAATTTTGCAATGGAAAAGCATCATCAGCACCAAGTACCGCGATAAAAAATCAAGCAATAGAACGATGCGTTCTAAAATTGATTCCTTTTCTTATGAATGCGTTCAAATATTAATAGTTTATCTGAATTTGTAAATAGTTTTTAGTCGTGTTAGTGCTTGCATGTAATTGTTACAAAGTTTTGATTTAAAATGTTACGACACTTTTGAGCTGGTGGCCGGACCGGCCCCGTCGGATCAGGGGTCCGTGGCATTTTGCGTAGTTACACCACTTTGGGTGGGTGACACACAGACCGGCTCGCACAAATCCCCACCAATTTACATAAATATAATATAGTACACAAAATGATAACATTGTTTAAATTCAATTATATAAATAAATAATATAATAAGTGGATACACTTATGTCCCATTGTTGTGTATAATTAGTAAAATGATAAGCGATGACGTAAACAATACCACGGTGTAATGAATCCGTACCATTGAACGTAAATACAACGCTTCACTGGGATAACTCCTGCGACGTAAAAACCAATTCATTAATTTATCCTCAAGTAAAAAGCTAAATAAGTCACGTAATACTTAATAACGTATAACCGTACAAAGTCAATGACCAAATATACCTCATTCAATGCTGTCACAAGCACTTTTTAATAAAATCTATAACAAAGTTAACACCGGCTCGGAATGTGGATTCCGAAAATCGGTCAGGAAATCATCTCTCATTTCATCAATCATAGTTTCTCTCTTGAACAATAGAAAAATGTACACGTAACAATCACTGATGGGCTTTGTGCAAGCTCGTCTGGGTAGGTACCACCCGCTCATCAGATATTCTAGCGCAAAACGGCAGTACTTGGTATTGTTGTGTTCCGGTTTGAAGGCTGAGTGAGCCAGTGTAATTACGGGCACAAGGGACATAAAATCTTAGGTCCCAAGGTTGATGGCGCATGGCGATGTAAGCGATGGTTAACATTTCTTACAGTACCAATGTCTAAGGGCGTTTGGTGACCGCTTACCATCAGGTGGCCCATATGCTCGTTCGCCTTCCTATTCTATAAAAAAAAATCACATACAATTATATTTAAATATCCTGTACGAACATCAACGAATATTAACTCCAAGTACTAATATCATTTAGGTATATAATCCTGTACACGAGCTGTACAATAAGCCACATTAATTAATTGTTTTAACTTAGTGAAGTCGAAGGCATCGTGTTATGAGTTTATTTTAAATTGCCTCAATTTATAATACAGCTTTCGGAATGTTTTTTTTAAAGTAAGTGTACTCTAGTTTTGTTAAAAATATGTATATTTTTCAGATAATTTTGAATGAAACAGTGTCAATCTGGGATTCCGTATTTTCGCAAAATGTTTTTCAAGTGAAAACTTCTTTAGGCGCGTTGCGCTGGTTTTAGGGGATATCGCGGCTTCGCGTCACCGACATGCTAATGTTAATATAATGAAATCGTTGAAAGTACAAATAGTTTAAATATTGTGGATATCAATGAGGATAATAATGATTTAAATTTATATAAATACTAAAGTTATCTAACAAATAATATAAGTGTATTTTAACTATTATTGATTTAAATTAAGCTGTATTAATATTTTGTTCCGAGTCTGCAACATACTGTGTTTTTTGATGAATAAAAGGCTATATGATAGAAAGGGATAGAATTATTACTTGGAGTGCCAATAGATGTCGAAATTGGACAAATATATTTAACAGTTTCAAGTTTTCACTTATTGTATCGGCAGTCCCTCTGACTGACATTTTGTTTTCCTAATATACTTTGGAATTACGGATAGTTTGAGGTGTACTTACATATATATGTTAATATACTTTACATACATATAACTTACCCTTTCTCTAAGTGCATTTGGTCCATGATTGTGATTCTGCATGCGTTTTGATAATATTTCATGCGTTTCTGCTATGCATTAAATATATACGTTGTAATATAATTATGTATAAATAAATTTATGTTTTAGAATGTTATGCTTAAAGACTATTACGATTAAAGAAATTATGGTAAAAAAAGTATGCGTGAGTAATGTTCTGCGTAAATATATTTAGGATAGACAAAAGTGAAAGTAAAGCCGAGATGGCCCTGTGGTAAGAACGCGTGAATCTTAACCGACGACCGTGGGATCAAACCCGGGCAAGCACCGCTGAATTTTCATATGCTTAATTTGTGATTATAAATCATCTCGTGCTTTACGGTGAAGGAAAACATCGTGAGGAAACCTGCATGTGTCTAATTTCACTGAAATTCTGCCACATGTGTATTCCACCAACCCGCATTGGAGCAGCGTGGTGGAATAAGCTCCAAACCTTCTCCTCAAAAAAGAGGCCTTTAGCCCAGCAGTGGGACATTCACAGGCTGTTACGGTTAAACAAAAGTATAACGTTTTATATTATGTCTTAAAATTTTATAGAAATGAATAGGGAACCTCATGTATGTAATGTATAATCACGAGGAGTAAATTTATAACACCTAGATTCTCGCTTCGCAAAGTCAATAAATCCTTCATGGGTAAGATTCCACACATAACTTTGTCTTTTTAAAAAATCAGAAGTTTGCATTTTTGTCAACTCTTCAAGGTAACGTTCATGTAAATTTACTGTAATAGTATCCCTTAATTTAGGTTACGGTTATGTTTCTAACAGGGAAGCGATTTGTTCCTTTGTTTTCATATTACAGAGCCGAGATGGCCCAGTGGTTAGAATGCGGGAATCTTAGCCGATGGTCGCGAGTTCAAACTCACCTTATCTATTCAAACTTACCTGATGACGCTGTAAATCTAGATTTCCTGTAGTTTTTCTAGCGAGATCCTCAGCGGCAGCCCGGAGTCTGAATATCGCTTGTACACCCGTACCTCGGTGCGCACGTTAAGCCATCCTGCGTCTGAACTCTTTCCAGCTGTCGGTTTGTCGTCCCATCGGATTATGAGAATGAGGATAATGTCTGTATTTTAAATACGGCAACTATTTGATAAGTTTTATTAATTTTTTTTTAATATTTTTTATCCTTTTTAGGTCAACGTTTGACTTTTGACTTGCCTAATGTCTTCTTGTCTAGAAGAAACCTGTTTACTCTGGATTTAAAGACACCTACGCTCCACCAACTATTCGTGTAATTCCTGAGCACATTCTCTGAAATGAATTCGACAGAAAACTGAAAGTGACGCAGTGACGTGTAGTACGTCGATGTTCGAGTCTTTGGAGCCTAGACTCGACGAATGTGTCGTCCTCTATCAGCCTCCTGGCACGACTGTAGAGCCTGAAGGTAGTGCTTAGTAGAGCCGTCCCAAAGATGAGAGCAGTACTCCATACATGATTTCACTTGTGCTTTGTATGAGTGGTTCAAAGATTGAAGTTTAAATGCAAGAAAAACATTGTGACAAAACTTGTATCCACCAACCCGTATTAGAGCAGCGTGCTGGAATACGCTCTAAGCATCCTCAAAGAAGACAAGCCTTAGCCCATTCGTTTGACTTTTATAAACTGTTACTACTTTTTATTATAAGGTTCATACTTCACTTCTATCATATTAAATTAAAAAAAAAAAAACTTGATACGAACAAAGCCATAAGTAAGTAATATGGACATACCACACGTGTATATTTTAGCGCACATGTTTATGGTTTGTGTATTTGTTTATAATGAGTCATAGCCGAGTGTGGTTTTGTCATGAGATCTTCAAAAAAAATGTAGACTGAAAATTTATAAACGGAAACGTGTATCAATAAGCAATTAAGGAAATAAAATATATTACATTGCGAATAAAATTACGTTGACGTTTAAAATAGCATTACTTACGTTACATATTGATACATTATCTTATCTATGCTAAGTATTATAAGTAATTCATATCTTGAAACACACTGAAAATGAAGCTTAAAGGTATTGTTGTTATTACAGTTTACGTTTCAAAAGCAACAAATAAAATTATGACTTCATAGACACAAACAATTGAAAGAAATAGCGATAATTGTACAATATATATTCCAGACTGGGTTTAATACGTACAGTTATAAGAGGAATTTCGTTTAAAGCGCACACGACTAGCGTTAATAAGTATTGAAAACTTAATTCATATTTATTATTTATAACAATTTTTTTTATAATAATTAAATATATTGTAAGTTAATTATAATATTTCGATTTTATTTCTGAATTAATATTATACCCTGTGGAAAGTAAAAAAATTAATATATTTTGGCATTAACAGAGTTTAATGACCAGCATTGCTTGATGGTAAGTAAAATATTTTTTTAGTAATAATACGTTTAAATAACATTTATTTTTAAATATAATACTCTTTGATAATCATATCGAATTATTAATATTATGGTTTCTCATACGATGTAAATCTTTTATCATTTATAATCTGTAGTTCTGTAAGCAACTGTCATTGTTTTCGAGAACTTTATGAAGAACCGGGACCGCGGGCCGACCGAGCGGCGAGCCGCGAGCATAACCTTTATCTTTTCAGCCGGCGAATGTTGTCTCGGCTCGTTTATGGGTTTTTCCTTCTTATTTTATAGTTTTAGTTTTAAACAGTGCTGTGATATTAATATGCTGTGATAGTGTTCAATTAATTAGATTATTAAATGTACTAAGGAGCTCAAGGTAAGGTTAAGAATTAAAGAATTCTTTATTACCAATGATTGTCGTTTGTTTCAATAATAATATGATAATGAGTTATTATGAAAGCGATTATCGTATGTATTTGATATTTAATTAATATATTTATGTCAAAAATCGGTTTAAGTTATAAGTCATGTAGGCCATACATTTAACTAATGTATGTTGAGCTACGTATAATATTTAAGAATATAATGTAGAGAATTATAATTCAAGATTATTTAGATTTTTTTTTAATATTTGAATTGCAATTATAAATACATCTAGTAGGAATAATGTTTTCCTCTAATTATGTTATTATTCCTATAAAAGTCATTACATAAAGCATATTTAAATCGAGGGATAGAGGAGGGAGGGGCTTTTTGGTTCTAACAATTATCGTGTTAATTGATTTACGAACGATTTTAGAATGAAATCTATAAAAAAAAATAGTTTTTTTTATTTAACTCTTAAGCAAACATAGTATATATTTAACATTATTTGTTAATATTAATATTAAGATTGTAATCGCGAAGTGTAGTACACGTTCGATTTACGTGATAACTGCATCGCCGTTCTAGGAACTGTTTATATAAGTGGTGTCAACATGGATATACAGCTTTAGGTGAACTTCATTAGATTTACTAATATGCAATTAATATGCAACAAAATAAATAGTTAGAGGGCCCCGGAGCTCAGGGGGCCTATCCTATCTATGATATTGAAGGCCATTATAAGTTCATGCTACGCGGAAAGAGGGGATGCGGGCCCGATTCTTTCCTTATGCACCGGGGCCCTTGTCCACCTAGCTACGCCACTGATTATGAGAGCGAGGGAATAGGGGGGCTAATGTGTTTCCTTACACACTCGTGAACTATAATGTGTCCTGCGACATGGGAAAGGATTAATAATTAAAACACAATATAAAAAAATCTCGGCTTTTTGAAAATGAAAAGCCGAGATGGCCCAGTGGTAAGAACGCGTGAATCTTAACCGATGATCGCGGGTTCAAACCCGGGCAAGCACCACTGAATTTTTATGTGCTTAGTTTGTTATTATAATTCATCTCGTGCTTGACTGTGAAGGAAAACATCGTGAGGAAATCTGCATTTGTCTAATTTTACTAAAATTCTGCCACATGTGTATTCCACCAATCCGCATTGGAGTAGCGTGGTGGAATAAGCTCCAAAACCTTCTCCTCAAAAAGGGAGAGGAGGCCTTTGCCCAGCTGTGGGACATTCACAGGCTGCTACTGTAAGTAATATAAAAATGCGTCATAAGATATCCATTAAAAATACTAATCGTTGTTGCAGATTTTTGCTAGAGGTATATTAAGCGAGAGAATTTGAACAAGGATGTGTTTCACCGGTGCAAGAGGGGTGCGAAACGAGCAAGGGAGGGATGTGACAGACGGACGCCTTAACCCTGAACCTTCAGAGGTAAGTGAATGCAATAGTTTTTTTTACAGGGTCCATACTTGTCCGTCGATTTCCATATGAAAATCAGTATTTAGATTTTATTTATTTATTTATTAAGGATCTCCAGCAAAGGATACACACTTACGAGTACATTACATCGTGGAATAATATTTTAAAATATGTGTATGCTCCTTCAGTTTAAGGAGACCAAGTAAGTAAGTACAAATAATGACTAAACAGAAATTGAAAAATATATAAAATAAATGTTACATAGTGGTATTCAATAAAAAACATAGAATAGTGAATAGTCTTCGCCTACGGCTTCGTCCGATTGTTTTAATGTGCTTATAAAAAGGCCTATGTCATTCCATGGGGTGCAAGCTTGCCACATAACAAGTTTCATCAAAATCGGTTCAGTGTTTTAGCCGTGAGAGCGGAACAGATATAATTATTATAGTCAATGTCGCATATCGCTTTATGACATTTCACGACCGTTTGAAAACGGCGAGTCGAGTTCTTTCTTACACAATCGCCTTACTGTGCTTACTTTGTGGTAGGGCTTCCGTCTGTCTGGGTAGAGCACCCCCTCATCACTTGTTCCACCTCTTAAGAGCGTTACTCAGTGTTGTTACGTGGTTTTGACGTGAGACTCGGTCAGTGCTATTACAGGCATTGTGGCAGGCTTCCCAGGGATTGTGGCGCATGGACGATTTAGAAGATAACATAAGAGCATCGTTAACATTGAAGCATTTCACTTACCTATAGTCAAACTAGAAACTACCATCGGTTTGGAAAAGAAACAGCCAGCCCTGGGAAGAACCGGCAAAAGAAATTCAGTTTATATTTATGTATGTATTAGCTACTCGACCCGGCTTAGAACGAGTTTAAGATCTGGATTAAAAGTTTAAGGGAATGTAATATTTTTTATATCAATAAAGTGAATTATTGTTGTGTAATTCGCTGTCATCATCTTCATTTGCTGGTGCTATCTTCAAGCCCGTTGGTTGGGCACCACCCTCTCGTCACATATTCTACCATCAAACAGCAATACTTTGTTATATTTGTGTTATGGTTGGAAGGGGTTATCCAGTGTAATTGCTGGTTTAAGTGCTGGCGCATTGGTGATGTGAATGATGATTAGTGTTTCGTACGGCGCCAATGTTTACGTGCGGTGATGACCATTTAACACCATGTGGCGCATCGGACCGTCCTAATTATGATATGAAATAAAAAAAATATTTCAGAACCTCTTGACAAGGGAAGAAAGAAGAAAAGAGAGATTTTTCGAGATAAAATACTGCAGATTGACTTTACAGGTGCTCTGCGTAATATTTATGACAGTTCTGGCATGGCTGCTCTATTATTATCGTGAGTATATCTTTGACTTTTTTTTATTAGCTTTTATTTAGATATCTATAGATAGATAGATATATTTTATTATCCTTATACGCTGGGCATAGTTGCTCTGCCCTCGTTTTCAGCTGCGCGAAGATTTAATTTTTGGAGTTATGGAACAACCACTGATGTGATGCAGGTTATCTCACGATGATCACATCCATCGATTGTTACCTCAAATATTAATTAAATCATATGAATATATGAATAGTGAGTCGAGATGATCCACCAGATAGCTTGATCAATACCATACCGACATATGTTAATGTTCAACTCGTGGTCAGCGGTGGAGGAAAACATGAAGGGTATCCTCCAGCCCGCATTGGTGGATTATCCTGCTGAGCACATCAGTCCTCTTAATAGTAGAGGAGGCACTTGCTCAGCAGTGGGATAAAGGGAAGAGGTTCTCATATCAGTTGTATTATTTATTTATTTTTATTTGTTACCTCGGAATTCCGTTATTTATTAACCGATTAAGAAAATTCTTTCTTTATTTGGATTTGGAAAGGTATACTTCCCGTTTGATCCCATTTTACATTGAGGGAAAAATACCATTTAAGGTTGAAATAGAGGATGATTTTTTTTTAAATTTAATAGTATTTTGTACAATTGACAGGACCAATCGTTGTGTGCTTTGGCAGCGATGGGAAACAGGGTAGATGCATGGACATATTCAAGTGTCCATTTATTAAGAACTATATAAAAGAAGAAAAAAAGCCAGTGGTAAGAAATCTTAGTTTTTTTTAAAGTTTTTGGAAAAAAATCAATATTCATACTTGGCGGTAGGGCTTTGTGCGAGCCCGTCTGGGTAGGTACCAACTACCAACCACTCAACACAAATTCTACAGCTGAATACCATTGCTTAGTATTGTTTTGTTCCGGTTTGAAGATTGAGTGAGCCGCGAGGGATATAATATCGTTCCGAAGGTTGGTGGCGCATTCATTATGGTAATGTCAATGGGCGTTGGTGACCACTTAACATCAGGTGTGCTTACTCAAAGTCCTATCACTATTTATGTTACGAGGTGCTAAACATCGTATTCTTTTATATTTCAGTTTTGTGAACTTAATAAGGACAAGGTCAGCGTGTGCTGCGTGGAGGAAGATATGCCGATGTTGGAGACGAGGAGACCGACTAATGAGTAAGTGTATATAAATATACGTTTAATATAAAGTTGGTAGCCAGACTTACGATTGGGCCACCTGATGGTAAGTGGTACCGCTGCTGCTGGTAAGGCATTAAGTGCAAGACCAAAGGTGGAACGAGCTTACCGAGGCACGGGAGCGTTGAAACTATCTTGATAGACAGTGACAGCCTGTGAATGTCCCACTGCTGGGCTAAGGTCTCCTCTCCTTTTTTTTTGAGGATACATGGAATATTTTTTTTATTTGTTATATTTGTACAATATAATTGAATATAAAGAGGGACAGGGAACATATTAAGTGAGAATTGGAGTTGCAAGAAATGCTTTTCCCGAATTAGGAACAAATAAATAATAATAATTACCTTACAATACATTAGTTAGGCATAATAAATACGTTGTTGATATGTGTGTATGTGTGTGTGTGTGTGTGTGTGTGTGTGTGTGTGTGTGTGTGTGTGTGTGTGTGTGTGTGTGTGTGTGTGTGTGTGTGTGTGTGTGTGTGTGTGTGTGTATGTGTGTGTGTCTGTGTATGCGTGTGCGTAGTATCGTGTATTTAAGATGTCTTTAATGAAAGAATGCACTTGAGCCTGCGGTCTTCAGTTAGAATCAAACGACTTTTAAGCACTCGCGTTTGTATTTCGGAGCTCATTTGAACGTACTTTAAAAATTATACGTATTTAATTATTATAATTATTATTTGAAACAGGGAAACGACGAAGGACATAAACCAAGGGACCGATGAATACAAAATTGTTTTCATAAACTCTTCCACCCGTAAGGTACCAGACATTAACAATAATCAGTGCGAACCACTGACGAACTACACGAATACTGAACGGATATCCTTTCAGAGTAAGTTTTTTTAATCTATTATTTAAATATATTTTTAAATTAATAGCAGACCGGCTAGTGGGTCACTTTATCCATATCATAGACATTGGCGCTGTAAGAAATATTAACCTTCCATTACATACATAAAACTACCAATTTTGGGAACTAAGGTGTTATGTGTTACAACATGTGTTGTGAAAGGGCTTTGTGCAAGCTCGTCTGGATAGGTACCACCCACTCATCAGATATTCTACCGCAAAACAGCAGTACTTGGTATTGTTGTGTTCCGGTTTGAAGGGTGAGTGAGCCAGTGTAATTACGGGCACAAGGGACATAAAATCTTAGGTCCCAAGGTTGGTGGCGCATTGGCGATGTAAGCGATGGTTAACATTTCTTACAATGCCAATATCTAAGGGCGTTTGGTGACCACTTACCATCAGGTGGCCGGTATGCTCGTCCGCCTTCCTTTTCTATAAAAAAAAAAGTCCCTTGTGTCTGTAATTACACTGGATCACTCTTTAAGCCAGTACACAACAATACTAAGTGTTGATGTTTGGCGGTAGGTTATCTGACGAGTGCTTGGTACGTTAACAGAAGAACACGCTCACGATCTCGAAACACACTAACGAACACATCATCAGTAGTAAGTAACAGTACAGTAACAGCCTGTTTATGTCCCACTGCTGGGCTAAGGCCTCTTCTCCCTTTTGAGGAGAAGGTTTTGGAGCTTATTCCACCACGCTGCTCCAATGCGGGTTGGTAGAATACACATGTGGCAGAATTTCAATGAAATTAGACACATGCAAAAATCTAAATTTACTAATTCCGAAAATCGAGTAATTTTATTTTGTGCTTTAGAGTGTTTGGAGTACCAAGATAAGTTGGTATATCCGTGCATGGAAAGTCTGACGCCGAATAAGAAGATGGAACGGATGTCCTTCTGCAACTGGAAGCCGGAACCGATGATCAGTGATGGGACGCCAGCTACTTTTGGGGAATTCCCTCATATGGTATGGAATTTTATGACAAACTTTTTGGACACACCTCATTGTACACGAACGGTTTAGCCACGTACGAGAACTCAAACACATATAGATATAAAGAACTGTATTAAAAGGCAAAAAGATATTATATTTCCTGGTGGTAATGATTCGTGCAGGCCCGTCTGATATCCTGTAGTTCAGATAATTTACCGTTAAGCAGCAATACATAGTATTGTTGTGTACCGGTTTGAAGAGCTTGTGTAACTACAGGCACAAGGGACATAACATCTCAGTTCCCCAGGTTGATTGCACATCGGCGATGTATGCAATGGTTATTATTTCTTACATCGCCGATGTCTAAACCAATAGTGACCAATTACCATCAGGTGGCCCGTATGCTCGTCCGCCTACCTATTCTATAAAAAGTTTGTATGTTTTGTGTTGGTTAGTCAATCATGCAAAACGGCTGGACCGAATTCGATGGGATTTGGCTTACACTTTAACTTAACACAAAGGCTACCTACTACTAACTAACTGCTGACAGAATTGAATCCGGTTTCACAATTAGAACAAATATTTCAGGCGTTACTGGGTTACGATTCGCCAGACAACGAATGGCAGTGCGATGGCGTCATCGTCAGCGATAGATTCATCCTGACAGCCGCACACTGTGTTTACAGCAAAAGGGCGTACGTTATTCTGATTATTTTAATTTTTTTAAAAAGAGCCAGGTGTACTGGCTGATGAGTCAAGGACCTGATGATGAGTCACCGAAAAAAAATCCGAGTTGGCCCAGTGGTAAGAGCGCGTGAATCTTAACCGATGATCGTGGGTTCAAACCCGGGCAAGCACCACTGAAGTTTCATGTGCTTAATTTGTGATTGTAATTCATCTCGTGCTTGACGGTGAAGGAAAACATCGTGAGGAAACCTGCATTTGTCTAATTTCACTGAAATTCTGCCAGATGTGTATTCCACCAACCCGCAATGGAGCAGCGTGGTGGAATAAGCTCCAGAACCTTCTCCTCAAAAAGGGAGAGGAGGCCTTAGCCCAGCAGTGGAAAATTCACAGGCTGTTAATGATCATCATTATAATTTTTATGTTCCAGTGGTGTAGTAAAGAGGGCGCGAATCGGCTTCTTGAAGAAATCACGGAATATTAAGCCGGACCAGTTGTACAACATATCAGAGATATACAAACACCTGCAATACAAGTCGCCGGATGTATACAACGACATTGCACTCTTGAAGACGGAGAGGATGTAAGTGATGGGCATAATGACCATGTGCGTAAACATGCGGGGGGGGAGTGACCATTACTTTGCTGCCGCGCAAAGATCTCTGATAATTGAAGTGTCGGATTTTATTCCACGATCTGTTCCGCTTCAGGTTACACGATTTCCTAACGATGTTTTTTTTTTACGGCGAATTGAACTCAATTGTACTTTCTGGAATTCGAACCCACTACGGTTAACGTTCCCGTGTACTAGCCAAGCCGATTTAGTCGTAAAGAACAGTTAATTTGTGGGGTTAACAAAGGCAATGCGCAAGCGATCCCGTGTCGCTCCTCGTTAAGACGGGAAGGGTACCGCTGGTTTTTAGTGGGTGTCCCGATGTTCAGGGCACACTCGGCACCTTGGACACCGGCGAGCTCCACATAGCCGTAAACTGGACAAAAGGCTCTTCATCTTGAAGAGATGGTTTGGACGAAGTTGGCGTATCTTTCACCCAATTCACAGATTCACCCAATATGTTCAAGTTTCCTCGTGATGTGTTTCTTTTTCACCATCGTCATTAATTATACATACAAATTAATCATGTGAAAATTCTGTAACGTTTGCCTGGTCTAGAACTTCGATTGGGATTTAAAAAACACAAGTTCAGATAACTGTTACCAAGGATGAATGAATTGATACGACGTACCTTTTTTTCTTGATCTTCAAAATGTCAATGAATAAGACATTCTACAAACAGACAGGTAGGTATGAGAACCTCAAAGATGTGATGCTGGCTACCGTTTCTGGTGACACCAGTTGACGCCACTAGCGATCGAGATTTCGTTAATGCGACAGGGCGAATAAATTCGTTTTTATTTTAAATAATTGATGATGAATAAATATATATATTTCGCTGTCCCGTTTTGTTCCGCAAACGATTTTGGTTATAATAGATTTCTGAAAGGCAAAACTTGCCTTAAACATTGGGATTATAAAAGTTAGTGGTCCAGTGTAATTACAAGCACGAGTAACATAATATCTTAGATCATAATTGCGGGGACAGACTTCTTGCAGTATCAGTAGCTACGAGCTCCCATCTGAGAGCCCACAGCCCGTCTGCCTTTCTAACATCTTAATATACATAGCATCTTAAGTCCCATTCCCATCCCAAAACGTCACGCCAAACCCATGAACGTTAACAAGATATTTTGTACAAAAGAAGCCGTTGTGGGTTGCGAAGTTCGTGAAGGTCATAATGACCTTGACAAAGTATGTCTGTCGGAACTCGACAGTGATGAGAGTGAGATAGAAGTTGAAAATGAAATGTATACCAGAGGATATGAGTCCAGAAGATACGCGGCGGGCGAGATGTGAGTATTTAGATGATAATATTCGCAGATACTCGTTGGGTTATGGAAATAAAAATGCTATGCATGCACCTAGCGTTACGTTACCTTGGTGGACTCGACTCTAATCATATCTGACATGTCTCAAGGATATATAGTAAGCTCTATCCGCGTCTTATGTCAATGTATTTTAACCGATCCCGATCCTGATCCCGATCCCGATCTACCACTTTCACATAGTCACTTTCGCGTTTATAATATTTGTGTGATAATGTTTTTTTTCTTTTTATCGATTGAAAGATTGAATTGATTTTAATAATTACTTTTTATAAATGCCTGAAAAGATTAGGAATTTGGTGAGAAGTTTTGAGAGCAAAATCGGATCGACAGGCTTTTTTTTTTATTTTCATTGAGCAATTTAAATTACAATACAGAATAAGATTTCGAAAGTTATTAAAACCGTGCGAATAAATCGCGGATAACAAATACTCTTAATTTTGTTAATAACATCAAACAGTACAGTATAGTAACCGCCTGTTAATGTCCCACTGCTGGGCTAAGGCCTCCTCTCCCTTTTGAGGAAAAGGTTTGGAGCTTATTCCACCACGCTGCTCCAATGCGGGTTGGTAGAATACATATATGGCACAATTTCAATGAAATTAGACACATGCAGGTTTCCTCACGATGTTTTCCTTCACCGTCAAGCACGAAATGAATTATAAGCACAAATTAAGCCCATGAAAATTCTGTGGTGCTTGCCCGGGTTTGAACCCACGATCGTCGGTTAAGATTCACGCGTTCTAACCACAAGGCCATTTCGGCGAATCTCGGCCATCAAACCCTTAAATTAATAATTTACAATAGCTTATGTACAAATCATGTTCAATTTCATTTCATTTCATTTCATTGAGCAATCTTCCATTTTGTCATCCGGATCTCTTATAACATTACGTCTTTATATATAATATACTACATAAAACATTATTTAATTAGTCACTTGATCATTATGTGCACTTAAGGTAATGCTTTTGATGGTAAATCCCCCCCTACCCAAAGGTCACACCCTCTCAATACTGGTGGTAGAGCTTTGTGCAAGCTCGTCTGGGTAGGTACCACCCACTAATCAGATATTCTACCGCAAAACAGCAGTACTTGGTATTGTTGTGTTCCGGTTTGAAGGGTGAGTGAGCCAGTGTAATTACAGGCAAAAGGGATATAAAATCTTAGGTCCCAAGGTTGGTGGCGCATTGGCGATGTAAGCGATGGTTAACATTTCTTATAGTATCAATGTCCAAGAGCGTTTGGTGACCACTTACCATCAGGTGGCCCACATGCTCGTTCGCCTGCCTGTTCTATATAAAAAAAATACGTATTCTATTCAACCAGCAATACTAAGCACAAACTGCAAGACACAAGGGAATGTTAGGAAGATTAAACAATTCCTTACATCAATGCGGTACCAACCTTGGGAACTAAGATGTTATGTCCCTTGTGCCCGTAGTAACATTGGATGACTCACCGTTTAAACCAGAACAAACAACAATACTGAGTGAATATTCAGCAACGACGATGTTTTGGGGGTATGTGTTTGCGGGCGTGGGTGTGGTCACCATATATTTCTACTGCCTACTATATCTGATACCGTCTTTTTCTAGAATGATCCTCAACCGATTCAGGGTACCGGCTTGCTTACACGACGGTAGCCCAATTAATGATACTACGGTGATCGTCACTGGCTGGGGGGCAATTGACCCACACCAAAAATGGAATTCCGATGTCTTGCGAAAGGTAAGAGTTCTTATATTATCCGATCTATTTGCTAACCAATGTAACATAAATGCGAAATTGACTTTATTTATTTATTTATTTATTTACTCAATCGATCAACTCATGATGATGATGAATTTTGAATACACGTTATCAGGGATACAGAAAATGATCCCCTTTTTTATCGCTTAAAAAACGCGTTCGCGTTTCCCCCACGGGAACAGTGGGGGGTATGTGTGACTCGCCGGTGCGAGTGCGCCCCGAACATCAGAATACTTACTAAAAAACCAGCGGTACCCTTTCCGTCTTAACGAGGAGCGACACGGGATCGCTTGCACATGCTAGCGTCATGAAAAAATTACCCCCTAATTCAACACCCCGTGTGCAACTAAAACATCATACCGTTTTAGCTTAATTTATCAAATACAAAAACGAATTGAAATCAATTCATGACTCAATTTATAAAAAAAATTAGAAGCAATTGTTTTGCAAACCATACCACCGATTTTATTACGTTGTGAAATAAACAAAGTATAATTTTAAAACGATGTTTATTGAAAAACGAATAATTTTAGCCAATCAAGTATATATACAATAATTTTCGAATATATTATTAATTTTGATCGCAGTCAATTATTCTGCAAACCATACCACTGATTCTCATATGGAGCAGAGGTTAGTAATTTGGTGATGTAAGCGAAGGTTAATATTTCTTACAATGCCAACCATCAGGGCCACATGCTCGTCCGCCTACCTATTCTATAAAAAAAAGGTCAAATATTAGTTACTGATTTGACTGTTGTAGTACTAAGAGACTGGTAAAGGCCGTGACGTCAATAGTGACGTCAGTTGTTTTCGTAATGGCGGCGCGTGGACAGAGTATTCGAGAGTGAGGATTGAGTGGAGTTCAGCTATCCTTCGACCACCGACTGGGTCAGTCGTCCGAAACGAAACCGACAGTTTGTCTAGTTAATATCGTAATCAGAGTGGACACTAGATTTTGTGCGTGAGTTATGTGCGTCATGTAAAAATATATGTATATATATTGTTTATTAATGTTATTCATTATATTGGAGGCTACAATCATAATAAAACTGGCATGCAGGGTCAAATTGAGCACACTAATGGAGTTTGAGATTTAAGCGGTAGATGGTCGGACAACAATTAGATGTCGCTATTCCCAAATCTCCTTTTCGTTTAGCTTCTGTTGGGACTCTTTTTTTCTCTTGTCTTTTCTCCTCTCCGCCCATCTCCGCTTTGGTGGGACCGAGGCTTAACTTGGTTTAAAGTCAAATGTGTCAGAAACAACATCATTGGGATGATGGGATACGGGTTTTTGGGATTGAAGTAAAAACTTTTTTTTTTTTTTTATATTTACCGGGTCGGCAAATGACTCTACTCCACCTGATGTTAAGTGGTAGTAGAGTCCAAACGCGAGGACGGCCAGTACAGTCGGGAAGAAGATTCTGCACCAGCCGCCCTCGCCTTGCCGGCCCGCAAGATGCCTCTTCACGCCTCGTAAAGAGACGTGAAGCGAGCGACGTATTGCCACGATAGGGATGGGCAAAGTGTGGAGGCGTGTTTCCCCCGGCATTGGTTCAGCAGCCGTCTCCACTGGACCAACACCCATCGCGGCAATGCTCGCTCGGGCACTGGCTGTACGCTGGCTGACCTCGAAACGCGGCTGCAAGCCACTTCACGAGATTTTCACCATGCGTACGGTGGTAACAAGCCAGGCGGATGTGTATCATCCTACCACCAGATGATATCCCTTAGTCGCCTCTTACGACACCCATGGGAAAGGGGCAGTGAAATGTATTCTTTCTCCGTCACTGCACGGATAACTATAATACGGATAATAACTTCTGCTGGTTGTCAAAAATTTGGTAAATGCAATCAAAGAAATATTGGGTCATAGTAAATATCGACTTTATTTATAATTATAACATAGAATATTATATTTTTTAATGACTTGTTAAATGTTTCACATTGTATGTCACTAGATGGCGTTGACCGATTTTTTGTTATTCCTAAATCGCGCTGTCTAAGTTTTTTGTAAAAAGTACGTATAAGTATTGTCGATGTTACGTAATTTGATCAAATTTATTAAAACTTTCGTGAACAGTGTTATATAGATCTTATTACATTTTATATAATTTTGAAGTCGATTTTTTTTCAGGTAAAACTCGAGAAATTTTCTGATGAAGAATGCGCGCAGTTATACAAACCGAATACGGTGCGGCTCATGCCACGGGGATACGATAGCAACAAGCAGATATGCTACGGTGACAGGCAGACCAGTAAAGATTCGACTAATGTAAGAAAACAATGAAATTCTTTTAAGTAATAGAATTTAATCAAATCAACTCAAAATATTTTTAACTGAAGTACGCTCTTGTTATTGATATATTATAAATAAATAAATAAATATATAGTAGAGTAGATAATAACAATGGGAAGATTTTATTGGGTCAATTTTTGGATAGATCATTTTCTGTATAGTTAGGTGGATGGTCAGGTGGGCCACTTGATGGAAAATGGTCACCACTATTGACACTGTAAAAATATTAATCATTGCTTAAATCGTCAACGCCTGTTGTGCCTGGAGCTACACTGGTATCATACGGTTCCTTTCGTTAGAATCTGCATTCCGAACTGGTATCGGGAAAATAACTTATATGACTGCCTCGTTGGTCTAGTGGCTTGATGTAAGGCCGCAGACCCGGAGGTCCTGAGTTCAATTCTCAGGTATACTCAGTTGGTTACATAAAAAGAGTTGGACCAGTGTGGGAGGGTTTATAACATATAACATTTTTAACATGTTGTAGCAAAATGTTACAAACTGTAAAGGCGCATTTTCATTGGTCGATAAGTCGGTAGTTAGCCCGATTGCGGGGAGTACCCGCATGCGAGCTAACAACCAATGAAATCCACTGGTCGATAACTCGGTCGATTAAACGTGTGCGGGTGATATAGTGAAATATAAAAATAATAAATCATTAAATATTTAGAAGTCACCCGCACCCCGTATGCGGGCTCTGACGACCAGTGAAATCGATAAACTCTTTGCGGGCCCTATGGCATGCGTTACAGAAATCTCCCGCACCCCGAATGCGGGCCTTATCGACCAATGAAAATGCGCCCTAATGTTACCGTGTCACACAATGATTAGTGTAGTTGTACTCGTATAAGCTTCAATAAAGTGTCTTTGTGTTTAATGTACTCAAACGCAATTTCCAGGGCGACAGCGGCGGTCCGGCTCAGATAAGACATCATTTGAGGTGCATGTATTTGGTGACCGCTATAGTGAGCCACGGCAAGAAAATCGGCCAGCCCGGTTTACCTGGTATCTACACGCGAGTCGC
This sequence comes from Nymphalis urticae, assembly GCA_905147175.2. Classification (NCBI taxonomy): domain Eukaryota; kingdom Metazoa; phylum Arthropoda; class Insecta; order Lepidoptera; family Nymphalidae; genus Nymphalis; species Nymphalis urticae. The sequence continues at coordinate 995,648 of LR990009.1, forward strand.
TCCATATCTAGATTGGATCGAAGCAGTAGTCTGGCCGAGTGACGAGTAACCAAAAATAAATCCAATCGTTATCCGTCCGCGATACCACCTCGAGCTCCGTTATGGATAATGGATTTCGGATTATCCGATCGCTTCAATCGTGTGCATTGGATCGTTTAGAATTAGGTATGAGAATGTACGGTGCTTCCCATTTCGTGATTAGATAGAGTGTACGAGATGACGAGATGTAGAGCGATAGAGATGACGAGATTGCTCGTCTCTCTGTCGGTCTCTCTCTTTGTGACTTACCATATTCCAATCATAAAGTAAAGACAAACAAACAACTGTGACCTTGAATTGACGCGATGTGATTGGTCAAGGTAATCGATGGTATCACGGAGTTGTTAGAAACATGGAAGTGAAATTAGAGTATATAAGTAGTGTAACAGTGTAACAGTGTCGTGTTATATATAGAGATATATTAATCGAGAACTGTTCGTAGTGCGTAATACAGGAGAGCTGTTAGCGAATCGCGTGGAATGTACATCTGAGGTTTGTTTATCTTTACTCCTTCGATCGGAAAAGAGAGAATTAAGAAATATTTAACTTCTGTTCCTAGCTTGAATATTGTTATTGGTTATTGAATATTTGAGCTAATCTTAGTGGGAAGATTTGTGTGATATTTTTTTTATTTTTTTATTTTATAGAATTTTTATGAGTTGCCAGTATGAGATTTATTCTTTATTTTTAATTTCGTCTTTAACGCCGCATTGATCACAAATAGGAAAGGAGTCAAGACGGTGATAGCGAAAATCCTGTAACTATAGAATCCGATTTGTACCTTAGTATTATATAAAATGGATATTTTTTGATCTCCCAACGAAATGAGATGCATTTATGCATCCCTCCCGCTTTGGAGGGTATGTGGATCTCCCGAGTGCTCAACTACTTAGTAAAAATAATCCATCTCAGTTACAGTATTTTCGTTACATATATACACGTAATATAATATTTTTATACGCGATTAAGTTTGTATATTTGTTGAAATGTTTATTGTGATCTATTATCTGTGGCATTTTTTGACGTTTTTGACTAAACCGGACGGACAACAGCTAGTCAATGTCCAAAGGATTGTTGACAGTTCGCCATGTTATTTTACATTCCGCCATGTTTTATAAAGTGGTCCTATTTTATTGTTTTTGTAAAACGAATGACTGTGATAGAAATGAGTTGATTTTTTATGTGGTTTTTTATTTATTTGTCCCATTGTCTATTAAAGCGTGTTTTTTTTTTATTATCCAAAAACCAAGGATAAGGGACATAACATCTTAGTTCCTAAGGTTGGTGGAATATTTGTGATGGATGGTAAGGTCTTGTTACCTTACCATCTTCATTCAGCACTTAAAGTACTAATGTCTATCAGTGGTGGTGTCCACTTACTGTGAGGTTGCCTATCTGACATTCCACCTACCTATATTATAAAAAATGAATGCCTCGTTGGCCTATTCTGCTATATATCTAGTCATGGATTCAAGCCCCCCACTGCTGGGCTAAAGGCCTCTTCTCTTTTTTTGAGGAGAAGGTTTGGAGCTTATTCCACCACGTTGCTACACATAACAATAATACACATACACATGTGGCAGAATTTCAGTGAAATTAGACACATGCAGGTTTTCTCACGATCGAATCACAAATTAAGCACATGAAAATTCATTGGTGCTTGCCCGGGTTTGAACCCGCGATCATCGGTTAATATTCACGCGTTCTTACCACTGGGCCATCTCTGCTCATTTTTGGCTTGTATCATGGCACATCTCGGATCATTTTACTAATATTCACTGTTTTTTTTTCTAAGTTGTCTGTTTCTAGTATTATACATCGGTTGAATTGAGGTGCCAGAGATCTTAATCGAGTCAATTCTCGCCAACATACGTCGGGTTACCACCAGAAGCTAACACCGACTGACAAATCACAAACAATTATTTCACAACATAAAATCGTTTTTTTTTGACAATGTTACTCACACACGTCCATCTGATCCCAAACTAAGCAGAGCTTGTACTATGAAACCAGACAACTGATATACTACATATACTATTTTTCTTTTGTAAATACATACTTATACAGATAATTACACCCAGACTCAGGATAAACACAAATGTTTTATGCACACAAATGTCTGTCCTGGGTGGGATCGAACCTACAACCTTCGGTGTGAAAGGCAAGTATCTACCATCACGCCCACCGGCCCGACGAAACACCGAACGGCCAATGTTCAAGTTGAAAGTCGAACGGACAGTTGATTCTTTTATATTTAAATATTGACAACTGTCAATGTCATTTTGAAGTTTAAAGTTTTCAACGATGATTTTCACTTAAATGTCTAAGGTTAAAGAATTAAAATAAATAATTAATCATTAAAAGTATTTTCGTTAAATTCAAGTTGCTATAACCATTTTTCTATTGAGATATACAGATATAGAATACATTTATTTTTATTACACAGTCCTACCACCAAGGCATAAATCACACGGTATACACAATATCTTTCTATAATTTTAGCGTCAATTTAATTTAATCTATTTTATACGTGCAACTGGCAGTATATTTTTCGCTCAAATAAGCAACACACAGGTATGCGCTCTCACAGCGAAAAAGTCACCATTTTCCCCTCTTCCCTCCCTCTGTGGCACTCCGCTGGTGATACAAAGCAAAATCGCCATGCTGGGGATGGACGTTCGCTGCGACCTTAGTCCAAGGGTCGAGGTTTAGTCGAGGCTGTCATAAAAACAGCTTCACGGAAACTCGGAGTTCTGAACAAGGTGCGGCGTTTTTTTACGCCACAACAACTGTGCCTTCTGTACAAAACACAGGTACGGTCCTGCGTTGAATATTCCTCGCACCTTTGGGATGGCTCCACTAAGTACCTACTTGAGGCCTTGGATCGGTTGCAGCGACGTGCGGTCCGCATTATTGGCGACGTAAAGGTCACTAACACCCTCGAGCCTTTACAATTGCGTCGAGAGATAGCAGCGCTGAGCGCTTTCTATCGACTGTATCACGGCGAGTGCTCTGAGGAATTATTCTCTCTAATTCCTGCTTCCCCCTTCCTTCACAAGTCGACGCGTGCTGGCCCTCGATATCACCGGCTAACTGTGACATCAATTCCATCGCGCACAAAGAAATTTGGCAAGTCCTTTCTTTGTCGCTCTTCCAAAAAATGGAATTCCTTACCAGCTCACGTGTTCCCCTCCTCTTACGACCCGGGTTCCTTCAAACGAGGCGTGAAGAGGCATCTTGCGGGCCGGCAAGGCGAGGGCGGCTAGTGCAGAATCTTCTTCCCGTCTGTACTGGCCGTCGTCGCGTTTGGACTCTACTACCACTTAACATCAGGTGGAGTAGAGTCGTTGCCCTCCCGGCAAATAAAAAAAAACACAAATACACGCCAGAAAAGAAAAAGAAAATTATCGTAATCCATTCGTCAATAGGTGGCGTTAGTTGTATTTTAAATCGCGCTAACGTAGTGTCATCATAAAATATTGAAACAATCGTTATTGTATCGCTTCTTAATAATAGTCCTCCCACACCTGCTTTGATAGCTTCTAAGATAATTTAGAAGAATTCTAGACTTCCATTTAGTGGTGGGTAGATCAGTTCGCTGACTTCGTATTTAGAGATGTATTTGTAAACACGCATAAACACACCTAACGTAGTAAATTCAATTTTAGAATTCTAAATTCCATCCTTTTCACCTCGATGTCTGGAAATCCAGAACAGCGCAATTTTTAAGGCAATTCCTGCTCTGTGGAAGCTTTCGCTGATGACTTCTCCGAACCGTTATAATATAGAAACCTTCAAGAAAAGAGACTGGCAACCCACCTGCAAGCCCTTCGATGTTGCATAAATGATGTTACATAAAAAAATAAAAACACACGGATTTCGGATTATCAATACAATCGAGGGTTCATAAAAACCAACACTATATTAATAAATTTACATATTATGGATTAAATGATAATATAATTACAATGGGTAAAATAAATGAGCTTTAATTGAAACATTTCGTAAACAATTTTGCGGTTAACAATATTGCTTACTAAGCGCTAACTCATTTCAGTTATTTACTTCATTTATATGTATTAAATTATTTGTTTATATTTATAAATATTATTAGTGGAAGGGAAATAATGTTAAAATAACATTTTAGTTCTTTTTTAACAATAATATGAAACAGCGAAAATCCGAGATTGCCCAGTGGTAAGAACACGGGAACCGATGATCGTGGGTTCAAACCCGGGCAAGCATCACTGATTTTTTATGTGCTTAAATTTGTGATTATAATTTATCTCGCGCTTCACGGTGAAGGAAAACATATAATTTCACTGAAATTCTACGACATGTGCATTCCACCAACCCGCACTGGAGCAGCGTGGTGGAATAAGCTCCAAACCTTCTCCTCAAAAAGGAAGAGGAGGCCTTTAGCCCAGCAGTGGGACATTCACAGGCTGTTAAGGTTACGGTATGATGAAACAGCGATGAATTAACTTCATCGCTGTTTCATCGTACCCTATCAAATAAATATCATCCATCATCATGAACAGCCAATCATTTTGTCCACTGCTGAACATAGGCCTCTCCCAAGGTGCGCCAAAGCTCCCTGTCCTCCGCCTTCCGCATCCAGTCGGTGCCCGCCACCTTCTTAAGGTCATCGGTCTACCTGGCCGGAGGGCGCCCTACGTTGCGTTTGCCGATCCGCGGTCTCCACTCTAAGACTCGTCTGCTCCAACGGCCATCGGTCCTACGACATACGTGACCAGCCCACTGCCACTTCAGCCTACTAATTTTGCAAGCTATGTCGGTGACTCCGGTTCTTTTCCGGATAATCTCATTTCTGATCTTATCCTTCAAAGATACTCCGAGCATAGCTCGCTCCATAGCACGCTGAGCGACTTTGAATTTGTGGACTAGTCCCGCAGTTAGTGTCCACGTTTCGGCACCGTATGTCATGGCAGGTAAGACGCATTGATTGAAGACTTTCGTCTTCAAACATTGCGGTATGGACGACGTGAGGACTTGCCGAAGGTTGCCAAATGCTGCCCATCCCAAGCGAATTCTTCGATCGGCTTCCTTCTCGAAGTTGTTCCTACCGACTTGTATAACCTGTCCTAGGTAGGTATATTCCCTAACAACTTCGAGAGGTTTCCCTTCGACGTATATCGGTCCCGGCACAACATGCCTATTGAACATGACCTTGGTCTTGTCCAAGTTCGTACCGAGACCGACACGCCGGGAAGATTCACTAAGGCTACGCAGCATTTTGGTTAGTTGTTCCAGCGACTGCTATGATGACGATATCATCGGCAAATCGAAGGTGTGAGATGTACTCGCCGTTTACATTGACTCCACATCCAGTCCAATCCAGAGTCTTGAACACGTCTTCCAACGCGTTGGTGAACAGTTTCGGAGATATTACATCCCCCTGTCTCACCCCCCTGTGCAGTTGGATCGCCTTCGTCTTACAGTCCTGGATGTGGACAGTCATTGTAGCGGCGTTGTATAGACATCTCAGTACCTCGATGTATCTCCAGTCGATATGACATCTCTGCATGAGTCGAGCACTGCCCAGGTTTTGATGGAGTCGAAGGCTTTCTCGTAGTCCACAAATGCCATACACAGCGGCTGATTGTACTCTTCGGTCTTCTGCACAATCTGCCGAATAGTATGAATGTGGTCCACGGTGCTGTAGCCTGATCGAAAGCCGGCTTGCTCTGGGGGCTGGAACTTGTGGTTAGTTTACACTACACTAAAAATGAAAGTCACTTACTTGTATAATGTCTATATTACAAGTCCACATAAAAGTCAGAAGGCACACATAGTTTTATAGTACATTAATACACAAGCACAAGAATTAGGAACACAAGCACAGATAGGAAAACAGATGAAATTATAAAGATGAGAAGAAAATAAGTATGAAATTATGAGAGCAGTCTTCAGCGTATAGGAATAAAGTATAAGGTTGCTTAGCAAAGTTATTAGCGAGCGCGAGCGGGTCAAGCGTATGAAAGCCGTCGGCGAACTGACGCGTTGTTTTGCGAGTTGCGTAGACAAAGGATTGTCCGATCGGCGCGTGCAGCTCGCGAGAGGTGCTTAAGACGTTGCTTCTTGGGCCGCTAAGAATGTGGACAAAATAGTCCCACATCACTCCCCCGCTGAGACCGTTACTACGGGCGATAATATTGTGGGAAGTGAACTTTTCTACCTGTTAGTGTTTACATTAGGTTGCTGTTCAGTTCCTATATCGCTGTCTGACTTAATTGTATAAGCTGGCTTGAGACGATCAATGGACACAGTTATTTTCTTATTTTTAACTAATATCTGGAAAGTCTTTTGTCATCTTTTAATGACTTGGTTTGGTCCAGTATAAGGAGGTTGTAAGCTTTTACGTAAAGCGTCTTGCCGTAAAAATACTTGGTCTGCAGTGTCTAAATCTCTGAAAACAAAATATTTTTTTGGAGTATGGTGAGCTGCTGGAACGGGTCTAATTTGAGCGGCGAATGACCTTAATCTTGAGATGTAGTCGCTTATATCCGTTATGCTGTTACGATTGTCAGCGAAAAATTGACCAGGTAAACGGAGAGTTTCACCATAAAGCATTTCTGCTGCGGATGACTGGATGTCTTCCTTGTATGCACTGCGTATACCCAATAATACGAGAGGTAGATATTCAGTCCAGTATTGATTTGTGTGACACATAATAGCTGCTTTTAATTGTCTATGGAATCGCTCGATGATTCCATTTGCGGCTGGATGATAAGCGGTGGTCATTTTATGCTGAGATCCCGTTAGTAGTGCGAGTGACTTGAAAAGGCTGGACTCGAATTGCCTACCGCGGTCCGTGGTTATACTTTGGGGACAACCAAACCTTGAAATCCATCCTGATAGAAGGGCTTTGGCCGTTGACTCTGCTGTTATGTCGGTAAGCGGTATTGCCTCAGGCCAACGCGAAAACCTATCGATGGCTGTGAGACAGTACTTATATCCGTTGGAATAGGGCAAGGGGCCAATAAGGTCTATGTGTATGTGAAGGAATCTGGCAGTTGGTAAGTTAAATGAGCTTAGAGGTGATGAAACGTGCCGTGTCACTGGGTTGGTGACAGGAAAGGCAAGCTCGACTCCAATCACGACAGTCTTTTTTGATTCCGGGCCAAACAAAACGCTGCGTTACTAGCTTTATGGTCGCGTTGGCACTGGGATGACTAAGTGAATGTATTGATTCAAAAGCCTGTTGTCTCATTGATGTTACAATAAAAGGTCTAGGTGATGGAGTACTTATATCACAGAATATCATAACCTCGGTTCCAGGCATATGTATCTCTTTTAAATTCAGAGAACTACCTTCAGTTAGTAAGGTTTTTAATTCAGGATCCGACTGCTGTTTCCTCGCCAGAGCTTCGTAATCTACCCCTGCTGTGACAGCTTCAATCCTGGAGAGAGTGTCAGCTACCATATTATCCTTACCATAAATGTGACGGATATCCGTGGAGAACTGCGAGATATAATCCAGGTATCTAAATTGCCTAGGGGAACATTTGTCGCGGTTGATTTGAAAAGCGTGAGTCAACGGGCGATGGTCAGTAAAAATGGTAAATACTCTTGCTTCAAGCATGTGTCGAAAGTATTGGATAGATTTGTAAATAGCCAACAGTTCTCTGTCATAAGGGCTGTACTTAGTTTGGGCAGGTGATAGCTTGCGAGAGAAAAATGCCAAAGGTTCCCAACAATCACCACGCAACTGCTGAAGTACTCCACCAATGGCGATACTTGATGCATCAGTTACTAGGGTTAGTTTGGCATCTGTGTCTGGGTGCGCTAGCAGAGCTGCTTTTCCTAGTTCTGTCTTGCAATTGTCAAATGCTTGACGCTGTGTCTCGTCTAACTTTATTGGCTGAGAACCCTTAGTGGATACTTTAAGCATATCGTTCAAGGGCGTTTGTAACTCTGCTGAATGAGGTATGAATCGGTGGTAAAAGTTGTACATACCGAGAAATCTTCGCAGCTCCTTTATGGTCTTGGGCTCAGGAAAATTTTTGATTACCTCTATTCTCTCTTCAAGAGGCCGGATCCCTTCAGCAGACACAGTGTAGCCGAGAAAGGTGACCTGGGATGCTCCAAAAACGCATTTTGAAATGTTTAGCAGCACTCCATACTGGTTCAGTCTCCTGAAAATTTCATGAAGATGGCGTTCATGCTCTTCTGGGTTGTGCGAGAAAATCAGGATATCATCCAGATAACCATAACAGAAATCTAAGCCCCTAGTAACTTCATCAATGAATCTTTGAAATGTTTGGCCCGCATTTCTAAGTCCGAATGTCATCATTGGGAATTCGTATAAACCAAATGGTGTAACGATGGCTGTTTTACATATATCACCTTCATAAATTGGAATTTGGTTGTATGCCTTAACAAGATCGAGCTTAGAAAATATTGTACATCCAAAAAGATTCAAATTGAAATCCTGTATGTGTTTGATGGGATACTTATCTGGTATCGTTCTTGCATTGAGAGCTCGATAGTCGCCGCATGGTCTCCATCCGTTGTCCTTTTTTGGTGCCAGGTGAAGGGGCGATGACCAAGGGCTATCGGACGGGCGGGCTGTACCATTCTTGATCATTTCGTTAAACTCATGTTTGGCGATCTCCATGAGAAATCTCGACGTAGGCCGAGATCGAGGGATAAATGTGCGACGCCGTAGGTTGGTATTTCGGAACCATTCGCTGCAAAAAGGCTATACCCACTCTTCTTCCGTTTATCCTTAGCCGCGGAGCGCGGGAAGACGCACAGGTCCGATCCCGTATCTACGAGGAACTGCGTCTTCGTCTTGCGGTCGGTTACGAAGAGGCGGCCAGAGGAGGTAGGACAGGCGCTGGCCGCTACTGACGGCTGTCCTCGGAGTTTACCGCGTTGAAACTACACGGGCTCGTACATTTATACGCCTTAGTGCGAAATATTCGATGATACCAGCAAATACGCGGACCGGAGGGCGATCGATGTCTGGATATGCTTCTGCGCTGACTGGAAGATCGTGATCGTGGACGTGATCTCGAAATCTGCGCTGTAAGCGCAGCAACTTGTCGCGTCAAGTCCGCCATGTTCTTCATCATCACTTCTAAGATTGCTGGACTAGTGGAATCCCGTTGAATCGCGCTGGTGCTAGCAACTTGAGGTGTATAAGGTGCGATTTCGTGAACTTTATCTGCCAAGTCTGCAATTTTTCTAAGTGGCGAGTCAGTCTGGGTAGCAATTACAGCTTGAACATGCTGTGGAAGTCGGCTTGACCATAACGTGCGCATGAAGTCGTCTGATACCGCTGATCCCGCTAAGCTTTGAAGGTGACGTAAAAATTGTGATGGCTTACGGTCACCGAGCTCTTCGTGCATTAATAGCTGTTGCACCTTCTTCTCTTGACTGTCCGATAAACGCTTAATAAGTTCTGACTTTAAAGTTTCGTATTTATTCTCCTTAGGCGGGCATTTAATAAGGTCTAATACTTCCGCTGCATATTGATTGCCCAGCTGTGATATCACGTAATAAAATCTGGTCGTATCTGCTGTTATATTAGCGACTATAAATTGCGCTTCTAATTGGGCGAACCAAACATCTGGGCGATCAGGCCAGAATTCGGGTACTTTGACTCCTACCCTACACAATTCTGCGGTCGCGTCGCTTTGTGACATTTTAACGGTCTTCGTTCAAATTTTCCGCGTCCTTATGACCTTGCGGGTTAACGGTCTGACTCACTTGTGTACTTTATAATATTAATTGCACTCGTCGGGGTCACCAATATGTGGTTAGTTTACACTACACTAAAAATGAAAGTCACTTACTTGTATAATGTCTATATTACAAGTCCACATAAAAGTCAGAAGGCACACATAGTTTTATAGTACATTAATACACAAGCACAAGAATTAGGAACACAAGCACAGATAGGAAAGCAGATGAAATTATAAAGATGAGAAGAAAATAAGCATGAAATTATGAGAGCATTCTTAAGCGTATAGGAATAAACTATAAGGTTGCTTAGCAAAGTTATTAGCGAGCGCGAGCGGGTCAAGCGTATGAAAGCCGTCGGCGAACTGACGCGTTGTTTTGCGAGTTGCGTAGACAAAGGATTGTCCGATCGGCGCGTGCAGCTCGCGAGAGGTGCTTAAGACGTTGCTTCTTGGGCCGCTAAGAATGTGGACAAAATAGTCCCACAAACTCGTCAAGTCGTCTGGCGAGACGGTTCGTGACGACTCTTGAGAACAGCTTATACACGTGACTCAGGAGAGAGTTTGGTCTGTAGTTTTTCAAGAGGGTTTTATCACCTTTCTTGAAAAACAGTACCACCTCACTCCCGCTCCACGTTTCCGGGTCTTGCCATGTTGGATGACGGAATTAAAGAGGCTTGCTAGCTCTTTCAGGACGTGAGTCCCGCCTGCCTTAAGCAACTCTGTTGTGATTCCGTCATCTCCCGGAGCTTTGTTGTTTTTAAGCTGTTCTAGAGCCGCCCTAATCTCGCCTTGGTCAACGACCGGGAGCTCCTCGGAGTAATGGCGCGTAAGAGGGGCGCGCTGGTCATCAATACTGATTCCCACAAGTTTATCCGATCTTGAAGAGAACAACTGCCCATAAAACCTTCTCCGATAATCACAGGCCTAGAGGTAATGACCCCACCATTTTCAGTTTTAAGTTTTGTCAGACGCGGCCTCCCAAACTTGCGAGCGAACACTTTCGATCACCGATTTTGCTCAATCGCAGCCTTGATGGCACGGGTATTGGAGCATCGGAGATCGCGTCGCGTCATCGTTTTTATTTTTCGGTTTAAGGCCTTATCTGACAAAAACGATGGTAGTTCTCGTCGTTTCCTCATGAGCTCGAGTGTCTCAGCAGAGAGTTTTGGTGCGTTGTCTCTTTTCTGTGGCCGAAAACACTTGCGGGATGTGTTTTGCAGTATTTTGACCAGCGTGTCGGTTTTTTCATCAATACTGCTTACGGTTTCCAACGCGGTAAATTGATTTTGAAGTTCCATTTGGAATTTTTCGGCGCCTTGAGCAGCTTGGAGCATGGTAGGTCGGAGAGTAGACCTCATCATTCGCGATCTTTCAGCTTTAAAGTCGATATCTAGAGTGCCTCGAACCAAGCGGTGATCACTTCCGGTATTAAACCTGTTGATCACTGAGACATCTCTAAATATGTGCCTTTTATTCGAAATGATAAAATCTCGTTCCTTGTCACGTTATCGGGGCTTCAACAGGTCCACCTCCTCTGGGGCTTCTTTTGAAAGAAAGAATTCATCAAAAAGAGCCCCTGCGCTTCGAGAAAGTTTACCAGCATTTGCCCCCTGTGATTTCTGCAGCCCAAGCCGTAAGGTCCAACTTTCGATTCACCGCTATTATGTACTCCCACTTTAGCATTAAAGTCTCCCATAACAACATTGTAGTGGGCCTTCGAGGTGTTGTTGAGGGCCTTTGCAATGTCCTCGTACATCGCTTCGACCACATCATCAGAGTATGCTGAAGTTGGCGCATATACCTGTACGACCTTCAGAGAATACCTGTCGGAGAGTTTTAGGACAAGGTACGCTACCCGGTTCGACACACTACTGATTTCTACAATGCTGCTAATGAGATCCTTTTTGACCAGAAAACCGACACCACCCTGGGAGAGGTTATCACCTTCGCGGAAGTAGAGTAAGTTACCGGACTCTAGAGTTATCGTGTCCTCCCCCTGTCTTCGGACTTCAGATAACCCCAGTATATGCCAGTTTATATGACTTAGCTCTACTTCTAATTCGGCGAGGTGATGGTCCAGCCTTAACGAGCGTCCATTGTACGTCGCCATTTTTAGTCATTTTTTTTGGTAGCCTGCCATGAACCGGTAATTCTTTGCACCCCCTGCCCTGCCGATACCGCGACCGCTACCTTGGTCGGTAACTGGGGGCCTTTTTTTTTGCGCATCTACCATTAGGAGGTTTTGCCCATACTCGCCACGCTGGGCAGGCGTGTTGGCGAGCGCAGTAGGGGGTAAGATGCTTATGGGGGGGACGCTGCTGCCCATCCCCCCTTTCCCCTTCCCTCAGTCGCCTCTTACGACACCCACGGGATGAGATTGGGGGAGTATTATTCTAAGCCGGTACTCCACGGCAAATAAATATATGACGATGATTTATTTGTTTAGTAAAATAATCAATCGAATCCTTTATTGTACTTTATAGGACCACCAATAAGAAATACATCTCACAAACTTAGTTAACAACTTCGTAGAGCAGAGCGGTTTTGTCTCAGTGTCAATTGAGCGCGGCGGCGCTTTGGTAGCGGAGATCAGGCCATAAGTCCTGGAGGAATAAAATAATGAATAACAATGTATGTAATAAATAAATAATAATAAATTTTTATTTACACCCAAAAGATTCATGTTTACAATTTGAGTGCAATATTATCTAAATTTAAGATTTTTACAAGATCAACACTGGTGGTGGACCTCCGACTCCGAAACTAATATAAATTGTACTATCAGTCAGCGATTCCTCGACAATTCATTGCACACTAGATTACATTCCTAGATACTTTTAAAGGCGTAGTAAAAATAAAGAAAAATAAATCAATCAATATATGTATAGTAGATATTTTTTACTATATTTTTTACCACTTTCACAACAGCTTACCACCGCTACTGTAGCGACAGACTTGGGCGCTATGTCATCAGAATAATGATTACGATTACAGTGTAATCATCAATCGCGATTACAGATTAATATTGATTCTGAAAGGTCGCGTTGGCTGTTGGTGCACATGACTCACTTTACTTTTTTGATTACTTTCGTAATACTGTAATCGTGATTAATTACATATTGTTATCATAATGCACAAATCTAGTACGAGACACTCTTTAAACAAAATCAGCTGGCTTACTATGATGACGCGCCTCTGGTTAAGACCAACCGTGCGTTGACGGACGGCATACGGCATAATGCTCTCTCTCAAGGTAAATTGAATTCGTAAGTGTTTTTATATATACGAATTCATTCTTAGCAATCCGAACAGAAATATAAATTAACCAAAATTTCTGGCATATCTTTATAATCGTATCAAACTATCGCCCTGTTAGCACTTTTACGTATAATCTTTGTGTGATATCATTAAAAAAAAATACTGTCAAAGTTGAATTACGTGACATTGGCAGAATATTTTGCGCTCAAATAGCGTGGATACACGCCAGAAAAGGAAAAAAAAAAATTACGCGTCACATCTGATAATGACCGTTCGTTAATATTTAAAACGAAAAAACACAAATTTTGAAAAATTACAATGACATGGAAATAATAAATTATAAACCAGTACGTGATTATACAGTAAGTTATTGATATATTTTAATATATTATATAATATTTCAATAGCAGGAGAGATTAAATTTTCATTTTATATGCTGTATTATTCACTACAAATAATTCTCGTTGAATATATCTCTATTTATAACACAACACTGTTACACTTAACAGGTTACATCCACTTTAATTTTATTTCTCAGATTCCAAAATCAATTGAACTAATTCAAAAAAATGAACGAATCCGTAATGATAATCACACATTAATTGTAATACCTCATATCCTATGAGTTATTACTTACACCGTTGGTTGCCTGTAAGAGATCGCTATGTAGCGATAAGGTCGCCAAAACAGTACGCTACTTTTATTTAGGCTGTATCCATGTCTTCCTGGGCTCCTGCTATTGAAGTAGACTAAAAATATGTATATATTTACCGCACAGGTAATCGCGTTCGTATCGCGTCGAATTAAGTTCATTTTTTCTTAAGATTTCAAATAGACAGACAAACATAATTAAACTCAATACAGAAATCAATCTTCAGAATTATCGTATAAAATAATGTTAAATGTAAATTTACCTGTCCTAAATGTAGATTCTTACGAAAATAATCAATTTATTTTACAGATAATATAAATAATAATAATAATAATAATATCCTCCAGACCGATTTCGGCCACGGCGGTCAATCTCAAGAGAGATTAGCCAACTACGCAGGAGATATTATAGTGCACAAGTGTGTACGCAAACACAGGTGCACTCTCTATTCCCTAACTCTCATAATCCGATTGGACGGCAATTCGACACGACCGGAAAGAGTTCAGGCGCAGGACCAATAGCTTTACGTGCTTTTCGAGGCACGGGAGTGTACACACTTCCAACTTCCTAACTTCGGGCCGCTACTGAGAATTTTCTGATAGAAAAACCCAATAACTTTTTATTGGCCCGACCTGGGAATTGAACCCAGGACCTCCGGATCTGCAGCGTTATATCAAGCCACTAGACCAACGAGGTAGACCAATGATAATAATACTGTATATATATATATATATATATATATATATATATATATATATATATCCTGACCCTTAAGCGAAGTTTGCGCTGAAATGTCGGACTATGAGAGGAAGCTTATTAAAATCGACGAGACGTCACAACAGCAGCTACAAGAAGGGAAGGGACCAGTGGACCAGTGCCTGTGCCCCCTATTCTCATCACCAGATAAAAAGGGTGTCGCAGAATCGTTCAAGAAGGCTTTCAAATCCATTGGAAATAAGATCGTTAAAAATAAAAGCGGGAATGTTCCAATAAGTTTCGATAAGGCCGGTAAGAATGTTAACACCTAACTCATAGCTTGTGATGAGTTTCCGCCCCTATTCGAGAGGGGGGAGGGTGTATATTTTTTGGTACTCTTGGCAACTCATGATCGGCTAAATGAAAAAGCGTATCAAATAAACAGCACAACAATATTGCATCGCCATTGCGCCACCAACCTTGGGAACTAAGATATTATGTCCCTTGTGCTTTTCGTCTCGAATCGTTTACACTTCAAACCGGAACATAACAATACTGAGTATTACTGTTTGGCGCTAGTGTGTGATATACATACTTATATATAATAATAATAATGTCCTCCAGACCGATTTGAGCCACGGCGGTCAATCTCAAGAGAGATTAGCGAACTACCAAGGAGATATCATGTTGCACAAGTGTGTGCGCAAACACAGGTGCAATCTCAAAAGGTCTCAATCCGACACGACCGGAAAGAGTTCAAGCGCAGGACCAACGGCTTTACGTGGTTTTCGAAGCACGGGAGTTAACACAATTCCACCTTCCAGACTCCGGGCTGCTACTGAGAACTTTCTGACAGAAAAACTCAATAACTTTTTATTGGCCCGACCTGGGAATTGAACCCAGGACCTTCGGGTCTGCGGCCTTACATCAAGCCACTAGACCAACTAGGCATTACCTATATATATACATACACACAACGAAACTATGTCTATCTAATACGTTATCCGGGCTAAACCTCTGAACCGATTTTGATGAAATTTTGTATGGAGCAATCACCTTTAAAACGCTGGCGAAGCCGCAGGCTCAACCTAGTTATGTACAGATTATATGCCAGGATTCAGCAGTACAAAAGAGGAGGTGAAACGAAAGAAATCCTGCGGGAAATGTGGCTGTGACAGTGAGAAGTTCGTTCTGAAGCATTCGTATGCCAACATCCGCATCACGAGCCCTGACATTTCCTCCATCTGCCCCTGCTCGTCGAATTGCCTACCAGGTCATTATCAGGCGCTTCTTGCACCAGCTTCTTTGCGACCTTTACGCTGTATAATATTAACCATCGCTTACATCCCCAAGGTGCCATCAATTTTGGGAACTAAGATGTCATGTCCCTTGTGCCTGTAATTATCTCACTCATCCTTCAAACCGGAACACAACAATACTAAGTATTGCTCTTTAGTGGTAGAATATCTGATGAGTGGGTGGTACCTACCCAGACTGGCTTGCACATAGCCCTACCACCAAGTAAATAGTCTATAGTTAAATACAAGTCATAATACTATGAGTAACAGAGTACAATTAACTTTATAAGAAAAAATAACCTCATTACAGATAAGGAGAAGTTACAAAACAACATTAAAATCATTATTGAACGTGCAGACGTAACTTCTAATACATATACTGGGAACAAAACAATTGAATGAAATATATATAATAAGATATATATAAAAATATATAATATTAAATAAAATTAATCTACTTTTGTATGTTTATTTCATTGGTAAGGATCGAATGGATTAGTTGTATATTAGTTTCCGTTTTTGTGAGTGTGTGTGGGGGGGGGGGGGTGCGTGTGTTTGATACTATATCTCCTTTTCTGATGATCTTTCATGATGATCGCTTGAGTTGTTTAGACGTGGAAGCGTAATAAGCAAACTCACTTTCGCTATTATTTTTTTTATAGAACAGGTAGGTAGACGAGGACATGGGCCACCTGATGGTAAGTTGTCACCAAACGCTCTTAGACATTGGCATTGTAAGAAATGATAACCATCGCTTACATCGCCAATGCGCCACCAACCTTGGGACCTAAGATTTTATGTCCCTTGTGCCTGTAATTACACTGGCTCCTTAATATTAATCATCCTTCAAACCGGAACACAACAATACCAAGTCAGTACTTGGTATTGTTGTGTACCAAGTCAGTAATTGGTATTGTTGTGTTACTCATACCACTCATCAGATATTCTACCGCAAAATAGCAGTCTATTTTGTGGTAGAATATCTGATGAGTGGGTGGTACCTACCCAGACGAGCTTGCACAAAGCTCTACCACCAGTTTTATATCATTCTTACTGGATAACATTATATTGGGCAATGTAACTTCAGTGTAATGGTGTGGTAAGATGGAGGTGGTCTCATAATGCGGCCGTGAGGGCGATAGAAACTCCTCAACTACTCTCCTCTCTCTCACTCGTCGTGTTATATATCATCGTCATTACATATAAATAATGATGATATCATCTTAACCGGGGACAGCCAATCTCAAGAGATATAAGCCAACTAAGCAGGACATATGAGAGTGCACAAGTGTATGCTCAAACACAAGTGCACTCCAGGGTTCACAACCAAAAGCCAGCCAGTTATCGTTCCAGGGCCTATAAAATTATCGTATGTTATCGTACTTCCATCTATCGTACACCAACTCGCATTGGAGTAGCGTGGTGGAATAAGCTCCAATCCTTCTCCTTAAAAAGGGAGAGGAGGCCTTTAGCCTCATTTGACATGGACATTTACAGGCTGATACTTTTTTACAATACTTCGCGGGATCAAAACATTCATTCGTAATATGAAAGAAAACGAAACGAAAGAAATGAGCCAATAGATGGCGCTGACAGTAAAAACAATTATAATTGTTAATGGTTAGTGTAATTATCAAAATTTTGCATAACAATAATAATAAAATCATTTATTTCGACCAAACCATAAATAAAAAACAATAAATAGTAAACGAACGAACGACTAAATCAAATAACATGAATTAAAATTAGATTAAACCACATTATATAATGAAAATTATCGTACAATCCACGTACGATATTGGTGTACTAAGGTAAACCGTACGTGGTTTTGAAATTACTATTTAGAATTTTGAAATTACTATTAGTACTTGTACGATAATTATCGTACGGTTGTGAACCCTGGTGCACTTTCAATTCCCTCACTCTCATAATCCGATGGGACGATAATCCGACACGACCGGAAAGAGTTCAGGCGCACGACCAACTGCTTTAAGTGATTTCCGAGGCGCGGAAGTAAACACTTCCAACTTCCAGACTCCGGGCTGCTACTGAGAATGTTCTACAGAAACTCAATATTCGCCCGACCTGGGGCTATATCTAGCCACTAGACAAACAAGTTGGTCAGTCAGACATATATATATATATATATATATATATATATATAACTATGATTAATAATACGTATGTTATCTGAATAACTATGTCAAGATTGTATAATAAAGGCCAGACATATCACAGATTTAACCTTCAAAGACGAATGTAAGCAAAAGAAAAAACCCGACTACGTAAAAATGGCTCTGAAAAGTATAACGTCTTCTTATAAATAGCTTATAATTTAAATGTGCCGATTAATCACTTTCATTTAATACCCAACACGGCATACATAAAATATGTTAATATAAAAACAGGACCTTAGTGACGTCACAGAGACGTCACCAGCCGACGATCGCGACACTCCTAACGAAATCTAATTTGCCGAATCATGATCAGTTTAAAAGTTATACGGGAACAGATCAACAGACATACATACCCACCGTAGTTCAATTATTTTCAAGGGCATATCATCAATATATATATATATATATATATATATATATATATATATATATATATATATATATATATATATATATATATATATACATATAAATATAGTCTATATGAATTATTTCCTTATTAAAATGTACATCTATTTTGTTAACCTTTAAGCTTACTTGATATATTATATGCCTGAATAATTATACTTATGCAATACACGTCTCGCCAGTTTGGTGTCGGACGTCGGCGCAAGCGCACCTGTGTGTATTTTTAAGCAATAAAAGCGCTTCAATGTTTTCGAGGTAGGCAATACATTGTTGTGGATTATTTGTAACAGGAAAATTATATCAAATATATAATGTTTTGTTTTATCTGTATGGTTCGTAAGTGATTTCGTTTAATATAATAATTAGTATTTTTATTGTCTTTATCTGTGGTACGGGGTGAAGGGTGAGTGAGACCGTACAATAACACAAACATGGACTAGTTGCGACTGCTTTACAACTTAAAAGTACTGGAAAATCTTCACCTACAAATCGTTCTATAACCTATAATGATATTAACTTCTATTTACTAATGAGGTTAAGTACTGGTGGTTGAGCTTTGTGCAAGCTCGTCTAGGTATCACCCACTCACCATATATTCTACCGCAAAACAGCAATACTTGGTATTGTTGTATTCCGGTTTGAAGGGTGAGTAAGCCAGTGTAATTACAGGCACAGGGGACATAACATCTCAGTTCCCGAGGTTGTTGACCACTTACAGGTGGCCCATATGTTCGTCCGCCTTCCTATTATATAAAACAAATGTGTTAAATGAAATAAGACGTTTCCACTGTTCATTTCTTGCACAGCCGATCTAAGTTAGTTTACTTAGATGTATTATTTTTTGCAGAGGTCTTTGTGCAATGTAAGTTAGCAATAACGAAGGTTTTTAAAAAATCATCCCTAAGGAGAATCATTATAATTTTAATTTACAATTCTATTTTAAAATTTAAAAATTGTCATTTTTATAGCTAGTTAGTAAAGGAAATTGTGTATAGGCTTCTATTTATAAGTAATATTTGGTATGTTTCAGTATTTATTGAAATTAATATCGTGAGCAGTTAAATAGGGGATGAAATTTAATTTGGAAGTTGTTGTTTTTTGTTATAAAGTAAATTAAAGTTTTAAAATAAGTTTAGATAGATTTGCGTTTTCAAAAACTCTTAACATATGAAAATAGATTAGTTTTCCCTGAGATGTTGAGGTAAACGGGAAAGCCCATCGGTAGGGATGTGAGGTGTTTTCAATATCGATAATTTTATCGAGTTGACCGTCTGAGATGCCGATATATTGTTTTTTTTAATATATTTTTTATGAACGGTATATAAGTATTGAAATTTACTTTATGTTCATCGGTGAAGAAAAACATCGTGAGGAAACCTGCATTTGTCTAATATCACGGAAATTCTGCATCATTTGTACTCACTAACCCAAATTAGTCTAGTGCCTAAATGTAAGGCTGGAGATCCCGAGTCCTTGTAACAAGTAAGAAGTGAGTTCAGTTGCACGTAAAGCATTGTCCACGGTAGGTGCTGACCACTTACCATCAGATGCCCAGTACCGATATAGAACGAGCTATCGGGAGAAGCGAGTGGTACTATCGTTGTGACTTGTGGGTTTTATAAATATTATAATGATATATTTTTACAGGCAGGGCTTGGTTGCTGTTCTCATAATCTCGTATATTTCAACTATCCAAACAGCAAATGACGAAGACACATCGAAATGGGTTCAGCAAACATTTAACAATGCGACCGGTAAGGATATTCACGTATACATCTGTGTTTATGTTCAGCTCAATGAATAAAAAGGTTCTTTAACTTCTTTTTAACAATCACATATCAAAATTCCATGGTCCATGACACGATTGTAGCAAATACGATGGCCATTAATACGGGAGACTGGCCAATAACACAGAACATCGTATAGTGCACAAGTGTGTGTGTGCGTGCAACACATGTACACTCTCTTCTCTCTCGCTCTTATAATCCGATGGGACACCAAACCCGACACGACCTGAACTTTTTATCAGCCCGACCCGGTGTTCGAACCCAGGACCTCGGGATCTGTGGCTTTATATCTAGCCGAATGAGGCAGTCAGGCGCAAATATAGAAAGACCACACAGCGTAGTTTATGTTGTGACTATCATGCGATTAAACTACAACGCGTAGCAATGAAAAACCCACGACGTGGTCTGAAGGCAAACATCGTAAGGAAACAGTTCCCGAAGCCTCCCTAGGTGTTCCTAAGTATCGCGTAGAAGACGCCCTAGAACCCCTTCTGGACACTGTGGTTCTGGCCCTCAATTGATTGGAGGTCCATTTCCATTTCTCACTCCGTGATATGTGGTGGCAATACATTGCCAATCATCACGGAGTGAGGAGCCATACTTGACGCGATGTGCTCGCCTCGGTGAGGATTTAGTTCCCGGCGCGAGGCGCCGACAGTGCGGGAGACCTACGTGACTTCTGAACTATTTCGTTATTAAAGTTTTATACATAACTTTTGAAATTATCATCATCATCGTTTGGCCAAGATGGCCCAGTGGTTAGAACGCGTGAATCTAAACCGATGATCGTAGGTCTACTAAACCGATCTCGTGCTTGGCGGTGAAGGAAAACATCGTGACCAACCTGCATGTGTTTAGTTTCACTAAAATTCTGCCATATGTGTATTCAACCTGCATCGGAATAATTTAATAAGCATAGAATAATGGAATAAGCTCCAAACCATCTCCTCAAAAAAGAAGAGGGGGCCTTACCCCAGCAGTGGGAAATTCACAGACTGTTACGACTACGACTACATCATTTAGAAATATTTTTTCATAACGCTATGTAAACTTTTTATTTTTTTCAGATGACGATCTTGATTTGACACCAACCGGTGAACGTAAGTACACTTTTAATATTCTATTTTTTTTGGAATTATCACGGATTCGGGGAATTACCTTGTACTTGTATAAACTTTAATTGTATATAACCTGTTGCACACATGGGTTCCTTTATTTATTTATTTTTTTGTGAGGACTGGTGGTGGTTTTAAAGACGCGACTCGATTTCTCGGACCTCGGGATCTGTGGCCTTGTTTCTTCAACGAGTTATCTTATTTTTTTTTACAGAAATTAATGATCTAGACTGTATCACGGACAACAATGAGGCAGGTACCTGTGTGGTGTATTATCTTTGCGATCCAGACACCCACACGATTATCGCAGATGGCACGACTCTCATAGATATTAGGTAAGGATGTTTTACTAAAATTGTCGTCCTCTATCAGCTTCCTATTGACCTCATAATAATTTCCTTACCACGTTTTCTTTATCTCAATTATAATAACCAACAGTATTAGCAAAGGTAAACAAACCTTAGATTCGCAAATTCCATGTGTCATTTGCTTTCATTATTATAAGTAAAAAGAGAGAGAGGGTTCTTCTTGACGGGCCCAAAAAGCCAGTTTGGGTACGGGCCTCGGGGTTGCCCTCTCTCCATGTAAAAATATTATTATGCACTGATAGTTTTTGTTAATTGATAATAGATGGCGTTGGTAGTAAGTTTAATCGCGCTATAATTTTTTGTATTCATTTACATACAATAAAGATTTATGATACAATATGCCAAATCTCTACGAGCAGTTCTTGATTAACATATCTCTATTTATACACTTAACTTATATACACTTTAATGTTATTTACAAAGTTTCTATAACAACTTCGCTGTCATTCAATACTTTTTTTTACATAATAGGAAGGCGGACGAGCATATGTGCCACCTGATGGTAAGTGGTCACCGACGCCCATAGACATTGGCATTGTAAGAAATGTTAACCATCGCTTACATCGCCAATGCGCCACCAACCTTGGGAACTAAGATGTTATGTCCCTTGTGCCTGTAATTACACTGGCTCACTCACCCTTCAAACTGGAACACAACAATACCAAGTTCTGCTATTTTGCGGTATAAAATCTGATGAGCGGTAGAATATGTGATTGATGGGTGGTACCTACCCAGACGAGCTTGCACAAAGCCCTACCAGACGCCATTTTTTCGTGTATCCATAATGATTAATGTCATAGATCGACCAATGATGTCGCGACAAATCAACGACAAAGTTGTTTATTTGTATTTACTCCTCTTGTAGTTGGAGTCAGTCTTGCTGCATACACTATATGTCAGTTGGCTATTCTCGCATGAGAATGGCTGGAATAGCCTGGAAACAGATAGTCCGAAAAAAATCGTTTACTTATTTATAAGACCGCCTTCTGTTATAGCATTGGCTTATTTAGTGGTACGGGTTTGTACAATCTCGTCTGGGTAGGTACCACCCATCAATCACATATTCTACCGCTAAGCAATAATGCTTATATTGTTGTGTTCCGGTTTGGAGGCTAACTAACTACAGGCATAAATGTGACTTCAGTTTCCGAGACTGACGCATTGGCGATGTAAGGAATGATTGATTCTTCAAACAGTGCCAATGTCTATGGCAGAGATGACCATTAATCATCAGGTTGAATGAATTTGAGATGAAAAAAAAACCAATAAATCATATTTTGTTCTATTTCATTCCACTCTAATCCACTCCACACCACTCCATTGATGATACACTTTATTTCATGTTTCAGACAGAGGCAGTGTATATCATACCTGGAGGTATGCTGTGGGCACAAGAGTATATTACCTGAAGACACACTGACCACAACACAGAAGCAACCAAAACTGAATGCTCATGACATAATCAATTTCAAAGAAGAAGAGCTTCTGACAACACCAGCAACTACTTCTAGTGAGGACAAAATGGAGAAGAATTTGCATTCTACTGGTATGTAATGAAATAATGTTGAGCCGACATGGAAATTTTATACGCTTAATTTGTGCTTATAATTCTTCTCGTGCTCGGTGAAGGAAATTATCGTGACGAAACCTGCATGTTGATATTCTACCGCAAACCTTCTCCGAGGACCAGTCCAGTTGGCGGCGCATGGCAATGTAAAAAATAGTTAATATTTTTTTGTGTCAAATGGCAGTTATCACTAACCACGTGATCAGGTGGCCCATCAACCCGTCTACTTATTTATTTCATAAAATTAGACACAATATATAACAGGAAAATTTTAGCTTGTTATAATAATACACAACGGTGGAAAACCCAAGCAACATTTATCACCTGACCTCAGAGTTCATTGACTTCAGTGAAAGGTTATCGAAGTTATTTAAAGTGTTTGTATTTTACATTAATCTTTAACATTTTGATATGAATAAGAGATAGGTACTTAGCCGTAGCCGTAACAGCCTGTGAATGTCCCACTGCTGGGCTATAGGTCTCCTCTCCTCTTTTTGAGGAGAAGGTTTGGAGCTTATTCCACCACGCTGCTCCAATGCGGGTTGGTGGAAATAGGTACTTAAAGAAACGATATAGCTTTAATAGTCACCGCACTGAGGGGGAGGGAGCAGGTGTTTCCATAGTAGTTTTCTGTACCTCAGACAAAGTATGCAAAGTTCCATGACGATTGTTTGAGTAATTAGACGTAATATCGGAACACACTCACCATAGCCTCTATAATATGGTGTCACCTATTGAAATGATCCGAATCAAAAGAATGTAATCGTGAACGAATGTCACTGAACGTGTCATTCGTTCACTCTTTGTCATTCACATATTTGCTAATCAACTAGCCTTTAAGGAAATGGTGTGAGCGCCTATGTGCGATCGAGGATTGATATGTTAATGCGAGGTCATGTACTGACCTCACGCACACATTAACGCTGATGAAAATCTTACGCTGACCTCAACTGACGCTCGAAATCTTACGCCTGGCGTTTGAAATCCCAGTTAGGCGTTGTACTAATTGGCGAAGATCGCACGATAACATGATGCATTCTCGTCGTGCGATGAGTTCAAACATACAGAATTCATCAGTGTCCCATTTGAACCTCGCAAGTAATCGTGCGAGCACATTAAATGCTTAATAACGATCGTACGATGCGTTTGATCGTGCGATCATGTAATCAAAGCAACAGATCTCTTTTGAGTGTCCTAATCGGCTACCTACGTGTTGCGTCGACGCGCGAGGGGGCGGTATTATTATCGGGAATCGTTATTTCGTACATCAAAATAAAGGTTGAAAAATTCAACGCGCAGATTCCTGGATCTATAAAGTATTTTATGTTGTCTACGTTTCCTTTTTTCAATGTCATTTGCAATTTTGAAAGCAATATTGCCCGACAGCAAAAACTGTGCATCTCTGTAAAGAGCCATCGTTAAAGTGGCGTAAGCGCCAGCCATCGAGCGTCGGCACCTCACGATGGACATCGCGCGATCTATTAGGACACCTGTTAGGTCATCGCACGACCACTATGATTGTGAGATGAAAAACGCATCGCGCCATCGTACGATCGCTCCCAATTAGGACGCCGCCTTAGCCTCTAAGATGCTAACACATCAATAAATACATAATAGTTATATATGTACATCTAATATATAAAAATCTCGTGTCACGGTGTTTGTGGTCGAACTCCTCCGAAACGGCTCGACCGATTTTTATAAAATTTGTTAGGTATAATGCGAGGTATGAGAATCGGTCGTAAAGTATATTTCAAACCGCTAGCTGAAGGGTGTCCCTATTTAGAATATTTTTTTCCTATTTTGTAGACATTTTTTTTATTTGTATTTGATTTAGCATCAAAAAATACATTTAACCCAAAATTTTTACCCTCCTAACCCATCATCCCATTTTGTAATCACGATTTTAGTATTTTTGTATGAACAATCTCAAAATAATTACTTATAGTGAACCTCATCGAACTTTCGTCTACGTCATTCACGAGAAGCGTCGCGTCATTTTGACATTTAAAAATTTGCAAAATATTTAAATATTTATTTAATTCATAAGAAATATAAACGTGTCCGTTTATCCGTGCAGTGACGGAGAAAGAATACATTTCACTGCCCCTTTCCCATGGGTGTCGTAAGAGGCGACTAAGGGTCAGCCAGCGTACAGCCAGTGCCCGAGCGAGCATTGCCGCGATGGGTGTTGGTCCAGTGGAGACGGCTGCTGAACCAATGCCGGGGGAAACTGTATTGCCCTGCCGGACAGGGAGACCCGAAGAAACGGCTATTCCGCTAGCCGCCCGTGGCATAGTACAGGGGCCCGAGCGTGCCTAACCAGCACGCGAGGCTGCCCCACCAGGCCACGCATAATCTCGGGGTGGACCGTCGTGCCGGTTGGTGACCGGAAGGTGGGGTCCCGGTGGCCACTTCCGGGGGGGTTCGGGGGCCCTTCCGTCCGGCGGGTCAGTGTAGTTTCCCTTTTGGCAACCACTTGGGGAAACACGCCTCCACACTTTGCCCATCCCTATCGTGGCAATACGTCGCTCGCTTTACGTCTCTTTTCCAATCTTTTTTTTCCATATGGTAGCGCATCAAAGCAGGAATAACGGTCGTACAGCGGTGCACACCCCCACCATACCCACGCTGTTTGAGGTCGAGTTCACTAACATCCGTGGACTCCACGCTAACCTCAACGCTGTCCACCACCATCTCGAGACAGCACGGCCAGCAATGTTGTTTCTAACGGAGACACAAATACTCCGTCCTGCCGATACCAGCTACCTTAATTATCCCGGCTACATGCTTGAAGAATCCTTCAAAGCGAAAGCCGGAGTATGCTTGTTCGTCAGGACGGATGTTTGCTGTCACCGACTGCGCTGCTTGGAGGACCCCTCCTTCTCCATGTTGGTGGTACGTGTGGATCTGGTTCGTCAGAGTCGGGTCTACGTGTGCCTCTACAGATCCCACAATGGTGACTTGGAGACAAGCCGATTATTTGACCATCTTAGTCGGGTGGCAGATGCTGCGCAAGAGCAGTTTCCTAACGCGGAATTGGTGTTTTTGGGGGATTTTAATGCTCACCATGAATCATGGTTGAAATCCCTCAAAACTGACCATGCTGGAAGGACTGCTCATGCTTTTGCTCTCACACATGACTTGACCCAACTGGTTGATCAGCCCACCAGGATCCCAAACATTGATGGGCAAGCGCCTTCTCTACTAGACCTTCTGCTGACTTCTCATCCGGTGGAATATCAGGTTGTGGTTCAAGCTCCACTTGGTTCTGCGGATCACAGCCTCATATCTACCAAAGTGCCACAGGCCAAGCTGCCGCCACCAGCGGCATGCAAACGCAATGCATTGGAGGACGTCTTCAAGACGCTCGATTGGAACGGACGCGGCATTAATATAAATGGCCCACACATTACACATCTGCGATTTGCTGACGACATTGTCATCATGGCGGAAACTCTGCAAGATTTAGAAGAGATGCTGAACAGCCTAAGCGATTCTTCAAGACAGGTGGGTCTGAGGATGAACTTAGAAAAAAAACAAAATTATGATCAACCAACATATGTATATCCCCGAGACCGGTTGTCGTAAATGGCTCTCCACTCGAGGTTGTGCAGGAATACATCTACCTAGGCCAAACTATACAACTTGGCCGGCACAATTTTAAGAAGGAGGTCAAAAGAAGAATAAGTTTGGGCTGGGCAGCATTCGGGAGGTTGCGTCATATTTTTGAATCGTCTATCCCACAGCCACTTAAGACCAGGGTATATAATCAGTGCGTCCTGCCTGTTATGACTTACGGCGCCGAAACGTGGACACTCACTGTAGGACTGGTCCACAAGTTCAAGGTCGCTCAGCGAGCTATGGAACGTGCGATGCTTGGGGTTTCTCTCGCAGATAGAATCCGAAATGAGGACATTCGCCAGAGAACTAAAGTCACCGACATCACGCGTAGAATTAGCACGCTGAAGTGGAAATGGGCTGGTCATGTCTCCAGACGCATCGATGGCCGATGGAGCCGACACATGTTAGAGTGGAGACCACACTTAGGCAAACGTAGTGTAGGACGCCCTGCGGCAAGGTGGACCGACGATTTGAAAAAGGTGGCAGGTACGGGATGCGGGCTGCCCAAGATCGGGATGGTTGGCGTTCTATGGGGGAGGCTTTCGTCCAGCAGTGGACGGCGGTAAGCTGATATATTTTAATTTACACGGGACTTATATCGTGTCTTCATCGCAATTTTATGGAGGAAAGTCAAGAAACCGAATTATAACAAGTGTTAATAATGCAATCTTGAAAAATAAGTTAATAAATCATGTAAATCAATTCAAGTATACATACATTACATACATTCAATATACACATGATTCGAGTTTTTACTATTGACAGTATAATCAGAAATGATATAGGATCAGCGTCAAAAAACTATTGAAAGAAAAAAAAAACAAATGCAATGACCACTATTTATCAAGCAATTATAAGAATATTTAATTTATGGTAGACTCTGTTTTGATTGTTTGAAACTTTTACAGATATTTTTGGTGTTTAATTTATTGTTAATGGGTTTAAATTACTTTGACAATATTCAAAATAAATTCCTTTAGAATTAAAATTAATCAAAAAATATCGTACAGTCAATTGCTTCTCGAAATGAACATTGATTGATGATGATGATGATTTAGGACAATAGAAAATATATTACTTTTTTCACTTTACATTTAACTTTTAATCAAACAATGAATATGTCCATTACATTAATGAAATACATTGAATTGAGAAAATGAATGGTTGGTGTTTTTTTTTTTGTTTTTATCGGCGGTTATCGTCTACAGCGCTCCTTTCCATTTCTGTCATAGATCCCATCCCCACACACTACCATAAATTCGTTACTTTTTATTTAAAAACCAAAATATTCAGTAAATATAATTTATATGGCAGAACAACGTTTGTCGGGTCAGCTAGTTGTTATATATATTTAGATATCTTTATTAATATTATAAATGTGAGTCAGTTTTTTCGATTGACAATTCGGTCTGGAGGACATTAGCTCATATTAAAGAGATATGACTAAAAAAAAGTCAAATATTCTTAGCGGTTTATTCTTAATAGAATCTACATTTCAAATCGTTAGTATTACGTTTTATTGGTGTTGTAAAAGACGATTTAAAGCTTTTTTTTAATGTCTGTTTGCTGTGAGCATGAGTGACTTCAGTCAGATGTTGGGATCAAAAAACATTTTTTTTTTATAGAATAGGAAGGTGGACGAGCATATGGGCCACCTGATGGTAGGTGGAGCAGTGGGACGTTTAGAGACTACTATGATAATAATAAAACATTACATTTGCAGGATATATCTCCAGTCAGTGTGGCTGGGATGTGCCGAGTCTATTCGTTTTCCCGAAGAATGATTCAGCTATTTACGCGAACTATGGCGAATTCCCGTGGGCAGTTGCTCTTATAAAGTGAGTTATTTTTATAATTTAACAAAAGGAAGCACTCATTTATAATACCCATCAATTGGAATATTTCAAGTACAATATATCAACTACGCTATTAGCTGGTCGGACTAACATCTCGATCTTGGAGGAACTAAAAATCAAAAAAGACTATCGTCGACTGTGCAAACACGAATTCTCAAATACTTCGGACTTGTTCGAAATGAACACTCCATGGAACGACTCGTTGTCCAAGGGCAAGTGGAAGGCAAGCGGTCGCGCGGTCGAGTACCCAAGCGTTGGACAGACATTATAAAAGCTACAACACAGACCTCCATAGTCCAATGTTTTAGAGATGCTGAAGACCGCATCAAATGGAGACACATAGCGGGGGCTACATTAGCCAAAAACGATGCGTCATCGTCAATCACGACCACTCTGTCAAGAGCGAACGACTGATGCGAGTAGCTGGTCTTAATAATGCATTTTTTTATGTTATAGGTAGTGGGACGGGCATATGGGCCACCTGATTTTAACTGGTCACCGCCCATAGACGTTGATGATGATAGAAGTATTAGCCATTCCTTACATCGCCAATCCACTAATCTTGGAAATGAAGATATTTTGTCTCTTTTGTCTGTGGCACACTGTCACACTCACTCTTCATACCGGAACGCAACAATACTAAATATTGCTAAGTGGTTTAAGAGAGATAGAAGATTTTGCTAGCTTGGCCGATATTATAAATTGTAGTTCTCGCTAGTTTTCGCAGTCTATTTACTCATTTTGTCTTTGCTACCGTCCATTGTGAACATTTGAGTGAACATTTAAATGCTATATGGAAAAATCTTATGAATAATTAAAATATGTGATCAGGAAGAAACCAACAAAAACGTGGTCACCAAACGACTACCTTGGTGGTGGTACTCTGATCCATCCGTCGGTGGTGCTGACGGTAGCACACAAGGTTGACAAAATCAATGCTCAAAAGGTAAGTTTTGAATCACATTACGAAACATGATGGTAATGTCCTCTGGACCGACTTCTACCACGTCGTCCAATCTTCAGAGAGAGCCACCTGCGCAGGACATTATAGTGCTGATACGGTGTCAAGGAAGATGTTCTAAGTTTATCAAATATTTCATTTAAATCAATATATAAATGGACGATATATTACACATTTATTTAAAAAACATGAACACCATGGAATTTGTGGAATATTTCTTAAATAAGAAGGCTGATCTGTTGGTATGTTGTCACCACCATCGATAGATATTATTTTGCAATTAAAGAAATATTCTTCATTCTATTTCCAACCAATGTTGGTGGCACCGTTGGCGACCAAGCTTTCACTTCGCTTTTATATTAAGTCTTTGTAATCATCTAGATAAAAATCCGCGCTGGCGAGTGGGATACACAAACGGATAAAGAGAAACACCAATATCAAGAGAGAAATGTCAAGAAAATCCTAATTCATCCCCACTTTTTTAAGAGTAAGTCAACTCCTCATTTATTGAACCTTAGAACTCTAACTAGGAGTGTCTTCCTCCATCAAAAATTCTATCGCCAAACAGTAATGCTTAGATCCTGTGTTGCGGTTTGAAGGGTGAGTAAACCAGTGTAACTACAGACACGAGGGACATAACATCTTAGTTCCCAAGGTTGGTGGAGCATTGGCGATGTATGGAATTAGAAATCCTGAGTTAAGTATATTTCGTTGTATTTATATATTTTTTCCAAATCAACAGCATCGTTGTACTTCGACGTGGCCCTGCTCATCACGGAGAGCCCATTTGATCTTGCAGCCGCACCTCACATAAAACCAGCCTGTCTTGGAACGAGTCTCCCATCCCCCGGGACGGAATGTTTCAGTATGGGCTGGGGTCCAGATTTTAATAATGAGGATAAATATGCGACCATCTTGAAAAAGGTAATTATATAGCTTTTCTTTTGCTATCGCTAGACAACGTCACTAAAACCCAGCTATACCGTTACCAATGTTGAGGGAAACCTTGACAACTTTGCAATCTTTATCTATATTATGTGTGAGAGCCTCAAAATAGGATGAAACCCCTCTTGCCATTAAACACTGTTATAAAACTTTGTTGATATTTTCTTTCAGAGATTTCGGAATATTATTTCGAATTAGCTGTGCTCTTCTGTAATTCACTCCATTACACGCCCGTGAAATTTTGACAACCGACTTATGGTGATATACCATTTTGACGCGTGTGTCCTTGAAATGTTATAATAATTACGGTCAATGTCGCATATCACTGTCTGATATTTCACGACAGTTTTCTGCTGTCAGCGAGAGTTTGTTCTTACAGTATAGCCGTTATGTTTTTCAGTCAAAGCGTAATCTGTTTTGAGGTTAATTTTATACTAAATTTCATTCCAAACGAAAAACAAATCGACTATCATGTCACAAATGCATCTAATATAACGGCCTGTGAATGTCCCACTGCTGGGCGTAACTCTAACCACCTTTTGAGGAGAAGTCATCGAGCTTATCCCACCACCTTTCTTCAAAATAAGTGGATTCAACTAAAAAAAACCTATAACAAAACTAACTCAATGTCTTTAATACATTTAAAAAAAAAATGTTTTTGTCACATGAATTAGGGTAATGGTATTTCTCTTACAGATCCAATTACCCTTGGTGGGTTCGGAAGACTGTACGGAGAAACTCCAGCAGTCCAGACTGGGGTCGTATTTCAGAATTCACTCGTCCCTGACCTGTGCTGGGGGTAAAAAGGGTATCGATACGTGTCAAGGTGACGGGGGCTCAGCTCTAGTTTGCCCTACGGAGGTGAGTGATATTATCAGGCTTAATGTAATAAATTCGAAAGAATTTTATTTAACCATCTGATCACCATCAAAACATTAATACAAAATGATATATATTTTTATAATAATACTTGCAATGTTTTTAAGGAATTACTAATATTCCTGTTTAGAGCGCACGCGCAAACATTCACAAAATTAATTTCTTATTGTATCTTTATTGAATAGAAATGTTGTTATTTACTTGAAGCCTTAAATAGCTAATATTTACATGTATGTAGCTCTACGCTTACTGCTAACCCATCCGGGGGGTTGGTAATTTACTATCCCTAACACAGGTTATCCAAATAGCCCATGAAGGGTAGCGAGGACCAGTCACCGAATAAATTAAAGCAAAACCAAAATTTTAATGCTATGCCTCAGTACGTAAGCTTAACAGTTTGTAATACGTATGTCTATTTATGTTTGACGTTTGTGTGTTTAAATAAATTATTATTATGTTAAACCCTCCATTAAGAGTTAGGAGTGGGCACCCCTTGGCTTTAGCTCAAAAAGTCACGATCGAAGCTTCGATATCGACGGTTCAGATTAGAGAAATAGAATATCATGTGTTTGTTTTAATAAAGATTTCTATAAGGCTATTTTACACGTGATTTATTGTGAATATTCCAAGATGTGATTAAACATACTAGAAATAGTTATTTAGCATAAAATCGCGATTTACAAGTGTCTTTATTTTCTAGTAGTGCTGTAGTACTAACACGACTTATGTATATTTACATAACTGTTTTTTCATATTCATCCATTGTTTTAAATTCGATTTCATATTTTCTTTTCTTTTTTAGATTCTTAGTGTCTTTTTAACGTGTCGTAGCAAGGTCTTCCAGACCGATTTCGGCCACAGAGGCCAGAGATTAGCCAACTACGCAGAACATATTATAGTGCACAAGTGTGTGCGCAAATATAGCTGCAATCTCTATTCCCTAACTCTCATAATCCGATGAGACGGCAATCCGACACGATCGGAAAGAGCTCAGGCGCAGGACCAATGGCTTTACGTGCTTTCCGAGGCACGGGAGCGTACACACTTCCAACTTCCAGACTCCGGGCTGCTACTGAAAAAATTCTGATAGATAAACCATATAATAACTTTTTACTGGCCCGACCTGGGAATTGAACCTAGGACTTCCGGCTCATCGGCCTTATATCTAGCCACTAGACCAACGAGGCAGTCAGTACGTGTCGTAGTATATGTAAGGCGACATATACCCTTAGACCTAATTTGTAATTTGTTTCTCTAATTATTACTGTATATCATGCTATTATCCTAAATAAATAAACAAAATAAAACGATTTACGAAGTTTATCTATTGTTACAATTTAGGAACGATTGAGTTAGTTACACTGGCTCACTCACCCTTCAAATCTGGACACAACAATATTTAGTATTGTCGTTTAGCTAGAAGATATCAATAATTTGGTTACCTACCCAAACGAGCCAAAGTTCTACCTCCGAATAAAGTTATACCAATAAAATTACTAATTTCAATTCCGTTATCACCATTTAAATAATCCATTCTCATTCCAGACCAAGAATAATAGCACTCGATATGTAGCATATGGCTTGGTGGCGTATGGAATCGACTGCGGTATAGCTGACCGACCAGGTGTGTACGCGAACATACCAGCAGCACTCGAATGGATAAACCAAGAAATGACCAAACAGAACTATGGTACTGGAACGTACACCGCCTGAACTAATCATGTTTATTATGTAAAGTTAATTATATATATAAATGTTTTATAACTTTCTCTTAGTTTCTTATGTATTGCCCACCAAAACATTTTCAAATAAAGTAACGCAGACATACATATATATATACATACATACATACATACATAAAAAGTATTCAGATCTTATGGAGAGCCAAGCTCCTAGCTATACACACTTTAATAACGAATTACGCGTTTCCCCCACGGGAACTGTGTGGGGGGGGGGTATATGGGGTGAAATACTCACTAAAAAACAAGCGGTATCCTTTCCGTCTTAACGAGGAGCGCCACGGGATTGCACATGCTACCATGACGCTCTGACGCTCTACACACTAAACTAAGTCTCATAATAGCGAATAGCGATCAACGTGAATCCTAATCTTAAGTTCTCTACAAAGTCTACACCTTAGCCAAAATGTGTGGCTTGGCCGTTTCATAATAATGACGTAGACACTCATCTGGGGTTATATTCCTAGGCGTTAATTTTGTGCCAAAAAAAGACGCAAACAGTAAAAAATTAAGTTAGTAGAAATATTTAAATATATTAATAATAATATAAATATTGTATTTAATGATTGTGATTGGATATTATTTTCATAATTCAATTAATTTAATTTAATTAAATTGAAATAAACATGGAATTTAGCATAAAGAAGACGCTGATTTAGCCCAAAGGTTGAGTCTAGCGGTGCAGAGAGGCAATAGTGCCACCGTCTTGGGTACAACGCCACAGGACAATCTTTTAGACGGCGTGTTTTTTCAGTTAAAAGTTAAAAATTACAAGTCTATAAATCTTATATCTATAGTATACGGTGCTCAAATGAAGAGACACTAAGTCACCGTAATTAGACATGAACAATCAACAGAGCGAAACGAAACGAAAATAAAACATATTCGAAAAATGGCCAAAACACTAAATTTAGGTTTTTTATTATCTCTATTAATATATATTTTTTATTTATTATTTTTTATGGCATATGGGCCACCTGATGGTAAGCGGTCACCAACGCCCTTAGACATTGGCATTGTAAGAAATGTTAACCATCGCTTACATCGTCAACGCTCCACCAACCTTGGGAACTAAGATGTTTTGTTGTCCCTCACCTGTCACCCTTCAACCGAAAGAATATCTGATCCCATCAAAAACATAAATGTGCAATGAGAGCCAAGTATTGAACTTATGGTATGGTTATGGTATATGCCTTGGTTGTTGACTTCAACGACAAAAGAAGTGAGATCTAAATGGGTGCCAAGTTCAATGGTAAGTAGTTTTTTTTTTTTTTGTCGAGGAGGAAAGGCATTTGAGCCTACCGCCCGGTCCACGACCGGGACGGTTATGTAGGACTCACGGGGCAGAAAGTCACCGTCCTACCCACTAAAACCTCCCCGTACCCTTTCCGTCTTAACGAGGAGCGCCACGGGATCGCTTTCGCATGCTACCCTGTCAATGGTAAGTCCTGAAATGTTTTTATAACTACAAAATATTTAATAACACTTTAAAATATCATTTCTTCTTATAACTTAGGATAATATATTGAAGCCTAAGGTCTGCTGATTCTCATATACAAATTATTATTAAGTACTCCTTAAAACAGTCTTGGAAGAGCCCTATGTTCGATGGCTAGTGTCTACCAGCGAGGTGAAATTTTCCGAAGGATAAAATAACAATTTACAGCCTTAGAACTTGCGAAGGCTATAATATAATTTCCGTTGTTCGATATGAAAATCTGTAGCAAAAATTGTTGCATTTAAACTAAATATAATTTATGCAAGGTCGTCTGGGTATGACCATCCACTGATCACAATATATTCAACCGCAAAACAACAGTACTTGGTATAATTGTTGTGTTCCGGTTTGAAAGGTTAGTGACCCTGTGTCTACAGGCACAAGGGACATAACATCTTAGTTCCCAAGGTTAAGGAGTGGTTAATATTTCTTACAATGCCAATATCTATGCTGGTGACAACTTACCATCAGGTGGCACATATGCTCGTCCACCTAACTATTCTTTAAAATTGTCACTCATAACAGTTCCCTAAATTATTTTAAGGTATTTTTATCTAAATATATTTAATATGTGTGATGTTGATGTACCTTGACGGACCGGATAACGTGGTTGGTAGAGCCTTTCACGCCGAAGGTTGTGGGTTCGATTCCCACCCAGGACAGACATTTGTGTGCATGAATATGTCCGTTTGTCCTGAGGTGGGTATCTATATAAGTAGGTATTTACAAAAGAAAAGTAGTGTATGTATTATATTAGTTATCTGGTTTCCATAGTACAAGCTCTGCTTAATATAGATATTATTACTGTTATTATTATTAACTTTCATATAAATATAAACATCATGTTTTAAATCAATACATGGTTAATTAAACGAATCACAAATCATCGATACATTAACGATACAGTTACATCACTAGCTATGTGATAAATATTATTATATTTACCTGTCCAGCCAGTCGTATATTCGTCTCGCTCTCGAGACGACCCCGACGTTCGTTCGTGTATATCAACATTATAAATATGTGGTAAGCTATTTACATATAAATATATAGATATCGTTATGTTATTATATAATTATCATTATTATATACATCTTTAATGTATTGTGTTATCATTTAATTAGTTTGCATTTAGAATAACGCGATCTCGTTTTATTTTAAGCGTATATTGATATAAGTGAATAGTGGAAGGTGGTATGAGGTCATTTTAAAGGCTAGCGGTCTCTGAATATATAAATAAAATTGTAAAATTATAATTCAAATGTCCGAGATAAGATTCTTGTAGTTCTGTCTGAGAGCCATAGTTGAAAACATGCATTTTTTCGTTTTAAAAATTCCGACATTGTGTCCATCTTATTATTGGTTATAATTTCGATGCCAATTACATATATGGGTATTAAAATATTATACATAAAAGCAAATATCAGAAAACAGATAATAATTAAATATTAACATAATAAGTTTTAAAATTATACATACATTTATTTATTTACTTCACGGATTCTATAAATGTTTAATGGTTAGTTAATTAAGGTAATTAAACAGAACCATCCACATGGCAATATAGATTCTAATCATATAAACATAAGTACCGTTATCAAACAATCAATGAAGAGGCCTTTTATCCTTAACTTTTAGTGTTGTTACAGTTATTATGTGGTTAAAATGTCTCTCAGTTCAGTGTGCCTCATAGCATAAGCCTTCATCTTCCATTGTTGTTTCTAGCAAATCTCCAATTTGGACCGGCTTTTAATTAGATACCATATCTTTCATTCTTTTACCGTCACTAGGGTACCATTCAGTAATAATTTTGCTCCAATTTTCGTAGGTACTTCGCAGTATAACCTTTTTACTTATATAGAAAAAACATGAAATTGTCTCTTGTCACGTAAATTCTAAATGTGACATTATCTATTGAAACTTAAAAATACGCGCTGCATCCTTGGTAGATTTTTCATTACAAAAAAAAAACATCCCATTTATTGATATAGATAATAATAGAATATTTTAGGAACTAAAAGAAGAAACAGCACGTATGTGGCACTTGCAGAAAGTTACAATAGTCCCTTTAATTCTCTCTACAACTGGCGTCATGTCACAAATGCATACATCCTTAAAAGCTCTAAATCTCCCAAATTTTCTTTATGTTAATATGCAGAAGGCTGTGATACTAATGCCGAATTGTGCGCAAATTCCTTGCAACAGAAGGTGAACGGGAATTGCTTTAAAAGCTTAAGGTATTAATAAGTATCTGCTCACTTGGCTTCAGCCCGTGAGTACGACGTAAATCCCGGCTCTAAGCCGAGCTGTTAAGAATTACTAAATAATAATAATAATAATAAATTTATTTATTCTTGCCACATACAATAATGTTTACATTATCATCTGTGCTAAAGGCAGATGCCAATTTATAGTGGTGACCACTTACCATCAGGCATATTGCCAGTCTGTCTACATTTATATATGTAATTTTATATGTTCCTTTGTCCGACTTTGAATCTATTTATGTCTGCTTCGATACCGGTTTACAAGGCATTAACATTTCGCATCAGTTTTTCCTTCTAATGTTTGTAATTATTTGTTTAATTGATTAAAATTGCTGAAATTGCTGCTTAACTATTTTGTTTATAAACATTCACTAATTGAGGATTTTAAGCGAATTCCATACAAAATAAAATTTATATTATATTAAACAATTAATAGTTAAAAATTAAAGATAAATTTAGCCCAGCAGTGGGACATTCGCAGACTGTTACGGTACGGTTACAGTAATTAAAGTAGAATTACTTTAATTAAAAATTTACTTAATAAGCCTAGAGCATATAATGAGATATTTATATATTTTTTCTGTTTAAATCTAAGTCATACAAGGACATATGTTGTTTAGATTTGAACCTTAGGCGGCACTGCAATTGGAATCCAAAATTGGAAAAAATATATTTGACGTGAACGAAGCCAGCTAGTGTATAAATGGACTGCCTCGTTGGTCTAGTGGCTGGAAATAAGGACGAAGATTCCGAGTTCCTGGATTTAAACCCAAATCGGGCCGATAATAAAAATTACTTTACTTTATACTTTATTGTACACCACAAGGAGAAAAAGAATACAAAACAAGGATACATATATAATAAAAGTAGTATACAAATTTGGCGACCTTATCGCTACATAGCGATCTCTTCCAGGCAACCAACGGATTAAGAGAATAACATAGGATATGAGGTAGGTGGTGCTCTAATAATACATAAAATAATATTAATATATGATTAAACAAACTAAAAAAATAAATGGAAATATAAAATACATATAATATATATCAATAAATAAATTATATTATAAATACATATATAATTACAAGTATACAATATAAATACATACTATAAACAATAAGAGCGAATAAAAACGATAAGTCCTCAAACATAGCAGAAAAAAATTAATAATAATAAAAATAAAATATTTAATTAATTAATGGTGATAAGGCATTTGAGACAAAAAGTGATCTTTCACATGTTTTTAAAAATGTATATGGACTTAGCCTCCCGAATATTTAAAGGAAGGTCATTCCAGAGCTTAATAGCCTGAACTGTGAAAGAATTATTATAGAAAGATGAGTTATGTTCAGGCACCCTTAAGATCCATCTCTTCGCAGAACGAAGAACTTCTCCAGGATTCCCTAAAAATAAAAACTTCTCCTTCAAGTAAGGGGGAGTAC
Source organism: Nymphalis urticae (assembly GCA_905147175.2). Lineage (NCBI taxonomy): Eukaryota > Metazoa > Arthropoda > Insecta > Lepidoptera > Nymphalidae > Nymphalis > Nymphalis urticae. The sequence continues at coordinate 1,033,937 of LR990009.1, forward strand.
CAGCGTGAAACAACACACAGTACAATATAGATAAGATGTGCATATTCCGGCGAAGTCGAATGGGTAACCAATTAAGACGAGAACGAAATTGTGAAACGTGGTCATATTTGCGTAATCCAAATATAAACCGAATAAATGTGTTTTGTAGTCTCTCAAGCTTATTTAACTGGTCTTCGGTTAAGTCAACAAAGCTTGCGTCTGCATAATCAAGGTTAGGAAGGAGTAGAGACTGTGCGAGCATAATTTTGGTAGGAATTGGAAGAAAATGTCGAAGACGACGCAAAGACCTCAGCGCAACAAACACCTTCCTGCTGATTTCATTTACATGGCGAGTCCAGCTAAGAGTATTGTCAAGGAAAACTCCCAAGTTTTTAACGCAGTCGCAATAAGGGATGACAATATTGTCAAACATTATTGATGGCAAGGAAGACCAGTCGACTTTTGACAATTGTTTCCGGCTGCCAATAATTATGGATTGAGATTTGCTAGGGTTAACATTAAGACCAAACGATTTACTCCATTCAAGAATGATATTGAGGTCGTTATTCATTCTTGCAATAGCCAACGGAAGATTCTCCAAAGTCGACTGGGTGTAAATCTGGACATCGTCTGCATACATGTGGTAGAGAGAAGATAGGTTATGAGTTATTGAATTGATGAAAATAGAGAAAAGTAATGGTGACAAGACGCCGCCCTGCGGTACGCCAGCAGAAATATCGCACCATGATGAGTAAGTGTCATCAGTGCGAATTCGTTGCCGACGACCGCGAAGATAGCTGTGAAACAATTCAATGACTGCAGGGGATATGTTAAGAGAACGCAGCTGACTAAGTAGGACATCAAAATCAACACTATTAAAAGCATTGCTGAAATCCAACAAAGTCATAATAGTGAGTTGCTTATTGTCCATAGCCCATCGGATGTCATCAGTAACTTTTATAAGGGCAGTAACCGTACTATGTCCAGGGCGAAAGCCAGATTGGCAGGGATTGAGCAGGTTGTTCTTGTTTAGGAAGAGATTTAACTGAAAGTGAATTAGTTTAAAAGTAAGTAAAAATTATTTGGTTTTGTAGTGAACACACATCTGCAATAATGTATTTTATATTATGAATTTATATTATCTGTATATCTATCCATCTGTCATCTCGGATGACATACATCGCGGAGCGCGGGAAAATATATTGATATTGGCGCGAAGTGAAGACGGTGTGTGTGCATAGCGAGCTGATATATAAAATATAATATGTATTATTTAACTTGTAATACCAATATTACGACTTAGTTAAAGCACGGTTAAAGGGTGAACATTACAGGTTTTTCTGTTGAAGTAGCCCAGTGTTCTACCGCTAAACAGCAATACTTAATATCACCCTTAAAACCAGAATAATATTCTGGTTTTAAGGGTGATTGAGCCACTACAGGCACAAGGGACATAAAGTCTTAGTTACCAGGGTTGGTAGCGCCATAGCGATGTTTTTTTTATAGAAAAGAAAGGTGGACAAGCATATGGACCACCTGATGGTAAGTGGTCACCAACGCCCTTAGGCATTGTAAGAAATTTTGCCCATCGCTTAAATCGCCAATGGGCCACCAATCTTGAGAACTACGATCTTATGTCCCTTGTGCCTGTAATTACACTGGCTCACTCACCTTTCAAACCGGAACACAACAATACTAAGTACTGCTGTTTTGTGAGAGCTGGTTTAATATTTCGTACAACGCCAATGTCTAAAGAGAATAGTAACTGACAATCAGGTTGCTCAACTGCCCTTCCTACCTATATCATAAAAAAAATAGTAGTTGGCAGTTTTCTCTTAGCATACTCTGTGGATTTTCGTCTTGTATATTAATAGGATTATTTTTAATAGAATATATTTATATGTATATAATCGTTCTACAAACAAATTACTTTGAAGTATCTGGGGATAGTTTTTTAGTTTTAATCGCTTTTATTTTACAGGATTTATCTGGTCCACGTCGTCGGCTGGTTGATGCTGTGCAATGCGGCGAATGATGTAGACGTTACAAAAATAGAAACATTCCTATTAGAGGCTGCTGATGAAAAAGAAAAAACTGAAAACGTTTCAACACTTCAAAAATCAACACTTCAAGAGAATTGTATGTTTTGGCATTTGTCTTCATATAGCGATTATTAAAAAAAATATATAATAATAATAATGATGTCCTTCGGACCGATTTCAGCAACAGCGGCCAGTCTCAAAAGAGATAAGGCAACTGCGCAGGACACAATAGTGGACAAGTGTGTGCGCAAACACAGATGCACTCTCTTATCACTCTCGTAATCGGATGGGACGGCAATCCGACACGACCGGAAAGAGTTTAAGCGCAGGACCAACGACTTTACAAGCTTAAAAAAACAATTAACGATTAATTATTTTAAAAAGAGTATTTACTAAGTTTTATAACAGTTCTTCATCATAATCATAATGATAGGTATGCGGACTGGCATAGTCATGTCAAGGGTAGGTGGTCTCCACCGCTGAAAATAAGAACACTGTAAGAAATATTAATGATTCCTTCTTCAATCACCAATGTGCCACCGATCTTGGGAACTAAGAAGCTGTCCCTTGTGCCTGTAAGCACTGGCTTACCCTTCAAACAGTTACAGATCAAAACTAAAGAGTGCTGCTTAGCGGTAGAACAAATGATCGTCCATAGCACGAATTCCACGTTCACATAAACCATATAATATGAAAATTCAAAAATGCCGAATACTTAAATATATACTATTTTCTTACTTCAAATATGTTTTTTCAGATAAACTATGTAATCTAGAAAACGGTGTAGCTGCAAGGTGTGTTAAGAAGTCTATATGTGGAGTGAAGTCTCCCCCCGTAGACCCAGCCACGACTTTTACCTTCAGGTAAGAATGAGTCAGACAATATGACCCAATGTAACTTTATATAATCGACATAGTGGAAATACATATATATGATAAAAAACCGAGATGATCAAGTGGGTCGAACGCGTGACTCTTACCCGCTGAATATTGGGCAATCATCAAGCCCGGGCAAGCACCACTGAATTCTCATGTGCTTAATTTGTGTTTATTCTGCTGCATGTGTCTAATTTCACTGATATTCTGCCACAAGTGTATTTCACCAACCCGTATTGGAGCAGCGTGGTGTAATAAGTTCCAAACCTTGAAGAAAATATTGGTAATTATAAAATATTGGTAATTTCTTTCAGAGAAATGGGTGAAAGTTGCACATACCTACAGACTTGCTGCCCTGAAGATAAAATAAGGAGTGAGCCGAAGAAACCGAAAGTGGAGAAAAAACGCGGTTGTGGATACAGCAACCCTGGGGCGAACGTTCTGCGAGAACTGGCTGATAAATATGGATACGCGGATTATGGGGACTTCCCATGGATGATTGTTGTGATGAAGTAAGCTCTATTTTGATTATATTAAAAGGCTCTGTGCAATTTATTCTACGCATCAGCACTATTTCATAGTCTGATCCCGTGGCACTCCTCGTTAAGACTGAAAGGGTACCGCTGGTTTTGTAGTGGGTATTCCGATGTTCCGATGATGAGAAGAATCGTGAAGAGTGCGTTTTCTACTGAACAGTTATTGTATGAACCTGTTTTGACGATATTTTGTATCACTTTCGAGATGAGTTTTAAGCGCAAACGCGCTTTTTTAAAGCAACTTTACTGCCATATTGGTTTAACTGTGATTGAAGATGTTTTAAATCTGAAATAACTCTAAAGCTTTTGTTAATTATAGCATCATAAGTATTTTTATATACAATAGAAAGGCGACAGAGCCACCTAATGGTTGATGGTCACCATCGACCACACACATTGGTACTGTAACAAATATTAACCGTCCCTTACATCGTCAATGCGCTCCCAACCTTGGGAACTATATCCCTTGTGTGTATAGTTACACTGATTCACTCACTCAAGCTCAGCATGATTTAGTAATATTGTTTACCAGTTACCCCTTGCTTCGCACGGGTATTCACGAGTCTGGTGGAGGTGGAGGTCTGCATGAAACATTTATTACGTAATATATGTAACTGTATTGGTTTACGCGGCGCCAGTGAAGCTCCCAATCGACATGATCATTTTTTTATAGTATAGGCGGACGAGCACTTGATGGTAAGTGGTCACCAAAGCCCATACACATTGGCATTGTAAGAAATGTGCCATCGCTTACATCGCCAATGCGCCACAAACCTTGGGATCCAAAATGTTATGTCCCTTATGCCTGTGATTACACTGGCTCACTCACTCTTCAAACCGGAACACAACAATACCAAGTACTGTTGTTTTGCGGTAGAATATCTGATGATTGGGTGGTACCTTCCCAGACGAGCTTGCACAAAGCCCTACCACCAGTCTTCAACCATCATCGTCATATCATACATCTAATCCTTCACGAATCAATCTATCCATTGGTAAAATATATGAAAATCCGTCGGGTAGCTTTTAAGCAATTGGGGACTTTATACTATGTATTGATATTTTAATATAATTGTGCTTACAGAAAAGGCATACCCAAGGCAAACTTCGATATGGCGTACATCGCTGGCGGAACTCTCATCGATCCATCCGTCGTTATAACCGTAGCTCATAAAGTGGACGACGTAGTGAATTATTCGGAGGTACATATGCACATTATATATTTTAACTAAAAATGTATATCAAGTATGTATTCTTGATGTTCAGCCTCTTCCAACCGCAAGAGGAATAAACACAAATAAAATAAACAACTATGACCTTGAATTGACGAGATATCATTGGTCGATATCTTGTATACCGTAACAGCCTGTGAATGTCCCTCTGCTGGGCTAAAGGATTCCTATTTTTGAGGAGAAGCTTTGAAGTTTATTCCACCACGCTGCTCCAATGCGGGTTGGTGGAATACACATGTGGCAGAATTTCCTCACGATGTTTTCCCTCACCGTAAAGCACGAGATGAATTATAAACACAAATTAAGCACATGAAAATTCAGTGGTGCTTGCCCGGGTTTGAACCCACGATCATCGGTTAAGATTCACGCGTTCTTACCACTGGGCCATCTCGGCATCTTGTATAATCTGTTACATTCATTATGGAAAAAATGGATTCCGGAAAAAATGGAGTTTTGAATATCGGCGAGGTACTAACGGGATTTTGTAAGTAAATTTAAAGTGTATATAATTAGTTAAGTGTAAGAGTGTTGCGTTATATATAGAGATATATTAATCGAGAACTGTTCGTAGAGCGTAATACAGCAGAGCTGTTAGCGAATCGCGTGTTATATGTAAATGTAAGGTTGTTTGTATATCATAAGGTCTCGGCTTCTCTTGGGTGAAGCGAATAAATGGTATTGGTGTTATTTGTTGAGAATAAAAAACCATGACAATTCAGTCTCTTCCAGTGGACACACTTGAGAACTATATGCCCTGCGCAGTTGGCTAGTCTATTGAAAATGGTCTCTGTGGAAATCGGTCAGGAGGGCATCATCTCGAATGTATCGAATTCGTTCAGTCAGAAACGCACGATCAAATTATGATCTCCGTATCTTCGCAAATAGGCCATGATGCTCACCACTATATATTGGCATCTTAAGAAATATAAGCCAAAACGTCTTGGCAGGTATTTTTAAGATGGTGTCTTAAAATTAAAATATATTGTATCCAATTTTTTTTATTCTAGATCATGTGTCGCGCTGGGGAGTGGGACACGAAGACGGAGGACGAATTCTACAAGCATCAGGACAGAGACGTCAAGAGCATCATAATACATAATGAATACATGAGACGTACGTATTGAATATTCACTAAGAACTATTATTTGCATCTTCGAATACATCGACAGTTCTTATCAGCTGTGCTGTGCTGTGCTATGAGAATTCTCTTCATCACCCGTGAAATGTTGACTTATGTTGATATACTATTTTCTTACGTGTATTCTTGTAATGTTATAATTATTATGGTCAATATCGCATATCAGTATCTGATATTTCACGACCGATTTCTGCTTCGAGTTTCCAATTTGTTGTTACAGACCTTACTGGTCGGAAACACTCTCATTGCCGTTTAGCGGTAGAGTATGTGATGAATGGGTGGTACCGTAGACGGCGTGCACTAAACCCTACCACTAAGTAAACTACTAACAATTACATAAAAAATTGGATTTAAAGTTTCTTTTCATAAACAGAAACAGCCCATAATGATGTGGCGCTGATCATACTGAAGGAGCCGTTCAATTTGGACGACGCTCCTCACATAGGGGTGGCGTGTTTGGAGCAGAAGCTACCTGCCCCTGGAACGGAGTGCTACAGCATGGGCTGGGGCAAAGACTTCATTAATGATCAAATGTATGCCGCCATTCTAAAAAAGGTGAGGCGTTACCGATCTTAGATTGTACTTAGCTACTATGTAGCTTTCTAACGTTTACAAAGGAATGTATTCACTGCCTCATTGGTCTAGTGACTACATATAAGGCCGTTTGGGTTCAAATCCCCGGTCGGGGATAAATAAAAAGTTATTGATAAATAAAAAGTTATTGAGTTTTTCTGTCATAAATTCTCAGTAGCTACCCAGAGTCTGGAAGATGGTAGTGCGTACATTCCCATGACTCGGAAAGCACGTTAAGCCGTTAGTCCTGTGTCTAAACTCTTTCTGGTTGTATCAGATTGCCGTCCCATCGGATTATGAGAGTTAGGAAGAAGAGAGTGCATCTGTGTTTGCGCACGCACTTGTGCACTATAATATGTCCTGCGCAGTTGGCTAATGTCTCTTGAGATTGTCCGCCATGATCGAAATCGGTCTGGAGAATATAAATTAATTAAAGGAATATAAAGTAACAATGTCTGTTTGTCTATAAATGGTTCACTACAGGGATAAGACATCTCTTTCTCTGTTTGAAATGAGGAAATGGTTCCATTTTAAACCAACGACCTTACATACTTTTCAAGGTAAATAGAATCTTGTAAAAGAGTTACATGTTACAACACTGTCTCCTTGACGATAAGAGCTGGTCCATTTCTCAATCAGAAAACTCATTATGCGACTGGCATTCTTATCTAGTTTCATTTTTACATTTAAGCTATCTACCTAAAATTAATGACTTAATTGTGCATTTTTTTTTCAGTTGAAACTGCCGCTGGTTGCGGCTGAGAGGTGTCAGAATCTATATCGGAACAGTCAGTTGGGTCAATCCTACAGCTTGCATAAGTCTCTCACGTGCGCTGGGGGAGAGGCTGATGTTGATACATGCACTGGGGATGGCGGGTCTCCACTTGTATGCCCTATCGCTGTAAGTCCATGTTTATTCATTGAAAGGTAGACCACCAATTTTTCAAACACGTTTGGTTAGTTACAACCCACTCATAAGATGGATCACTAGATCACTAGCTTCTTGGGATCTTAGTACCCAAGATTAGTGGTCCATTGTTGATATAAGAAATGTACAGCGACAATGTCTGTGGGCTGTGATGACTACCGTCATGTGGGAGGCCACATAGGTTTGCCATTCCGCCTACCTATTCTATATTTATAAATATGTAAACAAAATTGTTTCAGGATAAATCTGGCTTACGTTATTCCGTCGTTGGCATGGTGGCTTACGGACTTGGCTGCGGAGTAGAAAATCTACCAGGAGTTTATGTGAAGATACCGGAAGTTTACGATTGGGTGTTTAAGGAAATGGCTATACAAGGGTACACCGGGAAATTATTTGTCAGTTAGAAAGCACACAATAAACGTATTTTTATATTTCTTTTTTTTTAATATAAATATCCCAGAATTATTTACAGACCTCAATCAACTTACATACGTTTTAACGTTTGTAGTAAGCGGTCAGCGGTTAAGTATATAAGCGAATACTTTTAAAATTGTGTATGTCACAGCGTCAATACTATGACGTCATCTATCGGAAACGTGAAGCAGTTCATAGCTGCCTGGATGCGGTCGTTGCCTTGGTGATGTTGGATAGTTGGAGTGAAAGTTATAAAACAAAAAAAAGATCGTTGGAGAATTCGAACTGGAGGATCAAGAGGGTCAGGATAGTGAAGGCGAGCGATTGGTAGAAAAATACCACGTGACATCGAACTCACCGCGTTCCAATCTGATTAATTAATGGTGGTAGGGCTTTGTGCAAGCTCGTCTGGGTAGGTACCACCCACTCATCAGATATTTTACCACAAAACAGCAGTACTTGATATTGTTGTGTTCCGATTTGAAGGGTGAGGGAGCCAGTGTAATTACAGGCACAAGAGACATAAAATCTTAGTTCCCAAGGTTGGTGGCGCATTGGCTATGTAAGCGATGGTTGACATTTCTTACAATGCCAATATCTAAGGGCGTTGGTGATCACTTACCATCACGTGGCCCATATGCTCGTCCGCCTTCATACTCTATAAAAAAAATCGTAAAGTTAATTTGTGCCAAGAGTGTTATTTTGTATCTTCACCATGTCCGACCAATCAAATAAGTCTCCAAATCAATTCCGCTAATTAATATATATACAAAATTCACTGAAATTCTGCCACATGTTTATTTCACCAATCCGTATTAGAGAAGCGTTGTGGAATAAGCTCCAAAACCTTCTCCTCAGAAAAAAAGCAGAGAAGGCCTTAGCCCAGTAGTGGGACTTTCACAGGCTGTTACTTACAGCGTAAGCAGCCAGCGTGAGCAGACCACTCTAGGAAGTAACGCTCTCAGATTAATAAACGACGCTTTGAAAATATGGGTAGTTTTCTTTCGAAAATCAAAGATGAGTAGTCATATCAGTGACGTCAGCCATAACGTCACGCTTTTTAAAAATGCTATGAAAGAATAGGCATGATGACGGTATTAAAGAATTAAAAAATAATGATTTTAGAGAAGAAATTATTTTAAAAGGATTCTAAAAAATGATCCCATTTTAATATACACATTGGGATTAATAAGATTTTTGATAAAATAAAAGTATAAAATTCTGCAATCGCCATTCGCCAAAAGCCATTTTATTTGAAACGCCAATCAGAGCGAATGACGTCACGCCTCTTTATTTATAACCGTTTCTCTTGAACAGTTGTTGTGTTTACGTGTTTCAAAATTAATTTTGCATCGTATTGCACGTTGTTAAACTTTGGAATTAATTTTTAACCTTAGGAAATACGCAATAATTTCTGTCTTTCTTCGTAGAGTATAGACACAATACAACGTTTACTGTCGTTTTCTGAGGCGTGACGTCACGTCAAGCGCCATGACACCTGCAGGTGTTTTCGAGCGAAATTCAAAAGAGGTAAATGAAAATGCAATTATTTGCGTAAGCAGTTACTTTATAAGTGAAATAAAATTATTTTCAGTAATAGTAGACATTACAGAAGGTTATTTCAAAATCAGTCATCATGCCTATTCAACCCGTCAAACATATTTATATAAAAACTTTAATCATGTACTTCTTCGTCTGATAAATCATTTACTCCACAACTTATGTGCATTGGTTTACTATTTATTATTTGCAACTTAATTAAAAAAATACTTTGTTATGGTACATCAAAGGAATCCTTTTGACGATATCTCGATCCTCAACTGCAAATGTCATTAGTAAAATTAGTCGTTTGTGCATTACAATACCTTACCTTACCCATAGAACTAATTAATGAAAAATCTTTTGTTAAATTAAAGATTTAAAATAATAAAATACTATCAAAGCTTTATTTGAGAAAATATTTATTTATATTCGCTTTTGTTTTCTTAAAGACGCCGATAATTATAATAAAGACAATAAATAAAATAAGAAAATGATGTAATTAGTTTCTCGTGTACACCGTCACACCGGAGAAGTATGGCGTTACGCTACCGGTTACTTCTTTTTTCGTCGACTATCGGAAAATACAAGAATTTTTGGTGGAACAAATCGTTCGACGCTCGTAATTTATCCGACACGTTCGATTAACGCCAACGCGATTGAGCCGCCGGTACCAGCGCTATGACCATCATTTTCCTTTTCGTCATTATGTAAGTAGATCCCTGAAGAGTCGCCACACTAGTAAAAATAACCTGGAATTTTGTGTCACCATCTCTCGGTCTATACACCAAATAAAACTGGACATTGTTTTTCAAGAACCAGTGCAAACTTTATTCCAACAGGATTAATCAATGAAATATCAAAATAGACTAAATTTATTTATTAAATACAAGATGACATGATCATTCCAATTGTAATTAAACTATAACATTAAAACAAACACGAAGATCAAAGCTGATAGCGATAACTCAGAGATGGGACTGACGTAGACTTGCTCCCTGGATGTTTCCTATTGTGAGAGGAAAGCCCACAAGGTATTTTGTCGTATATTAATCCAAGCCTCGACTTGTTTAACTCATCGTGTTGTATTTCGCAAAACGGCAGCGGAATACCTACAGACTGTTAAGTAAATTTACTGGTGGTAGGGCTTTGTGCAAGCTCGTCTGGGTGGTACCTAACCACCCACTCATCAGATATTCTACCGCGAAACAGCAGTACTTTGTATTGTTGTGTTCCGGTTTAAAGGGTGAGTGAGACAGTTTAATTACAGACACAAGAGACATAAAATCTTAGGTCCCAAGGTTGGTGACGCATTGGCGATGTAAACGATGGTTAACATTTCTTACAGTGCCCACGTCTAAGGGCGTTTGGTGACCACTTACTATCAGGTGGCTCGTATGCTCGTCCGCCTTCCTTTTCTATAAAAAAAAAGTAAGTGAACGCTTTAGGTTCAACCTGTAATGTTTATTTATATTTTGTAAATAAAGAAATAAATATAGAATTGAGGTATAAACATAGTAGCGCTCGGTACACGGTAGGGCTTTACTGAGAGTTCGAGCGTCAGACGACGTCCGCGTAAGATTAGTTATTGTAAGAGCGATGTGTGTGTGCGATCGGTACACACGTTCACATGTTTTCATCAATTCTCGTGACCTTGGAATTTACACAATTGTTTTCAATAATATACTCTTTGGTTATCAGACAACGTATAATATGCAAAAAGTTTTCATACAACTACACAAGTCCAAATCATGATGTAAACATACAAAAATGACATTTATCAGTACTTCTTACGGTTCAAATTGCAATATCTCCTGACATTTCTAGCTGACAAATAACTTCCCGTTGTATCCTTGTGATGCCATTTGCCGTATCACCCAATCGTACACTTCCGGTATCTTCACGTAAACTCCTGGTAGATTTTCCGTTCCGCAGCCAAGTCCGTAAGCCACCATGCCAACGACGGAATAACGTAAGCCAGATTTGTCCTGAAACAAATTCCAAAATTGTAGTACTGGCTTGGAGATGATGTTGCATTGACAGACTAGCCAAATACTTTTATTTATTTATTTATTTATTTTATATATATTACCAATAAAAGTTACAATTTTACTATATCATCAGATATTCTACCGAAAAACAGCAGTACTTGGTATTGTTGTGTTCCGGTTTGAAGGGTGCGTGAGCCAGTGTAATTACAGGCACAAGGGCATAACATCTTAGTTCCCGATGTTGGTGGCGAGTTGGCGATGTAAACGGTGGTTAACATTTCTTACAATGCCAAAGTCTATGGGCATTGGGGACCACTTACCATCAGGTGGCCCATATGCTCGTCCGCCTACCCATACTAAAAAAACATAATAATACATAATGTAGGCTAAACAAGATTAATTGCACGTCATTATAAATTTTGTATCAACTGAGAGATCAAAATATAAGATTTATTACATCTTCGGATCATTAATAAATAACATATTTACACAATAATTAAATCCATTCTTATAGAGCAAAAAACATCAAGAGAAGAATACAATTACAATATGATTATTAAATTGAATTGAAATTTATTATAATTAGTATTGATAATAAGAATTTTCTTCTCTTAAGCATACTTACAGCGAGAGGACACACGAGGGAGGACCCGCCGTCACCCACACAAGTATCGACACCAGCCTCTCCCCCAGCGCACGTGAGAGACTTATGCAAGCTGTAGGTCTGACCCAGCGGACTGTTCCGATAGAGGTTCTGACACCTGGCAGCCGCAACCAGCGGCAGTTTCAACTGAAAATAATATTGAACATTTTCATCTTAAGCAGTTCACTTTAGATGACAATTGTTTCTCGCAATAATATATTGAATCAAACACTTCTAATCAAAGAAAGCAAGCCGAGATGCCCCAGTGGTAAGAACGCGTGAATCTTAACCGATGATCGTGGGTTCAAACCCAGGCAAGCACCACCGAATTTTCATGTGCTTAATTTGTGATTATAATTCATGTCGTGTTTATGATGAAGGAAAACATCGTGAGGAAACCTACATGTGTCTAATTTCACTGAAATTCTGCCACATGTGTATTCCAAGAATAAGCTCCGAAACCTTCTCCTCAAAAAGGGAGAATAGGCCTTTAGCCCAGTAGTGGGACATTCACAGGCTGTTACGGTACGGTAATCAAAGATTATTTAAATCAGTCAAGCTGCACAGACTATTCGATGACGGCGTTTATCAAAGCGAATATTCATGAAGAAGAATATTGTGAACGAAAATCTATCATACGTCTCCATAAATATATTGTAATGAATTTTTCTTGATAGTTGAATACATCCAACTTGTAACAATAAACGTTGAGCTTAAAATAATTGGAATCTAATACAGCAGTACTTGGTATTGTTGTATTCCGGTTTGAAGGGTGAGTAAGCTAGTGTAATTACAGGCACAATGTACATATCATCTTAGTTCCCAAAATTAGTGGCGCATTGGCGATATAAGCGATGGGTAACATTAATTACAATGCCAATGTATATGGGTGTTACTGACCACTTACCATCAGGTGGTACATATGCTCATCCGCCTACCTCTACTATAAAAAAATATATATATCGGTATAACCTGATTTTTTTTTTACCTTTTTAAGAATTGAAGCATATTTTTCGCCATTTATGAAGTCTGTGCCCCAGCCCATGCTGAAGCATTCCGTTCCAGGGCTAGGCAGCTTCTGCTCCAAGCACGCCACCCCTATGTGAGGAGCTCCGTCCAAGTCAAACGGCTCCTTCAAGATTATCAACGCCACGTCGTTATGAGCGTGTTCTGTTTATTGTAGAAAAAGAAAACAATAAACATTTATGCATCATTAAGGTATTATAAATTGTTAGATTTTGTCACAAAATAATATATTATTGCATTACGCCAAATATATGTATGTAGCAATGTAATACGTCGTCCAATTTAAGTTATAAATATCCGTTTAAGTTACAGTGGTTCCAAAACTGTCCTAAATATCTTCAATAGTCCCCTAAATAGTGCGGCTTAAACCAGTATTTACTTTTTAAGTACATAGCGTAAGCCTATAATATTATTTAACAGATTTGTATACAATCATAAAGAATCATTATAGAATTATAAAGAATTATTTGTCGGGTGGGAACCGAGAGGGACTATTTTAAATTTTACTTTATTAAAAAAAAATTGACATTGAAATTGAGTTATCATTATAGATTGTACAAAATACTCCCAGTTATTGAATTATATTTAATTTACAGATTTTTATTGATGGGATAGATATGTCTTGATTTGTAAATACTCCTTGGTTTGAAGTTCTTTATAAAAAAATTAGAAAATGATTTTGTAATTTTGACATTGCCAGTTATGAACATATTGTAATTTCTATTTTAAAAAAAGGAGAGACATAATCATTGTCAGCTGGTCTTATTGACGATTATTTAAAGTTCCCGTTAATCCGAAGTTGTATTCTAGCCACGCAATTGGTTAAAAACTTTTTTCGATAACTTTCAAGGTTTTTGGAGTTTACATGAATGAATAGTTTTCCACAAACAGTTCTCAGTTATGTTAACCTAATAATATCCGTATGCCTTTACGCTTACGGTTCAATTTTGACTCCTTATGTAGTGTAGCATGCACGTGGTGTGTGGTAACTGTATTTTTAATATTTCTAAGTTGGCAACAAGTTCTTAAAAAGGCGGTAAAAAGAGTTGTAAACATGGATATAATAAATCGTTGCCGAGTTGGATATTTTGTTTTTTATTTATAATCAGTATCGTCCACGCGCCACCTCTGCTATTAAAATACAAGAAATCATTTTGGCTGTAGTGAAGCCAATAATCGCAGTCGACTTACCCCTTACAAAGTCATTATGTATAACGATACTCTTCACTTCTCTGTCTTGATGCTTATAGGATTCATCCTCTGTTTTTGTATCCCACTCACCAGCGCGGCACATCAACTAGAAAGAAATTATTGACTTAAAATGGAACGCCAGAAGACTGAGCTACTGTCAAAATATAATAATAATAATGTCCTCCAGACCGATTTCGGCTACTGCGCGGTACATATTATAGTGCATAAGTGTGTGCGCAAACACAGGTGCACTCTCTATTCCCTAACTCTCATAATCCGATGGGACAGCAATCCGACTCGACCGGAAAGAGCTCGGGCGCAGAATCAACGGCTTTACGTGCTTTCCGAGGCACGGGAGCGTACACACTTTTAACTTCCAGACCCCGGGCTGCTACTGAGGATTTTCTGATGGAAAAACCCAATAACTTTTTATAGGCTCAGGCTTATAAATTGAACCCAGGACCTCCGGGTCCGCGGCCTTATATCTAGCCACTAGACCAACGTAGCAGATATAATAATATTGATATGGAAGACATATGATTTATTTGGTGGAAAAATTTAACTTTTGAGTTTCTTGAGAACTCAATATTCCAAACCTGGTGCTTTTCAATCCAAAATGAAATCATTCATTTCAATATTAATCGGCTTTGTATATTTTGCGTAAGCATATCAATAACGTAATCACTTCTTCATATCGAATTCTGGACCTTAAAATCCACAACTATACTTGCTACCTACTAAACAAATAGCTATGGAATCGTGTCAGAAACAATTTTTATAAGCACACTTACGTCATTGTGACTAATTTCGTCCACTTTATGAGCTACAGTTAGCACGACAGATGGATCAATGAGGGTTCCACCACCGATGTATGCTTTATCAAAATTCTCCTTGGGTATGCCTTTTCTGTAACAATTTGTATATTAAAATTACACTATTTCACTAATTCTCTATAAAGTCTTACCTAAAAACTTATACCGGTATGGATCATCTCTTACTACCTTAAATAACGGAATCTGAGATGTCCACCTTAAAAGATGTCCACCTAAAAATGTAGATCTGATTACTGTACAACTCATGAAATGTACGACGTAACAGCATGCGAATGTCCCACTGCTGGGCTAAGGCCTCCTCTTCCTTTTTGAGGAGAAGGTTTGGAGTATTACACATGTAGCAGGATTTCAGTGAAATTAGACACATGCAGGTTTCCTCGCGATGTTCTCCTCCTTCCACCGTAAAGCACGAGATGAATTATAATCACAAATTAACGAAAAACCTATGATTACAAGACAGTTTTAGTATCCAATGCAGTTTTAATAATTCGTCATACGAAGGTCTTCATATACTTAATACGACAGTGCCATCCAAACCAGCCTAGAAATCCACAATCCCACCAAGATCAGTTGACAATAATAAGAGAAAGCCTAAATAATTGATAATACACAAACACAAAAATTGTAATCCTGAAACTGATCGTGGTGCTGCCTGATAAAAACTCGCAGACAGATCAAATTTTATGCAATAGTTAGATACACTAAATGCACAGACAACACGTCAGCTATATAAAAACCTATATAAAAATCTATATTAAAAATGCGATGTTTCTTTTAGTATAAACTGTTAATTTGTTCAATTATGTGTAAATGTTAATTTACTTACTACCTTTTGTTTCTGTTTTTGTTTTTGTTCTTAATTTAAATATTAGAAATATTTATATTTTCTGTTTTTATTTTATTTTTGTTTTGTATATTTCGTTATTGTGTTTGGGAATGGTGTGTTTTCCTGTAATTGGTTGTGCATAAAGTTAGTTTTAATAATGTAAAAAGTGTTTTAAATGGGTGTTATGTTAACTGTTTGACATCCAAATAAATAAATAAATAACTACAAAGAAAAAAAACTACAGTTTACTTCATCAGGACAATCATCCATGGGAAGTCCCCATAATCCGCGTATCCATATTTATCACTCAGTTCTCGAAGGACGTTCGCCCCAGGGTTGCTGTATCCACATCCACGTTTTTTCTCCACTTTCGGTTTCCTTGGTTCGGTCCTTATTTTATCTTCAGGGCAGCAAGTCTGTAGGTATGTGCATCCATCTTCGACCAATTCTCTGTAAGAAAAGTGTGTTACCAATTGCTTTTAGGATTATTTCTTCTCTGGTTAATCGTCATAATTTCTGATTAGTCATCATGTATTTTATTAAGTCTTTAATATTCTGTTATTGTTTTTTATTTCAATTCTAAATATGAAATATGCAAGTGTAGATATTCCCTCACTCGCAATTCAATGGGACGGAGTATACAGTTGTTCGGATTTTGATAAATCCTTTCTTACCTGTAGGTAAATGACGTCGCCGGATCCAGTGGGGGTGCTTTCTCTTCGCAGCGTGATTTCTTCACACACCTTGCAACATCGCCGTTTTCGTGATCACATAATTTAACTGAAATTATTATTATTACCTCAATACAGATTTATTCATTTAGTAACAATTTCGATATTTCACGTCGCCAACACGCCACCAACATCGGGAACAAAGATGTTATGTCCCTTGTGCCTGTAATTACACTGGTTCACTCACCCTTCAAACCGGAACACAACAATAACAAGTACTGCTGTTTTGCGGTAGAATATCTGATGAGTGGGTTGTACCTACCCAGACGAGTTGCACAAAGCTCTACCACCAGTAAATACCTAAACCAACTAAACTTACAATTTTCTAGAACGATTGATCTAGTGCTATTATTTGCACTTGCATCGAAATATGTTATTAATATTTTTTCCATTTCTGAAACGTCCAAGTTAGCTGCAGTTGGGTTCAGAATCAACCAGCCGCAGACGTGAACCAAATGAATCCTGAAATACAAAAGTGACATAACAATTTTGCAGAATTCATAAAAAGTGCTTAGTATTTTATAAAGAGGTAAAGTTTGTGAGTTTGTGATGTTGTACGGGGTAATCTCTAGATCTACTGAACCGATTTTAATAATTCTTTTACCAATAGATAGCCACATTATTTGTGAGTGTTATGGGCTATATATTAATCCGAAAAATGAAAAGACTCTTTTGTGGTAGTCGAATTTCCAAAGAACGAACGCTGCCTTAACGATGAGAGATATAGTTCTAGAAAAAAAGTTGTAGAGCCTGATAATGCCTAGAAAAAAGTGAGCGACAGCATGTATCTCATTTTTATATTTAAGACGCAAATAATAGTTTTTTTATATTAAAAAAATAATTTAAATCGTTAGGTCATGTTTATTGATCATATTATCAACAATTATAGGTTCTTATCAAATTAAAACTGTTTACCGCCCAACGAAATGGGTATGGGTCAGCTAGCTATATAGTATAATATTTATAAGTTTGAAAGAAAAATCCACACCCGGAGTCAAGAGGAGTCTGAAGCACGTGGAACCGTTAGCCCACCGCCTGAACGCTGTCCGGTCGCGTCGCATTGCCGTCCCATCGGATTATGAGACTGAGGGTATAGAGAGTGCACCTGTGTTTTGCGCACACACATGTGCACTATAATATACCTTGCACAGTTGGCTTATCTCTGTAGATGGTTCTTACTGAGAGATTAGCTCTATGTTAACAGGAGGGATGGTTCTTTTCCGCCCAGAGGATCGGAATTGCGATTCAAAGGAGAAATGTTGCTAGCATTGTCGCCATTCCACGCGATCACGATTTGTACAGTGGACGCGCGTTAACGAGCGTTACATGTGAACTTAGCCTAAATAATGTCCAGACCGATTTCGGCGACGGCGGCCACAGAGATTGGTAAATACTTCTTATGTGTTTTTTTTTTTTTTTTTTTTATATATTTGCCGGGTGGGCAAATGACTCTACTCCACCTGATGTTAAGTGGTAGTAGAGTCCAAACGCGAGGACGGCCAGTACAGTCTGGAAGAAGATTCTGCACTAGCCGCCCTCTCCTTGCCGGCCCGCAAGATGCCTCTTCACGCCTCGTAAAGAGACGTGAAGCGAGCGACGTATTGCCACGATAGGGATGGGCAAAGTGTGGAGGCGTGTTTCCCCCGGCATTGGTTCAGCCGTCGTCTCCACTGGACCAACACCCATCGCGGCAATGCTCGCTCGGGCACTGGCTGTACGCTGGCTGACCTCGAAACGCGGCTGCAAGCCACTTCACGAGATTTTCACCATGCGTACGGTGGTAACAAGCCAGGCGGATGTTTATCATCCTACCACCAGATGATATCCCTTAGTCGCCTCTTACGACACCCATGGGAAAGGGGCAGTGAAATGTATTCTTTCTCCGTCACTGCACGGATAAATATTATATGTATAATTATATATATATATAATATTGTATCTGAGATCAGTCTCAACCAAATGTGATATCAAATCCGGGCAAGAATCATTACATTTTCAGATATGTTTTCAAGCAAAGATAAACATTACACGAACAATCTCATCACCCAAAATGAAGCGAATCTGGTCAACTTAATTCCAAAAAAGCGTAAAATGATAACACGAACGATTTTAGAAGTTAAAAAATTATAATATCTTAATTAAATCTAAATACTTTTTAAACTTACCACATATTTATTATTGCTAATTATAAAAGCAAAAAACGGGTCGTCCCGTTGACGAACCGGATCGATGACTGCTTGTTCAGGAGAAAAATCTTTACATTTATCACAGCACTAGCACAGCATAGTGATGTAGCACTGTTGCTATCGATATCGATACTATTGCCAAAAATACGCAACTATCGTTTTATATCATCTTATGTCATTTATAGTTTTTATGGTAATGGAATTACGCTTTCTGGGCGTCCGTTTGAGTAGATAATTCAATAATTAGTATTGTTTCGGTTCCTCACGATTCCTTCTTCCACCAATGGATGGAGTGGTTCATGACAGAACAACATGCAGACTGAGAGTTTTCGACGTGCACCTCGTAAAACAATAGAATAATATATATTATGTAGAGCCTTATTGTACTTTTGCGAAGTTGGGATATGTAGTTAGTATATAAAAAAACTTAAAGCTACACAAGCCCTACTGGTGGTAGGGCTTTGTGCAAGACCGTCTGGATACCACCCACTCATCAGATATTCTACCGGAAAACAGCAGTATTGTTGTTGCTGTGTTCCGGTTTGAAGGGTCAGTGAGCCAGTGTCATTATAGGCACAAGGGACATAACATCTTAGTTCCCAAGGTTAGTGGCGCATTGGCGATGTAAGCGATGGTTAACATTTCTTACAATGACAATGTCTATGGGTACTGGTAACCACTTACTATCATATGGACCACCCATATGCTCGTCTGCCTACCTATACTATAAAAAAAGGACTTTTGTCAGTAAACGAATTTATTTTATCGCACTCCAAGGCAGATTCCAACCGTGTTTTCATCGATATATGGCTTTTCTTTTTTATCAATAAAACCCCTCACTATTTCATAAAATACACTGAGGTCAAAATAATATGATAAAATGAGACAAGGAAAACAAAGTTTATGTACTCGTTCGTAATCTTAGTATATAATTAGTCATTACTGTATGTAACCTTTATATACAGCGGATAAGGCTTTCGCGCTTTTACATAACGTATGAGATTTTGAAATTTATCATTTCGAAGGAAACCGTGGTATATATAAGTATATAACAGACGCGAAATTACCAAGACGGTAGAGGTAACAGACGTTGCGTTCCGGTTTAAATGGTAAGTGAGCCAGTGTAAATATAGACACAAGAACATAACATCATAGTTCCCAAGGTTGGGTACAATATCAATGGGCAGTGGTGGCCACATAACATCAGAACCATTTGCCCATCTGCCTATACTCTTACATAAAAATGTGACTTCCCAATTTAATGTCAATAAACACAAATTAAGCACATAAAAATTCAGCGGCGCTTAACCGGATTTGAACCTACGATCATTGGCTTTAAACTTCGCTTTCTCTCTAAGCTATCTCGGGTCTGAAAACCGAATACAATTATCCCTATTAAACCGAAACAAGCCATACAGTATTGCACAGCATCAACCAGCTCCAGGACTGTACCAAACTAATCCTGCAATACTAATAGGACTTACAATTACGTATCTAAGACACGTACGAAACGATTTGCTTCCTCGTTTCTGATACGCACCGCTAAGGTCTGGAATACCTTCAAGTCAAGAGTGAATAGGCATCTTCTAGGCAAGCACGCTCCACTTTAGACTGTAACTTCACTTTCCATCAGGTGTGATAACAGTCAAGCGCTAGCCTATACATTTAAAAAATAAGGATTAGGCACGGTCAACTGTTAAGTATATATTCTCTTATAAACGCCATCAGCCGCTTACAGCGTCACACCGAGTCACAATTTTATCTTTAATATATTCTTACAGACCAGATGTGATAATGATATATTTTAAAAAGGTACATTTTTTTATATATATTTGCCGGGAGGGCAAATGACTCTACTCTACCTGATGGTAAGTGGTAGTAGAGTCTAAACGCGACGGCGGCCAGTACAGTCGGGAAGAAGGTTGTGCACTAGCCGCCTTCGCCTTGCCGGCCCGCAAGATGCCTCTTCATGCCTCGTTTGAAGGAACCCGGGTTGTAAGAGGAGGGGAAAACGTGAGCTGGTAAGGAATTCAATTTTTTGGAAGTGCGACAGAGAAAGGAATTGCCAAATTTCTTTAACGCGATGGATATGATGTCACAGTTAGGGGGTGACATCGAGAGCCAGCATGCGTAGACTTAAGAAGGAAAAAAAAGTACTTGAATTTTTAATTTAAAATAAACAAAATACTATCTATTACAAGAATACTATAACTAATATACAAGAATCGTAATAGCATGTCCCCAAGTCGGTTGTGTTGACAACTTCACGGACTTCTCGGGTGATTAATGAAGTGAGTGCATACATAGTACTAGTTTTATAAATGCGAAAGCGTATTTGTTTATTTATTATCCTTTCACGTATTAATAACTCAAGTTATAATCATTTAATATTTCATACATTATTATATTTATTAAGTGTTTTGTGGGTCAAATAAACAGATTAAAAAACAATTGGAATTTCCAACACCGTGTTTTGTTTAACGTTATTGATAAAACTAAGTATGATATTAAAACAAGATGTTGTAAGAGAAATAGTTCAGTGGATAAAACACATGGATCTGAAACTAAAGTCGCGAGTTCGAGAGAACACCAATTTTATAAATTCTGTTTTTAATTTGTGGTTATGTGTAGAGCTGCTTGGATTTTTATAAGTTTTTTTTCAATGACTTATCTATGATAATCTTATAAATGCAAAAACTTTATCTGTCCGTCACGCGTTCTCGGCTAAACCATTGAACAGGATTTAATGCAATTTGCTATGTAGCGAACCCCCTAAGGACATACCTAACACCAGTTCCTACCCCCTAAAACGCGGGCGTAAACTAATTCTATATAATTTCAATTAGTAACCAGCCCTCTAGTACTATCTTTTTTTCGATATCTGTGGCACGCATAGTGAAATAGTGTAGCTTTATTTTTTTATATGTATTACTTTTATTGACTGAAACGAATTATATGAGCCAAATAAATAAATCCATAAAATGAATATCGATTTAAGATCCAGAAGTGAAACTGGTTTAAAAATAAATCGAATTGGTCTTTTTAAAAAATAGAAAATCATATCATATAAATAGATGTAAGTAACTCTCTCAATTGCTCTTAAAATTACAAATAACACAATTGAACTCGTTCAACAAATCACAAATCGCGCCAATAATGAATTAATTACTTTAGCTTTATGTCCATTAACAAAATGTCGGTTTTTAATTTAGCGCCTTTTTTGACAAAGCTTTTATATATTTTTTATAGAATATGTAGGCGGACGAGCAAATATCTTGGTATTTAAAGAATATCTTGACATTGGAACTAAGATGTTATGTCCCATGTGCCTCTTATTACCCCGGCTCACTCACCCTTCAAACCGGAACACAACAATAAGTACTGCCGTTTTGCGGTAGAATATCTGATGAGTGGGTGGTACCTACCCGGACGAGCTTGCACATAACCCTACCACCAGTAAATCTAGAAACCTCTATAATTTATTCAAGATCTCCTACCTATATAACTCTATACAAGCTATACCTTCGAGATTCTCGACCAAAGGAAGTATTTAGGAATTTGTTGTGTTAAGGAAATATTTAGGAATAATAATAATTATTCACTATTTTGTTTAAATTCAAACACCATCACATTGTTTTTAAGTGATCGTATGTTATGGGAAATACAAATACCACAAAGAGGTAGGTATAATCGATAAGCTGAAGGCTGGCCTCTTGTATATCAAATTGGAATTTACGTTATTTATATAAAATAATAATAATAATATCCTGGGATATGATTCACACACGGCCATCTGATCCCAAACTGAGCAGAGCTCGTACTATGGAAACCAGACAACTGATACTACTTTATACATATACTACTTTTCTTTTGTAAATACATACTTACGGCCAGTATACGATTAAGTTAACTTTGCCGTTGAATGAATTCAGTAATAAAAAAAGTATCAAAATCGCTCAAACCAAATGTAGACGAATGTAGATTGGAAATAAATGTACACAATAAAACACATTTTTAGTTGTTATTTTTTTTTAATTTACTAATTATCCGTTGACTGTCAGCCTGACAGTTTATTAACTGTAAATAATAATTTTTATATGACAACACAATATATAAAAATGTCAGGAGTGCAGAGGTCCGGATAATGTGATTTGTTAAGAATTTTAAACTTAGAAAATTTATTGATTAATTTAGATTTACTTTTATAATTTTAAGCGTGTTAGTTAAGGACTTAGAATAATTTATTAAAAAACGAAGGAACGGGGAACCTATGCCCGATTTCCAAAAAAGTTGATTAATTTCAAAACACTTGTAAAATTTTAGACATGATTTGAAAAAAAAAATTAATATTTACTACTTTTATTTTAAATTATCTTACTTCATAATTTGGATTTTTTAAAAATGGAAGGTTTAATAAATGTTTTAAAAGATTCGTAAAATGTAATAAAGAAAGGTCTAATTAACTTTAAAAAATGTAGTAAAGATAGACTAACAGTAGAATATATTGAAACCAAGCAAGAATTGTTAGAAATGGATTGGTCTATATTTAAAGATAATAATACTAAATTATATGAAAGATTTAAATTGGAGGACACAGAACAAATGGTAGGTGATATTTATGATGATGTTGAGAATACTTATATAGTTTATAAAAGTCTTATGAAAACAACCCTTAACAAAATCTGTTCGATAAAGGGATCAGTACAAAGTGAAAACACCTCAGGTATGTCGAAGCCAATTAATTCTTTCGTTAAGCTACCAAAGATAGCCATCCCTATATTTTCTGGTAAATACGGGGAATGGACAACATTTCACGAAATGATTCATTAGATAATGTACAAAAAATGCATTATTTGAAAAGTCACCTTTCTGGTGAAGCTCAACAGCTCATTCGCCACACTCCAATAACTTCTGCTAATTATAGTGAGTGCTGGGCTCAGTTAGAAAAAAGATATATAAACAAGAAATATCTGGCTAATTGTATTTTAAAAAGATGCAAATGACTCTACTGCATGACCGCAGTAAAAAAAGATTTTTAAAAAGATTGTTTGGTCAAAAACGAATAAATGACGAGTCAGCTTCATCGTTGAAAGAATTATTAGATACCACGTGTGATTGTTTACATGCACTTAGAAAATATAGAGATATAGCTGAAAAAAGATTTAGTTCATTAGAAAAAAGGATTAGGAAATAATAAAGAAGTAAAAGAAAAGTACGTAGAGGTAATACAAGAATATTTATCACTAGGACACATGAGACCAGTAGCAAAAGATGATATGAAGAAAGATAAAGCTATTTACTTACCTCATCATGCGGTTGTACGCGACGATAAAAGTACTACAAAAGTTCGAGTAGTTTTTAATGCATCTCAGAAGTTACAGTAATGGAGTTTCTTTAAATGATAATCTTATGGCAGGACCGAAATTGCAAGCTGACTTAAGGCACACCATATTAAGATGGCGATTATATCCCTAGCACTGGTAGCAGATATAATTAAAATGTATCGTCAAGTCAGAATTGCTGAAGGAGATGCAATCTTCCAACGCATAATTTGGCGTGATTGTCCGAAAACAGAAATTGTTGACTATGAACTAACGACAGTCACCTTTGGTACAGCTGTCGATGAAGGAGACAACTATCCACTTGCAAAAGATAAAGTACTCAATTGTTTCTATATGGATGATCTTATGATAGGGTGTTACGAAGTGGATCAAGGATTAGAAATATATAATACACAAATAACAGATTTATTAGGTAAAGGTGGATTTAAATTGCAAAAATGGAATTCTAATAATCAGGAATTAATAGAAGGAATTAAGGAAATGGAGAATGAGAAAGATCAAGGACAATTATATTTAAATCAAAAAAAGAACAAACAAGGACATCATTTATAAGGACAACATAGACAAGGTTAAAGAAATAACACATGAAGAAGTAAAAGAAGTAGAAATCAAGATAGATAGTACAATAAAAATATTAGGACTTACCTGGAAGCGCAGCCAAGACACCTTCCAGTACTTACTTAATCTTCCGCCACTGACGACTGCACCTGCAACTAAAAGATCAATTATTTCTAATATAGCACGGCTATTTGATCCTTTGGGTTGGATAGCACCAAGTATAGTATTAGCAATGGTATTCATATAAAAGTTATGGCTGACCGGCGTTAGTTGGAATGAAGAGCTAACAAGGAGTTAGTGAAGGAGTGGATTGACTTTCGAGAGCAACTGTCACTACTTACCGACGTACGAATACCTCGTTGGATAGGCACAAGATTGAATCAGAAGCTGGAACTGCATGGATTTAGTGACGCTTCGAAGACAGCTTACTCAGCCGTGATTTATTTGAGGACCATTGACCTTGAAGGTAAAATACACGTGACACTTATTGTTGCAAAAACCAGAGTAGCTCCTGTAAAACAAATTAGTATTCCACGGCTAGAGTTGTGTGGAGCAGTTCTTCTGTCACAACTTCTGATCGAAACAGCTAATGTCTTGAGTATTCCTAAAGATCAAATTAAAGCATGGACTGATTCCACAGTGGTACTAGCCTGGATAAACGACCACCCAAGTAGATGGAAGACGTTTGTAGCTAATCGAACATCTGAAATACTAACGAACATGAAAGCATCTCAATGGTTTCATGTTTCGACAAAGGATAACCCCGCAGACTGTGCATGTAGGGAAATACCGCTGAGATCACTTCTCACCTGTGATTTATGGTTTTCAGGATCATCATTCCTGAAAAAGGACAATATATCCTATAACAGACCAAATAATTTAGACAAATTAAACTTGGATTTAGAAGAGTGCGTTAAATCTTATGTAACGGTCGTTCCAAATAATTCAATTTTCGAAAGGTATTCTACATTAAGAAGGTTAATTAAAGTTGTTGCATATTGTAAAAAGAACAAAATATATCGTGGAATGTACAACAAAACTGGAATTAATATCAATTCAACCATCTATAGCAGAGCACTTAGAATCGAATGGTACGGAATGGCACTTCATTCCTCCGCACAGTCCCAATTTCGGCGGACTGTGGGAAGCAGGGGTGAAATCCACAAAATTTCACCTAAAAAGAGTCATAGGTGATTCGACCCTTACATTTGAGGAAATGACCACGCTTCTGACCCAAGTGGAAGCTTGTTTGAATTCGCAACCCATGAGTGTTATTCATGTCGGTGATCCTGGTGAAGCATTACCTTTAACACCTGGACAATTCCTAATTGGCGAACCGTTACTGAATGTACCAGATAATAAATTTGAAAGTTCAAGGTTGAATCATTTATCACGTTGGCAATTTGTTCAGAGAATGGTTCAATCGTTTTGGAAACGTTGGTCAAACGAATACCCCTCTAATTTGATGAACCGGTATAAACGGTCTTGTCAAGTTCCTGAACCAGCAGTTGGTGACATAGTCCTGGAAGATAATTTACCTGCAAGTCGATGGTTGTTAGGTCGTATATTACATAAACATCCTGGTAGTGATAATATTAGCCGTGTACTCATAATACGCACTAATTTCAATACAATTAAAAGACCAACGTCTAAAATTTGCATTTTACCAATTACCGAACAAAAGAATGAAGAAATTTTGTTTGTGTGATTAGATCATACTATATTGTTTTAGTTTTAGTTCAACTTTTGTATTATTATTGTTATGTTTTTCATTATTCTTAGGACAAATGTAATTGTATTAGATAGGGAGACCAAATAATATTTACTATTGCTAAATGTTATTACTTTAAATGTACCTAGCATAAGTATAGATTTATTTTATGTTATAATTGTTATTTAATTTAAGGTATTTAGTATTTTTAAGTTATTATTGTTCAGTTTTAAGTTTAGTTCATACCAGTATATTATTGTATTCAACAAAATATTCGGTTAATTTTATCTGGTTTCCTATTATATGTGTACAACTTTTAATTAAACTCGGAAAGGACATTCCTTCAGTAACGTCCTTTGTGGGCGTATGTTCAAGATCAAATGACATTATGCCAAATAATTATTTAGTTTATCATTTCGTCAATAGATGGCGTTAGATGTATTTTACATCGCACTATAGGAATGTTTTTTCTAAAGTACAATACAATTTTTTGTAATTTCATAAAGTGAGAACGATTACACTATCTGACCAGCAGTACATACTCGGTGGTTTTACTTTGAAGTCTCACAGTACCAATACTACCGGGTAACCCTAACAGCATTGCTTAACAAATCACATTATCCGGACCTCTGCACTCCTGACATTTTTTATATATTGTGTTGTCATATAAAAAATATTTTTTTTATATTGTAACAACATAACAGGGCTTTATTAATAAATAATTATCCGTTGACTGTCAGCCTGACAGTTTATTAACTGTATATAATAATTAATAAAATAAAAAACTTAATTAAAAATGTGTTTTATTGTGTACATTTATTTCCAATCTACATTCGTCTACATTTTGTTTAAGCGATTTGAAACTTTTTTTATTACTGAATTCATTCAATGGCAAAGTTAACTTAATCGTATACTGGCCGTAAGTATGTATTTACAAAAGAAAAGTAGTATATGTAGTATATCAGTTGTCTGGTTTCCATAGTACGAGCTCTGCTCAGTTTGGGATCAGATGGCCGTGTGTGAATTATATCCCAGGATATTATTATTATTATTTTATATAAATAACGTAAATTCCAATTTGATATACAAGAGGCCAGCCTTCAGCTTATCGATTATACCTACCTCTTTGTGGTATTTGAATTTCCCATAACATACGATCACTTAAAAACAATGTGATGGTGTTTGAATTTAAACAAAATAGTGAATAATTATTATTATTCCTAAATATTTCCTTAACAAAACAAATTCCTAAATACTTCCTTTGGTCGAGAATCTTGAAGGTATAGCTTATATAGAGATATATAGGTAGGAGATCTTGAATAATTTATAGAGGTTTCTAGATTTACTGGTGGTAGGGTTATGTGCAAGCTCGTCCGGGTAGGTACCACCCACTCATCAGATATTCTACCGCAAAACGGCAGTACTTATTGTTGTGTTCCGGTTTGAAGGCTGAGTGAGCCGGGGTAATAACAGGCACATGGGACATAACATCTTAGTTCCAATGTCAAGATATTCATTAAATACCAAGATATTTGCTCGTCCGCCTACATATTCTATAAAAATATATAAAAGCTTTGTCAAAAAAGGCGCTAAATTAAAAACCGACATTTTGTTAATGGACAGAAAGCTAAAGTAATTAATTCATTATTGGCGCGATTTGTGATCTGTTGAACGAGTTCAATTGTGTTATTTGTATTTTTAAGAGCAATTGAGAGAGTTACTTACATCTATTTATATGATATGATTTTCTATTTTTTTAAAAGACCAATTCGATTTATTTTTAAACCAGTTTCACTTCTGGATCTTAAATCGATATTCATTTTATGGATTTATTTATTTGGCTCATATAATTCGTTTCAGTCAATAAAAGTAATACATATACAAAAATAAAGCTACACTATTTCACTATGGGTGCCACAGATATCGAAAAAAAGATAGTACTAGAGGGCTGGTTACTAATTGAAATTATATAGAATTAGTTTACGCCCGCGTTTTAGGGGGTAGGAACTGGTGTTAGGTATGTCCTTAGGGGGTTCGCTACATAGCAAATTGCATTAAATCCTGTTCAATGGTTTAGCCGAGAACGCGTGACGGACAGATAGAGTTTTTGCATTTATAAGATTATCATAGATAAGTCATTGAAAAAAAACTTATAAAAATTCAAGCAGCTCTACACATAACCACAAATAAAGAACAGAATTTATAAAATTGGTGTTCTCTCGAACTGAAATACGGGGAGTATTTACCAGAAAATATAGGGATGGCGATCTTTGGTAGCTTAACGAAAACTGGCTTCGACATACCTGAGGTGTTTTCACTTTGTACTGATCCCTTTATCGAACAGATTTTGTTAAGGGTTGTTTTCATAAGACTTTTATAAACTATATAAGTATTCTCAACATCATCATAAATATCACCTACCATTTGTTCTATGTCCTCCAATTTAAATCTTTCATATAATTTAGTATTATTATCTTTAAATATAGACCAATCCATTTCTAACAATTCTTGCTTGGTTTCAATATATTCTACTGTTAGTCTGTCTTTACTACATTTTTTAAAGTTAATTAGACCTTTCTTTATTACATTTTACGAATCTTTTAAAAGATTTATTAAACCTTCCATTTTTAAAATATCCAAATTATGAAGTAAGATAATTTAAAATAAAAGTAGTAAATATTAATTTTTTTTTCAAATCATGTCTAAAATTTTACAAGTGTTTTGAAATTAATCAACTTTTTTGGAAATCGGGCATAGGTTCCCCGTTCCTTCGTTTTTTTATAAATTATTCTAAGTCCTTAACTAACACGCTTAAAATTATAAAAGTAAATCTAAATTAATCAATAAATTTTCTAAGTTTAAAATTCTTAACAAATCACATTACCCGGACCTCTGCACTCCTGACATTTTTATATATTGTGTTGTCATATAAAAATTATTATTTACAGTTAATAAACTGTCAGGCTGACAGTCAACGGATAATTAATAAATTAAAAAAAAAATAACAACTAAAAATGTGTTTTATTGTGTACATTTATTTCCAATCTACATTCGTCTACATTTGGTTTGAGCGATTTTGATACTTTTTTTATTACTGAATTCATTCAACGGCAAAGTTAACTTAATCGTATACTGGCCGTAAGTATGTATTTACAAAAGAAAAGTAGTATATGTAGTATATCAGTTGTCTGGTTTCCATAGTACGAGCTCTGCTCAGTTTGGGATCAGATGGCCGTGTGTGAATCATATCCCAGGGTATTATTATTATTATTTTATATAAATAACGTAAATTCCAATTTGATAAACAAGAGGCCGGCCTTTAGCTTATCGATTATACCTACCTCTTTGGGATATCGTACTTGGAGTTTCCATAGAATACGATCACTTAAAAACAACGTGATGGTGTTTGAATTTAAACAAAATAGTGACTAATAATTATTATTCCTAAATATTTCCTTAACAAAACAAATTCCTAAATATTTCCTTTGGTCGAGAATCTCGAAGGTATAGCTTATATAGAGATATATAGGTAGGAGATCTTGAATAAATTATAGAGGTTTCTAGATTTACTGGTGGTAGGGTTATGTGCAAGCTCGTCCGGGTAGGTACCACCCACTCATCAGATATTCTACCGCAAAACGGCAGTACTTATTGTTGTGTTCCGGTTTGAAGGGTGAGTGAGCCGGGGTAATAACAGGCACATGGGACATAACATCTTAGTTCCAATGTCAAGATATTCTTTAAATACCAAGATATTTGCTCGTCCGCCTACATATTCTATAAAAAATATACAAAAGCTTTGTCAAAAAAGGCGCTAAATTAAAAACCGACATTTTGTTAATGGACAGAAAGCTAAAGTAATTAATTCATTATTGGCGCGATTTGTGATCTGTTGAACGAGTTCAATTGTGTTATTTGTATTTTTAAGAGCAATTGAGAGTGTTACTTACATCTATTTATATGATATGATTTTCTATTTTTTAAAAAGACCAATTCGATTTATTTTTAAACCAGTTTCACTTCTGGATCTTAAATCTATATTCATTTTATGGATTTATTTATTTGGCTCATATAATTCGTTTCAGTCAATAAAAGTAATACATATACAAAAATAAAGCTACACTATTTCACTATGGGTGCCACAGATATCGAAAAAAAGATAGTACTAGAGGGCTGGTTACTAATTGAAATTATATAGAATTAGTTTACGCCCGCGTTTTAGGGGGTAGGAACTGGTGTTAGGTATGTCCTTAGGGGGTTCGCTACATAGCAAATTGCATTAAATCCTGTTCAATGGTTTAGCCGAGAACGCGTGACGGACAGATAGAGTTTTTGCATTTATAAGATTATCATAGATAAGTCATTGAAAAAAAACTTATAAAAATTCAAGCAGCTCTACACATAACCACAAATAAAGAACAGAATTTATAAAATTGGTGTTCTCTCGAACTCGCGACTTTAGTTTCAGATCCATGTGTTTTATCCACTGAACTATTTCTCTTACAACATCTTGCTTTAATATCATACTTAGTTTTATCAATAACGTTAAACAAAACACGATGTTGGAAATTCCAATTGTTTTTTAATCTGTTTATTTGACCCACAAAACACTTAATAAATATAATAATGTATGAAAAATTAAATGATTATAACTTGAGTTATTAATACGTGAAAGGATAATAAATAAACAAATACGCTTTCGCATTTATAAAACTAGTACTATGTATGCACTCACTTCATTAATCACCCGAGAAGTCCGTGAAGTTGTCAACACAACCGACTTGGTGACATGCTATTATGATTCTTGTATATTAGTTATAATATTCTTGTAATAGATAGTATTTTGTTTATTTAAAATTAAAAATTCAAGTACTTTTTTTTCCTTCTTAAGTCTACGCGTGCTGGCTCTCGATGTCACCCCTTAACTGTGACATCATATCCATCGCGTTAAAGAAATTTGGCAATTCCTTTCTCTGTCGCACTTCCAAAAAATTGAATTCCTTACCAGCTCACGTTTTCCCCTCCTCTTACAACTCGGGTTCCTTCAAACGAGGCATGAAGAGGCATCTTGTGGGCCGGCAAGGCGAAGGCGGCTAGTGCAGAACCTTCTTCCCGACTATACTGGCCGCCGTCGCGTTTAGACTCTACTACCACTTACCATCAGGTAGAGTAGAGTCATTTGCCCTCCCGGCAAATATATATAAAAAAATGTACCTTTTTAAAATATATCATTATCACATCTGGTCTGTAAGAATATATTAAAGATAAAATTGTGACTCGATGTGACGCTGTAAGCGGCTGATGGCATTTATAAGAGAATATATACTTAACAGTTGACCGTGCCTAATCCTTATTTTTTAAATGTATAGGCTAGCGCTTGACTGTTATCACACCTGATGGAAAGTGAAGTTACAGTCTAAAGTGGAGCGTGCTTGCCTAGAAGATGCCTATTCACTCTTGACTTGAAGGTATATTGTAGGTGGTGGGAAAAACTGAGATCGGAAGGGTATTCCAGACCTTAGCGGTGCGTATCAGAAACGAGGAAGCAAATCGTTTCGTACGTGTCTTAGATACGTAATTGTAAGTCCTATTAGTATTGCAGGATTAGTTTGGTACAGACCTGGAGCTGGTTGATGCTGTGCAATACTGTATGGCTTGTTTCGGTTTAATAGGGATAATTGTATTCGGTTTTCAGAGCCGAGATAGCTTAGAGAGAAAGCGAAATTTAAAGCCGATGATCGTAGGTTCAAATCCGGTTAAACGCCTCTGAATTTTTATGTGCTTAATTTGTGTTTATTGACATTAAATTGGGACAAAAAACTCTTACATTTTTATGTTATAGGCAGATGGGCAAATGGTTCTGATGTTATGTGGCCATCACTGCCCATTGATATTGTACCCAACCTTGGGAACTATGATGTTATGTTCTTGTGTCTATATTTACACTGGCTGACTTACCATTTAAACCGGAACGCAACGTCTGTTACCTCTACCGTCTTGGTAATTTCGCGTCTCTTATATACTTATATATACCACGGTTTCCTTCGAAATGATAAATTTCAAAATCTCATACGTTATGTAAAAGCGCGAAAGCCTTATCCGCTGTATATAAAGGTTACATACAGTAATGACTAATTATATACTAAGATTACGAACGAGTACATAAACTTTGTTTTCCTTGTCTCGTTTTATCATATTATTTTGACCTCAGTGTATTTTATAAAATAGTGAGGGTTTTATCGATAAACCATATATCGATGAAAACACGGAATCATGATATGTACGGTTCTTAGTGCGATACAATAAATTCGTTTAGTGACAAAAGTCCTTTTTTATAGTATAGGTTGGTGGACGAGCATATGGACCACCTGATGGTAAGTGGTCATTTAGATGTTATGTCCCTTGTGCCTGTAATTACACTGGCTCACTCACCCTTCAAACCGGAATACAGCAATAACAAGTACTGCTATTTTGCGGTAGAATATCTGATGAGTGGGTGGTAACCTGACGGGCTTGCACAAAGCCCTACCACCAGTAGGAGTTGTGTAGCTTTTAGTTTTTTTATATACTAACTACATATCCCAACTTCGCAAAAGTACAATAAGGCTCTACATAATATATATTATTCTATTGGTTTACGAGGTGCACGTCGAAAACTCTCAGTCTGCATGTTGTTCTGTCATGAACCACTCCATCCATTGGTGGAAGAAGGAATCGTGAGGAACAAATGCACATCTACTAAAATCAAACAGCCAGCCAGCGTGGTGGAGTTCGTCCTGACTGTCATACAGCAGTTTGACAGTGTGTTTGTGCAGCAGTGTGACAACTTCTGAACTTAGCATCTGCTTGCGTCTTCATCCGCGTGGAATGTATATACACTGGCTCACTCACCCTTCAAACCGAAACGATACTAATTATTGATGTCGCTCTACAATATTTGATGAGTGGGTATCTACTCAAACGGACACCCAGAAAGCGTAATTCCATTACCATAAAAACTATAAATGACATAAGATGATATAAAACGATAGTTGCGTATTTTTGGCAATAGTATCGATATCGATAGCAACAGTGCTACATCACTATGCTGTGCTAGTGCTGTGATAAATGTAAAGATTTTTCTCCTGAACAAGCAGTCATCGATCCGGTTCGTCAACGAGACGACCCGTTTTTTGCTTTTATAATTAGCAATAATAAATATGTGGTAAGTTTAAAAAGTATTTAGATTTAATTAAGATATTATAATTTTTTAACTTCTAAAATCGTTCGTGTTATCATTTTACGCTTTTTTGGAGTTAAGTTGACCAGATTCGCTTCATTTTAGATTGATGAGATTGTTCGTGTAATGTTTATCTTTGCTTGAAAACATATCTGAAAATGTAATGATTCTTGCCCGGATTTGATATCACATTTGGTTGAGACTGATCTCAGATACAATATTATATATATAATTATACACATAAGAAGTATTTCCCAATCTCTTGAGATTGGCCGCCGTCGCCGAAATCGGTCTGGACATTATTTAGGCTAAGTTCACATGTAACGCTCGTTAACGCGAGTCCACTGTACAAATCGTGATCGCGTGGAATGGCGACAGTGCTAGCAACATTTCTCCTTTGAATCGCAATTCCGATCCTCTGGGCGGAAAAGAACCATCCCTCCTGTTAACATAGAGCTAATCTCTCAGTAAGAACCATCTACAGAGATAAGCCAACTGTGCAAGGCATATTATAGTGCACATGTGTGTGCGCAAAACACAGGTGCACTCTCTATACCCTCACTCTCATAATCCGATGGGACGGCAATGCGACGCGACCGGACAGCATTCAGGCGGTGGGCTAACGGTTCCACGTGCTTCAGTCTCCTCTTGACTCCGGGTGTGGATTTTTCTTTCAAACTTATAAATATTATATATAGCTAGCTGACCCATACCCATTTCGTTGGGCGGTAAACAGTTTTAATTTAATAAGAACCTATAATTGTTGATAATATGATCAATAAACATGACCTAACGATTTAAATTATTTTTTTAATAAAAAAAACTATTATTTGCGTCTTAAATATAAAAATGAGATACATGCTGTCGCTCACTTTTTTCTAGGCATTATCAGGCTCTACAACTTTTTTTCTAGAACTATATCTCTCATCGTTAAGGCAGCGTTCGTTCTTTGGAAATTCGACTACCACAAAAGAGTCTTTTCATTTTTCGGATTAACATATAGCCCATAACACTCACAAATAATGTGGCTATCTATTGGTAAAAGAATTATTAAAATCGGTTCAGTAGATCTAGAGATTACCCCGTACAACATCACAAACTCACAAACTTTACCTCTTTATAATATACTAAGTACTTTTTATGAATTCTGCAAAATTGTTATATCATTTTTGTATTTCAGGATTCATTTGGTTCACGTCTGCGGCTGGTTGATTCTGAGTACAACTGCAGCTAACTTGGACGTTTCACAAATGGAAGAAATATTAATAGAACATTTCGATGCAATGGCAAATAATAGCACTAGATCAATCGTTGTAGAAAATTGTAAGTTTAGTTGGTTTAGGTATTTACTGGTGGGGGGTGCATGTCAGTCACCTCCACGTGGTGCACCCTGGGCAACGGGGTCGACCAGCAATCCGACGTTTTTTCCGGAATGCTTGTCGACCGCGGCTGAGACTGACGCGGCGGAAGTGTCACGGGCCGCTCCTGGTACTTCTCTGTTGCAGCAGAGTGGACTAGCGAGCGGCTTCGTGGCAAGTAGGTGGACTCCGGGGTCCTTTTGACTGCCGGAGGGAGGAGGAGTTGGTCTCCGGTGTCCTTTGGGGCAGCCGGAGACAGGAGTAGAGTAGAAGGAGGAGGGAGATGCGGGTTCGCCCAGTTTCGGTGTCGTTGCTGGGTGGACAGACCGTAAAAAGTCACCGCCTCTCAAACTCGTTTCCCCATCCAGGCGTCAGCCTGCGGTGGGACCGAGGGTCTGGCCTTCATCGGCTGGGCCAAGAGGAGACAACCTCAATAAAAAACACCCGGTGGGTCGCTAACCCATAGCGACGGCCGCTGGCGGGGTCGCGGTGGTGAGCTAACGCGTTCCCGTAACCCCGCCGCCTGCGGTGAGACGGAAACGGGGAGGTTTTAGTGGTAGGCGGTAGGCGTAAATGCCTTTCCTCCTCGACAACAAAAAAAAAAAAAAAAAAAAAAAAAAGGTATTTACTGGTGGTAGAGCTTTGTGCATCTCGTCTGGGTAGGTACAACCCCCTCATCAGATATTTTACCGCAAAACAGCAGTACTTGTTGTGTTCCGGTTTGAAGGGTGAGTGAACCAGTGTAATTACAGACACAAGGGACATAACATCTTTGTTCCCGATGTTGGTGGAGTGTTGGCGACGTGAAATATCGAAATTGTTACTAAATGAATAAATCTATATTGAGGTAATAATAATAATTTCAGTTAAATTATGTGATCACGAAAACGGCGATGATGCAAGGTGTGTGAAGGAATCACGCTGCGAAGAGAAAGCACCCCCACTGGATCCGGCGACGTCATTTACCTACAGGTAAGAAAGGATTTATCAAAATCCGAACAACTGTATACTCCGTCCCATTGAATTGCGAGTGAGGGAATATCTACACTTGCATATTTCATATTTAGAATTGAAATAAAAAACAATAACAGAATATTAAAGACTTAATAAAATACATGATGACTAATCAGAAATTATGACGATTAACCAGAGAAGAAATAATCCCAAAAGCAATTGGTAACAAACTTTTCTTACAGAGAATTGGTCGAAGATGGATGCACATACCTACAGACTTGCTGCCCTGAAGACAAAATAAGGACCGAACCAAGGAAACCGAAAGTGGAGAAAAAACGTGGATGTGGATACAGCAACCCTGGGGCGAACGTCCTTCGAGAACTGAGTGATAAATATGGATACGCGGATTATGGGGACTTCCCATGGATGATTGTCCTGATGAAGTAAGCTGTAGTTTTTTTTTCTTTGTAGCTATTTATTTATTTATTTGGATGTCAAACAGTTAACATAACACCCATTATTAAAACTAAGTATGCACAACCAATTACAGGAGAACACACCATTCCCAAACACAATTACGAAATATACAAAACAAAAATAAAATAAAAACAGAAAATATTATAATATTTCTAATATTTAAATTAAGAACAAAAACAAAAACAGAAACAAAAGGTAGTAAGTAAATTAACATTTACACATAATTGAACAAATTAACAGTTTATACTAAAAGAAACATCGCATTTTTAATATAGATTTTTATGTAGGTTTTTATATAGCTGACGTGTTGTCTGTGCATTTAGTGTATCTAGCTATTGCATAAAATTTGATCTGTCTGCGAGTTTTTATCAGGCAGCACCACGATCAGTTTCAGGATTACAATTTTTGTGTTTGTGTATTATCAATTATTTAGGCTTTCTCTTATTATTGTCAACTGATCTTGGTGGGATTGTGGATTTCTAGGCTGGTTTGGATGGCACTGTCGTATTAAGTACATGAAGACCTTCGTATGACGAATTATTAAAACTGCATTGGATACTAAAACTGTCTTGTAATCATAGGTTTTTCGTTAATTTGTGATTATAATTCATCTCGTGCTTTACGGTGAAGGAGAACATCGCGAGGAAACCTGCATGTGTCTAATTTCACTGAAATCCTGCTACATGTGTAATACTCCAAACGTTCTCCTCAAAAAGGAAGAGGAGGCCTTAGCCCAGCAGTGGGACATTCACATGCTGTTACGTCGTACATTTCATGAGTTGTACAGTAATCATATCTACATTTTTAGGTAGACATCTTTTAAGGTGGACATCTCAGATTCCGTTAATTAAGGTAGTAAGAGATGATCCATACCGGTATAAGTTTTTAGGTAAGACTTTATAGAGAATTAGTGAAATAGTGTAATTTTAATATACAAATTGTTACAGAAAAGGCATACCCAAGGAGAATTTTGATAAAGCATACATCGGTGGTGGAACCCTCATTGATCCATCTGTCGTGCTAACTGTAGCTCATAAAGTGGACGAAATTAGTCACAATGACGTAAGTGTGCTTATAAAAATTGTTTCTGACACGATTCCATAGCTATTTGTTTAGTAGGTAGCAAGTATAGTTGTGGATTTTAAGGTCCAGAATTCGATATGAAGAAGTGATTACGTAATTGATATGCTTACGCAAAATATACAAAGCCGATTAATATTGAAATGAATGATTTCATTTTGGATTGAAAAGCACCAGGTTTGGAATAGTGAGTTCTCAAGAAACTCAAAAGTTACATTTTTCCACCAAATAAATCATATGTCTTCCATATCAATATTATTATATCTGCTACGTTGGTCTAGTGGCTAGATATAAGGCCGCGGACCCGGAGGTCCTGGGTTCAATTTATAAGCCTGAGCCTATAAAAAGTTATTGGCTTTTTCCGTCAGAAAATCCTCAGTAGCAGCCCGGGGTCTGGAAGTTGAAAGTGTGTACGCTCCCGTGCCTCGGAAAGCACGTAAAGCCGTTGGTTCTGCGCCCGAGCTCTTTCCGGTCGAGTCGGATTGCCGTCCCATCGGATTATGAGAGTTAGGGAATAGAGAGTGCACCTGTGTTTGCGCACACACTTATGCACTATAATATGTACCGCGCAGTAGCCGAAATCGGTCTGGAGGACATTATTATTATTATATTTTGACAGTAGCTCAGTCTTCTGGCGTTCCATTTTAAGTCAATAATTTCTTTCTAGTTGATGTGCCGCGCTGGTGAGTGGGATACAAAAACAGAGGATGAAGCCTATAATCATCAAGACAGAGAAGTGAAGAGTATCATTATACATAATGACTTTGTAAGGGGTAAGTAAACTGCGATTATTGGCTTCACTTCAGCCTAAATGATTTCTTGTATTTTAACAGCAGAGGTGGCGCGTGGACGATACTGATTATAAATAAAAAACGAAATATCCAACTCGGCAGCGATTTATTATATACATGTTTACAACTCTTTTTACCGCCTTTTTAAGAACATGTTGCCAACTTAGAAATATTAAAAATACAGTTACCACACACCACATGCATGCTACACTACATAAGGAGTCAAAATTGAACCGTAAGAGTAAGGGCATACGGATATTATTAGGTTAACATAACTGAGAACTGTTTGTGGAAAACTATTCATTCATGTAAACTCCAAATACCTTGAAAGTTATCGAAAATAGTTTTCAACCTATTGCGTGGCTAGAATACAACTTCAGATTAACGGGAACTTTAAATAATCTTCAATAAGACCAGCTGACAATGATTATATCTCTCCTTTTTTTTAAATAGAAATTACAATATGTTCATTACTGGCAATGTCAAAATTACAAAATCATTTTCTAATTTTTATAAAGAACTTCAAACCAAGGAGTATTTACAAATCAAGACATATCTATCCCATCAATAAAAATCTGTAAATTAAATATAATTCAATAACTGGGAGTATTTTGTACAATCTATAATGATAACTCAATTTCAATATCAATTTTTTTTTTAATAAAGTAAAATTTAAAATAGTCCCTCTCGGTTCCCTCCCGACAAATGATTCGTTATGATTCTATAATGATTCTTTATGATTATATACAAATCTGTTAAATAATATTATAGGCTTACGCTATGTACTTAAAAAGTAAATACTGGTTTAAGCCGCACTATTTAGGGGACTATTGAAGATATTTAGGACAGTTTTGAAACTACTGTAACTTAAACGGATATTTATAACTTAAATTGGACGACGTATTACATTGCTACATACATATATTTGGCGTAATGCAATAATATATTATTTTGTGACAAAATCTAACAATTTATAATACCTTAATGATACATAAATTTTATTGTTTTCTTTTTCTACAATGAACAGAACACGCTCATAACGACGTGGCGTTGATAATCTTGAAGGAGCCGTTTGACTTGGACGGAGCTCCTCACATAGGGGTGGCATGCTTGGAGCAGAAGCTGCCTAGCCCTGGAACGGAATGCTTCAGCATGGGCTGGGGCACAGACTTCATAAATGGCGAAAAATATGCTTCAATTCTTAAAAAGGTAAAAAAAAATCAGGTTATACCGATATATATATATTTTTATAGTACAGGTAGGCGGATGAGCATATGTGCTACCTGATGGTAAGTGGTCAGTAACGCCCATAGACATTGGCATTGTAATTAATGTTACCCATCGCTTATATCGCCAATACGCCACTAATCTTGGGAACTAAGATGATATGTACATTGTGCCTGTAATTACACTAGCTTACTCACCCTTCAAACCGGAATACAACAATACCAAGTACTGCTGTATTAGATTCCAATTATTTTAAGCTCAACGTTTATTGTTACAAGTTGGATGTATTCAACTGTCAAGAAAAATTCATTACAATATATTTATGGAGACGTATGATAGATTTTTTTCACAATATTCTTCTTCATGAATATTCGCTTTGATAAACGCCGTCCTCGAATAGTCTGTGCAGCTTGACTGATTTAAATAATCTTTGATTAACGTACCGTAACAGCCTGTGAATGTCCCACTACCCAGTAGTAGTCTTACCTAAAGGCCTATTCTCCCTTTTTGAGGAGAAGGTTTTGGAGCTTATTCTTGGAATACACATGTGGCAGAATTTCAGTGAAATTAGACACATGTAGGTTTCCTCACGATGTTTTCCTTCATCATAAACACGACATGAATTATAATCACAAATTAAGCACATGAAAATCGGTGGTGCTTGCCTGGGTTTGAACCCACGATCATCGGTTAAGATTCACGCGTTCTTACCACTGGGGCATCTCGGCTTGCTTTCTTTGATTAAAAGTGTTTGATTCAATATATTATTGCGAGAAACAATTGTCATCTAAAGTGAACTGCTTAAGATGAAAATGTTCAATATTATTTTCAGTTGAAACTGCCGCTGGTTGCGGCTGCCAGGTGTCAGAACCTCTATCGGAACAGTCCGTTGGGTCAGACCTACAGCTTGCATAAGTCTCTCACTTGCGCTGGGGGAGAGGCTGGTGTCGATACTTGTATGGGTGACGGCGGGTCCTCCCTCGTGTGTCCTCTCGCTGTAAGTATGCTTAAGAGAAGAAAAGTATTATTATCAATACTAATTATAAT
Source organism: Nymphalis urticae (assembly GCA_905147175.2). NCBI lineage: Eukaryota > Metazoa > Arthropoda > Insecta > Lepidoptera > Nymphalidae > Nymphalis > Nymphalis urticae. The sequence goes on from LR990009.1 coordinate 1,074,384, forward strand.
AAATTTCAATTCAATTTAATAATAATATTGTAATTGTATTCTTCTCTTGATGTTTTTTGCTCTATAATAATGGATTTAATTATTGTGTAAACATGTTATTTATTAATGATCCGAAGATGTAATAAATCTTATATTTTGGTCACTCAGTTGATACAAAATTTATAATGACATGCAATTAATCTTGTTTAGCCTACATTATGTATTATTATGTTTTTTTAGTATGGGTAGGCGGACGAGCATATGGGCCACCTAATGGTAAGTGGTCCCCAATGCCCATAGACTTTGGCATTGTAAGAAATGTTAACCACCGTTTACATCGCCAACCCGCCACTAACATCGGGGACTAAGATGTTATGTCCATTGTGCCTGTAATTACACTGGCTCACTCACCCTTCAAACCGGAACACAAAAATACCAAGTACTGCTGTTCTTCGGTAGAATATCTAATGATATAGTAAAATTGTAACTTTTATTGGTAATACTATATTAAATAAATAAATAAAACTATTTGGCTAGTCTGTCAATGCAACATCATCTCCAAGCCAGTACTACAATTTTGGAATTTGTTTCAGGACATATCTGGCTTACGTTATTCCGTCGTTGGCATGGTGGCTTACGGACGTGGCTGCGGAGTAGAAAATCTACCAGGAGTTTACGTGAAGATACCGGAAGTGTACGATTGGGTGATACGGCAAATGGCATCACAAGGATACAACGGGAAGTTATTTGTCAGCTAGAAATATCAGGAGATATTGCAATTTGAACCGTAAGAAGTGCTGATAAATGTCATTTTTGTAAGTTTACATCATGAATTAGACTTGTGTAATTGTATGAAAACTTTTTGCATATTATACGTTGTCTGACAACCAAAGAGTATATTATTGAAAAAATTGTGTAAATTCCAAGGTCACGAGAATTGATGAAAACATGTGAGTGTGTGTACCGATCACACACACACATCGCTCTTACAATAACTAATCTAATCAATAATCAATGAACTCTCAGTAAGCCCCTACCGTGTACCGAGCGCTACTATGTTTATACCTCAATTCTATATTTATTTCTTTATTTACAAAATATAAATAAACATTACAGGTTGAACCTAAAGCGTTCACTTACCTTTTTTATAGAAAAGGAAGGCGGACGAGCATACGAGCCACCTGATGGTAAGTGGTCACCAAACGCCCTTAGACATTGGCACTGTAAGAAATGTAAACCATCGCTTACATCGCCAATGCGCCACCAACCTTAGGACCTAAGATGTTATGTCCCTTGTGCCTGTAGTTACGTAAACTGGCTCACTGACCCTTCAAACCGGAACACAACAATACCAAGTACTGCTGTTTTGCGGTAGAATATCTGAGTGGGTGGTACCTACCCAGACGAGCTTGCACAAAGCCCTACCACCAGTAAACTTGCTTAACAGTCTGTATGTATTCCGATTAAAGAAGTCGAAGCTTGGATTAATATACGACAAAATACCTTGTGGGCTTTCCTCTCACAACAGGATACTTCCAGGGAGCAAGTCTACGTCAGTCCCATTTCTGAGTTATCGCTATTAACTTTGATCTTCGTGTTTGTTTTAATGTTATAGTTGATATTTCATTAATTAATCCTGTTGGAATAAAGTTTGCACTGGTTCTTGAAAAACAATATCCAGTTTTATTTGGTGTATAGACCGGGAGATGGTGACACAAAATTCCAGGTCATTTTTACTAGTGTGGCGACTCTTCAGGGATCTACTTACGTAATGACGAAAAGGAAAATGATGGTCAACCATCATTCGAAGAAGTACATGATTAAACTTTTTATATAAATGTGTTTGACGGGTTGAATAGGCATGATGACTGATTTTGAAATAACCTTCAATGTCTGTTATTACTGAAAATAATTTTATTTCAGTAATAAACTAACTACTTACGCAAATAATTGCATTTTCATTTACCTATTTTGAACTTCGCCCAAAAACACCCGCAGGTGTCATGGCGCCTGACGTGACGTCACGCCTCAGAAAACGACAGTAAACGTTGTATTGTGTCTATACTCAACGAAGAAAGGCAGAAAATATTGCGTATTTCCTAAGGTTAAAAATTAATTCCAAAGTTTCACAACGTGCAATACGATGCAAAATTAATTTTGAAACGCGTAAACACAACAACTGTTCAAGAGAAACGGTTATAAATAAAGAGGCGTGATTTTCGCTCTGATTGGCGTTTCAAATAAAATGGCCGATTGCAGAATTTTATACTTTTATTTTATTAAAAATCTTATTAATCCCAATGTGTATATTAAAATGGGATCATTTATTAGAATCCTTTTAAAATAGTTTCTTCTCTAAAATCATTTATTTTTTAATTCTTTAATACTGTCCTCATGCCTATTATTCCGTAGAATTTTTAAAAAGCGTGCTTTATGGCTGACGTCATTGATATGATTACTCACCTTGATTTCCAAAAAGAAATTTTACAAATATTTCCAAAGCTTTGTTTATTAATCTGAGAACGTTACTTCCTAGAGTGGTCTGCACTGTTCAACAGCTCAAGCCTTCACTATCCTGACCCCCTTGATCCTCCAGTTCAAATTCTCCAACGATCTTTTTTTCTGTTTTATAACTGTCATTCCAACTATCCAACGTCACCAAGGCCACGACCGCATCCAGGCAGCTATGAACTGCTTCACGCTTCCGATAGATGGCGTCATAGTTTTGACGCTGTGACATACATAATTTTAAAAGTATTCGCTAATTTACTTAACCGCTGACCGCTTACTACAAACGTTAAAACGTATGTAAGTTGATTGGTCTGTTATGACCATATGATGAAATGAGTATTAAAGTTTCAAATTAAATTTCAGTTCAGTTTCAGTTCTTATTTTGTGAAATTAATACGTGATTTTGAGATACATATATTCTTTTGGATATATAGTATGTAATGTATATTATAGGTGAAAAATTATACAAACGTATTGCCCAGGTACTCACGAAAGTTGATGTTTAATTAACTAATCTTACGGTGGCGTCACCTGACGCTCGAAATCTTACGCTCGAAGTCTGTTAGTTTTTTTTTTAAATAAAGCTACTTTATACTTTATTGTACACCACAAAGACAAAAAGAACACAAAACATGGATACAGCCTAAATAAAAGTAGCGTACAATTTTGGCGACCTTATCGCTACATAGCGATCTCTTCCAGGCAACCAACGGAGTAAGTGATAACTCATAGGATATGAGGTAGGTGGTGCTCTAATAATAAATAAGATAATATTATTTTATGATTTAACAAACTAATAAATAAATATAAATATAAAATACACATAATATATATCAAAAAATAAATATTATCAATACATATAGAATTACAAGTTTACAATATAAATACATACTATAAACAATAAGAACGAATAACAACGATAAGTCCTCAAACATAACAGAAAAAAATTATAACAATAAAAATAAAAGTAATTAATGGTGATAAGGCATTAGAGACAAAAAGTGATATTTTACAAGTTTTTTAAAAATATTTATGGATTTGGCCTCCTGAATATTTAAAGGAAGGTCGTTCCAGAGCTTAATAGCCTGAACTGTAAAAGAATTATTATAAAAGGATGAGTTATGTTCAGGCACCCTTAAAATCCATCTCTTCACAGAACGAAGAACATCTTCAGGATTCCCTAAAAATAAAAACTTCTCCTTCAAGTAAGGGGGAGTACCAGCGTGAAACAACACACCGTACAGTATAGAGAAGATGTGCATATTCCGGCGAAGTCGAATGGGTAACCAATTTAGACGAGAACGAAATTGTGAGACGTGGTCATACTTGCGTAATCCAAAGCTGCGTAAAGCTATATGCACTTGCTCAAAGTTGCCCGTGCCTTTTTTCAACATTTTTTTTTTATTTACATGCGAATACAATTTCTGACGTTGAGGGCGCTACAGTGGTTATTACATAGTTACATTTATTGTTACAACATCCTAACCACTGCAGCGCTGCGGAAGTCTCAGTTAGTTACCGTATACTGAGTGCCAACATTCTCACGAGAATCTGTGTGTAAATAACTAATCTTACGGTGACGTCACCTGACGTTCGAAATCTCTGTTAGTACCGTGTACCGAGCGCTAAGATGTTTACACATCCATAAAACTCACAAAAATATCGATTAAATAACAAAAAATACGATCATAACACATCCGAGTTGAGTCATAACACCTCCGATTAAGACATAAAATGAAAATTTAAAAAACATGTCACATATCACCTTTATCAACTGATGTCTCCAATAATAAACTGAGGGTAGGATTGTAAATGTACTTAGGAGTTATTCGATGTAATTTTCACCAGTAAATTCTTAGCTTAGCACATTTCAATGGCAGGAAAAGATAGATAGATAAATTTAACCTTGAACTTACATTAGTCTATAACTACACCTTCTGTGGTATTCATGAAACGTTTTTAAATGTCGGTGAAGTTGTTATCGGTCAAGTGGAATAGTGTTATATTATAAATTACTAGTGGTAAGCCTTTGTGTAAGCTCGTCTGGGTAGGTAATACCCACTCATCAGATATTATACCGCGAAATAGCAGTACTTGGTATTGTTCTGTTTGGGGAAGGGTGAGTGAGCCAGTGTAAGGCACAAGGGACATAATATCTCGGTTATCTTGGTGGCGCATTGGCGATGTAAGCGATGGTTAACATTTACAATACCAATGTCTATGGGCGTTGGTGACCACGTGACCATAAGATGTAAAAATGAAAAATAAAGATATATTAAGGATCTGTGCGATTGTATTATAGCAGAGCTATAAACATACGCGTGGAATGTGTACAAATATTAAGCAACTCGTTGTTTATAGCATAGGTGAGCTATTAGCGAATTGCATGGTATTTACATCTGAGGTTTGTTTACCATTACTCCTGTCATTGGAATTTTGAATTAGAGATGTCCACAGTCTCTTGGTGTGATTATAAACCGTAACGAGGAATTGATAAGATATATATTTAGATGGGGTTTTAAACTAGTTATCAATGTTATAGTTTATTTAGAGTAATATATAAGTACATTAGTTGTTAGTTAGGTACTTAACGCACTTGACGGCCACGAATCCGGCCTGTGGTTCTAGCAACGAGAGGAAATAAAGAAATCGAATGGCCATCTAGTGCGCGAAGTCCCTCGTTTTGACAAAATGGAGATTTTAGTACTTTAATTGGACTTTAATTGGACAGTGTGTACACTCCCCTACCTCGGAAAGCACGTAAAGCTGTTGGTCCTGCGCCTGAACTCTTTCCGGTCGTGTCGGATTGCCGTCCCATCGGATTATGAGAGTTAGGGAATAGAGAGTGCACTTGTATTTGCGCACACACTTGTGCACTATAATATCTCCTGCGCAGTTGGCTAATCTCTCTTGAGATTGGCCGCTGTGGCCGAAATCGGTCGGGAGGACATTATTATTATAAACTCATATCCTATAAGTTATCACTTACACCGTTGGTTGCCTGTACGAGATCGCTATGCCAGTAGGTCGCCAAAAAAGGTCGCCTCTCAGTATACCTTGACCTGGTTTATAATTTATTATTAAAAATATTTTTTTACTTACAAAATTATTGCTTTTGATCTGCTGTTATTTCAGATAAATAAGTCACGTTTCATATTTATTGTTTTATTTGCACATTTTATATCGTCCATGTCATTGTAATTTTTCAAAATTTGTGTTATTTCGTTTTAAATACTAACGAACGGTCATTATCAGATGTGACGGGTAAATTTTTTTCCCTTTTCTGGCGTGTATCCACGCTATTTGAGCGCAAAATATTCTGCCAATGTCACGTATGACGTTTTGTTTTTTTTTGACAATTCGACTTTGACAGTATTTTTTTTAAATGATATCACACAACGATTATACGTAAACGTGCTAACAGGGCGATAGTTTGATACGATTATAAAGATATGCCAGAAATTTTGGTTAATTTATATTTCTGTTCGGATTGTTAAGAATGAATTCGTATATATAAAAACACTTACGAATTCGGTTTATCATAAGAGAGAGCATTATGCCGTATGCCGTCCGTCAACGCACGGTTGGTCTTAACCAGAGGCGTGTCATCATAGTAATAATAATAATAATAATAATATGCTTTATTGTGTCAAAATAGTTACATAACCAATACAAACACAAACATAAAAGAAAAACGAAAACTATTTTGAACAAAAGGCGTGAAACATAGTAAGCCAGCTGATTTTGTTTAAAGAGTGTCTCGTACTAGATTTGTGCATTATGATAACAATATGTAATTAATCACGATTACAGTATTACGAAAGTAATCAAAAAAGTAAAGTGAGTCATGTGCACCAACAGCCAACGCGACCTTTCAGAATCAATATTAATCTGTAATCGCGATTGATGATTACACTGTAATCGCGATTGATGATTACACTGTAATCGTAATCATTATTCTGATGACATAGTGCCCAAGTCTGTCGCTACAGTAGCGGTGGTAAGCTGTTGTGAAAGTGGTAAAAAATATAGAAAAAAATATCTACTATTCATATATTGTTTTATTTTCTTTTTCATTTCTTTTTTTTACTACGCCTTTAAAAGTATCTAGGAATGTAATCTAGTGTACAATGAATTGTCGAGGAATCGCTGACTGATAGTACAACTTATATTAGTTTCGGAGTCGGAGGTTGATCACCACCAGTGTTGCTAATGTAAAAATCCAAGATTTAGATAATATTGCACTCAAATTGTAAATATGATTCTTTTGGGTGTAAATAAAAATTTATTATTATTTATTTATTACATATATTGTTATTCATTATTTTATTCCTCCAGGACTTATGGCCTGATCTCCGCTACCAAAGCGCCGCCGCGCTCAATTGACACTGAGACAAAACCGCTCTGCTCTACGAAGTTGTTAACTAAGTTTGTGAGATGTATTTCTTATTGGTGGTCCCATAAAGTAAAATAAAGAATTCGATTCGATAGATTATTTTACTAAGCAAATAAATTATCGTCATACATGTATTTGATAGAATTAACTTCATCGCTGTTTCATCGTACCGTAACCTTAACAGCCTGTGAATGTCCCACTGCTGGGCTAAATGCCTCCTCTCCCTTTTTGAGGAGAAGGTTTGGAGCTTATTCCACTACGCTGCTCCAGTGCAGGTTGGTGGAATGCACATGTGGTAGAATCTCAGTGAAATTATATGTTTTCCTTCACCGTAAAGCACGAGATGAATTATAATCACAAATTAAGCACATGAAAAACAGTAGTGCTTGCCCGGGTTTGAACCCACGATCATCGGTTAAGACTCACGCGTTCCTACCACTAAGCCATCTAGGCTCATACCCATTGTTATTATATTATTATTTAATCCTTAATATGTAAAGTTATTAATATAGTGTGGGTTTTTATGAACCCTCGATTGGATTGATAATCCGAAATCCGTGTGTTTTTATTTATTTTTATGTAACTACCACCAATGCACACCTGCAACATCGAAGGGCTTGCAGGTGGGTTGCCGGTCTCTTTTCTTGGAGGTTTCTATATTATAACGGTTCGGAGAAGTCACCAGCGAAAGCTTCCACAGAGCAGGAATTGCCTTAAAAATTGCGCTGTTCTGGATTTCCAGACATCGAATGAAAAGGATGGAATTAAGAATTCTAAAATTGAATTTACTACGTTAGGTGTGTTTAGGCGTGTTTGCAAATACATCTCTAAATACGAAGTCAGCTAACTGATCTACCCACCACAAAATGGAAGTCTAGAATTCTTCTAGAAGAATTTCAATTACCTTAGAAGCTATCAAAGCAGGTGTGGGAGGACTATTATTAAGAAGAGGTACAATAACGATTGTTTCAATATTTTATGACGACACTACATTAGCGCGATTTAAAATACAACTAGCGTCACCTATTGAAGAATGGATTAACTAGTCTACTATGAACTGTTGATAAATTTTGTTTCTTTTCTGGCGTGTATTCGTGTTGTTTATTTGAGCGCAAAATATACTGCCAGTTGCACGCAAAAATAGATAAATTAAATTGACGCTAATTAGAGAAAGATATTGTGTATACCGTGTGACTTATGTCCTTGGTGGTAGGACTTTGTAATAAAAATGAATGTGTTCTATATCTGTATATCTAAATTGCAAAATGTTTATAGCAACTTGAATTTAACGAAAATACTTTTAATGAATAATTATTTATTTTTATACTTCAACCTTAGACATTTAAGTGAAAATGATCATTGAAAACTTTAAACGTCAAAATGACTGTCCGTTCGACTTTCAACTTGAACATTGGCCGTTCGGAGTTCGAACGACTTTATGTTGTGAAATAATTGTTTGTGTTTTGTCAGTCGGTGTTAGCTTCTCTCTTAGACTTTTCCATAAAGCTGACGATAACTAGGTAATAATAGTGCAGTGGTTTCCCCTTGCCTTCTGCACTGCCGGAAGGAGAGCTGTTGGGCACAGAAAAGTCTTGGCTGTGCAACATCCGAGAATGGACGGGAATCGCGAGTGCTGCCGAACTCTTTGGCCTCGCGAGGAACAAAGAGTATTCAAAGCTGACTGCCAACCTTCGCTAGTCGGAGTGGCACTCGAAGAAGAAGTTAGCTTCTGGTGGTAGCCGGACGTATATTGGCAAGAATTGACTCGAGTAAGATCTCTGGCGCCTCATTGGATTACCGAATGGATTACTGAATATGGCCGAAGAATACGAGAAACAGAACTTTGACAAAGTACATCCAACAATGTAAAAAACGCAGAAAATTCAGCGAATATTAGTAAAATGATCCGAGATGAGCCATGACGCAAGCCAAAAATGAGCTGAGATGGCCCAGTGGTAAGAACGCGTGAATCTTAACCGATGATCGTGGGTTCAAACCCGGGAAAGCACCACTGAATTTTCATGTGCTTAATTTATGATTAATCTCCTGCTTGACGGTGTCTAATTTCACTGAAATTCTGTCACATGTGTATTCCACCACCCGCATTGGAGCAGCGTGATGGAATAAGCTCCGAACCTTCTCCTCAAAAAGAGGAGAAGAGGCCTTCAGTCCAGCAATGGGACATTTACAGGCTGTTACGGTTACGGTACGTTACGGTTAGTAAAATATTTATCTTTTTCAAACGCTGTTACTCAAAATATAAGTAAAAAACGTATCGTTCGTTTTTTTACCGTATTCCGTAGTCCAATCTAAATTAAATTTATATTGGCTCATCCTGGCCATCCATGACTCCATATAGCAGAATAGGCCAACGAGGCATTCATTTTTTATAATATAAGTAGGTAGAATGGCAGATAGACAACCTCACAGTAAGTGGACACCACACCCGTAAGACATTAGCACTTTAAGTGCTGAATGAAGATTCTTCTTCTTCTTCGAGTGCCACTCCGACTAGCGAAGGTTGGCAGTTAGCTTTGAATATTCCTTCTTATTCTTCGCGAGGCGAAAGAGATCGGCAGCACTCGCAATTCCCGTCCATTCTCGGATGTTGCACAGCCAAGACTTTTTTCTGCGCCCAACAGCTCTCCTTCCGGCAACTTTTCCCATCATAATGAGTTGCAAAAGTTCATATCTTTCATGCCGAAGCACGTGTCCGAGATATGCAATTTTCTCGTCTTGACAGTCTCCAAAATTTGCCGGTTTTGGTTGACGCGTCGCAGAACGTTCGAGATCTTTTGAGTCCAACTTATGGTCAACATACGTCTATATGCCCACATCTCGAAAGCTTCTATACGTTTTTTGAGGTCTTCTTTAATTGTCCACGTCTCGCATCCGTAAAGAAGTATAGGCCAGATGTAACAATGTAGGAGCCGTATGCGCACAGGGATCTTAAGTCTGCGACTGCAGAGTACTTTTTTTAACGTGCAGAAGGCACTTCGAGCTATTTCGATGCGAGTCTTTACCTCCTGTTCACAGCTCCAGGTGTCATTAAGCCATGTCCCTAGATATTTGTACTTGCGCACCCTCTCAATTTTTTGGCCTGCTACAATGATAGCAATGTCATCGAAGCTGTGTTTAGACAATACCATGATCTTCGTTTTTGATGTGTTCATCCTCAGACCAGCGTTTTCACTGCACTCATTAACACGGCTCATAATTAATTGCAGCTCTTCAGGAGATGATGCTATTAGGACTGTATCGTCAGCGTATTTGATGTTGTTAATATACCGGCCATTTATTTTGACTGCACATTCTAGGCCTTCAATTGCTTCTGTTATTATTTTTTCCAAGTACTCTGAATAATACGTAGGTAGGATTCTGAATAATACGTACAACTTTATCATCTAAGCCGATGTCATGTAATATTGCAATTAGACGGTCGTGCAGTACTCTGTCAAAGGCTTTTTCGTAATCGATGAAACAAAGGAAAACGTCTTGTTGCATGTCTCTGCATTTTTGTACGAGAACCTGCATTGCAAAAAGAGCCTCTCTCGTGCCCACTCCTTTTCGAAAGCCAAACTGACTATCTGCGAGTTGTTCGTCGCATTTAGCTCTTATTCGCTCGTGGATGATATTCAGAAATAGTTTCAATACTTGGCTCATAAGGCTAATCGTTCGAAACTCTTCGCACCTTCTTGCGTTGGCCTTTTTAGGAAGCGTAATAAAAGTTGAGGTTAGACAGTCTTTGGGTAAGTGGCCAGAGTCGTATACCAAATTAAAGAGTTTATTTATTTTTTATTTATTTATTTATTTATTAGATCACCAACAAAGTACACACTGATACATGATAGCACACAGTTCGTAAAATAAAAAATAAAAGAAGTGGTACCTCAATTGCAGGTGATAACTGCATGAACAGTAAGGCAACATATACATTAAAGCACAAAAAAAAGGCAATAAAAGACTAATCAAAATAGCAAGTTACAAAACAAAAAAAAAACAAATCAATGAATAAAAAATTAATAAACTAAAATAAAAATAATAGTGAAAACTAATATGGATAATTAATTATTACTTATTAATGGACTTATGGACCTTCTAAATTTAAATATATTGTTGGTAAAGATGTTTACATCCTTGTCCATGTCTACGCAATTATAGTTTAACCAGGAAGTCAATATTTTCGTCTTTGATAAGTTTGAGTACCTCTATGTGAACATTATCCGGTCCGGTTGATTTTCCCCTTTTAGCTTTTTTTAAGAGCGTTTGTGACTTCATTTTTCAGGATAGGATATCCCTCATTTGGATCACAATTTACCGCTATGCTTCGAAAATCGTCGGCAAATATTGATGAAATGTATTGTTCCCATAGGTGTTTTTTTCCTGATATTTCTAGTATGAGAATATTATTTTCGCCCGTAAGATGGTGAATGGTCTTTTTGTGCCCTACCAAAGATTTTATTTCCTTATGCAGGTTAAATGCATCATGTTTAGCATAAAGGTCCTCCACAAAATCACATTTGCACTGATACCAAGCATCTCTAGCATAACGAACTTCACGCCGAATTTGCTTATCAATCTCAGTATACTTGATATTATCAGAATTCTTGTAGATTCTCCTTTCTTTGATAAGATTATATATTTTTTCTGTCATCCAACTCTGCTTAGAAATCCAATCTCTTTTCAAGTGTGTCTTATTGATGTTTAATATTTTGTTCTTCATTGAACACCACTCTTCCTCCACCGTACGCATTATCCCAGGTTTCTCATCTGCTGCCCACTCGTTTATTTCTTTCGCCACTTTATCTTTGATGTTAAGATCTTTAAGTTTCCTCACGTCTATTGCGTGGTATTGTGTTCTCTTCTTTAATTGTTTGAGTCGACATGATATTGTCGCTACAACTGGATTATGGTCAGATCTTATATCAGCCCCAGGATAGGTCTTAGCACTTTTGACACAATTACGAAGCGATTATTGATCAGGATGTAATCTATCTGATTTCTTATAATTTGCTGAGGGGTATACTTAGGTGACGTCCATGTATACAACCTCCTTGGTGGTAATTGAAAATAGGTGTATGGGTGTGAATGAAGATGGTAAGGTCAATAAGACTTTACCATCCATCACAAATATTCCACCAACTTTAGGAACTAAGATGTTATGTCCCTTATCCTTGTTTTTTGGATAATAAAAAAAAACGCTTTAATAGACAATGGGATAATACAGGATAAAAATAATAAAAAAAAACACATAAAAAATCAACTCTTTTCTATCACAGTCATTCGTTTTACAAAAACAATAAAATAGGACCTATTTATAAAACATGGCGGAATGTAAAATAACATGGCGAACTGTCAACAATCCTTTGGACATTGACTGGCTGTTGTCCGTCCGGTTTAGTCAAAAACGTCAAAAAATGCCACAGATAATAGATCACAATAAACATTTCAACAAATATACAAACTTTTATAATATACAATATTTTTATACGCGATTAGCGTATAAAAATATTATATTACGTGTATATACGTGTAACGTGTAACGAAAATACTGTAACTGAGATGGATTATTTTTACTAAGTAGTTGAGCACTCGGGAGATCCACATACCCTCCAAAGCGGGAGGGATGCATAAATGCATCTCATTTCGTTGGGAGATCAAAAAATATCCATTTTATATAATACTAAGGTACAAATCGGATTCTATAGTTACAGGATTTTCGCTATCACTGTCTTGACTCCTTTCCTGTTTGTGATCAATGCGTTAAAGACGAAATTAAAAATAAAGAATAAATCTCATACTGGCAACTCAAAAAAATTCTATAAAATAAAAAAATGAAAAAAAAATATCACACATAAATCTTCCCACTAAGATTAGCTCAAATATTCAATAACCAATAACAACATTCAGTTGAATATTTCTTATTTCCCTCTTTTCCAATCGAAAGAGTAAAGAGAGACAAACCTCAGATTTACATATTCCACGCGATTCGCTAACAGCTCTGCTGTATTACGCACTACGAACAGTTCTCGATTAATATATCTCTATATATAACACGACACTGTTTCACTCACCTACTTATATACTCTAATTTCACTTCCATGTTTTTAACAACTCCGTGATACCATCGATTACCTTGACCAATCACATCACGTCAATTCAAGGTCACAGTTGTTTGTTTGTCTTTACTTTATGATTGGAATATGGTAAGTCACAAAGAGAGAAACCGACAGAGAGACGAGCAATCTCGTCATCTCTATCGCTCTACATCTCGTCATCTCGTACACTCTATCTAATTACGAAATGGGAAGCACCGTACATTCTAATTTTTTTCTTTTTTTTTTTCACGTCATCCTCATCTCATACCTAATTCACACGATTGAAGCGATCGGATAATCCGAATTCCATTATCCATAACGGAGCTCGAGGTGGTATCGCGGACGGATAACGGTTGGATTTATTTTTGATTACTCGTCACTCGGCCAGACTACTGCTTCGATCCAATCTAGATATGGAGCGACTCGCGTGTAGATACCAGGTAAACCGGGCTGGCCGATTTTCTTGCCGTGGCTCACTATAGCGGTCACCAAATACATGCACCTCAAATGATGTCTTATCTGAGCCGGACCGCCGCTGTCGCCCTGGAAATTGCGTTTGAGTACATTAAACACAAAGACACTTTATTGAAGCTTATACGAAAACAACTACACTAATAATTGTGTGACACGGTAACATAACAGTTTGTAACATTTTGCTACAACTCTTTATATGTAACCAACAGTTTGGTTCTGCTCTATATATAATAATAATAATAATAATAATAACCCCCCCGGGGATCACCTTGCCGTGGTGGGGGGGCTTACGGGTAGCTGGTACTGGTTCTTGTGGTCCTATCATCTTGACCAATACACATTTTCACATAGTCATATACATCTTGGCAAACACCTACCCAAATTAACGATCCCAAACCCGACCCAATCTTGTCATTGGAGATTAACATGGAACGCAGTAATAAAAGATATAGTTTACGGTCGCTGCCCGGGGGTCGCCGGGGCGCATCTGGAGCCGACGCTGGATGTCACAGCATGTGATCCGTTGGCGATGGGGGACTGAACAGGCGGGTTCCCCTCGAAGAATATGTTACAGCCGACCAATCACCCTCACCTTCATCGACTTCACTTTCAAATCACTCACTTTCTTCAAACTTCTCATCACCTTCTTCAACTGCAACTCTCTTCGAGTCACCAAGCTCTTCACCACTATCTCGATGTTCATCCCATATTTCAATGCCAAGCTGTTGCGCAGGAGGCATGTGCCATCAATGCTGCGCCCAGCGCTGGTACTTCTCGTGTGCGAAATAAATGGTCTCAAGATATGAACCGCTTTATATGGCACACATGTTTACTAATTACTAAATGCGAAACAACACAAATGAATAATTATTTACAACTATTGCACGAGCAGTTTAATCAGAAATTCCCCAATATGCAAGTATCGCGACAACGTGTAGGAGATCAACGACGTGCTATTCTCAGGCGCAAATTACTACCACAGAACGTTTTAAATGAGATAAGAAATGAAGTGGCAGATAAAATACAGGCAGAGGGAGAAATAGCAGATATTCCACTCAGACAATCTTCTCAGTCCGAACACCTAGCCTCACAGATAAACTCAAACAGTAATAAACGAATGAAATGGTCCAATGTAATCAATGAAGATATAGTCCGATGTTATTTTGAATCAACAAACCTAGAAACAAATAAAACAGCTTATCGGAAAAAGTTATTTGAGCTCGTTGTAGACAAACATCCACACCTTTCAGATCTTTCAGAACAAAGAATTGCAGATCAGCGAAGAGTAATATTTTTCAATAATTTGTTAAATAAAGATAAGATAGAAGAAATTAAAATAGAAATAAACAAAAAACTACAAAATGCAATAAATCAATCTAAATACAACATACCCATAGAATCAAATATAGCTTCAACAGACTCAAATCACAGCCAGCCCGAAACCATTTTAGGTACCGGTATATCTTTGACTGAAAATGAAAGTGATAGTATTTTCTTAGCAAATAATATATTAACACCCAACTTTATCGAAATAGAGTTTAATAACGCAATAAATAGGTTTAAAGATATGCATCCAGAAGAAAGATCATATATTCCAAAACAAGATGATATCATCATTATTTATATTTAACGACGATGATATATAACACGACGAGTGAGAAAGAGGAGAGTAGTTGAGGAGTTTCTATCGCCCTCACGGCCGCATTATGAGACCACCTCCATCTTACCACACCATTACACTAAAATTACATTGCCCAATATCATGTCATCCAGTGAGAATGATATAAAACTGGTTGTAGGGCTTTGTGCAAGCTCGTCTGGGTAGGTACCACCCACGCATCAGATATTCTACAGCAAAACAGCAGTGCTTGGTATTGTTGAGTTCCGGTTTGAAGGGTGAGTGAGCCAGTGTAATTACAGGCACAAGGGACATAAAATCTTAGGTCCTAAGGTTGGTGGCGCATTGGCGATGTAAGCGATGGTTATCATTTTTTACAATGCCAATGCCTAAGAGCGTTTGGTGACCACTTACCATCAGGTGGCCCATATGCTCGTATACCTTCCTATTCTATAAAAAAAAAATAGCGACAGTGAGTTTGCTTATTACGCTTCCACGTCTAAACAACTCAAGCGATCATCATGAAAGATCATCAGAAAAGGAGATATAGTATCAAACACACGCACCCCCCCCCACACACACACACACACAAAAACGGAAACTAATATACAACTAATCCATTCGATCCTTACCAATGAAATAAACATACAAAAGTAGATTAATTTTATTTAATATTATATATTTTTTTATATATCTTATTATATATATTTCATTCAATTGTTTTGTTCCCAGTATATGTATTAGAAGTTACGTCTGCACGTTCAATAATGACTTTAATGTTGTTTTGTAACTTCTCCTTATCTGTAATGAGGTTATTTTTTCTTATAAAGTTAATTCTACTCTGTTACTCATAGTATTATGACTTGTATTTAACTATAGACTATTTACTTGGTGGTAGGGCTATGTGCAAGCCAGTCTGGGTAGGTACCACCCACTCATCAGCTATTCTACCAATAAACAGCAATACTTAGTATCGTTGTGTTCCGGTTTGAAGGGTGAGTGAAAAAACTACAGGCACAAGGGACATAACATCTTAGTTCCCAAAATTGATGGCGCCTTGGGGATGTAAGCGATGATTAATATTATACATCGTAAAGGTCGTAAAGAAGCTGGTGCAAGAAGCGCCTGATAAAGACTTGGTAGGCAATTTGACGAGCAGGGGCAGATGGAGGAAATGTCGGGGCTCGTGATGCGGATGTTGGCATACGAGTGCTTTAGGACGAACTTCTCACTGTCACAGCCACATTTCCCGCAGGATTTCTTTCGTTTCACCTCCTCTTTTGTACTGCTGAATCCTGGCATATAATCTGTACATAACTAGGTTGAGCCTGCGGCTTCGCCAGCGTTTTAAAGGTGATTGCTCCATACAAAATTTCATCAAAATCGGTTCAGAGGTTTAGCCCGGATAACGTATTAGATAGACATAGTTTCGTTGTGTGTATGTATATATATAAGTAATGCCTAGTTGGTCTAGTGGCTTGATGTAAGGTCGCAGACCCGAAGGTCCTGGGTTCAATTCCCAGGTCGGGCCAATAAAAAGTTATTGAGTTTTTCTGTCAGAAAGTTCTCAGTAGCAGCCCGGAGTCTGGAAGGTGGAATTGTGTTAACTCCCGTGCTTCGAAAACCACGTAAAGCCGTTGGTCCTGCGCTTGAACTCTTTCCGGTCGTTTCGGATTGAGACCTTTTGAGATTGCACCTGTGTTTGCGCACACACTTGTGCAACATGATATCTTCTTGGTATTTCGCTAATCTCTCTTGAGATTGACCGCCGTGGCTCAAATCGGTCTGGAGGACATTATTATTATTATATATAAGTATGTATATCACACACTAGCGCCAAACATACTCAGTATTGTTATGTTCCGGTTTGAAGTGTAAACGATTCGAGACGATAAGCACAAGGGACATAACATCTTAGTTCCCAAGGTTGGTGGCGCAATGGCGATGCAATATTGTTGTGCTGTTTATTTGATACGCTTTTTCATTTAGCTGATCATGAGTTGCCAAGAGTACCAAAAAATATACACCCTCCCCCATTTAGGTGTTAACATTCTTACCGGCCTTATCGAAACTTATTGGAACATTCCCGCTTTTATTTTTAACGATCTTATTTCCAATGGATTTGAAAGCCTTCTTGAACGATTCTGCGACACCCTTTTTATCTGGTGATGAGAATAGGGGGCACAGGCACTGGTCCACTGGTCCCTTCCCTTCTTGTAGCTGCTGTAGTGACGTCTCGTCGATTTTAATAAGCTTCCTCTCATAGTCCGACATTTCAGCGCAAACTTCGCTTAAGGGTCAGGATATATATATATACAGTATTATTATCATTGGTCTACCTCGTTGGTCTAGTGGTTTGATATAACGCTGCAGACCCGGAGGTCCTGGGTTCAATTCCCAGGTCGGGCCAATAAAAAGTTATTGGGTTTTTCTATCAGAAAATTCTCAGTAGCGGCCCGGAGTTTGGAAGTTGGAAGTGTGTACACTCCTCTACCTCGCAAAGCACGTAAAGCTGTTGGTCCTGCGCCTGAACTCTTTCCGGTCGTGTCGGATTGCCGTCCCATCGGATTATGAGAGTTAGGGTATAGAGAGTGCACTTGTATTTGCGCACACACTTGTGCACTATAATATCTCCTGCGTAGTTGGCTAATCTCTCTTGAGATTGGCCGCCGTGGCCGAAATCGGTCTGGAGGACATTATTATTATTATTATTATTATTTATATTATCTGTAAAATAAATTGATTATTTTCGTATGAATCTAAATTTAGGACAGGTAAATTTTCATTTAACATTATTTTATACGATAATTCTAAAGATTGATTTCTGTATTGAGTTTAATTATGTTTGTCTGTCTATTTGAAATCTTAAGAAAAAATGAACTTAATTCGACGCGATACGAACGCGATTACCTGTGCGGTAAATATATACATATTTTTAGTCTACTTCAATAGCAGGAGCCCAGGAAGACATGGATACAGCTTAAATAAAAGTAGCGTACTGTTTTGGCGACCTTATCGCTACATAGCTATCTCTTACAGGCAACCAACGGTGTAAATAATAACTCATAGGATATGAGGTATTACAATTAATGTGTGATTATCATTACGGATTCGTTCGTTTTTTTGAATTAGTTAAATTGATTTTGGAATCTGAGAAATAAAATTAAAGTGGATGTAAGCTGTTAAGTGTAATAGTGTTGTGTTATAAATAGAGATATATTAATCGAGAATTATCTGTAGTGAATAATACAGCATATAAAATGCAAATGTAATCTCTCCTGCTATTGAAATAGTCTATAATATATTAAAATATATCTATAACCTACTGTAAAATGACGTACTGGTTTATAATTTATTATTAAAACATTTTTTTTACTTACAAAATTATTGCTTTTTTCTGTTGTTATTTCAGATAAATAAGCCACGTTTCATATTTATTGTTTTATTTGCACATTTTATATCGTCCATGTCATTGTAATTTTTCAAAATTTGTGTTATTACCTTTTAAATATTAACGAACGGTCATTATCAGATGTGACGGGTAATTTTTTTTTTCCTTTTCTGGCGTGTATCCACGCTATTTGAGCGCAAAATATTCTGCCAATGTCACGTATGTCGTTTTGTTTTTTTTTTGACAATTCGACTTTGACAGTATTTTTTTTTTAATGATATCACACAAAGATTATTCGTAAAAGTGCTAACAGGGCGATAGTTTGATACGATTATAAAGATATGCCAGAAATGTTGGTTAATTTATATTTCTGTTCGGATTGTTAAGAATGAATTCGTATATATAAAAACACTTACGAATTCGGTTTATCATAAGAGAGAGCATTATGCCGTATGCCGTCCGTCAACGCACGGTTGGTCTTAACCAGAGGCGCGTCATCATAGTAAGCCAGCTGATTTTGTTTAAAGTGTCTCGTACTAGATTTGTGCCTTATGATAACAATATGTAATTAATCACGATTACAGTATTACGAAAGTAATCAAAAAAGTAAAGTGAGTCATGTTCACCAACAGCCAACGCGACCTTTCAGAATCAATATTAATCTGTAATCGCGATTGATGATTACACTGTAATCGTAATCATTATTCTGATGACATAGTGCCCAAGTCTGTCACTACAGTAGCTGTGGTAAGCTGTTGTGAAAGTGGTAAAAAATATAGAAAAAAATATCTACTATACATATATTGTTTTATTTTCTTTTTCATTTGTTTTTTTTACTACGCCTTTAAAAGTATCTAGGAATGTAATCTAGTGTGCAATGAATTGTCGAGGAATCGCTGACTGATAGTACAACTTATATTAGTTTCGGAGTCGGAGGTTGATCACCACCTGTGTTGATCTTGTAAAAATCTTAAATTTAGATAATATTGCACTCAAATTGTAAACATGATTCTTTTGGGTGTAAATAAAAACTTATTATTATTTATTTATTACATATATTGTTATTCATTATTTTATTCCTCCAGGACTTATGGCCTGATCTCCGCTACCAAAGCGCCGCCGCGCTCAATTGACACTGAGACAAAACCGCTCTGCTCTACGAAGTTGTTAACTAAGTTTGTGAGATGTATTTCTTATTGGTGGTCCTATAAAGTAAAATAAAGAATTCGATTCGATAGATTATTTTACTAAACAAAAAAATTATCGTCATACATGTATTTGATAGAATTAACTTCATCGCTGTTTCATCGTACCGTAACCTTAACAGCCTGTGAATGTCCCACTGGTGGGCTACCTTTAGCCTCCTCTTCCTTTTTGAGGAGAAGGTTTGGAGCTTATTCCACCACGCTGCTCCAGTGCGGGTTGGTGGAATGCACATGTGGTAGAATTTCAGTGAAATTATATGTTTTCCTTCACCGTAAAGCACGAGATGAATTATAATCACAAATTAAGCACATGAAAAACAGTAGTGCTTGCCCGGGTTTGAACCCACGATCATCGGTTAAGACTCACGCGTTCCTACCACTGGGCCATCTCGGCTCATACCCATTGTTATTATATTATTATTTAATCCTTAATATCTAAAGTTATTAATATAGTGTGGGTTTTTATGAACCCTCGATTGGATTGATAATCCGAAATCCGTGTGTTTTTATTTATTTTTATGTAACCACCACCAATGCACACCTGCAACATCGAAGGGCTTGCAGATGGGTTGCCGGTCTTTTTTCTTGAAGGTTTCTATATTATAACGGTTCGGAGAAGTCACCAGCGAAAGCTTCCACAGAGCAGGAATTGCCTTAAAAATTGCGCTGTTCTGGATTTCCAGACATCGAGGTGAAAAGGATGGAATTTAGAATTCTAAAATTGAATTTACTACGTTAGGTGTGTTTAGGCGTGTTTGCAAATACATCTCTAAATACGAAGTCAGCTAACTGATCTACCCACCACAAAATAGAAGTCTAGAATTCTTCTAGAAGAATTTCAATTACCTTAGAAGCTGTCAAAGCACCTGCTTTGGACTATTATTAAGAAGAGGTACAATAACTATTGTTTCAATATTTTATGACGACACTACATTAGCGCGATTTAAAATACAACTAGCGTCACCTATTGACGAATGAATTAACTAGTCTACTATGAACTGTTGATAAATTTTGTTTCTTTTCTGGCGTGTATTCGTGTTGTTTATTTGAGCGCAAAATATACTGCCAGTTGCACGCAAAAATAGATAAATTAAATTGACGCTAATTAGAGAAAGATATTGTGTATACCGTGTGATTTATGTCCTTGGTGGTAGGACTTTGTAATAAAAATGAATGTGTTCTATATCTGTATATCTAAATTGCAAAATGTTTATAGCAACTTGAATTTAACGAAAATACTTTTAATGAATAATTATTTATTTTTATACTTCAACCTTAGACATTTAAGTGAAAATGATCGTTGAAAACTTTAAACGTCAAAATGACTGTCCGTTCGACTTTCAACTTGAACATTGGCCGTTCGGAGTTCGAACGACTTTATGTTGTGAAATACTTGTTTGTGTTTTGTCAGTCGGTGTTAGCTTCTCTCTTAGAATTTTCCATAAAGCTGACGATAACTAGGGAATAATAGTGCAGTGGTTTCCCCTTGCCTTCTGCACTGCCGGAAGGAGAGCTGTTGGGCGCAGAAAAGTCTTGGCTGTGCAACATCCGAGAATGGACGGGAATCGCGAGTGCTGCCGAACTCTTTTGGAAATTCAGTGGTGCTTTCCCGGGTTTGAACCCACGATCATCGGTTAAGATTCACGCGTTCTTACCACTGGGCCATCTCAGCTCATTTTTGGCTTGCGTCATGGCTCATCTCGGATCATTTTACTAATATTCGCTGAATTTTCTGCGTTTTTTACATTGTTGGATGTCCTTTGTCAAAGTTCTGTTTCTCGTATTCTTCGGCCATATTCAGTAATCCATTCGGTAATCCAATGAGGCGCCAGAGATCTTACTCGAGTCAATTCTAGCCACGTCTCGCATCCGTAAAGAAGTATAGGCCAGATGTAACAATGTAGGAGCCGTATGCGCACAGGGATCTTAAGTCTGCGATTGCAGAGTACTTTTTTTAACGTGCAGAAGGCACTTCGAGCTATTTCGATGCGAGTCTTTACCTCCTGTTCACAGCTCCAGGTGTCATTAAGCCATGTCCCTAGATATTTGTACTTGCGCACCCTCTCAATTTTTTGGCCTGCTACAATGATAGCAATGTCATCGAAGCTGTGTTTAGAAAATACCATGATCTTCGTTTTTGATGTGTTCATCCTCAGACCAGCGTTTTCACTGCACTCATTAACACGGCTCATAATTAATTGCAGCTCTTCAGGAGATGATGCTATTAGGACTGTATCGTCAGCGTATCTGATGTTGTTAATATACCGGCCATTTATTTTGACTCCACATTCTAGGCCTTCAATTGCTTCTGTTATTATTTTTTCCGAGTACAAATTAAATAGCGTGGGTGATAATATACAGCCCTGTCGGACTCCTCTCTTTATTTCTACCTCATCAGTCTCCTCATTGTCAATTCGTACAGTAGCCTTCTGGTTCCAATACGGATCCTGAATAATACGTACATCTTTGTCATCTAAGCCGATGTCATGTAATATTGCAATTAGACGGTCGTGCAGTACTCTGTCAAAGGCTTTTTCGTAATCGATGAAACAAAGGAAAACGTCTTGTTGCATGTCTCTGCATTTTTGTACGAGAACCTGCATTGCAAAAAGAGCCTCTCTCGTGTCCACTCCTTTTCGAAAGCCAAACTGACTATCTGCGAGTTGTTCGTCGCATTTAGCTCTTATTCGCTCGTGGATGATATTCAGAAATAGTTTCAATATTTGGCTCATAAGGCTAATCGTTCGAAACTCTTCGCACCTTCTTGCGTTGGCCTTCTTAGGAATCGTAATAAAAGTTGAGGTTAGACAGTCTTTGGGTAAGTGGCCAGAGTCGTATACCAAATTAAAGAGTTTATTTATTTATTTATTAGATCACCAACAAAGTACACACTGATACATGATAGCACACAGTTCGTAAAATAAAAAATAAAAGAAGTGGTACCTCAATTGCAGGTGATAACTGCATGAACAGTAAGGCAACATATACATTAAAGCACAAAAAAAGCCAATAAAAGACTAATCAAAATAGCAAGTTACAAAACAAAAAAAAACAAATCAATGAATAAAAAATTAATAAACTAAAATAAAAATAATAATGAAAACTAATATGGATAATTAAGTATTACTTATTAATGGACTTATGGACCTTCTAAATTTAAATATATTGTTGGTAAAGATGTTTACATCCTTGTCCATGTCTACGCAATTATAGTTTAACCAGGAAGTCAATATTTTCGTCTTTGATAAGTTTGAGTACCTCTATGTGAACATTATCCGGTCCGGTTGATTTTCCCCTTTTAGCTTTTTTAAGAGCGTTTGTGACTTCATTTTTCAGGATAGGATATCCCTCATTTGGATCACAATTTACCGCTATGCTTCGAAAATCGTCGGCAAATATTGATGAAATGTATTGTTCCCATAGGTGTTTTTTTCCTGATATTTCTAGTATGGGAATATTATTTTCGTCCGTAAGATGGTGAATGGTCTTTTTGTGCCCTACCAAAGATTTTATTTCCTTATGCAGGTTAAATGCATCATGTTTAGCATAAAGGTCCTCCACAAAATCACACTTGCACTGATACCAAGCATCTCTAGCATAACGAACTTCACGCCGAATTTGCTTATCAATCTCAGTATACTTGCTATTATCAGAATTCTTGTAGATTCTCCTTTCTTCGATAAGATTATATATTTTTTCTGTCATCCAACTCTGCTTAGGAATCCTATCTCTTTTCAAGTGTGTCTTATTGATGTTTAATATTTTGTTCTTCATTGAACACCACTCTTCCTCCACCGTACGCATTATCCCAGGTTTCTCATCTGCTGCCCACTCGTTTATTTCTTTCGCCACTTTATCTTTGATGTTAAGATCTTTAAGTTTCCTCACGTCTATTGCGTGGTATTGTGTTCTCTTCTTTAATTGTTTGAGTCGACATGATATTGTCGCTACAACTGGATTATGGTCAGATCTTATATCAGCCCCAGGATAGGTCTTAGCACTTTTGA
This sequence comes from Nymphalis urticae, assembly GCA_905147175.2. Classification (NCBI taxonomy): domain Eukaryota; kingdom Metazoa; phylum Arthropoda; class Insecta; order Lepidoptera; family Nymphalidae; genus Nymphalis; species Nymphalis urticae. Next base: position 1,098,063 of record LR990009.1, read on the forward strand.
CAAAATTACGAAAGCGATTATTGATCAGGATGTAATCTATCTGATTTCTTATAATTTGCTGAGGGGTATACTTAGGTGACGTCCATGTATACAACCTCCTTGGTGGTAATTGAAAATAGGTGTATGGGTGTGAATGAAGATGGTAAGGTCAATAAGACTTTACCATCCATCACAAATATTCCACCAACTTTAGGAACTAAGATGTTATGTCCCTTATCCTTGTTTTTTGGATAATAAAAAAAAACACGCTTTAATAGACAATGGGATAATACAGGATAAAAATAATAAAAAAACCACATAAAAAATCAACTCATTTCTATCACAGTCATTCGTTTTACAAAAACAATAAAATAGGACCTATTTATAAAACATGGCGGAATGTAAAATAACATGGCGAACTGTCAACAATCCTTTGGACATTGACTGGCTGTTGTCCGTCCGGTTTAGTCAAAAACGTCAAAAAATGCCACAGATAATAGATCACAATAAACATTTTAACAAATATACAAACTTTTATAATATACAATTTTTTATACGCGATTAGCGTATAAAAATATTATATTACGTGTATATATGTAACGAAAATACTGTAACTGAGATGGATTATTTTTACTAAGTAGTTGAGCACTCGGGAGATCCACATACCCTCCAAAGCGGGAGGGATGCATAAATGCATCTCATTTCGTTGGGAGATCAAAAAATATTCATTTTATATAATACTAAGGTACAAATCGGATTCTATAGTTACAGGATTTTCGCTATCACTGTCTTGACTCCTGTCCTGTTTGTGATCAATGCGTTAAAGACGAAATTAGAAATAAAGAATAAATCTCATACTGGCAACTCATAAAAATTCTATAAAATAAAAAAATAAAAAAAATATCACACATAAATCTTCCCACTAAGATTAGCTCAAATATTCAATAACCAATAACAACATTCAAGCTAGGAACAGAAGTTGAATATTTCTTAATTCCCTCTTTTCCAATGGAAAGAGTAAAGAGAGACAAACCTCAGATTTACATATTCCACGCGATTCGCTAACAGCTCTGCTGTATTACGCACTACGAACAGTTCTCGATTAATATATCTCTATATATAACACGACACTGTTACACTCAACTACTTATATACTCTAATTTCACTTCCATGTTTTTAACAACTCCGTGACACCATCGATTACCTTGACCAATCACATCGCGTCAATTCAAGGTCACAGTTGTTTGTTTGTCTTTACTTTATGATTGGAATATGGTAAGTCACAAAGAGAGAAACCGACAGAGAGACGAGCATTCTCGTCATCTCTATCGCTCTACATCTCGTCATCTCGTACACTCTATCTAATTACGAAATGGGAAGCACCGTACATTCTAATTTTTTTCATTTTTTTTTTCACGTCATCCTCAACTCATACCTAATTCACACGATTGAAGCGATCGGATAATCCGAATTCCATTATCCATAACGGAGCTCGAGGTGGTATCGCGGACGGATAACGGTTGGATTTATTTTTGATTACTCGTCACTCGGCCAGACTACTGCTTCGATCCAATCTAGATATGGAGCGACTCGCGTGTAGATACCAGGTAAACCGGGCTGGCCGATTTTCTTGCCGTGGCTCACTATAGCGGTCACCAAATACATGCACTTCAAATGATGAACTATCTGAGCCGGACCGCCGCTGTCGCCCTGGAAATTGCGTTTGAGTACATTAAACACAAAGACACTTTATTGAAGCTTATACGAAAACAACTACACTAATAATTGTGTGACACGGTAACATTACAGTTTGTAACATTTTGCTACAACTCTTTGTATGTAACCAACAGTTTGGTTCTGCTCTATATATAATAATAATAATAATAATAATAATAATAATAACCACCCCGGGGATCACCTTGCCGTGGTGGGGGGGCTTACGGGTAGCTGGTACTGGTTCTTGTGGTCCTATCATCTTGACTAATACACATTTTCACATAGCCATATACATCTTGGCAAACATCTACCCAAACTAACGATCCCAAACCCGACCCAATCTTGTCATTGGAGATTAACATGGAACGCAGTAATAAAAGATATAGTTTACGGTCGCTGCCCGGGGGTCACCGGGGCGCATCTGGAGCCGACGCTGGATGTCACAGCATGTGATCCGTTGGCGATGGGGGACTGAACAGGCGGGTTCCCCTCGAAGAATATGTTACAGCCGACCAATCACCCTCACCTTCATCGACTTCACTTTCAAATCACTCACTTTCTTCAAACTTCTCATCACCTTCTTCAACTGCAACTCTCTTCGAGTCACCAAGCTCTTCACCACTATCACGATGTTCATCCCATATTTCAATGCCAACAGCTGTTGCGCAGGAGGCATGTGCCATCAATGCTGCGCCCAGCGCTGGTACTTCTCGTGTGCGAAATAAATGGTCTCAAGATATGAACCGCTTTATATGGCACACATGTTTACTAATTACTAAATGTCAAACAACACAAATGAATAATTATTTACAACTATTGCACGAGCAGTTTAATCAGAAATTCCCCAATATGCAAGTATCGCGACAACGTGTAGGAGATCAACGACGTGCTATTCTCAGGCGCAAATTACTACCACAGAACGTTTTAAATGAGATAAGAAATGAAGTGGCAGATAAAATACAGGCAGAGGGAGAAATAGCAGATATTCCACTCAGACAATCTTCTCAGTCCGAACACCTAGCCTCACAGATAAACTCAAACAGTAATAAACGAATGAAATGGTCCAATGTAATCAATGAAGACATAGTCCGATGTTATTTTGAATCAACAAACCTAGAAACAAATAAAACAGCTTATCGGAAAAAGTTATTTGAGCTCGTTGTAGACAAACATCCACACCTTTCAGATCTTTCAGAACAAAGAATTGCAGATCAGCGAAGAGTAATATTTTTCAATAATTTGTTAAATAAAGATAAGATAGAAGAAATTAAAATAGAAATAAACAAAAAACTACAAAATGCAATAAATCAATCTAAATACAACATACCCATAGAATCAAATATAGCTTCAACAGACTCAAATCACAGCCAGCCCGAAACCATTTTAGGTACCGGTATATCTTTGACTGAAAATGAAAGTGATAGTATTTTCTTAGCAAATAATATATTAACACCCAACTTTATCGAAATAGAGTTTAATAACGCAATAAATAGGTTTAAAGATATGCATCCAGAAGAAAGATCATATATTCCAAAACAAAAAACTTCTCGTAAATTTGCTACTATTACACGAACATTGAATAATGAAATTCTCCGGAAACATTTAAATAGCAACATAGATTTTAAATATTTACATGCACTAATTTACTCAGCAGCTTATACAGCAGCTGTCTGTAATGGTTCAAAATAAATACCTTAAAAAACCGACATGGCAGAGAAGAATTGAAAAAAGAATTGAAAAGTATAGACTAGAAATCGGAAGATTAACCCAATATATTGCAGGTAATAGAAACCAGAAAGTAATCAAAACCGTAGAAGATATTAAAGTAAAGTATAAAACCCATAGTCAATACGAGGAACCAAATATTGAATTAGAACATTTTCTTGACACATTAAAACAAAAATTAAATACTGCATCTAAAAGGCTTAAACGATACTTAACATGTACAAATAGAAAACAACAAATACTTACATTCACAAACAATGAAAGAACATTTTACAGTAACTTAGGAACACATAATCAGAACACTTTAACTCAAAACACTGAATACACCTCACCACAAAAACTTCACGAATTTTGGGCGGGTATTTGGTCAAATCCAGTCCAACATAATGCAAACGCCAACTGGCTTCAGAAAATCGGAGATAGTACGCATATAGAGCAAATGAATTTTAAAGACATACCAATAGAAACGTTCACTCAGATTATCAAACGCACACATAACTGGAAAGCTCCTGGTACTGATAACATACATAATTTTTGGCTTAAGAAACTCACTTGCATCCATCCATACATCCATAATCACATATGTCAATTCATCAAATCACCAGAAACTACACCAAAGTTTTTAACAACTGGAATTACCTACATGCTCCCTAAAGAATCAGATCTTAAAAATCCTGCAAATTATAGACCAATCACATGTTTACAAACAATATATAAGATAATTACAGGATGTATTAGTGAAATCATTTATCAGCACTTAGAAGCATATAACATTTTAGCAGAACAACAAAAAGGTTGTAGGAAAAATAGTCAAGGATGTAAAGAACAATTAGTTATAGATACAATAGTAATGAAACAGGCACTGACCAGCAAACGAAATATCTACACAATGTATGTCGATTATAAGAAGGCATTTGATTCGGTACCTCACAGTTGGCTTCTACATGTACTTCAACTTTATAAGATCGACTCAGTACTTATAAATTTTTTTAGTTGTATAATGCCGCAGTGGCAAACCACACTTAAAGTCTATCAGAATAACACATCAATTACTACTGATCCGATTAAAATACAAAGAGGAATATTTCAAGGAGATGCACTTAGTCCCTTATGGTTTTGTATGGCACTCAACCCCCTTTCCGATTTACTTAATAGTACTAATGCTGGTTTCAAGCTAAAACACAATGGCACACACTGACTTATTTCCCACTTAATGTACATGGACGATAATGGATCTATGGAACAACTAAAGCCGAACTTATAAAACTAACAGACGTCACACAATCTTTTTCTACGGACATACAAATGCACTTTGGGGTTGATAAATGTAAAACGCATTCAATAAATAGGGGGAAAACGGAAACAAATACATACATGTTAGAAACGGGAGAACAAATAGAAGCAATGGATGAAATGAGCACTTATAAGTATTTAGGATTTCACCAGTCTAAGCAAATAAAACACAAACAAATAAAAAAAGAATTGATACAGAAGTTTAAAATAAGGTTAAATCAAATATTAAAAACACATTTAAATTCACGTAACAGCACAAAAGCAATTAATACCTAAGCAATACCATTACTCACATATTCCTTTGGAATTATAAATTGGTCTAAAACTGATCTACAAAAACTACAGCGAATAATAAACACACATATGACCACACACAGGAAACATCACCCCAAAAGTTGTACACAGAGACTCACACTACCACGCGGTGAAGGAGGAAGAGGTTTCATTGATATACATAATTTGCACAATAGTCTCATAGCTAAGCTGAGAAAGTTCTTTCATGATAAGGCAGAAAGTACTCCAATCCATAAATACATCACTGAAATTGATAAAAAATTCACTCCACTTAACCTACATAATAGAAATAAACAATCAAGCGAACAAATAATTAGTAAAGAACAAAAAATTAGTATGTGGTCACAAAAGTCATTGCATGGAAGACATCGAGCCGACTTGAGCCAAGCACATGTCGACATGGAAGCGTCGAACGAGTGGCTGCGGCGTGGTGAGTTATTTCCTGAGACAGAGGCTTTTATGATAGCTATACAAGACCAAGTAATAGACACCCGAAACTATCAGAAACATATTATTCGCACAGCTAATTTGCCGACTGATTTATGTAGACGTTGCCAAAGCAGTTCAGAAACGATTCAACACATAACCGGTGCTTGCAAGTCAATCGTCCAAACTGATTATAAGCACAGGCATGACCAAGTAGCAGCAATAATTCACCAAAACTTAGCCCATCAATATAAATTCATAAAAAAAGTAGCTTACTATAAATACCAACCCTGTAAAGTCCTAGAAAATAATCATTATAAAATCTACTGGGATAGAACGATCATCAGCGACCAAACCATACATTATAATAGACCGGATATAACAGTGGTAGACAAAAATAACAAAATAGTTTATATAGTCGATATTGCAGTATGTAACACACACAACCTACTCAGTACACACAATGAAAAAGTAATAAAATACATAGAATTGGCTACTGAAATTAAAAAACAATGGTCAATAAGCACAGTGAAAATTTTACCGATCATTCTCTCCACTACAGGCGTTGTCCCAAAAACACTCAAGACTAATCTTAATATTCTCCAAATGTCCAAGTCCACTCTCCCACTTTTACAAAAAGCAGTCATACTGAACACTACACGTCTTACTCGAAAGTTCCTCACATCACCATTTTCAATTTAATATTAAACAAACCTATCACGCTTGGTCATGGCCCGCGTGATAGTTAAATTACCCCTGTTAAAAGGGAGATAACAAAGATACATATAATAATAATAATAATAATAAGCCCCCCAAAATCCAACCTTACGTCCAGGCTGAACATCTAGTCCACGTGGGGGGCGGACGTGTAATATAGTATGTATACTATATATAAACTTACACGGCTAACAGGGCAATGGTAACCCATTAACATGGAGACACGGTCAAAAAGAAAACGTATAGAGTCGCTACCCGGGGGTGATCGCCGGGGCACACCTGGAGCTGGCGCTGGGTGCTTCAGCATGCGAACCGTCAGCGGTGAGGAGTTGAGCAGGCGGGCTCCCACTGACAAAGATGCTACAGCCGAAACCACTGATACAGACAGGACGATTAGCCCTAGCACTATCTCCTACATACCCTCATATCCATCATCACCTTCAATTTCATCGTCAATATCCATATCACATGAAATTCCACCCATCCCAACTTTGGATGTTGCGCGGGAGGTTAATGCCTGGTTACCCGCGTCCACCAAAGCTGGAAAACCTAGAGTACGTATGAAATGGAGCGCAACAGTAAACATGTTTATCATGCGTACCTATTACTATATAACCAGATTAGAAACCGATATGACTACCTATAGACAACAATTGCATGAACATTTCTCCAGAAAGTACCCAGAAATAATTGTTAGTGAACAAAGAATTGCTGACCAGAGAAGAACAATAATCAGAAACAAATTATTAACCCAGGAAGTATTTGATAGACTAAAAGAAGAAGCACGAACACAATTAGAAAAAGAGTTACAGAATAATATACAACCGATATATCACACACAAACACTTCCTGAAATACAAACTCAAACTCACATTCAAAGTCAATCATACAGCCAAAGCACTCAGACATCATGTTCATCCACCCAAACTGAGTCTATAGCTTTAACACTAGAAAATGATATCGAGACATTAGACCTTCACAACACTATAACTGAAACACATACCCAAGAAATACATGATAAATTTAGGGCAGCTTTAACACAGTATTCTGGGATGGACCCAGCCGCTCGACCAAAATTACCAAAACTCAAATACAGCCCTCAACTCTCTTAACTTACTAATTTATTTAATCAAAAAATACTGAACCTGTTTATATCTAAGGACACAAAGCTCATAGACATACAAACTCTCATTTATTGTACAGCCTTAGTAATATCTGAAGAACTCAAATATAAAATAACAGAATACACAGGAAATAGGAGACCACGACTTGATTATAAGCCCCCGTGGCAAATTAGACTAGAAAAAGACATAGAAAAACTAAGAGCAGACTGTGGTAGACTAACACAATATATCAACAATAACAGATCGAAAAAAGTTGTGAAGAGGGTTGAAGTAATATTTAAAAGTACAAAATTACATACAAAGCACGAAAATAACAATAGGACACCTGAAGAATATTTAGATACGTTAAAACAGAAACTAGCACTTAAGGTTCACAGACTAAGAAGATATAAAAAAGCACAACAACGCAAAAATGATAACATCACATTCATTACAAATGAAAAATTATTTTACAGAAACTTATTAAAACCACAAACTCGAACTGTTTCTAGAGAAAATGTCAAAACACCAACACAAGAAGAATGAGAGACATTTTGGTGTGATATATGGGAAAAACACACACAACACAACGATAAAGCAGATTGGATAGATAAAGAGAAAAATAGATGGAGCCTAATAGAAGAAATGGAATTTGTTGAAATTACAGCGACCGATATAACATACATCACATCTAAGCTACATAATTGGAAATCACCGGGAATAGATAAAATACATAATTACTGGTATAAAAAATTAGTAACACTACATGAATCAATAGCTAATAATTTAACAGAAATTATCTTAGAGAAACAAAATATACCTGAGTTCCTATCAACAGGAATATCTTATTTGTTACCAAAAACTACACATTCATCACAACCTTTACAATACAGACCAATTACATGCCTACCCACAATATATAAGATCCTTACATCAGTAATAGCTTCAAAAATAAATAACCACATTGAAAAACACAATATAATTGCAGAGGAACAAAAAGGATGTAGGCGGGGCCATATGGGATGCAAGGAACATTTAATCATAGACTCAATAATTCACAAACATGCCACTACCAAAAACAGAAATTTACATTGTACTTATATAGATTATAAAAAAGCTTTTGATTGTATTCCTCACTCCTGGCTAATAAAAGTATTAGAGATATATAAAATTAACCCAACTGTAATAAACTTTTTAAGCACTATTATAAAACGATGGAAGACAACTTTACAATTAAACAGCCAAAACAAAACTATTATAACTAGACAAATAGCTATTAAGAAGGGTATCTTTCAAGGTGATTCCTTAAGTCCTGTATGGTTCTGTCTGGCTCTGAATCCTCTATCCCACTTACTGCACACTTGCCAAGCTGGATACTCCATTACACAGTCAGCAAAAGAAACAATTATCTCACATCTCATTTATATGGACGATATTAAATTATATTCAAAAACCGAACAAGACATGAAAATACTAATAGACATTACAACAGAATTTAGCAAAGATATAAATATGGAATTTGGATTAGACAAATGCAAAACTATACATATAATTAAGGGTAAGATTAAGCCTGGCAACTATGCAGTTAATGATAATGAAATAATAACAGCTATGGAACCAAACGATTTTTATAAATACTTAGGCTACAAACAAAGTAAAGGACTAGATCACACAATAATTAAACAGACAATTACAACGGAATACAAAAAAAGAATAAATGCTCTATGCCAAACACAACTTTATGGAAAGAATTTAATAAAAGCCTTAAATACCTACGCTATTCCCATTTTAACGTACTCATTTTGGAATAATAAAATGGTCAAAAACAGATTTAGAAAACATAGAACGATTTACACGTACCACACTTACAAAATACAATAACCTACATCCTAAATCAGCAATAGAAAGACTGACTATTAAAAGACAAAACGATGGTAGAGGTTTAATAGATATCCAAAACTTATGGAAAAATCAAATCAATAAACTTAAAATATTTTTCGATTTAAAATCTCATTCCAGCCACATACACCTAGCTATAACTGTGACTGATCAGAACTTTACTCCACTTAACTTAAGCGAACAGAATAAAATAGAAAATAATAGTAATAATGACCCGCAAAAACAAAAAATAGACAACTGGAAAAAGAAAATACTTCATGGGCGACATCCTCATGAACTGGAACAACCCCATATTGATGCAATAGCATCAAATAAATGGCTGCAAATTGGTAATTTATTCCCGGAAACTGAAGGATTTATAATAGCAATTCAAGACCAAATCATTAACACAAGAAATTACAGGAAATATATAATTAAAGACCCTACTGTGAAAAACGATAAATGCCGCAAATGTCATAAACACCCGGAGACTATACAACATATCACAGGAGCTTGCATAACCCTTACACAGACTGATTACACTCACAGGCACAACCAAGTAGTTAATATTATTCACTTAAAGTTGGCACTTACACATTCACTAATACAAAACACGAACACTCTTTACTACAAATACACGCCCCAAACAATTCTTGAAAATACATCACACAAACTCTATTACGACCGCGCCATACTCACCGACAAGACTATTCACTACAATAGACCCGATATAATTTTACAGGATAAAAAAACAAGTCGACTTACATAATAGACATAGCAGTTCCTAACACACATAATATACAAAAAACAATAACTGAAAAAATAAACAAATACACAGAACTTAGAGAAGAAATCGCACGAATCTGGAGACAAGAAAAAGTATATATCGTACCCATAGTCCTTTCAACCACCGGTGTTATTCCTAGTCACCTCCATCACAGCCTAAAATTATTGAATCTGAAAAAATCTACATACATACCACTACAAAAAGCAGCTATTTTAAATACTTGTAGAATCGTGAGAAAATTCATGCAAATAGAAGAAAATGACAGTCCTCTACCAAATTAACACACCACATGCTGCATTTACTTGGTTAGCGCCCGTAAATGTAGCCAAAACCAGCCATGAGCTGAGAAACATAAATATGATGATAACAATAATAATAATGTCCACCAGACCGATTTCGGCCATGGCGGCGAATCTTCAAAGAGATTGGCCAACTACGCAGGAGATATTATAGTGCACAAGTGTGCACGCAAACACAGGTGCACCCTCTATTCCCCAACTCTCATAATCCGATGGGACGGCAATCTGACACGACCGGAAAGAGTTCAGGCGCAGGACCAACGGCTTTCCAGGGCACGGAAGTGTACACACTTCCAACTTCCAGACTCCGGGCTGCTACTGAGAATTTTCTGACAGAAAAACCCGAAAACTTTTTATTGGCCCGACCTGAGAATTGAACCCAGGACCTCCGGGTCTGCGGCCTTACATCAAGCCACTAGACCAACGAGGCAGTCATATAAGTTATTTTCCCGATACCAGTTCGGAATGCAGATTCTAACGAAAGGAACCGACATTTTTAATAGTACACAAATGTTAGCACAAAAATATACCCTCTCATAGTCCCACATAACAAACTCTTTACTCTTCGACTCTTTCCAGCCGTGTTGGCTGGAAAGAGTCGAAGAGTAAAGCAATGACTTTAAATTCTCGCCGAAACACTTCCAGCTGCTATCGAGAATTCCTTTTATTTAGCTGACCGAGGACCGTATGATACCAGTGTAGCTCCAGGCACAACAGGCATTGACGATTTAAGCAATGATTAATATTTTTACAGTGTCAATGGTGGTGACCATTTTCCATCAAGTGGCACACCTGACCATCCACCTAACTATACAGAAAATGATGTACCTAAAAATTTACCCAATAAAATCTTCCCATTGTTAATATCTACTCTATATATATATATATTTATATATTTATAATATATCAATAACAAGAGCGTTAAACATATTTTGAGTTGATTTGATTAAATTCTATTACTTAAAAGAATTTCATTGTTTTCTTACATTAGTCGAATCTTTACTGGTCTGCCTGTCACCGTAACATATCTGCTTGTTGCTATCGTATCCCCGTGGCATGAGCCGCACCGTATTCGGTTTGTATAACTGCAAGCATTCTTCATCAGAAAATTTCTCGAGTTTTACCTGAAAAAAAATCGACTTCAAAATTATATAAAATGTAATAAGACCTATATAACACTGTTCACGAAAGTTTTAATAAATTTGATCAAATTACGTAACATCGACAATACTTATACGTACTTTTTACAAAAAACTTAGACAGCGCGATTTAGGAATTACAAAAAATCGGTCAACGCCATCTAGTGACATACAATATGAAACATTTAACAAGTCATTAAAAAAAATATAATATTCTATGTTACAATTATAATTAAAGTCGATATTAAAATGGAACTCAAAATTATTAAATTTCATATGAACTTACTATGACCCAATATTTCATTGAAAGCATTTACCAAATTTTTGATAACCAGCAGAAGTTTTTACTTCAATCCCAAAAACCCGTATCCCATCATCCCAATGATGTTGTTTCTGACACATTTGACTTTAAACCAAGTTAAGGCTCGGTCGAACCAAAGCGGAGATGGGCGGAGAGGAGAAAAGACAAGAGAAAAAAAGAGTCCCAACAGAAGCTAAACGAAAAGGTGATTTGGGAACATCGCGACATCTAATTGTTGTCCGACCATCTACCGCTTAAACCTCAAACTCCATTAGTGTGCTCAATTTGACCCTGCATGCCAGTTTTATTATTATTGTAGCCTCCAATATAATGAATAACATTAATAAACAATATATATATATATATATATATATATATATATATATATATATATATACATATACATAAATGAAATAATTAGTTACTAGAATCAAATAGCTTGAAATATATTTTAATGTTTTTTCTTCTGACCGTACTATCACCAAACATTTCAAATTATTTCAAAATTCATTGAGTGTCAAAGTATAATGGTTAGGCAAGCCTTGCTGTTCCATCTCAAAGTGCGACCTGATTAAAATTTGCTACAGATAAATATATTCAAGGGAATGAAAACAAAATTAAAAAAAATGCTCATAATAAAACTACACTGCAAATGTACATACATTAAGTATCTCTACCTCTAGCACATGCCTCTTGTACCTCTTGTATCCGAAAAGCTAATTAAAGTCAAACTAACGATAATTTTAATCTGATGACGCAATAGCGCCGATCAATCGGCGTTCATTGGTCGGCTATCACGCCTTAAACTGACACCGACCAATCAGATTGAAGCCCGAGTTACCAATTGAATCTGACTTTAACAAGCTTCGAAAACCAGTATTAAAAATCCAAATAAAATTACAAATAATAATAATATATATAAAAAAAAAACTAAGTTAATTTCAAATACATATGTCATGCTTGGTACCAAATACCGGTATGAGCTACAAATTTTACTTACAAAATCCTATATCAATGAATGGTACACCGCATTTCGCCATATCCGTGTCTTGGTAGCGCAATAACTCTTGCGGATTTCTTATACCCTGGTACTTTACGGAAACATTTAAATTAGGAAAGGCATTTTCACAAATTGCTTTTAAATGATAACAATCGGAGTTATGTTTTGATACACTATTTTCTCTCTTTCTTTCATTATTGATTTGACATACGAAAGAAGGAGACAGCATTGTTTAACTGAATTACTCTTTAACGACATTTATTTACGGCTTACAATTAGACTTGGACTAGATCCAGTGTTGCATTCCAACAACATTTTACATACATATATATACGTGAGCGATGGCTGAGCGACAGCGCCACCATCATCTTGGTTAAGCGATTCAGGATTCATGACGCACATAACTCACGCACCAAATCTAGTGTCCACTCTGATTACGATATTAACTAGACAAACTGTCGGTTTCGTTTCGGACGACTGACCCAGTCGATGGTCGAAGGATAACTGAACTCCACCCAATCCCCACTCTCGAATACTCTGTCCACGTGCCGCCATTACGAAAATAACTGACGTCACTATTGACGTCACGGTGTTTACCAGTCTCTTAGTACTACAACAGTCAAATCAGTAACTAATACTTGACCTTTTTTTTTGTAGAATAGAAAGCCGGACGAGCATGTGGGCCTGATGGTAAGTGGTCACCGACCGTGGTAGAATATCTGATGACCCAGACGAGCTTGCACAAAGCTCTACTACCAGTGAAAGTGAACTATATAATATCACGAGATATGCAAGTCATCCCACTTATTTGGCAACGATGGCCACTCTCACGTCGTCCGGGGTATAGGGGGTCAGTAACTTATTTCTAAAAAAACTTGGTTATAGACCACACTCGTGATTACTTTCTTACATATAAATCTTATGCTTTATTTATATTCCAATACCAAAAAAATTATAAACCTCTGCTCCATATGAGAATCAGTGGTATGGTTTGCAGAATAATTGACTGCGATCAAAATTAATAATATATTCGAAAATTATTGTATATTTACTTGATTGGCTAAAATTATTCGTTTTTCAATAAACATCGTTTTAAAATTATACTTTGTTTATTTCACAACGTAATAAAATCAGTGGTATGGTTTGCAAAACAATTGCTTCTAATTTTTTTTATAAATTGAGTCATAAATTGATTTCAATTGGTTTTTGTATTTGATAAATTAAGCTAAAACGGTATGATGTTTTAGTTGCACACGGGAGGTTGAATTAGGGGGTAATTTTTTCATGACGCTAGCATTTGCAAGCGATCCCGTGTCGCTCCTCGTTAAGACGGAAAGGGTACCGCTGGTTTTTTAGTAAGTATTCTGATGTTCGGGGCGCACTCGCACCGGCGAGTCACACATACCCCCCACTGTTCCCCTGGGGGAAACGCGAACGCGTTTTTCAAGCGATAAAAAAGGGGATCATTTTCTGTATCCCTGATAACGTATATTCAAAATTCATCATCATCATGAGTTGATCGGTTGAGTAAATAAATAAATAAAGTCAATTTCGCATTTATGTTATATTGGTTAACAAATAGATCGGATAATATAAGAACTCTTACCTTTCGCAAGACATCGGAATTCCATTTTTGGTGTGGGTCAATTGCCCCCCAGCCAGTGACGATCACGGTATTATCATTAATTGGGCTGCCGTCGTGTAGGCAAGCCGGTACCCTGAATTGGTTCAGGATCATTCTAGAAAAAGACGGTATCAGATATAGTAGGCAGTAGAAATATATGGTGACCACACCCACGCCCGCAAACACATACCCCCAAAACATCGTCGTTGCTGGATATTCACTCAGTATTGTTGTTTGTTCTGGTTTAAACGGTGAGTCATCCAATGTTACTACGGGCACAAGGGACACAACATCTTAGTTCCCAAGGTTGGTGGCGCATTGATGTAAAGAATTGTTTAATCTTCCTAACATTCCCTTGTGTCTTGCAGTTTGTACTTAGTATTGCTGGTTGAATAGAATATGTATTTTTTTATATAGAACAGGAAGGCGGACGAGCCTATGGGCCACCTGATGGTATGTGGTTACCAAATGCTCTTGGACATTGGTACTGTAAGAAATGTTAACCATCGCTTACATCGCCAATGTGCCACCAACCTTGGGACCTAAGATTTTATATCCCTTGTGCCTGTAATTACACTGGCTCACTCACCCTTCAAACCGGAACACAACAATACCAAGTACTGCTGTTTTGCGGTAGAATATCTGATGAGTGGGTGGTACCTACCCAGACGAGCTTGCACAAAGCTCTACCACCAGTATTGAGTGGGTGTGACCTTTTGGGGGGGGATTCACCATCAAAAGCATTACCTTAAGTGCATATAATGATCAAGTGACTAATTAAATAATGTTTTATGTAGTATATTATATAGCAAGACGTAATGTTATAAGAGATCCAGATGACAAAATGGAAGATTGCTCAAGCACGAAACATACGGTTTATGTAATGATGATATGTCTGAAATATCTATTGAACTTTTACCCGTCAATTATAAAAAAAAAATCCATTGTTATAAAGCATGACAATATATAACTCTTGAACACAATCGCTGGCTTGTTAACCATCCTCCAGTTTTTCATTTAACTAATTGAATAATCTCCGAAAAAGAAACACATCACGAGGAAACTTGAACATATTGGGTGAATCTGTGAATTGGGTGAAAGATACGCCAACTTCGTCCAAACCATCTCTTCAAGATGAAGAGCCTTTTGTCCAGTATTTAAGGCTATGTGGGGCTCGCCGGTGTCCAAGGCGCCGAGTGTGCCCCGAACATCGGAACACCCACTAAAAACCAGCGGTACCCTTCCCGTCTTAACTTGGAGCGACACGGGATCGCTTGCGCATTGCCCTTGTTAACCCCAAAAATTAACTGTTCTGTACGACTAAATCGACTTAATCGACTAAACTTGGTTAGTACACGGGAACGTTAACCGTAGTGGGTTCGAATTCCAGAAAGTACAATTGAGTTCAATTCGCCGTAAAAAAAAACATCGTTAGGAAATCGTGTAACCTGAAGCGGAACAGATCGTGGAATAAAATCCGACACTTCAAACATCAGAGATCTATGCGCGGCAGCAAAGTAATGGTCACTCCCCCCCCCCCATGTTTACGCACATGGTCATTATGCCCATCACTTACATCCTGTCCGTCTTCAAGAGTGCAATGTCGTTGTATACATCCGGCAAATTGTATTGCGGGTGTTTGTATATCTTTGATATGTTGTACAACTCGTCCGGCTTAATCTCCCATGATTTCTTCAAGAAGCCGATACGCGCCCTTTTTACTTCACCACTGGAACATAAAAATTATAATGATGATCATCAACAGCCTGTGAATGTTTCACTGCTGGGCTAAGGCCTCCTCTCCCTTTTTGAGGAGAAGGTTCTGGAGCTTATTCCACCACGCTGCTCCAATGCGGGTTGGTGGAATACACATCTGGCAGAATTTCAGTGAAATTAGACACATGCAGGTTTCCTCACGATGTTTTCCTTCACCGTCAAGCACGAGATGAATTACAATCACAAATTAAGCACATGAAAATTCAGTGGTGCTTGCCCGGGTTTGAACCCACGATCATCGGTTAAGATTCACGCGCTCTTACCACTGGGCCATCTCGGATTTTTTACGGTGACTCATCATCAGGTCCTTGACTCATCAGCCAGTCCACCTGGCTCTTTTTAATAAAATTAAAATAATCAGATTAACGTACGCCATTTTGCTGTGAACACAGTGTGCGGCTGTCAGGATGAATCTATCGCTGACGATGACGCCATCGCACTGCCATTCGTTGTCTGGCGAATCGTAACCCAGTAACGCCTGAAATATTTGTTCTAATTGTGAAACCGGATTCAATTCTGTCAGCAGTTAGTAGTAGGTAGCCTTTGTGTTAAGTTAAAGTGTAAGCCAAATCCCATCGAATTCGGTCCAGCCGTTTTGCATGATTGACTAACGAACATCAAAACATACATTGGACATTGGACGAGCATACGGGCCATCTGATGGTAAGTGGTCACCATCGCCCATAGACGTCGGCGATGTAAGAAATAATAACCATTGCATACATCGCCGATGTGCAATCGACCTGGGGAACTGAGATGTTATGTCCATTGTGCCTGTAGTTACACAAGCTCTTCAAACCGGTACACAACAATACAATGTATCGCTGCTTAATGGTAAAATATCTGAACTATAAAATATCAGACGGGCCTGCACAGGGCATTACCACCAGGAAATATAATATCTTTTTGTCTTTTAATACAGTTCTTTATATCATGTGGTGTTTGAGTTCTCGAAGGTGGCTAAACCGTTCGTTTACAATGAGGTGTGCTCAAAAAGTTTGTCATAAAATTCCATACCATATGAGGGAATTCCCCAAAAGTAGCTGGCGTCCCATCACTGATCATCGGTTCCGGCTTCCAGTTGCAGAAGGACTTCCGTTCCATCTTCTTATTCGGCGTCAGACTTTCCATGCACGGGTATACCAACTTATCTTGGTACTCCAAACACTCTAAAGCACAACATAAAATTACTCGATTTTTGGAGAAGAGGCCTTAGCCCAGCAGTGGGACATTAACAGGCTGTTACTGTACTGTTGCTTACTACTGATGATGTGTTCGTTAGTGTGATTCGAGATCGTGATCGTGTTCTTCTGTGAACGTACCAAGCACTCGTTAGATAACCTACCGCCAAACATCAACACTTAGTATTGTTGCGTACCGGCTTAAAGAGTGATCCAGTGTAATTACAGACACAAGGGACTTTTTTTATAGAAAAGGAAGGTGGACGAGCATACGGGCCACCTGATGGTAAGTGGTCACCAAACGCCCTTAGACATTGGCATTGTAAGAAATGTTAACCATCACTTAATTTAGGAATTATTCTTACTAATTTCTGCTTCCCCCTTCCTTCACAGGTCTACGCGTGCTGGCTCTCGATGTCACCGACTAACTGTGACATCAATTCCATCGCGCACAAAGAAATTTGGCAACTCCTTTCTTTGTCGCACTACCAAAAAATGGAATTCTTTACCAGCTCACGTGTTCCCCTCCTCTTACGACCCGGGTTCCTTCAAACGAGGCGTGAAGAGGCATCTTGCGGGCCGGCAAGGCGAGGGCGGCTAGTGCAGAATCTTCTTCCCATCTGTACTGGCCCTCATCGCATTTGGACTCTAGTACCACTTAACATCAGGTGGAGTAGAGTCATTTGCCCTCCCGGGAAATATAAAAAAAAAAAACACTTATATCGCCAATGCGGCACCAACCTTGGGACCTAAGATTTTAGATTTTATGTCCCTTGTGCCCGTAATTACACTGGCTCACTTACCCTTCAAACCGGAACACAACAATACCAAGTACTGCTGTTTTGTGGTAGAATATCTGATGAGTGGGTGGTACACCACCCACTCGAGCTTGCACAAAGCCCTGTAACAACACATGTTGTAACACATAACACCTTAGTTCACAAAATTGGTAGTTTTATGTATGTAATGGAAGGTTAATATTTCTTACAGCTCCAATGTCTATGATATGGATAAAGTGACCCACTAGCCGGTCTGCTATTAATTTAAAAATATATATAAATAATAGATTAAAAAAACTTACTCTGAAAGGATATCCGTCCAGTATTCGTGTAGTTCGTCAGTGGTTCGCACTGATTATTGTTAAAGTCTGGTACCTTACGGGTGGAAGAGTTTATGGAAACAATTTCGTATTCATCGGTCCCTTCGTTTATGTCCTTCGTCGTTTCCCTGTTTCAAATAATAATTATAATAATGAAATACGTATAATTTTTAAAGTACGTTCAAATGAGCGCCGAAATAGAAACGCGAGTGCTTGAAAGTCGTTTGATTCTAACTAAAGACCGCAGGCTCAAGTGCATTCTTTCATTTCAGACATCTTAAATACACGATACTACGCACACGCATACACAGACACACACATACACACATCTACAGTAAATTTATTATGCCTAACGAATGTATTTTAAGGTAATTATTATGATTTATTTGATCCTAATTCGGGAAAAGCATTTCTGGCAACTCCAATTCTCACTTAATATGTCTCCTGTATCTCTTCATATTCAATTATATTGTAAAATATAACAAATAAAAATTGTATTCAATGTGTCCTCAAAAACTGTCACTGTCTATCAAGAGTTTCAACGCTCCCGTGCCTCGGTAAGCTCGTTCAGCCTTTGGTCTTGCACTTAATGCCTTACCAGCAGCAGCGGTACCAAATCGGTCACCACTTACCATCAGGTGGCCCAATCGTAAGTCTGGCTACCAACTTTATATTAAACGTATATTTATATACACTTACTCAGAAGTCGGTCTCCTCGCCTCCAACTCCTCCTCCATATCGTCCTCCACGCACACGCGGATCTTGTCCTTATTAAGTTCACAAAACTGAAATATAAAAGAATACGATGTTTAGCACCTCGTAACATAAATAGTAATAGGACTTTGAGTAAGCACACCTGATAATAAGTGGTCACCAACGCCCATTCACATTACCATCACAATGAACGTTATAACGGAACGTTATTTTGTCCCTCGTGGCTCACTCAATCTTCAAACCGGAACAAAACAATACTAAGCAATGGTATTCAGCTGTAGAATTTGTGTTGAGTGGTTGGTAGTTGGTACCTACCCAGACGGGCTCGCACAAAGCCCTACCGCCAAGTATGAATATTGATTTTTTTTCCAAAAACTTTAAAAAAAACTAAGATTTCTTACCACTGGCTTTTTTTCTTCTTTTATATAATTGTTAATAAATGGACACTTGAATATGTCCTTGCAGCTACCCTGTTTCCCATCGCTGCCAATGCCCAAAACGATTGGTCCTGTCAATTGTACAAAATACTATTAAATTTAAAAAAAAAACATCCCCTATTTCAACCTTAAATAGTATTTTTCCCTCAATATAAAATGGGATCAAACGGGAAGTATACAAATCCAAATAAAGAAAGAATTTTCTTAATCGGTTAATAAATAACGGAATTCCGAGGTAACAAATAAAAATAAATAAATAATACAACTGATATGAGAACCTCTTCCTTTTATCCCACTGCTGAGCAAGTACCTCTTCTACTATTAAGAGGAGGGATATGCTCAGCAGGATAATCCACCAATGCGGGCTGGAGGATACCCTTCATGTTTTCCTCCACCGCTGACCACGAGTTGAACATTAACATATGTCGGTATGGTATTGATCAAGCTATCTGGTGGATCATCTCGACTCACTATTTATATATTCATATGATTTAATTAATATTTGAGGTAACAATCGATGAAAATGTCATCGTGAGATAACCTGCATCACATCTGTGGTTGTTCCATAACTCCAAAAATTAAATCTTCGCGCAGCTGAAAACGAGGGCAGAGCAACTATGCCCAGCGTTTACAGGATAATAAAATATATCTATCTATCTATAGATATCTAAATAAAAGCTAATAAAAAAAAAGTCAAAGATATACTCACGATAATAATAGAGCAGATATGCCAGAAATATCATAAATATTACGCAGAGCACCTGTAAAGTCAAACTGCAGTATTTCTTCTCGAAAAATCTCTCTTTTCTTCTTTCTTCCCTTGTCAAGAGGTTCTGAAATATATTTTTTTATTTTATACCATAATTAGGATAGTCCGATGCGCCACATGGTGTTAAACGGTCATCATCGCACGTAGGACATTGGCGCCGTACGAAACACTAATCATCATTCACATCACCAATGCGCCAGCACTTAAACCAGCAGTTACACTCGATAACCCCTTCCAACCATAACACAAATATAACAAAGTATTGCTGTTTGTTTTTAGAATATGTGACGAGAGGGTGGTGCCCACCCAGCACCACCAAATGAAGATGATGAACATTTTAAAGCAAATTACAAAACAATAATTCACTTTATTGATTATAAAAAATATTACATTCCCTTAAACTTTTAATCTAGATGTCTACTATATAAAATCAGTTTCTTTCGCCGGTTCTTCCTAGGGCTGGCTGTTTCTGTTCCGAGCCGATGGTAGTTTCTAGTTTGACTTTAAGTAAAATGCTTCAATGTTAACAATCTCCTAAATCGTCAATGCGCCACAATCCTTGGGAAGCAAAGTCACTTGTGCCTGTAATAGCCCTGACCGATTCTCAGGTCAAAACCACGCAACAACACTGAGTAACGCTCTTAAGAGGTGGAACGAGTGATGAGGGGGTGGTCTACCCAGACAGACAGAAGCCCTACCACCAAGTAAGCACAGTAAGGCGATTCTGTAAGAAAGAACTCGACTCGCCGTTTTCAAACGGTCGTGAAATGTCATAAAGCGATATGCGACATTGACTATAATAATTATATCTGTTCCGCTCTCACGGCTAAAACACTGAACCGATTTTGATGAAACTTGTTATGTGGCAAGCTTGCATCCCATGGAATGACATAGGACTTTTTACAAGCTCATTAAAACAATCGGACGAAGCCGTAGTAACCGTAGGACTATTCACTATTCTATGTTTTTTATTGAGTACCACTATGTAACATTTATTTTATATATTTTTCAATTTCTGTTTAGTCATTATTTGTGCTTGCTTGGTCTCCTTAAACTGAAGGAGCACACATATTACTCGTAAGTGTATCCTTTGTTGGAGATCCTTAATAAATAAATAAATAAACTCTGAATACTGATTTTCATATGGAAATCGACGGACAAGTATGGACCCTATTAAAAAAAAACTATTGCATTCACTTACCTCTGAAGGTTCAGGGTTAAGGCGTCCGTCTGTCACATCCCTCCCTTGCTCGTTTCGCTCCCGTTTTGCACCGATGACACCCATCCTTGTTCAAATTCTCTCGCTTAATATACCTATAGCAAAAATCTGCAACAGCGATTAGTATTTTTAATGGATATCTTATGACGCATTTTTATATTACTTACAGTAGCAGAGAAGGGTTTGGAGCTTATTCCACCACGCTGCTCCAATGGAAAACATCGTGAGGAGACCTGCATGTGTCTAATTTCTGCCACATGTGTATTCCACAAACCCGAATAAGCTCCAAACCTTCTCCTCAAAAATAGGAGACGACGCCTTTAGCCCAGCAGTGGGACATTCACAGTCTGGTACGGTTGAATCTTTACAATTTTTAAAATCATTAAATTAAGAAAATAATATGTTCGTCATTGCAAAATAATGTCGATCAGAAAAATTTACATCTGTCAAAAAGATCAAGCTAACCTGTACAGTGTATTCCAGAATAACTTGTAAAACTAACAAGAGAAATAAAACAAGTTTAAGGTGATAAACAATTAAAGATATTAAATTTAAATACGGAGCACTGAGTAATGATGTTGCCGGTAAGACGATTTATATGCATTTTCTTTATTTCTATATTAAACATATTTATTATATACTAAAGACGGAATATACTTTTTTTTATAGAATTGGAAGGCGGGCGATCATATGGGCCACCTGATGGTAAGTGGTCACCAATACCAATAGACATTGGCATTGTAAGAAATGCTAACCATCGCTTACATCACCAATGCGCCACCAACTGTGCCTATAATTACACTGGCTCACTCACCCTTCAAACTGGAACACAACAATACCAAGTACTGCCGTTTTGCGGTAGAATATCTGATGAGTGCAGTACCCACCCAGACGAGCTCGCACAAAGCTCTACCACCAGTGAAACATAAATACACATATGATACATATTTCCTAGTTAATCACCTATTTATCTATAAATGTATAGATAACATATATCAATCGTCCACTTCATTTCTGTGCGTCATATTGATTCACCTACTTCATCGACTTAAGCACTAAAGATTTAAAAATAAATTAACGTTATCTCTATGTACTGACAGACATATCAACGCCCAGCCCGAACCGTGAAAATTTGCATAGGAGTTCCTCTATTGCACTGTAGATTAGCATTGAGGATGTTTGAAAATATAACCCGTAAGGTAGTAAAAGATGATGACCCGTAGGCTAATAAAAGATGATGAAAATTTGTATGAAAATCCTCCATCTTTGAATAAAGAACTCCTATAATAATAAGCCGAGATGGCCCAGTGGTAAGAACGCGTGAATCTTAACCGATGATCGCGGGTTCAAACCCGGGCAAGCACCACTGAATTTTCATGTGCTTAATTTGTGATTCGATCGTGAGAAAACCTGCATGTGTCTAATTTCACTGAAATTCTGCCACATGTGTATGTGTATTATTGTTATGTGTAGCAGCGTGGTGGAATAAGCTCCAAACCTTCTCCTCAAAAAAAGAGAAGAGCCTTTAGCCCAGCAGTGGGGGGCTTGAATCCATGACTAGATATATAGCAGAATAGGCCAACGAGGCATTCATTTTTTATAATATAGGTAGGTGGAATGTCAGATAGGCAACCTCACAGTAAGTGGACACCACCACTGATAGACATTAGTACTTTAAGTGCTGAATGAAGATGGTAAGGTCAATAAGACCTTACCATCCATCACAAATATTCCACCAACCTTAGGAACTAAGATGTTATGTCCCTTATCCTTGTTTTTTGGATAATAAAAAAAAACACGTTTTAATAGACAATGGGATAATACAGGATAAAAATAAAAATAAAACCACATAAAAAATCAACTCATTTCTATCACAGTCATTCGTTTTACAAAAACAATAAAATAGGACCTATTTATAAAACATGGCGGAATGTAAAATAACATGGCGAACTGTCAACAATCCTTTGGACATTGACTAGCTGTTATCCGTCCGGTTTAGTCAAAAACGTCAAAAAATGCCACAGATAATAGATCACAATAAACATTTCAACAAATATACAAACTTAATCGCGTATAAAAAAATTATATTAGTGTATATATGTAACGAAAATACTGTAACTGAGATAGATTATTTTTACTAAGTAGTTGAGCACTCGGGAGATCCACATACCCTCCAAAGCGGGAGGGATGCATAAATGCATCTCATTTCGTTGGGAGATCAAAAAATATTCATTTTATATAATACTAAGGTACAAATCGGATTCTATAGTTACAGGATTTTCGCTATCACTGTCTTGACTCCTTTCCTGTTTGTGATCAATGCGTTAAAGACGAAATTAAAAATAAAGAATAAATCTCATACTGGCAACTCATAAAAATTCTATAAAATAAAAAAATAAAAAAAATATCACACATAAATCTTCCCACTAAGATTAGCTCAAATATTCAATAACCAATAACAACATTCAAGCTAGGAACAGAAGTTGAATATTTCTTAATTCCCTCTTTTCCAATGGAAAGAGTAAAGAGAGACAAACCTCAGATTTACATATTCCACGCGATTCGCTAACAGCTCTGCTGTATTACGCACTACGAACAGTTCTCGATTAATATATCTCTATATATAACACGACACTGTTACACTCAACTACTTATATACTCTAATTTCACTTCCATGTTTTTAACAACTCCGTGACACCATCGATTACCTTGACCAATCACATCGCGTCAATTCAAGGTCACAGTTGTTTGTTTGTCTTTACTTTATGATTGGAATATGGTAAGTCACAAAGAGAGAAACCGACAGAGAGACGAGCAATCTCGTCATCTCTATCGCTCTACATCTCGTCATCTCGTACACTCTATCTAATTACGAAATGGGAAGCACCGTACATTCTAATTTATTTTTTTTTTTTTCACGTCATCCTCATCTCATACCTAATTCACACGATTGAAGCGATCGGATAATCCGAATTCCATTATCCATAACGGAGCTCGAGGTGGTATCGCGGACGGATAACGGTTGGATTTATTTTTGATTACTCGTCACTCGGCCAGACTACTGCTTCGATCCAATCTAGATATGGAGCGACTCGCGTGTAGATACCAGGTAAACCGGGCTGGCCGATTTTCTTGCCGTGGCTCACTATAGCGGTCACCAAATACATGCACCTCAAATGATGTCTTATCTGAGCCGGACCGCCGCTGTCGCCCTGGAAATTGCGTTTGAGTACATTAAACACAAAGACACTTTATTGAAGCTTATACGAAAACAACTACACTAATAATTGTGTGACACGGTAACATAACAGTTTGTAACATTTTGCTACAACTCTTTATATGTAACCAACAGTTTGGTTCTGCTCTATATATAATAATAATAACCCCCCCGGGGATCACCTTGCCGTGGTGGGGGGGCTTACGGGTAGCTGGTACTGGTTCTTGTGGTCCTATCATCTTGACCAATACACATTTTCACATAGTCATATACATCTTGGCAAACACCTACCCAAATTAACGATCCCAAACCCGACCCAATCTTGTCATTGGAGATTAACATGGAACGCAGTAATAAAAGATATAGTTTACGGTCGCTGCCCGGGGGTCGCCGGGGCGCATCTGGAGCCGACGCTGGATGTCACAGCATGTGATCCGTTGGCGATGGGGGACTGAACAGGCGGGTTCCCCTCGAAGAATATGTTACAGCCGACCAATCACCCTCACCTTCATCGACTTCACTTTCAAATCACTCACTTTCTTCAAACTTCTCATCAAGGTGATGCTTCAACTGCAACTCTCTTCGAGTCACCAAGCTCTTCACCACTATCACGATGTTCATCCCATATTTCAATGCCAAGCTGTTGCGCAGGAGGCATGTGCCATCAATGCTGCGCCCAGCGCTGGTACTTCTCGTGTGCGAAATAAATGGTCTCAAGATATGAACCGCTTTATATGGCACACATGTTTACTAATTACTAAATGCGAAACAACACAAATGAATAATTATTTACAACTATTGCACGAGCAGTTTAATCAGAAATTCCCCAATATGCAAGTATCGCAACAACGTGTAGGAGATCAACGACGTGCTATTCTCAGGCGCAAATTACTACCACAGAACGTTTTAAATGAGATAAGAAATGAAGTGGCAGATAAAATACAGGCAGCGGGAGAAATAGCAGATATTCCACTCAGACAATCTTCTCAGTCCGAACACCTAGCCTCACAGATAAACTCAAACAATAATAAACGAATGAAATGGTCCAATGTAATCAATGAAGATATAGTCCGATGTTATTTTGAATCAACAAACCTAGAAACAAATAAAACAGCTTATCGGAAAAAGTTATTTAAGCTCGTTGTAGACAAACATCCACACCTTTCAGATCTTTCAGAACAAAGAATTGCAGATCAGCGAAGAGTAATATTTTTCAATAATTTGTTAAATAAAGATAAGATAGAAGAAATTAAAATAGAAATAAACAAAAAACTACAAAATGCAATAAATCAATCTAAATACAACATACCCATAGAATCAAATATAGCTTCAACAGACTCAAATCACAGCCAGCCCGAAACCATTTTAGGTACCGGTATATCTTTGACTGAAAATGAAAGTGATAGTATTTTCTTAGCAAATAATATATTAACACCCAACTTTATCGAAATAGAGTTTAATAACGCAATAAATAGGTTTAAAGATATGCATCCAGAAGAAAGATCATAAATTCCAAAACAAAAAACTTCTCGTAAATTTGCTACTATTACACGAACATTGAATAATGAAATTCTCCCGAAACATTTAAATAGCAACATAGATTTTAAATATTTACATGCACTAATTTACTCAGCAGCTTATACAGCAGCTGTCTGTAATGGTTCAAAATAAATACCTTAAAAAACCGACATGGCAGAGAAGAATTGAAAAAAGAATTGAAAAGTATAGACTAGAAATCGGAAGATTAACCCAATATATTGCAGGTAATAGAAACCAGAAAGTAATCAAAACCGTAGAAGATATTAAAGTAAAGTATAAAACCCATAGTCAATACGAGGAACCAAATATTGAATTAGAACATTTTCTTGACACATTAAAACAAAAATTAAATACTGCATCTAAAAGGCTTAAACGATACTTAACATGTACAAATAGAAAACAACAAAATTTTACATTCACAAACAATGAAAGAACATTTTACAGTAACTTAGGAACACATAATCAGAACACTAACTCAAAACACTGAATACACCTCACCACAAAAACTTCACGAATTTTGGGCGGGTATTTGGTCAAATCCAGTCCAACATAATGCAAACGCCAACTGGCTTCAGAAAATCGGAGATAGTACGCATATAGAGCAAATGAATTTTAAAGACATACCAATAGAAACGTTCACTCAGATTATCAAACGCACACATAACTGGAAAGCTCCTGGTACTGATAACATACATAATTTTTGGCTTAAGAAACTCACTTGCATCCATCCATACATCCATAATCACATATGTCAATTCATCAAATCACCAGAAACTACACCAAAGTTTTTAACAACTGGAATTACCTACATGCTCCCTAAAGAATCAGATCTTAAAAATCCTGCAAATTATAGACCAATCACATGTTTACAAACAATATATAAGATAATTACAGGATGTATTAGTGAAATCATTTATCAGCACTTAGAAGCATATAACATTTTAGCAGAACAACAAAAAGGTTGTAGGAAAAATAGTCAAGGATGTAAAGAACAATTAGTTATAGATACAATAGTAATGAAACAGGCACTGACCAGCAAACGAAATATCTACACAATGTATGTCGATTATAAGAAGGCATTTGATTCGGTACCTCACAGTTGGCTTCTACATGTACTTCAACTTTATAAGATCGACCCAGTACTTATAAATTTTTTTAGTTGTATAATGCCGCAGTGGCAAACCACACTTAAAGTCTATCAGAATAACACATCAATTACTACTGATCCGATTAAAATACAAAGAGGAATATTCAAGGAGATGCACTTAGTCCCTTATGGTTTTGTATGGCACTCAACCCCCTTTCCGATTTACTTAATAGTACTAATGCTGGTTTCAAGCTAAAACACAATGGCACACACTGTCTTATTTCCCACTTAATGTACATGGACGATGATGGATCAAGCGTCGAACGAGTGGCTGCGGCGTGGTGAGTTATTTCCTGAGACAGAGGCTTTTATGATAGCTATACAAGACCAAGTAATAGACACCCGAAACTATCAGAAACATATTATTCGCACAGCTAATTTGCCGACTGATTTATGTAGACTTTGCCAAAGCAGTTCAGAAACGATTCAACACATAACCGGTGCTTGCAAGTCAATCGTCCAAACTGATTATAAGCACAGGCATGACCAAGTAGCAGCAATAATTCACCAAAACTTAGCCCATCAATATAAATTCATAAAAAAAGTAGCTTACTATAAATACCAACCCAGTAAAGTCCTATAAAATAATCATTATAAAATCTACTGGGATAGAACGATCATCACCGACCAAACCATACATTATAATAGACCGGATATAACAGTGGTAGACAAAAATAACAAAATAGTTTATATAGTCGATATTGCAGTATGTAACACACACAACCTACTCAGTACACACAATGAAAAAGTAATAAAATACATAGAATTGGCTACTGAAATTAAAAAACAATGGTCAATAAACACAGTGAAAATTTTACCGATCATTCTCTCCACTACAGGCGTTGTCCCAAAAACACTCAAGACTAATCTTAATATTCTCCAAATGTCCAAGTCCACTCTCGCACTTTTACAAAAAGCAGTCATACTGAACACTACACGTCTTACTCGAAAGTTCCTCACATCACCATTTTCAATTTAATATTAAACAAACCTATCACGCTTGGTCATGGCCCGCGTGATAGTTAAATTACCCCTGTTAAAAGGGAGATAACAAAGATGCATATAATAATAATAATAATAATAAGCCTCCCAAATTCCAACCTTACGTCCGGGCTTAACATCTAGTCCACGTGGGGGGCGGACGTGTAATATAGTATGTATACTATATATAAACTTACACGGCTAACAGGGCAATGGTAACCCATTAACATGGAGACACGGTCAAAAAGAAAACGTTTAGAGTCGCTACCCGGGGGTGATCGCCGGGGCACACCTGGAGCTGGCGCTGGGTGTTTCAGCATGCGAACCGTCAGCGGTGAGGAGTTGAGCAGGCGGGCTCCCACCGACAAAGATGCTACAGCCGAAACCACTGATACAGACAGGACGATTAGCCCTAGCACTATCTCCTACATACCCTCAAATCCATCATCACCTTCAACTTCATCGTCAATATCCATATCACATGAAACTCCACCCATCCCAACTTTGGATGTTGCGCGGGAGGTTAATGCCTGGTTACCCGCGTCCACCAAAGCTGGAAAACCCAGAGTACGTATGAAATGGAGCGCAACAGTAAACATGTTTATCATGCGTACCTATTACTATATAACCAGATTAGAAACCGATATGACTACCTACAGACAACAGTTGCATGAACATTTCTCCAGACAATACCCAGAAATAATTGTTAGTGAACAAAGAATTGCTGATCAGAGAAGAACAATAATCAGAAACAAATTACTAACCCAGGAAGTATTAGATAGACTAAAAGAAGAAGCACGAACACAATTAGAAAAAGAGTTACATAATAATATACAACCGATATATCACACACAAACACTTCCTAAAATACAGACCCAATCTCACATTCAAACTCAATCATACAGCCAAAGCACTCACACATCATGTTCATCCACCCAAACTGAGTCTATAGCTTTAACACTAGAAAATGATATCGAGACATTAGACCTTCACAACACTATAACTGAAATACATACCCAAGAAATACATGATAAATTTAGGGCAGCTTTAACACAGTATTCTGGAAAGGACCCAGCCGCACGGCCAAAATTACCAAAACTTAAATACAGCCCTCAACTCTCTCAACTTACTAATTTATTTAATCAAAAAATACTGAACCTGTTTATATCTAAGGACACAAAGCTCATAGACATAAATACTCTCATTTACTGTACAGCGTTAGTAATATATGAAGAACTCAAATATAAAATAACAGATTACACAGGAAATAGGAGACCACGACTCGATAATAAGCCCCCGTGGCAAATTAGACTAGAAAAAGACATAGAAAAACTAAGAGCAGATTGTGGTAGACTAACACAATATATCAACAATAACAGGTCGAAAAAAGTTGTGAAAAGGGTTGAAGTAATATTTAAAAGTACAAAACTACATACAAAGCACGAAAATAACAATAGGACACCTGAAGAATATTTAGATACGTTAAAACAGAAACTAGCACTTAAGGTTCACAGACTAAGAAGATATAAAAAAGCACAACAACGCAAAAATGATAACATCACATTCATTACAAATGAAAAATTATTTTACAGAAACTTATTAAAACCACAAACTCGAACTGTTTCTAGAGAAAATGTCAAAACACCAACACAAGAAGAATTAGAGACATTTTGGTGTGATATATGGGAAAAACACACCCAACACAACGATAAAGCAGATTGGATAGATAAAGAGAAAAATAGATGGAACCTAATAGAAGAAATGGAATTTGTTGAAATTACAGCGACCGATATAACATATATCACATCTAAGCTACATAATTGGAAATCACCGGGAATAGATAAAATACATAATTACTGGTATAAAAAATTAGTAACACTACATGAATCAATAGCTAACAATTTAACAGAAATTATCTTAGAGAAACAAAATATACCTGAGTTCCTATCAACAGGAATATCTTATATGTTACCAAAAACTACACATTCATCACAACCTTCACAATACAGACCGATTACATGCCTACCCACAATATATAAGATCCTTACATCAGTAATAGCTTCAAAAATAAATAACCACATTGAAAAACACAATATAATTGCAGAGGAACAAAAAGGATGTAGGCGGGGCCATATGGGATGCAAGGAACAGTTAATCATAGACTCAATAATTCACAAACATGCCACTACCAAAAACAGAAATTTACATTGTACTTATATAGATTATAAAAAAGCTTTTGATTGTATTCCTCACTCCTGGTTAATACAAGTATTGCAGATATATAAAATTAACCCAACTATAATAAACTTTTTAAGCACTATTATAAAACGATGGAAGACAACTTTACAATTAAACAGCCAAAACAAAACTATTATAACTAGACAAATAGCTATTAAGAAGGGTATCTTTCAAGGTGATTCCTTAAGTCCTGTATGGTTCTGTCTGGCTCTGAATCCTCTATCCCACTTACTGCACACTTGCCAAGCTGGATACTCCATTAAACAGTCAGCAAAAGAAACAATTATCTCACATCTCATTTATATGGACGATATTAAATTATATTCAAAAACCGAAAAAGACATGAAAATACTAATAGACATTACAACAGAATTTAGCAAAGATATAAATATGGAATTTGGATTAGACAAATGCAAAACTATACATATAATTAAGGGTAAGATTAAGCCTGGCAACTATGCAGTTAATGATAATGAAATAATAACAGCTATGGAACCAAACGATTTTTATAAATATTTAGGCTACAAACA
Source organism: Nymphalis urticae (assembly GCA_905147175.2). NCBI lineage: Eukaryota > Metazoa > Arthropoda > Insecta > Lepidoptera > Nymphalidae > Nymphalis > Nymphalis urticae. The sequence continues at coordinate 1,129,191 of LR990009.1, forward strand.
AAGTAAAGGACTAGATCACACAATAATTAAACAGACAATTACAACGGAATACAAAAAAGAATAAATGCTCTATGCCAAACACAACTTTATGGAAAGAATTTAATAAAAGCCTTAAATACCTACGCTATTCCCATTTTAACGTACTCATTTGGAATAATAAAATGGTCAAAAACAGATTTAGAAAACATAGAACGATTCACACGTACCACACTTACAAAATACAATAACCTACATCCTAAATCAGCAATAGAAAGACTGACTATTAAAAGACAAAACGGTGGTAGAGGCTTAATAGATATCCAAAACTTATGGAAAAATCAAATCAATAAACTTAAAATATTTTTCGATTTAAAATCTCATTCCAGCCACATACACCAAGCTATAACTGTGACTGATCAGAACTTTACCCCACTTAACTTAAGCGAACAGAATAAAATAGAAAATAATAGTAATAATGACCCGCAAAAACAAAAAATAGACAACTGGAAAAAGAAAATACTTCATGGGCGACATCCTCATGAACTGGAACAACCCCATATTGATGCAATAGCATCAAATAAATGGCTGCAAATTGGTAATTTATTCCCGGAAACTGAAGGATTTATAATAGCAATACAAGACCAAATCATTAACACAAGAAATTACAGGAAATATATAATTAAAGACCCTACTGTGAAAAACGATAAATGCCGCAAATGTCATAAACACCCGGAGACTATACAACATATCACAGGAGCTTGCATAACCCTTACACAGACTGATTACACTCACAGGCACAACCAAGTAGTTAATATTATTCACCTAAAGTTGGCACTTACACATTCACTAATACAAAACACGAACACTCTTTACTACAAATACACGCCCCAAACAATTCTTGAAAATACATCACACAAACTCTATTACGACCGCGCCATACTCACCGACAAGACTATTCACTACAATAGACCCGATATAATTTTACAGGATAAAAAAAACAAGTCGACTTACATAATAGACATAGCAGTTCCTAACACACATAATATACAAAAAACAATAACTGAAAAAATAAACAAATACACAGAACTTAGAGAAGAAATCGCACGAATCTGGAGACAAGAAAAAATATATATCGTACCCATAGTCCTTTCAACCACCGGTGTTATTCCTAGTCACCTCCATCACAGCCTAAAATTATTGAATCTGAAAAAATCTACATACATACCACTACAAAAAGCAGCTATTTTAAATACTTGTAGAATCGTGAGAAAATTCATGCAAATAGAAGAAAATGACAGTCCTCTACCAAATTAACACACCACATGCTGCATTTACTTGGTTAGCGCCCGTAAATGTAGCCAAAACCAGCCATGAGCTGAGAAATATAAATATGATGATAACAATAATAATAATGTCCACCAGACCGATTTCGGCCACGGCGGCGAATCTTCAAAGAGATTGGCCAACTACGCAGGAGATATTATAGTGCACAAGTGTGCACGCAAACACAGGTGCACCCTCTATTCCCCAACTCTCATAATCCGATGGGACGGCAATCTGACACGACCGGAAAGAGTTCAGGCGCAGGACCAACGGCTTTCCAGGGCACGGAAGTGTACACACTTCCAACTTCCAGACTCCGGGCTGCTACTGAGAATTTTCTGACAGAAAAACCCGAAAACTTTTTATTGGCCCGACCTGAGAATTGAACCCAGGACCTCCGGGTCTGCGGCCTTACATCAAGCCACTAGACCAACGAGGCAGTCATATAAGTTATTTTCCCGATACCAGTTCGGAATGCAGATTCTAACGAAAGGAACCGACATTTTTAATAGTGCACAATTGTTAGCACAAAAATATACCCTCTCATAGTCCCACATAACAAACTCTTTACTCTTCGACTCTTTCCAGCCGTGTTGGCTGGAAAGAGTCGAAGAGTAAAGCAATGACTTTAAATTCTCGCCGAAACACTTCCAGCTGCTATCGAGAATTCCTTTTATTTAGCTGACCGAGGACCGTATGATACCAGTGTAGCTCCAGGCACAACAGGCATTGACGATTTAAGCAATGAATAATATTTTTACAGTGTCAATGGTGGTGACCATTTTCCATCAAGTGGCACACCTGACCATCCACCTAACTATACAGAAAATGATGTACCTAAAAAATTACCCAATAAAATCTTCCCATTGTTAATATCTACTCTATATATATATATATTTATTTATTTATAATATATCAATAACAAGAGCGTACTTCAGTTAAACATATTTTGAGTTGATTTGATTAAATTCTATTACTTAAAAGAATTTCATTGTTTTCTTACATTAGTCGAATCTTTACTGGTCTGCCTGTCACCGTAACATATCTGCTTGTTGCTATCGTATCCCCGTGGCATGAGCCGCAGCGTATTCGGTTTGTATAACTGCAAGCATTCTTCATCAGAAAATTTCTCGAGTTTTACCTGAAAAAAAATCGACTTCAAAATTATATAAAATGTAATAAGATCTATATAACACTGTTCACGAAAGTTTTAATAAAATTGATCAAATTACGTAACATCGACAATACGTACTTTTTACAAAAAACTTAGACAGCGCGATTTAGGAATTACAAAAAATCGGTCAACGCCATCTAGTGACATACAATATGAAACATTTAACAAGTCATTAAAAAAATATAATATTCTATGTTACAATTATAATTAAAGTCGATATTAAAATGGAACTCAAAATTATTAAATTTCATATGAACTTACTATGACCCAATATTTCTTTGATAGCATTTACCAAATTTTTGATAACCAGCAGAAGTTTTTACTTCAATCCCAAAAACCCGTATCCCATCATCCCAATGATGTTGTTTCTGACACATTTGACTTTAAACCAAGTTAAGGCTCGGTCGAACCAAAGCGGAGATGGGCGGAGAGGAGAAAAGACAAGAGAAAAAAGAGTCCCAACAGAAGCTAAACGAAAAGGAGATTTGGGAATAGCGACATCTAATTGTTGTCCGACCATCTACCGCTTAAACCTCAAACTCCATTAGTGTGCTCAATTTGACCCTGCATGCCAGTTTTATTATTATTGTAGCCTCCAATATAATGAATAACATTAATAAACAATATATATATATATATATATATATATATATATATATATATATACATATACATAAATGAAATAATTAGTTACTAGAATCAAATAGCTTGAAATATATTTTAATGTTTTTTCTTCTGACCGTACTATCACCAAACATTTCAAATTATTTCAAAATTCATTGAGTGTCAAAGTATAATGGTTAGGCAAGCCTTGCTGTTCCATCTCAAAGTGCGACCTGATTAAAATTTGCTACAGATAAATATATTCAAGGGAATGAAAACAAAATTAAAAAAAATGCTCATAATAAAACTACACTGCAAATGTACATACATTAAGTATCTCTACCTCTAGCACATGCCTCTTGTACCTCTTGTATCCGAAAAGCTAATTAAAGTCAAACTAACGATAATTTTTATCTGATGACGCAATAGCGCCGATCAATCGGCGTTCATTGGTCGGCTATCACGCCTTAAACTGACACCGACCAATCAGATTGAAGCCCGAGTTACCAATTGAATCTGACTTTAACAAGCTTCGAAAACCAGTATTAAAAATCCAAATAAAATTACAAATAATAATAATATATATAAAAAAAAAACTAAGTTAATTTCAAATACATATGTCATGCTTGGTACCAAATACCGGTATGAGCTACAAATTTTACTTACAAAATCCTATATCAATGAATGGTACACCGCATTTCGCCATATCCGTGTCTTGGTAGCGCAATAACTCTTGCGGATTTCTTATACCCTGGTACTTTACGGAAACATTTAAATTAGGAAAGGCATTTTCACAAATTGCTTTTAAATGATAACAATCGGAGTTATGTTTTGATACACTATTTTCTCTCTTTCTTTCATTATTGATTTGACATACGAAAGAAGGAGACAGCATTGTTTAACTGAATTACTCTTTAACGACATTTATTTACGGCTTACAATTAGACTTGGACTAGATCCAGTGTTGCATTCCAACAACATTTTACATACATATATATACGTGAGCGATGGCTGAGCGACAGCGCCACCATCATCTTGGTTAAGCGATTCAGGATTCATGACGCACATAACTCACGCACCAAATCTAGTGTCCACTCTGATTACGATATTAACTAGACAAACTGTCGGTTTCGTTTCGGACGACTGACCCAGTCGATGGTCGAAGGATAACTGAACTCCACCCAATCCCCACTCTCGAATACTCTGTCCACGTGCCGCCATTACGAAAACAACTGACGTCACTATTGACGTCACGGTGTTTACCAGTCTCTTAGTACACAACAGTCAAGTCAGTAACTAATACTTGACCTTTTTTTTTGTAGAATAGAAAGCCGGACGAGCATGTGGGCCTGATGGTAAGTGGTCACCGACCGTGGTAGAATATCTGATGACCCAGACGAGCTTGCACAAAGCTCTACTACCAGTGAAAGTGAACTATATAATATCACGAGATATGCAAGTCATCCCACTTATTTGGCAACGATGGCCACTCTCACGTCGTCCGGGGTATAGGGGGTCAGTAACTTATTTCTAAAAAAACTTGGATATAGACCACACTCGTGATTACTTTCTTACATATAAATCTTATGCTTTATTTATATTCCAATACCAAAAAAATTACAAACCTCTGCTCCATATGAGAATCAGTGGTATGGTTTGCAGAATAATTGACTGCGATCAAAATTAATAATATATTCGAAAATTATTGTATATTTACTTGATTGGCTAAAATTATTCGTTTTCAATAAACATCGTTTTAAAATTATACTTTGTTTATTTCACAACGTAATAAAATCAGTGGTATGGTTTGCAAAACAATTGCTTCTAATTTTTTTTATAAATTGAGTCATAAATTGATTTCAATTGGTTTTTGTATTTGATAAATTAAGCTAAAACGGTATGATGTTTTAGTTGCACACGGGAGGTTGAATTAGGGGGTAATTTTTTCATGACGCTAGCATGTGCAAGCGATCCCGTGTCGCTCCTCGTTAAGACGGAAAGGGTACCGCTGGTTTTTTAGTAAGTATTCTGATGTTCGGGGCGCACTCGCACCGGCGAGTCACACATACCCCCCACTGTTCCCCTGGGGGAAACGCGAACGCGTTTTTCAAGCGATAAAAAAGGGGATCATTTTCTGTATCCCTGATAACGTATATTCAAAATTCATCATCATCATGAGTTGATCGGTTGAGTAAATAAATAAATAAAGTCAATTTCGCATTTATGTTACATTGATTAGCAAATAGATCGGATAATATAAGAACTCTTACCTTTCGCAAGACATCGGAATTCCATTTTTGGTGTGGGTCAATTGCCCCCCAGCCAGTGACGATCACGGTATTATCATTAATTGGGCTGCCGTCGTGTAGGCAAGCCGGTACCCTGGATTGGTTCAGGATCATTCTAGAAAAAGACGGTATCAGATATAGTAGGCAGTAGAAATATATGGTGACCACACCCACGCCCGCAAACACATACCCCCAAAACATCGTCGTTGCTGGATATTCACTCAGTATTGTTGTTTGTTCTGGTTTAAACGGTGAGTCATCCAATGTTACTACGGGCACAAGGGACACAACATCTTAGTTCCCAAGGTTGGTGGCGCATTGATGTAAAGAATTGTTTAATCTTCCTAACATTCCCTTGTGTCTTGCTGTTTGTACTTAGTATTGCTGGTTGAATAGAATATGTATTTTTTTATATAGAACAGGAAGGCGGACGAGCCTATGGGCCACCTGATGGTATGTGGTTACCAAATGCTCTTGGACATTGGTACTGTAAGAAATGTTAACCATCGCTTACATCGCCAATGTGCCACCAACCTTGGGACCTAAGATTTTATATCCCTTGTGCCTGTAATTACACTGGCTCACTCACCCTTCAAACCGGAACACAACAATACCAAGTACTGCTGTTTTGCGGTAGAATATCTGATGAGTGGGTGGTACCTACCCAGACGTGTTATAGAAATAATTGTTTATGTAGTATATTATATAGAAAGACGTAATGTTATAAGAGATCCAGATGACAAAATGGAAGATTGCTTAATGAAATGTAATGAAATGAAATGAAATTGAACATGATTTGTACATAAGCTATTGTAAATTATTTAATTTAAGGGTTTGATGGCCGAGATTCGCCGAAATGGCCTTGTGGTTAGAACGCGTGAATCTTAACCGACGATCGTGGGTTCAAACCCGTGCAAGCACCACTGAATTTTCATGGGCTTAATTTGTGCTTATATTTCATTTCGTGCTTGACGGTGAAGGAAAACATCGTGAGGAAACCTGCATGTGTCTAATTTCATTGAAATTGTGCCATATATGTATTCTACCAACCCGAATTGGAGCAGCGTGGTGGAATAAGCTCCAAATCTTTTCCTCAAAAGGGAGAGGAGGCCTTAGCCCAGCAGTGGGACATTAACAGGCGGTTACTATACTGTACTGTTTGATGTTATTAACAAAATTAAGAGTATTTGTTATCCGCGATTTATTCGCACGGTTTTAATAACTTTCAAAATCTTATTCTGTATTGTAATTAAAATTGCTCAATGAAAATAAAAAATAAGGCCTGTCGATCCGATTTTGCTCTCAAAACTTCTCTCCAAATTCCTAATCTTTTCAGGCATTTATAAAAAGTAATTATTAAAATCAATTCAATCATTCAATCGACAAAAAAAGAAAAAAAACATTATCACACAAATATTATAAACGCGAAAGTGACTATGTGAAAGTGGTTGATCGGTATCGGGATCGGGATCGGTTAAAACACATTGACATAAGACGCGGATAGAGCTTACTACATATCCTTGAGACATGTCAGACATGATTAGAGTCGAGTCCACCAAGCTAACGTAACGCTTGGTGCATGCATAGCATTTTTATTTCCATAACCCAACGAGTATCTGCGAATATTATCATCTAAATACTCACATCTCGCCGCGTATCTTCTCGACTCATATCCTCTGGTATACATTTCATTTTCAACTTCTATCTCACTCTCATCACTGTCGAGTTCCGACAGACATACTTTGTCAAGGTCATTATGACCTTCACGAACTTCACAACCCACAACGGCTTCTTTTGTACAAAATATCTTGTTAACGTTCATGGGTTTGGCGTGACGTTTTGGGATGGGAATGGGACTTAAGATGCTATGTATATTAAGATGTTAGAAAGGCAGATGGGCTGTGGGCTCTCAGATGGGAGCTCGTAGCTACTGATACTGCAAGAAGTCTGTCCCCGCCACTATGATCTAAGATATTATTTTCCTCGTGCTTGTAATTACACTGGACCACTAACTTTTATAATCCCAATGTTTAAGGTAAGTCTTGCCTTTCAGAAATCTATTATAACCAAAATCGTTTGCGGAACATAACGGGACAGCGAAATATATATATTTATTCATCATCAATTATTTAAAATAAAAACGAATTTATTCACCCTGTCGCATTAACGAAATCTCGATCGCTAGTGGCGCCAACTGGTGTCACCAGAAACGGTAGCCAGCATCACATCTTTGAGGTTCTCATACCTACCTGTCTGTTTGTAGAATGTCTTATTCATTGACATTTTGAAGATCAAGAAAAAAAGGTACGTGGTATCAATTCATTCATCCTTGGTAACAGTTATCTGAACTTGTGTTTTTCAAATCCTATTCGAAGTTCTAGACCAGGCAAACATTACAGAATTATCACATGCTTAATTTGTATGTATAATTAATGACGATGGTGAAAAAGAAACACATCGCAAGGAAACTTGAACATATTGGGTAAATCTGTGGATTGGGTGAAAGATGCACCAACTTCCTCCAAACCATCTCTTCAATATGAAGAGCCTTTTCCAGTATTTACATGTTGTAACTTCACTTTGAATCTTTCACATAAATATTTGAATTCATTTACTTGTGGTGGCTTTGTGCAAGCCCGCTTGGCTAAGTACCGCCCTCTTATCATTTATTCTACCGCCAAACAAAAAAAAAATAGTATCGTTGTGCTATCATCATCATCATCATCACCCTTTTCTCGTCCACTGCTGCACATAGGTCTCTCCAATGGCACGCCACTGAGCTCGATCATCATCTCTCAATCTCCAACTGCTACCAACCACCTTGCGTATATCGTCACTCCACCTAACTGGAGGGCGTCCTACGCTACGTTTGCCAAGGCGTGGTCACTAGTCCAGAACACGTCTACTCCAACGACCGTTGGTTCTGCGACATATGTGTCCAGCCTACTGCCACTTCAGCTTACTAATTCTTTGGGCTATGTCGATAACCTTGGTTCTCTGTCGGATCACCACATTTGGGATTCGATCCTTCAGAGAAACTCCGAGCATAGCCCTCTCCATAGCTCACTGAGCGATCTTAAAATCGTGTCACCAAACGCACTGTCAGTGTCCACGTCTCGGCTCCGTAGGTCATAACCGGTAAGGCGCACTCGTTGAAGACTTTTGTCTTCAAGCATTGTGGTATCCATGACGAGAAGACTTGACCGAGTTCTTATACGCTGCCCAGCCCAGCTGTACTCTTCTTCGTACCTTCTTCTCGAAGTTGTTTCGACCCAACTGCAAAGTTTACCCAAGATACACATACTCCTGAACAACTTCGAGAGAAACTCCGTTTAGAGCTATTGGTTCCAGTTGATTGGTTATTGACGTGTTCATTGAATATTATCTTAGTTTTCTCCAAGTTCATCCGGAGACCAATTCGAGCAGAAAAATGAGCCATGCTGCTCAGCATATATTGCATTTCCTGCACGGTCTCCGCCAGGATGACGATATCGTCTGCAAATTTCAAGTGCGAAAGGTACTCGCCGATAGGGTCAGACTGCTGATTCTATACTAGACGGTCATAACAGCAGCGTCTTGCAGACCTTTCAGCACTTGGATGGAAGCCTCCAGAACAGACCAGGTCTCAATAGAGTTAGAGTAAAAGCTTTCTCATAGTCCACAAATGCTAAGCACAGGGGCTGATTATACTCTTTGGTCTTCTATATAATCTGCCGCACTGTATGGTTCCGTATCTTCTTCGAAACCCGGCCTATTTCGGGGGCTGAAACTCGTCAAGCCTACTCGCGAGACAATTCGTGATGACCCTAGAAAACAGCTTATAGACATGGGTCAAGAGGGAAATAGGTCTGTTATACTTCAAAAAGGTTTTGTCACCCTTTTTGAAGAACATTCCGACAACACTCCTGCTCCACGCCTTTGGAGTTCTCCCCGAAAATATAACAGAATTAAATATTCTTTGGAGCTGTGTTAGTAAAGGTTTTCCAGCTGCCTTTAGTAGCTCCGTCGTAACTCCATCTTCCCCGGGGGCTTTTCCATTTTTAAGCTGCCCCAAGGCCATCACGATTTCGTCTTGGCTTACGTTACGTTCTTCTGTGAAGGGGGCTAAAGTGGCTCTAGGATCCCTAGGGTCGGGTTGGGGACGAGGCGCTACTGATGTTTATAATTTACCGTAAAAGTCCTGAACTTCCCTAAGAATCTCAAGCTTATAGGCGACGACTTTTCCCTTTGAAGTAGTCAACTTCGTCAGATGGCTTCGACCTAGTTGTTGAACGAAGACTTTCGACCCCCGATTTCGCTTGATCGCTACTTTTATAGAGCGTGTATTGGAGTTTCGGAGGTCGCGTCTTACTAGCTTTGATATTTTTTTATTAAGATCTGACGAAGTGACTCTAAAGACTCTCCCGAAAGTTTGGACCTCTTGTAGGTGTTTTGTGCTTGATAGAATTTCCTCCCCCAGTCCCTAAGGATATCCACCACTTGGTCGAGTTCTTGGTTGATGTCAAAGTCAGAAAAACCAACAGTTTCCAAGGCAGCGAATCGGTTTTCCGGTTTTAGCTGAAATGTACTAGACTCCACAGCTTGGAGCAGTTTTGGTCGGAGTGTAGACCTCATTAGACGAGCGCGCTCGAACTTGTAGTCAATATTTAGAGTGCCTCGTACAAGTCGGTGATCACTTCCGGTATTAAACCTTGTGATCACAGAGACATCTCTAAATATTCGCCTCTTGTCCGTCATAATAAAGTCAATCTCGTTTCTAATCATAGTGTCTGGGCTTCGCCACGTCCACTTCCGTTGAGGCTGTTTCTTAAAGAAAGAGTTCATCAAGAACAGACCCTCTTTTTCCAGAAAGTTGACGAGCATTTGCCCCCTATGATTCCTGCTTCCAAATCCGCGTTGTCCTACTACTGATTCGCTGCTAGTATGTACTCCCACTTTGACAACATTGAAGTGGGCTGTTTGGGTGGTGTGCAATGCCTTAGAATTGTCTTCGTACATTTCTTCCACTTCATCATCCGAGTGTGTCGAAGTCGATTCGTATACTTGGATAACCTTGAGTCTATACCTCTTGGTGAGTCTGATACGTTGTCAGAGAGAGCCTTGTGGATCAAGAACCCGACGTCACCTTGGGATGGTTGGTCTTTCTGTCAGAAGTACATAAAATAGCCTGATTCCAAGGTTATGGTATTTTCTCCCTTTCTTTGGATTTCACATAGCCCCAAAATATGCCACCTTATGTTCCTCAGCTCTTCTTCGAGCTGTGCCAGGTTATACGTAGCCAGGGTGCTGGCTTAGCACCCCTTGCCCCGCCCTTACCATGACCACCACCTTGGCCAGGAGCAGCGGGGCGACCGGGAACTAGGGGCCGTTGCGTATACGTGTTTGCCATAGAAGGTTTTGCCCGTAATCACCACGCTGGGCGTGCGGGTTGGTGATCGCAGAGCGTAGCTCGTCGCACAGATGACGCTGCTGTCCGTCACCGGTCTGCAGTATTTAGCTACGCCTTAATGGAATGGTTATACCGCCATTTGTCGGTCGCCAGAGCCACGTTTGTTAATCGGCAGGATGCACCACGTGCAGGTGAGGTTGGCTGGGAACAACTAGATACAGTTGTGCTCCCTTACATGGGATGTAAGCAACCTCACCGTTGTGTTATAGTAGTATATAAATATATAAATAAATAAACAAACACTTCTGATGCTTAAAATGTCTTCTTAAAAGGACACTTACCCTATTTAGTTTGACGACCATTAGCGTAACCAATTATAACAAGCTTTTTTTAATATATCGCTGGAAAAACGCGTTAAGCGTTTCCCCCACGGGAACACAAGGAGGGGGGGGGGGGGTGTATAGACGAAAATTATAACAACCCTTATTAACCCCACAAATTAACTGTGTTTTACGACTAAATTGGCTTGGCTAGTAGACGTGAACGTTAACCGCAGCGGGTTCGAATCCCGGAAAGTACAATTGAGTTCAATTCGCCGTAAAAAAACATCGTTAGGAAATCGTGTAACCTGAATCGGATCAGATCGTGGAATAAAATCCGACACTTCAAACATCAGAGATCTTTGCGCGGCAGCAAAGTAATGGTCACTCCCCCCCCATGTTTACGCACATGGTCATTATGCCCATCACTTACATCCTCTCCGTCTTCAAGAGTGCAATGTCGTTGTATACATCCGGCGACTTGTATTGCGGGTGTTGGTATTTCTCTGATATGTTGTACAACTCGTCCAGCTCAATCTTCCGTGATTTCTTCAAGAAGCCGATACGCGCCCTCTTTACTTCACCACTGGAACATAAAAATTATAATGATGATCATTAAAAGCCTGTGAATGTTCCACTGCTGGGCTAAGGCCTCCTCTCCCTTTTTGAGGAGAAGGTTCTGGAGCTTATTCCACCACGCTGCTCCAATGCGGGTTGGTGGAATACACATCTGGCAGAATTTCAGTGAAATTAGACACATGCAGGTTTCCTCACGATGTTTTCCTTCATCGTCAAGCACGAGATGAATTACAATCACAAATTAAGCACATGAAAATTCAGTGGTGCTTGCCCGGGTTTGAACCCACGATCATCGGTTAAGATTCACGCGCTCTTGCCACTGGGCCATCTCGGATTTTTTTCGGTGACTCATCATCAGGTCCTTGACTCATCAGCCAGTCCACCTGGCTCTTTTTAATAAAATTAAAATAATCAGAATAACGTACGCCCTTTTGCTGTAAACACAGTGTGCGGCTGTCAGGATGAATCTATCGCTGACGATGACGCCATCGCAATGCCATTCGTTGTCTGGCGAATCGTAACCCAGTAACGCCTGAAATATTTGTTCTAATTGTGAAACCGGATTCAATTCTGTCAGCAGTTAGTTAGTAGTAGGTAGCCTTTATGTTAAGTTAAAGTGTAAGCCAAATCCCATCGAATTCGGTCCAGCCGTTTTGCATGATTGACTAACGAACATCAAAACATACAAACTTGTTATAGAATAGGTAGGCGGACGAGCACACGGGCCACCTGATGGTAATTGGTCACCAACGCCCATAGACATCGGCGATGTAAGAAATAATAACCATTGCATACATCGCCGATGTGCAATCAACCTGGGGAACTGAGATGTTATATCCCTTGTGCCTGTAGTTACACAAGCTCTTCAAACCGGTACACAACAATACTATGTATTGCTGCTTAACGGTAAAATATCTGAACTACAAAGTATCAGACGGGCCTGCACGAAGCATTACCACCAGGAAATATAATATCTTTTTGTCTTTTAATACAGTTCTTTATATCATGCGGTGTTTGAGTTCTCGTAGGTGGCTAAACCGTTCGTGTACAATGAGGTGTGTCCAAAGAGTTTGTCATAAAATTACATACCATATGAGGGAATTCCCCAAAAGTAGCCAGCGTCCCATCACTGATCGAGGACATCCGTTCCATCTTCTTATTCGGCGTCAGACTTTCCATGCACGGATATACAAACTTATCTTGGTACTCCAAACACTCTAAAGCACAACATAAAATTACTCGATTTTTGGAATTAGTAAATTTAGATTTTTGCATGTGTCTAATTTCATTGAAATTCTGCCACATGTGTATTCTACCAACCCGCATTGGAGCAGCGTGGTGGAATAAGCTCCAAAACCTTCTCCTCAAAAGGGAGAAGAGGCCTTAGCCCAGCAGTGGGACATTAACAGGCTGTTACTGTACTGTTACTTACTACTGATGATGTGTTCGTTAGTGTGTTTCGAGATCGTGAGCGTGTTCTTCACACTCGTTAGATAGCCTACCGCCAAACATCAACACTTAGTATTGTTGTGTACCGGCTTAAAGAGTGATCCAGTGTAATTACAGACACAAGGGACTTTTTTTATAGAAAAGGAAGGCGGACGAGCATATTGGCCACCTGATAAGTGGTCGACGAGCATATTGGCCTTGGTAAGTGGTCACCAAACGCCCTTAGACATTGGCATTGTAAGAAATGTTAACCATCGCTTACATCGCCAATGCGCCATTAACCTAACGGGACCTAAGATTTTATGTGCCTTATGCCCGTAATTACACTGGCTCACTCACCCTTCAAACCGGAACACAACAATACCAAGTACTGCTGCTTTGCGGTAGAATATCTGATGAGTGGGTGGTACCTACCCAGACGAGCTTGCACAAAGCCCTTTAACAACACATGTTGTAACACATAACACCTTAGTTTCCAAAATTGGTAGTTTTATGTATGTAATGGAAGGTTAATATTTCTTACAGCGCCAATGTCTATGATATGGATAAAGTGACCCACTAGCCAGTCTGCTATTAATTTTAAAATATATATAAATAATATATTTAAAAAAATTTACTCTGAAAGGATATCCGTCCAGTATTCGTGTAGTTCGTCAGTGGTTCGCACTGATTATTGTTAATGTCTGGTACCTTACGGGTGGAAGAGTTTATAGAAACAATTTCGTATTCATCGGTCCCTTCGTTTATGTCCTTCGTCGTTTCCCTGTTTCAAATAATAATTATAATAATTAAATACGTATAATTTTTAAAGTACGTTCAAATGAGCTCCGAAATAAAAACGCGAGTGCTTGAAAGTCGTTTGATTCTAACTAAAGACCGCAGGCTCAAGTGCATTCTTTCATTTCAGACATCTTAAATACACGATACTACGCACACGCATACACAGACACACACATACACACACATACACACACACACACACACACACACACACACACATATCAACAATGTATTTATTATGCCTAACGACTGTATTGTAAGGTAATTATTATTATTTATTTGTTCCTTATTCGGGAAAAGCATTTCTTGCAACTCCAATTCTCACTTAATATGTTCCCTGTCTCTCTTCATATTCAATTATATTGTACAAATATAACAAATAAAAAAAATATTCCATGTCTCCTTAAAAAAAGAGAGGAGACCTTAGCCCAGCAGTGTGACATTCACAGGCTGTCACTGTCTATCAAGACAGTTTCAACACTCCCGTGCCTCGCTAAGCTCGTTCAGCCTTTGGTCTTGCACTTAATGCCTTACCAGCAGCAGCGGTACCAAATCGGTCACCACTTACCATCAGGTGGCCCAATCGTAAGTCTGGCTACCAACTTTATATTAAACGTATATTTATATACACTTACTCATAAGTCGGTCTCCTCGTCTCCAACTTCGGCATATCTTCCTCCACGCAGCACACGCTGACCTTGTCCTTATTAAGTTCACAAAATTGAAATATAAAAGAATACGATGTTTAGCACCTCGTAACATAAATAGTGATAGGACTTTGAGTAAGCACACCTGATGATAATTGGTCACCAACGCCCATTGACATTTTCACAATGAATGCGCCACCAACCTTCGGAACGATATTATGTCCTTTGTGGCTCACTCAATCTTCAAACCGGAACAAAACAATACTAAGCAATGGTATTCAGCTGTAGAATTTGTGTTGAGTGGTTGGTAGTTGGTACCTACCCAGACGGGCTCGCACAAAGCCCTACCGCCAAGTATGAATATTGTTTTTTTTTCCAAAAACTTAAAAAAAAACTAAGATTTCTTACCTTTTTTTCTTTTTTTATATAGTTGTTTCCCATCGCTGCCTGTTTCCCATCGCTGCCAATGTCCAAAACGATTGGTCCTGTCAATTGTACAAAATACTATTAAATTTAAAAAAAAATCATCCCCTATTTCAACCTTAAATGATATTTTTCCCTCAATATAAAATGGGATCAAACGGGAAGTATACCTTTCCAAATTCAAATAAAGAAACAATTTTCTTAATCGGTTAATAAATAACGGAATTCCGAGGTAACAAATAAAAATAAATAAATAATACAACTGATATGAGAACCTCTTCCTTTTATCCCACTGCTGAGCAAGTCCCTCCTCTACTATTAAGAGGAGGGATGTGCAGGATAATCCACCAATGCGGGCTGGAGGCTGGAGGATACCCTTCATGTTTTCCTCCACCGCTGACGGTATGGTATTGATCAAGCTATCTGGTGGATCATCTCGACTCACTATTTATATATTCATATGATTTAATTAATATTTTAGGTAACAATCGATGAAAATGTCATCATAGGAAAACCTGCTTCATATATAGCAATTGTGGTTCCATAATTTCAAAAATTAAACTATGCCCAGAATTTACAGGATATAGCTAATAAAAAAAATGTCAAAAATATACTCACGATAATAATAGAGCAGACATGCCAGAAATATCATAAATATTACACAGAACACCTGTAAAGTCAATCTGCAGTATTTCTTCTCGAAAAATCTCTCTTTTCTTCTTTCTTCCCTTGTCAAGAGGTTCTGAAATATTGTTTTTATTTCATACCATAATTAGGATAGTCCGATGCGCCACATGGTGTTAAACGGTCATCACCGCACATAGGACATTGGCGCCGTACGAAACACTAATCATCATTCACATCACCAATGCGCCAGCACTTAAACCCGCAGTTACACTCGATAACCCCTTCCAACCATAACACAAATATAACAAAGTATTGCTGTTTGTTTTTAGAATATGTGACGAGAGGGTGGTGCCCATCCAGACGGGCTTGAAGATAGCACCAGCAAATGAAGATGATGAACATATTAAAGCGAATTACATAACAATAATTCACTTTATTGATAAAAAAAATATTACATTCCCTTAAACTTTTAATCTAGATGTCTACTATATAAAATGAGTTTCTTTCGCCGGTTCTTCCTAGGGCTGGCTGTTTCTTTTCCGAGCCGATGGTAGTTTCTAGTTTGACTATAAGTAAAATGCTTCAATGTTAACAATCTCCTAAATCGTCAATGCGCCACAATCCTTGGGAAGAAAAGTCACTTGTGCCTGTAATAGCCCTGACCGATTCTCAGGTCAAAACCACGCAACAACACTGAGTAACGCTCTTAAGAGGTGGAACAAGTGATGAGGGGGTGGTCTACCCAGACAGACAGAAGCCCTACCACCAAGTAAGCACAGTAAGGCGATTCTGTAAGAAAGAACTCGACTCGCCGTTTTCAAACGGTCGTGAAATGTCATAAAGCGATATGCGACATTGACTATAATAATTATATCTGTTCCGCTCTCACGGCTAAAACACTGAACCGATTTTGATGAAACTTGTTATGTGGCAAGCTTGCACCCCATGGAATGACAAAGGACTTTTTACAAGCTCATTAAAACAATCGGACGAAGCCGTAGTAACCGTAGGACTATTCACTATTCTATGTTTTTTATTGAGTACCACTATGTAACATTTATTTTATATATTTTTCAATTTCTGTTTAGTCATTATTTGTGCTTGCTTGGTCTCCTTAAACTGAAGGAGCACACATATTACTCGTAAGTGTATCCTTTGTTGGAGATCCTTAATAAATAAATAAATAAACTCTGAATACTGATTTTCATATGGAAATCGACGGACAAGTATGGACCCTATTAAAAAAAAACTATTGCATTCACTTACCTCTGAAGGTTCAGGGTTAAGGCGTCCGTCTGTCACATCCCTCCCTTGCTCGTTTCGCTCCCGTTTTGCACCGATGACACCCATCCTTGTTCAAATTCTCTCGCTTAATATACCTATAGCAAAAATCTGCAACAACGATTAGTATTTTTAATGGATATCTTATGACGCATTTTTATATTACTTACAATAGCAGAGAAGGTTTTAGAGCTTATTCCACCACGCTGCTCCAATGGAAAACATCGTGAGGAGACCTGCATGTGTCTAATTTCTGCCACATGTGTATTCCACAAACCCGAATAAGCTCCAAACCTTCTCCTCAAAAATAGGAGACGACGCCTTTAGCCCAGCAGTGGGACATTCACAGTCTGGTACGGTTGAATCTTTACAATTTTTAAAATCATTAAATTAAGAAAATAATATGTTCGTCATTGCAAAATAATGTCGATCAGAAAAATTTACATCTGTCAAAAAGATCAAGCTAACCTGTACAGTGTATACCAGAATAACTTGTAAAACTAACAAGAGAAATAAAACAAGTTTAAGGTGATAAACAATTAAAGATATTAAATTTAAATACGGAGCACTGAGTAATGATGTTGCCGGTAAGACGATTTATATGCATTTTCTTTATTTCTATATTAAACAAATTTATTATATACTAAAGACGGAATATAATTTTTTTTATAGAATTGGAAGGCGGGCGATCATATGGGCCACCTGATGGTAAGTGGTCACCAATACCAATAGACATTGGCATTGTAAGAAATGCTAACCATCGCTTACATCACCAATGCGCCACCAATTGTGCCTATAATTACACTGGCTCACTCACCCTTCAAATTGGAACACAACAATACCAAGTACTGCCGTTTTGCGGTAGAATATCTGATGAGTGCAGTACCCACCCAGACGAGCTCGCACAAAGCTCTACCACCAGTGAAACATAAATACACATATGATACATATTTCCTAGTTAATCACCTATTTATCTATAAATGTATAGATAACATATATCAATCGTCCACTTCATTTCTGTGCGTCATATTGATTCACCTACTTCATCGACTTAAGCACTAAAGATTTAAAAATAAATTAACGTTATCTCTATGTACTGACAGACATATCAACGCCCAGCCCGAACCGTGAAAATTTGCATAGGAGTTCCTCTTTTCCACTGTAGATTAGCATTGAGGATGTTTGAAAATATAACCCGTAAGGTAGTAAAAGATGATGACCCGTAGGCTAATAAAAGATGATGAAAATTTGTATGAAAATCCTTCATCTTTGAATAAAGAACTCCTATAATAATAAGCCGAGATGGCCCAGTGGTAAGAACGCGTGAATCTTAACCGATGATCGCGGGTTCAAACCCGGGCAAGCACCACTGAATTTTCATGTGCTTAATTTGTGATTCGATCGTGAGAAAACCTGCATGTGTCTAATTTCACTGAAATCCTGCCACAGGTGTATGTGTATTATTGTTATGTGTAGCAGCGTGGTGGAATAAGCTCCAAACCTTCTCCTCAAAAAAAGAGAAGAGGCCTTTAGCCCAGCAGTGGGAGGCTTGAATCCATGACTAGATATATAGCAGAATAGGCCAACGAGGCATTCATTTTTTATAATATAGGTAGGTGGAATGTCAGATAGGCAACCTCACAGTAAGTGGACACCACCACTGATAGACATTAGTACTTTAAGTGCTGAATGAAGATGGTAAGGTCAATAAGACCTTACCATCCATCACAAATATTCCACCAACCTTAGGAACTAAGATGTTATGTCCCTTATCCTTGTTTTTTGGATAATAAAAAAAACACGTTTTAATAGACAATGGGATAATACAGGATAAAAATAAAAATAAAACCACATAAAAAATCAACTCATTTCTATCACAGTCATTCGTTTTACAAAAACAATAAAATAGGACCTATTTATAAAACATGGTGGAATGTAAAATAACATGGCGAACTGTCAACAATCCTTTGGACATTGACTAGCTGTTGTCCGTCCGGTTTAGTCAAAAACGTCAAAAAATGCCACAGATAATAGATCACAATAAACATTTCAACAAATATACAAACTTAATCGCGTATAAAAATATTATATTACGTGTATATATGTAACGAAAATACTGTAACTGAGATAGATTCTTTTTACTGAGTAGTTGAGCACTCGGGAGATCCACATACCCTCCAAAGTGGGAGGGATGCATAAATGCCTCTCATTTCATTGGGAGATCAAAAAATATCCAATTTAATTTAATACTAAGGTACAAATCGGATTCTATAGTTACAGGATTTTCGCTATCACTGTCTTGACTCCTTTCCTATTTGTGATCAATGCGTTAAAGACGAAATTAAAAATTAAGAATAAATCTCATACTGGCAACTCATAAAAATTCTACGAAATAAAAAAATAAAAAAAATATCACACACAAATCTTCCCACTAAGATTAGCTCAAATATTCAATAACCAATAACAATATTCAAGCTAGGAACAGAAGTTAAATATTTCTTAATTCCCTCTTTTCCAATCGAAGGAGTAAAGACAAACAAACCTCAGATGTACATATTCCACGCGATTCGCTAAAAGCGCTCCTGTATTACGCAATACGAACAGTTCTCGATTAATTCTTCTTCTTCTTCTTTGTCCAAAACCCTCTTCCCAGTTCAGCTGGGGTCGGGTCTCCTTGTACGTCTGCGCCAGAGAGCTCTGTTCTGACTTGTCTGTGTACTCAGATTCTCTTTCTGGGCCTCTTTTTGCATGTTTGACCACCAGGTTGCGGGCGGTCGCCCTCTTCTCCGTGGTCGGTCCGGGATATTTAAGGCTTTCTTGATGGGATGGTCATCGTCACGTCTCAGGATATGGCCGTACCAGCGTAGTCGACATTCCTTCAGTTTTTCGACAATCGGTGTTATCTTGAACGACCCCTGACATACTCATTCCTTACTTTGTCCAGCCGGGTTATTCCTCCCGCCCATCTAAGCATTTTCATCTCGTTTGTATGCAGTTGTTGTTCGTGTGTCTTTTTGATGGTCCAACACTCTGCCCCATAAGTCATGGATGGGCGTACTACCGTTTTGTACACTTTTCCCTTTACACGAATGGGCATTCTACGGTCACAGAGAACACCCGAAAGCGATTTCCATTTTATCCAGGCGGTTTTGATGCGGTGGTCCACGTCTTAATCGATATTTGCATCAGTAGTAAGCACAGACCCAAGATACTTGAAGTTGTCTACTTTGGGTAGTGCGCGGTTGTCTATGTAAATATTACATCCCGTCTCTTCTGTCCCTCCATAGTCACATTCCAAATATTCGGTCTTACTTCGACTAATGCGTAGCCCATGGTTTTCGATTTGTGTCACCCACCGGTTAAGTGTTTCCTGTAGGCTTTGTGCATTTTTCGCTACTAGGACTATGTCGTCTGCGTAAAGTTTACACTCTGGTGCTAGCTTTTGTATGTCTCGCGTGATGTAGTCCATGCACAGGTTGAATAGCAATGGGCTTAAGGCAGATCCCTGGTGTACTCCTACGTTTACGTGGAAGGGCTCGCCAAGTCCCGCTGGGCTTTTGACGTGCGTCATGGTGTTTGTGTACATATCTTGTACACAAACACCATGAAGAACAGTTCTCGATTAATATATCTCTATATATAACACGACACTGTTACACTCAACTACTTATATACTCTAATTTCACTTCCATGTTTCTAACAACTCCGTGACACCATCGATTACCTTGACCAATCACATCGCGTCAATTCAAGGTCACAGTTGTTTGTTTGTCTTTACTTTATGATTGGAATATGGTAAGTCACAAAGAGAGAGACCGACAGAGAGACGAGCAATCTCGTCATCTCTATCGCTCTACATCTCGTCATCTCGTACACTATCTAATCACGAAATGGGAAGCACCGTACATTCTCATACCTAATTCTAAACGATCCAATGCACACGATTGAAGCGATCGGATAATCCGAATTCCATTATCCATAACGGAGCTCGAGGTGGTATCGCGGACGGATAACGGTTGGATTTATTTATGATTACTCGTCACTCGGCCAGACTACTGCTTCGATCCAATCTAGATATGGAGCGACTCGCGTGTAGATACCAGGTAAACCGGGCTGGCCGATTTTCTTGCCGTGGCTCACTATAGCGGTCACCAAATACATGCACCTCAAATGATGTTTTATCTGAGCCGGACCGCCGCTGTCGCCCTGGAAATTGCGTTTGAGTACATTAAACACAAAGACACTTTATTGAAGCTTATACGAGTACAACTACACTAATCATTGTGTGACACGGTAACATTACAGTTTGTAACATTTTGCTACAACTCTTTGTATGTAACCAACAGTTTGGTTCTGCTCTATATATAATAATAATAATAATGTCCACCAGACCGATTTCGGCCACGGCGGCGAATCTCCAAAGAGATTGGCCAACTACGCAGGAGATATTATAGTGCACAAGTGTGCACGCAAACACAGGTGCACTCTCTATTCCCCAACTCTCATAATCCGATGGGACGGCAATCCGACACGACCGGAAAGAGTTCAGGCGCAGGACCAACGGCTTTCCAGGGCACGGAAGTGTACACACTTCCAACTTCCAGACTCCGGGCTGCTACTGAGAATTTTCTGACAGAAAAACCCGAAAACTTTTTATTGGCCCGACCTGAGAATTGAACCCAGGACCTCCGGGTCTGCGGCCTTACATCAAGCAACTAGACCAACGAGGCAGTCCTATAAGTTATTTTCCCGATACCAGTTCGGAATGCAGATTCTAACGAAAGGAACCAACATTTTTAATAGTGCACAATTGTTAGCACAAAAATATACCCTCTCATAGTCCCACATATCAAACCAACACGGATGGAAAGAGTCGAAGAGTAAAGCAATGACTTTAAATTCACGCCGAAACACTTCCAGCTGCTATCGAGAATTCCTTTTATTTAGCTGACCGAGGACCGTATGATACCAGTGTAGCTCCAGGCACAACAGGCGTTGACGATTTAAGCAATGATTAATATTTTTTACAGTGTCAATGGTGGTGACCATTTTCCATCAAGTGGCACACCTGACCATCCACCTAACTATACAGAAAATGATCTATCCAAAAATTTACTTAATAAAATCTTCCCATTGTTATTATCTACTCTAATATATATTTATTTATTTATTTATTCATTTATAATATATCAATAACAAGAGCGTACTTCAGTTAAACATATTTTGAGTTGATTTCATTAAATTCTATTACTTAAAAGAATTTCATTGTTTTCTTACATTAGTCGAATCTTTACTGGTCTGCCTGTCACCGTAGCATATCTGCTTGTTGCTATCGTATCCCCGTGGCATGAGCCGCACCGTATTCGGTTTGTATAACTGCGCGCATTCTTCATCAGAAAATTTCTCGAGTTTTACCTGAAAAAAAATCGACTTCAAAATTATATAAAATGTAATAAGATCTATATAACACTGTTCACGAAAGTTTTGATAAATTTGATCAAATTACGTAACATCGACAATACTTATACGTACTATTTACAAAAAACTAAGACAGCGCATAACTTAAGCGCGATTTAGGAATTACAAAAAATGGGTCAACGCTACCTAGTGACATACAATATGAAACATTTAACAAGTCATTAAAAAAAATATAATATTCTATGTTACAATTATAATTAAAGTCGATGTTAAAATGGAACTCAAAATTATTAAATTTCATATGAACTTACTATGACCCAATATTTCATCGATTGCATTTACCAAATTTTTGATAACCAGCAGAAGTTTTTACTTCAATCCCAAAAACCCGTATCCCATCATCCCAATGATGTTGTTTCTGACACATTTGACTTTAAACCAAGTTAAGGCTCGGTCGAACCAAAGCGGAGATGGGCGGAGAGGAGAAAAGACAAGAGAAAAAAAGAGTCCCAACAGAAGCTAAACGAAAAGGAGATTTGGGAATAGCGACATCTAATTGTTGTCCGACCATCTACCGCTTAAACCTCAAACTCCATTAGTGTGCTCAATTTGACCCTGCATGCCAGTTTTATTATTATTGTAGCCTCCAATATAATGAATAAAATTAATAAACAATATATATATATATATATATATGAAATAATTATATAATATATATATATATATATATATATATATACATAAATGAAATAATTAGTTACTAGAATCAAATAGCTTGAAATATATTTTAATGTTTTTTCTTCTGACCGTACTATCACCAAACATTTCAAATTATTTCAAAATTCATTGAGTGTCAAAGTATAATGGTTAGGCAAGCCTTGCTGTTCCATCTCAAAGTGCGACCTGATTAAAATTTGCTACAGATAAATATATTCAAGGGAATGAAAACAAAATTAAAAAAAATGCTCATAATAAAACTACACTGCAAATGTACATACATTAAGTATCTCTACCTCTAGCACATGCCTCTTGTACCTCTTGTATCCGAAAAGCTAATTAAAGTCAAACTAACGATAATTTTAATCTGATGACGCAATAGCGCCGATCAATCGGCGTTCATTGGTCGGCTATCACGCCTTAAACTGACACCGACCAATCAGATTGAAGCCCGAGTTACCAATTGAATCTGACTTTAACAAGCTTCGAAAACCAGTATTAAAAATCCAAATAAAATTACAAATAATAATAATATATATTAAAAAAAAACTAAGTTAATTTCAAATACATATGTCATGCTTGGTACCAAATACCGGTATGAGCTACAAATTTTACTTACAAAATCCTATATCAATGAATGGTACACCGCATTTCGCCATATCCGTGTCTTGGTAGCGCAATAACTCTTGCGGATTTCTTATACCCTGGTACTTTACGGAAACATTTAAATTAGGAAAGGCATTTTCACAAATTGCTTTTAAATGATAACAATCGGAGTTATGTTTTGATACACTATTTTCTCTCTTTCTTTCATTATTGATTTGACATACGAAAGAAGGAGACAGCATTGTTTAACTGAATTACTCTTTAACGACATTTATTTACGGCTTACAATTAGACTTGGACTAGATCCAGTGTTGCATTCCAACAACATTTTACATACATATATATACGTGAGCGATGGCTGAGCGACAGCGCCACCATCATCTTGGTTAAGCGATTCAGGATTCATGACGCACATAACTCACGCACCAAATCTAGTGTCCACTCTGATTACGATATTAACTAGACAAACTGTCGGTTTCGTTTCGGACGACTGACCCAGTCGATGGTCGAAGGATAACTGAACTCCACCCAATCCCCACTCTCGAATACTCTGTCCACGTGCCGCCATTACGAAAACAACTGACGTCACTATTGACGTCACGGTGTTTACCAGTCTCTTAGTACTACAACAGTCAAATCAGTAACTAATACTTGACCTTTTTTTTTGTAGAATAGAAAGCCGGACGAGCATGTGGGCCTGATGGTAAGTGGTCACCGACCGTGGTAGAATATCTGATGACCCAGACGAGCTTGCACAAAGCTCTACTACCAGTGAAAGTGAACTATATAATATCACGAGATATGCAAGTCATCCCACTTATTTGGCAACGATGGCCACTCTCACGTCGTCCGGGGTATAGGGGGTCAGTAACTTATTTCTAAAAAAACTTGGTTATAGACCACACTCGTGATTACTTTCTTACATATAAATCTTATGCTTTATTTATATTCCAATACCAAAAAAATTATAAACCTCTGCTCCATATGAGAATCAGTGGTATGGTTTGCAGAATAATTGACTGCGATCAAAATTAATAATATATTCGAAAATTATTGTATATTTACTTGATTGGCTAAAATTATTCGTTTTTCAATAAACATCGTTTTAAAATTATACTTTGTTTATTTCACAACGTAATAAAATCAGTGGTATGGTTTGCAAAACAATTGCTTCTAATTTTTTTTATAAATTGAGTCATAAATTGATTTCAATTGGTTTTTGTATTTGATAAATTAAGCTAAAACGGTATGATGTTTTAGTTGCACACGGGAGGTTGAATTAGGGGGTAATTTTTTCATGACGCTAGCATTTGCAAGCGATCCCGTGTCGCTCCTCGTTAAGACGGAAAGGGTACCGCTGGTTTTTTAGTAAGTATTCTGATGTTCGGGGCGCACTCGCACCGGCGAGTCACACATACCCCCCACTGTTCCCCTGGGGGAAACGCGAACGCGTTTTTCAAGCGATAAAAAAGGGGATCATTTTCTGTATCCCTGATAACGTATATTCAAAATTCATCATCATCATGAGTTGATCGGTTGAGTAAATAAATAAATAAAGTCAATTTCGCATTTATGTTATATTGGTTAGCAAATAGATCGGATAATATAAGAACTCTTACCTTTCGCAAGACATCGGAATTCCATTTTTGGTGTGGGTCAATTGCCCCCCAGCCAGTGACGATCACGGTATTATCATTAATTGGGCTGCCGTCGTGTAGGCAAGCCGGTACCCTGAATTGGTTCAGGATCATTCTAGAAAAAGACGGTATCAGATATAGTAGGCAGTAGAAATATATGGTGACCACACCCACGCCCGCAAACACATACCCCCAAAACATCGTCGTTGCTGGATATTCACTCAGTATTGTTGTTTGTTCTGGTTTAAACGGTGAGTCATCCAATGTTACTACGGGCACAAGGGACACAACATCTTAGTTCCCAAGGTTGGTGGCGCATTGATGTAAAGAATTGTTTAATCTTCCTAACATTCCCTTGTGTCTTGCAGTTTGTACTTAGTATTGCTGGTTGAATAGAATATGTATTTTTTTATATAGAACAGGAAGGCGGACGAGCCTATGGGCCACCTGATGGTATGTGGTTACCAAATGCTCTTGGACATTGGTACTGTAAGAAATGTTAACCATCGCTTACATCGCCAATGTGCCACCAACCTTGGGACCTAAGATTTTATATCCCTTGTGCCTGTAATTACACTGGCTCACTCACCCTTCAAACCGGAACACAACAATACCAAGTACTGCTGTTTTGCGGTAGAATATCTGATGAGTGGGTGGTACCTACCCAGACGAGCTTGCACAAAGCTCTACCACCAGTATTGAGTGGGTGTGACCTTTTGGGGGGGGATTCACCATCAAAAGCATTACCTTAAGTGCATATAATGATCAAGTGACTAATTAAATAATGTTTTATGTAGTATATTATATAGCAAGACGTAATGTTATAAGAGATCCAGATGACAAAATGGAAGATTGCTCAAGCACGAAACATACGGTTTATGTAATGATGATATGTCTGAAATATCTATTGAACTTTTACCCGTCAATTATAAAAAAAAAATCCATTGTTATAAAGCATGACAATATATAACTCTTGAACACAATCGCTGGCTTGTTAACCATCCTCCAGTTTTTCATTTAACTAATTGAATAATCTCCGAAAAAGAAACACATCACGAGGAAACTTGAACATATTGGGTGAATCTGTGAATTGGGTGAAAGATACGCCAACTTCGTCCAAACCATCTCTTCAAGATGAAGAGCCTTTTGTCCAGTATTTAAGGCTATGTGGGGCTCGCCGGTGTCCAAGGCGCCGAGTGTGCCCCGAACATCGGAACACCCACTAAAAACCAGCGGTACCCTTCCCGTCTTAACTTGGAGCGACACGGGATCGCTTGCGCATTGCCCTTGTTAACCCCAAAAATTAACTGTTCTGTACGACTAAATCGACTTAATCGACTAAACTTGGTTAGTACACGGGAACGTTAACCGTAGTGGGTTCGAATTCCAGAAAGTACAATTGAGTTCAATTCGCCGTAAAAAAAAACATCGTTAGGAAATCGTGTAACCTGAAGCGGAACAGATCGTGGAATAAAATCCGACACTTCAAACATCAGAGATCTATGCGCGGCAGCAAAGTAATGGTCACTCCCCCCCCCCATGTTTACGCACATGGTCATTATGCCCATCACTTACATCCTGTCCGTCTTCAAGAGTGCAATGTCGTTGTATACATCCGGCAAATTGTATTGCGGGTGTTTGTATATCTTTGATATGTTGTACAACTCGTCCGGCTTAATCTCCCATGATTTCTTCAAGAAGCCGATACGCGCCCTTTTTACTTCACCACTGGAACATAAAAATTATAATGATGATCATCAACAGCCTGTGAATGTTTCACTGCTGGGCTAAGGCCTCCTCTCCCTTTTTGAGGAGAAGGTTCTGGAGCTTATTCCACCACGCTGCTCCAATGCGGGTTGGTGGAATACACATCTGGCAGAATTTCAGTGAAATTAGACACATGCAGGTTTCCTCACGATGTTTTCCTTCACCGTCAAGCACGAGATGAATTACAATCACAAATTAAGCACATGAAAATTCAGTGGTGCTTGCCCGGGTTTGAACCCACGATCATCGGTTAAGATTCACGCGCTCTTACCACTGGGCCATCTCGGATTTTTTACGGTGACTCATCATCAGGTCCTTGACTCATCAGCCAGTCCACCTGGCTCTTTTTAATAAAATTAAAATAATCAGATTAACGTACGCCATTTTGCTGTGAACACAGTGTGCGGCTGTCAGGATGAATCTATCGCTGACGATGACGCCATCGCACTGCCATTCGTTGTCTGGCGAATCGTAACCCAGTAACGCCTGAAATATTTGTTCTAATTGTGAAACCGGATTCAATTCTGTCAGCAGTTAGTAGTAGGTAGCCTTTGTGTTAAGTTAAAGTGTAAGCCAAATCCCATCGAATTCGGTCCAGCCGTTTTGCATGATTGACTAACGAACATCAAAACATACATTGGACATTGGACGAGCATACGGGCCATCTGATGGTAAGTGGTCACCATCGCCCATAGACGTCGGCGATGTAAGAAATAATAACCATTGCATACATCGCCGATGTGCAATCGACCTGGGGAACTGAGATGTTATGTCCATTGTGCCTGTAGTTACACAAGCTCTTCAAACCGGTACACAACAATACAATGTATCGCTGCTTAATGGTAAAATATCTGAACTATAAAATATCAGACGGGCCTGCACAGGGCATTACCACCAGGAAATATAATATCTTTTTGTCTTTTAATACAGTTCTTTATATCATGTGGTGTTTGAGTTCTCGAAGGTGGCTAAACCGTTCGTTTACAATGAGGTGTGCTCAAAAAGTTTGTCATAAAATTCCATACCATATGAGGGAATTCCCCAAAAGTAGCTGGCGTCCCATCACTGATCATCGGTTCCGGCTTCCAGTTGCAGAAGGACTTCCGTTCCATCTTCTTATTCGGCGTCAGACTTTCCATGCACGGGTATACCAACTTATCTTGGTACTCCAAACACTCTAAAGCACAACATAAAATTACTCGATTTTTGGAGAAGAGGCCTTAGCCCAGCAGTGGGACATTAACAGGCTGTTACTGTACTGTTGCTTACTACTGATGATGTGTTCGTTAGTGTGATTCGAGATCGTGATCGTGTTCTTCTGTGAACGTACCAAGCACTCGTTAGATAACCTACCGCCAAACATCAACACTTAGTATTGTTGCGTACCGGCTTAAAGAGTGATCCAGTGTAATTACAGACACAAGGGACTTTTTTTATAGAAAAGGAAGGTGGACGAGCATACGGGCCACCTGATGGTAAGTGGTCACCAAACGCCCTTAGACATTGGCATTGTAAGAAATGTTAACCATCACTTAATTTAGGAATTATTCTTACTAATTTCTGCTTCCCCCTTCCTTCACAGGTCTACGCGTGCTGGCTCTCGATGTCACCGACTAACTGTGACATCAATTCCATCGCGCACAAAGAAATTTGGCAACTCCTTTCTTTGTCGCACTACCAAAAAATGGAATTCTTTACCAGCTCACGTGTTCCCCTCCTCTTACGACCCGGGTTCCTTCAAACGAGGCGTGAAGAGGCATCTTGCGGGCCGGCAAGGCGAGGGCGGCTAGTGCAGAATCTTCTTCCCATCTGTACTGGCCCTCATCGCATTTGGACTCTAGTACCACTTAACATCAGGTGGAGTAGAGTCATTTGCCCTCCCGGGAAATATAAAAAAAAAAAAACACTTATATCGCCAATGCGGCACCAACCTTGGGACCTAAGATTTTAGATTTTATGTCCCTTGTGCCCGTAATTACACTGGCTCACTTACCCTTCAAACCGGAACACAACAATACCAAGTACTGCTGTTTTGTGGTAGAATATCTGATGAGTGGGTGGTACACCACCCACTCGAGCTTGCACAAAGCCCTGTAACAACACATGTTGTAACACATAACACCTTAGTTCACAAAATTGGTAGTTTTATGTATGTAATGGAAGGTTAATATTTCTTACAGCTCCAATGTCTATGATATGGATAAAGTGACCCACTAGCCGGTCTGCTATTAATTTAAAAATATATATAAATAATAGATTAAAAAAACTTACTCTGAAAGGATATCCGTCCAGTATTCGTGTAGTTCGTCAGTGGTTCGCACTGATTATTGTTAAAGTCTGGTACCTTACGGGTGGAAGAGTTTATGGAAACAATTTCGTATTCATCGGTCCCTTCGTTTATGTCCTTCGTCGTTTCCCTGTTTCAAATAATAATTATAATAATGAAATACGTATAATTTTTAAACTACGTTCAAATGAGCGCCGAAATAGAAACGCGAGTGCTTGAAAGTCGTTTGATTCTAACTAAAGACCGCAGGCTCAAGTGCATTCTTTCATTTCAGACATCTTAAATACACGATACTACGCACACGCATACACAGACACACACATACACACATCTACAGTAAATTTATTATGCCTAACGAATGTATTTTAAGGTAATTATTATGATTTATTTGATCCTAATTCGGGAAAAGCATTTCTGGCAACTCCAATTCTCACTTAATATGTCTCCTGTATCTCTTCATATTCAATTATATTGTAAAATATAACAAATAAAAATTGTATTCAATGTGTCCTCAAAAACTGTCACTGTCTATCAAGAGTTTCAACGCTCCCGTGCCTCGGTAAGCTCGTTCAGCCTTTGGTCTTGCACTTAATGCCTTACCAGCAGCAGCGGTACCAAATCGGTCACCACTTACCATCAGGTGGCCCAATCGTAAGTCTGGCTACCAACTTTATATTAAACGTATATTTATATACACTTACTCAGAAGTCGGTCTCCTCGCCTCCAACTCCTCCTCCATATCGTCCTCCACGCACACGCGGACCTTGTCCTTATTAAGTTCACAAAACTGAAATATAAAAGAATACGATGTTTAGCACCTCGTAACATAAATAGTAATAGGACTTTGAGTAAGCACACCTGATAATAAGTGGTCACCAACGCCCATTCACATTACCATCACAATGAACGTTATAACGGAACGTTATTTTGTCCCTCGTGGCTCACTCAATCTTCAAACCGGAACAAAACAATACTAAGCAATGGTATTCAGCTGTAGAATTTGTGTTGAGTGGTTGGTAGTTGGTACCTACCCAGACGGGCTCGCACAAAGCCCTACCGCCAAGTATGAATATTGATTTTTTTTCCAAAAACTTTAAAAAAAACTAAGATTTCTTACCACTGGCTTTTTTTCTTCTTTTATATAATTGTTAATAAATGGACACTTGAATATGTCCTTGCAGCTACCCTGTTTCCCATCGCTGCCAATGCCCAAAACGATTGGTCCTGTCAATTGTACAAAATACTATTAAATTTAAAAAAAAAACATCCCCTATTTCAACCTTAAATAGTATTTTTCCCTCAATATAAAATGGGATCAAACGGGAAGTATACAAATCCAAATAAAGAAAGAATTTTCTTAATCGGTTAATAAATAACGGAATTCCGAGGTAACAAATAAAAATAAATAAATAATACAACTGATATGAGAACCTCTTCCTTTTATCCCACTGCTGAGCAAGTACCTCTTCTACTATTAAGAGGAGGGATATGCTCAGCAGGATAATCCACCAATGCGGGCTGGAGGATACCCTTCATGTTTTCCTCCACCGCTGACCACGAGTTGAACATTAACATATGTCGGTATGGTATTGATCAAGCTATCTGGTGGATCATCTCGACTCACTATTTATATATTCATATGATTTAATTAATATTTGAGGTAACAATCGATGAAAATGTCATCGTGAGATAACCTGCATCACATCTGTGGTTGTTCCATAACTCCAAAAATTAAATCTTCGCGCAGCTGAAAACGAGGGCAGAGCAACTATGCCCAGCGTTTACAGGATAATAAAATATATCTATCTATCTATAGATATCTAAATAAAAGCTAATAAAAAAAAAGTCAAAGATATACTCACGATAATAATAGAGCAGATATGCCAGAAATATCATAAATATTACGCAGAGCACCTGTAAAGTCAAACTGCAGTATTTCTTCTCGAAAAATCTCTCTTTTCTTCTTTCTTCCCTTGTCAAGAGGTTCTGAAATATATTTTTTTATTTTATACCATAATTAGGATAGTCCGATGCGCCACATGGTGTTAAACGGTCATCATCGCACGTAGGACATTGGCGCCGTACGAAACACTAATCATCATTCACATCACCAATGCGCCAGCACTTAAACCAGCAGTTACACTCGATAACCCCTTCCAACCATAACACAAATATAACAAAGTATTGCTGTTTGTTTTTAGAATATGTGACGAGAGGGTGGTGCCCACCCAGCACCACCAAATGAAGATGATGAACATTTTAAAGCAAATTACAAAACAATAATTCACTTTATTGATTATAAAAAATATTACATTCCCTTAAACTTTTAATCTAGATGTCTACTATATAAAATCAGTTTCTTTCGCCGGTTCTTCCTAGGGCTGGCTGTTTCTGTTCCGAGCCGATGGTAGTTTCTAGTTTGACTTTAAGTAAAATGCTTCAATGTTAACAATCTCCTAAATCGTCAATGCGCCACAATCCTTGGGAAGCAAAGTCACTTGTGCCTGTAATAGCCCTGACCGATTCTCAGGTCAAAACCACGCAACAACACTGAGTAACGCTCTTAAGAGGTGGAACGAGTGATGAGGGGGTGGTCTACCCAGACAGACAGAAGCCCTACCACCAAGTAAGCACAGTAAGGCGATTCTGTAAGAAAGAACTCGACTCGCCGTTTTCAAACGGTCGTGAAATGTCATAAAGCGATATGCGACATTGACTATAATAATTATATCTGTTCCGCTCTCACGGCTAAAACACTGAACCGATTTTGATGAAACTTGTTATGTGGCAAGCTTGCACCCCATGGAATGACATAGGACTTTTTACAAGCTCATTAAAACAATCGGACGAAGCCGTAGTAACCGTAGGACTATTCACTATTCTATGTTTTTTATTGAGTACCACTATGTAACATTTATTTTATATATTTTTCAATTTCTGTTTAGTCATTATTTGTGCTTGCTTGGTCTCCTTAAACTGAAGGAGCACACATATTACTCGTAAGTGTATCCTTTGTTGGAGATCCTTAATAAATAAATAAATAAACTCTGAATACTGATTTTCATATGGAAATCGACGGACAAGTATGGACCCTATTAAAAAAAAACTATTGCATTCACTTACCTCTGAAGGTTCAGGGTTAAGGCGTCCGTCTGTCACATCCCTCCCTTGCTCGTTTCGCACCCCTCTTGCACCGATGACACCCATCCTTGTTCAAATTCTCTCGCTTAATATACCTATAGCAAAAATCTGCAACAACGATTAGTATTTTTAATGGATATCTTATGACGCATTTTTATATTACTTACAATAGCAGAGAAGGTTTTGGAGCTTATTGCACCACGCTGCTCCAATGGAAAACATCGTGAGGAGACCTGCATGTGTCTAATTTCTGGCACATGTGTATTCCACAAACCCGAATAAGCTCCAAACCTTCTCCTCAAAAATAGGAGACGACGCCTTTAGCCCAGCAGTGGGACATTCACAGTCTGGTACGGTTGAATCTTTACAATTTTTAAAATCATTAAATTAAGAAAATAATATGTTCGTCATTGCAAAATAATGTCGATCAGAAAAATTTACATCTGTCAAAAAGATCAAGCTAACCTGTACAGTGTATACCAGAATAACTTGTAAAACTAACAAGAGAAATAAAACAAGTTTAAGGTGATAAACAATTAAAGATATTAAATTTAAATACGGAGCACTGAGTAATGATGTTGCCGGTAAGACGATTTATATGCATTTTCTTTATTTCTATATTAAACAAATTTATTATATACTAAAGACGGAATATAATTTTTTTTATAGAATTGGAAGGCGGGCGATCATATGGGCCACCTGATGGTAAGTGGTCACCAATACCAATAGACATTGGCATTGTAAGAAATGCTAACCATCGCTTACATCACCAATGCGCCACCAACTGTGCCTAATTACAGGCACTGTCTCAATCACCCTTCAAACCGGAACAATACCAAGTACTGCCGTTTAGCGGTAGAATATCTGATGAGTGCAGTACTTACCCAGACGAGCTCGCACAAAGTCCTACCACCAGTGAAACATATATACACATATGATAGACATATTTCCTAGTTAATCACCTGTCTATTTATCTATAAATATATAGATAACATATATCAATCGTCCACTTCATTTCTGTGCGTCATATTGATTCACCTACTTCATCGACTTAAGCACTAAAGATTTAAAAATAAATTAACGTTATCTCTATGTACTGACAGACATATCAACGCCCAGCCCGAACCGTGAGAATTTGCATAGGAGTTCCTCTTTTACACTGTAGATTAGCATTGAGGATGTTTGAAAATATAAACCGGAAGGTACTAATAAAAGATGATGAAAGTTTGTATGGAAATCCTTCATCTTTGAATAAAGAACTCATATAAAAATAAGCCGAGATGGCCCAGTGGTAAGAGCGCGTGAATCTTAACCGATGATCGTGGGTTCAAACCCGGGCAAGCACCACTGAATTTTCATGTGCTTAATTTGGGATAATAATTCATCTCATGTTTTACGGTGAAGGAAAACATCGTGAGGAAACCTGCATGTGTCTAATTTCACTGAAATTCTGCCACATGTGTATTCCACCAACCCGCACTGGAGCAGCGTGGTGGAATAAACTCCAAACCTTCTCCTCAAAAAAGGGAGAGAAGGCCTTTAGCCCAGCAGTGGGACATTCACTAGCTATCTAAGCTAGTGGGGGAACGGGATGCTCTCTGATCTCAACGCACCTTAAAATATATTTATGTGGGTATGGGCCCCGGTGCATAAGGAAAGAATCGGGCCCTCTTTCCGCGTAGCATGAACTTATAGCTCCGGGGCCCTCTAACTATTTATTTTGTTGCATATTAATTGCATATTAGTAAATCTAATGAAGTTCACCTAAAGCTGTATATCCATGTTGACACCACTTGTATAAACAGTTCCTAGAACGGCGATGCAGTTATCACGTAAATCGAACGTGAACTACACTTCGCGATTACAATCTTACTATTAATATTAACAAATAATGTTAAATATATACTATGTTTGCTTAAGAGTTAAATAAAAAATACTATTTTTTTATAGATTTCGTTCTAAAATCGTTCGTAAATCAATTAACACGATATTTGTTAGAACCAAAAAGCCCCTCCCTCCTCTATCCCTCGATTTAAATATGCTTTATGTAATGACTTTTATAGGAATAATAACATAATTAGAGGAAAACATTATTCCTACTAGATGTATTTATAATCGCAATTCAAATATTTAAAAAAAATCTAAATAATCTTGAATTATAATTCTCTACATTATATTCTTAAATATTATACGTAGCTCAACATATATTAGTTAAATGTATGGCCTACGTGACTTATAACTTAAACCGATTTTTGACATAAATATATTAATTAAATATCAAATACATACGATAATCGCTTTCATAATAACTCATTATCATATTATTATTGAAACAAACGACAATCATTGGTAATAAAGAATTCTTTAATTCTTAACCTTACCTTGAGCTCCTTAGTACATTTAATAATCTAATTAATTGTACACTATCACAGTATGTTAATATCACAGCACTGTTTAAAACTAAAACTATAAAATAAGAAGGAAAAACCCCTAAACGAGCCGAGACAACATTCGCCGGCTGAAAAGATAAAGGTTATGCTCGCGGCTCGCCGCTCGGTCGGCCCGCGGTCCCGGTTCTTCATAAAGTTCTCGAAAACAATGACAGTTGCTTACAGAACTACAGATTATAAATGATAAAAGATTTACATCGTATTTAAAAATAAATATTATTTAAACGTATTATTACTAAAATTTATTTTACTTTCCATTAAGCAATGCTGGTCATTAAACTCTGTTAATGCCAAAATATATTAATTTTTTTTACTTTCCACAGGGTATAATATTAATTCAGAAATAAAATCTTAATATTATAATTAACTTACAATATATTTAATTATTTTAAACAAAATTGTTATAAATAATAAATATGAATTAAGTTTTCAATACTTATTAACGCTAGTCGTGTGCGCTTTAAACGAAATTCCTCTTATAACTGTACGTATTAAACCCAGTCTGGAATATATATTGTACAATTATCGCTATTTCTTTTAATTGTTTGAGTCTATGAAGTCATGATTTTATTTGTTGCTTTTGAAACGTAAACTGTAATAACAACAATACCTTTAAGCTTCATTTTCAGTGTGTTTCAAGATACGAATTACTTATAATACTTAGCACAGATAAGATAATGTATCAATATGTAACGTAAGTAATGGTATTTTAAACGTCAACGGTATTTTATTCGCAATGTAATATATTTTATTTCCTTAATTGCTTATTGATACACGTTTTCGTTTATAAATTTACAGTCTACATTTTTTTTTTTGAAGATCTCATGACAAAACCACACTCGGCTATGACTCATTATAAACAAATACACAAACCATAAACATGTGCGCTAAAATATACACATGTGGTATGTACATATTACTTACTTATGCACATGGCTTTGTTCGTATCAAGATTATTTTTTATTTTAATTTAATTTGATAGAAGTGAAGTATGAACCTTATAATAAAAATTAGTAACAGTTTATAAAAGTCCCACGAATTGGCTAAGGCTTGTCCTCTTTGAGGATGCTTAGAGCGTATTCCAGCACGCTGCTCTATTGCGGGTTGGCGGATACAAGTTTCGTCACAATGTTTTCCTTGCACTTGCTCTTCAATCTTTGAACCGCTCAGCTTATACAAAGCACAAGTGAAATCATGTATGGAGTACTGTTCTCACCTTTGGGACGGCTCTACTAAGCACCACCTTCAGGCTCTACAGTCGTGCCAGGAGGCTGATAGAGGACGACACATTGGTCGAGTCTAGGCTCCAAAGACTCGAACATCGACGTACTACACGTCACTGCGTCACTTTCAGTTTTCACGAATTCATTTCAGAGAATGTGCTCAGGAATTACACGAATAATTGGTGCAACGTAGGTGTCTTTAAATCCAGAGTAAACAGGTTTCTTCTAGACAAGCGTGCTGCATCTTAGACCGTGTCGATTAGACATTAGGCAAGTCAAAAGTCAAACGTTGACCGAAAAAGAATAAAAAAGAATATAAAAAAAAATTGAATAAGACTTATCAAATAGTTGCCGTATTTAAAATACAGACATTATCCTCATTCTCATAATCCAATGGGACGACAAACCGACAGCTGGAAAGAGTTCAGACGCAGGATGGCTTAACGTGCGCACCGAGGCACGGGTGTACAAGCAACTTCCAGACTCCGGGCTGCCGCTGAGGATTTCTCGCTAGAAAAACTACAGGAAATCTAGATTTACAGCGTCATCAGGTAAGTTTGAATATATAAGGTGAGTTTGAACTCGCGACCATCGACTAAGACACCCGCATTCTAACCACTGGGCCATCTCGGCTCTGTAATATGAAAACAAAGGAACAAATCGCTTCCCTGTTAGAAACATAACCGTAACCTAAGTTAAGGGATACTATTACAGTAAATTTACATGAACGTTACCTTGAAGAGTTGACAAAAATGCAAACATCTGATATTTATAAAAAAAAATCTTTAATTTCTTTCTTTCATTTCTTAATACGGACTTTTTGCTACTCTATACCTATTCTCATTTCAAAATAAGATGAAATTTTTAATCTCTATATTTTTTATTTGAATATTTACTCACGTCATACCCATTTCAATAAAAAAAAAAAAATTACAATTATTTACAAAATTCTATCCAAATAATTAATAGAAAACATTAAGCTCCAAATTTTAAGTTTTTGCTACGTTAAATTCAATTAAAAAAGAAAACAAATTTTCATAACACTCAAAATCTAAATCGCTTAAGCTAATAAAAAGAATTAAAAACTTTTTTTTAATTAGTTGACAAACGAACCAAGACATTCAGCCAGGTCCACGTGAAACAAATTCACGACACAGCCTAAGAGCTCATCAACAGCAATATATCCTATCCTACTAATATTATAAACGTGAAAGTTTGTATGTGTGGATGGATGTTTGTTACTCTTTCGCGCAAAAACTACTGAATGGATTTCAATTAAACTTTCCAATAATATAGCTTATACATCAGAATAACACATAGGCTACAATTTATAAAGATATTGTGTGAGCTGTCCAAAATATGACATTAAATGTCAAGTAACTAGGAAAAAACCTGCGAGCTATTCTGGCGTGCGCTGCCATAAACGTTAGTTACACATAATTATGTAATGTATTATAGACATCATTTAGTTTAAATGCGCGATACTACGGGTGCGGTGTAGCGAGCGGTACGGCGCGGTTCGCCTCCGGCGGCGGTGGCGGGCTGTGCGACGCACTTGTGTAGGGGAAGAAGGCGCTCATCGCTGAGTGCGCGACCCGAACGCGGGCAGACGCGCGAGGGCAGACATCGTTGACTGTTGTCTCCGTTTTGCGAATTTTCATGGTTATAGCGATTTTTTAAAAATGGATTGTACTTCAAGTAATATAGGCCCAAGATTAGGTATTGGCAGTTTTTTTTTGGTTAGGAGTTACACTTAAATAAGATACTTCATTTTTATTTAAATTAATAGATATAGGTTACTTACCTGTTCATTATACCGAATTCCTTCTTTTTTTTGTAAATTACAGAGGTTGTAGGTAGGTTAGTAATTGGTCCTTTTTTGGTTGATTTATAATATTGTAAATAACGTGTGATTTTGTTTTCTAATTAGCAAATTTGAATTGTTTTTTGCCTAATAGGCATTACTATACTATTTAGCTATAATTTTGTTTGAATATGCAAGTATTGCACTTTTTTAAGTATTAATTTATATTTAACATAATAATTACGCACTGTATTGTTTGATGTGTAGAAAAAGCATTTAATAAGAATTATGCCGCGAAATCGTAAGTCTAATCTTACCCAAAGTTCTAATAAAGCTCGAACTATGAAAGTAGCTAGACTTAACGAGACGTTTCCACAAGCCGAAAAGGGAAGACTTGAACAGGCAGAGCGTCAGGCAGCTCTCAGAGCTGCCGAGACACCAGAGCAGTCCCAAACTCGGTGTCGACAGCATGTTGATTATTTGACATCTAAACGGACTAATGAGACACCAGAACAGTCCCATGATTGACGTCAACAGCATGCCGAGCATCTAGCATCTCAACGGGCTGCGGAGACACCCAAACAGTCTCAAGCCCGACGTCAACATAACGCGGAATCTATGGCATCTCAACGGGCTTCTGAGACACCCGAACAGTCTCAAGCTCGGCGTCTTCAACAGGCGACATACTTAGCATCCCAAAGAGCTACAGAAACCGCTGAAGCTGCTGAAGCTCGCAGACGCGCTGTTGCTGAAAGGGCACAACAGCGACGACTAATATTTACAAGAAACGCCTGGGGGGTATTCGATAAAGCTGCATTTGACTACGACAAGACACTTGATTACGAAAGCCACAAGCTTATAAAAATAGAAGCGATGAACAAAGAATGCAGATTTTGCGGTGCACTTAAATGGAAAGAGGAAGCTGCAGGCATGTGTTGTTCGGGAGGAAAAGTAGCTCTTCCTTTAATAGACGAACCAGTTGAACCCCTTAAAGAACTTTTTTCAAATGAAACAGACGAGTCTCGCCGTTTTCTAAAACACATAAGGAAATACAATACATGTTTCCATATGACATCTTTTGGAGCTGATAACATTGTGTCGATGCCAGGATTTTACCTGACTTTTACAATTCAAGGGCAAATATACCACACGATTGGCTCTTTGCTTCCTGCTACTAATACGCAACCAAAATTCTTGCAAGTTTAT
Organism: Nymphalis urticae; assembly: GCA_905147175.2. Lineage (NCBI taxonomy): Eukaryota > Metazoa > Arthropoda > Insecta > Lepidoptera > Nymphalidae > Nymphalis > Nymphalis urticae. The sequence goes on from LR990009.1 coordinate 1,168,309, forward strand.
TTCATGGGTGATTAGGAAGCACAAGTTGATAGGCGTTCTGAGTACGTACCAGGTGTGGAGAGAAACATAGTCCAAAAAATACAAAAAGTTTTACATGATCACAACGTTTTAGTGCATGAATTTAAAATGGCTAAAGATAGAGTGACTAGCGATGATTACAAGGTTGTGATACACCCAGATCGTGTTCCACGTGGTGAACACGAAAGACGATTCAATGGCCCGACCACAAACGAAATAGCTGCCGTAGTTGTAAGTAGTGAACAGGCTGCGTCTCGGGACATTGTTATTCAGGCGCACGATGGCCGGCTCACTAGAGTTCCGGACACTCATAGATTTTATGATGCTCTCGAGTACCCGTTAATTTTTTGGAAAGGACAAGAAGGGTACAGTTTTGATATTCCTCAGACAAACCCAGTTACAAAACAACCCATACCGAACAAAAAAGTGTCGTGCAAAGACTTTTATGCATATCATATGATGGTACTTCGAAATAATTTTAATTTATTGCTTCGATGTAGACTTCTCCTTCTTCAGATTTTGTTTTTGGTAGACATGTATGTCAAAATGGAGAGTGAGCGCTTAAGATTTATTGCCTTAAACCAAACAAAACTGCGAGCAGAAAACTACATACATTTACAAGACGCGATCAGGAATGATGCGAATTTAGATCCAAACAATTTGGGTCAAATGGTAATACTCCCATCGTCATTTGTAAATAGCCCTAGATATCTTCATGAGTACACGCAGGATGCGTTCACATACGTGCGTAACTACGGGAGGCCTGATTTGTTTATTACAATGACATGTAATCCCGCTTGGCCAGAAATTACTGAAGAGCTCATTCCAGGTCAAAATTCAACGGACAGACATGACTTAACAGCCAGATTATTTAAAATAAAAGTTCAAAAATTGGTTGCTTTACTTACAAAAGGTAAAATATTTGGAGACATGAAATGTTTCATGTACTCGATTGAGTGGCAAAAAAGAGGTCTGCCTCACGTACACTTACTGCTGTGGTTAACGGAAAAATTACGCCCTAACCAAATTGACGAAGTCATAAGTGCGGAGATACCAAACCCCGAAAGTGATCAAAAACTCCACGTTACTGTTACGAAAAATATGATTCACGGTCCCTGTGGTTTTTTTTTTTTTTTTATAGAAAAGGAAGGTGGACGAGCATATGGGCCACCTGATGGTAAGTGGACACCAACGCCCTTAGACATTGGCATTTTAAGAAATGTTGTCCATCGCTTAAATCGCCAATGTGCCACCAACCTTGGGAACTACGATCTTATGTCCATTGTGCCTATAATTACACTGGCTCACTCACCCTTCAAACCGGAACACAACAATACCAAGTACTGCTGTTTTGCGGCAGAATATCTGATGAGTGGGTGATACCTACCCAGACGAGCTTGCACAAAGCTCTACCCACCAGTGAAAATAGTGGTGCACTAAATCCGTCATCACCATGCATGAAGGAAGGGAAATGTACCAAAAAGTATCCAAGGGCGCTTTTAAAAGATACTCGAACTAACGACAAAGGCTATCCTCTGTACAGGCGTAGAGCACCAGGAGATGGCGGCCGTACGATAACTTTAAAAACCCGAGAACACAAGAGGTATTGGTTGACAATAGCTGGATTGTCCCATATTCACCCCTTCTCTCTAAAATTTTTGATTGTCATATAAATGTAGAGTTCTGCAATACGGTACAGGCGATAAAATATATTTGTTAATATATAAACAAAGGCAGCGACCAGGCTATTTTTAACATTCGACAGCAAGGGAATGTTAATATTGACCCGAGAGATGAGGTGGAAACGTTTCGAGCCGGTCGATATGTAAGCAGTAATGAAGCAGCTTGGCGGATTTTAGGTCTGCCTCTACATGAGAGACACCCAACAGTCACTCACCTTGCGGTTCATCTGCCTAATGGTCAGCGGATTTACTTCACTGAAAATAATTTTAGAGAAAGAATGGCCGCACCACCTAAGACGACACTAACTGCATTTTTCGTGCTTTGCCAAAATGACGCATTTGCAAAAACATTACTTTATGTTGACGTACCCCGCTACTATACATGGAACGTGTCGTCGAAAGAATGGAAACGTCGATTGCAAGGAACACCTGTCGACGGCTGGCCAGGTGTGAAGGCAGGAGATGCTCTTGGGCGCATTTACACAGTGCATGTTAGTAACTTCGAATGTTACTGTTTGCGAATGCTGCTGAATGTAGTACAGGGCCCCACTAACTTCTTGGATCTAAAAACAGTTGACGGTCAAGAACTTGAAACTTTTCGACAAGCGTGTGAGAACTTGGGGTTGTTGGAAGATGACAACCACTGGGATGCCACAATGGAAGGGGCCGTGCTGTGTCGCTCTCCTTCACAAATAAGAGAACTATTTGCAATATTGATATGCACTTGCGGTTTATCCAATCCTCTTCAACTATGGGATAAGTATAAACCTGCGTTATCGGAGGATATCTTGCATAGATATGAAAGGATAGATCAAGTCAACAATGATCTATGTTTTAATGAAGCACTGAGTCATATAGAGGACAAAATAATAATGATTTCTGGTAAGAAATTGTCCGACTTCGTTATGCCTACACTGCAGCGTCGAGGAGAGTTGTCGACCGATTTGATCAGAGAGCTAAGCTACGATACCGCCTTATTAGACGCTCAAGTCAGCGAAACTGAACCACGCCTGCTACCGAGCAAAATGACATATATAACAAAATATTACAACGTGTTGAGCTTGGCGAAGGCGGTCTTTTTTTTCTTGACGCCACGGGCGGTACAGGTAAAACATTTTTACTTAATTTGATTCTTGCAAAAATTCGTAAGGACCGTAATGTTGCGTTAGCGGTGGCTTCCTCTGGGATCGCTGCAACATTGCTGAGCGGTGGACGGACAGCACATTCGGTTTTTAAATTACCTCTAAATCTGGCAAGCGAAGAAAACCCAACGTGCAACATTAGTAAGAGCAGTGCCCGCGGCGCCCTGTTGCAACAATGTAAGCTGATCGTGTGGGACGAGTGCACTATGTCACACAAGGGCGCAATTGAGGCGCTTGATCGCTGTCTACAAGACATTCAAAGCAATCGAAAGTTGATGGGTGGTGTGGTAGTGTTACTGGCAGGGGATTTTAGACAGACTTTACCGGTTATCGAGAGAGGTACTGCAGCAGATGAAATTAACGCATGTCTTAAAGCCTCATATCTTTGGTCTAAAATTGAAAAGCTTTATCTTACCACTAACATGCGAGTCCAGTTATTCAGCGATATCGAATCAGAAGCATATGCTCAGAAACTGCTAGAAATTGGTGAAGGCCTCCTAGACACCGACCAAGATGGTATGATTCCTTTCACACAGCAATTTTGTCATGCGGTGGAGTCAGAAGACGAACTTATTGAACAAGTTTTTCCGAATATGCAACAAAACATTGTTGACGAAAATTGGTTGTGTGAAAGAACCATACTAGCACCGAAAAATGAGACTGTTACGAAAATAATTAAAAAAATCTTGGCCGAAATAAACACCGAAACTTCAGTGTACAATTCTATTGATACAGTTATGTCATCTGATGACACAACAAGTTATCCCGTAGAGTTCCTTAACTCTTTAGAGTTGTCCGGAGTACCATCACACAAATTGGAATTAAAGGTAGGTGTACCTGTTTTGTTGATGCGTAACCTGGACGCGCCAAGATTATGCAACGGTACTCGGTTGCGAGTTACCGAACTAGGAAGGCACATTGTGAAGGCCACAATTTTAACTGGAGAAGCCAAGGGAGACAATGTTCTTATACCGCGCATCCCAATCATACCCAATAACTTGCCATTCAATTTTAAACGCCTGCAGTTCCCGTTAAAAGTCGCATTTTCAATGACGATCAACAAATCGCAGGGTCAAACCTTAAAGGTAGCAGGCATACATTTAGGCACGCCATGTTTTTCTCACGGTCAGCTCTATGCATGTGGCTTGCTCACGTGTTTACAAAGCAAAAAATCTGCATGTTTATGCTGAAGGAAAAAATTCGTTAAATATAGTTTATAAGAGCATACTGCAGTAGCTAGATAACTATAGGCCTATGATCAGGGTTCTGCAGTGCCTAATTACCGTATATTTATTATATTACCAATTTTCTTATGTTAAAATATTGTCAAGCAGTTATATTGTTCAAATGCGACTCAAAAAATATTTATGTCATAATGTTAGTTCTTTTCTACGCCACGCTAATATAAGCTACTCCAAATACTAATCCTGCGTAGACGAAGTCGCTGGCACCAGCTAGTTAAATATAATATATATAATAGTGTTATATATATATATATATATATATATTATATATTATATACTTTACACTTATATTGAGTAATATGACATGTAATTCGAATTTTTAAAAGACAAAGTTATGTGTGGAATCTTGCCCGTGAAGGATTTATTGACTTTGCGAAGCGAGAATCTAGGTGTTATAAATTTACTCCTCGCGATTATACATTGATGAGGTTCCCTATTCATTTCTATAAAATTTTAAGATATAATATAAAACGTTATACTTTTGTTTAACCGTAACAGCCTGTGAATGTCCCACTGCTGGGCTAAAGGCCTCTTTTTTGAGGAGAAGGTTTGGAGCTTATTGCACCACGCTGCTCCAATGCGGGTTGGTGGAATACACATGTGGCAGAATGTCAGTGAAATTAGACACATGCAGGTTTCCTCACGATGTTTTCCTTCACCGTAAAGCACGAGATGAATTATAATCACAAATTAAGCACATGAAAATTCAGCGGTGCTTGCCCGGGTTTGATCCCACGGTCGTCGGTTAAGATTCACGCGTTCTTACCACTGGGCCATCTCGGCTTTACTTTCACTTTTGTCTATCCTAAATATATTTACGCAGAACATTACTCACGCATACTTTTTTTTACCATAATTTCTTTAATCGTAATAGTCTTTAAGCATAACATTCTAAAACATAAATTTATTTATACATAATTATATTACAACGCATATATTTTATGCTAAGCAGAAACGCATGAAATATTATCAAAACGCATGCAGAATCACAATCATGGACCAAATGCACTACGAGAAAAGGTAAGTTATATGTATGTAAAGTATATTAACATATACAGGGTGACTGGTGAATTACTATCAATATTTTAGGAGCATACTCGGTACATGATTCTGATTCGAATTATGTAAAAAAATAGGTACTTAATTTTTGACCAAATTTACATAAATTTTAATTTTAATAAATAAAGTGTGAACACATTCCGCGGCGCGTGCGGCGTGGTGTTTGCCACCCGCAACCCCTGCCCCGCGGCTAATTAGTCGGGCGAGCGCCGCCGTAAGGTTCGTCCATCTTCCCGCGCGTGCGCCCCTAGCGATCGATCTTACGCGTATACCTAATCTTTTGTTTGTGAGTGTGACCCGTCATTAGTAATTAGGTATGGCTTATCAATACACAAATGCAGAATACTGTTAAAAGTGACCCATTCGTGTTAAATTGTGTGAAAGACAATATGCGTAAACGTGCCGAACTGTGTATCACACGAGCAGCTCATTTCGAACATTTGTTAAGGTTAGTGTTGTTATGTAGGTAAATACGTAGTTTAATGATTGACAATCGTTGTAAATAAGTATGATTCCATTTTTAAATACGCCGGAAATACCAAGATAGGTAAACAGTTCATGTTAATTTTTGTCCCAAGTTCATATCATTTACCTAGTCAACAAATTTGTTGCTTAAACGAGTGAAATATCTTGGTATTTTTGCCTGTCCTAAGCCAGGTTTAAAGTATGAAGAGGGATTGGATCATGCTTGTTTATCAAAGGTAGCCTGCTACCCTGTTAACACGCGGCGGCGTTTGGACGTAGGTAAAGTACCGCGCGATCACTAAATGTACCTACCTGTGTTGTGTCGACAGCGCAGGTAGGGTGTCCACATGACGCGTAATTAATTACACAATTGTTGGTTAACTTTACTTGGAAGTTTATTAATATTTTTCTTATATGTATTTTTTTTTTGGTCATATATGGTCGTCAAATATCACGTCCTTAAGTATTGATAATATTCAAACAGTCACCCTGTATATGTAAGTACACCTCAAACTATCCGTAATTCCAAAGTATATTAGGAAAACAAAATGTCAGTCAGAGGGACTGCCGATACAATAAGTGAAAACTTGAAACTAATATATTTGTTCAATTTCGACATCTATACACTCCAAGTAATTATTCTATCCCTTTCTATCATTTTTTTTTATATATTTGCCGGGAGGGCAAATGACTCTACTCCACCTGATGTTAAGTGGTAGTACAGTCCAAACGCGAAGACGGCCAGTACAGACGGGAAGAAGATTTTGCACTAGCCGCCCTCGCCTTGCCGGCCCGCAAGATGCCTCTTCACGCCTCGTTTGAAGGAACCCGGGTCGTAAGAGGAGGGGAACACGTGAGCTGGTAAGGAATTCCATTTTTTGGAAGTACGACAAAGAAAGGAGTTGCCAAATTTCTTTGTGCGCGATGGAATTGATGTCACAGTTAGTCGGTGACATCGAGAGTCAGCACGCGTAGACTTGTGAAGGAAGGGGGAAGCAGGAATTAGGGAGAATAATTCCTCGGAACACTCGCCGTGAAACAGTCGATAGAAAGCGCTCAGCGCTGCTATCTCTCGACGCAATTTTAAAGGCTCGAGGTTGTTAGTGACCTTTACGTCGCCAATAATGCGGACCGCATGTCGCTGCAACCTTTTCCAAGGCCTCAAGTAGGTACTTAGCGGAGCCATCCCAAAGGTGCGAGCAATATTCAACGCAAGACCGTACCTGTGTTTTATACAGCAGGCACAGTTGTTGTGGCGTGAAAAAACGCCGCACCTTGTGCAGAACTCCGAGTTTCCGTGAAGCTATTTTTATGACAGCCTCGATGTAATCCCTTGGACTAAGGTCACAGCGTAGCTTATAGTATACGTCACTCATATAGCTTTTTATTCATCAAAAAACACAGGATGTCGCAAACGCGCTCCAAAATATTAATACAGCTTAATTTAAATAAATAATAGTTAAAATACACTTTATATTATTTGTAGATAACTTTAGTATTTATATAAATGTAAATCATTATAATCCTCATTAACATCCACAATATTTAAACTATTTGTACTTTCAACGATTTCATTATATTAACATTAGCATGTCGGTGACGCGAAGCCGCGAGGCTATCCCCTAAAACCAGAACAACGCGCCTAAAGAAGTTTTTACTTCAAAAACATTTGCGAAAATATGGAATCCCAGATTGACATTGTTTCATTCAAAATAAACTCATAACACGATGCCTTCGACTTCACAAAGTTAAAACAATTAATTAATGTGGCTTATTGTACAGCTCGTGGACAGGATTATATACCTAAACGATATAAGTACTTGGAGTTAATATTCGTTGATGTTCGTACAGGATATTTAAATATAATTGTATGTGATTTTTTTTTAGAGAATAGGAAGGCGGACGAGCATATGGGCCACCTGATCCTAAGTGTTCACCAAACGCCCTTAGACATTGGCACTGTAAGAAATGTTAACCATCGCTTACATCGCCATGCGCCATCAACCTTGGGACCTAAGATTTTATGTCCCTTGTGCCTGTAATTACACTGGCTCAAACACCCTTCAAACCGGAACACAACAATACCAAGTACTGCTGTTTTCAAAGCTCTACCACTAGTAGAATTATTATTATTATTATCAGGAACTTGAAATATTCAATCAGTGCCATCTATCGCTACCGATTAGTACTATACACTATTAAACAATATTTTGCTAACAATTTACGTACTCAGTTTTTCCTATAAAATATCTGCCTAAGCAATTATATATATTTGCCATTGTTTAAATCAATTTCTAGAATTTTATATTTGTTATTGATGAGCTCACTTACAATTAATACCTGATAATAAAAGCAATTGTTTTCTTCGATGTATATATTTTGTAAATAATATAAATAAATTCGCGGAATGTATATAATGGATTTCTGGAGTGGCTGCGTCTTATATACATTTCTTTGCTGACCTGTCATATTTGGATGTCGTGCGCGTGAGGCAAAATATAATCAGATTAATGATTAACGATTATAATGTGTAATCATCAATCACGGAGGAGAGACGGATCGAAAACGTCCTACGACTTCAAATTGTGCTCGCTAATAACATATCTGCACTATTTACATGTGTAATACAATTGTCGAATGGCTATTGATTTTTTTAATGTATTTAATTTGTTACTACAACATTTAAAAAAACCCCGACTCAATAAAAAACTAACTAAAAGTCTGAATAGGTAAAAACTAAAAAAATCGTAAAATAAAATTTAAAAAAGTTATAAATAATATGAATATTATAAATGTATCAACAATAAAAAATTAATATAAGTTTCATATAAGAATCTCAACCGATTGAGGGGCCGGTTGGCGTGGTTAGTAGATTCTTGCCTTTTAGACCGATGGTTGTTGGTTCGATTCCCACCCAGGATAGACATCTGTGTGCATGAACATGTCTGTTTGCTCTGAGTCTGGGTGTAATTATCTATATAAGTATGTATTTACAAAAGAATATATGTAGTATATCAGTTGTCTGGTTTCCATAGTACAAGCTCTACTTAGTTTGGGATCAGATGGCCGTGTGTGAATAATGTCCCAGGATATTATTATATATACATTTATATATAATAATATAATTATTTAAATAAAACTTTGTCGTGAACGCTGACTCATGTAACTACAGGCAAAAGGGATAAAGGGACATAACACGTCTATAAACGGTGGTGACCACTTACCACCAAGTGGCCCATTTGTCCGTCCGTCTACCTATTATATTTATATTTATGCCTCAATGATTATTTAGCTTCTTTCAGATACTTTGTAATATAATATTCATAATATCGTCAAATCTTTTGATACCTACAAATAAATAAAACTATTATTTTTCTCTATTATATCTTTATATATTGCGACTTCCAATTTTTTTTGGATTCTAATAAACATAGAAAAATGCAAGCAATAATACTTCTTAATATTAAATAATTAACAAACCATTAATCGTATATTTATTTCATACCTCGTTGGTCTAGTGGCTTGATATAAGGCCGCAGACCCGGAGGTCCTGGGTTCAATTCCCAGGTCGGGCCAATAAAATGTTATTGGGTTTTTCTGTTAGAAAATTCTCAGTAGCAGCCCGGAGTTTGGAAGTTGGAAGTGTGTTCACTCCCGTGCCTCGGAAAGCACGTAAAGCCGTTGGTCCTGCGCCTGAACTCTTTCCGGTCGTGTCGGATTGCCGTCCCATCGGATTACGAGAGTTAGGGAATAGAGAGTGCACCTGTGTTTTCGCACACACTTGTGCACTATAATATCTCCTGCGTAGTTGGCTAATCTCTCTTGAGATTTGCCGCCGTGGCCGAAATCGGTCTGGAGGACATTATTATTTCAGTTATATAACATCTAATATATAAAAATCTCGTGTCACGTGATTGTGGTCGAACTCCTCCGAGACGGCTTAACTAATTTTTATGAAATTTGTTATGTGTAATTGGGAGGTATGAGAATAGGTCGTAAAGTATATTTCATACCACTAGCTGATAAGGGTGTCCCTGTTCAGATTTTTTTTCTATATTTTAGCCTTTTTTTATTTGTATTTTATTTTGATTTAGCATAAAAAAATACATATAACCCCAAATTTTCACCCTCCTAACCCATCATCCCATTTTGTAATCACGATTTTAGTATTTTTGTCTGAACAATATAAAAATAATTATTTATAATAAAACCTCATCGAACTTTCGTCTACGTCATTCACGAGAAGCGTCGCGTCATTTTGTCATTTTAAAATTTGCCAAATATTAATTAACGATTTATTTAATTGATAAGAAATATAAACGTGTTTTATGATATTGAAAATGTTGGTAAAATACTAAAAGATCAAATACATTATCGGAGTACCGTTTTTATCAGCAAATACAACAATTGGGTCTATTTGTGTGTGTGTGTGTGTGTTACAGTGAAAAATGCCAGCAAGACGCAGGGGCGCCCATTTGGGCCGTCGAACTAATATAGCATCAAGCTTGCTTAATAATAGAGCAGGAAGAACAAACGAACAAAGTCAACAAAATAATGAAAATGTGCGTGTGAGCATGTCACCATTGAACGGATTGCTCATCGGCACGTATCCAGTAGCAAGGCTGTTCCTGAAGGTCATTCGCACACGAATAATATCGCAAAGGGCTTCGTTCCTCCCTGGGTCCCCTCTTTCCTAACCGTACATATTTTTTGTTCCTGTTAATTTACACGGGATAATTTTTATGGAGTAAAGTCAAGAAACCGAAATTGTAGCAAGTGTTAAAAAATGTAATCTTGAAAAATAAGTTAATAAATCGTGTAAATTAATTCAAGTATACATACATTACATACATTCAATATACACATGATTCGAGTTTTTACTATTGACAGTATAATCAGAAATGATAGTATAATCATACGATCAGCGTCAAAAAACTATTGAAAGAAAATCAATGACCACTATTTATCAAGCAATTATAACAATATTTAATTTACTCTGTTTTGATTGTTTAAAACTTTTAAAGACATTTTTGATGTTTAATTTATTGTTAAAGGGCTTAAATTACTTTGACAATATTTAAAATAAAATCCTTTAGAAATGATATCATTATTCTGAATCAAATTTAATTATTTAATGCAATTAGCAAAACGTAATTCCATTTGAATTCTGTTAGCAGCGCCACCATTGTACTGACTATGCTTCTTTATATAGTTTGAGTAAAATATTAAACTATGCTTCAAAAATATTTAGCAGTAATTCAATTTGTCTGTTTTAATAGAAACTGTTAGTTGCTAATAATTGAATCGATTGAAAGGCAACAAAAAGACGCGGTTGCCTCACTGGAATGAAGAAAAAAGAAGAAAAATTATGATGATGCCAACGATGCGAAAGCGAAATTGCCAGCGCAAAGATTATGTTCCATTCGTATGTACTTTTTTATCCTATATTCTACCGCCAAACAGCAATATTTAGTATTTTTGTTCGGCGGTAGAAGGCACAAGGGACAATTAAGGGACGGTTAATATTTTTATAGTACCAATGTATATGGGTGGGAGTGACCATTTACCAATATTATAAAGAAAACAAATAACGGACCACCTTTTTTCTAAAGTTCTGTCTCATAATGTGGGACGAATGTGGGATGAGCCACCACACATACAAAATCCGTAGATATAATCAAGAAAACAATAATAAATATATCGGGTGGGCAAACCATCGAGCTTATTTGTGTTGGCTAAAGACGGACTGACAAAAATATCGTACAATCAATTGCTCTTTGAAATTAATTAACTGCTTTAGAATAAAAATATATTACTTTTTTCACAATACATTTAACTTTTAATCAAACAATGAATATGTCCATTACATCAATGAAATACATTGAATTGAGAAAATGAACGGTTGGTGTTTTTTTTTGTTTTTATCGGCGGTTATCGTCTACAGCGCTCCTTTCCTTTTTCTGTCATAGATCCCATCCCCACACACTTACAATAAATTCGTTACTTTTTATATAAATTCCATAATATTTAGTAAATATATTTTATATGGCAGAACAACGTTTGCCGGGTCAGCTAGTATTTATATAAAAACCTTAATAAGGTAACCGTAACAGCCTGTGAATGTCCCACTGCTGGGCTAAAGGCCTCCTCTCCTCTTTTTAAGGAGAAGGTTTGGAGCTTATTCCACCACGCTGCTCCAATGCGGGTTGGTGGAATACACATGTGGCAGAATTTCAGTGAAATTAGACACATGCAGGTTTCCTCATGATGTTTTCCTTCACCGTAAAGCACGAGATGAATTATAATCACAAATTAAGCACATGAAAATTCAGTGGTGCTTGCCCGGGTTTGAACCCACGATCATCGGTTAAGATTCACGCGTTCTTACCACTGGGCCATCTCGGCTCTTATAACAAGGTATAATTTACATATTTTTTTTGTCCACAAAACTGACTACAATTATACAATCAACAATGATATACAGTAATACCGAAAACCGAAAATATTTAGAATTGAGTCTTCTCGATGTGGACATTACATGCTTATATGAGGGCTAAAGAGCAAAAAAAAAATAAGATTTACATAAGAACAAACATATGAAACTTATAAAAATTATCACCTATAAAATTAAAATAAATAACTTTAAGGCAAGACAAAATTAAAAAGTAAATAAATACAAAAAAATTGATAAATAATTTATTTTAATCTTATAATACATATTGTAATTTCGTGTACATATGGAATTTCAATGAAACTCTTAAAATAGTCTTTAGTCAATTTGTTTCTATGTTGATCTTACAAGTAGCAAGTGACGAGTGAGTTATACACAGTAGGCACGCGTCCGATATATCAAAACGAATTCAAAATCCGATTTCAAAAATCGACCTCAACGCCAACCAAACGCCAACGATCTATAGATCGATACCACTAAAAGATTTCGAATCGACAAATAAAATCACTGGATATCACCAAACGGATTGTGTGTCGTATCCAAACGCGAACTGTTTGTTGTGAACTATGAAATTCGCTTTTTTTTTTTTTTTTTTTTTTTTTATTTGCCGGGTGGGCAAATGACTCTACTCCACCTGATGTTAAGTGGTAGTAGAGTCCAAACGCGAGGACGGCCAGTACAGTCTGGAAGAAGATTCTGCACTAGCCGCCCTCGCCTTGCCGGCCCGCAAGATGCCTCTTCACGCCTCGTAAAGAGACGTGAAGCGAGCGACGTATTGCCACGATAGGGATGGGCAAAGTGTGGAGGCGTGTTTCCCCCGGCATTGGTTCAGCCGTCGTCTCCACTGGACCAACACCCATCGCGGCAATGCTCGCTCGGGCACTGGCTGTACGCTGGCTGACCTCGAAACGCGGCTGCAAGCCACTTCACGAGATTATCACCATGCGTACGGTGGTAACAAGCCAGGCGGATGTTTATCATCCTACCACCAGATGATATCCCTTAGTCGCCTCTTACGACACCCATGGGAAAGGGGCAGTGAAATGTATTCTTTCTCCGTCACTGCACGGATAATACGCACGCTTTCTCTTTCTAACCAATCGGAATAAAGCGGAATAAAAAGGATAGCGCGAATTAAGTGATTCGGATTTCGATTAGTTGGTTCTGCTACGGAAATCTATTACACAATCATCGACTTTACTATTAAGGACGTAAAGACTATATTTGCCTGAGCGCAAGCGATTTAGTGAGGCTGGGCGTTACCAAAATCCATCATCGACCTTACTATTTCGTTTTTAAAGACTATATTTGCCTGAGCGCAAGCGATTTGGTGAGGCTGGGCGTTACCAAAGTCAATCATCGACCTTACTATTACGTTCTTAAAGACTATATTTGCCTGAGCGCAAGCGATTTTGTGAGGCTGGGCGTTACCGAAATCAACCATCGACCTTACTATTTATTTCTTAAAGACTATATTTGCCTGAGCGCAAGCAACTTGGTGACTTGGTGACTTGGTGTAGACGTTACCGAAATCGGATTTTGAAACCGTTTTGTAAATTTGAAATCGGATAAATATCAGTTTGCGTTAAAAACCAAAAACGCCCATATCTAATAAATAGTGAATGTCATATACAAAGTGCTACGCCTGATGGCAAACGTTAAGCAAATACACACATTCTATGCATTGCGTGAGTTTCGGTGCTTGGCGTTTACACATATATATAAAAACTAAACAGACTGACCGACATTTCAACGCAAGCATTTCTTTTGCACAGTACGTTAGCACTGTGGAAGCGTTTTTGAAAATTTAACCTCTAAGTAGGTGATAAGGGGATGAAAGTGTGAATAAAAACCCTTCATTTTTTAAGAAAAAGTTTTTAAAGCGCTAGTAAATTTTTATTATTATAATAAAATCTCTTACAGTTATTTCAAAATAGAATATTTTCTTGCTCTTTGTCGTGTAATATTTTTTATTTTTTTCTTTAAATTCTCTAATGTCAAAATCATGAATGATTTTATAGATAGAACTGTATTAATTTCTCCAATTGTACACCGAAGGTGCTCGTACAGGTAGGTCGTCATTGAAGAAATAGAGCTGCGCCGTGTGAGCAGTGTCCATGGGATAATCTTGCTCGAAAATATTCTGTAACAATGTGTTTTTTGGTTATATAAGAAAGAAACGAATCACTTGAAATTATGACTGTATATTTCGAAGTTTATCAGTTTATAGTTATTAAATAATCAGTGTGTTTACAACAATAGATAAAGTTTTGTTGTTTTATGAAATAGGTAGGCGGCACATGTGGGCCGCCCGATGGTAAAGCGTCCTATATTGGCGCTGTTGATATTAACCGTTCCTTACATCACCACGTCACCTTGTGAACTAAGATGTTATGTCCCTTGTGCCTGTGGTTATGTCACGTGCTCATTCAACGGAACACAACAATGCTAAGAATTGTTGTTTGTTTGTAGAATATGTGATGTGTGTGTGGTGTCTACGGGTTACCTTTCACGCCGAAGGTTGTGAGTTCGATTCCCACCCAGGACAGACATTTGTGTGTATGAACATGTCTGTTTGTCCTGAGTCTGGGTGTAATTATCTATATAAGTATGTATTTACAAAAGAAAAGTAGTATATGTAGTATATCAGTTGTCTGGTTTCCATAGTACGAGCTCTGCTTAGTTTGGGATCAGATGGCCGTGTGTGAATAATGTCCCAAGATATTATTATTATTATCTACCCACATGGCCTTGCAGAAAGCTTTACCAACACAAGGGACATTACATGTTAGTTCCCAAGTTTGGAGGCGCATTGATATTGTGAGGAATAGTTAATATTTCATCCAGCGCCAATGTCTATGGGCGATGGTGACCATTTACCATCCGGTGGACCATTTGCCCGACCGCCTTCCTACTTTATAATCAAAATACCAGAATTATTATGTTGCCTAATTATACAGTATACCTTAACGGCTTATGCGAAATTTATATGGAGAAAAGGAAAGGGTAGTTTTGGATGAATTTCACCCGTACGAAGTAGGGTGGGGACTAGTTACTTATTAAACTTAACATACAACCAACACACACCATGCAATCTGCTATGCTGTACTTTAAGATCTTACTTGAGAAATATTGGAACTTACATTAGTTTGTCCTTATAAATAAAACAATATTTCGTATGTATAAAGAAAATATTACAACATTACCTGTAACATATCCGGGTCCCTCTTCCTCCTCAGAAAGTTGAAGCAGCAAGACCGGAAGTGTCTCGTGCCGCACGCTGGTGCGCACTCCATCCCGCACGAGTTGCAAGACCGCCCCGCCGCTAATAAGCTGCCTGCGGCAAGTTTCTATATTCTATAAAAATTAAAAAAAAAAAATATAAAATAATCATAAACGTGATGTCCTCCGGACCGACTTTGGCCACGGTGGCCAATTTCAAGGGAGATTAGCCAACGACGCAGGAGATATTATGCTGCGCCAAATGGTGGGAATGGAGAGTGCACATGTGCACATAATCTGATGGGACGGCAATGCAACATGACCGTAAAGACCTCAGGCGCAGGACCAATGGCTTTACGTGCTTTCCGAGGCACGGTAGTGTACACACTTCCAACTTCCTGACTCCGGGATGCTACTGAGAATCCGACAGAAAAATACAATATCTTTTAACTTGCCCGACATGGGATTTGAACCCAGGGCCTCGGGATCTGCGGCATATCTAGCCACTACACCAATGAGGCATGAGGATGAATTTAGAAAAACAACTTTATATGTATATAATGTTCTATTATTAGACTAGAGTAACGGATTGGGATTGTCCTGGTGTTAGGCTGGTTACTAATAAATAAATACAGACACAAATATCTCCATATTTGTGTCTGTACATTACATGTACATGTGTGTGTACATTACTTCAACATAATTACATTACTCATGGTAGTGTAGTGTGGTTACGGTATTATTTATATAGCCTGCCTCTCTCCTGACAGTCAAAGTCAAAGTAAAAAATCTTTATTCAATATAGAAGCGTTACACGTTACACATTGATGGTCAGTAGTCTACCACCGGTTCGGAAATAAACACCTCAGACCTGAGGAGAACCGGCGAAAGAAACTTAGCGGGTTTTTTTATATATCTCATCCTTTACGATCATATATATATATATAATATATATTATAATTACTTACGCAAATTATTTTATTAAAAATATAACATCTCGTTTTATTGCCTCTACTGGAATGTAGAGTGCTCTATATAAATAGAGTTTTATTGGATTAGAAGTAAACAACGTCAAACAAAGTATATCTTAGGTAGATACTAAAGTTACAAATAGCACTTTGTATGTATGTTACGCTTTCACGGCTAAACGGTTAAACCGATTTTAATGAGATATGAAACAAGCCCCCAAAAGGCTTTGGTTACTTTTGATATCTTAAACCCAAGACGAACAACACCCCACGACAAGCGAGTGACACCGCAGGCGGACCCTAGTAGTTTATACTATACTATGATATTGTAGGAAACTCCAACAGTTCTAAGAGGTAAAGTGTTTTGATGTTTTTGTTTATCTTTAACTACCTACCCGGCCCGGCTTCACACGGGCAGATTAATGCTCACATAATATATATATATATATACACATATATATATATATATATATGCGTCTATGTGTGTGATTTTTTCAGACATCTTCAACAATGATCGTCATACTTCAATTAATTTACACAAAATCATTCTGAATCACGCCGTCCATTGGTGAAAACCGTATGAAAATTCAGATGGAGTCCGTTCGGTAGTTTTTGAGTTTATCGCGTTCAAACGAACAGACAAACACGGCGGGGGACTTTGTCGTATAGTGTGTAGTGATACAATTATTATTTCAGTATTTTTCCTTTATATTTAATAATCATAGCATGAAACAATTGTATGAGATTCATTTCGATCTTCCAATTCTTCAAGATAAATTTTTGAATGTTTTAGCATGGAAGATCGGTCGGTTAAGAGACTGCATAGATATTTTGTAGAAAAATTTTGCAATGGAAAAGCATCATCAGCACCAAGTACCGCGATAAAAAATCAAGCAATAGAACGATGCGTTCTAAAATTGATTCCTTTTCTTATGAATGCGTTTAAATATTAATAGTTTATCTGAATTTGTAAATAGTTTTTAGTCGTGTTAGTGCTTGCATGTAATTGTTTCAAAATTTTGATTTAAAATGTTTACGACACTTTTGAGCTGGTGGCTGGACCGGAACCCTCGGGTTATGGGTCCGTGGCATTTTGCCTAGTTACACCACTGTGGGTGGGTGACACAGACCGGCTCGCACAAATCCCCACCAATTTACATAAACATAATATAGTACACAAAATGATAACATTGTTTTAATTCAATTATATAAATAAATGATATAATAAGTGGATACACTTATGTACCATTGTTGTGTATAATTAGTAAAATGATAAGCGATGA
The DNA here is from genome assembly GCA_905147175.2 of Nymphalis urticae. Classification (NCBI taxonomy): domain Eukaryota; kingdom Metazoa; phylum Arthropoda; class Insecta; order Lepidoptera; family Nymphalidae; genus Nymphalis; species Nymphalis urticae. The sequence goes on from LR990009.1 coordinate 1,185,843, forward strand.
CGTAAACAATACCACGGTGTAATGAATCCGTACCATTGAACGTAAATGCAACGCTTCACTGGGATAACTCCTGCGACGTAAAAACCAATTCATTAATTTATCCTCAAGTAAAAAGCTAAATAAGTCACGTAATACTTAATAACGTATAACCGTACAAAGTCAATGACCCAATATACCTCATTCAATGCTGTCACAAGCACTTTTTAATAAAATCTATAACAAAGTTAACACCGGCTCGGAATGTGGATTCCGAAAATCGGTCAGGAAATCATCTCTCATCTCATCAATCATAGTTTCTCTCTTGAACAATAGAAAAATGTACACGTAACAATCACTGATGGGCTTTGTGCAAGCTCGTCTGGGTAGGTACCACCCGCTCATCAGATATTCTAGCGCAAAACAGCAGTACTTGGTATTGTTGTGTTCCGGTTTGAAGGGTGAGTCAGTGTAATTACAGGCACAAGGGACATAAAACCTTAGGTCCCAAGGTTGATGGCGCATGGCGATATAAGCGATGGTTAACATTTCTTACAGTGCCAATGTCTAAGGGCGTTTGGTGAACACTTACGATCAGGTGGCCCATATGCTCGTCCGCCTTCCTTTTCTATAAAAAAAAATCACATACTATTATTTTTAAATATCCTTTACGAACATCAACGAATATTAACTCCAAGCACTTATATCGTTTAGGTATATAATCCTGTACACGAGCTGTACAATAAGCCACATTAATTTATTGTTTCAACTTTGTGAAGTCGAAGGCATCGTGTTATGAGTTTATTTTGAATGAAACAATGTCAATCTGGGATTCCATATTTTCGCAAATGTTTTTGAAGTAAAAACTTCTTTAGGCGCGTTGCGCTGGTTTTAGGGGATGTCGCGGCTTCGCGTCACCGACATGCTAATGATAATATAATGAAATCGTTGAAAGTACAAATAGTTTAAATATTGTGGATATTAATGAGGATTATAATGATTTAAATTTATATAAATACTAAAGTTATCTACAAATAATATAAGTGTATTTTAACTATTATTTATTTAAATTAAGCTGTATTAATATTTTGGAGCGCGTTTGCGACATCCTGTGTTTTTTGATGAATAAAAAGCTATATGAGTGACGTATACTATAAGCTACGCTGCGACCTTAGTCCAAGGGATTACATCGAGGCTGTCTTAAAAACAGCGTCATGGAAACTCGGAGTTCTGAACAAGGTGCGGCGTTTTTTCACGCCACAACAACTGTGCCTGCTGTACAAAACACAGGTACGGTCTTGCGTTGAATATTGCTTGCACCTTTGGGATGGCTCCGCTGAGTACCTACTTGAGGCCTTGGATCGGTTGCAGCGACGTGCGGTCCGCATTATTGGCGACGTAAAGGTCACTAACACCCTTGAGCCTTTACAATTGCGTCGAGAGATAGCAGCGCTAAGCGCTTTCTATCGACTGTTTCACGGCGAGTGTTCCGCGTAATTATTCTCCCTAATTCCTGCTTCCCCCTTCCTTCACAAGTCTACGCGTGCTGGCTCTCGATGTCACCGACTAACTGTGACATCAATTCCATCGCGCACAAAGAAATTTGGCAACTCCTTTCTTTGTCGCACTTCCAAAAAATGGAATTCCTTACCAGCTCACGTGTTCCCCTCCTCTTACCCGGGTTCCTTCAAACGAGACGTGAAGAGGCATCTTGCGGGCCGGCAAGGCGAGGGCGGCTAGTGCGGAATCTTCTTCCCGTCTGTACTGGCCGTCGTCGCGTTTGGACTGTACTACCACTTAACATCAGGTGGAGTAGAGTCATTTGCCCTCCCGGCAAATATAAAAATAATAATAATAATAATGATAGAAAGGGATAGAATAATTACTAATAATATAAGTGTATTTTAACTATTATTTATTTAAATTAAGCTGTATTAATATTTTGTTCTGAGTCTGCGACATACTGTGTTTTTTGATGAATAAAAGGCTATATGATAGAAAGGGGTAGAATAATTACTTGGAGTGCCAATAGATGTCGAAATTGGACAAATATATTTAACAGTTTCAAGTTTTCACTTATTGTATCGACAGTCCCTCTGACTGACATTTTGTTTTCCTAATATACTTTGGAATTACGGATAGTTTGAGGTGTACTTACATATATATGTTAATATACTTTACATACATATAACTTACCTTTTCTCGAAGTGCATTTGGTCCATGATTGTTATTCTGCATGCGTTTTGATAATATTTCATGCGTTTCTGCTATGCATAAAATATATACGTTGTAATATAATTATGTATAAATAAATTTATGTTTTAGAATGTTATGCTTAAAGACTATTACGATTAAAGAAATTATGGTAAAAAAAGTATGCGTGAGTAATGTTCTGCGTAAATATATTTAGGATAGACAAAAGTGAAAGTAAAGCCGAGATGGCCCAGTGGTAAGAACGCGTGAATCTTAACCGACGACCGTGGGATCAAACCCGGACAAGCACCGCTGAATTTTCATGTGCTTAATTTGTGATTATAATTCATCTCGTGCTTTACGGTGAAGGAAAACATCGTGAGGAAACCTGCATGTGTCTAATTTCACTGACATTCTGCCACATGTGTATTCCACCAACCCGCATTGGAACAGCGTGGTGCAATAAGCTCCAAACCTTCTCCTCAAAAAAGAGGCCTTTAGCCCAGCAGTGGGACATTCACAGGCTGTTACGGTTAAACAAAAGTATAACATTTTATATTATGTCTTAAAATTTTATAGAAATGAATAGGGAACCTCATGTATGTAATGTATAATCACGAGGAGTAAATTTATAACACCTAGATTCTCGCTTCGCAAAGTCAATAAATCCTTCACGGGCAAGATTCCACACATAACTTTGTCTATTAAAAAAATCGAATTACATGTCAAAAAAACTTAGATAATTAAGTCATATTACTCAATATAAGTGTTATATATATATAACACTTATATATAACACTATTATATATATTATATTTAATTTTATTTTTTTATTTTGTAATTAAAAGGGTGAAAAGGGTACAAGTAACTAGTAGTAGACTTGCCGGTTCTTCTCTCTTAAATCTACATTATGAATCGCTAGTTTTAAATTTAATTCAATTTTTAACGTGACGATTCGAATGTGTACTTATTGATAGATATATGAATACAGAATTGTTTGATTTGATTTAATTTATTTAATATATATTGCTGTTGATGAGCTCTTAGGCTGTGTCGTGAATTTGTTTCACGTGGAACTGGCTGAATGTCTTGGTTCATTTGTCAACTAATTAAAAAAAAGTTTTTAATTCTTTTTATTAGCTTAAGCAATTTAGATTATGAGTGTTATGAAAATTTGTTTTCTTTTTTAATTGAATTTAACGTAGCAAAAACTTAAAATTTGGAGCTTAATGTTTTCTATTAATTATTTGGATAGAATTTTGTAAATAATTGTAATGTTTTTTTTTTAATTGAAATGGGTATGACGTGGGTAAATATTCAAATAAAAAATATAGAGATTAAAATTTTCATCTTATTTTGAAATGAGAATAGGTATGGAGTAGCAAAAAGTCCGTATTAAGAAATGTAAGATTTTTTTCAGAAGTTAGCATTTTTGTCAACTCTTCAAGGTAACGTTCATGTAAATTTACTGTAATAGTATCCCTTATTTTAGGTTACGGTTATGTTTCTAACAGGTAAGCGATTTGTTCCTTTGTTTTCATATTACAGAGCCGAGATGGCCCAGTGGTTAGAATGCGGGAATCTTAGCCGATGGTCGCGAGTTCAAACTCACCTTATATATTCAAACTTACCTGATGACGCTGTAAATCTTGATTTCCTGTAGTTTTTCTAGCGAGAAATCCTCAGCGGCAGCCCGGAGTCCTTATATATTCAAACTTACCTGATGACGCTGTAAATCTTGATTTCCTGTAGTTTTTCTAGCGAGAAATCCTCAGCGGCAGCCCGGAGTCTGAATATTGCTTGTATCCCCGTACCTCGGTGCGCACGTTAAGCCATCCTGCGTCTGGACTCTTTCCAGCTGTCGGTTTGTCGTCCCATCGGATTATGAGAATGAGGATAATGTCTGTATTAAATACGGCAACTATTTGATAAGTCTTATTAAATTTAATTTTTTTTTTTTATCCTTTGTAGGTCAACGTTTGACTTTTGACTTGCCTAATGTCTAATAGACACGGTCTAAGATGCAGCACGCTTGTCTAGAAGAAACCTGTTTACTCTGGATTTAAAGACACCTACGCTCCACCAACTATTCGTGTAATTCCTGAGCACATTCTCTGAAATGAATTCGACAGAAAACTGAAAGTGACGCAGTGACGTGTAGTACGTCGATGTTCGAGTCTTTGGAGCCTAGACTCGACGAATGTGTCGTCCTCTATCAGCCTCCTGGCACGACTGTAGAGCCTGAAGGTAGTGCTTAGTAGAGCCGTCCCAAAGGTGAGAGCAGTACTCCATACATGATTTCACTTGTGCTTTGTATGAGCGGTTCAAAGATTGAAGTTTAAATGCAAGAAAAACATTGTGACAAAACTTGTATCCACCAACCCGTATTAGAGCAGCGTGCTGGAATACGCTCTAAGCATCCTCAAAGAAGACAAGCCTTAGCCCATTCGTTTGACTTTTATAAACTGTTACTACTTTTTAATATATGTTTATTCCAAAAGATTAGAAAGTGTTCAGAAACGTTTCTTGTGGCATCTATGTTATAAAAACGGGTTGGCTAAAAAAATACCAAACTATAAAGATAGGTTAATACATTTTAAAATGAAATCGCTTGCTGATCGAAGATGCTTGCTGGATAGCCTTTTTATGTATAAACTCATTAATGGCATTTTGGACTGTCCAAAACTACTGTCACTCATTTGTATTTCCGCGCCCACAAAATGCTTACGCTTGAACAGGCGTAAATTGTTTAAAACTAAAGCTTCAAAATCGAACCTAGGACAAAGTTCACCTATAAATAGAATTTTAAAGACCTATAATTGCGTAGACATGGACAAGGATGTAAACATCTTTGCCAACAATATATTTAAATTTAGAAGGTCCATAATGCCATTAATAAGTAATACTTAATTATCCATATTAGTTTTCATTATTATTTTTATTTTAGTTTATTCATTTTTTATTCATTGTTTTGTTTTTTGTTTGTTTTGTTTTGTAACTTGAAATTTTGATTAGTCTTTTATTTGTTTTTTTTGTGCTTTAATGTATATGTTGCTTTACTGTTCATGCAGTTATCACCTGTAATTGAGGTACCACTTCTTTTATTTTTTATTTTATGAACTGTGTGCTGTGTCATGTATCAGTGTGTACTTTGTTGGTGATCAAATAAATAAATAAATAAATAAATAAGGTTCATACTTCACTTCTATCATATTAAATTAAAAAAAAAAAAACTTGATACGAACAAAGCCATGTGCATAAGTAATATGTACATACCACACGTGTATATTTTAGCGCACATGTTTATGGTTTGTGTATTTGTTTATAATGAGTCATAGCCGAGTGTGGTTTTGTCATGAGATCTTCAAAAAAAAATGTAGACTGAAAATTTATAAACGGAAACGTGTATCAATAAGCAATTAAGGAAATAAAATATATTACATTGCGAATAAAATTACGTTGACGTTTAAAATATCATTACTTACGTTACATATTGATACATTATCTTATCTGTGCTAAGTATTATAAGTAATTCGTATCTAGAAACACACTGAAAATGAAGTTTAAAGGTATTGTTGTTATTACAATTTACGTTTCAAAAGCAACAAATAAAATCATGACTTCATAGACACAAACAATTGAAAGAAATAGCGATAATTGTACAATATATATTCCAGACTGGGTTTAATACGTACAGTTATAAGAGGAATTTCGTTTAAAGCGCACACGACTAGCGTTAATAAGTATTGAAAACTTAATTCATATTTATTATTTATAACAATTTTGTTTAAAATAATTAAATATATTGTAAGTTAATTATAATATTAAGATTTTATTTCTGAATTAATATTATACCCTATGGAAAGTAAAAAAATTAATATATTTTGGCATTAACAGAGTTTAATGACAAGCATTGCTTAATGGTAAGTAAAATATTTTTTTAGTAATAATACGTTTAAATAACATTTATTTTTAAATATAATACTCTTTGATAATCAAATCGAATTATTAATATTATGTTTTCTCATACGATGTAAATCTTTTATCATTTATAATCTGTAGTTCTGTAAGCAACTGTCATTGTTTTCGAGAACTTTATGAAGAACCGGGACCGCGGGCCGACCGAGCGGCGAGCCGCGAGCATAACCTTTATCTTTTCAGCCGGCGAATGTTGTCTCGGCTCGTTTAGGGGTTTTTCCTTCTTATTTTATAGTTTTAGTTTTAAACAGTGCTGTGATATTAATATGCTGTGATAGTGTTCAATTAATTAGATTATTAAATGTACTAAGGAGCTCAAGGTAAGGTTAAGAATTAAAGAATTCTTTATTACCAATGATTGTCGTTTGTTTCAATAATAATATGATAATGAGTTATTATGAAAGCGATTATCGTATGTATTTGATATTTAATTAATATATTTATGTCAAAAATCGGTTTAAGTTATAAGTCACGTAGGCCATATATTTAACTAATATATGTTGAACTACGTATAATATTTAAGAATATAATGTAGAAAATTATAATTCAAGATTATTTAGATTTTTTTTAAATATTTGAATTGCGATTATAAATACATCTAGTAGGAATAATGTTTTCCTCTAATTATGTTATTATTCCTATAAAAGTCATTACATAAAGCATATTTAAATCGAGGGATAGAGGAGGGAGGGGCTTTTTGGTTCTAACAAATATCGTGTTAATTGATTTACGAACGATTTTAGAATGAAATCTATAAAAAAAATAGTATTTTTTATTTAACTCTTAAGCAAACATAGTATATATTTAACATTATTTGTTAATATTAATATTAAGATTGTAATCGCGAAGTGTAGTACACGTTCGATTTACGTGATAACTGCATCGCCGTTCTAGGAACTGTTTATACAAGTGGTGTCAACATGGATATACAGCTTTAGGTGAACTTCATTAGATTTACTAATATGCAATTAATATGCAACAAAATAAATAGTTAGAGGGCCCCGGAGCTCAGGGGGCCTATCCTATCTATGATATTGAAGGCCATTATAAGTTCATGCTACGCGGAAAGAGGGGATACGGGCCCGATTCTTTCCTTATGCACCGGGGCCCTTGTCCACCTAGCTACGCCACTGATTATGAGAGCGAGGGAATAGGGAGGGCTAATGTGTTTCCTTACACACTCGTGAACTATAATGTGTCCTGCGACATGGGAAAGGATTAATAATTAAAACACAATATAAAAAAATCTCGGCTTTTTGAAAATGAAAAGCCGAGATGGCCCAGTGGTAAGAACGCGTGAATCTTAACCGATGATCGCGGGTTCAAACCCGGGCAAGCACCACTGAATTTTTATGTGCTTAGTTTGTTATTATAATTCATCTCGTGCTTGACTGTGAAGGAAAACATCGTGAGGAAATCTGCATTTGTCTAATTTTACTAAAATTCTGCCACATGTGTATTCCACCAATCCGCATTGGAGTAGCGTGGTGGAATAAGCTCCAAAACCTTCTCCTCAAAAAGGGAGAGGAGGCCTTTGCCCAGCTGTGGGACATTCACAGGCTGCTACTGTAAGTAATATAAAAATGCGTCATAAGATATCCATTAAAAATACTAATCGTTGTTGCAGATTTTTGCTAGAGGTATATTAAGCGAGAGAATTTGAACAAGGATGTGTTTCACCGGTGCAAGAGGGGTGCGAAACGAGCAAGGGAGGGATGTGACAGACGGACGCCTTAACTCTGAACCTTCAGAGGTAAGTGAATGCAATAGTTTTTTTTTACAGGGTCCATACTTGTCCGTCGATTTCCATATGAAAATCAGTATTCAGATTTTATTTATTTATTAATTAAGGATCTCCAGCAAAGGACTTACGAGTAACTTACGAGTACATTACATCGTGGAATAATATTTTAAAATATGTGTATGCTCCTTCAGTTTAAGGAGACCAAGTAAGTAAGTACAAATAATGACTAAACAGAAATTGAAAAATATATAAAATAAATGTTACATAGTGGTATTCAATAAAAAACATAGAATAGTGAATAGTCTTCGCCTACGGCTTCGTCCGATTGTTTTAATGTGCTTATAAAAAGGCCTATGTCATTCCATGGGGTGCAAGCTTGCCACATAACAAGTTTCATCAAAATCGGTTCAGTGTTTTAGCCGTGAGAGCGGAACAGATATAATTATTATAGTCAATGTCGCATATCGCTTTATGACATTTCACGACCGTTTGAAAACGGCGAGTCGAGTTCTTTCTTACACAATCGCCTTACTGTGCTTACTTTGTGGTAGGGCTTCCGTCTGTCTGGGTAGAGCACCCCCTCATCACTTGTTCCACCTCTTAAGAGCGTTACTCAGTGTTGTTACGTGGTTTTGACGTGAGACTCGGTCAGTGCTATTACAGGCATTGTGGCAGGCTTCCCAGGGATTGTGGCGCATGGACGATTTAGAAGATAACATAAGAGCATCGTTAACATTGAAGCATTTCACTTACCTATAGTCAAACTAGAAACTACCATCGGTTTGGAAAAGAAACAGCCAGCCCTGGGAAGAACCGGCAAAAGAAATTCAGTTTATATTTATGTATGTATTAGCTACTCGACCCGGCTTAGAACGAGTTTAAGATCTGGATTAAAAGTTTAAGGGAATGTAATATTTTTTATATCAATAAAGTGAATTATTGTTGTGTAATTCCCTTTAAAATGTTCATCATCTTCATTTGCTGGTGCTATCTTCAAGCCCGTTGGTTGGGCACCACCCTCTCGTCACATATTCTACCATCAAACAGCAATACTTTGTTATATTTGTGTTATGGTTGGAAGGGGTTATCCAGTGTAATTGCTGGTTTAAGTGCTGGCGCATTGGTGATGTGAATGATGATTAGTGTTTCGTACGGCGCCAATGTCTACGTGCGGTGATGACCATTTAACACCATGTGGCGCATCGGACCGTCCTAATTATGATATGAAATAAAAAAAATATTTCAGAACCTCTTGACAAGGGAAGAAAGAAGAAAAGAGAGATTTTTCGAGATAAAATACTGCAGATTGACTTTACAGGTGCTCTGCGTAATATTTATGATAGTTCTGGCATGGCTGCTCTATTATTATCGTGAGTATATCTTTGACTTTTTTTTATTAGCTTTTATTTAGATATCTATAGATAGATAGATATATTTTATTATCCTTATACGCTGGGCATAGTTGCTCTGCCCTCGTTTTCAGCTGCGCGAAGATTTAATTTTTGGAGTTATGGAACAACCACTGATGTGATGCAGGTTATCTCACGATGATCACATCCATCGATTGTTACCTCAAATATTAATTAAATCATATGAATATATGAATAGTGAGTCGAGATGATCCACCAGATAGCTTGATCAATACCATACCGACATATGTTAATGTTCAACTCGTGGTCAGCGGTGGAGGAAAACATGAAGGGTATCCTCCAGCCCGCATTGGTGGATTATCCTGCTGAGCACATCAGTCCTCTTAATAGTAGAGGAGGCACTTGCTCAGCAGTGGGATAAAGGGAAGAGGTTCTCATATCAGTTGTATTATTTATTTATTTTTATTTGTTACCTCGGAATTCCGTTATTTATTAACCGATTAAGAAAATTCTTTCTTTATTTGGATTTGGAAAGGTATACTTCCCGTTTGATCCCATTTTACATTGAGGGAAAAATACCATTTAAGGTTGAAATAGAGGATGATTTTTTTTAAAATTTAATAGTATTTTGTACAATTGACAGGACCAATCGTTGTGTGCTTTGGCAGCGATGGGAAACAGGGTAGATGCATGGACATATTCAAGTGTCCATTTATTAAGAACTATATAAAAGAAGAAAAAAAGCCAGTGGTAAGAAATCTTAGTTTTTTTTAAAGTTTTTGGAAAAAAATCAATATTCATACTTGGCGGTAGGGCTTTGTGCGAGCCCGTCTGGGTAGGTACCAACTACCAACCACTCAACACAAATTCTACAGCTGAATACCATTGCTTAGTATTGTTTTGTTCCGGTTTGAAGATTGAGTGAGCCGCGAGGGATATAATATCGTTCCGAAGGTTGGTGGCGCATTCATTATGGTAATCTCAATGGGCGTTGGTGACCACTTAACATCAGGTGTGCTTACTCAAAGTCCTATCACTATTTATGTTACGAGGTGCTAAACATCGTATTCTTTTATATTTCAGTTTTGTGAACTTAATAAGGACAAGGTCAGCGTGTGCTGCGTGGAGGAAGATATGCCGATGTTGGAGACGAGACCGACTTATGAGTAAGTGTATATAAATATACGTTTAATATAAAGTTGGTAGCCAGACTTACGATTGGGCCACCTGATGGTAAGTGGTACCGCTGCTGCTGGTAAGGCATTAAGTGCAAGACCAAAGGTGGAACGAGCTTACCGAGGCACGGGAGCGTTGAAACTATCTTGATAGACAGTGACAGCCTGTGAATGTCCCACTGCTGGGCTAAGGTCTCCTCTCCTTTTTTTTTGAGGACACATGGAATATTTTTTTTATTTGTTATATTTGTACAATATAATTGAATATGAAGAGGGACAGGGAACATATTAAGTGAGAATTGGAGTTGCAAGAAATGCTTTTCCCGAATTAGGAACAAATAAATAATAATAATTACCTTACAATACATTAGTTAGGCATAATAAATACGTTGTTGATATGTGTGTATGTGTGTGTGTGTGTGTGTGTGTGTGTGTGTGTGTGTGTGTGTGTGTGTGTGTATGTGTGTGTGTCTGTGTATGCGTGTGCGTAGTATCGTGTATTTAAGATGTCTTTAATGAAAGAATGCACTTGAGCCTGCGGTCTTCAGTTAGAATCAAACGACTTTTAAGCACTCGCGTTTTTATTTCGGAGCTCATTTGAACGTACTTTAAAAATTATACGTATTTAATTATTATAATTATTATTTGAAACAGGGAAACGACGAAGGACATAAACGAAGGGACCGATGAATACAAAATTGTTTTCATAAACTCTTCCACCCGTAAGGTACCAGACATTAACAATAATCAGTGCGAACCACTGACGAACTACACGAATACTGAACGGATATCCTTTCAGAGTAAGTTTTTTTAATCTATTATTTAAATATATTTTTAAATTAATAGCAGACCGGCTAGTGGGTCACTTTATCCATATCATAGACATTGGCGCTGTAAGAAATATTAACCTTCCATTACATACATAAAACTACCAATTTTGGGAACTAAGGTGTTATGTGTTACAACATGTGTTGTGAAAGGGCTTTGTGCAAGCTCGTCTGGATAGGTACCACCCACTCATCAGATATTCTACCGCAAAACAGCAGTACTTGGTATTGTTGTGTTCCGGTTTGAAGGGTGAGTGAGCCAGTGTAATTACGGGCACAAGGGACATAAAATCTTAGGTCCCAAGGTTGGTGGCGCATTGGCGATGTAAGCGATGGTTAACATTTCTTACAATGCCAATATCTAAGGGCGTTTGGTGACCACTTACCATCAGGTGGCCGGTATGCTCGTCCGCCTTCCTTTTCTATAAAAAAAAAAGTCCCTTGTGTCTGTAATTACACTGGATCACTCTTTAAGCCAGTACACAACAATACTAAGTGTTGATGTTTGGCGGTAGGTTATCTGACGAGTGCTTGGTACGTTAACAGAAGAACACGCTCACGATCTCGAAACACACTAACGAACACATCATCAGTAGTAAGTAAAAGTACAGTAACAGCCTGTTAATGTCCCACTGCTGTGCTAAGGCCTCCTCTCCCTTTTGAGGAGAAGGTTTGGAGCTTAATCCACCACGCTGCTCCAATGCGGGTTGGTAGAATGCACATGTGGCAGAATTTCAATGTAATTAGACACATGCAATAATCTAAATTTACTAATTACAAAAATCGAGTAATTTTATGTTGTGCTTTAGTGTGTTTGGAGTACCAAGATAAGTTGGTATACCCGTGCATGGCCAGTCTGACGCCGAATAAGAAGATGGAACGGATGCCTTTTTGCAACTGGAAGCCGGAACCGATGATCAGTGATGGGACGCCAGCTACTTTTGGGGAATTCCCTCATATGGTATGGAATTTTATGACAAACTTTTTGAGCACACCTCATTGTACACGAACGGTTTAGCCACCTTCGAGAACTCAAACACCACATAATATAAAGAACTGTATTAAAAGACCAAAAGATATTATATTTCCTGGTGGTAATGCCCTGTGCAGGCACGTCTGATATTTTGTAGTTCAGATATTTTACCGTTAAGCAGCAATACATTGTATTGTTGTGTACCAATTTGAAGAGCTTGTGTAACAACAGGCACAAGGGACATAACATCTCAGTTCCCCAGGTTGATTGCACATCGGCGATGTATGCAATGGTTATTATTTCTTACATCGCCGATGTCTATGGGCGTTGGTGACCAATTACCATCAGGTGGCCCGTATGCTCGTCCGCCTACCTATTCTATAAAAAGTTTGTATGTTTTGATGTTCGTTAGTCAATCATGCAAAACGGCTGGACCGAATTCGATGGGATTTGGCTTACACTTTATCTTAACACAAAGGCTACCTACTACTAACTAACTGCTGACAGAATTGAATCCGGTTTCACAATTACAACAAATATTTCAGGCGTTACTGGGTTACAATTCGCCAGACAACGAATGGCAGTGCGATGGCGTCATCGTCAGCGATAGATTCATCCTGACAGCCGCACACTGTGCTTACAGCAAAAAGGCGTACGTTATTCTGATTATTTTAATTTTATTAAAAAGAGCCAGGTGGACTGGCTGATGAGTCAAGGACCTGATGATGAGTCACCGAAAAAAATCCGAGATGGCCCAGTGGCAAGAGCGCGTGAATCTTAACCGATGATCGTGGGTTCAAACCCGGGCAAGCACCACTGAATTTTCATGTGCTTAATTTGTGATTGTAATTCATCTCGTGCTTGACGATGAAGGAAAACATCGTGAGGAAACCTGCATGTGTCTAATTTCACTGAAATTCTGCCAGATGTGTATTCCACCAACCCGCATTGGAGCAGCGTGGTGGAATAAGCTCCAGAACCTTCTCCTCAAAAAGGGAGAGGAGGCCTTAGCCCAGCACTGGAACATTCACAGGCTGTTAATGATCATCATTATAATTTTTATGTTCCAGTGGTGTAGTAAAAAGGGCGCGTATCGGCTTCTTGAAGAAATCACGGAAGATTAAGCCGGACGAGTTGTACAACATATCAGAGATATACAAACACCCGCAATACAAGTCGCCGGATGTATACAACGACATTGCACTCTTGAAGACGGAGAGGATGTAAGTGACGGGCATAATGACCATGTGCGTAAACTTGTGGAGTGACAATTACTTTACTGCCGCGCAAAGATCTCTGATGTTTGAAGTGTCGGATTTTATTCCACGATCTGTCCGGATTCAGGTTACACGATTTACTAACGATGTTTTTTTTACGGCGAATTGAACTCAATTGTACTTTCTGGAATTCGAACCCGCTACGGTTAACGTTCCCGTGTACTAGCCAAGCCGATTAAGTCGTAAAGAACAGTTAATTTCTGGGGTTAACAAGGGCAATGCGCAAGCGATCCCGTGTCGCTCCTCGTTAAGACGGGAAGGGTACCGCTGGTTTTTAGTAGGTGTTCCGATGTTCGGGGCACACTCGGCACCTTGGACACTGGCGAGCCCCACATAGCCGTAAATACTGGACGAAAGGCTCTTCATCTTGAAGAAATGGTTTGGAGGAAGTTCTGTGCACAGGTGATCTTTCACCCAATTCACAGATTCACCCAATATGTTTAGGTTTCCTCGTGATGTATTTCTTTTTCACCATCGTCATTAATTATACATACAAATTAAGCATGAGAAAATTCTGTAACGTTTGCCTGGTCTTTGGTCTAGAACTTCGACTGGGATTTGAAAAACACAAGTTCAGATAAATGTTACCAAGGATGAATGAATTGATACCACGTACCTTTTTTTCTTGATCTTCAAAATGTCAATGAATAAGACATTCTACAAACAGACAGGTAGGTATGAGAACCTCAAAGATGTGATGCTGGCTACCGTTTCTGGTGACACCAGTTGACGCCACTAGCGATCGAGATTTCGTTAATGCGACAGGGCGAATAAATTCGTTTTTATTTTAAATAATTGATGATGAATAAATATATATATTTCGCTGTCCCGTTTTGTTCCGCAAACGATTTTGGTTATAATAGATTTCTGAAAAGCAAAACTTGCCTTAAACATTGGGATTATAAAAGTTAGTGGTCCAGTGTAATTACAAGCACGAGTAACATAATATCTTAGATCATAATTGCGGGGACAGACTTCTTGCAGTATCAGTAGCTACTAGCTCCCATCTGAGAGCCCACAGCCCGTCTGCCTTTCTAATATCTTAATATACATAGCATCTTAAGTCCCATTCCCATCCCAAAACGTCACGCCAAACCCATGAACGTTAACAAGATATTTTGTACAAAAGAAGCCGTTGTGGGTTGCGAAGTTCGTGAAGGTCATAATGACCTTGACAAAGTATGTCTGTCGGAACTCGACAGTGATGAGAGTGAGATAGAAGTTGAAAATGAAATGTATACCAGAGGATATGAGTCGAGAAGATACGCGGCGAGATGTGAGTATTTAGATGATAATATTCGCAGATACTCGTTGGGTTATGGAAATAAAAATGCTATGCATGCACCTAGCGTTACGTTAGCTTGGTGGACTCGACTCTAGTCATGTCTGACATGTCTCAAGGATATATAGTAAGCTCTATCCGCGTCTTATGTCAATGTGTTTTAACCGATCCTGATCCCGATCCCGATCTACCACTTTCACATAGTCACTTTCGCGTTTATAATATTTGTGTGATAATGTTTTTTTTCTTTTTATCGATTGAATGATTGAATTGATTTTAATAATTACTTTTTATAAATGTCTGAAAAGATTAGGAATTTGGAGAGAAATTTTGAGAGCAAAATGGGATCGACTGGCCTTATTTTTCATTTTCATTGAGCAATTTTAATTACAACACAGAATAAGATTTCGAAAGTTATTAAAACCGTGCGATTAAATCGCGGATAACAAATACTCTTAATTTTTTTAATAACATCAAACAGAACAGTACAGTAACAGCCTGTTAATGTCCCACTGCTGGGCTAAGGCCTCCTCTCCCTTTTGAGAAGAAGGTTTGGAGCTTATTCCACCACGCTGCTCCAATGCGGGTTGGTAGAATACACATGTACATCAATTTCAATGAAATTAGACATATGCAGGTTTCCTCACGATGTTTTCCTTCACCGTCAAGCACGAGATGAATTATAAGCACAAATTAAGCCCATGAAAATTCTGTGGTGCTTGCCCGGGTTTGAACCCACGCTCGTCGGTTAAGATTCACGCGTTCTAACCACAAGGCCATTTCGGCGAATCTCGGCCATCAAACCCTTAAATTAATAATTTACAATAGCTTATGTACAAATCATGTTCAATTTCATTTCATTTCATTTCATTGAGCAATCTTTCATTTTGTCATCTGGATCTCTTATAATATTACGTCTTTCTATTTAATATACATTATTTAATTACTACATAAAACATTATTTAATTAGTCACTTGATCATTATGTGCACTTAAGGTAATGCTTTTGATGGTGAATCCCCCCCACCCAAAGGTCACACCCACTCAATACTGGTGGTAGAGCTTTGTGCAAGCTCGTCTGGGTAGGTACCACCCACTCATCAGATATTCTACCGCAAAACAGCAGTACTTGGTATTGTTGTGTTCCGGTTTAAAGGGTGAGTGAGCCAGTGTAATTACAGGCACAAGGGATATAAAATCTTAGGTCCCAAGGTTGGTGGCGCATTGGCGATGTAGGCGATGGTTAACATTTCTTATAGTACCAATGTCCAAGAGCGTTTGGTGACCACTTACCATCAGGTAGCCCACATGCTCGTTCGCCTTCCTGTTCTATATAAAAAAATTACATATTCTATTCAACCAGCAATACTAAGCACAAACTGCAAGACACAAGGGAATGTTAGGAAGATTAAACAATTCCTTACATCAATGCGCTACCAACCTTGGGAACTAAGATGTTACGTCCCTTGTGCCCGTAGTAACATTGGATGACTCACCGTTTAAACCAGAACAAACAACAATACTGAGTGAATATTCAGCAACGACGATGTTTTGGGGGTATGTGTTTACGGGCGTGGGTGTGGTCACCATATATTGCCTACTGCCTACTATATCTGAGACCGTCTTTTTCTAGAATGATCCTCAACCGATTCAGGGTACCGGCTTGCCTACACGACGGCAGCCCAATTAATGATTCGACGGTGATCGTCACTGGCTGGGGGGCAATTGACCCACACCAAAAATGGAATTCCGATGTCTTGCGAAAGGTAAGAGTTCTTATATTATCCGATCTATTTGCTAATCAATGTAACATAAATGCGAAATTGACTTTATTTATTTATTTATTTACTCAACCGATCAACTCATGATGATGATGAATTTTGAATACACGTTATCAGGGATACAGAACATGATCCCCTTTTTTATCGCTTGAAAAACGCGTTCGCGTTTCCCCCAGGGGAACAGTGGGGGGAATGTGGGACTCGCCGGTGCGAGTGCGCCCCGAACATCAGAATACCTACTAAAAAACCAGCGGTACCCTTTCCGTCTTAACGAAGAGCGACACGGGATCGCTTGCACATGCTAGCGTGATGAAAAAATTACCCCCTAATTCAACCCCCCGTGTGCAACTTAAACATCATACCGTTTTAGCTTAATTTATCAAATACAAAAACGAATTGAAATCAATTCATGTCTCAATTTATAAAAAAAATTAGAAGCAATTGTTTTGCAAACCATACCACTGATTTTATGACGTTGTGAAATAAACAAAGTATAATTTTAAAACGATGTTTATTGAAAAACGAATAATTTTAGATAAACAAGTAAATATACAATAATTTTCGAATATATTATTAATTTTGATCGCAGTCAATTATTCTGCAAAAAATACCACTGATTCTCATATGGAGCAGAGGTTAGTAATTTGGTAATGTAAGCAATGGTTAACATTTCTCACAATGCCAACCATCAGGCCCACATGCTCGTCCGCCTACTTATTCTATAAAAAAAAGGTCAAGTATTAGTTACTGATTTGACTGTTGTAGTACTAAGAGACTTGTAAACACCGTGACGTCAATAGTGACGTCAGTTGTTTTCGTAATGGCGGCACGTGGACAGAGTATTCGAGAGTGGGGATTGGGTGGAGTTCAGTTATCCTTCGACCACAGACTGGGTCAGTCGTCCGAAACGAAACCGACAGTTTGTCTAGTTAATATCGTAATCAGAGTGGACACTAGATTTGGTGCGTGAGTTATGTGCGTCATGAATCCTGAATCGCTGAACCAAGATGATGGTGGCGCTGTCGCTCAGCCATCGCTGACGTATATATATGTATGTAAATTGTTGTTGGAATGCAAAACTGGATGAGTCCAAGCCGTAAATAAATGTTGTTAAAGAGGAATTCAGTTGAACAATGCTGTCTCCTTCCTTCGTATGTCAAATCAATAATGAAAGAAAGAGAAAAGTAGTGTTTAACAAAACATAACTCCAATTGTTATCATTTAAAAGCAATTTGTGAAAATCATCATCATTATCATCATCAACAGCCAATCATTTTGTCCACTGCTGAACATAGGCCTCTCCCAAGGTGCGCCAAAGCTCCCTGTCCTCCGCCTTCCGCATCCAGTCGGTGCCCGCCACCTTCTTAAGGTCATCGGTCCACCTGGCTGGAGGGCGCCCTACGCTGCGTTTTCCGATCCGCGGTCTCCACTCTAAGACTCGTCTGCTCCAACGGCCATCGGTCCTACGACATACGTGACCAGCCCACTGCCACTTCAACCTACTAATTTTGCAAGCTATGTCGGTGACTCCGGTTCTTTTCCGGATAATCTCATTTCTGATCTTATCCTTCAAAGATACTCCGAGCATAGCTCGCTCCATAGCACGCTGAGCGACTTTGAATTTGTGGACTAGTCCCGCAGTTAGTGTCCACGTTTCGGCACCGTATGTATTGTGAAAATGCCTTTCCTAATTGAAATGTTTCCGTAAAGTACCAGGGTATAAGAAATCCGAAAAAGTTATTGCGCTACCAAGACACGGATATGGCGAAATGCAGTGAACCATTCATTGATATAGGATTTTGTAAGTAAAATTTTAATAATAATTAATTTGTAGCTCATACCGGTATTTGGTACCAAGCATGACATATGTATTTGAAATTAACTTAGTTTTTTTAAAATATATATATTTGTAATTTTATTTGGATTTTTAATACTGGTTTTCGAAGCTTGTTAAAGTCAGATTCAATTGGTAACTCGGGCTTCAATCTGATTGGTCGGTGTCAGTTTAAGGCGTGATAGCCGACCAATGAACGCCGATTGATCGGCGCTATTGCGTCATCAGATGAAAATTATCGTTAGTTTGACTTTAATTAGCTTTTCGGATACAAGAGGTACAAGAGGCATGTGCTAGAGGTAGAGATACTTAATGTATGTACATTTGCAGAGTAGTTTTATTATGAGCATTTTTTTTAATTTTGTTTTCATTCCCTTGAATATATTTATCTGTAGCAAATTTTAATCAGGTCGCACTTTGAGATGGAACAGCAAGGCTTGCCTAACCATTATACTTTGACACTCAATGAATTTTGAAATAATTTGAAATGTTTGGTGATAGTACGGTCAGAAGAAAAAACATTAAAATATATTTCAAGATATTTGATTCTAGTAACTAATTATTTCATTTATGTATATGTATATATATTTATTGTTTATTAATGTTATTCATTATATTAGAGGCTACAATAATAATAAAACTGGCATGCAGGGTCAAATTGAGCACACTAATGGAGTTTGAGATTTAAGCGGTAGATGGTCGGACAACAATTAGATGTCGCTATTCCCAAATCTCCTTTTCGTTTAGCTTCTGTTGGGACTCTTTTTATCTCTTGTCTTTTCTCCTCTCCGCCCATCTCCGCTTTGGTTCGACCGAGGCTTAACTTGGGTTAAAGTCAAATGTGTCAGAAACAACATCATTGGGATGATGGGATACGGGTTTTTGGGATTGAAGTAAAAACTTCTGCTGGTTATCAAAAATTTGGTAAATGCTTTCAATGAAATATTGGGTCATAGTAAGTTCATATGAAATTTAATAATTTTGAGTTCCATTTTAATATCGACTTTAATTATAATTGTAACATAGAATATTATATTTTTTTTAATGTCTT
Organism: Nymphalis urticae; assembly: GCA_905147175.2. Lineage (NCBI taxonomy): Eukaryota > Metazoa > Arthropoda > Insecta > Lepidoptera > Nymphalidae > Nymphalis > Nymphalis urticae. The sequence goes on from LR990009.1 coordinate 1,205,303, forward strand.
GTTAAATGTTTCATATTGTATGTCACTAGATGGCGTTGACCGATTTTTTGTAATTCCTAAATCGCGCTGTCTAAGTTTTTTTGTAAATAGTACGTATAAGTATTGTCGATGTTACGTAATTTGATCAAATTTATTAAAACTCTCGTGAACAGTGTTATATAGATCTTATTACATTTTATATAATTTTGAAGTTGATTTTTTTTCAGGTAAAACTCGAGAAATTTTCTGATGAAGAATGCGCGCAGTTATACAAACCGAATACGGTGCGGCTCATGCCACGGGGATACGATAGCAACAAGCAGATATGCTACGGTGACAGGCAGACCAGTAAAGATTCGACTAATGTAAGAAAACAATGAAATCTTTTAAGTAATAGAATTTAATCTTTAAAGTAATAATTTTAATTAGAATTTAATCAAATCAACTCAAAATATGTTTAACTGAAGTACGCTCTTGTTATTGATATATTATAAATAAATAAATAAATATATATATATATATATATATATATATATATATATATATATATATATATATATATATATATATATATATATATTAGAGTAGATAATAACAATGGGAAGATTTTATTGGGTAAATTTTTGGATAGATCATTTTCTGTATAGATAGGTGGATGGTCAGGTGTGCCACTTGATGGAAAATGGTCACCACTATTGACACTGTAAAAATATTAATCATTGCTTAAATCGTCAACGCCTGTTGTGCCTGGAGCTACACTGGTATCATACGGTTCCTTTCGTTAGAATCTGCATTCCGAACTGGTATCGGGAAAATAACTTATATGACTGCCTCGTTGGTCTAGTGGCTTGATGTAAGGCCGCAGACCCGGAGGTCCTGAGTTCAATTCTCAGGTATACTCAGTAGGTTACATAAAAAGAGTTGGACCAGTGTGGGAGGGTTTATAACATATAACATTTTTAACATGTTGTAGCGAAATGTTACAAACTGTAATGTTACCGTGTCACACAATGATTAGTGTAGTTGTACTCGTATAAGCTTCAATAAAGTGTCTTTGTGTTTAATGTACTCAAACGCAATTTCCAGGGCGACAGCGGCGGTCCGGCTCAGATAAGACATCATTTGAGGTGCATGTATTTGGTGACCGCTATAGTGAGCCACGGCAAGAAAATCGGCCAGCCCGGTTTACCTGGTATCTACACGCGAGTCGCTCCATATCTAGATTGGATCGAAGCAGTAGTCTGGCCGAGTGACGAGTAATCAAAAATAAATCCAACCGTTATCCGTCCGCGATACCACCTCGAGCTCCGTTATGGATAATGGAATTCGGATTATCCGATCGCTTCAATCGTGTGCATTGGATCGTTTAGAATTAGGTATGAGAATGTACGGTGCTTCCCATTTCGTGATTAGATAGTGTACGAGATGACGAGATGTAGAGCGATAGAGATGACGAGATTGCTCGTCTCTCTGTCGGTCTCTCTCTTTGTGACTTACCATATTCCAATCATAAAGTAAAGACAAACAAACAACTGTGACCTTGAATTGACGCGATGTGATTGGTCAAGGTAATCGATGGTATCACGGAGTTGTTAGAAACATGGAAGTGGAATTAGAGTATATAAGTAGTTGAGTGTAACAGTGTCGTGTTATATATAGAGATATATTAATCGAGAACTGTTCGTAGTGCGTAATACAGCAGAGCTGTTAGCGAATCGCGTGGAATATGTAAATCTGAGGTTTGTCTCTCTTTACTCTTTCGATTGGAAAAGAGGGAATTAAGAAATATTCAACTTCTGTTCCTAGCTTGAATATTGTTATTGGTTATTGAATATTTGAGCTAATCTTAGTGGGAAGATTTATGTGTGATATTTTTTTTATTCTTTTATTTTATAGAATTTTTATGAGTTGCCAGTATGAGATTTATTCTTTATTTTTAATTTCGTCTTTAACGCATTGATCACAAACAGGAAAGGAGTCAAGACAGTGATAGCGAAAATCCTGTAACTATAGAATCCGATTTGTACCTTAGTATTATATAAAATGGATATTTTTTGATCTCCCAACGAAACAACGTTATATAATATTTTTATACGCTAATCGCGTATAAAAATATTGTATATTATAAAAGTTTGTATATTTGTTGAAATGTTTATTGTGATCTATTATCTGTGGCATTTTTTGACGTTTTTGACTAAACCGGACGGACAACAGCCAGTCAATGTCCAAAGGATTGTTGACAGTTCGCCATGTTATTTTACATTCCGCCACGTTTTATAAATAGGTCCTATTTTATTGTTTTTGTAAAACGAATGACTGTGATAGAAATGAGTTGATTTTTTATGTGATTTTTTTATTATTTTTATCCTGTATTATCCCATTGTCTATTAAAGCGTGTTTTTTTTTATTATCCAAAAAACAAGGATAAGGGACATAACATCTTAGTTCCTAAAGTTGGTGGAATATTTGTGATGGATGGTAAAGTCTTATTGACCTTACCATCTTCATTCACACCCATACACCTATTTTCAATTACCACCAAGGAGGTTGTATACATGGACGTCACCTAAGTATACCCCTCAGCAAATTATAAGAAATCAGATAGATTACATCCTGATCAATAATCGCTTTCGTAATTTTGTCAAAAGTGCTAAGACCTATCCTGGGGCTGATATAAGATCTGACCATAATCCAGTCGTAGCGACAATATCATGTCGACTCAAACAATTAAAGAAGAGAACACAGTACCACGCAATAGACGTGAGGAAACTTAAAGATCTTAACATCAAAGATAAAGTGGCGAAAGAAATAAACGAGTGGGCAGCAGATGAGAAACCTGGGATAATGCGTACGGTGGAGGAAGAGTGGTGTTCAATGAAGAACAAAATATTAAACATCAATAAGACACACTTGAAAAGAGATAGGATTCCTAAGCAGAGTTGGATGACAGAAAAAATATATAATCTTATCGAAGAAAGGAGAATCTACAAGAATTCTGATAATAGCAAGTATACTGAGATTGATAAGCAAATTCGGCGTGAAGATCGTTATGCTAGAGATGCTTGGTATCAGTGCAAGTGTGATTTTGTGGAGGACCTTTATGCTAAACATGATGCATTTAACCTGCATAAGGAAATAAAATCTTTGGTAGGGCACAAAAAGACCATTCACCATCTTACGGACGAAAATAATATTCCCATACTAGAAATATCAGGAAAAAAACACCTATGGGAACAATACAATTCATCAATATTTGCCGACGATTTTCGAAGCATAGCGGTAAATTGTGATCCAAATGAGGGATATCCTATCCTGAAAAATGAAGTCACAAACGCTCTTAAAAAAGCTAAAAGGGGAAAATCAACCGGACCGGATAATGTTCACATAGAGGTACTCAAACTTATCAAAGACGAAAATATTGACTTCCTGGTTAAACTATAATTGCGTAGACATGGACAAGGATGTAAACATCTTTACCAACAATATATTTAAATTTAGAAGGTCCATAAGTCCATTAATAAGTAATACTTAATTATCCATATTAGTTTTCATTATTATTTTTATTTTAGTTTATTAATTTTTTATTCATTGATTTGTTTTTTTTTGTTTTGTAACTTGCTATTTTGATTAGTCTTTTATTGGCTTTTTTTGTGCTTTAATGTATATGTTGCCTTACTGTTCATGCAGTTATCACCTGCAATTGAGGTACCACTTCTTTTATTTTTTATTTTACGAACTGTGTGCTATCATGTATCAGTGTGTACTTTGTTGGTGATCTAATAAATAAATAAATAAACTCTTTAATTTGGTATACGACTCTGGCCACTTACCCAAAGACTGTCTAACCTCAACTTTTATTACGATTCCTAAGAAGGCCAACGCAAGAAGGTGCGAAGAGTTTCGAACGATTAGCCTTATGAGCCAAATATTGAAACTATTTCTGAATATCATCCACGAGCGAATAAGAGCTAAATGCGACGAACAACTCGCAGATAGTCAGTTTGGCTTTCGAAAAGGAGTGGACACGAGAGAGGCTCTTTTTGCAATGCAGGTTCTCGTACAAAAATGCAGAGAAATGCAACTAGACGTTTTCCTTTGTTTCATCGATTACGAAAAAGCCTTTGACAGAGTACTGCACGACCGTCTAATTGCAATATTACATGACATCGGCTTAGATGACAAAGATGTACGTATTATTCAGAATCCGTATTGGAACCAGAAGGCTACTGTACGAATTGACAATGAGGAGACTGATGAGGTAGAAATAAAGAGAGGAGTCCGACAGGGCTGTATATTATCACCCATGCTATTTAATTTGTACTCGGAAAAAATAATAACAGAAGCAATTGAAGGCCTAGAATGTGGAGTCAAAATAAATGGCCGGTATATTAACAACATCAGATACGCTGACGATACAGTCCTAATAGCATCATCGCCTGAAGAGCTGCAATTAATTATGAGCCGTGTTAATGAGTGCAGTGAAAACGCTGGTCTGAGGATGAACACATCAAAAACGAAGATCATGGTATTGTCTAAACACAGCTTCGATGACATTGCTATCATTGTAGCAGGCCAAAAAATTGAGAGGGTGCGCAAGTACAAATATCTAGGGACATGGCTTAATGACACCTGGAGCTGTGAACATGAGGTAAAGACTCGCATCGAAATAGCTCGAAGTGCCTTCTGCACGTTAAAAAAAGTACTCTGCAATCGCAGACTTAAGATCCCTGTGCGCATACGGCTCCTACATTGTTACATCTGGCCTATACTTCTTTACGGATGCGAGACGTGGACAATTAAAGAAGACCTCAAAAAACGTATAGAAGCTTTCGAGATGTGGGCATATAGAAGTATGTTGGCCATAAATTGGACTCAAAAGGTCTCGAACGTGGAAGTTCTGCGACGCGTCAACAAAAACCGGCAAATTTTGGAGACTGTCAAGACGAGAAAAATTGCATATCTCGGACACGTGCTTCGGCATGAAAGATATGAACTTTTGCAACTCATTATGATGGGAAAAGTTGCCGGAAGGAGAGCTGTTGGGCGCAGAAAAAAGTCTTGGCTGTGCAACATCCGAGAATGGACGGGAATTGCGAGTGCTGCCGAACTCTTTTGGAAATTCAGTGGTGCTTTCCCGGGTTTGAACCCACGATCATCGGTTAAGATTCACGCGTTCTTACCACTGGGCCATCTCAGCTCATTAGAAGAATATAGTCAAGAAAATACTAGCCGACCAACAAAACGTATGAGAGAATTAGATACAAATAATAAATGGACAACTGTTACTAAAAAAGGAAAAATGATGGTGAGAAGGAATACGTGGAACAGCAAAGAAAGTTTTGAAGAAGATTTAATAGAAATTTGTGTGTATTCGAAAGACATAATGCCTAAACAATTTCAATTAGCAAAACTACTAAAGAAAGAAAATATATTAAACATATCTCGAATAAAATATATAAACCCGTATAAAGTTATGATTCAATTTGAAGAAGAAAACAGTGCAAAAAAATTAATGTCATGTAATAACTTAATAGAAAAAGGATGGAGAATGCACAATAGATATGAAGTAGGAATATCATACGGTGTCATCAAGAATGTAGAAATTGAGTTAAGCGAAGAAGATATCAAAGAAAATATTACTAGTGACAGAGATTTACTATCTGTAAAACGATTGATGCGGAGAAATGGCGAGTCGGACTGGTTAACGAGTGAAGCAGTTCGATTAGGATTTAAAGGTTCATCTTTACCCCCATGTATATATGTATATGATATTAAAATTAAGATTGAGCCGTATATATTTCCCGTCACACAGTGTTCTAAATGTTGGCGTTATGGTCACAGTAAAAAAATATGCCCTAGTACAAAAGTGGTATGCCCTAAGTGTGGATCTAATCATGCTAATTGTGAGTCAATAAAGCTTAAATGTGTTAATTGTTTAGGATCTCATCTAGCATTGAGCAGGGATTGCCCTATATTCAAAAAAGAAAGAAAAATACGAGAAATCATGGCTGAATTTAATTGTACTTATAAAAAGGCTTTAGAAATGTATGTTCCGCCATCCTTACCAGCAAAGAACGAAAATTTTAAATGCAAAGAAATTCAAACGAAAGATATTCCTTACACCTCACCCAGTCAATTATCCTATGCCGGGGCTGTAAAGTCTATGAAACATATTCAGACATCTGATACCATACAAAAAAATAAAAATAAACCAACACCCAAAAGTAGTGCTAATAAAAAAAATACATCTACTAATGAAACATTTAATTGGGATGCTTTATCTCAGACTGAATCTATCATGGAAGACATTAAAGAAGATGAAAGTAATAAAGAAGACAGCATGAGAAAAGGGATATTTGTTGATTTGCTAGAGAAGCTTGCAAATATTCTTTTTATGAAAAAACTTACAGCGATGAAGAAGATAGAACAAATTATAGTAGTCTTATTGGAGTGGTTTATGAGTGTGATCCAAAGAAAATTCGATTTTGTGTCTCCGTTTAAGCATTTCTTTAACAGTGGACAGTGAAGTTATATTAAATAAGATTAATATTATGCAATGGAACGCTCAGAGTATAAAAGGGAAGCTAGGTGCATTCCGTCAGTTGTTAGTACAAGAGAAAATTCATATTGCCGCTGTATGTGAAACGTGGCTAGACTCAGAAACGAACCTTACAATTAATGAATATAACAATTATCGTGTGGATAGACAAGATAGTTATGGAGGCGTTGCAGTTCTTACTCATCGTTCTGTTAAGGCTCAAATGATACATTTAAATTCTAGACCTAATTTAGGCATTGAAATAATTTTTGTTAAAATTTTTAATTGTTCACATATTAATAATATAATTGTAGTGTACTGTCCTTCCTCCGTAAGAACTAGTCAGAGTGATTGGGACCATTTATTTTCTTTAGTTGATAAAAACACACTAATTTTAGGAGATTTTAATGGCCATCATACAAATTGGTCAAATAGGGTTGATCAAAGAGGTATTCAAATTTATAAAGCTATATTAGATAGTAATTTTGCAACATTAAACGATTCATCGCCAACTCGTGTTAGACTGGTTAACGGCGTTCTACAAGAGTCTTCTCCCGATATATCAATAGTATCATCTGACGTGTTTGAGAAATTTAATTGGAACGTGACTAATGAGACATTAGGAAGTGATCACCTTATTATCAAATTGACAACTGTTATTAACCCCATATTAAAACCTTTAAAAAAACGAAATTTTAAAAAAGCGAACTGGCCATGTTATCGGGAATATCTTGATCGCATATTCTCTGACCTAAGATTACCAGAAAATCCTCAACAGGCTTACGATGTTTTTATATCACATTTAAATGAAGCAGCGGATACATATATTCCAAATAGTTATATAAATCAAAACCCAACACGTAATTTCACCCCGAAACCATATTGGAATAGTAAATTATCAAAATTAGTTGCAGAACGCCGACTGGCTCTTACTAACTTTAGGAAAAACCCAACACCAACTAATCTAGACTTTCTACAAAAAAAAATATCTGAACTACAAAAAATAATTCGAAAAGCTGATTCTATTTCCTGGCACAAATATTGTTCGTCATTAAATCAAACTTCTTCTTCAACTGAATTGTGGCAACGTATGCGTTGGATTAAAGGCTATAAATCTAGTAAGTCATATATTGATGAACAACTTACTCACGATGTTTTAAAATCTTTAACCCCCGATTATGTTTTGCCGCCCAAACCCTATTTTAATATACACAATAGCAGTTTAGAAATTCCTATCTCTATGCAAGAGATTTTATTAGCTATTAAGTCTACTGACACAGCTCCTGGTTGTGATGGTATATCATACTCAATGTTAAAAAATTTACCAGAAAAAGGTATTCTCATTTTGCTCTATTTATATAATAAATTCTTTTCGCTGAACGTAATACCTCATCAGTGGCGTTATATTGAAATCGTCCCTATACCAAAACCAGGAAGAGACTTAAAGCTTACTTCATCCATCCGTCCTATATCCTTGTTATCTTGCTTATGTAAAATGTTTCATTCTATCCTTAACAAACGATTAGAATGGTATTTCGAAAAAAATAATATGTTCTCTAACGATACGATAGGTTTTCGAAAAACTAGATCTTGTCACGATAATTTAAGTAATCTAGTTACTCATATACAGATGGGTTTTGCTAGAAAGGAATATACCCTTGCATGTTTCGTCGATATAAACAATGCATACAACAATGTTAACACTACAGTCCTTTTAAACATTCTCCATAGATTTGGTGTGGGCATTAAAATTTGCAACTATCTTTGGAACTTTCTGAGTGACCGTTGGCTTAATATTCGTGGTAATGATCTTAAATGCGGGAGATCTACTTGTTTAGGTTTGGCACAAGGTGATCCATTGTCACCCTTATTATTTAATATAGCTACGATTCATGTTTATTGTGATGTTTATGATGATTCTGTTAACATCTCTCAGTTCGCTGATGATTATGCGATATATGTTTCAAATAAAAATATCGCTTATTTACAAATGCAATTACAAAAAGCATTAGATATATTTAATGAACAGATATGTAAGATAGGTCTTGATATTTCTTCGAACAAAACTAAAGTCTGTCTATTTTCAAAAGGTAGAAAACAAAATGAAATCATATTAAAAGTTAATAACTGTAAATTAAAATATGTCGAATCTGTGAAATATCTTGGGATGTGGTTGGATCGTTCATTACGCTGGGGTAAACATATAAATGAAACAGTACAAAAAGCTTCAAAATATCTTAACGTTTTTAAGGTATTAGCTGGATCGGGTTGGGGTATCCACCCAAAGCATTTAAGACGTATATATACTTCTTTAATAAGAAGTAGAATTGATTACGCCTGCTTTTTATATGCCAATGCTGCTAATAGAAATCTAAATAAGTTAGATATTATTCAAAATCAAGCAATGAGAATTGTAGGGGGCTTCATTAAAACTACACCTATCCACGTCATGGAGAGTGAACTTTGTTTGCAACCTTTGTCTATCCGTAGACGTTACTTAGCTGGAAAATTTTGGCTTAAATCTAAATCCTTAAAAAGTAATAAAGTCATAGAGTTACTTTCCAACATATCTAACTCGAATGAAAGTCTTAGTTATTGGGAAAATAAACGGAAACCCTTACTGATTACAATCCATGCAGAATTACAATCGATCCCCATTCAACGTAGCAAGCAGTTAGACATGTTCTCCTTAAAAACTTGGGTTAGCAATATTGATATAAATAACGTTGTTAAATGTAACCTTATGCCTTTAAAAAAATCAAAAAATAAATATAGCTTAATAGAAATTAAAACATTAGTTAACCAGTTTATTAACAATACATACAAAAATCATTATCAAATATTTACAGACGGATCAAAAGACAAAAACGCTTCAGGTGGAGCATTATATGATGCGCAAACTAAAAATCATTTGAAATTTCAACTAAGTAAATACCATTGTATTATGTTCATAGAATTACAAGCAATTTCGGAGGCACTGTCATATATTGATTCTATTGAATCTCAGAATTTCGTAATTTTAACTGACTCCAAAAGTGCTCTTCAGCATCTGACTAAATGCACCACCAGTTATCGGGGTACTTCAATAGCCTACACTATCCTAGATCAAATTGATAAATTAAATAAAACCACAAAATCTGTGTCTCTTCAGTGGATACCATCACATGTCGAAATAGCTGGCAATGAGATAGCGGACCTGGCAAAACAAGCTAGTGTCGATGGTATAACAATAACTGTGGACCCATATTTTACTGATCTTATTTGGATGTATAAAGAAAGATGTAGGTTCTGGTGGAAAGAATATTATGATGAACGTTCTAAAGAAAAGGGCATATGGTACAGAACAATGCAACCACAACCTTGGAATGAGCCATGGATAGACAAATGTGACCTTAGTCGTCAAGACCTAATCACGGCTCTAAGACTTCGCTCCGGACACCTTCCATTAAACTCATTTGCGTTTTTACTTAAAAAAGTAACAACTGCCAATTGTACCGAATGTGGTGTAACTGAAGACATATATCATATATTACTGGAATGTGTGCGGAGCGAGTCACTTAGGCAGGATTTTAATCAGTATTTTAAAACTACCTTAACTATTGATAAATGTATAACTTTTATGGCATTTCCTAATAGCAATGAGGCAAAAATGTTATACAAATTAACCAACAAATGTCTACGACTAAGGAAATAAAGTGTATTGTATAACTAACAGAGCGTCATAGTCACAAATGGTGACTAAGCTCTTTAAAATTAAAAAAAAAAAAAAAAAAAAAAAAAAAAATTACCCGTCACATCTGATAATGACCGTTCGTTTATATTTAAAACGAAATAACACAAATTTTGAAAAATTACAATGACGATATAAAATGTGCAAATAAAACAATAAATATGAAACGTGGCTTATTTATCTGAAATAACAACAGAAAAAAGCAATAATTTTGTAAGTAAAAAAAATGTTTTAATAATAAATTATAAACCAGTACGTCATTTTACAGTAGGTTATAGATATATTTTAATATATTATATACTATTTCAATAGCAGGAGAGATTACATTTGCATTTTATATGCTGTATTATTCACTACAAATAATTCTCGATGAATATATCTCTATTTATAACACAACACTGTTACACTTAACAGCTTACATCCACTTTAATTTTATTTCTCAGATTCCAAAATAAATTTAACTAATTCAAAAAAACGAACGAATCCGTAATGATAATCACACATTACTTGTAATACCTCATATCCTATGAGTTATCACTTACACCGTTGGTTGCCTGTAAGAGATCGCTATGTAGCGATAAGGTCGCCAAAACTGTACGCTACTTTTATTTAAGCTGTATCCATGTCTTCCTGGGCTCCTGCTATTGAAGTAGACAAAAAATATGTATATATTTACCGCACAGGTAATCGCGTTCGTATCGCGTCGAATTAAGTTCATTTTTTCTTAAGATTTCAAATAGACAGACAAACATAATTAAACTCAATACAGAAATCAATCTTTAGAATTATCGTATAAAATAATGTTAAATGAAAATTTACCTGTCCTAGATGTTGATTCTTACGAAAATAATCAATTTATTTTACAGATAATATAAATAATAATAATGTCCTCCAGACCGATTTCGGCCACGGCGGTCAATCTCAAGAGAGATTAGCCAACTACGCAGGAGATATTATAGTGCACAAGTGTGTACGCAAACACAGGTGCACTCTCTATTCCCTAACTCTCATAATCCGATTAGACGGCAATTCGACACGACCGGAAAGAGTTCAGGCGCAGGACCAACAGCTTTACGTGCTTTCCGAGGCACGGGAGTAAACACAATTCCACCTTCCAGACTCCGGGCTGCTACTGAGAATTTTCTGATAGAAAAACCCAATAACTTTTTATTGGCCTGACCTGGGAATTGAACCCAGGACCTCCGGGTCTGCAGCGTTATATCAAGCCACTAGACCGACGAGGTAGACCAATGATAATAATATTGTATATATATATATATCCTGACCCTTAAGCGAAGTTTGCGCTGAAATGTCGGACTATGAGAGGAAGCTTATTAAAATCGACGAGACGTCACTACAGCAGCTACAAGAAGGGAAGGGACCAGTGGACCAGTGCCTGTGCCCCCTATTCTCATCACCAGATAAAAAGGGTGTCGCAGAATCGTTCAAGAAGGCTTTCAAATCCATTGGAAATAGGATCGTTAGAAATAAAAGCGGGAATGTTCCAATAAGTTTCGATAAGGCCGGTAAGAATGTTAACACCTGACTCATAGCTTGTGATGAGTTTCCGCCCCTGTTTGAGGGGCGGGGGGAGGGTGTATATTTTACTGTACTCTTGGCAACTCATGATCGACTAAATGAAAAAGCGTATCAAATAAACAGCACAACAATATTGCATCGCCATTGCGCCACCAACCTTGGGAACTAAGATGTTATGTCCCTTGCGCCTTTCGTCTCGAATCGTTCACACTTCAAACTGTAACATAACAATACTGAGTATGTATGTATGAGTACTGTTTGGCGCTAGTGTGTGATATACATACTTATATATAATAATGTCCTCCAAACCGATTTCGGCCACGGCGGCCAATCTCAAGAGAGATTAGCGAACTACCCAGGAGATATTATGTTGCACAAGTGTGTGCGCAAACACAGGTGCAATCTCAAATGGTCTCAATCCGACACGACCGGAAAGAGTTCAAGCGCAGGACCAACGGCTTTACGTGCTTTTCGAGGCACGGGAATGAACACAATTCCACCTTCCAGACTCCGGGCTGCTACTGAGAACTTTCTGACAGAAAAACCGAATTACTTTTTATTGGCCCAACCTGGGAATTGAACCCAGTCTCTTTGGGTCTTCGGCCTTACATCAAGCCGCTAGACCAACGAGGCATTACCTATATATACATACACACAAAGAAACTATGTCTATTTATTACGTTTTCCGGGCTAAACCTCTGAACCGATTTTGATGAAATTTTGTATAGAGCAATCACCTTTAAAACGCTGGCGAAGCCGCAGGCTCAACCAAGTTATATACATAATATATGCCAGAATTCAGCAGTACAAAAGAGGAGGTGAAACGAAAGAAATCCTGCGGGAAATGTGGCTGTGACAGTGAGAAGTTCGTCCTGAAGCACTCGTATGCAAACATCCGCATCACGAGCCCCGACATTTCCTCTATCTGCCCCTGCCCGTCAAATTGCCTACCAGGTCTTTATCAGGCGCTTCTTGCACCAGCTTCTTTACGACCTTTACGATGTATAATAGTAACCATCGCTTACATCCCCAACGCGCCATCAATCTTGGGAACTAAGATGTTATGTCCCTTTTGCCTGTAATTATCTCACTTATCCTTCAAAGGAACACAACAATACTAAGTATTGCTCTTTAGTGGTAGAATATCTGATGAGTGGGTGGTACCTACCCAGACTGGCTTGCACATAGCACTACCACCAAGTAAGTAGTCTATAGTTAAATACAAGTCATAATACTATGAGTAACAGAGTAGAATTAACTTTATAAGAAAAAATAACCTCATTACAGATAAGGAGAAGTTACAAAACAACATTAAAGTCATTATTGAACGTGCAGACGTGACTCCTAATACATATACTGGGAACAAAACAATTGAATGAAATATATATAATAAGATATATAAAAAAATATATAATATTAAATAAAATTAATCTACTTTTTTATGTTTATTTCATTGGTAAGGATCGAATGGATTAGTTGTATATTAGTTTCCGTTTTTGTGTGTGTGTGTGTGGGGGGGGGGTGCGTGTGTTTGATACTATATCTCCTTTTCTGATGATCGCTTGAGTTGTTTAGACGTGGATGCGTAATAAGCAAACTCACTTTCGCTATTTTTTTTTTTATAGAACAGGAAGGTATACGAGCATATGGGCCACCTGATGGTAAGTGGTCACCAAACGCTCTTCGGCATTGGCATTGTAAAAAATGATAACCATCGCTTACATCGCCAATGCGCCACCAACCTTAGGACCTAAGATTTTATGTCCCTTGTGCCTGTAATTACACTGGCTCACTCACCCTTCAAACCGGAACTCAACAATACCAAGCACTGCTGTTTTGCGGTAGAATATCTGATGCGTGGGTGATACCTACCCAGACGAGCTTGCACAAAGCCCTACAACCAGTTTTATATCATTCTCACTGGATGACATGATATTGGGCAATGTAATTTTAGTGTAATGGTGTGGTAAGATGGAGGTGGTCTCATAATGCGGCCGTGAGGGCGATAGAAACTCCTCAACTACTCTCCTCTCTCTCACTCGTCGTGTTATATATCATCGTCGTTAAATATAAATGATGATGATATCATCTTAACCGGGGACAGCCAATCTCAAGAGATATAAGCCAACTAAGCAGGACATATGATAGCGCACAAGTGTATGCTCAAACACAAGTGCACTCCAGGGTTCACAACCTAAAGCCAGCCTGTTATCGTTCCAGGGCCTAAAAAATTATCGTATGTTATCGTACTTCCATCTATCATACACCAACTCGCATTGGAGTAGCGTGGTGGAATAAGCTCCAAATCTTCTCCTCAAAAAGAGGAGAGGAGGCCTTTAGCCCAGCAGTGGGACATTCACAGGCTGTTATGGTTACGATATCATACTTCAAGATAATGATTATTAAATACAATATTATACAAGATCACAATTATATATTTGAAATAACTTGTAATTACAGTCACTAAAAAAACACAAAAAAAAACTCGCTAAAAATTATTGTTTATCTTATAATCTTTTTTATTTATTAATTTGTCAACACCAAGAACTAGTACATCAAATATGAACAATAAGCCAAAAGTCATCGTAATTATTGAAGTAATTGCCTATTTTGTTACAGATGTTTAAAAATTACTTGAAAATTAAAATATAAGTCAACAAACTAATAACTAATTATTATGAAAAAGTGAATTGATAAAATAACACAATATAAAATTAGTAAAAATATTGAAACACTAGAATAAAAGTTTTAAATACAGTTTTTGTGAATATATTTAAATAAAATAAAATAAAACAATCGATTGTGAATTTCAATACGAAGTAAAAATTTAGAAAATGTCATCATAGAGATAAATAAATAAAAAAGCCGAGATGGTCCAGTGGTAAGCACCACTTTCATCTCCATGTGCTTGCATCATTTTTATGTGCTTAATTTGTGTTTGCAATTCATCTCGTGCTTCATGGTGAAGGAACACATATAATTTCACTGAAATTCTACCACATTTGCATTCCACCAACCCGCACTGGAGCAGCGTGGTGAAATAAGCTCCAAACCTTCTCCTTATAAAGGGGGAGGAGGCCTTTAGCCCAGCAGTGGGACATTTACAGGCTGATACTTTTTTACAATACTTCCCGGAATCAAAACATTCATTCGTAATATGAAAGAAAACGAAACGAAAGAAATGAACCAATAGATGGCGCTGACAGTAAAAACAATTATAATTGTTATTGGTTAGTGTAATTATCAAAATTTTGCATAACAATAATAATAAAATCATTTATTCGACCAAACCATAAATACAAAACAATAAATAGTAAACGAACGAACGACTAAATCAAATAACATGAAATAAAATTAGATTAAACCACATTATATAATGGAAATTATCGTACAATCCACGTACGATATTGGTGTACTAAGGTAAACCGTACGTGGTTATGAAATTATAGTACTTGTACGATAATTATCGTACGGTTGTGAACCCTGGTGCACTCTCAATTCCCTCACTCTCATAATCCGATGGGACGATAATCCGACACGACCGGAAAGAGTTCAGGCGCACGACCAACGGCTTTAAGTGATTTCCGAGGCGCGGAAGTAAACACTTCCAACTTCCAGACTCCGGGCTGCTACTGAGAATGTTCTACAGAAAACTCAATATTCGCCCGACCTGGGGCTATATCTAGCCACTAGACCAACAAGGTGGTCAGTCAGACATATATATATATATATATATATATATATATATATATATATATATATATATATATATATATATATATATATATATATAAATATGATTAATAATACGTATGTTATCTGAATAACTATGTCAAGATTGTATAATAAAGGCCAGACATATCACAGATTTAACCTTCAAAGACGAATGTAAGCAAAAGAAAAAAACCCGACTACGTAAAAATGGCTCTGAAAAGAATAACGTCATCTTATAAATAGTTTATAATTTAAATGTGCCGATTAAAGACTTTAATTTGATACCCAACACGGCATACATAAAATATATTAATATAAAAACAGGACCTTAGTGACGTCACATCGACGTCACCAGCCAACCATCACGACACTCCTAACGAAATCTAATTTGCCGAATCATGATCAGTTTAAAAGTTATACGGGAACACATCAACAGACATACATACCCACCGTAGTTCAATTATTTTAAAGGGCATATCATCAATATATATATACATATAAATATAGTCTATATGAATTATTTCCTTATTAAAATGTACATCTATTTTGTTAACCTTTAAGCTTACTTGATATATTATATGTCTGAATAATTATACTTATGCAATACACGTCTCGCCAGTTTGGTGTCGGACGTCGGCGCAAGCGCACCTGTGTGTATTTTTAAGCAATAAAAGCGCTTCAATGTTTTCGAGGTAGGCAATACATTGTTGTGGATTATTTGCAACAGGAAAATTATATCAAATATATAATGTTTTGTTTCATCTGTTTGGTTCGTAAGTGATATCGTTTAATATAATAATTAGTATTTTTATTGTCTTTATCTGTGGTACGGGGTGAAGGGTGAGTGAGACCGTACAATAACACAAACATGGGCTAGTTGCGACTGCTTTACAACTTAAAAGTACAGGAAAATCTTCACCTACAAATCGTTCTATAACCTATAATTATATCAAATTCTATTTACTAATGAGGTCAAGTACTGGTGGTTGAGCTTTGTGCAAGCTCGTCTAGGTATCACCCACTCATCAGATATTACCGCAAAAAAGGGATTTGGTATTGTTGTGTTCCGGTTTGAAGGGTGAGTGAGCCAGTGTAATTACAGGCACTGGGGACATAACATCTCAGTTCCCAAGGTTGGTGACCACTTACAGGTGGCCCATATGTTCGTCCGCCTTCCTATTATATAAAAAAATGTGTTAAATGAAATAAAACGTTTCCACTGTTCATTTCTTGCACAGCCGATCTAAGTTAGTTTACCTAGATGTATTATTTTTTGCAGAGGTCTTTGTGCAATGTAAGTTAGCAATACCGAAGGTTTTTAAAAAATCATCCCTAAGGAGAATCATTACAATTTCAATTTACAATTCTATTTTTTAATTTAAAAATTGTCATTTTTATAGCTAGTTAGTAAACGAAATTGTATATAGGCTTCTATTTATAAGTAATATTTAGTATGTTTCAGTATCTATTGAAATTATTATCGTGAGCAGTTAAATAGGGGATGAAATTTAATTTGGAAGTTGATGTTTTTTTGTTATAAAGTAAATTAAAGTTTTAAAATAAGTTTAGTAGATTTGCCTTTTTTAAAAACTCTTACCATTTGAAAATAGATTGGTTTTCCCTGAGATGTTGAGGTAAATGAGAAATCCCATCGGTAGGGATGTGAGGTGTTTCCAATATCGATAATTTTATCGATTTGACCGTCTGAGATGCCGGTATATATTTTTTATGAACGGTATATAAGTATTGAAATTTACTTTATATTCATCGGTGAAGAAAACTCCTCACGATGAAACCTGCATTTGTTTAATTTCACGAAAATTCTGCATCATGTGTACTCACTAACCCAAATTAGTCTAGTGCCTAAATGTAAGGCTGGAGATCCCGAGCCCATGTAACAAGCAAGAAGTGAGTTCAGTCGCACGTAAAGCATTGTCCACGGTAGGTGCTGACCACTTACCATCAGATGCCCAGTACCGGTATAGAACGAGCTATCGGGAGAAGCGGGTGGTACTATCTTTGTGACTTGTGGGTTTTATAAATAATATAATGATATATTTTTACAGGCAGGGCTTGGTTGCTGTTCTCATAATCTCGTATATTTCAACTATCCAAACAGCAAATGACGAAGACACATCGAAATGGGTTCAGCAAACATTTAAAAATGCGACCGGTAAGGATATTCACGTATACATCTGTGTTTATGTTCAGCTCAATGAATAAAAAGGCTCTTTAACTTCTTTTTAACAATCACATATCAAAATTCCATGGTCCATGACACGGTTGTAGCAAATACGATGGCCATTAATACTGGAGACTGGCCAATAACACAGAACATCGTATAGTGCACAAGTGTGTGCAACACATGTACACTCTCTTTTCTCTCGCTCTTATAATCCGATGGGACACCAAACCCGACACGACCTGAACTTTTTATCAGCCCGACCCGGTGTTCGAACCCAGGACCTCGGGATCTGTGGCTTTATATCTAGCCGAATGAGGCAGTCAGGCGCAAATATAGAAAGACCACACAGCGTAGTTTATGTTGTGACTATCATGCGATTTAACTACAACGCGTAGCAATGAAAAACCCACGACGTGGTCTGAAGGCAAACATCGTAAGGAAACAGTTCCCGAAGCCTCCCTAGGTGTTCCTAAGTATCGCGTAGAAGACGCCCTAGAACCCCGTCTGGACACTGTGGTTCTGGCCCTCAATTGATTGGAGGTCCATTTCCATCTCTCACTCCGTGATATGTGGTGGCACTACATTGCCAATCATCACGGATTGAGGAGCCATACATGACGCGATGTGCTCGCCTCGGTGGGTATTTAGTTCCCGACGCGAGGCGCCGTCAGTGCGGAAGACCTACGTGATTTCTGAGCTATTTCGTTATTAAAATTTTATACATAACTTCTGAAATTATCATCATCATCGTTTGGCCAAGATGGCCCTGTGGTTAGAAAGCGTAAATCTAAACCGATGATCGTAGGTTTACTAAACCGATCTCGTGCATGGCGGTGAAGGAAAACATCGTGACCAACCTGCATTTGTTTAGTTTCACTAAAATTCTGCCATATGTGTATTCAACCTGCATCGGAATAATTTAATAAGCATAGAATAATGGAATAAGCTCCAAACCATCTCCTCAAAAAAGAAGAGGGGGCCTTACCCCAGCAGTGGGAAATTCACAGACTGTTACGACTACGACTACATCATTTAGAAATATTTTTTCATAACGCTATGTAAACTTTTTATTTTTTCAGATGACGATCTTGATTTGACACCAACCGGTGAACGTAAGTACACTTTTAATATTCTATTTTTTTTAGAATTATCACGGGTTCGGGGAATTACCTTGTACTTGTATAAACTCTAATTGTATAATAACCTGTTGCATACATGTGTTCCTTTATTTATTTATTTTTTGGTGAGGACTGGTGGTGGTTTTAAAAACGCGACCCGATTTCTCGGACCTCGGGATCTGTGGCCTTGTTTTTTCAACGACTTATCTTATTTTTTTTTACAGAAATTAATGATCTAGACTGTATCACGGACAACAATGAGGCAGGTACCTGTGTGGTGTATTATCTTTGCGATCCAGACACCCACACGATTATCGCAGATGGCACGACTCTCATAGATATGAGGTAAGGATGTTTTACTAAAATTGTCGTCCTCTATCAGCTTCCTATTGGCCTCATAATAATTTCCTTAACACGTTTTCTTTATCTCAATTATAATAACCAACAGTATTAGCAAAGGTAAACAAACCTTAGATTCGCAAATTCCATGTGTCATTTGCTTTCATTATTATAAGTAAAAAGAGAGAGGGTTCTTCTTGACGGGCCCAAAAAGCCAGTTTGGGTACGGGCCTCGGGGTTGCCCTCTCTCCAAGTAAAAATATTATTATGCACTGATAGTTTTTGTTAATTGATAATAGATGGCGTTGGTAGTAAGTTTAATCGCGCTATAATTTTTTGTATCCATTTACATACAATAAAGATTTATGATTCAATATGCTAATACTCTACGAGCAGTTCTTGATTAATATATCTCTATTTATACACTTAACTTATATACACTTTAATGTTATTTACAAAGTTTCTATAACAACTTCGCTGTCATTCAAGACTTTTTTTTATATAATAGGAAGGCGGACGAGCATATGGGCCACCTGATGGTAAGTGGTCACCAAATGCCCTTAAACATTGGCACTGTAAGAAATGTTAGCCATCGCTCACATCGCCAATGCGCCATCAATCTTGGGACCTAAGATTTTATGTCCCTTGTGCCTGTAATTACACTGGCTCACTCACCCTTCAAACTGGAACACAACAATACCAAGTACTGCTATTTTGCGGTATAAAATCTGATGAGTGGGTGGTACCTACCCAGACGAGCTTGCACAAAGCCCTACCACCAGACGCAATTTTTTCGTGTATCCATAATGATTAATGTCATAGATCGACCAATGATATCGCGACAATTCAACGACAAAGTTGGTTATTTGTACTTACTCCTCTTGTAGTTGGAGTCAGTCTTGCTGCATACACTATATGTCAGTTGGCTATTCTCGTATGAGAATGGCTGGCATATCCTGGAAACAGATAGTCCGAAAAAAAACGTTTACTTATTTATAAGACCGCCTTCTGTTATAGCATTGGCTTATTTAGTGGTACGGGTTTGTACAATCTCGTCTGGGTAGGTACCACCCATCAATCACATATTCTACCGCTAAGCAATAATGCTTATATTGTTGTGTTCCGGTTTGGAGGCTAACTAACTACAGGCATAAATGTGACTTCAGTTTCCGAAACTGGCGCATTGGCGATGTAAGGAATGATTGATTCTTCAAACAGTGCCAATGTCTATGGCAGAGATGACCATTAATCATCAGGTTGAATGTGTTCAATTTGAGATGAAAAAAAAACCAATAACTCATATTCTGTTCCATTCCATTCCACTCCAATTCACTCCACATGGACAATGCAGTGGCCATTGATGATACACTTTATTTCATGTTTCAGACAGAGGCAGTGTATATCATACCTGGAGGTGTGCTGTGGGCACAAGAGCATATTACCTGAAGACACACTGACCACAACACAGAAGCAACCAAAACTGAATGCTCATGACATAATCAATTTCAAAGAAGAAGAGCTTCTGACAACACCAGTAACTACTTCTAGTGAGGACAAAATGGAGAAGAATTTGCATTCTACTGGTATGTGATGAAATAATGTTGAGCCGACATGGAAATTTCATACGCTTAATTTCATACGCTTAATTTCATACGCTTAATTTGTGCTTATAATTCTTCTCGTGCTCGGTGAAGGAAATTATCGTGACGAAACCTGCATGTTGATATTCTACCGCAAACCTTCTCCGAGGACCAGTCCAGTTGGCGGTGCATGGCAATGTAAAAAATAGTTAATATTTTTTTGTGTCAAATGGCAGTTATCACTTACCACGTGATCAGGTGGCCCATCAACCCGTCTACTTATTGATTTCATAAAATTAGACACAATATATAACAGGAAAATTTTAGCTTGTTATAATAATACAC
This sequence comes from Nymphalis urticae, assembly GCA_905147175.2. Classification (NCBI taxonomy): domain Eukaryota; kingdom Metazoa; phylum Arthropoda; class Insecta; order Lepidoptera; family Nymphalidae; genus Nymphalis; species Nymphalis urticae. The sequence goes on from LR990009.1 coordinate 1,226,370, forward strand.
AACGGTGGAAAACCCAAGCAATATTTATCACCTGACCTCAGAGTTCATTGACTTCAGTGAAAGGTTATCGAAGTTATTTAAAGTGTTTGTATTTTACATTAATCTTTAACATTTTGATATGAATAAGAGATAGGTACTTAGCCGTAGCCGTAACAGCCTGTGAATGTCCCACTGCTGGGCTATAGGTCTCCTCTCCTCTTTTTGAGGAGAAGGTTTGGAGCTTATTCCACCACGCTGCTCCAATGCGGGTTGGTGGAAATAGGTACTTAAAGAAACGTTATAGCTTTAATAGTCACCGCACTGAGGGGGAGGGAGCAGGTGTTTCCATAGTAGTTTTCTGTACCTCAGACAAAGTATGCAATGTTCCATGACGATTGTTTGAGTAATTAGACGTAATATCGGAACACACTCACCATAGCCTGTATAATATGGTGTCACCTATTGAAATGATCCGAATCAAAAGAATGTAATCGTGAACGAATGTCACTGAACGTGTCATTCGTCACTCTTTGTCATTCACATATTTGCTAATCAACTAGCCTCTAAGGAAATGGTGTGAGCGCCTATGTGCGATCGAGGATTGATGTGTTAATGCGAGCTCATGTGATGAAAATCTTACGCTGACGTCAACTGACGCTCGAAACTTACACCTGGCGTTTGAAATCCCAGTTAGGCGTTGTCCTAATTAGCGAAGATCGCACGATGACATGATGCGTTCTCGTCGTGCGATGAGTTCAAACATACAGAATTCATCAGTGTCTTATTTGAACCTCGCAAGTAATCGTGCGAGCACATTAAACGCTTAATAACGATCGTACGATGCGTTTGATCGTGCGATCATGTAATCAAAGCAACAGATCTCTTTTGAGTGTCCTAATCGGCTACCTACGTGTTGCGTCGACGCGCGACCAACATCTCGAGACAGCACGGCCAGCAATGTTGTTTCTAACGGAGACACAAATACTCCGTCCTGCCGATACCAGCTACCTTAATTATCCCGGCTACATGCTTGAAGAATCCTTCAAAGCGAAAGCCGGAGTATGCTTGTTCGTCAGGACGGATGTTTGCTGTCACCGACTGCGCTGCTTGGAGGACCCCTCCTTCTCCATGTTGGTGTTACGTGTGGATCTGGTTCGTCAGAGTCGGGTCATCATGGTTGAAATCCCTCAAAACTGACCATGATGGAAGGACTGCTCATGCTTTTGCTCTCACACATGACTTGACCCAACTGGTTGATCAGCACACCAGGATCCCAGACATTGATGGGTAAGCGCCTTCTCTACTAGACCTTCTGCTGACTTCTCATCCGGTGGAATATCAGGTTGTGGTTCAAGCTCCACTTGGTTCTTCGGATCAAAGCCTCATATCTACCAAAGTGCCACAGGCCAAGCTGCCGCCACCAGCGGTATGCAAACGTCGCGTTTGGCACTACAAGTCGGCAGATTGGGACGGTATGCGCGATTACTATGCGTCAGTCCCTTGGAAGGAACGTTGCTTTAGTGAGAATGACCCGACAGCTTGTGCCGCTGCTGTTGCTGGCGAGATCATGTTGGGAATGGAATACTACATTCCTAGCTCAGATCTCGACAGTAGGGGTGCGCGTAACCGTTGGTTCACTCGCGAATGCGCCGACGCTGTATCATCTAAGCAGGCGGCATATCGCGAGTGGATCAATGGCTGCATTAGCGGGGCATCTAACATTGACTCACTGAAAGCAATCTACAATAAAAACTCCAAGTCCTGTAGGAAGGCTTACACGAGAGCGGATGCACAGCGCATTGTACAGATTGGTCATGACCTTATTTCACATCCTAGGGGCTCCCGTAGCTTCTTAAAGAAGGAGATTAGGATTGCTCTCGAACAACTTGGAAACAACAAGGCTCCAGGGGAGGACGGAATTACCTCAATATTACTTAAAGCGGGAGGAACACCAGTTCTGAGAGAGCTGGTAAAGATCTTTAATTCCGTCCTCCACAATGGTATTACACCAAAGGCATGGAGCAGAGGTGTGGTGGTGCTGTTTTTTAAGAAGGGTGATAAAGCTCTTCTGGAAAACTACCGCCCCATTTTACTCTTAAGTCACGTATACAAGTTGTTCTCGAGGGTAATCACGAATCGTCTCGCCCAAAAATTCGATGACTTCCAGCCCGTTGAACAGGCTGGGTTTCGAAAAGGCTTCAGTACCGTAGACCACATACACACACTTAGGCAAATGATACAGAAGACCGAGGAATATAATCAGCCTCTATGCCTAGCGTTTGTGGACTACGAAAAAGCCTTCGATACCATCGAGACCTGGGCTGTTCTGGAATCGATGCAGAGATGCCTAATAGACTTTCGGTATGTCCAGGTGTTAAAGTGTTTGTGCGAAGCCGCAACCATGACCGTCCAAGTACAAGATCAGAGCACAAGACCAATCCAATTGCATCGCGGGGTAAGACAGGGGGATGTAATCTCCCCGAAACTTTTTACCAATGCATTGGAGGACGTCTTCAAGACGCTCGATTGGAACGGACGCGGCATTAATATAAATGGCCTACACATTACACATCTGCGATTTGCTGACGACATTGTCATCATGGCGGAAACTCTGCAAGATTTAGAAGAGATGCTGAACAGCCTAAGCGATTCTTCAAGACAGGTGGGTCTGGGGATGAATGATGATGATGAAATGGTTAGAAAAAACCAAAATTATGATCAACCAACATATGTATATCCCCGAGACCGGTTGTCGTAAATGGCTCTCCACTCGAGGTTGTGCAGGAATACATCTACCTGGGCCTGGGAATACATCTTTTAAGAAGGAGGTCAAAAGAATAATACGTTTGGGCTGGGCAGCATTCGGGAGGTTGCGTCATATTTTTGAATCGTCTATCCCACAGTCACTGACTGTCACAGTCTATGACTTACGGCGCCGAAACGTGGACACTCACTGTAGGACTGGTCCACAAGTTCAAGGTCGCTCAGCGAGCTGTGGAACGTGCGATGCTTGGGGTTTCTCTGGCAGATAGAATCCGAAATGAGGACATTCGCCAGAGAACTAAAGTCACCGACATCACGCGTAGAATTAGCACGCTGAAGTGGAAGTGGTCTGGTCATGTCTCCAGACGCATCGATGGCCGATGGAGCCGACACATGTTAGAGTGGAGACCACGCTTAGGCAAACGTAGTGTAGGACGCCCTGCGGCAAGGTGGACCGACGATTTGAAAAAGGTGGTAGGTACGGGATGGATGCGGGCTGCCCAAGATCGGGATGGTTGGCGTTCTATGGGGGAGGCTTTCGTCCAGCAGTGGACGGCGGTAAGCTGATATATTTTAATTTACACGGGACTTATATCGTGTCTTCATCGCAATTTTATGGAGGAAAGTCAAGAAACCGAATTATAACAAGTGTTAATAATGCAATCTTGAAAAATAAGTTAATTAATCATGTAAATCAATTCAAGTATACATACATTACATACATTCAATATACACATGATTCGAGTTTTTACTATTGACAGTATAATCAGAAATAATATAGGATCAGCGTCAAAAAACTATTGAAAGAAAAAAAAAACAAATGCAATGACCACTATTTATCAAGCAATTATAACAATATTTAATTTATGGTAGACTCTGTTTTGATTGTTTGAAACTTTTAAAGACATTTTTGGTGTTTAATTTATTGTTAATGGGTTTAAATTACTTTGACAATATTCAAAATAAATTCCTTTAGAATTAAAATTAATCAAAAAATATCGTACAGTCAATTGCGTCTCGAAATGAACTGATTCAGGATAATAGAAAATATATTACTTTTTTCACTTTACATTTAACTTTTAATCAAACAATGAATATGTCCATTACATTAATTAAATACATTGAACAGAGAAAATGAACGGTTGGTGTTTTTTTTGTTTTTATCGGCGGTTATCGTCTACAGCGCTCCTTTCCTTTTCTGTCATAGATCCCATCCCCACACACTACCATACATTCGTTACTTTTTATTTAAAAACCAAAATATTCAGTAAATATAATTTATATGGCAGAACAACGTTTGCCGGGTCAGCTAGTTGTTATATATATTTAGATATCTTTATTAATATTATAAATGTGAGTCAGTTTTTTCGATTGACAATTCGGTCTGGAGGACATTAGCTCATAATAAAGAGATATGACTAAAAAAAAAAGTCAAATATTCTTAGCGGTTTATTCTTAATAGAATCTACATTTCAAATCGGTAGTATTACGTTTTATTGGTGTTGTAAAAGACGATTTAAAGCTTTTTTTTTAATGTCTGTTTGCTGTGAGCATGAGTGACTTCAGTCAGATGTTGGGATCAAAAAACATTTTTTTTTTTATAGAATAGGAAGGTGGACGAGCATATGGGCCACCTGATGGTAGGTGGAGCAGTGGGACGTTTAGAGACTACTATGATAATAATAAAACATTACATTTGCAGGATATATCTCCAGTCAGTGTGGCTGGGATGTGCCGAGTCTATTCGTTTTCCCGAAGAATGATTCAGCTATTTACGCGAACTATGGCGAATTCCCGTGGGCAGTTGCTCTTATAAAGTGAGTTATTTTTATAATTTAACAAAAGGAAGCACTCTCATTTATAATACCCATCAATTGGAATATTTCAAGTACAATATATCAACTACGCTATTAGCTGGTCGGACTAACATCTCGATCTTGGAGGAACTAAAAATCAAAAAAAGACTATCGTCGACTGTGCAAACACGAATTCTCAAATACTTCGGACACATTGTTCGAAATGAACACTCCATGGAACGACTCGTTGTCCAAGGGCAAGTGGAAGGCAAGCGGTCGCGCGATCGAGTACCCAAGCGTTGGACAGACATTATAAAAGCTACAACACAGACCTCCATAGTCCAATGTTTTAGAGATGCTGAAGACCGCATCAAATGGAGACACATAGCGGGGACTACATTAGCCAAAAACGATGCGTCATCGTCAATCACGACCACTCTGTCAAGAGCGAACGACTGATGCGATTAGCTGGTCTTAATAATGCATTTTTTTATGTTATAGGTAGTGGGACGGGCATATGGGCCACCTGATTTTAACTGGTCACCGCCCATAGACGTTGATGATGATAGAAGTATTAGCCATTCCTTACATCGCCAATCCACTAACCTTGGAAATGAAGATATTTTGTCTCTTTTGTCTGTGGCACACTGTCACACTCACTCTTCATACCGGAACGCAACAATACTAAATATTGCTAAGTGGTTTAAGAGAGATAGAAGATTTTGCTAGCTTGGCCGATATTATAAATTGTAGTTCTCGCTAGTTTTCGCAGTCTATTTACTCATTTTGTCTTTGCTACCGTCCATTGTGAACATTTGAGTGAACATTTAAATGCTATATGGAAAAATCTTATGAATAATTAAAATATGTGATCAGGAAGAAACCAACAAAAACGTGGTCACCAAACGACTACCTTGGTGGTGGTACTCTGATCCATCCGTCGGTGGTGCTGACGGTAGCACACAAGGTTGACAAAATCAATGCTCAAAAGGTAAGTTTTGAATCACATTACGAAACATGATGGTAATGTCCTCTGGACCGACTTCTACCACGTCGTCCAATCTTGAGAGAGAGCCACCTGCGCAGGACATTATAGTGCTGATACGGTGTCAAGGAAGATGTTCTAAGTTTATCAAATATTTCATTTAAATCAATATATAAATGGACGATATATTACACATTTATTTAAATAACATGAACACCATGGAATTTGTGGAATATTTCTTAAATAAGAAGGCTGATCTGTTGGTATGTTGTCACCACCATCGATAGACATTATTTTGCAATTAAAGAAATATTCTTCATTCTATTTCCAACCAATGTTGGTGGCACCGTTGGCGACCAAGCTTTCACTTCGCTTTTATATAAGTCTTTGTAATCATCTAGATAAAAATCCGCGCTGGCGAGTGGGATACACAAACGGATAAAGAGAAACACCAATATCAAGAGAGAAATGTCAAGAAAATCCTAATTCATCCCCACTTTTTTAAGAGTAAGTCAACTCCTCATTTATTGAACCTTAGAACTCTAACTAGGAGTGTCTTCCTCCATCAAAAATTCTATCGCCAAACAGTAATGCTTAGATCCTGTGTTGCGGTTTGAAGGGTGAGTGAGCCAGTTTATCTAAAGACACGAGGGACATAACATCTTAGTTCCCAAGGTTGGTAGAGCATTGGCGATGTATGGAATTAGAAATCCTGATGGTTAAGTATATTTCGGTGTATTTATATATTTTTTCCAAATCAACAGCATCGTTGTACTTCGACGTGGCCCTGCTCATCACGGAGAGCCCATTTGATCTTGCAGCCGCACCTCACATAAAACCAGCCTGTCTTGGAACGAGTCTCCCATCCCCCGGGACGGAATGTTTCAGTATGGGCTGGGGTCCAGATTTTAATAATGAGGATAAATATGCGACCATCTTGAAAAAGGTAATTATATAGCTTTTCTTTTGCTATCGCTAGACAACGTCACTAAAACCCAGCTATACCGTTACCAATGTTGAGGGAAACCTTGACAACTTTGCAATCTTTATCTATATTATGTGTGAGAGCCTCAAAATAGGATGAAACCCCTCTTGCCATTAAACACTGTTATAAAACTTTGTTGATATTTTCTTTCAGAGATTTCGGAATATTATTTCGAATTAGCTGTGCTCTTCTGTAATTCACTCCATTACACGCCCGTGAAATTTTGACAACCGACTTATGGTGATATACCATTTTGACGCGTGTGTCCTTGAAATGTTATAATAATTACGGTCAATGTCGCATATCACTGTCTGATATTTCACGACAGTTTTCTGCTGTCAGCGAGAGTTTGTTCTTACAGTATAGCCGTTATGTTTTTCAGTCAAAGCGTAATCTGTTTTGAGGTTAATTTTATACTAAATTTCATTCCAAACGAAAAACAAATCGACTATCATGTCACAAATGCATCTAATATAACGGCCTGTGAATGTCCCACTGCTGGGCGTAACTCTAACCACCTTTTGAGGAGAAGTCATCGAGCTTATCCCACCACCTTTCTTCAAAATAAGTGGATTCAACTAAAAAAAACCTATAACAAAACTAACTCAATGTCTTTAATACATTTAAAAAAAAAATGATTTTGTCACATGAATTAGGGTAATGGTATTACTCTTACAGATCCAATTACCCTTGGTGGGTTCGGAAGACTGTACGGAGAAACTCCAGCAGTCCAGACTGGGGTCGTATTTCAGAATTCACTCGTCCCTGACCTGTGCTGGGGGTAAAAAGGGTATCGATACGTGTCAAGGTGACGGGGGCTCAGCTCTAGTTTGCCCTACGGAGGTGAGTGATATTATCAGGCTTAATGTAATAAATTCGAAAGAATTTTATTTAACCATCTGATCACCATCAAAACATTAATACAAAATGATATATATTTTTATAATAATACTTGCAATGTTTTTAAGGAATTACTAATATTCCTGTTTAGAGCGCACGCGCAAACATTCACAAAATTAATTTCTTATTGTATCTTTATTGAATAGAAATGTTGTTATTTACTTGAAGCCTTAAATAGCTAATATTTACATGTATGTAGCTCTACGCTTACTACCCTACCCATTGCGGGGGTTGGTAATTTACTATCCTTAACACAGGTTATCCAAATAGCCCATGAAGGATAGCGAGTACCAGTCACCAAATAAATTAAAGCAAAACCAAAATTTTAATGCTATGCCTCAGTACGTAAGCTTAACAGTTTGTAATACGTATTTCTATTTATGTTTGCCGTCTGTGTGTTTAAATAGAATTACTATTATGTTTAACCCTCCATTAAGAGTAAGGAGTACCCCTAGGCTATAGCTCAAAAAGTCATAATCGAAGCTTCGATATCGACGGTTCAGATTAGAGAAATAGAATATCATGTGTTTCTTTTAATAAAGATTTCTATAAGGCTATTTTACACGTGATTTATTGTGAATATTCCAAGATGTGATTAAACATACTATAAATAGTTGTTTAGCATTAAATTGCGATTTACATGTGTCTTTATTTTCTAGTAGTGCTGTAGTACTAACACGACTTATGTATATTTATATAACTGTATTTTCATATTTTTCCATTGTTTTAAATTCGATTTCATATTTTCTTTTCTTTTTTAAGATTCTAAGTATCTCTTTAACGTGTCGTAGCAAGGTCTTCCAGACCGATTTCGGCCACGTCGGCCAATCTCAAAAGAGATTAGCCAACTGCGTAGGAGATATTATAGTGCACAAGTGTGTGCGCAAACACAGGTGCACTCTCTATTCCCTAACTCTCATAATCCTATGGGACAGCAATCCGACACGACCGAAAAGAGTTCAGGCGCAGGACCAAGGACTTTACGTGCCTTCCAAGGCACGGGAGTGTACAAACTTCCAACTTCCAGACTACGGGCTGCTACTGAAAAATTTCTAATAGAAAAACCCAATAACTTTTTACTGGCCCGACCTGGGAATTGAACCCAGTACCTCCGGCTCATCGGCCTTATATCTAGCCACTAGACCAACGAGGCAGTCAGTACGTGTCGTAGTATATGTAAGGCGACATTTACCCTTAGACCTAATTTGTAAATTGTTTCTCTAATTATTATTGTATATCATGCTGATAATCCTAAATAAAACGATTTAAGAATAAGTTAAACTGGTTCACTCACCCTTCAAACTGGAACACAACAATATTTAGTATTGCCGCTTAGCGGTAGATATCATTAATTTGGTTACTACCCAAACGAGCCAAAGCTCTACCTCCGAATAAAGTTATACCAATAAAACTAATTTTAATTCCGTTATCACCATTTTAATTAATCCGTTCTCATTCCAGACCAAGAATAATAGCACTCGATATGTAGCATATGGCTTGGTGGCGTATGGAATCGACTGCGGTATAGCTGACCGACCAGGTGTGTACGCGAACATACCAGCAGCACTCGAATGGATAAACCAAGAAATGACTAAACAGAACTATGGTACTGGAACGTACACCGCCTGAACTAATCATGTTTATTATGTAAAGTTAATTATATAAATAAATGTTTTATAACTTTGTCTTAGTTTCTTATGTATTGCCCACCAAAACATTTTCAAATAAAGTAACGCAGACATACATACATACATACATACATACATACATACATACATACATACATACATACATACATACATAAAAAGTATTCAGATCTTATGGAGAGCCAAGCTCCTAACTATACACACTTTAAAAACGCATTACGCGTTTCCCCCACGGGAACTGTGTGGGGGGGGGGTATATGGGGTGAAATACTCACTAAAAAACAAGCGGTATCCTTTCCGTCTTAACGAGGAGCGCCACGGGATTTCACATGCTACCATGGCGCTCTGACGCTTTACACACTAAACTAAGTCTCATAATAGCGAATAGCGATCAACGTGAATCCTAATCTTAAGTTCTCTACAAAGTCTACACCTTAGCCAAAATGTGTGGCTTGGCCGTTTCATAATAATGACGTAGACACTCATCTGGGGTTATATTCCTAGGCGTTAATTTTGTGCCAAAAAAAGACGCAAACAGTAAAAAATGAAGTTAGTAGAAATATTTAAATATATTAATAATAATATAAATATTGTATTTAATGATTGTGATTGGATATTATTTTCATAATTCAATTAATTTAATTTAATTAAATTGAAATAAATAAACATGGAATTTAGCATAAAGAAGACGCTGATTTAGCCCAAAGGTTGAGTCTAGCGGTGCAGAGAGGCAATAGTGCCACCGTCTTGGGTACAACGCCACAAGACAATCTTTTAGACGGCGTGTTTTTTCAGTTAAAAGTTAAAAATTACAAGTCTATAAATCTTATATCTATAGTATACGGTGCTCAAATGAAGAGACACTAAGTCACCGTAATTAGACATGATAGAGCGGGAGAATTACTGTCCTATGTAATTTAGTTTCTTCTACTTAACTTGTATTTAACTTTATTGTTTATGAGTTTGTTTGGTACGACTTTACGTCTTAACTAAACTTAGTATACACGTGGTCAGTACACGTACAACACACCTTTCGCGTTGGTTCACGCGCGGGCGAAGTCGCGAGCAGGAACTATTATCAAATACCATTATTACATGTAATATGTAGATGCAATCAACAGAGCGAAACGAAACCAAAATAAAACATATTCGAAAAATGGCCAAAACACAAAATTTAAGTTTTTGATTATCTCTATTTTTTTATTAATATATATATATATATCTGATTCCATCAAAAACATAAATGTGAAATGAGAGCCAAGTTCAATGTTATGGTATTTGCCTTGGTTGTTGACTTCAACGACAAAAGAAGTGATACCTAAATGGGTGCCAAGTTCAATGGTCAGTACTGAAATTTATTTATAACAACAAAATATTTAATAACACTTTAAAATATCATTCCTTCTTATAACTTAGGATAATATATTGAAGCCTAAGGTCTGCTGGTTCTCATATACGAATTATTATTAAGTACTTCTTAAAACAGTCTTGGAAGAGCCCTATGTTCGAAGGCTAGTGTCTACCAGCGAGGCGAAATTTTCTGAAGTATAAAATAACAATTTACAGCCTTAGAACTTGTGAAGGCTATAATATGATTTCCGTTGTTCAATAAATCTGTAACAAAAATTGTTGCATTTAAACTAAATATAATTTATGCAAGGTCGTCTGGGTATGACCATCCACTGATCACAATATATTCAACCGCAAAACAACAGTACTCGGTATAATTGTTGTGTTCCGGTTTGAAAGGTTAGTGACCCTGTGTCTACAGGCACAAGGGACATAACATCTTAGTTACCAAAGTTAAGGAGTGGTTAATATTTCTTACAATATCTATGGTGGTGACAACTTACCATCAGGTGGCACATAAGCTCGTCCACCTAACTATTCTTTAAAATTGTCACTCATAACAGTTCCCTAAATGATTTTAAGGTATTTTTATCTAAATGTATTTAATATGCGTGATGTTGATGTACCTTGACGGGCCGGTTAACGTGTTATAATAATACACAACGGTGGAATACAATATATCAGCTTACCGCCGTCCACTGCTGGACGAAAGCCTCCCCCATAGAACGCCAACCATCCCGATTTTGGGCAGCCCGCATCCATCCCGTACCTGCCACCTTTTTCAAATCGTCGATCCATCTTGCCGCAGGGCGTCCTACACTACGTTTGCCTAAGCGTGGTCTCCACTCCAACATGTGTCGGCTCCATCGGCCATCGATGCGTCTGGAGACATGACCAGCCCACTTCCACTTCAGCGTGCTAATTCTACGCGCGATGTCGGTGACTTTAGTTCTCTGGCGAATGTCCTCATTTCGGATTCTATCTGCCAGAGAAACCCCAAGCATCGCACGTTCCATAGCTCGCTGAGCGACCTTGAACTTGTGAACCAGTCCTACAGTGAGTGTCCACGTTTCGGCGCCGTAAGTCATAACAGGCAGGACGCACTGATTATATACCCTGGTCTTAAGTGACTGTGGGATCGACGATTCAAAAATATGACGCAACCTCCCGAATGCTGCCCAGCCCAAACGTATTCTTCTTTTGACCTCCTTCTCAAAATTGTGCCGGCCAAGTTGTATATTTTGGCCCAGGTAGATGTATTCCTGCACAACCTCGAGTGGAGAGCCATTTACGACAACCGGTCTCGGGGATATATGTTGTTTGATCATAATTTTAGTTTTTTCTAAGTTCATCCGCAGACCCACCTGTCTTGAAGAATCGCTTAGGCTGTTTAGCATCTCTTCCAAATCTTGCAGAGTTTCCGCCATGATGACAATGTCGTCAGCAAATCGCAGATGTGTAATGTGTAGGCCATTTATATTAATGCCGCGTCCGTTCCAATCGAGCGTCTTGAAGACGTCCTCCAATGCATTGGTAAAAAGTTTCGGGGAGATTACATCCCCCTGTCTTACCCCGCGATGCAATTGGATTGGTCTTGTGCTCTGATCTTGTACTTGGACGGTCATGGTTGCGGCTTCGTACAAACACTTTAACACCTGGACATACCGAAAGTCTATTAGGCATCTCTGCATCGATTCCAGAACAGCCCAGGTCTCGATGGTATCGAAGGCTTTTTCGTAGTCCACAAACGCTAGGCATAGAGGCTGATTATATTCCTCGGTCTTCTGTATCATTTGCCTAAGTGTGAGTATGTGGTCTACGGTACTGAAGCCTTTTCGAAACCCAGCCTGCTCAACGGGTTGGAAGTCATCGAATTTTTGGGCGAGACGATTCGTGATTACCCTCGAGAACAACTTATATACGTGACTTAAAAGTGAAATGGGGCGGTAGTTTTTCAGAAGAGCTTTATCACCCTTCTTAAAAAAACAGCACCACCACACCTCTGCTCCATGCCTTTGGTGTAATACCATTTTGGAGGACGGAATTAAAGATCTTTACCAGCTCTCTCAGAACTGGTGTTCCTCCTGCTTTAAGTAATTCTGAGGTAATTCCGTCCTCCCCTGGAGCCTTGTTGTTTCCAAGTTGTTCGAGAGCAATCCTAATCTCGCCCAAGTCGATGTCGGGAAGCTCGTCAGATAGATGGCGTGTCAGTCTGGCTCTTGGGTCATCCGCGCTGTGGGACTCAGGTGGAGGTACTTGTGATGAGTATAGATTGCTATAGAACTTTTCGACTTCAGCTAGAATCTCTGGTTTTGAGGTGACGGTTGTGCCTTGTGTTGTTCTGAGTTTTGTCAGGTGACAACAGGAGGTATGCGACTTTGCAAGAACCTTTGAGCCCCTATTGAGTGCTATAGCATCTTCAATATTTCGGGTATGCGCTCGTCTTGTGTCACGCCTTATTAGTTTTTTTACCTTCCTGTTAAGTGCCTGACACTCAGATGGCGTCATATTCTGTTGTTCACGTCTTCTCGTCATCTCGTCCAGAGTCTCGCCTGAGAGCTTCGACTTACGTCCATTGCTCCTTTGTCGAAAGTGATTTTGACCCACCTCGCGAATGACACGTACCAGACTGTTGGTGGCGTCGTCAATGTCCTGCTCGGTTTCCAACATGGCGAATCGGTTCTGTAGTTCCAGCTGGAAGCTTTCGCAACCAGCTTCGACCTGGGGCAAGGTTGGTCTAAGAGTCGACTTCATTAGCCGCGATCGTTCGATTTTAGTGTTAATATTCAGGGTGCCTCTTACCAGGCGGTGATCACTTCCAGTGTTGACCCTGTTGATCACGGAGACATCCCTGAATATTTGGCGCTTATTGGATAGAATGAAGTCGATCTCATTCATTGTTACGCTATCGGGGCTTCGCCAGGTCCACTTCCTTTGGGGCTTTTTCTGGAAAAATGAGTTCATCAGAAATAATCCCTGAGCCTCTAGGAAGTTTACCAGCATTTGTCCCCGATGGTTTCTGTTCCCATAGCCGAATTTTCCTACCCTCGATTCACCATCTTCTTGTACTCCCACTTTGGCATTGAAGTCACCCATAACAACTGTGTAGAAGGTACTGGGACGAGACATAGCTTTTACTATGTCTTCGTATATGGCTTCGACTTCTTCGTCAGTGTATGTGGACGTTGGGACATACACTTGTATAACCTTCAAGGCATACCTCTCGGTTATCTTTAAGACAAGGTATGCCACCCTCGCTGACACACTGCCAACCTCCATAACATTGCTTCTGAGTGACTTGTGGATCAAAAAGCCGACGCCACCTTGGGATGGTTGGTGTCCCTCTCGGAAGTAGAGTAAGTGACCAGCATCCAGTGTTATCGTGTCCTCGCCCTGTCTTCGGGTTTCCGATAGACCCACTATATGCCAGTTAATACGACTTAACTCTACTTCCAATTCTGTGAGATGTTCGTCCAGCCGCAGAGAGCGTCCATTGTACGTGGCCAGAAACAATCGCCGTTTATGGTACCCTGCCGTAGCCCGGGGATTCTTAGCACCCCCCGTCACACCGTTACCATGACCGGTACCGTGGCCAGGGATAGTGTGACTACCGGGAATTGGGGGCCGTGCATTTCTGTTGTCGCTCATTTGGGGGGTTTTGTTGCCTTAGTCACCACGCTTGGCAGGCGGGTTGGTGACCGCAGTAGCTGGAAATCTTTCGCTGATAGCGCTGCTGCCCGCTATCAGGATTTACATTTTCGGATTCCAGCATTTGTGTGGTTATACCGCCACGATATCGGTCGCCAGAGCCTCGTTCGTTGATCAGCAGGATGCACCACGGGCAGGTGAGGTTGACAGTAGGGATGGATGGATGGATGGAACGGTGGAATACCCAGGCAATATTTATCACCTGACCTCAGACCTTAGAGTAGCAAGTGTAAATAATGCAATCTTGAAAAATAAGTTAAAAAAACATGTAAATTAATTCAAGTATACATTCAATATACACATGATTCGAGTTTTTACTATTGACAATATAATCAGAAATGATAGTATAATCATACGATCAGCGTCAAAAAACTATTGAAAGAAAAGAAAAACCAAATGCAATGACCATTATTTATCAAGCAATTATAACAATATTTAATTTATAGTACTCTGTTTTAATTATTTGAAACTTTTAAAGATATTTTTGATGTTTAATTTATTGTTAAAAGGGTTTAAATTACTTTCTCAATATTCAAAATAAAATCCCTTAGAATTAATATCATTATTCTGAATCAAATTTAATAACTTTATGCAGTGAGTTATGAAAACTTAATTTCATTTGAATTCTGTTAGCACCACCTTTGAACAAACTATGTTTGTTTATATAGTTTTTGTGAAATAAATCAGCTTGAGTTGTGTAAAATATTAAACTATATTTCAAAAAATATTTAGCAGTAATTGAATTTGTCTGTTTTAATAGAAACTGTTAGTTGCTAATAATTGACTCTATTGAAAGGCAATAAAAAGACGCGGTTGCCTCACTGGAATTATAAAAAGGATTCATTCAAATTAATATCTTGGGAGTCATGGCAAAATTAAAATTCTCGTGCAAAAAGAAAATTACGGTGATGGCCAACGATGTGACAGCGAAATAGCCAGCGCAATGATTATGTTCCATTCGTATGTACTATGTTTATCCCATATTCTACCGCCAAACAGCAATATTTAGTATTGTTGTGTTCCGGCTTAAAGAGCGATGGAGCCAGTGTAACTACAGGCACAAGGAACAATTTAGTTCCCAAGGTTGGTGGCGCGTTCGCGATACAAGGAATGGTTAATATTTTTATAGTGCCCATGTATATGGGCGGAGGTGACTATTTAGCAATATTATAAAGAAAACGTATAACGGACCACCTTTTTCAAAAGTTCTGTCTCATAATGTGCTGCACTCAATTGCTCTTCGAAATTAATTAACTGCTTCAGGATAAAAATATATTACTTTTTTTTACTATACATTTAACTTTTAATCAAACAATGAATATGTCCATTACATCAATGAAATACATTGAATTGAGAAAATGAATGGTTGGTGTTTTTTTGTTTTTATCGGCGGTTATCGTCTACAGCGCTCCTTTCCTTTTTCTGTCATAGATCCCATCCCCACACACTACCATACATTCGTAACTTTTTATTTAAAATACAAAATATTCAGTAGATATAATTTATATGACAGAACAACGGTTGTCGGATCAGCTAGTTGTTATATATATTTAGTTATCTTTATAAGTGGTCACCAACGCCCACAGATATTGGAATTGTAAGAAATGTTACCCACCGCTTACATCGCCAATGCGCCACTAACCTTATGAACTAAGATTTTATGTCCCTTGTGCCTGTAGACACAGGGTCACTAACCTTTCAAACCGGAACACAACAATTATACCAAGTACTGTTGTTTTGCGGTTGAGTATATTGTGATCAGTGGATGGTCATACCCAGACGCCCTTGCATAAATTATATCAAGTTTATATGCAACAATTTTTGTTACAGATTTTTTTTTTAAATCAAATAACCGTAAGTCCGTTAGCGACAGAGAAAATATATAATGAAAATCATACCATTTGACTATCGTGTCAGGCTGGTCTTAATAATAATCTGTGTCAATTGATTTCAAAATAAATCTTATTTTAAGTTGGTTTTTGTACCTTGGTCCGCCTCGTGCTCATGCTCGTAATATGCTCGTCCAGCTACCTATTCTTTAAAATTGTCACTCATAGCAGTTCTTAAATTATTTTAAGGTATTTTTATCTAAATGTATTTAATATGTGTGATGTTAATGTACCTTGGCGGGCCGGTTAACGTGGTTGATAGAGCCTTTCACGCCGAAGGTTGTGGGTTCGATTCCCACCCAGGACAGACATTTGTGTGCATGAATATGTCCGTTTGTCCTGAGTCTGGGTGTTATCTATATAAGTATGTATTTACAAAAGAAAAGTAGTATATGTAGTATATCAGTTGTCTGGTCTCCATAGTACAAGCTCTGCTTAATATAGATATTATTACTATTAATATTATTAACTTTTAAATAAATATAAACATGGTTAATTAAACGAATCACAAATCATCGATACATTAACGATACAGTTACATCACTAGCTATGTGATAAATATTATTATATTTACCCGTCCAGCCAGTCGTATATTCGTCTCGCTCTCGAGACGACCCCGACGTTCGTTTGTGTATATCAACATTATAAATATGTGGTAAGCTATTTACATATAAATATATAGATATCGTTATGTTTTTATATAGTTATCATTATTATATACATCTTTAATGTATTGTGTTATCATTTAATTAGTTTGCATTTAGAATAACGCGATCCCGTTTTATTTTAAGCGTATATTGATATGAGTGAATAGTGGAAGGTGGTATGAGGTCATTTTAAAGGCTAGCGGTCTCTGAATATATAAATAAAATTGTAAAATTATAATTCAAATGTCCGAGATAAGATTCTTGTAGTTCTGTCTGAGAGCCATTGTTGAAAACATGCATTTTTTCGTTTTAAAAAATCCGACATTGTGTCCATCATATTATTGGTTATAATTTCGATGCCAATTACATATATGGTTATTAAAATATTATATATCAAAACAAATATCAGAAAACAGATAATAAATAAATATTAACATAATAAGTTTTAAAATTATACATACATATATTTATTTACTTCACGGATTCTAGTAATGTTTAATGGTAAGTTAATTAAGGTAATTAAACAGAACCATCCACATGGCAATATAGATTCTAAGCATATAAACATAAGTACCGTTATCAAACAATCAATTAAGAGGCCTTTTATCCTGAACTTTTAGTGTTGTTACAGTTATTATGTGGTTAAAATGTCTCTCAGTTCAGTGTGCTCATAGCATAAGCCTTCATCTTCCATTGTTGTTTCTAGCAAATCTCAAATTTGGACCGGCTTTTAATTAGATACCATATCTTTCATTCTTTTACCGTCACTAGGGTACCATTCAGTAATAATTTTGCTCCAATTTTCGTGGGTACTTCGCAGTATAACCTTTTTACTTATATAGAAAAAACATGAAATTGTCTCTTGTCACGTAAATTCTAAATGTGACATTATCTATTGAAACTTAAAAATACGCGCTGCATTCTTAGTAGATTTTTCATTAAAAAAAAAAAACATCCCATTTATTAATATAGATAATAATAGAATATTTTAGGAACTAAAAGAAGAAATAGCTTGTATGTGGCACTTGCAGAAAGTTACAATAGTCCCTTTAATTCTATCTACAACTGGCGTCATGTCACAAATGCATACGTCCTTAAAAACTCTAAATCACCCAAATTTTCTTTATGTTAATATGCAGAAGGCTGTGATACTGAACACATGCCGAATTGTGCGCAAATTCCTTGCAACAGAAGGTGAACAGGAATTGCTTTAAAAGCTTAAGGTATTAATAAGTATCTGCTCACTTGGCTTTAGCCCGTGAGTACGACGTAAATCCCGGCTCTAAGCCGAGCTGTTAAGAATGACTAAATAATAATAATAATAATAAATTTATTTATTCTTGCCACATACAATAATGTTTACATTATCATCTGTGCCAAAGGCAGATGCCAATTTATAGTGGTGATCACTTACCATCAGGCATATTGCCAATCTGTCTACATTTATATATGTATATGTAATTTTATATGTTCCTTTGTCCGACTTTGAATCTATTTATGTGGGCTTCGATACCGGTTTACAGATCATTAACATTTCGCATCAGTTTTTCCTTCTAATCTTTGTAATTATTTGTTTAATTGATTATAATTGCTGAAATTGCTGGTTAACTATTTTGTTTGTAAGCATTCACTAATTGAGGATTTTAAGTGAATTCCATACAAAATAAATTGTATATTATATTAAACAATTAATAGTTAAAAATTAAAGATAAATTAAGCCCAGCAGTGGGACATTCGCAGGCTGTTACGGTACGGTTACGGTAATTAAAGTAGAATTACTTTAATTAAAAATTTACTTAATAAGCCTAGAGCATATAATGAGATATTTATATATTTATTCTGTTTAAATCTAAGTCATACAAGGACATGTGTTGTTTAGATTTGAACCTTAGGCGGCACTGCAATTGGAATCCAAAATTGGAAAAAATATATTTGACGTGAACGAAGCCAGCTAGTGTATAAATGGACTGCCTCGTTGGTCTAGTGACTGGAAATAAGGCGAAAGATTCCGAGTTCCTGGATTCAAACCCCAAGTCAGGCCGATAAAAAAAGTTATTGGGTTTTGTAGTGTACACACATCTGCAATAATGTATTTTATATTATGAATATATATTATCTGTGTATCTATCCATCTGTCATCTCGGATGACAAACATCGCAGAGCGGGAAAATATATTGATATTGGCGCGAAGTGAAGACGGTGTGTGTGCATAGCGAGCTGATATGTAAAATATAATATTTATTATTTAACTTGTATATAAAAAAAGCCGAGATGGCCCAGTGGTAAGAACGCGTGAATCTTAACCGATGATCGTGGGTTCAAACCCGGGCAAGCACCACTGAATTTTCATGTGCTTAATTTGTGATTATAATTCATCTCGTGCTTTACGGTGAAGGAAAACATCGTGAGGAAACCTGCATGTGTCTAATTTCACTGAAATTCTGCCACATGTGAATTCCACCAACCCGCATTGGAGCAGCGTGGTGGAATAAGCTCCAAACCTTCTCCACAAAAAGAGGAGAGGAGGCCTATAGCCCAGCAGTGGGACTTTCACAGGCTGTTACAACTTGTAATACCGATATTACGACTTAGTTAAAGCACGGTTAAAGGGTGAACATTGCAGGTTTTTCTGTCGAAGGTAGCAGCCCAGTGTTCTACCGTTAAACAGCAATACTTAGTATTATTATTCTGGTTTTCAGGGTGATTGAGCCACTACAGGCACAAGGGGCATAACGTCTTAGTTACCAGGGTTGGTGGTGCATCAGCGATGTGAGGGCTGGTTTAATATTTCGTACAACGCCAATGTCTATATCACCTACCTATATCATAAAAAAAATAGTAGTTGGCAGTTTTCTCATAGCATACTCTCTGTAGATTTTCGTCTTGTATATTAATAGGATTATTTTTAATAGAATATATTTGTATGTATATAATTGTTCTACAAACAAATTACTTTGAAGTATCTGGGGATAGTTTTTTAGTTTCAATCGCTTTTCTTTTACAGGATTCATCTGGTCCACGTCGTCGGCTGGTTGATGCTGTGCAATGCGGCGAATGATGTAGACGTTACAAAAATAGAAACATTCCTATTAGAGGCTGCTGATGAAAAAGAAAAAACTGAAAACGTTAAATCAACACTTCAAGAGAATTGTATGTTTTGGCATTTGTCTTCATATAGCGATTATTAAAAAATATATAATAATAATAATAATGATGTCCTTCGGACCGATTTCAGCCACAGCGGCCAGTCTCAAAAGAGGTTAGGCAACTGCGCAGGACATAATAGGACAGGGCATAATATCAGTATCGTAATCCGATGGGACGGCAATCCGACGCGACCGGAAAAAGCTTAGGCGCAGGACCAACGACTTTACATGCGTAAAAAAAACAATTAAAAGACTTATTTTGAAAAGAGTATTTACTACGTTTTAAAAAAGTTTTATTGGCGGTCTCCACCGCTGAAAATAAGAACACTGTAAGAAATATTAATGATTCCTTCTTCAATCACCAATGTGCCACCAATCTTGGGAACTAAGAAGCTGTCCCTTGTGCCTGTAACCACTGGCTCACCCTACAAACAGTTACAGATCAAAACTAAAGAGTGCTGCTTAGCGGTAGAACAAATGATAGGGTACCACGTGAATTCCACGTTCACATAAACCATAAAACATGAAAATTCAAAAATGCCGAATACTTAAATATATACTATTTTCTTACTTCAAATTTGTTTTTTCAGATAAACTATGTTATCTAGAAAACAGTGTAGCTGCAAGGTGTGTTAAGAAGTCTATATGTGGAGTGAAATCCCCCCCCGTAGACCCGGCCACGACTTTTACCTTCAGGTAAGAAAGAGTCAGGCAATATGTCCCAGTGTACCTATATATAATCGACATAGTGGAAATACATATATTGATAAAAAAACCGAGATGATCAAGTGGCTCGAACGCGTGACTCTTACGCGCTGAATATTGGTTCAAACCCGGGCAAGCACCACTGAATTTTCATGTGCTTAATTTGTGTCTATTCTGCTGCATGTGTCTAATTTCACTGATATTCTGCCACAAGTGAATTTCACCAACCTGGATTGGAGCAGCGTGGTGAAATAAGCTCCAAACCTTGTACTCAAAGAAAGACTCCTCGTCCTTAGCCCAGCAATGATATAACACTAGTCAATATTGGTAATTTCTTTCAGAGAAATGGGTGAAAGTTGCACATACCTACAGACTTGCTGCCCTGAAGATAAAATAAGGAGTGAGCCGAAGAAACCGAAAGTGGAGAAAAAACGCGGTTGTGGATACAGCAACCCTGGGGCGAACGTTCTGCGAGAACTGGCTGATAAATATGGATACGCGGATTATGGGGACTTCCCATGGATGATTGTTGTGATGAAGTAAGCTCTATTTTGATTATATTAAAGTGTACTAATACTGTGCAATTTATTCTACGCATCAGCACTATTTCATAGTCTGATCCCGTGGCACTCCTCGTTAAGACTGAAAGGGTACCGCTGGTTTTGTAGTGGGTATTCCGATGTTCCGATGATGAGAAGAATTGTGAGGAGTGCGTTTTCTACTGAACAGTTATTGCTTGATGAAAACGAAATTTCAGATTCAACCTGTATGAACCTGTTCTGACGATATTTTGTATCACTTTCGAGATGAGTTTTAAGCGCAAACGCGCTTTTTTAAAGCAACTTTACTGCCATATTGGTTTAACTGTGATTGATGATGTTTTAAATCTGAAATAACTCTAAAGCTTTTGTTAATTATAGCATCATAAGTATTTTTATATACAATAGAAATGCGACAGAGCCACCTAATGGTTGATGGTCACCATTGACCACACACACATTGGTACTGTAACAAACCGTCCGTCCCATACATCGTCAATGCGCTCCCAACCTTGGGAACTATATCCCTTGTGTTTATAGTTACACTGACTCACTCACTCAAGCTCAGCATGATTTAGTAATATTGTTTACCTGTCTGGTGGAGGTGGAGGTCTGCATGAAACATTTATTTCGTAATATATGTAACTGTATTGGTTTACGCGGCGCCAGTGAAGCTCCCAATCGATATGATCATTTTTTTATAATATAGGCGGACGAGCACTTGATGGTAAGTGGTCACCAAAGCCCATAGACATTGGCATTGTAAGAAATGTGCCATCGCTTACATCGCCAACGCGCCACAAACCTTGGGATCCAAAATGTTATGTCCCTTGGGCCTGTGATTACACTGGCTCACTCACTCTTCAAACCGGAACACAACAATACCAAATACTGTTGTTTTGCGGTAGAATATCTGATGATTGGGTGGTACCTACCCAGACGAGCTTGCACAAAGCCCTACCACCAGTCTTCAACAATCATCGTCATATCATACATCTAATCCTTCACGAATCAATCTATCCATTGGTAAAATATATGAAAATCCGTCGGGTAGCTTTTAAGCAGTTGGGGACTTTATACTATGTATTGATATTATAATATAATTGTGCTTACAGAAAAGGCATACCCAAGGCAAACTTCGATATGGCATACATCGCTGGCGGAACTCTCATCGATCCATCCGTCGTTATAACCGTAGCTCATAAAGTGGACGACGTAGTGAATTATTCGGAGGTACATATGCACAGTATATATTTTAACTACATATGAATATCGAGTATGTATTCTTGATGTTCAGCGTCTTCCAACCGCAAGAGGAATAAACACAAATAAAATAAACAACTATGACCTTGAATTGACGAGATATCATTGGTCTATATCTTGTATACCGTAACAGCCTGTGAATGTCCCTCTGCTGGGCTAAAGGATTCCTATTTTTGAGGAGAAGCTTTGAAGTTTATTCCACCACGCTGCTCCAATGCGGGTTGGTGAAATACACATGTGGCATAATTTCCTCACGATGTTTTCCCTCACCGTAAAGCACGAGATAAATTATAATCACAAATTAAGCACATGAAAATTCAGTAGTGCTTGCCCGGGTTTGAAACCACGATCATCGGTTAAGATTAACACGTTCTTACCACTGGGCCATCTCGGCATCTTGTATAATCTGTGATATTCATTATGGAAAAAATGGATTAAGGAAAAAATTGAGTTTTGAATATAGGCGAGGTATTAACGGGACTTTGTAAGTAAATTTAAAGTGTATATAATTAGTTAAGTGTTGTGTTATAAATAGAGATATATTTATCGAGAACTGTTCGTAGAGCGTAATACAGCAGAGCTGTTAGCGAATCGCGTGTTATATGTAAATGTAAGGTTGTTTGTATATCATAAGGTTTCGGCTTCTCTTGGGTGAAGCGAATAAATGGTATTGGTGTTATTTGTTGAGAATAAAAAACCATGACAATTCAGTCTCTTCCAGTGGACACACTTGAGAACTATATGCCCTGCGCAGTTGGCTCTGGTCTCTGTGGAAATCGGTCAGGAGGGCATCATCTCGAATGTATCAAATTCGTTCAGTCAGAAACGCACGATCAAATTATGATCTCCGTATCTTCGCAAATAGGCCATGATGGTCACCACTATATATTGGCATCTTAAGAAATATAAGCCAAAACGTCTTGGCAGGTATTTTTAAGATGGTGTCTTAAAATTAAAATATATTGTATCCAATTTTTTTTATTCTAGATCATGTGTCGCGCTGGGGAGTGGGACACGAAGACGGAGGACGAATTCTACAAGCATCAGGACAGAGACGTCAAGAGCATCATAATACATAATGAATACATGCGACGTACGTATTGAATATTCACTAAGAACTATTATTTGCATCTTCGAATACATTGACAGTTCTTATCAGCTGTGCTGTGCTGTGCTATGAGAATTCTTTTCATCACCCGTGAAATGTTGACAATCGACTTATGTTGATATACTATTTTCTTACGTGTATTCTTGTAATGTTATAATTATTATGGTCAATATCGCATATCAGTATCTGATATTTCACGACCGATTTCTGCTTCGAGTTTCCAATTTGTTGTTACAGACCTTACTGGTCGGAAACACTCTCATTGCCCTTTAGCGGTAGAGTATGTGATGAATGGGTGGTACCGTAGACGGCGTGCACTAAACCCTACCACTAAGTAAACTACTAACAATTACATAAAAAATTGGATTTAAAGTTTCTTTTCATAAACAGAAACAGCCCATAATGATGTGGCGCTGATCATACTGAAGGAGCCGTTCAATTTGGACGACGCTCCTCACATAGGGGTGGCGTGTTTGGAGCAGAAGCTACCTGCCCCTGGAACGGAGTGCTACAGCATGGGCTGGGGCAAAGACTTCATTAATGATCAAATGTATGCCGCCATTCTAAAAAAGGTGAGGCGTTACCGATCTTAGATTCTACTTAGCTACTATGTAGCTTTCTAACGTTTACAAAGGAAGGTATCGAATGCTTTGCTCTAGTGACTTCATATAAGGCCGTTTGGGTTCAAATCCCCGGTCGGGCAAATAAAAAGTTATTGAGATTTTCTGCCAAAAATTGTTAGTAGTAGCTGGAAGTTGATAGTGTGTACACTCCCGTGCCTCGGAAAGCACGTAAAGCCGTTAGTCCTGTGTCTAAACTCTTTCCGGTCGTATCAGATTGCCGTCCCATCGGATTATAAGATTTAGGAAAAAGAGAATGCACCTGTGTTTGCGCACACACTTGTGCACTATAATATGTCCTGCGCAGTTGACTAATCTCTCTTGAGATTGTCCGCCATGACCAAATTGGTCTGTAGGATATAAATTAATTAAAGGAATATAAAGTAACAATGTCTGTCGGTCAATAAATGGTTCACTACTGGGATAAGACATCTCTTTCTCTGTTTGAAAAGAGGAAATGGTTCCATTTCAAACCAAACGACCTGACATACTTTTCAAGGTAAATAGAATCTTGTAAAAGAGTTACATGTTACAACACTGTCCCCTTGACGATAAGAGCTGATCCATTTCTCACCCAGAAAACGCATTACTCTTTTTAAAGCGTACTGTCAAAACTTATACACGTGTAGCCTGTGGATAAAGTATAATTGAAATGCGCTGCGCGTACAGTATAACGATGCATTCAGGATACTGTTGGGATTGCCGCGCTTTTGCAGTGCTTTACTGATGTTTGCTGAAGCCCGTGTGGATGACTTCTATGCCATCATTAGAAGGAGAGCAGCATCTATAATGGCTAGGATGCGCAGAGTTCCTAACGGTATCCTGAATGCATTGATGCTGAAAATGGATAGTCCATTTGTTAAGCATTGGGGGGAACTCCATGTATCTACTCGTTGTTTTAGACCCCTTATGTATGCTAAATAATAGTTAAAATATCTACTAACATAGTTTTTAAGCCTGTAACTAACACTATGGATATTTATCTGTTAATAAACATTTATTATATTATTATATATTATGCGAATAAACGAGCAAATACGACTTGCATTCTTATCTAGTTTCATTTTTACATTTAAGCTATCTACCTAAACTTACTGACTTAATTGTGCATTTCTTTCAGGTGAAACTGCCGCTGGTTGCGGCTGAGAGGTGTCAGAATCTATATCGGAACAGTCAGTTGGGTCAATCCTACAGCTTGCATAAGTCTCTCACGTGCGCTGGGGGAGAGGCTGATGTTGATACATGCACTGGGGATGGCGGGTCTCCACTTGTATGCCCTATCGCTGTAAGTCCATGTTTATTCATTGAAAGGTAGACCACCAATTTTTCAAACACGTTTGGTTAGTTACAACCCACTCTTACAAGCTTCTTGGGATTTTAGTACCCAAGATTGGTGGTCATTGTTGATGTAAGAAATGTACAGCGACAATGTTTGTGGGCTGTGATGACTACCGTCATGTGGTAGGCCACATAGGTTTGCCATTCCGCCTACCTATTCTATATTTATAAATATGTAAACAAAATTGTTTCAGGATAAATCTGGCTTACGTTATTCCGTCGTTGGCATGGTGGCTTACGGACTTGGCTGCGGTGTAGAAAATCTGCCAGGAGTTTACGTGAAGATACCGGAAGTGTACGATTGGGTGTTTAAGGAAATGGCTATACAAGGGTACACCGGGAAATTATTTGTCAGTTAGAAAGCACACAATAAACGTATTTTTATACTTCTTTTTTTTAATATAAATATCCCAATCAACTTACATACGTTTTAACGTTTGTAGTAAGCGGTCAGCGGTTAAGTATATAAGCGAATACTTTTAAAATTGTGTTGTCGCAGCGTCAATACTATGACGCCATCTATCGGAAACGTGAAGCAGTTCATAGCTGCCTGGATGCGTTCGTTGCCTTGGTGATGTTGAATAGTTGGAGTGACAGTTATAAAACAGAAAAAAAAAGATCGTTGAAGAATTCGAACTGGAGGATCAAGAGGGTCAGGATAGTAAAGGCGAGCGATTGGTAGAAAAATACCACGTGACATCGAACTCACCGCGTTTCCAATCCGATTAATTAATGGTGGTAGGGCTTTGTGCAAGCTCGTCTGGGCAGGTACCACCCACTCATCAGATATTTTACCACAAAACAGCAGTACTTGATATTGTTGTGTTCCGGTTTGAAGGGTGAGGGATCCAGTGTAATTACAGGCACAAGAGACATAAAATCTTAGTTCCCAAGGTTGGTGGCGCATTGGCTATGTAAGCGATGGTTGACATTTCTTACAATGCCAATATCTAAGGGCGTTGGTGACCACTTACCATCACGTGGCCCATATGCTCGTCCGCCTTCATACTCTATAAAAAAAAATCGTAAAGTTAATTTGTGCCAAGAGTGTTATTTTGTATCTTCACCATGTCCGACCAATCAAATAAGTCTCCAAATCAATTCCGCTAATTAATATATATACAAAATTCACTGAAATTCTGCCACATGTTTATTTCACCAATCCGTATTGGAGAAGCGTTGTGGAATAAGCTCCAAAACCTTCTCCTCAGAAAAAAAGCAGAGAAGGCCTTAGCCAAGTAGTGGGACTTTCACAGGCTGTTACTTACAGCGTAAGCAGCCAGCGTGAGCAGACCATTCTAGGAAGTAACGCTCTCAGATTAATAAACGACGCTTTGAAAATATGGGTAGTTTTCTTTCGAAAATCAAAGATGAGTAATCATATCAGTGACGTCAGCCATAACGTCACGCTTTTTAAAAATGCTATGAAAGAATAAGCATGATGACAGTATTAAAGAATTAAAAAATAATGATTTTAGAGAAGAAATTATTTTAAAAGGATTCTAAAAAAATGATTCCATTTTAATATACACATTGGGATTAATAAGATTTTTGATAAAATAAAAGTATAAAATTCTGCAATCGCCATTCGCCAAAAGCCATTTTATTTGAAACGCCAATCAGAGCGAATGACGTCACGCCTCTTTATTTATAACCGTTTCTCTTGAACAGTTGTTATGTTTACGCGTTTCAAAATTAATTTTGCATCGTATTGCACGTTGTTAAACTTTGGAATTCATTTTTAACCTTAGGAAATACGCAATACTTTCTGTCTTTCTTCGTTGAGTATAGACACAATACAACGTTTACTGTCGTTTTCTGAGGCGTGACGTCACGTCAAGCGCCATGACACCTGCAGGTGTTTTCGAGCGAAATTCAAAAGAGGTAAATGAAAATGCAATTATTTGCGTAAGCAGTTACTTTATAACTGAAATAAAATTATTTTCAGTAATAGTAGACATTATAGAAGGTTATTTCAAAATAAGTCATCATGCCTATTCAACCCGTCAAACATATTTATATAAAAACTTTAATCATGTACTTCTTCGTCTGTGAAATCATTTACTCCACAACTTATGTGCATTGGTTTACTATTTATTATTTGCGACTTAATTAAAAAAATACTTTGCTATGGTACATCAAAGGAATCCTTTTGAGGATATCTCTATCCTCAACTGCAATGGGTATGCAAATTAATCGTTTGTGCATTACAATACCTTACCTTACCCATAGAACTAATTAATGAAAAATCTTTTGTTTAATTTAAGACTTGAACTAAAAAAACATTATCAAAGCTTTATTTGAGAAAATATTTATTTATATTCGCTTTTGTTTTGTTAATACACCGATAATTATAATAAAGATAATAAATAAAATAAGAAAATGATGTAATTAGTTTCTCGTGTACACCGTCACACCGGAAAAGTATGGCATTACGCTACCGTCTACTTCTTTTTTCATCGACTATCAGAAAATACAAGAATTTTTGGTGTAACAAATCGTTCGACGCTCGTAATTTATCCGACACGTTCGATTAACGCCAACGCGATTGAGCCGCCGGTACCAGCGCTATGACCATCATTTTTCTTTTCGTCATTACGTAAATAGATCCCTGAAGAGTCGTCACACTAGTAAAAATAACCTGGAATTTTGTGTCACCATCTCCCGGTCTATACACCAAATAAAACTGGACATTGTTTTTCAAGAACCAGTGCAAACTTTTTTCCAACAGTATTAATCAATGAAATATCAAAATAGACTAAAGTTATTTATTAAATACAAGATGACGTGATCATTCCAATTGTAATTAAACTATAACATTAAAACAAACACGAAGATCAAAGCTGATAGCGATAACTCAGAGATGGGACTGACGTAGACTTACTCCTATTGTGAGAGAAAACCCCACAAGGTATTTTGTCGTATATTAATCCAAGCCTCGACTTGTTTAACTCATCATGTTGTATTTCGCAAAACGGCAGCGGAATACATACAGACTGTTAAGCAAGTTTACTGGTGGTAGGGCTTTGTGCAAGCTCGTCTGGGTGGTACCTAACCATCCACTCATCAAATATTCTACCGCGAAACAGCAGTACTTGGTATTGTTGTGTTCCGGTTTAAAGGGTGAGTGAGACAGTGTAATTACAGACACAAGGGACATAAAATCTTAGGTCCCAAGGTTGGTGGCGCATTGGCGATGTAAGCAATGGTTTACATTTCTTACAGTGCCCATGTCTAAGGGCGTTTGGTGACCACTTACCATCAGGTGGCTCGTATGCTCGTCCGCCTTCCTTTTCTATAAAAAAAAAGTAAGTGAACGCTTTAGGTTCAACCTGTAATGTTTATTTATATTTTGTAAATAAAGAAATAAATATAGAATTGAGGTATAAACATAGTAGCGCTCGGTACACGGTAGGGGTTAACTGAGAGTTCATTGATTATTGATTAAATTAGTTATTGTAAGAGCGATGTGTGTGTGTGATCGGTACACACACTCACATGTTTTCATCAATTCTCGTGACCTTGGAATTTACGCAATTTTTTCAATAATATACTCTTTGGTTATCAGACAACATATATTATGCAAAAAGTTTTCATATAACTACACAAGTCTAATTCATGATATAAATATACAAAAATGAGATTTATCAGCACTTCTTACGGTTCAAATTGCAATATCTCCTGACATTTCTAGCTGACAAATAACTTCCCGTTGTATCCTTGTGATGCCATTTGCCGTATCACCCAATCGTACACTTCCGGTATCTTCACGTAAACTCCTGGTAGATTTTCCGTTCCGCAGCCAAGTCCGTAAGCCACCATGCCAACGACGGAATAACGTAAGTCAGATTTGTCCTGAAACAAATTCCAAAATTGTAGTACTGGCTTGGAGATGATGTTGCATTGACAGACTAGCCAAATACTTTTATTTATTTATTTATTTATTTTATATATATTACCAATAAAAGTTACAATTTTACTTTATCATCAGATATTCTACCGAAAAACAGCAGTACTTGGTATTGTTGTGTTCCGGTTTGAAGGGTGCATGAGCCAGTGTAATTACAGGCACAAGGGACATAACATCTTAGTTCCCAATGTTGGTGGCGAGTTGGCGATGTAAACGGTGGTTAACATTTCTTACAATGCCAAAGTCTATGGGCATTGGGGACCACTTACCATCAGGTGGCCCATATGCTCGTCCGCCTACCCATACTAAAAAAACATAATAATAGATAATGTAGGCTAAACAAGATTAATTGCACGTCATTATAAATTTTGTATCAACTGAGAGACCAAAATATAAGATTTATTACATCTTAGGATCATTAATAAATAACATATTTACACAATAATTAAATCCATTCTTTTAGAGCAAAAAACATCAAGAGAAGAATACAATTACAATATGATTATTAAATTGAATTGAAATTTATTATAATTAGTATTGATAATAAGAATTTTCTTCTCTTAAGCATACTTACAGCGAGAGGACACACGAGGGAGGACCCGCCGTCACCAATACAAGTATCGACACCCGCCTCTCCCCCAGCGCACGTGAGAGACTTATGCAAGCTGTAGGTCTGACCCAACGGACTGTTCCGATAGAGGTTCTGACACCTGGCAGCCGCAACCAGCGGCAGTTTCAACTGAAAATAATATTGAACATTTTCATCTTAAGCAGTTCAATTTAGATGACAATTGTTTCTCGCAATAATATATTGAATCAAACACTTCTAATCAAAGAAAGCAAGCCGAGATGCCCCAGTGGTAAGAACGCGTGAATCTTAACCGATGATCGTGGGTTCAAACCCAGGCAAGCACCACCGAATTTTCATGTGCTTAATTTGTGATTATAATTCATGTCGTGTTTATGATGAAGGAAAACATCGTGAGGAAACCTACATGTGTCTAATTTCACTGAAATTCTGCCACATGTGTATTCCAAGAATAAGCTTCGAAACCTTCTCCTCAAAAAGGGAGAATAGGCCTTTAGCCCAGTAGTGGACATTCACAGGCTGTTACGGTACGGTAATCAAAGATTATTTAAATCAGTCAAGCTGCACAGACTATTCGAGGACGGCGTTTATCAAAGCGAATATTCATGAAGAAGAATATTGTGAAAAAAATCTATCATACGTCTTCATAAATATATTGTAATGAATTTTTCTTGACAGTTGAATACATGCAACATGTAACAATAAACGTTGAGCTTAAAATAATTGGAATCTAATACAGCAGTACTTGGTATTGTTGTATTCCGGTTTGAAGGGTGAGTAAGCTAGTGTAATTACAGGCACAATGTACATATCATCTTAGTTCCCAAAATTAGTGGCGCATTGGCGATATAAGCGATGGGTAACATTAATTACAATGCCAATGTCTATGGGCGTTACTGATCACTTACCATCAGGTGGCACATATGCTCATCCGCCTACCTGTACTATAAAAATATATATATATCGGTATAACCTGAATTTTTTTTTTACCTTTTTAAGAATTGAAGCATATTTTTCGCCATTTATGAAGTCTGTGCCCCAGCCCATGCTGAAGCATTCCGTTCCAGGGCTAGGCAGCTTCTGCTCCAAGCACGCCACCCCTATATGAGGAGCTCCGTCCAAGTCAAACGGCTCCTTCAAGATTATCAACGCCACGTCGTTATGAGCGTGTTCTGTTTATTGTAGAAAAAGAAAACAATAAAATTTATGTATCATTAAGGTATTATAAATTGTTAGATTTTGTCACAAAATAATATATTATTGCATTACGCCAAATATATGTATGTAGCAATGTAATACGTCGTCCAATTTAAGTTATAAATATCCGTTAAGTTACAGTGGTTCCAAAACTGTCCTAAATATCTTCAATAGTCCCCTGAATAGTGCGGCTTAAACCAGTATTTACTTTTTAAGTACATAGCGTAAGCCTAGAATATTATTTAACAGATTTGTATATAATCATAAAGAATCATTATAGAATCATAACGAATCATTTGTCGGGAGGGAACCGAGAGGGACTATTTTAAATTTTACTTTATTAAAAAAAAAAATTGACATTGAAATTGAGTTATCATTATAGATTGTACAAAATACTCCCAGTTATTGAATTATATTTAATTTACAGATTTTTATTGATGGGATAGATATGTCTTGATTTGTAAATACTCCTTGGTTTGAAGTTCTTTATAAAAAAATTAGAAAATGATTTGGTAATTTTGACATTGCCAGTTATGAACATATTGTAATTTCTGTTTTAAAAAAGGAGAGATATAATCATTGCCAGCTGGTCTTATTGAAGATTATTTAAAGTTCCCGTTAATCTGAAGTTGTATTCTAGCCACGCAATAGGTTGAAAACTATTTTCGATAACTTTCAAGGTATTTGGAGTTTACATGAATGAATAGTTTTCCACAAACAGTTCTCAGTTATGTTAACCTAATAATATCCGTATGCCCTTACGCTTACGGTTCAATTTTGATTCCTTATGTAGTGTAGCATGCACGTGGTGTGTGGTAACTGTATTTGTAATATTTCTAAGTTGGCAACAAGTTCTTAAAAAGGCGGTAAAAAGAGTTGTAAACATGGATATAATAAATCGCTGCCGAGTTGGATATTTCGTTTTTTATTTATAATCAGTATCGTCCACGCGCCACCTCTGCTATTAAAATACAAGAAATCATTTTGGCTGTAGTGAAGCCAATAATCGCAGTCTACTTACCCCTTACAAAGTCATTATGTATAACGATACTCTTCACTTCTCTGTCTTGATGCTTATAGGATTCATCCTCTGTTTTTGTATCCCACTCACCAGCGCGGCACATCAACTAGAAAGAAATTATTGACTTAAAATGGAACGCCAGAAGACTGAGCTACTGTCAAAATATAATAATAATAATGTCCTCCAGACCGATTTCGGCTACTGCGCGGTACATATTATAGTGCACAAGTGTGTGCGCAAACACAGGTGCACTCTCTATTCCCTAACTCTCATAATCCGATGGGACGGCAATCCGACACGACTGGAAAGAGCTCAGGCGCAGGACCAATGGCTTTACGTACTTTCCGAGGCACGGGTACACACTTCCAACTTCCAGACCCCGGGCTGCTACTGAGGATTTTCTGACGGAAAACCCAATTACCTTTTATAGGCTTAGGCTTATAAATTGAACCCAGGACCTCCGGGTCCGCGGCCGTATATCTAGCCACTAGACCAACGTAGCAGATATAATAATATTGATACAGAAGACTGTATCAATATTATCATATCTGCTACTGATTTTGATATGATTTATTTGGTGAAAAAATGTAACTTTTGAGTTTCTTGAGAACTCAATATTCCAAACCTGGTGCTTTTCAATCCAAAATGAAATCATTCATTTCAATATTAATCGGCTTTGTATATTTTGCGTAAGCATATCAATTACGTAATCACTTCTTCATATCGAATTCTGGACCTTAAAATCCACAACTATACTTGCTACCTACTAAACAAATAGCTATGGAATCGTGTCAGAAACAATTTTTATAAGCACACTTACGTCATTGTGACTAATTTCGTCCACTTTATGAGCTACAGTTAGCACGACAGATGGATCAATGAGGGTTCCACCACCGATGTATGCTTTATCAAAATTCTCCTTGGGTATGCCTCTTCTGTAACAATTTGTATATTAAAATTACACTATTTCACTAATTCTGTATAAAGTCTTACCTAAAAACTTATACCGGTATGGATCATCTCTTACTACCTTAATTAACGGAATCTGAGATGTCCACCTTAAAAGATGTCCACCTAAAAATGTAGATCTGATTACTGTACAACTCATGAAATGTACGACGTAACAGCATGTGAATGTCCCACTGCTGGGCTAAGGCCTCCTCTTCCTTTTTGAGGAGAAGGTTTGGAGTATTACAGATGTAGCAGGATTTCAGTGAAATTAGACACATGCAGGTTTCCTCGCGATGTTCTCCTTCACCGTAAAGCACGAGATGAATTATAATCACAAATTAACGAAAAACCTATGATTACAAGACAGTTTTAGTATCCAATGCAGTTTTAATAATTCGTCATACGAAGGTCTTCATATACTTAATACGACAGTGCCATCCAAACCAGCCTAGAAATCCACAATCCCACCAAGATCAGTTGACAATAATAAGAGAAAGCCTAAATAATTGATAATACACAAACACAAAAATTGTAATCCTGAAACCGATCGTGGTGCTGCCTGATAAAAACTCGCAGACAGATCAAATTTTATGCAATAGCTAGATACACTAAATGCACAGACAACACGTCAGCTATATAAAAACCTATATAAAAATCTATATTAAAAATGCGATGTTTCTTTTAGTATCAACTGTTAATTTGTTCAATTATGTGTAAATGTTAATTTACTTACTACCTTTTGTTTCTGTTTTTGTTTTTGTTCTTAATTTAAATATTAGAAATATTTATATTTTCTGTTTCTAATTTTATTTTTGTTTTGTATATTTCGTAATTGTGTTTGGGAATGGTGTGTTCTCCTGTAATTGGTTGTGCATAGTTAGTTTTAATAATGTAAAAAGTGTTTTAAATGGGTGTTATGTTAACTGTTTGACATCCAAATAAATAAATAAATATCTACAAAGACAAAAAAAAACTACAGCTTACTTCATCAGGACAATCATCCATGGGAAGTCCCCATAATCCGCGTATCCATATTTATCACTCAGTTCTCGAAGGACGTTCGCCCCAGGGTTGCTGTATCCACATCCACGTTTTATCTCCACTTTCGGTTTCCTTGGTTCGGTCCTTATTTTGTCTTCAGGGCAGCAAGTCTGTAGGTATGTGCAACCACCTTCGACCAATTCTCTGTAAGAAAAGTGTGTTACCAATTGCTTTTGGGATTATTTCTTCTCTGGTTAATCGTCATAATTTCTGATTAGTCATCATGTATTTTATTAATTCTTTAATATTCTGTTATTGTTTTTTATTTCAATTCTAAATATGAAATATGCAAGTGTAGATATTCCCTCACTCGCAATTCAATGGGACGGAGTATACAGTTGTTCGGTTTTTGATAAATCCTTTCTTACCTGTAGATAAATGACGTCGCCGGATCCAGTGGGGGTGCTTTCTCTTCGCAGCGTGATTTCTTCACACACCTTGCATCATCGCCGTTTTCGTGATCACATAATTTAACTGAAATTATTATTATTACCTCAATATAGATTTATTTAGTTAGTAACAATTTCGATATTTATAATATATATTATTTCACGTCGACCCGTCACGAGCATATTTTTTATGTAAATATCAGAACCTTTTCCACGAGAGGAAGAGCCTTTGCTCATTGAGGACATGGATAGGCTGTTATCGTTATATTTATATATCATCATATCACCATATTTATATATATATAATATATCACGTATTTTAATTTTGAACAATATTTTTTTTTGGATAAAATAGGAAGGCGGACGAGCATATGGACCACCTGATGGTAAGTGGTCACCAACGCCCTTAGACATTGGCATTGTAAGAAATGTCAACCTTCGTTTACATAGCCAATGCGCCACCAACCTTGGTATATAAGATTTTTTGTCCCTTGTGCCTGTAATTACACTGGCTCACTCACCCTTCAAACCGGAACACAATAATACCAAGTACTGCTGTTTTGCGGTAGAATATCTGTGAGCGGGTGCTACCTACCCAGACGAGTTGCACAAAGCTCTACCACCAGTAAATACCTAAACCAACTAAACTTACAATTTTCTAGAACGATTGATCTAGTGCTATTATTTGCGCTTGCATCCAAATATGCTAATAAAAATTCTTCTGTTTGTGTAATGTTCAAGTTAGATGCAGTTGTGCTCAGAATCAACCAGCCGCAGACGTGAACCAAATGAATCCTGCAATACAAAAGTGACATAAAAATTTTGCAGAATTAATAAAAAGTACTTTGTTATCTATACTATATTATATTATAATATTATAAAGAGGAAAATTTTGTGAGTTTGTGAGGTTGTACGGGGTAATCTCTAGATCTACTAAACCGATTTTGAAAATTCTTTTACCAATACCAATAGATAGCCACATTATTTGTGAGTGTTATAGGTTATATATTAATCCAATATATTAATCCAATAATGAAAAGACTTTTTTGTGGTAGTCGAATTTTCAAAGTCGAAGAAAAAGTGGCCTACGAATTTTATTCTTACGTACGTTGCCTTAACGATGAGAGATATAGTTCTAGAAAAAAGTTGTGGAGATAATGGCTAGAAAAAAGTCAGCGACAGCATATGTCTAATTTTTATAATTAAGTCGCAAAAAGTAGCTTTTTATATTAAAAAAATAATTTAAATCGTTAGATCATGTTTATTGACCACTTGCAACGTTGCCTTAACGATGAGAGATATATGATTGAGTTCTAGAAAAAAGTTGTAGAGATAATGGCTAGAAAAAAGTCAGTGACAGCATATGTCTAATTTTATAATTAAGTCGCAAAAAGTAGCTTTTTATATTAAAAAAATAATTTAAATGGTTAGATCATGTTTATTGGTCATATTATCAACAATTATAAATTCTTATCAAAATAAGTAAACTTAAAACTGTTTCCGCCCAACGAAATGGGCACGAGTCATCCCGGTGTTTTAATTTGAAGTTTGAAAGAAAAATCCACACCCAGAGTCAAGAGGAGTCGGAAAAAAGTACGTCGACCGCCTGAACGTTGTCCAGTTGCGTCGCATTGCCGTCCCATCGGATTATGAGAGTGAGGGGATAGAGAGTGCACCTGTGTTTTGCGCACACACATGTGCACTATAATATGCCTTGCACAGTTGGCTTATCTCTGTAGATGGTTCCTACTGAGATATTAGCTCTATGTTGACAGGAGGGATGGTTCTTTTCCGCCCGATCGGAATTGCGATTCGAAGGAGAAATGCAGCTAGCATTGTCGCCATTCCACGCGATCACGATTTGTACAGTGGCTATTTTTAATTTTTATTTGTATTTATTTTAGACTTTAATGTAAGGCTATGTTCACATGACATTATATTACACTTGACTTTAAAACATCCCAGTATTTACCTAAAAACCGATCACAAGAGCGCGTTAACGTCAACACAGCGCTCACAGAAACTGTCTCTAGACGCAGGCGATCGCACGATGACGCGCGCTTTGATATTAATGTAATGTGACAGTTGAGCGCGCGGTTTCACCGCGATCTTTCTAAGTTCGATTTTTTTAAGTTCCTCCGAACTAGACTGACGAGAAGTCAAGTAGTGAGTAAGCACTTTTCATGTGAACTCTATATTATACCGTGCGTTGACGCGCGTTAACGAGCGCTACATGTGAACTTAGCCTAAATAATGTCCAGACCGATTTCGGCGACGGCGGCCACTCTCAAGAGATTGGTAAATACTTCTTATGTATATAATATATATATATAATATTGTATCTGAGATCAGTCTCAAGCAAATGTGATATCAAATACGAACAAGAATCATTACATTTTCAGATATGTTTTCAAGCAAAGATAAACATTACACGAACAATCTCATCAATCTAAAATGAAGCGAATCTGGTCAACTTAACTCCAAAAAAGTGGAAAATTAAAACACGAACGATTTTAGAAGTAAAAAAATTTATAACATCTTAATTAAATCTAAATACTTTTTAAACTTACCACATATTTATTATTGCTAATTATACAAGCAAAAAACGGGTCGTCCCGTTGACGAAACGGATCGATGACTGCTTGTTCAGGAAAAAAAATCTTTACATTTATCACAGCACTAGCACAGCATAGTGATGTAGCACTGTTGCTATCGATATCGATACTGTCAAAACAAACTGATGTCAAAAATACGCAACTATCGTTTTATATCATCTTATGTCATGTATAGTTTTTATGGTAATGGATTAAGCTTTCTGGGCGCCCGTTTGAGTAGATCACTCATCAAATATTCTAGAGCGACATCAATAATTAGTACCGTTTCGGTTTGAAGGGTGAGTGAGCCAGTGTATATACATTCTGCGTCCACGCGGATGAAGACGCAAGCAGATGCTAAGTTCAGAAGTTGTCACACTGCTGCACAAACACACTGTCAAACTGCTGTATGACAGTCAGGACGAACTCCACCACGCTAGCTGGCTGTTTGATTTTAGTAGATGTGCATTTGTTCCTCACGATTCCTTCTTCCACCAATGGATGGAGTGGTTCATGACAGAACAATATGCAGACTGAGAGTTTTCGACGTGCACCTCGTAAACCAATAGAATAATATATATTATGTAGAGCCTTATTGTACTTTAGCGAAGTTGGGATATGTAGTTAGTATATAAAAAAACTTAAAGCTACACAAGCCCTACTGGTGGTAGGGCTTTGTGCAAGCCCGTCTGGTGACCACCCACTCATCAGATATTCTACCGCAAAACAGCAGTACTTGTTATTGCTGTATTCCGGTTTGAAGGGTCAGTGAGCCAGTGTAATTATAGGCACAAGGGACATAACATCTTAGTTCCCAAGGTTAATGGCGCATTGGCAATGTAAGCGATGGTTAACATTTCTTACAATGACAATGTCTATGGGTACTGGTGACCACTTACCATCATATGGAGCACCCATATGCTCGTCTGCCAACTTATACTATAAAAAAAGGACTTTTGTCAGTAAACGAATTTATTTCATCGCACACCAAGGCAGATTCCAACCGTGTTTTCATCGATATATGGCTTTTCTTTTTTATCGATAAAACCCCTCACGATCATCGGCTTTAAATTTCTCTCTAAGCTATCTCGGCTCTGAAAACCGAATACAATGATCTCTATTAAACCGAAACAAGCCATACAGTATTGCACAGCATCAACCAGCTCCAGGACTGTACCAAACTAATCCTGCAATACTAATAGGACTTACAATTACGTATCTAAGATACGTACGAAACGATTTGCTTCCTCGTTTCTGATACGCACCGCTAAGGTCTGGAATACCCTTCCGATCTCAGTTTTTCCCACCACCTACAATATACCTTCAAGTCAAGAGTGAATAGGCTTCTTCTAGGCAAGCACGCTACACTTTAGACTGTAACTTCACTTTCCAT
Organism: Nymphalis urticae; assembly: GCA_905147175.2. Lineage (NCBI taxonomy): Eukaryota > Metazoa > Arthropoda > Insecta > Lepidoptera > Nymphalidae > Nymphalis > Nymphalis urticae. Next base: position 1,264,822 of record LR990009.1, read on the forward strand.
CAGGTGTGATAACAGTCAAGCGCTAGCCTATACATTTAAAAAATAAGGATTAGGCACGGTCAACTGTTAAGTATATCATGGTCTCTTATAAACGCCATCAGCCGCTTACAGCGTCACACCGAGTCACAATTTTATCTTTAATATATTCTTACAGACCAGATGTGATAATGATATATTTTAAAAAGGTACATTTTTTATATATATTTGCCGGGAGGGCAAATGACTCTACTCTACCTGATGGTAAGTGGTAGTAGAGTCTAAACGCGACGGCGGCCAGTACAGTCGGGAAGAAGGTTGTGCACTAGCCGCCTTCGCCTTGCCGGCCCGCAAGATGCCTCTTCATGCCTCGTTTGAAGGAACCCGGGTTGTAAGAGGAGGGGAAAACGTGAGCTGGTAAGGAATTCAATTTTTTGGAAGTGCGACAGAGAAAGGAATTGCCAAATTTCTTTAACGCGATGGATATGATGTCACAGTTAGGCGGTGACATCGAGAGCTAGCACGCGTAGACTTAAGAAGGAAAAAAAAATACTTGAATTTTTAATTTAAAATAAACAAAATACTATCTATTACAAGAATACTATAACTAATATACAAGAATCATAATAGCATGTCACCAAGTCGGTTGTGTTGACAACTTCACGGACTTCTCGGGTGATTAATGAAGTGAGTGCATACATAGTGCTAGTTTTATAAATGCGAAAGCGTATTTGTTTATTTAATATCCTTTCACGTATTAATAACTCAAGTTATAATCATTTAATTTTTCATACATTATTATATTTATTAAGTGTTTTGTGGGTCAAATAAACAGATTAAAAAACAATTGGAATTTCCAACACCGTGTTTTGTTTAACGTTATTGATAAAACTAAGTATGATATTAAAGCAAGATGTTGTAAGAGAAATAGTTCAGTGGATAAAACACATGGATCTGAAACTAAAGTCTCGAGTTCGAGAGAACACCAATTTTATAAATTCTGTTCTTAATTTGTGGTTATGTGTAGAGCTGCTTGGATTTTTATAAGTCTTTTTTCAATGACTTATCTATGATAATCTTATAAATGCAAAAACTCTATCTGTCCGTCACGCGTTCTCGGCTAAACCATTGAACAGGATTTAATGCAATTTGCTATGTAGCGAACCCCCTAAGGACATACCTAACACCAGTTCCTACCCCCTAAAACGCGGGCGTAAACTAATTCTATATAATTTCAATTAGTAACCAGCCCTCTAGTACTATCTTTTTTTCGATATCTGTGGCACGCATAGTGAAATAGTGTAGCTTTATTTTTGTATATGTATTACTTTTATTGACTGAAACGAATTATATGAGCCAAATAAATAAATCCATAAAATGAATATCGATTTAAGATCCAGAAGTGAAACTGGTTTAAAAATAAATCGAATTGGTCTTTTAAAAAAATAGAAAATCATATCATATAAATAGATGTAAGTAACTCTCTCAATTGCTCTTAAAAATACAAATAACACAATTGAACTCGTTCAACAGATCACAAATCGCGCCAATAATGAATTAATTACTTTAGCTTTATGTCCATTAACAAAATGTCGGTTTTTAATTTAGCGCCTTTTTTGACAAAGCTTTTATATATTTTTTATAGAATATGTAGGCGGACGAGCAAATATCTTGGTATTTAAAGAATATCTTGACATTGGAACTAAGATGTTATGTCCCATGTGCCTCTTATTACCCCGGCTCACTCACCCTTCAAACCGGAACACAACAATAAGTACTGCCGTTTTGCGGTAGAATATCTGATGAGTGGGTGGTACCTACCCGGACGAGCTTGCACATAACCCTACCACCAGTAAATCTAGAAACCTCTATAATTTATTCAAGATCTCCTACCTATATAACTCTATACAAGCTATACCTTCGAGATTCTCGACCAAAGGAAGTATTTAGGAATTTGTTGTGTTAAGGAAATATTTAGGAATAATAATAATTATTCACTATTTTGTTTAAATTCAAACACCATCACATTGTTTTTAAGTGATCGTATGTTATGGGAAATACAAATACCACAAAGAGGTAGGTATAATCGATAAGCTGAAGGCTGGCCTCTTGTATATCAAATTGGAATTTACGTTATTTATATAAAATAATAATAATAATATCCTGGGATATGATTCACACACGGCCATCTGATCCCAAACTGAGCAGAGCTCGTACTATGGAAACCAGACAACTGATACTACTTTATACATATACTACTTTTCTTTTGTAAATACATACTTACGGCCAGTATACGATTAAGTTAACTTTGCCGTTGAATGAATTCAGTAATAAAAAAAGTATCAAAATCGCTCAAACCAAATGTAGACGAATGTAGATTGGAAATAAATGTACACAATAAAACACATTTTTAGTTGTTATTTTTTTTTAATTTACTAATTATCCGTTGACTGTCAGCCTGACAGTTTATTAACTGTAAATAATAATTTTTATATGACAACACAATATATAAAAATGTCAGGAGTGCAGAGGTCCGGATAATGTGATTTGTTAAGAATTTTAAACTTAGAAAATTTATTGATTAATTTAGATTTACTTTTATAATTTTAAGCGTGTTAGTTAAGGACTTAGAATAATTTATTAAAAAACGAAGGAACGGGGAACCTATGCCCGATTTCCAAAAAAGTTGATTAATTTCAAAACACTTGTAAAATTTTAGACATGATTTGAAAAAAAAAATTAATATTTACTACTTTTATTTTAAATTATCTTACTTCATAATTTGGATTTTTTAAAAATGGAAGGTTTAATAAATGTTTTAAAAGATTCGTAAAATGTAATAAAGAAAGGTCTAATTAACTTTAAAAAATGTAGTAAAGATAGACTAACAGTAGAATATATTGAAACCAAGCAAGAATTGTTAGAAATGGATTGGTCTATATTTAAAGATAATAATACTAAATTATATGAAAGATTTAAATTGGAGGACACAGAACAAATGGTAGGTGATATTTATGATGATGTTGAGAATACTTATATAGTTTATAAAAGTCTTATGAAAACAACCCTTAACAAAATCTGTTCGATAAAGGGATCAGTACAAAGTGAAAACACCTCAGGTATGTCGAAGCCAATTAATTCTTTCGTTAAGCTACCAAAGATAGCCATCCCTATATTTTCTGGTAAATACGGGGAATGGACAACATTTCACGAAATGATTCATTAGATAATGTACAAAAAATGCATTATTTGAAAAGTCACCTTTCTGGTGAAGCTCAACAGCTCATTCGCCACACTCCAATAACTTCTGCTAATTATAGTGAGTGCTGGGCTCAGTTAGAAAAAAGATATATAAACAAGAAATATCTGGCTAATTGTATTTTAAAAAGATGCAAATGACTCTACTGCATGACCGCAGTAAAAAAAGATTTTTAAAAAGATTGTTTGGTCAAAAACGAATAAATGACGAGTCAGCTTCATCGTTGAAAGAATTATTAGATACCACGTGTGATTGTTTACATGCACTTAGAAAATATAGAGATATAGCTGAAAAAAGATTTAGTTCATTAGAAAAAAGGATTAGGAAATAATAAAGAAGTAAAAGAAAAGTACGTAGAGGTAATACAAGAATATTTATCACTAGGACACATGAGACCAGTAGCAAAAGATGATATGAAGAAAGATAAAGCTATTTACTTACCTCATCATGCGGTTGTACGCGACGATAAAAGTACTACAAAAGTTCGAGTAGTTTTTAATGCATCTCAGAAGTTACAGTAATGGAGTTTCTTTAAATGATAATCTTATGGCAGGACCGAAATTGCAAGCTGACTTAAGGCACACCATATTAAGATGGCGATTATATCCCTAGCACTGGTAGCAGATATAATTAAAATGTATCGTCAAGTCAGAATTGCTGAAGGAGATGCAATCTTCCAACGCATAATTTGGCGTGATTGTCCGAAAACAGAAATTGTTGACTATGAACTAACGACAGTCACCTTTGGTACAGCTGTCGATGAAGGAGACAACTATCCACTTGCAAAAGATAAAGTACTCAATTGTTTCTATATGGATGATCTTATGATAGGGTGTTACGAAGTGGATCAAGGATTAGAAATATATAATACACAAATAACAGATTTATTAGGTAAAGGTGGATTTAAATTGCAAAAATGGAATTCTAATAATCAGGAATTAATAGAAGGAATTAAGGAAATGGAGAATGAGAAAGATCAAGGACAATTATATTTAAATCAAAAAAAGAACAAACAAGGACATCATTTATAAGGACAACATAGACAAGGTTAAAGAAATAACACATGAAGAAGTAAAAGAAGTAGAAATCAAGATAGATAGTACAATAAAAATATTAGGACTTACCTGGAAGCGCAGCCAAGACACCTTCCAGTACTTACTTAATCTTCCGCCACTGACGACTGCACCTGCAACTAAAAGATCAATTATTTCTAATATAGCACGGCTATTTGATCCTTTGGGTTGGATAGCACCAAGTATAGTATTAGCAATGGTATTCATATAAAAGTTATGGCTGACCGGCGTTAGTTGGAATGAAGAGCTAACAAGGAGTTAGTGAAGGAGTGGATTGACTTTCGAGAGCAACTGTCACTACTTACCGACGTACGAATACCTCGTTGGATAGGCACAAGATTGAATCAGAAGCTGGAACTGCATGGATTTAGTGACGCTTCGAAGACAGCTTACTCAGCCGTGATTTATTTGAGGACCATTGACCTTGAAGGTAAAATACACGTGACACTTATTGTTGCAAAAACCAGAGTAGCTCCTGTAAAACAAATTAGTATTCCACGGCTAGAGTTGTGTGGAGCAGTTCTTCTGTCACAACTTCTGATCGAAACAGCTAATGTCTTGAGTATTCCTAAAGATCAAATTAAAGCATGGACTGATTCCACAGTGGTACTAGCCTGGATAAACGACCACCCAAGTAGATGGAAGACGTTTGTAGCTAATCGAACATCTGAAATACTAACGAACATGAAAGCATCTCAATGGTTTCATGTTTCGACAAAGGATAACCCCGCAGACTGTGCATGTAGGGAAATACCGCTGAGATCACTTCTCACCTGTGATTTATGGTTTTCAGGATCATCATTCCTGAAAAAGGACAATATATCCTATAACAGACCAAATAATTTAGACAAATTAAACTTGGATTTAGAAGAGTGCGTTAAATCTTATGTAACGGTCGTTCCAAATAATTCAATTTTCGAAAGGTATTCTACATTAAGAAGGTTAATTAAAGTTGTTGCATATTGTAAAAAGAACAAAATATATCGTGGAATGTACAACAAAACTGGAATTAATATCAATTCAACCATCTATAGCAGAGCACTTAGAATCGAATGGTACGGAATGGCACTTCATTCCTCCGCACAGTCCCAATTTCGGCGGACTGTGGGAAGCAGGGGTGAAATCCACAAAATTTCACCTAAAAAGAGTCATAGGTGATTCGACCCTTACATTTGAGGAAATGACCACGCTTCTGACCCAAGTGGAAGCTTGTTTGAATTCGCAACCCATGAGTGTTATTCATGTCGGTGATCCTGGTGAAGCATTACCTTTAACACCTGGACAATTCCTAATTGGCGAACCGTTACTGAATGTACCAGATAATAAATTTGAAAGTTCAAGGTTGAATCATTTATCACGTTGGCAATTTGTTCAGAGAATGGTTCAATCGTTTTGGAAACGTTGGTCAAACGAATACCCCTCTAATTTGATGAACCGGTATAAACGGTCTTGTCAAGTTCCTGAACCAGCAGTTGGTGACATAGTCCTGGAAGATAATTTACCTGCAAGTCGATGGTTGTTAGGTCGTATATTACATAAACATCCTGGTAGTGATAATATTAGCCGTGTACTCATAATACGCACTAATTTCAATACAATTAAAAGACCAACGTCTAAAATTTGCATTTTACCAATTACCGAACAAAAGAATGAAGAAATTTTGTTTGTGTGATTAGATCATACTATATTGTTTTAGTTTTAGTTCAACTTTTGTATTATTATTGTTATGTTTTTCATTATTCTTAGGACAAATGTAATTGTATTAGATAGGGAGACCAAATAATATTTACTATTGCTAAATGTTATTACTTTAAATGTACCTAGCATAAGTATAGATTTATTTTATGTTATAATTGTTATTTAATTTAAGGTATTTAGTATTTTTAAGTTATTATTGTTCAGTTTTAAGTTTAGTTCATACCAGTATATTATTGTATTCAACAAAATATTCGGTTAATTTTATCTGGTTTCCTATTATATGTGTACAACTTTTAATTAAACTCGGAAAGGACATTCCTTCAGTAACGTCCTTTGTGGGCGTATGTTCAAGATCAAATGACATTATGCCAAATAATTATTTAGTTTATCATTTCGTCAATAGATGGCGTTAGATGTATTTTACATCGCACTATAGGAATGTTTTTTCTAAAGTACAATACAATTTTTTGTAATTTCATAAAGTGAGAACGATTACACTATCTGACCAGCAGTACATACTCGGTGGTTTTACTTTGAAGTCTCACAGTACCAATACTACCGGGTAACCCTAACAGCATTGCTTAACAAATCACATTATCCGGACCTCTGCACTCCTGACATTTTTTATATATTGTGTTGTCATATAAAAAATATTTTTTTTATATTGTAACAACATAACAGGGCTTTATTAATAAATAATTATCCGTTGACTGTCAGCCTGACAGTTTATTAACTGTATATAATAATTAATAAAATAAAAAACTTAATTAAAAATGTGTTTTATTGTGTACATTTATTTCCAATCTACATTCGTCTACATTTTGTTTAAGCGATTTGAAACTTTTTTTATTACTGAATTCATTCAATGGCAAAGTTAACTTAATCGTATACTGGCCGTAAGTATGTATTTACAAAAGAAAAGTAGTATATGTAGTATATCAGTTGTCTGGTTTCCATAGTACGAGCTCTGCTCAGTTTGGGATCAGATGGCCGTGTGTGAATTATATCCCAGGATATTATTATTATTATTTTATATAAATAACGTAAATTCCAATTTGATATACAAGAGGCCAGCCTTCAGCTTATCGATTATACCTACCTCTTTGTGGTATTTGAATTTCCCATAACATACGATCACTTAAAAACAATGTGATGGTGTTTGAATTTAAACAAAATAGTGAATAATTATTATTATTCCTAAATATTTCCTTAACAAAACAAATTCCTAAATACTTCCTTTGGTCGAGAATCTTGAAGGTATAGCTTATATAGAGATATATAGGTAGGAGATCTTGAATAATTTATAGAGGTTTCTAGATTTACTGGTGGTAGGGTTATGTGCAAGCTCGTCCGGGTAGGTACCACCCACTCATCAGATATTCTACCGCAAAACGGCAGTACTTATTGTTGTGTTCCGGTTTGAAGGCTGAGTGAGCCGGGGTAATAACAGGCACATGGGACATAACATCTTAGTTCCAATGTCAAGATATTCATTAAATACCAAGATATTTGCTCGTCCGCCTACATATTCTATAAAAATATATAAAAGCTTTGTCAAAAAAGGCGCTAAATTAAAAACCGACATTTTGTTAATGGACAGAAAGCTAAAGTAATTAATTCATTATTGGCGCGATTTGTGATCTGTTGAACGAGTTCAATTGTGTTATTTGTATTTTTAAGAGCAATTGAGAGAGTTACTTACATCTATTTATATGATATGATTTTCTATTTTTTTAAAAGACCAATTCGATTTATTTTTAAACCAGTTTCACTTCTGGATCTTAAATCGATATTCATTTTATGGATTTATTTATTTGGCTCATATAATTCGTTTCAGTCAATAAAAGTAATACATATACAAAAATAAAGCTACACTATTTCACTATGGGTGCCACAGATATCGAAAAAAAGATAGTACTAGAGGGCTGGTTACTAATTGAAATTATATAGAATTAGTTTACGCCCGCGTTTTAGGGGGTAGGAACTGGTGTTAGGTATGTCCTTAGGGGGTTCGCTACATAGCAAATTGCATTAAATCCTGTTCAATGGTTTAGCCGAGAACGCGTGACGGACAGATAGAGTTTTTGCATTTATAAGATTATCATAGATAAGTCATTGAAAAAAAACTTATAAAAATTCAAGCAGCTCTACACATAACCACAAATAAAGAACAGAATTTATAAAATTGGTGTTCTCTCGAACTGAAATACGGGGAGTATTTACCAGAAAATATAGGGATGGCGATCTTTGGTAGCTTAACGAAAACTGGCTTCGACATACCTGAGGTGTTTTCACTTTGTACTGATCCCTTTATCGAACAGATTTTGTTAAGGGTTGTTTTCATAAGACTTTTATAAACTATATAAGTATTCTCAACATCATCATAAATATCACCTACCATTTGTTCTATGTCCTCCAATTTAAATCTTTCATATAATTTAGTATTATTATCTTTAAATATAGACCAATCCATTTCTAACAATTCTTGCTTGGTTTCAATATATTCTACTGTTAGTCTGTCTTTACTACATTTTTTAAAGTTAATTAGACCTTTCTTTATTACATTTTACGAATCTTTTAAAAGATTTATTAAACCTTCCATTTTTAAAATATCCAAATTATGAAGTAAGATAATTTAAAATAAAAGTAGTAAATATTAATTTTTTTTTCAAATCATGTCTAAAATTTTACAAGTGTTTTGAAATTAATCAACTTTTTTGGAAATCGGGCATAGGTTCCCCGTTCCTTCGTTTTTTTATAAATTATTCTAAGTCCTTAACTAACACGCTTAAAATTATAAAAGTAAATCTAAATTAATCAATAAATTTTCTAAGTTTAAAATTCTTAACAAATCACATTACCCGGACCTCTGCACTCCTGACATTTTTATATATTGTGTTGTCATATAAAAATTATTATTTACAGTTAATAAACTGTCAGGCTGACAGTCAACGGATAATTAATAAATTTAAAAAAAAATAACAACTAAAAATGTGTTTTATTGTGTACATTTATTTCCAATCTACATTCGTCTACATTTGGTTTGAGCGATTTTGATACTTTTTTTATTACTGAATTCATTCAACGGCAAAGTTAACTTAATCGTATACTGGCCGTAAGTATGTATTTACAAAAGAAAAGTAGTATATGTAGTATATCAGTTGTCTGGTTTCCATAGTACGAGCTCTGCTCAGTTTGGGATCAGATGGCCGTGTGTGAATCATATCCCAGGGTATTATTATTATTATTTTATATAAATAACGTAAATTCCAATTTGATAAACAAGAGGCCGGCCTTTAGCTTATCGATTATACCTACCTCTTTGGGATATCGTACTTGGAGTTTCCATAGAATACGATCACTTAAAAACAACGTGATGGTGTTTGAATTTAAACAAAATAGTGACTAATAATTATTATTCCTAAATATTTCCTTAACAAAACAAATTCCTAAATATTTCCTTTGGTCGAGAATCTCGAAGGTATAGCTTATATAGAGATATATAGGTAGGAGATCTTGAATAAATTATAGAGGTTTCTAGATTTACTGGTGGTAGGGTTATGTGCAAGCTCGTCCGGGTAGGTACCACCCACTCATCAGATATTCTACCGCAAAACGGCAGTACTTATTGTTGTGTTCCGGTTTGAAGGGTGAGTGAGCCGGGGTAATAACAGGCACATGGGACATAACATCTTAGTTCCAATGTCAAGATATTCTTTAAATACCAAGATATTTGCTCGTCCGCCTACATATTCTATAAAAAATATACAAAAGCTTTGTCAAAAAAGGCGCTAAATTAAAAACCGACATTTTGTTAATGGACAGAAAGCTAAAGTAATTAATTCATTATTGGCGCGATTTGTGATCTGTTGAACGAGTTCAATTGTGTTATTTGTATTTTTAAGAGCAATTGAGAGAGTTACTTACATCTATTTATATGATATGATTTTCTATTTTTTAAAAAGACCAATTCGATTTATTTTTAAACCAGTTTCACTTCTGGATCTTAAATCTATATTCATTTTATGGATTTATTTATTTGGCTCATATAATTCGTTTCAGTCAATAAAAGTAATACATATACAAAAATAAAGCTACACTATTTCACTATGGGTGCCACAGATATCGAAAAAAAGATAGTACTAGAGGGCTGGTTACTAATTGAAATTATATAGAATTAGTTTACGCCCGCGTTTTAGGGGGTAGGAACTGGTGTTAGGTATGTCCTTAGGGGGTTCGCTACATAGCAAATTGCATTAAATCCTGTTCAATGGTTTAGCCGAGAACGCGTGACGGACAGATAGAGTTTTTGCATTTATAAGATTATCATAGATAAGTCATTGAAAAAAAACTTATAAAAATTCAAGCAGCTCTACACATAACCACAAATAAAGAACAGAATTTATAAAATTGGTGTTCTCTCGAACTCGCGACTTTAGTTTCAGATCCATGTGTTTTATCCACTGAACTATTTCTCTTACAACATCTTGCTTTAATATCATACTTAGTTTTATCAATAACGTTAAACAAAACACGATGTTGGAAATTCCAATTGTTTTTTAATCTGTTTATTTGACCCACAAAACACTTAATAAATATAATAATGTATGAAAAATTAAATGATTATAACTTGAGTTATTAATACGTGAAAGGATAATAAATAAACAAATACGCTTTCGCATTTATAAAACTAGTACTATGTATGCACTCACTTCATTAATCACCCGAGAAGTCCGTGAAGTTGTCAACACAACCGACTTGGTGACATGCTATTATGATTCTTGTATATTAGTTATAATATTCTTGTAATAGATAGTATTTTGTTTATTTAAAATTAAAAATTCAAGTACTTTTTTTTCCTTCTTAAGTCTACGCGTGCTGGCTCTCGATGTCACCCCTTAACTGTGACATCATATCCATCGCGTTAAAGAAATTTGGCAATTCCTTTCTCTGTCGCACTTCCAAAAAATTGAATTCCTTACCAGCTCACGTTTTCCCCTCCTCTTACAACTCGGGTTCCTTCAAACGAGGCATGAAGAGGCATCTTGTGGGCCGGCAAGGCGAAGGCGGCTAGTGCAGAACCTTCTTCCCGACTATACTGGCCGCCGTCGCGTTTAGACTCTACTACCACTTACCATCAGGTAGAGTAGAGTCATTTGCCCTCCCGGCAAATATATATAAAAAAATGTACCTTTTTAAAATATATCATTATCACATCTGGTCTGTAAGAATATATTAAAGATAAAATTGTGACTCGATGTGACGCTGTAAGCGGCTGATGGCATTTATAAGAGAATATATACTTAACAGTTGACCGTGCCTAATCCTTATTTTTTAAATGTATAGGCTAGCGCTTGACTGTTATCACACCTGATGGAAAGTGAAGTTACAGTCTAAAGTGGAGCGTGCTTGCCTAGAAGATGCCTATTCACTCTTGACTTGAAGGTATATTGTAGGTGGTGGGAAAAACTGAGATCGGAAGGGTATTCCAGACCTTAGCGGTGCGTATCAGAAACGAGGAAGCAAATCGTTTCGTACGTGTCTTAGATACGTAATTGTAAGTCCTATTAGTATTGCAGGATTAGTTTGGTACAGTCCTGGAGCTGGTTGATGCTGTGCAATACTGTATGGCTTGTTTCGGTTTAATAGGGATAATTGTATTCGGTTTTCAGAGCCGAGATAGCTTAGAGAGAAAGCGAAATTTAAAGCCGATGATCGTAGGTTCAAATCCGGTTAAACGCCTCTGAATTTTTATGTGCTTAATTTGTGTTTATTGACATTAAATTGGGACAAAAAACTCTTACATTTTTATGTTATAGGCAGATGGGCAAATGGTTCTGATGTTATGTGGCCATCACTGCCCATTGATATTGTACCCAACCTTGGGAACTATGATGTTATGTTCTTGTGTCTATATTTACACTGGCTGACTTACCATTTAAACCGGAACGCAACGTCTGTTACCTCTACCGTCTTGGTAATTTCGCGTCTCTTATATACTTATATATACCACGGTTTCCTTCGAAATGATAAATTTCAAAATCTCATACGTTATGTAAAAGCGCGAAAGCCTTATCCGCTGTATATAAAGGTTACATACAGTAATGACTAATTATATACTAAGATTACGAACGAGTACATAAACTTTGTTTTCCTTGTCTCGTTTTATCATATTATTTTGACCTCAGTGTATTTTATAAAATAGTGAGGGTTTTATCGATAAACCATATATCGATGAAAACACGGAATCATGATATGTACGGTTCTTAGTGCGATACAATAAATTCGTTTAGTGACAAAAGTCCTTTTTTATAGTATAGGTTGGTGGACGAGCATATGGACCACCTGATGGTAAGTGGTCATTTAGATGTTATGTCCCTTGTGCCTGTAATTACACTGGCTCACTCACCCTTCAAACCGGAATACAGCAATAACAAGTACTGCTATTTTGCGGTAGAATATCTGATGAGTGGGTGGTAACCTGACGGGCTTGCACAAAGCCCTACCACCAGTAGGAGTTGTGTAGCTTTTAGTTTTTTTATATACTAACTACATATCCCAACTTCGCAAAAGTACAATAAGGCTCTACATAATATATATTATTCTATTGGTTTACGAGGTGCACGTCGAAAACTCTCAGTCTGCATGTTGTTCTGTCATGAACCACTCCATCCATTGGTGGAAGAAGGAATCGTGAGGAACAAATGCACATCTACTAAAATCAAACAGCCAGCCAGCGTGGTGGAGTTCGTCCTGACTGTCATACAGCAGTTTGACAGTGTGTTTGTGCAGCAGTGTGACAACTTCTGAACTTAGCATCTGCTTGCGTCTTCATCCGCGTGGAATGTATATACACTGGCTCACTCACCCTTCAAACCGAAACGATACTAATTATTGATGTCGCTCTACAATATTTGATGAGTGGGTATCTACTCAAACGGACACCCAGAAAGCGTAATTCCATTACCATAAAAACTATAAATGACATAAGATGATATAAAACGATAGTTGCGTATTTTTGGCAATAGTATCGATATCGATAGCAACAGTGCTACATCACTATGCTGTGCTAGTGCTGTGATAAATGTAAAGATTTTTCTCCTGAACAAGCAGTCATCGATCCGGTTCGTCAACGAGACGACCCGTTTTTTGCTTTTATAATTAGCAATAATAAATATGTGGTAAGTTTAAAAAGTATTTAGATTTAATTAAGATATTATAATTTTTTAACTTCTAAAATCGTTCGTGTTATCATTTTACGCTTTTTTGGAGTTAAGTTGACCAGATTCGCTTCATTTTAGATTGATGAGATTGTTCGTGTAATGTTTATCTTTGCTTGAAAACATATCTGAAAATGTAATGATTCTTGCCCGGATTTGATATCACATTTGGTTGAGACTGATCTCAGATACAATATTATATATATAATTATACACATAAGAAGTATTTCCCAATCTCTTGAGATTGGCCGCCGTCGCCGAAATCGGTCTGGACATTATTTAGGCTAAGTTCACATGTAACGCTCGTTAACGCGAGTCCACTGTACAAATCGTGATCGCGTGGAATGGCGACAGTGCTAGCAACATTTCTCCTTTGAATCGCAATTCCGATCCTCTGGGCGGAAAAGAACCATCCCTCCTGTTAACATAGAGCTAATCTCTCAGTAAGAACCATCTACAGAGATAAGCCAACTGTGCAAGGCATATTATAGTGCACATGTGTGTGCGCAAAACACAGGTGCACTCTCTATACCCTCACTCTCATAATCCGATGGGACGGCAATGCGACGCGACCGGACAGCATTCAGGCGGTGGGCTAACGGTTCCACGTGCTTCAGTCTCCTCTTGACTCCGGGTGTGGATTTTTCTTTCAAACTTATAAATATTATATATAGCTAGCTGACCCATACCCATTTCGTTGGGCGGTAAACAGTTTTAATTTGATAAGAACCTATAATTGTTGATAATATGATCAATAAACATGACCTAACGATTTAAATTATTTTTTTAATAAAAAAAACTATTATTTGCGTCTTAAATATAAAAATGAGATACATGCTGTCGCTCACTTTTTTCTAGGCATTATCAGGCTCTACAACTTTTTTTCTAGAACTATATCTCTCATCGTTAAGGCAGCGTTCGTTCTTTGGAAATTCGACTACCACAAAAGAGTCTTTTCATTTTTCGGATTAACATATAGCCCATAACACTCACAAATAATGTGGCTATCTATTGGTAAAAGAATTATTAAAATCGGTTCAGTAGATCTAGAGATTACCCCGTACAACATCACAAACTCACAAACTTTACCTCTTTATAATATACTAAGTACTTTTTATGAATTCTGCAAAATTGTTATATCATTTTTGTATTTCAGGATTCATTTGGTTCACGTCTGCGGCTGGTTGATTCTGAGTACAACTGCAGCTAACTTGGACGTTTCACAAATGGAAGAAATATTAATAGAACATTTCGATGCAATGGCAAATAATAGCACTAGATCAATCGTTGTAGAAAATTGTAAGTTTAGTTGGTTTAGGTATTTACTGGTGGGGGGTGCATGTCAGTCACCTCCACGTGGTGCACCCTGGGCAACGGGGTCGACCAGCAATCCGACGTTTTTTCCGGAATGCTTGTCGACCGCGGCTGAGACTGACGCGGCGGAAGTGTCACGGGCCGCTCCTGGTACTTCTCTGTTGCAGCAGAGTGGACTAGCGAGCGGCTTCGTGGCAAGTAGGTGGACTCCGGGGTCCTTTTGACTGCCGGAGGGAGGAGGAGTTGGTCTCCGGTGTCCTTTGGGGCAGCCGGAGACAGGAGTAGAGTAGAAGGAGGAGGGAGATGCGGGTTCGCCCAGTTTCGGTGTCGTTGCTGGGTGGACAGACCGTAAAAAGTCACCGCCTCTCAAACTCGTTTCCCCATCCAGGCGTCAGCCTGCGGTGGGACCGAGGGTCTGGCCTTCATCGGCTGGGCCAAGAGGAGACAACCTCAATAAAAAACACCCGGTGGGTCGCTAACCCATAGCGACGGCCGCTGGCGGGGTCGCGGTGGTGAGCTAACGCGTTCCCGTAACCCCGCCGCCTGCGGTGAGACGGAAACGGGGAGGTTTTAGTGGTAGGCGGTAGGCGTAAATGCCTTTCCTCCTCGACAACAAAAAAAAAAAAAAAAAAAAAAAAAAAAAAAAAAAAAAAAAAAAAAAAAAAAAAAAAAAAAAAAAAAAAAAAAAAAAAAAAAGGTATTTACTGGTGGTAGAGCTTTGTGCATCTCGTCTGGGTAGGTACAACCCCCTCATCAGATATTTTACCGCAAAACAGCAGTACTTGTTGTGTTCCGGTTTGAAGGGTGAGTGAACCAGTGTAATTACAGACACAAGGGACATAACATCTTTGTTCCCGATGTTGGTGGAGTGTTGGCGACGTGAAATATCGAAATTGTTACTAAATGAATAAATCTATATTGAGGTAATAATAATAATTTCAGTTAAATTATGTGATCACGAAAACGGCGATGATGCAAGGTGTGTGAAGGAATCACGCTGCGAAGAGAAAGCACCCCCACTGGATCCGGCGACGTCATTTACCTACAGGTAAGAAAGGATTTATCAAAATCCGAACAACTGTATACTCCGTCCCATTGAATTGCGAGTGAGGGAATATCTACACTTGCATATTTCATATTTAGAATTGAAATAAAAAACAATAACAGAATATTAAAGACTTAATAAAATACATGATGACTAATCAGAAATTATGACGATTAACCAGAGAAGAAATAATCCCAAAAGCAATTGGTAACAAACTTTTCTTACAGAGAATTGGTCGAAGATGGATGCACATACCTACAGACTTGCTGCCCTGAAGACAAAATAAGGACCGAACCAAGGAAACCGAAAGTGGAGAAAAAACGTGGATGTGGATACAGCAACCCTGGGGCGAACGTCCTTCGAGAACTGAGTGATAAATATGGATACGCGGATTATGGGGACTTCCCATGGATGATTGTCCTGATGAAGTAAGCTGTAGTTTTTTTTTCTTTGTAGCTATTTATTTATTTATTTGGATGTCAAACAGTTAACATAACACCCATTATTAAAACTAAGTATGCACAACCAATTACAGGAGAACACACCATTCCCAAACACAATTACGAAATATACAAAACAAAAATAAAATAAAAACAGAAAATATTATAATATTTCTAATATTTAAATTAAGAACAAAAACAAAAACAGAAACAAAAGGTAGTAAGTAAATTAACATTTACACATAATTGAACAAATTAACAGTTTATACTAAAAGAAACATCGCATTTTTAATATAGATTTTTATGTAGGTTTTTATATAGCTGACGTGTTGTCTGTGCATTTAGTGTATCTAGCTATTGCATAAAATTTGATCTGTCTGCGAGTTTTTATCAGGCAGCACCACGATCAGTTTCAGGATTACAATTTTTGTGTTTGTGTATTATCAATTATTTAGGCTTTCTCTTATTATTGTCAACTGATCTTGGTGGGATTGTGGATTTCTAGGCTGGTTTGGATGGCACTGTCGTATTAAGTATATGAAGACCTTCGTATGACGAATTATTAAAACTGCATTGGATACTAAAACTGTTTTGTAATCATATGTTTTTCGTTAATTTGTGATTATAATTCATCTCATGCTTTACGGTGAAGGAGAACATCGCGAGGAAACCTGCATGTGTCTAATTTCACTGAAATCCTGCTACATGTGTAATACTCCAAACGTTCTCCTCAAAAAGGAAGAGGAAGCCTTAGCCCAGCAGTGGGACATTCACATGCTGTTACGTCGTACATTTCATGAGTTGTACAGTAATCATATCTACATTTTTAGGTGGACATCTTTTAAGGTGGACATCTCAGATTCCGTTAATTAAGGTAGTAAGAGATGATCCATACCGGTATAAGTTTTTAGGTACGACTTTATAGAGAATTAGTGAAATAGTGTAATTTTAATATACAAATTGTTACAGAAAAGGCATACCCAAGGAGAATTTTGATAAAGCATACATCGGTGGTGGAACCCTCATTGATCCATCTGTCGTGCTAACTGTAGCTCATAAAGTGGACGAAATTAGTCACAATGACGTAAGTGTGCTTATAAAAATTGTTTCTGACACGATTCCATAGCTATTTGTTTAGTAGGTAGCAAGTATAGTTGTGGATTATAAGCCGATTAATATTGAAATGGATGATTTCATTTTGGATTGAAAAGCACCGGGTTTGCAATATTGAGTTCTCAAGAAACTCAAAAGTTACATTTTTTCACCAAATAAATCATATGTCTTCTGTATCAATATTATTATATCTGCTACGTTGGTCTAGTGGCTAGATATACGGCCGCGGACCCGGAAGTCCTGGGTTCAATTTATAAGCCTAAGCCTATAAAAAGTTATTGGGTTTTCCGTCAGAAAATCCTCAGTAGCAGCCCGGGGTCTGGAAGTTGGAAGTGTGTACCCGTGCCTCGGAAAGTACGTAAAGCCGTTGGTCCTGCGCCTGAGCTCTTTCCAGTCGTGTCGGATTGCCGTCCCATAGGATAATGAGAGTTAGGGAATAGAGAGTGCACCTGTGTTTGCGCACACACTTGTGCACTATAATATGTACCGCGCAGTAGCCGAGGACATTATTATTATTATATTTTGACAGTAACTCAGTCCTCTGGCGTTTCATTTTAAGCCAATAATTTCTTTCTAGTTGATGTGCCGCGCTGGTGAGTGGGATACAAAAACAGAGGATGAAGCCTATAAGCATCAAGACAGAGAAGTGAAGAGTATCGTTATACATAATGACTTTGTAAGGGGTAAGTAGACTGCGATTATTGGCTTCACTTCAGCCTAAATGATTTCTTGTATTTTAACAGCAGAGGTGGCGCGTGGACGATACTGATTATAAATAAAAAACAAAATATCCAACTCGGCAACGATTTATTATATACATGTTTACAACCTGTTTACCGCCTTTTTAAGAACATGTTGCCAATTTAGAAATATTAAAAATACACTTACCACACACCACGTGCATGCTACACTACATAAGGAGTCAAAATTGAACCGTAAGCGTAAAGGCATACGGATATTATAAGGTGAACATAACTGAGAACTCCAAATACCTTAAAATTATCGAAAATAATTTTCAACCTATTGTGTGGCTAGAATACAACTTCAGATTAACGGGAACTTTAAATAATCTCCAATAAGACCAGCTGACAATGATTATATCTCTCCTTTTTTTTAAACAGAAATTACAATATGTTCATTACTGGCAATGTCAAAATTACAAAATCATTTTCTAATTTTTTTATAAAGAACTTCAAACCAAGGAGTATTTACAAATCAAGAAATATGAAACTGGTATTTTGTATAATCTATACTGATAACTCAACCTCCCTCTCGGTTCCCTCCCGACAAATGATTCGTTATGATTCTATAATAATTCTTTATGATTATATACAAATCTGTTAAATAATATTCTAGGCTTACGCTATGTACTTAAAAAGTAAATACTGGTTTAAGCCGCACTATTTAGGGGACTATTGAAGATATTTAGGACAGTTTTGGAACCACTGTAACTTAAACGGATATTTATAACTTAAATTGGACGACTTATTACATTGCTACATACATATATTTGGCGTAATGCAATAATATATTATTTTGTGACAAAATCTAACAATTTATAATACCCTTATGATGCATAAATGTTTATTGTTTTCTTTTTCTACAATGAACAGAACACGCTCATAACGACGTGGCGTTGATAATCTTGAAGGAGCCGTTTGACTTGGACGGAGCTCCTCACATAGGGGTGGCGTGCTTGGAGCAGAAGCTGCCTAGCCCTGGAACGGAATGCTTCAGCATGGGCTGGGGCACAGACTTCATAAATGGCGAAAAATATGCTTCAATTCTTAAAAAGGTAAAAAAAATTCAGGTTATACCGATATATATATTTTTATAGTACAGGTAGGCGGATGAGCATATGTGCCACCTGATGGTAAGTGGTCAGTAACGCCCATAGACATTGGCATTGTAATTAATGTTACCCATCGCTTATATCGCCAATGCGCCACTAATCTTGGGAACTAAGATGATATGTACATTGTGCCTGTAATTACACTAGCTTACTCACCCTTCAAACCGGAATACAACAAAACCAAGTACTGCTGTATTAGATTCCAATTATTTTAAGCTCAACGTTTATTGTTACAAGTTGGATGTATTCAACTGTCAAGAAAATTTCATTACAATATATTTATGGAGACGTATGATAGATTTTTTTCACAATATTCTTCTTCATGAATATTCGCTTTGATAAACGCCGTCCTCGAATAGTCTGTGCAGCTTGACTGATTTAAATAATCTTTAATTACCGTACCGTAACAGCCTGTGAATGTCCCACTGCTGGGCTAAACGCCTATTCTCTCTCTTTGAGGAGAAGGTTTCGGAGCTTATTCTTGGAATACACATGTGGCAGAATTTCAGTGAAATTAGACACATGTAGGTTTCCTCACGATGTTTTCCTTCATCATAAACACGACATGAATTATAATCACAAATTAAGCACATGAAAATTCGGTGGTGCTTGCCTGGGTTTGAACCCACGATCATCGGTTAAGATTCACGCGTTCTTACCACTGGGGCATCTCGGCTTGCTTTCTTTGATTAGAAGTGTTTGATTCAATATATTATTGCGAGAAACAATTGTCATCTAAAGTGAACTGCTTAAGATGAAAATGTTCAATATTATTTTCAGTTGAAACTGCGGCTGGTTGCGGCTGCCAAGTGTCAGAACCTCTATCGGAACAGTCCGTTGGGTCAGACCTACAGCTTGCATAAGTCTCTCACGTGCGCTGGGGGAGAGGCTGGTGTCGATACTTGTATGGGTGACGGCGGGTCCTCCCTCGTGTGTCCTCTCGCTGTAAGTATGCTTAAGAGAAGAAAAGTATTATTAACAATACTAATTATAATAAATTTCAATTCAATTTAATAATCATATTGTAATTGTATTCTTCTCTTGATGTTTTTTGCTCTATAATAATGGATTTAATTATTGTGTAAATATGTTATTTATTAATGATCCGAAGATGTAATAAATCTTATATTTTGGTCACTCAGTTGATACAAAATTTATAATGACGTGCAATTAATCTTGTTTAGCCTACATTATGTATTATTATGTTTTTTAGTATGGGTAGGCGGACGAGCATATGGGCCACCTGATGGTAAGTGGTCCCCAATGCCCATAGACTTTGGCATTGTAAGAAATGTTAACCACCGTTTACATCGCCAACTCGCCACCAACATCGGGAACTAAGATGTTATGTCCCTTGTGCCTGTAATTACACTGGCTCACGCACCCTTCAAACCGGAACACAACAATACCAAGTACTGCTGTTTTTCGGTAGAATATCTGATGATATAGTAAAATTGTAACTTTTATTGGTAATTCTATATTAAATAAATAAATAAAAGTATTTGGCTAGTCTGTCAATGCAACATCTTCTCCAAGCCAGTACTACAATTTTGGAATTTGTTTCAGGATAAATCTGGCTTACGTTATTCCGTCGTTGGCATGGTGGCTTACGGACGTGGCTGCGGAGTAGAAAATCTACCAGGAGTTTACGTGAAGATACCGGAAGTGTACGATTGGGTGATTAGGCAAATGGCATCACAAGGATACAACGGAAAGTTATTTGTCAGCTAGAAATGTCAGGAGATATTGCAATTTGAACCGTAAGAAGTGCTGATAAAGGTCATTTTTGTATTTTTATATCATGATTTGGACTTGTGTAGTTGTATGAAAACTTTTTGCATATTATACGTTGTCTGATAACCAAAGAGTATATTATTGAAAAAAATTGTGTAAATTCCAAGGTCACGAGAATTGATGAAAACATGTGAGCGTGTGTACCGATCGCACACACACACATTGCTCTTACAATAACTAATCTTACGCGGACGTCGTCTGACGCTCGAACTCTCAGTAAGCCCCTACCGTGTACCGAGCGCTACTATGTTTATACCTCAATTCTATATTTATTCTTTTATTTACAAAATATAAATAAACATAACAGGTTGAACCTAAAGCGTTTAGCTTTTTTTACTTACCTACCCCTTACTTTTTTTTTATAGAAAAGGAAGGCGGACGAGCATACGGGCCACCTGATGGTAAGTGGTCACCAAACGCCCTTAGACATTGGCACTGTAAGAAATGTTACACTGTTAGAAATATTGTGAATGTGATGTTGAACCATCACTTACATCGCCAATGCGCCAGTAAAATTGGGACCTCAGATTTTATGTCCCTTGTGCCTGTAATTACACTGGCTCACTCACCCTTCAAACCGGAACACAACAATACCAACCTGTTTTGTGGTAGAATATCTGATGAGTGGGTGGTACCTACCCAGACGAGCTTGCACAAATCCCTACCACCAGTAAATTTACTTAACAGTCTGTATGTATTCCGCTGCCGTTTTGCGAAATACAGCATGATGAGTTAAACAAGTCTAGGCTTGGATTAATATACGACAAAGTAGAATAGAATAGAATATGATTTATTGTAAAACAAAATAGTTACAGAACCATTATAAACAAACATTAAAAAAATCGAAAACTATTTGTACAAAAGGCGGATTTATCGCTAAAAGAGACAGACAACCTTTGGGTGAAGGACATTAAATAAATAAATAAAGCGGTAAGGAGGTGTACTGATCATCTCAAAATTTCTCTTTTATTTTTTAAATAAATAAAATATACGTAAACATACATATATAATATATAAAAAAAATATTTATATGTGTTATTATGATAATTATAATAATAAATAGCAATAAAGTGCGGCAGATAATAAAACAACACTCCCCTGATAATTATAAAGATAAATAATACGCCTTGAGTCGGAATTTAAATGTGTTAATAGTTTGAGATCGTCTTAAGTGGAGTGGTAAAGAATTCCATAGGCGAACTGCTTGGACAGAGAAGGAATTGGTATAAAAAGAAGAAGAGTGAGAAGGAATTTTAAGAATTAGATTATCGTCAGATCGTAGAGTGCGACCGTGCGAGTCCTTAAGGAATTCAAAACGGTGTTTAAGGTAGTGAGGAGAATTCGGATGAAAAAGTATACAGTACAGAAGAGAAAGAATATGAGTATTCCTGCAAAGACGGATCCACTCGAGCCACTCGAGTTTTTTGCGAAATTTAGAAATGTGGTCAAATTTGCGGAGTCCGAATATAAACCGAATACAGAGATTTTGAATACGCTCGAGTTTATTTAATTGCTCCTCTCTTAGATCAGGATAGCAGGTGTCGGCGTAATCAAGGATAGGCAAGAGAATGGCTTGAGCTAACGCAATTTTGGTAGGGATAGGTAGAAAATTACGTAGTCTACGAATGGACCCAATCGAGTGAAACATTTTCCTGCTCACTTCGCTTATTTGTGACATCCATGGGAATTTTGATCAATATATATTTCTAAATTATTAACTTTGCTGCTTAATGGGATTACTTAATGTCTAAGTCTGTCTGTCTGTCTGTCTATCTTATGTCTAAGTTCCTTGTGATGTTTTTCTTTTTGTGTAATATGTTTTTTTTTCTCAAGGATAAGGGCATTTTAGTTTTAGTTTTTTGTTCTTATAATTTCATTTCTTTATTTTCGTGTGCGCGCATCTGTTTATAATTACCCAATAGTCAGGGGCCATCTGAAAATCAGTGCTGTGCATTAGCACAGCTTATACTGAGATGAACCCCTTGCTACCTACACTGTATTCTTTAAATTTAATTATTTTCTTCTGTATAATCTATGTAATGTATGTGTGTAGCAAAATAAATTGTTTAAATGGTTTAAATGGTTTACAGTATTGTTAAAGATAAAAGGTGGCAAACGAGAATAGTCTACACGGGGTAATAATTAATAACTGCCAATTATAATAGCCTGGCTTTTAAGAGGATTTACCTTGAGACCAAAAGAAAGACTCCACTTTAAAATTTTGTCTAAGTCAGAATTAATTAATTGAATAGCATTTGGTAGGTCAGTAATTTTGGAATGAGGATAAATTTGGAGATCGTGAGCATACTAGTGGTAGGAAGAAGAGATATGTTGAGTTACAGAGCTGATGAAAATTGAGAATAGAAGAGGAGATAAGACACCGCCTTGGGGAACACCAGCACTAACCGCCAACCACTCCGAGTAAGAATCTTGGATTCGAATACGTTGACGGCGACCATTGAGATAACTATAAAACCAATTAATTACCGATGGAGATATATTAAGAGAATTTAGTATAACCAGGAGTATGTCGAAATTTACAGTATTGAAAGCATTACTAAAATCAAGCAATGATAAAATTGTAACTTCCTGGTTATCCATAGCTAATCTGATGTCGTCGGTAATATTGACTAATGCAGTAACCGTACTATGGCCAGATCTAAAACCAGATTGAAAAGGATTTAGCAAGTCGAAGGAAGACAGGAAGAGGTTAAGTTGTTGATTGTACAAGACGCTCAAGAACTTTAGAAAGAAATGGAAGGATGAAAATAGGACGGTAATCACCATAAGACGAGGGTTTTTTTTTTAAGTAGAGGGATTATTTGAACATCTTTCCAGGAGTCGGGAAAGGTACAGGAATTAATGGAATTATTGAATATGCAAGTTATAGCGGGAATTAAATAGTCAATAATAGGCAGGATCGTTTTACGGCTAATGCAGTCAGAACCAACGGCATCATAATTTATAGCTAAGATATTCTTCTTAATATCATATTCGGTAAAATCACGAAAAGTAAAGAGCAAAAAAGTCGGAGTTGAGGACGCAGAAAGTTGAATTAAGGTATTAGATTAAGTTCTACTATTTATAGTAACTGAAGATGCAAATTGATGGTTAAGTTGGTTGAGATCCAGGGTACTAGTGGAGGTATCGACATCTGACTTGCCAACTCCGAGAGACTTGAGAAATTTCCAGACTCTGGAAGTGTTGTCGTCTTCAACAACAGATTTAAAAATGTGCCTTTGATGTGTATCCCTACACAAAATGTTGCAACGATTCCGATATTTTTTATAATTTAATTTGTTCTTATCAGATGGATTAGACTTATATTTCGCTTTTGCCAAATTTTTCTTAAGCTGGAGTTTTTTAATTTTGGGAGTAATCCAGGGTGCTGGTAAGTGTTTTATACGTATACGCCTAATAGGAGGATGTACGTCGTACAGTTGAGTCAGAAGACAGTTAAAATTATTAACCTGCTCATCAACCGTAACACCGTTCAAAGCTTCTAGCCAGTTTATTTTAGCAGCATCTTCTCGCAATTGCTCCACACACATTCCTCCGAAATTGCGTTGCAGGAGAATTCTAGGTTTAGCTCTAGGAGGTCTAATTTTATAAGAAAGGAATAGGAGATCGTGTTATGAAAAAGTGAGTGCAGCATATTGCCCGTGTTTTTCAACATGAGCAAGCGATGACACAAATATCAGATCAAGTAAAGAAGGAGTGGAATTTGGAAAGGAATGAGTTGCAGAAAGTGGCAGAACATTTAAGTTAGCACCATTGATGATAGAACATAAGCGTTATGATCGAGTATCGTTCTTGAGAAGGCAAGTATTAAAGTCACCCATCACCACGGTATGAGTGTACAAAGGAGTAAATGACTAGTAAGTTCTCAAAAGATGGAAAGTAATCAATATTCTTTGTATACGTATTACCAAATATCCAGGAGTAACTTGGAGTGAGAGAGAACAACTTCAATAAAAAGGTGCTCTGGCTCTCCAACTTTATTCGAATTAGAGGAGCTTACAATTGAAATGGGTATATGTGGTCTCAGATAAATGGTGACACCCCACCGGGTCATTACCCATACGATCATTATGGATCAGATGGAATCCAGGAAGGGAATAGGCTGTCGAAAGCAAACACGGCTTAAGCCAGGATTCAGAAACTAAAATAGCATGTAAATTTTTAATTTGAAAAGAGGATAACATGTCCGGATAATGTGCTGGAATACTCTGCGCATTTATATGTATAATGTTAAAATTATTAACAACGTCGGAAAATTGGGAGTCAAGGGAATCACAAAGAGAAGGAGGAATACTGTAAAAACTACTGTCTGTGTCTGTGTTCGAGTCATCGGACGATAAGGAATGAAAGGATTCGTTGTCGCTCTTGATTGCTGCCATTATTGTGATAAGTATAAAATACCATAAATATAGAAAAAGTCCTAATAAATAAATAAATACAAAAATAATAATAAAACAAAAACTAATAATAATGATTATAAAATAATTACAAAAATATTAATAATAAATAGATAATAATAATAAGTATAATATAAAATAAATGAACAAATAAATAAGTAATAAAAATTATATGCACCTATAAGACTACTGTAGCATGTCCATAACCCGCCAGTTAGTATCTCAAGAGAAACAATGAAAAAGTAAAATTTTCATTAAGGTCAACAACAGAATCAATGTAACTAACAGAAATAGAGAAAAAAAGAAAAAGAAAAAGAAAAACAAATAATAATTAATACACAAGCAACTAAAAGGAATATAAAAGTAAATAGTGTAAAATAATATCAATTTTATCTTCCATTCTCTTTTTCTTTTTTCCTATAATAATCTAAATAAATTTTTAATCTGCAACAGACATTGACATTCACATTGACATTTGACAGTGACAAATAGATGTGTTCAATGACATGAGACACTTAACATACAAAATAAACGAGTTATTAAAAACAAAGCAAACTACAGAAAATAGTAACAATTAATAAGGATAAATATCGCAAGAAGGTTAAAAAGCAACTATACAAAAATACAAAATAAAAGAGTTATTAAAAACAAAGCAAACTACAGAAAAAAGTAACAATAAGGATAAATATCGCAAGAAGGTTAAGAACCAACTATTACTTTTTAATCAGCCTTTTAGTGCGTGGAATAGTCACCTTGTCACCTTTAGACTCGGTAGTCTTCATCTGAACGGGAGACTTCACATTCGACGAGCATTGAATGGCATTGAGATCCGACAAACATTCGACTTTATGCCGGGTACCATCTTGAGCTATGACAAATATAAAGCCATCCCGTGTCCAGCATTTGGCGATACCGAAACGAGATCTTGCTTCAAGGAAGACATCATGCCTACTTTTTGTCAAAAATTCCGATTGCGTGACTCCAGTTCCTTTAAATTTTGTTTTGGCAAACCATACTTTATCTAGAAATCATGACGTCACAAAACTTGACTACAATAGGTCGAGGCTTCTTATCATTTCAGCTAACTAAGCGGTAGGAATTTTTTTATACATTTACAGGAAAAATTCGGCAGATGTAGATGCTGAACTACGAGACCAGTGACTCGGGATGTTGTTTCCTCTGACTTCTCTTCTAGTACTCCATGTAAACGGAGCATTCTTCGTCGTTTGCGCATTTCCTAACGATCCATCTCTCTTGCAAGAAACTTAACTTTTCGCTGCAATGTGTTATGTGCAGAAATAATAAATGACTTAAAGGTCGTGAATTCTGAATCCAGAGAAGAAGTTGTAGTAGGTGAGGAAGAGGAGGATTTTTGTAGATCTTGCTAGAACTCATTCATTTTGTTGTTGTCAATTACTGACAATTCTGTCATGGCAGACAAAGACTCTTTAATGGTTTCCATAATGTGCTGTTGTGATGTGATAGTAATGATATAGTGAAATTATACAGGAGAATACTTGCTGAGAGGGGTAATGTGATGTTACATATGTTTAATGTATAGTAACATACACTTAAAATTATTTTTAAATAAAATTTTATTAGAGCAAACAAAAGCTCGACTATATTGATTTACTCCTACCCGCAAATAATCAAATACCTTGTGGGGTTTCCTCTCACTATAGGAAACTTCCAGGGAGCAAGTCTACGTCAGTCCCATCTGCGAGTTATCGCTATTAACTTTGATCTTCGCGATTGTTTTAATGTTATAGTTTAATTACAATTGGAATGATCATGTCATCTTGTATTTAATAAATAACTTTAGTCTATTTTGATATTTCATTGATTAATCCTGTTGGAATAAAGTTTGCACTGGTTCTTGAAAAACAATGTCCAGTTTTATTTGGTGTATAGACCGGGAGATGGTGACACAAAATCATTCATTTGTACCAGTATGGCGACTCTTCAGGGATCTACTTACGTAATAAGAAAAAAGAAAATGATGATCATAGCGCTGGTACCGGCGGCTCAATCGCATTGGCGTTAATCGAACGTGTCGGATAAATTACGAGCGTCGAACGATTTGTTCCACCAAAAATTCTTGTATTTTCCGATAGTCGATGAAAAAAGAAGTAGACGGTAGCGTAATGCCATACTTTTCCGGTGTGACGGTGTACACGAGAAACAAATTACATCATTTTCTTATTTTATTTATTATCTTTATTATAATTATCGGTGTATTAACAAAACAAAAGCGAATATAAATAAATATTTTCTCAAATAAAGCTTTGATAGTGATTTATTATTTTAAGTCTTAAATTTAACAAAAGATTTTTCATTAATTAGTTCTATGGGTAAGGTAAGGTATTGTAATGCACAAACGACTAATTTTACTAATGACATTTGCAGTTGAGGATAGAGATATCCTCAAAAGGATTCCTTTGATGTACCATAACAAAGTATTTTTTTAATTAAGTCGCAAATAATAAATAGTAAACCAATGCACATAAGTTGTGGAGTAAATGATTTATCAGACGAAGAAGTACATGATTAAAGTTTTTATATAAATATGTTTGACGGGTTGAATAGGCATGATGACTGATTTTGAAATAACCTTCTATAATGTCTACTATTACTGAAAATAATTTTATTTCAGTTATAAAGTAACTGCTTACGCAAATAATTGCATTTTTATTTACCTCTTTTGAATTTCGCTCGAAAACACCTGCAGGTGTCATGGCGCTTGACGTGACGTCATGCCTCAGAAAACGACAGTAAACGTTGTATTGTGTCTATACTCAACGAAGAAAGACAGAAAGTATTGCGTATTTCCTAAGGTTAAAAATGAATTCCAAAGTTTAACAACGTGCAATACGATGCAAAATTAATTTTGAAACGCGTAAACACAACAACTGTTCAAGAGAAACGGTTATAAATAAAGAGGCGTGACGTCATTCGCTCTGATTGGCGTTTCAAATAAAATGGCTTTTGGCGAATGGCGATTGCAGAATTTTATACTTTTATTTTATCAAAAATCTTATTAATCCCAATGTGTATATTAAAATGGGATCATTTTTTAGAATCCTTTTAAAATAATTTCTTCTCTAAAATCATTATTTTTTAATTCTTTAATACTGTCATCATGCCTATTCTTTCATAGCATTTTTAAAAAGCGTGACGTTATGGCTGACGTCACTGATATGATTACTCATCTTTGATTTTCGAAAGAAAACTACCCATATTTTCAAAGCGTCGTTTATTAATCTGAGAGCGTTACTTCCTAGAGTGGTCTGCTCACGCTGGCTGCTTACGCTGTAAGTAACAGCCTGTGAAAGTCCCACTGCTGGGCTAAGGCCTTCTCTGCTTTTTTTCTCAGGAGAAGGTTTTGGAGCTTATTCCACAACGCTTCTCCAATACGGATTTGTGAAATAAACATGTGGCAGAATTTCAGTGAATTTTGTATATATATTAATTAGCGGAATTGATTTGGAGACTTATTTGATTGGTCGGACATGGTGAAGATACAAAATAACACTCTTGGCACAAATTAACTTTACGATTTTTTTTTATAGAGTATGAAGGCGGACGAGCATATGGGCCACGTGATGGTAAGTGATCACCAACGCCCTTAGATATTGGCATTGTAAGAAATGTCAACCATCGCTTACATAGCCAATGCGCCACCAACCTTGGGAACTAAGATTTTATGTCTCTTGTGCCTGTAATTACACTGGCTCCCTCACCCTTCAAATCGGAACACAACAATATCAAGTACTGCTGTTTTGTGGTAAAATATCTGATGAGTATGTACCTACCCAGACGAGCTTGCACACAGCCCCACCACCATTAATTAATCAGATTGGAAACGCGGTGAGTTCGATGTCACGTGGTATTTTTCTACCAATCGCTCGCCTTCACTATCCTGACCCTCTTGATCCTCCAGTTCGAATTCTCCAACGATCTTTTTTTTGTTTTATAACTTTCACTCCAACTATCCAACATCACCAAGGCAACGACCGCATCCAGGCAGCTATGAACTGCTTCACGTTTCCGACAGATGACGTCATAGTATTGACGATGTGACATACACAATTTTAAAAGTATTCGCTTATATACTTAACCGCTGACCGCTTACTACAAACGTTAAAACGTATGTAAGTTGATTGAGGTCTGTAAATAATTCTGGGATATTTATATTAAAAAAAAAAGAAGTATAAAAATACGTTTATTGTGTGCTTTCTAACTGACAAATAAATTCCCGGTGTACCCTTGTATAGCCATTTCCTTAAACACCCAATCGTACACTTCCGGTATCTTCACATAAACTCCTGGTAGATTTTCTACTCCGCAGCCAAGTCCGTAAGCCACCATGCCAACGACGGAATAACGTAAGCCAGATTTGTCCTGAAACAATTTTGTTTACATATTTATAAATATAGAATAGGTAGGCGGAATGGTAAACCTATGTGGCCTCCCACATGACGGTAGTCATCACAGCCCACAGACATTGTCGCTGTACATTTCTTATATCAACAATGGACCACCAATCTTGGGTACTAAGATCCCAAGAAGCTAGTGATCTAGTGATCCATCTTATGAGTGGGTTGTAACTAACCAAACGTGTTTGAAAAATTGGTGGTCTACCTTTCAATGAATAAACATGGACTTACAGCGATAGGGCATACAAGTGGAGACCCGCCATCCCCAGTGCATGTATCAACATCAGCCTCTCCCCCAGCGCACGTGAGTGACTTATGCAAGCTGTAGGATTGACCCAACTGACTGTTCCGATATAGATTCTGACACCTCTCAGCCGCAACCAGCGGCAGTTTCACCTGAAAGAAATGCACAATTAAGTCAGTAAGTTTAGGTAGATAGCTTAAATGTAAAAATGAAACTAGATAAGAATGCCAGTCGTATTTGCTCGTTGATTCACATAATGAGTTTTCTGGGTGAAAAATGGATCAGCTCTTATCGTCAAGGGCACAGTGTTGTAACATGTAACTCTTTTACAAGATTCTATTTATCTTGAAAAGTATGTCAGGTCGTTTGGTTTGAAATGGAACCATTTCCTCTTTTCAAACAGAGAAAGAGATGTCTTATCCCAGTAGTGAACCATTTATAGACAAACAGACATTGTTACTTTATATTCCTTTAATTAATTTATATCCTCCAGACCGATTTCGACCATGGCGGACAATCTCAAGAGACATTAGCCAACTGCGCAGGACATATTATAGTGCACAAGTGCGTGCGCAAACTCAGATGCACTCTCTTTTTCCTAAATCTTATAATCCGATGGGATGGCAATCTGATACGACCGGAAAGAGTTTAGGCACATGACTAACGGCTTTACGTGCTTTCCGAGGCACGGGAGTGTACACACTATCAACTTCCAGACTCGGGGCTGCTACTGAGAACTTTTGACAGAAAAACTCAATAAGTTTTTATTTGCCCGACCGATGATTTGAACCCAAACGGCCTTATATGTAGTCACTAGACCAATGAGGCAGTCAATCCATTCCTTTGTAAACGTTAGACAGCTACATAGTAGCTAAGTAGAATCTAAGATAGGTAACGCCTCACCTTTTTTAGAATGGCGGCAGACATTTGATCATTAATGAAGTCTTTGCCCCAACCCATGCTGTAGCACTCCGTTCCAGGGGCAGGTAGCTTCTGCTCCAAACACGCCACCCCTATGTGAGGAGCGTCTTCCAAATTGAACGGCTCCTTCAGTATGATCAGCGCCACATCATTAAGGACTGTTTCTGTTTATGAAAAGGAACTTTAAATCCAATTTTTTTAAGTAATTGTTAGTAGTTTACTTAGTGGTAGGGTTTAGTGCACGCCGTCTACGGCACCACCCATTCATCACATACTCTACTGCTAAACGGCAATGAGAATGTTTCCGACCAGTACGGTCTGTAACAACAAATTGGAAACTCGAAGCAGAAATCGGTCGTGAAATATCAGATACTGGTATATTGACCATAATAATTATAACATTACAAGAATACACGTAAGAAAATAGTATATCAACATAAGTCGGTTGTCAACATTTCACGGGTGATGAAGAGAATTCTCATAGGACAGCACAGCGCAGCTGATAAGAAATGTCGATGTATTCGAAGATGCAAATAATAGTTCTTTGTGAATATTCAATACGTACGTCTCATGTATTCATTATGTATTATGATGCTTTTGACGTCTCTGTCCTGATGCTTGAAGAATTCGTCCTCCGTCTTCGTGTCCCACTCCCCAGCGCGACACATGATCTAGAATAAAAAAAATTTGATACAATATATTTTAATTTTAAGATACCATCTTAAAAATACCTGCCAAGACGTTTTGGCTGATATTTCTTACGATGCCAATATAAAGTGGTGACGATCATATTTGCGAAGATACGAAGATCATAATTTGATCGTGCGTTTCTGACTGAACGAAATTGATGCATTCTTGATGATGCCCTCCTGACCGATTTCCACAGTGATCATTCTCAAAAGACTAGCTAACTGCGCAGGGCATAAAGTGCTCAAGTGTGTCCACTGGAAGAGACTGAATTGTCATGGTTTTTTATTCTCAACAAATAAAACCAATACCATTTATTCGCTTCACCCGAGAGAAGCCGAGACCTTATGATGTACAAACAACCTTAGATTTACATATAACACGTGATTCGCTAACAGCTCTGCTGTATTACGCTCTACGAACAGTTCTCGATAAATATATCTCTATTTATAACACAACACTGTTACACTTAACTAATTATATACACTTTAAATTTACTTACAAAGTCCCGTTAATACCTTGCCTATATTCAAAACTACATTTTTTCCGGAATCCATTTTTTCCATAATGAATATCACAGATTATACAAGATGCCGAGATGGCCCAGTGGTAAGAACGCGTGAATCTTAAGCACTACTGAATTTTCATGTGCTTAATTTGTGATTATAATTTATCTCGTGCTTTACTGTGAGGGAAAACATCGTGCGCAAATTCTGCCACATGTGTATTCCACCAACCCGCATTGGAGCAGCGTGGTGGAATAAACTTCAAAGCTTCTCCTCAAAAATAGGAATCCTTTAGCAGAGGGACATTCACAGGCTGTTACGGTATACAAGATATCGACCAATGATATCTCGTCAATTCAAGGTCATAGTTGTTTATTTTATTTGTGTTTATTCCTCTTGCGGTTGGAAGACGCTGAACATCAAGAATACATACTCGATATTCATATGTAGTTAAAATATATACTGTGCATATGTACCTCCGAATAATTCACTACGTCGTCCACTTTATGAGCTACGGTTATAACGACGGATGGATCGATGACAGTTCCGCCAGCGATGTATGCCATATCGAAGTTTGCCTTGGGTATGCCTTTTCTGTTAGCACAATTATATTATAATATCAATACATAGTATAAAGCCCCCAACTGCTTAAAAGCTACCCGACGGATTTTCATATATTTTACCAATGGATAGATTGATTCGTTAAGGATTAGATGTATGATATGACGATGATTGTTGAAGACTGGTGGTAGGGCTTTGTGCAAACTCGTCTGGGTAGGTACCACCCAATCATCAGATATTCTACCGCAAAACAACAGTACTTGGTATTGTTGTGTTCCGGTTTGAAGAGTGAGTGAGCCAGTGTAATCACAGGCACAAGGGACATAACATTTTGGATCCCAAGGTTTGTGGCGCGTTGGCGATGTAAGCGATGGCACATTTCTTACAATGCCAATGTCTATGGGCTTTGGTGACCACTTACCATCAAGTGCTCGTCCGCCTATACTATAAAAAAATGATCATGTCGATTGGGAGCTTCACTGGCGCCGCGTAAACCAATACAGTTACATATATTACGAAATAAATGTTTCATGCAGACCTCCACCTCCACCAGACCCGTGAATACCCGTGCAAAGCAAGGGGTAACTGGTAAACAATATTAGTAAATCATGCTGAGCTTGAGTGAGTGAGTCAGTGTAACTATAAACACAAGGGATATAATTCCCAAGGTTGGGAGCACATTGACGATGTAAGGGACGTACGGTTTGTTACAGTACCAATGTGTGTGGTCGATGGTGACCATCAACCATTAGGTGGCTCTGTCGCCTTTCTATTGTATATAAAAATACTTATGATGCTATAATTAACAAAAGCTTTAGAGTTATTTCAGATTTAAAACATCATCAATCACAGTTATACCAATATGGCAGTAAAGTTGCTTTAAAAAAGCGCGTTTGCGCTTAAAACTCATCTCGAAAGTGATACAAAATATCGTCAGAACAGGTTCATACAGGTTGAATCTGAAGTTTCGTTTTCATCAAGCAATAACTGTTCAGTAGAAAACGCACTCCTCACAATTCTTCTCATCATCGGAACATCGGAATACCCACTACAAAACCAGCGGTACCCTTTCAGTCTTAACGAGGAGTGTCACGGGATCAGACTATGAAATAGTGCTGATGCATAGAATAAATTGCACAGAGCCTTTTAATATAATCAAAATATAGCTTACTTCATCACGACAATCATCCATGGGAAGTCCCCATAATCCGCGTATCCATATTTATCAGCCATTTCTCGCAGAACGTTCGCCCCAGGGTTGCTGCATCCACAACCGCGTTTTTTCTCCACTTTCGGTTTCTTCGGCTCACTCCTTATTTTATCTTCAGGGCAGCAAGTCTGTAGGTATGTGCAACTTTCACCCATTTCTCTGAAAGAAATTACCAATATTTTATAATTACCAATATTTTCTTCAAGGCTTGGAACTTATTACACCACGCTGCTCCAATACGGGTTGGTGAAATACACTTGTGGCAGAATATCAGTGAAATTAGACACATGCAGCAGCAAATAAACACAAATTAAGCACATGAGAATTCAGTGGTGCTTGCCCGGGCTTGATGATTGCCCAATATTCAGCGGATAAGAGTCACGCGTTCGAGCCACTTGATCATCTCGGTTTTTTTATCATATACATATATATATATATATATGTATTTCCACTATGTCGATTATATAAAGATACATTGGGTCATATTGTCTGACTCATTCTTACCTGAAGGTAAAAGTCGTGGCTGGGTCTACGGGGGGAGACTTCACTCCACATATAGACTTCTTAACACACCTTGCAGCTACACC
This sequence comes from Nymphalis urticae, assembly GCA_905147175.2. Lineage (NCBI taxonomy): Eukaryota > Metazoa > Arthropoda > Insecta > Lepidoptera > Nymphalidae > Nymphalis > Nymphalis urticae. The sequence continues at coordinate 1,299,176 of LR990009.1, forward strand.
GTTTTCTAGATAACATAGTTTATCTGAAAAAACAAATTTGAAGTAAGAAAATAGTATATATTTAAGTATTCGGCATTTTTGAATCTTCATGTTATATGGTTTATGTGAACGTGGAATTCACATGGTACCCATGATCATTTGTTCTACCGCTAAGCAGTACTGTTTAGTTTTGTAGTCAAGGGACAGGTTCTTAGTTCCCAAGATTTGTGGCGCATTGGTGATTGAAGAAGGAATCATTAATATTTCTTACAGTGTTCCTATTTTCAGCGGTGGAGACCACCTACACTTGACATGACCATGCCAGTCCGCATATGTGAATTCTAGCATAAAGAACTGTTATAAAACTTAGTAAATACTCTTTTTAAAATAATTAATCGTTAATTGTTTTTTTAAGCATGTAAAGTCGTTGGTCTTGCGCTTAAACTCTTTCAGGTCGTGTCGGATTGCCGTCCCATCGGATTATGAGAGTTGGGGAATAGAGAGTGTATCTGTGTTTGCACACACACTTGTCCACTATTATGTCCTGTGCTTTTGGCTAATCTCTTTTGAGACTGGTCGGTCCGGAGAAATCGGTCTGGACATTATTATCTTTGTATATATTTTTTAATAATCGCTATATGAAGACAAATGCCAAAACATACAATTCTCTTGAAGTGTTGATTTAACAGATACACAGATAATATATATTCATAATATAAAAAAACATTATTGCAGATGTGTGTTCACTACAAAACCAAATAATTTTTATTATCGGCCCGATTTGGGTTTTAATCCAGGAACTCGGAATCTTTCGCCTTATTTCCAGCCACTACACCAACGAGGCAGTCAATTTATACACTAGCTGGCTTCGTACACGTCAAATATATTTTTTCCAATTTTGGATTCCAATTGCAGTACCGCCTAAGGTTCAAATCTAAACAACATATGTCCTTGTATGACTTAGATTTAAACAGAAAAAATATATAAATACCTTATTATATGCTCTAGGCTTATTAAGTAAATTTTTAATTAAAGTGATTCTACTTTAATAACCGAAACCGTACCGTAACAGCCTGCGAATGTCCCACTGCTGGAGTAAATTTATCTTTAATTTTTAACTATTAATTGTTTAATATAATATACATTTTATTTTGTATGGAATTCACTTAAAATCCTCAATTAGTGAATGTTTATAAACAAAATAGTTAACCAGGCAGCAATTTTAATCAATTAAACAAATAATTACAAACATTAGAAGGAAAAACTGATGCGAAATGTTAATGTCTTGTAAACCGGTATCGAAGCAGACATAAATAGATTCAAAGTCGGACAAAGGAACATATAAAACTAGATATTCATATATAAATGTAGACAGACTGGCAATATGCCTGATGGTGAGTGGTCAAATTAAATTGGCATCTGCCCTTAGCACAAGGCGACCTAGTTTGGGCTCTTGTCTCCCACATATAACTGTATTTTTATATATATATATATATATATATATATATATATATATATATATATATATATATGGGAGAGAATAAATAAATTTATTATTATTACTAGCTGACCCGGTGAACTTTGTTCCACCTTAAAGGCAATATCACATTATCACATTTTTTTAATTTTTAATTAGGGTAATTGTAAATAAAAAAGATATAATTATTCAATTATTCTTTATTTGCCATTTATTGTAGCACATTGTGATAAACGATATTTTTTGTTTTTTCATTAGGCGCGAAAACAAATAACGCGGAAGGTCTTCCGACACGTGAACATGCCACATATAATTGGCCATGGGTGTTCGAGATTAAGACCACAAACTTTCAACGATTGGCCTTGTGACTTATTTACAGTCATGGCGAATGATAGACGGATCGGAAATTGAAGCCGTTTAAACTGAAATGGCATGTCGGTTGGGATCATCAGGATCCTCGGAATGAGAACTTCCTCACCTTTGAATTTTCCTTTGAGAATTGTGGCGTAAATCAAATTGTTCATCAATTTACTTACCACCAAACGTGTTCCGTTGCACAATTTTGGTTGGTTTAAGTTTCGAAGCATGATTACTATAGAACCAATCTTTAGTCGTACATTGTGCGGTGGTAAGCCAGGTACATCCAAGGAGTTTAAAAATTCAATGGGATAGTTGGTGGCATCATCTTCATTTGTTAGACAGTCAATAGATTTGAAAGAATGCAGTTGATGTCATCCTGAATTATGTAATCTAAGTCATCTACATCTTTATTCTTAGCTGCCAAAATTGCTCGCTCACTCAACCATTCATTATTTTTGAGGTTAGTCATGATGTTTGGGAATACTTTGTTGATGAGTTCGTATTTTGATGAGACAAAGTTACAAAAATTCGGAGGAAATGAAATCAATCCGCTCGATTCGTCGACGGGTACTCGACCATTGCCGATAGTTAGCAATTGGTCAGAGAAATCTTCAGCAGATGTATCGTTCAGCAATGCAACTCTCATGTTTGTTGTTAGCTGAAGTTTCTTAACATAGCGCCATAGATTCGATGATTTAAGGCAAGCGTTTATTTCGTCAGCAGCATTCGATCTGGGAATTACTGGCAATGTTTGGCGGAAATCACCAGACAGTAAAATCATTGCTCCTCCAAAACATCTCGAGTCATTACGTAGATCTTTCAACGTTCGGTTGTTCCAATGCACGATTGTGCGCCATTGTGCATTCGTCCCAGATGATGATCTTCGATTCTGATAAAACTTTGGCCGTAGCGGAGCGCTTTGTAATGTTGCATGTTGGTTCTTCAATAGATTGAAGATTTAACGGCAATTTCAATGCAGAATGTGCCGTACGACATCCTTCTAGCAATGTGGCTGCTACACCAGAAGAAGCAACTGCAACCGCAATGTTGGATCTTGCACGAACAGTGGCTAAAACTACTGACATGAGGAATGTCTTACCAGTTCCACCAAGGGCATCCAGGAAATATAAACCACCGTTTCCATCATCAATTGCCTTCATTATTGTATCATAAACTTCTTTTTGTTGGGGATTCATCAGGGGTACATTCGTTTGAACTACTAAATCTAATTCCTGGTGATCATATTCACGTTCCCGTTCCAATTCTCGATTAAATGCGTCATTCATTTCACAATTTGGCGCTGGCATTCCTAACCTGACTAATAAACTACCGCACATGAGATAACACATGTCTTCGATCAAGAGCAAGGCTTATGATATTGATACTCACCATTCAATGGATTTATCATTTTGATATTAAAATAATATCCATCTTCTCCATTCCAAAACATCAGCGGGTATTGTAATGTGTCATATGAACGATGTGTTTCAGATATTTGTTGCAGTTGTCCAGTATCGCGACGTTTAAGCACAATATCTCGTGATTCCAAATTTTCACCAACAACCAGAATGGCAACTTCATCTATTGTTGGAGCGTTAAATGTGCGCTCGTGTGTTCCAGATGGTCGTTTATCCGCTCTGATCACAACTTTGTAGTCATCATTTGGCATGCGCTCCAATGCACTCTTGAACAACCTGACCAACGCATGATGTTCTTGAAGCAGTTGTTGCAGATCTTGAAGAATTGCTCTTTTCGTTGCTGTATTGATCTCTTGACGTCGATCAAGTTGTTCTTCTGTGTTGCCCATGAAGTATATTTGTAAAAATTTATGCTGTCCATCATCGAGAGGTTGCAATGATCCAATTCGATGGTGAATCTGTCCTTGTATCTACAAAATAAAAATCAGTCATTATTACTTTACAAACACTACAGGAATAAATACAATATGTTATTATTCTACTGTATTGTGTATAAGTACAAAAACAAATAAATACCTTGAATATTAATTTTAGCTTAAATAACACACGCGATTAAGTCCCGTAATACTAAAATCAATATGAGTGATAATCATGAAGGTTTAAATAAATATAAATACCTTGAATGTCGGATTAAATCCTCGTTCTTTAATAATGTCTGCCCCAAATGAGGTCATTTGGAAACAACTATTGTATTTTTGGGTGTTTCCAAGAAAATGACGGGATTCGGGTGTTTCGCCACGAAGCAATGAATTTAATGGCTCAGGTGGCGGAGTCAATAATGGCAATTTCACTTTGCCATTAAGGCAGCACAATCCTGGCCGTTCTCCGGAAAACTTTAATGCGCCACAATACTCGCAAACAACGTCCATTGGCCCAATGCGAACGCTAGTATGCAAGTAGTAATCAGTCGTGCAATCGTATTGATACGCTGCCCGATTCAAATCAGTATTTGATGAATTTCTTCTTGTGCTTCGTAAATTATCTAGCTGTTGATCTCTGAGGTTTGCTCGACGATTTCGCATTGCCAACCGAGCCGTTTCACGGGCTGCCTCCCATTGCTCTTGTGAGTGAGAAGCACGTAGTCGAGCCATACTAAGGCGGCGCTCTTCACGTGCATTTTCTTGCTCTTCTTCAGTGCTTTCATTCGCAATGTTTCGAATTACTCTTGCATTACAGCTTTGTCGAGAAAGATTTGATCGTCTTGGTCTCGGCATGGTATTTTTATTGATGATAAATGGCACGGCAATACGATATTAAAAAAAAAAAAATTAGAAGTTGAAGTTCGCTTTTCTTTCTTTTTATTAGAAACTTTAAACAGGCGCAGAGTATTTATATTCCTTGTTTTATACGAATTAATCAACCGGCAAGACTTTTTTTTTAAATATTCTCAGCTGTCAGTGGCTTTTTGTTATATACTACCGGACTTTTTTAAAAATATGCTCAGCTGTCAGTTGCGTTTTGTTATTACATTTTTAACAAATGAACCGCTGACTTATATTTTGACTGAGTTGTTTTGTTATTACATGTCAGTTGCGTTTTGTTATACCACATTTTATGTCTCATCACACGGGAACGACGGGAACGGGATAAAAAGTATCCTATGTCCTTAGCTACCTCCCTACCAATTTTCAGTCAAATTGGTTCAGCCGTTCTTGAGTTATAAATAGTGTAACTAACACGACTTTCTTTTATATATATAGATATAAGATTTTGTGTTGTCTACGTTTCCTTTTTTCAATGTCATTTGCAATTTCTAAAGCAATATTGCCCGACAGCAAAAACTGTGCATCTCTGTAAAGAGCCATAGTTAAAGTGGCGTGAGCGCCAGCCATTGAGCGACGGCACCACACGATGGACATCGCGCGATCTATTAGGACACCTGTTAGGTCATCGCACGACCATTTTGATTGTGAGATGAAAAACGCATCGCGCCATCGTACGATCGCTCCCAATTAGGTCGCCGCCTTAGCCTCTAAGTTGTTAACACATCAATAGATACATAATAGCTATATATGTAAATCTAATATATAAAAATCTCGTGTCACGGTGTTTGTGGTCGAACTCCTCCGAAACGGCTCGACCGATTTTTATGAAATTTGTTATGTACATTGCGAGGTATGAGAATAGGTCGTAAAGTATATTTCAAACCGCTAGTTGATAAGGGTGTCCCTATTCAGATTTTTTTTTTCCTATTTTGTAGACATTTTTTTTATTTGTATTTGATTTAGCATCAAAAAATACATATGACCCCAAATATTTACCCTCCTAACCCATCATCCCATTTTGTAATCACGATTTTAGTATTTTTGTATGAACAATCTCAAAATAATTACTTATAGTGAATCTCATCGAACTTTCGTCTACGTCATTCACGAGAACCGTCGCGTCATTTTGACGTTTAAAAATTTGCAAAATATTTAAATATTTATTTAATTGATAAGAAATATAAACGTGTTTTATGATATTGAAAAGGTTGGTAAAATACTAAAAGATCAAATACATTATCGGTATTCCGTTTTTATCAGTAAATACAACAATTGGGTCTATTTGTGTGCGTGTGTGTGTGTTACAGTGAAAAATGCCAGCAAGACGCAGGGGCGCCCATTTGGGCCGTCGAACTAATAAAGCATCAAGCTTGCTTAATAATAGAGCAGGAAGAACAAACGAACAAATTCAACAAAATAATGAAAATGTGCGTGTGAGCATGTCACCATTGAACGGATTGCTCATCGGCTCGTATCCAGTAGCAAGGCTGTTCCTGAAGGCCATTCGCACACGAAAAATATCGCAAATTTATCAAGCAATTATAACAATATTTAATTTACTCTGTTTTGATTGTTTAAAACTTTTAAAGACATTTTTGATGTTTAATTTATTGTTAAAGGGCTTAAATTACTTTGACAATATTTAAAATAAAATGCTTTAGAAATGATATCATTATTCTGAATCAAATTTAATTATTTAATGCAATTAGCAAAACGTAATTCCATTTGAATTCGGTTAGCAGCGCCACCTTTGAACTGACTATGTTTCTTTATATAGTTTGAGTAAAATATTAAACTATACTTCAAAAAATATTTAGCAGTAATTCAATTTGTCTGTTTTTATAGAAACTGTTAGTTGCTAATAATTGAATCGATTGAAAGGCAACAAAAAGACTCGGTTGCCTCACTGGAATAAAGAAAAAAGAAGAAAAATTATGATGATGCCAACGATGCGACAGCGAAATTGCCAGCGCAAAGATTATGTTCCATTCGTATGTCCTTTTTTATCCTATATTCCACCGCCAAACAGCAATATTTAGTATTTTTGTTCGGCGGTAGAAGGCACAAGGGACAATTAAGGGACGGTTAATATTTTTATAGTACCAATGTATATGGGTACGAGTGACCATTTACCAATATTATAAAGAAAACAAATAGCGGACCACCTTTTCTCTAAAGTTCTGTCTCATAATGTGGGACGAATGTGGGATAAGCCACCACACATACAAAATCCGTAGATATAATCAAGAAAACAATAATAAATAAATCGGGTGGGCAAACCATCGAGCTTATTTGTGTTGGCTAAAGACGGACTGACAAAAATATCGTACAATCAGTTGCTCTTTGAAATTAATTAACTGCTTTAGAATAAACATATATTACTTTTTTCACAATACATTTAACTTTTAATCAAACAATGAATATGTCCATTACATCAATGAAATACATTGAATTGAGAAAATGAACGGTTGGTGTTTTTTTTGTTTTTATCGGCGGTTATCGTCTACAGCGCTCCTTTCCTTTTTCTGTCATAGATCCCATCCCCACACACTTACAATAAATTCGTTACTTTTTATTTAAATTCCAAAATATTTAGTAAATATATTTTATATGGCAGAACAACGTTTGCCGGGTCAGCTAGTATTTATATAAAAACCTTAACAAGGTATAATTTACATTTTTTTTTTGTCCACAAAACTGACTACAATTATACAATCAACAATGATATACAGTAATACCGAAAACCGAAAATATTTACAATTGAGTCTTCTCGATGTGGACATTACATGCTTATATGAGGGCTAAAGAGCAAAAAAAAATAAGATTTACATAAGAACAAACACATGAAACTTATAAAAACTATAAAATTAAAACAAATAACTTTAAGGCAAGACAAAATTAAAAAGTAAAGAAATACAAAAAAATTGATAAATAATTTATTTTAATCTATACATATTGTAATTTCGTGTACATATGGAATTTCAATGAAACTCTTCAAATAGTCTTTAGTCAATTTGTTTCGATGTTGATCTTACAAGTTGCAAGTGACGAGTGAGTTATACATAGTAGGCATGCGTCCAAACGCCAACGATCTATAGATCGATACCGCTAAAAGATTTCGAATCGACAAATAAAATCACTGGATGTGATATCCAAAACGTGTAACGTGTACGGGATGGATGCGGGCTGCCCAAAATCGGGATGGTTGGCGTTCTATGGGGGAGGCTTTCGTCCAGCAGTGGACGGCGGTAAGCTGATATTGATATCCAAACGGATTGTGTATTGTATCCGAACGCAAACTGATTGTTGCGTACTATGAATTTCGCTTTCTCTCTTTCTAACCAACTGAAATAAAGCGGAATAAAAAGGATAACGCGAATTTTGTGATTTTCGGTATCGGATGTTTTTGTGATCGGAAAATTTGTATTCCTTTTGCACAGTACTTTAGCACTGCGGAAGCGTTTTTGAAAATTTAACCTCTAAGTTGGTGATAAGGGGATGAAAATAAAAACCCTTCATTTTTTAAGAAAAAGTTTTTAAAGCGATACTAAATTTATATAATTATAATAAAATCTCTTACAGTTATTTCAAAATAGAATATTTTCTTGCTCTTTGTCGTGTAATATTTTTTATATTTTTTAAGTTCTCATGATGTCAAAATCATGAATGATTTTATAGATAGAACTGTATTAATTTCTCCAATTGTACACCGAAGGTGCTCGTACAGGTAGGTCGTCATTGAAGAAATAGAGCTGCGCCGTGTGAGCAGTGTCCATGGGATAATCTTGCTCGAAAATATTCTGTAACAATGTGTTTTTTGGTTATATAAGAAAGAAACGAATCACTTGAAGTGATGTATGTACGTATCAGTTTAACATTATTAAATAATCAGTGTATTTACAACAATAGATAAAGTTTTGTTGTTTTAAGAAATAGGTAGGCGGCACATGTGGGCCACCCGATGGTAAAGCGCCCTATATTGGCGCTGTTGATATTAACCGTTCCTTACATCACCAAAGCGTCACCTTGTGAACTAAGATGTTATGTCCCTTGTGCCTGTGGTTATGTCACGTGCTCATCCAACGGAACACAACAATGCTAAGAATTGTTGTTTGTTTGTAGAATATGTGATGTGTATGTGGTGTCAACGGGTTGCCTTTCACGCCGAAGGTTGTGAGTTCGATTCCCACCCAGGACAAACATTTGTGTGTATGAACATGTCTGTTTGTCCTGAGTCTGGGTGTAACCATTTACCATCCGGTGGACCATTTGCCCGACCGCCTTCCTACTTTATAATCAAAATACCAGAATTATTCTTTTGCCAAATTATACAGTATGCCTTAACGGCTTATGCGAAATTTATATGGAGAAAAGGAAAGGGTAGTTTTGAATGAATTTCACCCGTACGAAGTAGGGTGGGTGGCCAGTTACTTATTAAACTTAACATACAACCAACACACATCATGCAATCTGCTATGCTATTCTTTAAAATCTTACGTGAGAAATATTGGAACCCACTTACATTCGTTATATAAAGAAAATATTACAACATTACCTGTAACATATCCGGGTCCCTCTTCCTCCTCAGATAGTTGAAGCAGCAAGACCGGAAGTGTCTCGTGCCGCACGCTGGTGCGCACTCCATCCCGCACGAGTTGCAAGACCGCCCCGCCGCTAATAAGCTGCCTGCGGCAAGTTTCATAATTAATATCTAACAGAAAAACTTAACTTTCGTGCATACATGACAAACGGATTGAGTGAGCCAGTGTGCATATATAAGGAATTTATTTATTTAAAAACTTTTTGCCCAACTCATTGTGTAGTAGGACAAAAGGCGGACTTAATGTCTAAAGGCATTCTCTACCAGTCAACCTTTAGGCTAAGCGGAAATTCGTGAAGGCGATAATTAATAAATAAAAATATACATACATACAAATATAACAACAACAAAGAAAATAAAAAACAGAGCTATAATATATATATGAATAATATATATATACACATATAAACAAAATATATATCTATTAAATTTATATTGATGCAAAATAGCAGTACTTGGTATTGTTGTCCCGGTTTGAAGAGTGAGAGAGCGAGTGAGTGAATGAAATGAGCCAGTGTAATTACAGGCACAAGCGACATAACAACTTAGTTCCCAAGGTTGGTGGCGCATTGGCGATGTAAGCGATGGGTAACATTTCTTGCAGAGCCAATGTCTAAGAGCGTTTGGTGACCACTTACCATCCGGTGGCTCATATGCTCGTTCGCCTTACTATTTTATAAAAATAAAAAAAATAAAAAAAAATAATCATAAACGTGATGTCCTCCGGACCGACTTTGGCCACGGTGGCCAATTTCAAGGGAGATTATCCAACTACGCAGGAGATCTTATGGTGCGCGAGTATGTACGCAAAACACATGTGCACTCTCTATTCCCTTATTCACATAATCTGATGGGACGGCAATGCAACATGACCGGAAAGACCTCAGGCGCAGGACCAATGACTTTACGTGCTTTCCGAGGCACGGCAGTGTACACACTTCCAACTTCCTGACTTCGGGATGCTACTGAGAATCCGACAGAAAAATACAATATCTTTTAACTTGCCCGACATGGGATTTGAACCCAGGGCCTCGGGATCTGCGGCATATCTAGCCACTACACCAATGAGGCATGAGGATGAATTTAGAAAAACAACTTTATATGTACATAATGTTCTATTAATAGACTAGAGTAACGGATTGGGATTGTCCTGGTGTGAGGCTTGTTAGGAATAAATAAATACACACACAAGTATATCCATATTTGTGTCTGTACATTACATGTACATGTGTGTGTACATTACTACAACATAATGACATTACTCATGGTAGTGTAGTGTGGTTACGGTATTATTTATACAGCCGGCCTCTCTCCTGACAGTCAAAGTCAAAGATCTTTATTCAATATAGAAGCGTTACACGTTACACAGAAACTCAGCGGTTTTTTTTTATATATCTCATCCTTTACGATCATATATATATATATATATATATATATATATATATATATATATATATATATATATAAATAAAAAAAATAAATAAAAATTGTTTATTTCTGTAACTTATACCTAGATACAACAGATACAGCTAGGGAGCTCCTTTTAAGTAATGGAATTAACTTGTGTTAGGAGTCCCCGCTCTTCCACAAACGGAAACAAGTACATTAAGGTAAAAACAATGAAAAAGTAACATTATTACAAATTAAGAATCGTTTAAAGAGGTAACATATAACTACAACGTAGTTTTATTCATATAACGCGCGTGTATGTTTGCGAGTGTGTGTGTTGCGTATTATATATTATATATATATATAATATATATTATAATTACTTACGCAAATTATTTTATTAAAAATATAACATCTCGTTTTATTGCCTCTACTGGAATGTAGAGTACTCTATATAAATAGAGTTTTATTGGATTAGAAGTAAACAACGTCAAACAAAGTATATCTTAGGTAGATACTAAAGTTACAAATAGTACTTTGTATGTATGTTACGCTTTCACGGCTAAACGGTTAAACCGATTTTAATGAGATATGAAACAAGCCCCCAAAAGGCTTTGGTTACTTTTGATATCTTAAACCCAAGACGAACAACACCCCACGACAAGCGAGTGACACCGCAGGCGGACCCTAGTAGTTTATACTATACCATGATATTGTAGGAAACTCCAACAGTTCTAAGAGGTAAAGTGTTTTGATGTTATTGTTTATCTTTAACTACCTACCCGGCCCGGCTTCACACGGGCAGATTAATGCTCACATAAAATATATATATATATATATATATATATATATGCGTCTATGTGTGTGATTTTTTTAGACATCTTCAACAATGATCGTCATACTTCAATTAATTTACACAAAATCATTCTGAATCACGCCGTCCATTGGTGAAAACCGTATGAAAATTCAGACGGAGTCCGTTCGGTAGTTTTTGAGTTTATCGCGTTCAAACGAACAGACAAACACGGCGGGGGACTTTGTCGTATAGTGTGTAGTGATACAATTATTATTTCAGTATTTTTCCTTTATATTTAATAATCATAGCATGAAACAATTGTATGAGATTCATTTCGATCTTCCAATTCTTCAAGATAAATTTTTGAATGTTTTAGCGTGGAAGATCGGTCGGTTTAGAGACTGTTTTAGAGATTGATTTTGTAGAATAATTTTGCAATGGAAAAGCATCATCAGCACCAAGTACCGCGATAAAAAACCAAGCAATAGAACGATGCGTTCTAAAATTGATTCCTTTTCTTATGAATGCGTTCAAATATTAATAGTTTATCTGAATTTGTAAATAGTTTTTAGTCGTGTTAGTGCTTGCATGTAATTGTTACAAAGTTTTGATTTAAAATGTTACGACACATTTGAGCTGGTGGCTGGACCGGCCCCGTCGGATCAGGGGTCCGTGGCATTTTGCCTAGTTACACCACTGTGGGTGGGTGACACACAGCCCGGCTCGCACAAATCCCCACCAATTTACATAAACATAATATAGTACACAAAATGATAACATTGTTTTAATTCAAGTATATAAATAAAGGATATAATAAGTGGATACACTTATGTACCATTGTTGTTTATAATTAGTAAAATGATAAACGATGACGTAAACAATATCACGGTGTAATGATACCGTACCATTGAACGTAAATGCAACGCTTCACTGGGATAACTCCTGCGACGTAAAAACCAAATCATTAATTTATCCTCAAGTAAAAAGCTAAATAAGTCACGTAATACTTAATAACGTATAACCGTACAAAGTCAATGACCCAATATACCTCATTCAATGCTGTCACAAGCACTTTTTAATAAAATCTATAACAAAGTTAACACCGGCTCGGAATGTGGACTCCGAAAATCGGTCAGGTAATCAGTAGTTTCTCTCTTGAACAATAGAAAAATGTACACGTAATAATCACTGATGGGCTTTGTGCAAGCTCGTCTGGGTAGGTACCACCCGCTCATCAGATATTCTAGCGCAAAACAGCAGTACTTGGTATTGTTGTGTTCCGGTTTGAAGGGTGAGTGAGCCAGTGTAATTACAGGCACAAGGGACATAAAACCTTAGGTCCCAAGGTTGATGGCGCATGGTGATGTAAGCGATGGTTAACATTTCTTACAGTGCCAATGTCTAAGGGCGTTTGGTGACCGCTTACCATCAGGTGGCCCATATGCTCGTCCGCCTTGCTATTCTATAAAAAAAAATCACATACAATTATATTTAAATATCCTGTACGAACATCAACGAATATTAACTCCAAGTACTAATATCATTTAGGTATATAATCCTGTACACGAGCTGTACAATAAGCCACATTCATTAATTGTTTTAACTTTGTGAAGTCGAAGGCATCGTGTTATGAGTTTACTTTAAATTGCATTAATTTATATAAAAACTTTAGGGAGGTATTTAATAAAGGAAGTGTACTTTAGTTTCGTTAAAAATATGTATATTTTTCAGATAATTTTGAATAAAACAGTGGCAATCTGGGATTCCATATTTTCGCAAAATGTTTTTCAAGTGAAAACTTCTTTAGGCGCGTTGCGCTGGTTTTAGGGGATATCGCGGCTTCGTGTCACCGATATGCTAATGATAATATAATGAAATCATTGAAAGAAAAATAGTTTAAATATTGTGGATATTAATGAGGATTATAATGATTTAAATTTATATAAATACTAAAGTTATCTACAAAGAATATAAGTGTATTTTAACTATTATTGATTTAAATTAAGCTGTATTAATATTTTGTTCCGAGTCTGCGACATACTGTGATTTTTGATGAATAAAAAGCTATATGATAGAAAGGGATAGAATAATTACTTGGAGTGCCAATAGTAGTCGAAATTGGACAAATATATTTAAGAGTTTCAAGTTTTCACTTATTGTATCGGCAGTCCCTCTGACTGACATTTTGTTTTCCTAATATACTTTGGAATTACGGATAGTTTGAGGTGTACTTACATATATATGTTAATATACTTTACATACATATAACTTACCTTTTCTCGAAGTGCATTTGGTCCATGATTGTGATTCTGCATGCGTTTTGATAATATTTCATGCGTTTCTGCTATGCATAAAATATATACGTTGTAATAAAATTATGTATAAATAAATTTATGTTTTAGAATGTTATGCTTAAAGACTATTACGATTAAAGAAATTATGGTAAAAAAAAAGTATGCGTGAGTAATGTTCTGCGTAAATATATTTAGGATAGACAAAAGTGAAAGTAAAGCCGAGATGGCCCAGTGGTAAGAACGCGTGAATCTTAACCGACGACCGTGGGATCAAACCCGGGCAAGCACCGCTGAATTTTCATGTGCTTAATTTGTGATTATAATTCATCTCGTGCTTTACGGTGAAGGAAAACATCGTGAGGAAACCTGCATGTGTCTAATTTCACTGACATTCTGCCACATGTGTATTCCACCAACCCGCATTGGAGCAGCGTGGTGCAATAAGCTCCAAACCTTCTCCTCAAAAAAGAGGCCTTTAGCCCAGCAGTGGGACATTCACAGGCTGTTACGGTTAAACAAAAGTATAACGTTTTATATTATGTTTTAAAATTTTATAGAAATGAATAGGGAACCTCATCAATGTATAATCACGAGGAGTAAATTTATAACACCTAGATTCTCGCTTCGCAAAGTCAATAAATCCTTCACGGGCAAGATTCCACACATAACTTTGTCTATTAAAAAAATCGAATTACATGTCAAAAAAACTTTGAAAATTAAGTCAAATTACTCAATATAAGTGATAAAAAAGCATGGAGACATATATAGTATTTTTTTATTTTGTAATTAAAAGGGTACAAGTAACTGACTTGCCGGTTCTTCTCTCTTAAATCTACATTATGAATCGCTAGTTTTAAATTGAATTCAATTTTTAACGTGACGATTCGAATGTGTACTTATTGATAGATATATGAATACCGAATTATTTGATTTGATTTAATTTATTTAATATATATTGCTGTTGATGAGCTCTTAGGCTGTGTCGTGAATTTGTTTCACGTGGAACTGGCTGAATGTCTTGGTTCGTTTGTCAACTAAATAAAAAAAAGTTTTTAATTCTTTTTATTAGCTTAAGCGATTTAGATTTTGAGTGTTATGAAAATTTGTTTTCTTTTTAATTGAATTTAACGTAGCAAAAACTTAAAATTTGGAGCTTAATGTTTTCTATTAATTATTTGGATAGAATTTTGTAAATATTTGTAATGTTTTTTTTTTAATTGAAATGGGTATGACGTGGGTAAATATTCAAATAAAAAATATAGAGATTAAAATTTTCATCTTATTTTGAAATGAGAATAGGTATGGAGTAGCAAAAAGTCCGTATTAAGAAATGTAAGATTTTTTTCAGAAGTTTGCTTTTTTGTCAACTCTTCAAGGTAACGTTCATGTAAATTTACTGTAATAGTATCCCTTATTTTAGGTTACGGTTATGTTTCTAACAGGGAAGCGATTTGTTCCTTTGTTTTCATATTACAGAGCCGAGATGGCCCAGTGGTTAGAATGCGGGAATCTTAGCCGATGGTCGCGAGTTCAAACTCACCTTATATATTCAAACTTACCTGATGACGCTGTAAATCTAGATTTCCTGTAGTTTTTCTAGCGAGAAATCCTCAGCGGCAGCCCGGAGTCTGAATATCGCTTGTACCCCCGTGCCTCGGTGCGCACGTTAAGCCATCCTGCGTCTGAACTCTTTCCAGCTGTCGGTTTGACGTCCCATCGGATTATGAAAATGAGGATAATGTCTGTATTGTAAATACGGCAACTATTTGATAAATTTTATTCAATTTTTTATATATATATATATTTTTTATCCTTTTTAGGTCAAAGTTTGACTTTTGACTTGCCTAATGTCTAATCGACACGGTCTAAGATGCAGCACTTGTCTAGAAGAAACCTGTTTACTCTGGATTTAAAGACACCTACGTTGCACCAATTATTCGTGTAATTCCTGAACACATTCTCTGAAATGAATTCGAGAGTAAACTGAAAGTGACGCAGTGACATGTAGTACGTCGATGTTCGAGTCTTTGGAGCCTAGACTCGACGAATGTGTCGTCCTCTATCAGCCTCCTGGCACGACTGTAGAGCCTGAAGGTGGTGCTTAGTATAGCCGTCCCAAAGGTGAGAGCAGTACTCTATACATGATTTCACTTGAAGAGCAAATGCAAGGAAAACATTGTGACGAAACTTGTATCCACCAACCCGCAATAGAGCAGCGTGCTGGAATACGCTCTAAGCATCCTCAAAGAGGACAAGCCTTAGCCAATTCGTGGGACTTTTATAAACTTCAACTTCACTTCTATCATATTAAATAAAAAAAAAACTTGATACGAACAAAGCCATGTGCATAAGTAATATGTACATACCACACGTGTATATTTTAGCGCACATGTTTATGGTTTGTGTATTTGTTTATAATGAGTCAGCCGAGTGTGGTTTTGTCATGAGATCTTCAAAAAAAAATGTAGACTGTAAATTTATAAACGGAAACGTGTATCAATAAGCAGTTACGGAAATAAAATATATGACATTGCGAATAAAATTACGTTGACGTTTAAAATATCATTACTTACGTTACATATTGATACATTAACTTATCTATGCTAAGTATTATAAGTAATTCATATCTTGAAACACACTGAAAATGAAGCTTAAAGGTATTGTTGTTATTACAGTTTACGTTTCAAAAGCAACAAATAAAATCATGACTTCATAGACACAAACAATTAAAAGAAATAGCGATAATTGTTCAATATATATTCCAGACTGGGTTTAATACGTACAGTTATAAGAGGAATATCGTTTAAAGCGCACACGACTAGCGTTAATCAGTATTGAAAACTTAATTCATATTTATTATTTATAACAATTTTGTTTAAAATAATTAAATATATTGTAAGTTAATTATAATATTTAGATTTTATTTCTGAATTAATATTATACCCTGTGGAAAGTAAAATAAAATTAATATATTTTGGCATTAACAGAGTTTAATGACGAGCATTGCTTAATGGTAAGTAAAATAAATTTTAGTAATAATACGTTTAAATAACATTTATTTTTAAATATAATACTCTTTGATAATCATATCGAATTATTAATATTATGTTTTCTCGTACGATGTAAATCTTTTATCATTTATAATCTGTAGTTCTGTAAGCAACTGTCATTGTTTTATTTGTTGAGAACTTTATGAAGAACCGGGACCGCGGGCCGACCGAGCGGCGAGCCGCGAGCATAACCTTTATCTTTTCAGCCGGCGAATGTTGTCTCGGCTCGTTTAGGGGTTTTTCCTTCTTATTTTATAGTTTTAGTTTTAAACAGTGCTGTGATATTAACATGCTGTGATAGTGTTCAATTAATTAGATTATTAAATGTACTAAGGAGCTCAAGGTAAGGTTAAGAATTAAAGAATTCTTTATTACCAATGATTGTCGTTTGTTTCAATAATAATATGATAATGAGTTATTATGAAAGCGATTATCGTATGTATTTGATATTTAATTAATATATTTATGTCAAAAATCGGTTTAAGTTATAAGTCACGTAGGCCATACATTTAACTAATATATGTTGAACTACGTATAATATTTAAGAATATAATGTAGAAAATTATAATTCAAGATTATTTAGATTTTTTTTAAATATTTGAATTGCGATTATAAATACATCTAGTAGGAATAATGTTTTCCTCTAATTATGTTATTATTCCTATAAAAGTCATAACATAAAGTATATTTAAATCGAGGGATAGAGGAGGGAGGGGCTTTTTGGTTCTAACAATTATCGTGTTAATTGATTTACGAACGATTTTAGAATGAAATCTATAAAAAAAATAGTATTTTTTATTTAACTCTTAAGCAAACATAGTATATATTTAACATTATTTGTTAATATTAATAGTAAGATTGTAATCACGAAGTGTAGTTCACGTTCGATTTAAGTGATAACTGCATCGCCGTTCTAGGAACTGTTTATATAAGTGGTGTCAACATGGATATACAGCTTTAGGTGAACTTCATTAGATTTACTAATATGCAATTAATATGCAACAAAATAAATAGTTAGAGGGCCCCGGAGCTCAGGGGGCCTATCCTATCTATGATATTGAAGGCCATTATAAGTTCATGCTACGCGGAAAGAGGGGATGCGGGCCCGATTCTTTCCTTATGCACCGGGGCCCTTGTCCACCTAGCTACGCCACTGATTATGAGAGTGAGGGAATAGGGAGGGCTAATGTGTTTCCTTACACACTCGTGAACTTTAATGTATCCTGCGACATGGGAAAGGATTAATAATTAAAACACAATATAAAAAAAATCTCGGCTTTTTGAAATGGCCCAGTGGTAAGAACGCGTGAATCTTAACCGATGATCGCGGGTTCAAACCCGGGCAAGCACCACTGAATTTTTATGTGCTTAGTTTGTTATTATAATTCATCTCGTGCTTGACTGTGAAGGAAAACATCGTGAGGAAATCTGCATTTGTCTAATTTTACTAAAATTCTGCCACATGTGTATTCCACCAATACGCATTGGAGTAGCGTGGTGGAATAAGCTCCAAAACCTTCTCCTCAAAAAGGGAGAGGAGGCCTTTGCCCAGCTGTGGGACATTCACAGGCTGCTACTGTAAGTAATATAAAAATGCGTCATAAGATATCCATTAAAAATACTAATCGTTGTTGCAGATTTTTGCTATAGGTATACTAAGCGAGAGAATTTGAACAAGGATGTGTTTCATCGGTGCAAGAGGGGTGCGAAACGAGCAAGGAAGGGATGTGACAGACGGACGCCTTAACCCTGAACCTTCAGAGGTAAGTGAATGCAATAGTTTTTTTTTACAGGGTCCATACTTGTCCGTCGATTTCCATATGAAAATCAGTATTCAGATTTTATTTATTTATTAATAAGGATCTCCAGCAAAGGACTTACGAGCAACTTACGAGTACGTTACATGCTCCTTCAGTTTAAGGAGACCAAGTAAGCAAGCACAAATAATGAATAAACAGAAATTGAAAAATATATAAGATAAATGTTACATAGTGGTACTCAATAAAAAACATAGAATAGAGAATAGCCCTACGGTTCCTACGGCTTCGTCCGATTGTTTTAATGTGCTTGTAAAAAGTCCTATGTCATTCCATGGGGTGCAAGCTTGCCACATAACAAGTTTCATCAAAATCGGTTCAGTGTTTTAGCCGTGAGAGCGGAACAGATATAATTATTATAGTCAATGTCGCATATCGCTTTATGACATTTCAGGACCGTTTGAAAACGGCGAGTCGAGTTCTTTCTTACACCTTTCTTACGCCTTACTGTGCTTACTTGGTGGTAGGGCTTCCGTCTGTCTGGGTAGACCAGCCCCTCATCACTTGTTCCACCTCTTAAGAGCGTTACTCAGTGTTGTTGCGTGGTTTTGACGTGAGACTTGGTCAGGGCTATTACAGGCATTGTGGCAGGCTTCCCAGGGATTGTGGCGCATGGACGATTTAGAAGATAACATAAGAGCATCGTTAACATTGAAGCATTTCACTTACCTATAGTCAAACTAGAAACTACCATCGGTTTGGAAAAGAAACAGCCAGCCCTGGGAAGAACCGGCAAAAGAAATTCAGTTTATATTTATATATATATATATGTATTAGCTACTCGACCCGGCTTAGAATGAGTTTAAGATCTAGATTAAAAGTTTAAGGGAATGTAATATTTTTTATATCAATAAAGTGAATTATTGTTGTGTAATTCGCTTTAAAATGTTCATCATCTTCATTTGCTGGTGCTATCTTCAAGCCCGTCTGGTTGGGCACCACCCTCTCGTCACATATTCTAACAACAAACAGCAATACTTTGTTATATTTGTGTTATGGTTGGAAGGGGTTATCCAGTGTTACTGCTGGTTTAAGTGCTGGCGCATTGGTGATGTGAATGATGATTAGTGTTTCGTACGGCGCCAATGTCCTACGTGCGGTGATGACCATTTAACACCATGTGGCGAATCGGACCGTTCTAATTATGATATGAAATAAAAAAAATATTTCAGAACCTCTTGACAAGGGAAGAAAGAAGAAAAGAGAGATTTTTCGAGAAGAAATACTGCAGATTGACTTTACATGTGCTCTGCGTAATATTTATGATAGTTCTGGCATGGCTGCACTATTATTATCGTGAGTATATCTTTGACTTTTTTTTATTAGCTTTTATTTAGATATCTATAGATAGAAAGATATATTTTATTATCCTTATACGCTGGGCATAGTTGCTCTACCCTCGTTTTCAGCTGCGCGAAGATTTAATTTTTGGAGTTATGGAACAACCACTGATGTGATGCAGGTTATCTCACGAAGATCACATCCATCGATTGTTACCTCAAATATTAATTAAATCATATGAATATATGAATAGTGAGTCGAGATGATCCACCAGATAGCTTGATCAATACCATACCGACATATGTTAATGTTCAACTCGTGGTCAGCGGTGGAGGAAAACATGAAGGGTATCCTCCAGCCCGCATTGGTGGATTATTCTGCTGAGCACATCAGTCCTCTTAATAGTAGAGGAGGCACTTGCTCAGCAGTGGGATAAAGGGAAGAGGTTTTCATATCAGTTGTATTATTTATTTATTTTTATTTGTTACCTCGGAATTCATTAACCGATTAAGAAAATTCTTTCTTTATTTGGATTTGGAAAGGTATACTTCCCGTTTGATCCCATTTTATATTGATGGAAAAATACTATTTAAGGTTGAAATAGGGGATGATTTTTTTTTTAATTTAATAGTATTTTGTACAATTGACAGGACCAATCGTTGTGTGCTTTGGCAGCGATGGGAAACAGGGTAGATGCATGGACATATTCAAGTGTCCATTTATTAAGAACTATATAAAAGAAGAAAAAAAGCCAGTGGTAAGAAATCTTAGTTTTTTTTAAAGTTTTTGGAAAAAAATCAATATTCATACTTGACGGTAGGGCTTTGTGCGAGCCCGTCTGGGTAGGTACCAACTACCAACCACTCAACACAAATTCTACAGCTGAATACCATTGCTTTGTATTGTTTTGTTCCGGTTTGAAGATTGAGTGAGCCACGAGGGACATTGTAATATCGTTCCGAAGGTTGGTGGCGCATTCATTGTGATGGTAATGTCAATGGGCGTTGGTGACCACTTATCATCAGGTGTGCTTACTCAAAGTCCTATCACTATTTATGTTACGAGGTGCTAAACATCGTATTCTTTTATATTTCAGTTTTGTGAACTTAATAAGGACAAGGTCAGCGTGTGCTGCGTGGAGCAAGACATGCCGATGTTGGAGACGAGGAGACCGACTAATGAGTAAGTGTATATAAATATACGTTTAATATAAAGTTGGTAGCCAGACTTACGATTGGGCCACCTAATGGTAAGTGGTGACCGATTTGGTACCGCTGTTGCTGGTAAGGTATTAAGTGCAAGACCAAAGGTGGAACGAGCTTACCGAGGCACGGGAGCGTTGAAACTATCTTGATAGACAGTGACAGCCTGTGAATGTCCCACTGCTGGGCTAAGGTCTCCTCTCCTTTTTTTTTGAGGACACATGGAATATTTTTTTTATTTGTTATATTTGTACAATATAATTGAATTTGAAGAGAGACAGGGAACATATTAAGTGAGAATTGGAGTTGCAATAAATGCTTTTCCCGAATTAGGAACAAATAAATAATAATAATTACCTTACAATACATTAGTTAGGCATAATAAATACATTGTTGATATGTGTGTATGTGTGTGTGTGTGTGTGTGTGTGTGTGTGTGTGTGTGTGTGTGTGTGTGTATGTGTGTGTGTCTGTGTATGCGTGTGCGTAGTATCGTGTATTTAAGATGTATTTAATGAAAGAATGCACTTGAGCCTGCGGTCTTTAGAATCAAACGACTTTCAAGCACTCGCGTTTTTATTTCGGAGCTCATTTGAACGTTCTTTAAAAATTATACGTATTTAATTATTATAATTATTATTTGAAACAGGGAAACGACGAAGGACATAAACGAAGGGACCGATGAATACAAAATTGTTTTCATAAACTCTTCCACCCGTAAGGTACCAGACATAAACAATAATCAGTGCGAACCACTGACGAACTACACGAATACTAGACGGATATCCTTTCAGAGTAAGTTTTTTTAATCTATTATTTAAATATATTTTTAAATTAATAGCAGACCGGCTAGTGGGTTACTTTATCCATATCATAGACATTGGCGCTGTAAGAAATATTAACCTTCCATTACATACATAAAACTACCAATTTTGTGAACTAAGGTGTTATGTGTTACAACATGTGTTGTTACAGGGCTTTGTGCAAGCTCGTCTGGGTAGGTGCCACCCACTCATCAGATATCCTACCGCAAAACAGCAGTACTTGGTATTGTTGTGTTCCGGTTTGAAGGGTGAGTGAGCCAGTGTAATTACGGGCACAAGGGACATAAAATCTTAGGTCCCAAGGTTGGTGGCGCATTGGCGATGTAAGCGATGGTTAACATTTCTTACAATGCCAATATCTAAGGGCGTTTGGTGACCACTTACCATCAGGTGGCCGGTATGCTCGTCCGCCTTCCTTTTCTATAAAAAAAAAAGTCCCTTGTGTCTGTAATTACACTGGATCTCTCTTTAAGCCGGTACACAACAATACTAAGTGTTGATGTTTGGCGGTAGGTTATCTGACGAGTGCTTGGTACGTTAACAGAAGAACACGCTCACGATCTCGAAACACACTAACGAACACATCATCAGTAGTAAGTAAAAGTACAGTAACAGCCTGTTAATGTCCCACTGCTGTGCTAAGGCCTCCTCTCCCTTTTGAGGAGAAGGTTTGGAGCTTAATCCACCACGCTGCTCCAATGCGGGTTGGTAGAATGCACATGTGGCAGAATTTCAATGTAATTAGACACATGCAATAATCTAAATTTACTAATTACAAAAATCGAGTAATTTTATGTTGTGCTTTAGTGTGTTTGGAGTACCAAGATAAGTTGGTATACCCGTGCATGGCCAGTCTGACGCCGAATAAGAAGATGGAACGGATGCCTTTTTGCAACTGGAAGCCGGAACCGATGATCAGTGATGGGACGCCAGCTACTTTTGGGGAATTCCCTCATATGGTATGGAATTTTATGACAAACTTTTTGAGCACACCTCATTGTACACGAACGGTTTAGCCACCTTCGAGAACTCAAACACCACATAATATAAAGAACTGTATTAAAAGACCAAAAGATATTATATTTCCTGGTGGTAATGCCCTGTGCAGGCACGTCTGATATTTTGTAGTTCAGATATTTTACCGTTAAGCAGCAATACATTGTATTGTTGTGTACCAATTTGAAGAGCTTGTTTAACAACAGGCACAAGGGACATAACATCTCAGTTCCCCAGGTTGATTGCACATCGGCGATGTATGCAATGGTTATTATTTCTTACATCGCCGATGTCTATGGGCGTTGGTGACCAATTACCATCAGGTGGCCCGTATGCTCGTCCGCCTACCTATTCTATAAAAAGTTTGTATGTTTTGATGTTCGTTAGTCAATCATGCAAAACGGCTGGACCGAATTCGATGGGATTTGGCTTACACTTTAACTTAACACAAAGGCTACCTACTACTAACTAACTGCTGACAGAATAGAATCCGGTTTCACAATTACAACAAATATTTTAGGCGTTACTGGGTTACGATTCGCCAGACAACGAATGGCAGTGCGATGGCGTCATCGTCAGCGATAGATTCATCCTGACAGCCGCACACTGTGCTTACAGCAAAAAGGCGTACGTTATTCTGATTATTTTAATTTTATTAAAAAGAGCCAGGTGGACTGGCTGATGAGTCAAGGACCTGATGATGAGTCACCGAAAAAAATCCGAGATGGCCCAGTGGCAAGAGCGCGTGAATCTTAACCGATGATCGTGGGTTCAAACCCGGGCAAGCACCACTGAATTTTCATGTGCTTAATTTGTGATTGTAATTCATCTCGTGCTTGACGATGAAGGAAAACATCGTGAGGAAACCTGCATGTGTCTAATTTCACTGAAATTCTGCCAGATGTGTATTCCACCAACCCGCATTGGAGCAGCGTGGTGGAATAAGCTCCAGAACCTTCTCCTCAAAAAGGGAGAGGAGGCCTTAGCCCAGCACTGGAACATTCACAGGCTGTTAATGATCATCATTATAATTTTTATGTTCCAGTGGTGTAGTAAAAAGGGCGCGTATCGGCTTCTTGAAGAAATCACGGAAGATTAAGCCGGACGAGTTGTACAACATATCAGAGATATACCAACACCCGCAATACAAGTCGCCGGATGTATACAACGACATTGCACTCTTGAAGACGGAGAGGATGTAAGTGATGGGCATAATGACCATGTGCGTAAACTTGTGGAGTGACAATTACTTTACTGCCGCGCAAAGATCTCTGATGTTTGAAGTGTCGGATTTTATTCCACGATCTGTCCGGATTCAGGTTACACGATTTACTAACGATGTTTTTTTTACGGCGAATTGAACTCAATTGTACTTTCTGGAATTCGAACCCGCTACGGTTAACGTTCCCGTGTACTAGCCAAGCCGATTAAGTCGTAAAGAACAGTTAATTTCTGGGGTTAACAAGGGCAATGCGCAAGCGATCCCGTGTCGCTCCTCGTTAAGACGGGAAGGGTACCGCTGGTTTTTAGTAGGTGTTCCGATGTTCGGGGCACACTCGGCACCTTGGACACCGGCGAGCCCCACATAGCCTTAAATACTGGACAAAAGGCTCTTCATCTTGAAGAGATGGTTTGGACGAAGTTGGCGTATCTTTCACCCAATTCACAGATTCACCCAATATGTTCAAGTTTCCTCGTGATGTGTTTCTTTTTCGGAGATTATTCAATTAGTTAAATGAAAAACTGGAGGATGGTTAACAAGCCAGCGATTGTGTTCAAGAGTTATATATTGTCATGCTTTATAACAATGGATTTTTTTTTTATAATTGACGGGTAAAAGTTCAATAGATATTTCAGACATATCATCATTACATAAACCGTATGTTTCGTGCTTGAGCAATCTTCCATTTTGTCATCTGGATCTCTTATAACATTACGTCTTGCTATATAATATACTACATAAAACATTATTTAATTAGTCACTTGATCATTATATGCACTTAAGGTAATGCTTTTGATGGTGAATCCCCCCCCAAAAGGTCACACCCACTCAATACTGGTGGTAGAGCTTTGTGCAAGCTCGTCTGGGTAGGTACCACCCACTCATCAGATATTCTACCGCAAAATAGTAGTACTTGGTATTATTGTGTTCCGGTTTGAAGGATGAGTGAGCCAGTGTAATTACAGGCACAAGGGATATAAAATCTTAGGTCCCAAGGTTGGTGGCGCATTGGCGATGTAGGCGATGGTTAACATTTCTTATAGTACCAATGTCCAAGAGCGTTTGGTGACCACTTACCATCAGGTAGCCCACATGCTCGTTCGCCTTCCTGTTCTATATAAAAAAATTACATATTCTATTCAACCAGCAATACTAAGCACAAACTGCAAGACACAAGGGAATGTTAGGAAGATTAAACAATTCCTTACATCAATGCGCTACCAACCTTGGGAACTAAGTTGTTACGTCCCTTGTGCCCGTAGTAACATTGGATGACTCACCGTTTAAACCAGAACAAACAACAATACTGAGTGAATATTCAGCAACGACGATGTTTTGGGGGTATGTGTTTACGGGCGTGGGTGTGGTCACCATATATTGCCTACTGCCTACTATATCTGAGACCGTCTTTTTCTAGAATGATCCTCAACCGATTCAGGGTACCGGCTTGCCTACACGACGGCAGCCCAATTAAAGATTTGACGGTGATCGTCACTGGCTGGGGGGCAATTGACCCACACCAAAAATGGAATTCCGATGTCTTGCGAAAGGTAAGAGTTCTTATATTATCCGATCTATTTGCTAACCAATGTAACATAAATGCGAAATTGACTTTATTTATTTATTTATTTACTCAACCGATCAACTCATGATGATGATGAATTTTGAATACACGTTATCAGGGATACAGAAAATGATCCCCTTTTTTATCGCTTGAAAAACGCGTTCGCGTTTCCCCCAGGGGAACAGTGGGGGGAATGTGGGACTCGCCGGTGCGAGTGCGCCCCGAACATCAGAATACCTACTAAAAAACCAGCGGTACCCTTTCCGTCTTAACGAAGAGCGACACGGGATCGCTTGCACATGCTAGCGTGATGAAAAAATTACCCCCTAATTCAACCCCCCGTGTGCAACTAAAACATCATACCGTTTTAGCTTAATTTATCAAATACAAAAACGAATTGAAATCAATTCATGTCTCAATTTATAAAAAAAATTAGAAGCAATTGTTTTGCAAACCATACCACTGATTTTATGACGTTGTGAAATAAACAAAGTATAATTTTAAAACGATGTTTATTGAAAAACGAATAATTTTAGCCAATCAAGTAAATATACAATAATTTTCGAATATATTATTAATTTTGATCGCAGTCAATTATTCTGCAAAAAATACCACTGATTCTCATATGGAGCAGAGGTTAGTAATTTGGTAATGTAAGCAATGGTTAACATTTCTCACAATGCCAACCATCAGGCCCACATGCTCGTCCGCCTACTTATTCTATAAAAAAAAAGGTCAAGTATTAGTTACTGATTTGACTGTTGTAGTACTAAGAGACTTGTAAACACCGTGACGTCAATAGTGACGTCAGTTGTTTTCGTAATGGCGGCACGTGGACAGAGTATTCGAGAGTGGGGATTGGGTGGAGTTCAGTTATCCTTCGACCACAGACTGGGTCAGTCGTCCGAAACGAAACCGACAGTTTGTCTAGTTAATATCGTAATCAGAGTGGACACTAGATTTGGTGCGTGAGTTATGTGCGTCATGAATCCTGAATCGCTGAACCAAGATGATGGTGGCGCTGTCGCTCAGCCATCACTGACGTATATATATGTATGTAAATTGTTGTTGGAATGCAAAACTGGATGAGTCCAAGCCGTAAATAAATGTTGTTAAAGAGGAATTCAGTTGAACAATGCTGTCTCCTTCCTTCGTATGTCAAATCAATAATGAAAGAAAGAGAAAAGTAGTGTTTAACAAAACATAACTCCAATTGTTATCATTTAAAAGCAATTTGTGAAAATCATCATCATTATCATCATCAACAGCCAATCATTTTGTCCACTGCTGAACATAGGCCTCTCCCAAGGTGCGCCAAAGCTCCCTGTCCTCCGCCTTCCGCATCCAGTCGGTGCCCGCCACCTTCTTAAGGTCATCGGTCCACCTGGCTGGAGGGCGCCCTACGCTGCGTTTTCCGATCCGCGGTCTCCACTCTAAGACTCGTCTGCTCCAACGGCCATCGGTCCTACGACATACGTGACCAGCCCACTGCCACTTCAACCTACTAATTTTGCAAGCTATGTCGGTGACTTCGGTTCTTTTCCGGATAATCTCATTTCTGATCTTATCCTTCAAAGATACTCCGAGCATAGCTCGCTCCATAGCACGCTGAGCGACTTTGAATTTGTGGACTAGTCCCGCAGTTAGTGGCCACGTTTCGGCACCGTATGTATTGTGAAAATGCCTTTCCTAATTGAAATGTTTCCGTAAAGTACCAGGGTATAAGAAATCCGAAAAAGTTATTGCGCTACCAAGACACGGATATGGCGAAATGCAGTGAACCATTCATTGATATAGGATTTTGTAAGTAAAATTTTAATAATAATTAATTTGTAGCTCATACCGGTATTTGGTACCAAGCATGACATATGTATTTGAAATTAACTTAGTTTTTTTAAAATATATATATTTGTAATTTTATTTGGATTTTTAATACTGGTTTTCGAAGCTTGTTAAAGTCAGATTCAATTGGTAACTCGGGCTTCAATCTGATTGGTCGGTGTCAGTTTAAGGCGTGATAGCGGACCAATGAACGCCGATTGATCGGCGCTATTGCGTCATCAGATAAAAATTGTCGTTAGTTTGACTTTAATTAGCTTTTCGGATACAAGAGGTACAAGAGGCATGTGCTAGAGGTAGAGATACTTAATGTATGTACATTTGCAGAGTAGTTTTATTATGAGCATTTTTTTAAGTTTGTTTTCAATCCCTTGAATATATTTATCTGTAGCAAATTTTAATCAGGTCACACTTTGAGATGGAACAGTAAGGCTTGCTTAACCATTATACTTTGACACTCAATGAATTTTGAAAGAATTTGAAATGTTTGGTGATAGTACGGTCAGAAGAAAAAACATTAAAATATATTTCAAGCTATTTGATTCTAGTAACTAATTATTTAATTTATGTATATATGTTGTTTATTAATGTTATTCATTATATTGGAGGCTACAATAATAATAAAACTGGCATGCAGGGTCAAATTGAGCACACTAATGGAGTTTGAGATTTAAGCGGTAGATGGTCGGACAACAATTAGATGTCGCTATTCCCAAATCTCCTTTTCGTTTAGCTTCTGTTGGGACTCTTTTTATCTCTTGTCTTTTCTCCTCTCCGCCCATCTCCGCTTTGGTTCTACCGAGGCTTAACTTGGGTTAAAGTCAAATGTGTCAGAAACAACATCATTGGGATGATGGGATACGGGTTTTTGGGATTGAAGTAAAAACTTCTGCTGGTTATCAAAAATTTGGTAAATGCAATCAAAGAAATATTGGGTCATAGTAAGTTCATATGAAATTTAATAATTTTGAGTTCCATTTTAACATCGACTTTAATTATAATTGTAACATAGAATAATATATTTTTTTTAATGTCTTGTTAAATGTTTCATATTGTATGTCACTAGATGGCGTTGACCGATTTTTTGTAATTCCTAAATCGCGCTGTCTAAGTTTTTTTGTAAATAGTACGTATAAGTATTGTCGATGTTACGTAATTTGATCAAATTTATTAAAACTCTCGTGAACAGTGTTATATAGATCTTATTACATCTTATATAATTTTGAAGTCGATTTTTTTTTCAGGTAAAACTCGAGAAATTTTCTGATGAAGAATGCGCGCAGTTATACAAACCGAATACGGTGCGGCTCATGCCACGGGGATACGATAGCAACAAGCAGATATGCTACGGTGACAGGCAGACCAGTAAAGATTCGACTAATGTAAGAAAACAATGAAATTCTTTTAAGTAATAGAATTTAATCAAATCAACTCAAAATATGTTTAACTGAAGTACGCTCTTGTTATTGATATATTATAAATAAATAAATAAATAAATATATATATATATATATATATATATATATATATATATATATTAGAGTAGATAATAACAATGGGAAGATTTTATTGGGTAAATTTTTGGATAGATCATTTTCTGTATAGTTAGGTGGATGGTCAGGTGTGCCACTTGATGGAAAATGGTCACCACTATTGACACTGTAAAAATATTAATCATTGCTTAAATCGTCAACGCCTGTTGTGCCTGGAGCTACACTGGTATCATACGGTTCCTTTCGTTAGAATCTGCATTCCGAACTGGTATCGGGAAAATAACTTATATGACTGCCTCGTTGGTCTAGTGGCTTGATGTAAGGCCGCAGACCCGGAGGTCCTGAGTTCAATTCTCAGGTATACTCAGTTGGTTACATAAAAAGAGTTGGACCAGTGTGGGAGGGTTTATAACATATAACATTTTTAACATATTGTAGCAAAATGTTACAAACTGTAATGTTACCGTGTCACACAATGATTAGTGTAGTTGTACTCGTATAAGCTTCAATAAAGTGTCTTTGTGTTTAATGTACTCAAACGCAATTTCCAGGGCGACAGCGGCGGTCCGGCTCAGATAAGACATCATTTGAGGTGCATGTATTTGGTGACCGCTATAGTGAGCCACGGCAAGAAAATCGGCCAGCCCGGTTTACCTGGTATCTACACGCGAGTCGCTCCATATCTAGATTGGATCGAAGCAGTAGTCTGGCCGAGTGACGAGTAATCAAAAATAAATCCAACCGTTATCCGTCCGCGATACCACCTCGAGCTCCGTTATGGATAATGGATTTCGAATTATCCGATCGCTTCAATCGTGTGCATTGGATCGTTTAGAATTAGGTATGAGAATGTACGATGCTTCCCATTTCGTGATTGGATAGTGTACGAGATGACGAGATGTAGAGCGATAGAGATGACGAGATGGCTCGTCTCTCTGTCGGTCTCTCTCTTTGTGACTTACCATATTCCAATCATAAAGTAAAGACAAACAAACAACTGTGACCTTGAATTGACGCGATGTGATTGGTCAAGGTAATCGATGGTATCACGGAGTTGTTAGAAACATGGAAGTGGAATTAGAGTATATAAGTAGTTGAGTGTAACAGTGTCGTGTTATATATAGAGATATATTAATCGAGAACTGTTCGTAGTGCGTAATACAGCAGAGCTGTTAGCGAATCGCGTGGAATATGTAAATCTGAGGTTTGTCTCTCTTTACTCTTTCGATTGGAAAAGAGGGAATTAAGAAATATTCAACTTCTGTTCCTAGCTTGAATATTGTTATTGGTTATTGAATATTTGAGCTAATCTTAGTGGGAAGATTTATGTGTGATTTTTTTTATTTTTTTTATTTTATAGAATTTTTATGAGTTGCCAGTATGAGATTTATTCTTTATTTTTAATTTCGTCTTTAACGGATTGATCACAAATAGGAAAGGAGTCAAGACAGTGATAGCGAAAATCCTGTAACTATAGAATCCGATTTGTACCTTAGTATTATATAAAATGGATATTTTTTTATCTCCCAACGAAATGAGAGGCATTTATGCATCCCTCCCACTTTGGAGGGTATGTGGATCTCCCGAGTGCTCAACTACTGAGTAAAAATAATCTATCTCAGTTACAGTATTTTCGTTACATATATACACGTAATATAATATTTTTATACGCGATTAAGTTTGTATATTTGTTGAAATGTTTATTGTGATCTATTATCTGTGGCATTTTTTGACGTTTTTGACTAAACCGGACGGACAACAGCTAGTCAATGCCTAAAGGATTGTTGACAGTTCGCCATGTTATTTTACATTCCGCCATGTTTTATAAAGTGGTCCTATTTTATTGTTTTATTGTTTTAACGAATGACTGTGATAGAAATGAGTTGATTTTTTATGTGGTTTTATTTTTATTTTTATCCTGTATTATCCCATTGTCTATTAAAGCGTGTTTTTTTATTATCCAAAAAACAAGGGTAAGGGACATAACATCTTAGTTCCTAAGGTTGGTGGAATATTTGTGATGGATGGTAAGGTCTTATTGACCTTACCATCTTCATTCAGCACTTAAAGTACTAATGTCTATCAGTGGTGGTGTCCACTTACTGTGAGGTTGCCTATCTGACATTCCACCTACCTATATTATAAA
Source organism: Nymphalis urticae (assembly GCA_905147175.2). Classification (NCBI taxonomy): domain Eukaryota; kingdom Metazoa; phylum Arthropoda; class Insecta; order Lepidoptera; family Nymphalidae; genus Nymphalis; species Nymphalis urticae. The sequence goes on from LR990009.1 coordinate 1,330,248, forward strand.
AAATGAATGCCTCGTTGGCCTATTCTGCTATATATCTAGTCATGGATTCAAGCCCCCCACTGCTGGGCTAAAGGCCTCTCCTCTTTTTTTGAGGAGAAGGTTTGGAGCTTATTCCACCACGCTGCTACACATAACAATAATACACATACACATGTGGCAGAATTTCAGTGAAATTAGACACATGCATTTAACATTTTAGTTCTTCTTTAACCGAGATTGCCCAGTGGTAAGAACACGGGAATCTTAACCGATGATCGTGGGTTCAAACCCGGGCAAGCATCACTGATTTTTTATGTGCTTAAATTTGTGATTATAATTTATCTCGCGCTTCACGGTGAAGGAAAACATATAATTTCACTGAAATTCTACGACATATGCATTCCACCAACCCGCACTGGAGCAGCGTGGTGGAATAAGCTCCAAACCTTCTCCTCAAAAAGGAAGAGGAGGCCTTTAGCCCAGCAGTGGGACATTCACAGGCTGTAAAGGTTACGGTACGATGAAACAGCGATGAAGTTAATTCTATCAAATAAATATCATCAATCATCATCAACAGCCAATCATTTTGTCCACTGCTGAACATAGGCCTCTCCCAAGGTGCGCCAAAGCTCCCTGTCCTCCGCCTTCCGCATCCAGTCGGTGCCCGCCACCTTCTTAAGGTCATCGGTCCACCTTTCCGGAGGGCGCCCTACGCTGCGTTTGCCGATCCGCGGTCTCCACTCTAAGACTCGTCTGCTCCAACGGCCATCGGTCCTACGACATACGTGACCAGCCCACTGCCACTTCAGCCTACTAATTTTGCAAGCTATGTCGGTGACTCCGGTTCTTTTCCGGATAATCTCATTTCTGATCTTATCCTTCAAAGATACTCCGAGCATAGCTCGCTCCATAGCACGCTGAACGACTGAATTTGTGGACTAGTCCCGCAGTTAGTGTTCACGTTTCGGCACCGTATGTCATGGCAGGTAAGACGCATTGATTGAAGACTTTCGTCTTCAAACATTGCGGTATGGACGACGTGAGGACTTGACGAAGGTTGCCAAATGCTGCCCATCCCAAGCGAATTCTTCGATCGGCTTCCTTCTCGAAGTTGTTCATACCGACTTGTATAACCTGTCCTAGGTAGGTATATTCGCTAACAACTTCGAGAGGTTTCCCTTCGACGTATATCGGTTCCGGCACAACATGCCTATTGAACATGACCTTGGTCTTGTCCAAGTTCATACCGAGACCGACATGCCGGGAAGATTCACTAAGGCTACGCAGCATTTTGGTTAGTTGTTCCAGCGACTCTGCTATGATGACGATATCATCGGCAAATCGAAGGTGTGAGATGTACTCGCCGTTTACATTGACTCCACATCCAGTCCAATCTAGAGTCTTCAACACGTCTTCCAACACGTTGGTGAACAGTTTCGGAGATATTACATCCCCCTGTCTCACCCACCTGTGCAGTTGGATCGCCTTCGTCTTACAGTCCTGGATGTGGACAGTCATTGTAGCGGCGTTGTATAGACATCTCAGTACCTCGATGTATCTCCAGTCGATATGACATCTCTGCAATGAGTCGAGCACTGCCCAGGTTTCGATGGAGTCGAAGGCTTTCTCGTAGTCCACAAATGCCATATACAGCGGCTGATTGTACTCTTCGGTCTTCTGCACAATCTGCCGAATAGTATGAATGTGGTCCACGGTGCTGTAGCCTGATCGAAAGCCGGCTTGCTCTGGGGGCTGGAACTCGTCAAGTCGTCTGGCGAGACAGTTTATACACGTGACTCAGGAGAGAGATTGGTCTGTAGTTTTTCAAGAGGGTTTTATCACCTTTCTTGAAAAACAGTACCACCTCACTCCCGCTCCACGTTTCCGGGGTCTTGCCATGTTGGATGACGGGATTAAAGAGGCTTGCTAGCTCTTTCAGGACCGGAGTCCCGCCTGCCTTAAGCAACTCTGTTGTGATTCCGTCATCTCCCGGAGCTTTGTTGTTTTTAAGCTGGACTAAAGCCGCCCTAATCTCGCCTTGGTCAACGACCGGGAGCTCCTCGGAGTAATGGCGCGCTGGTCATCAATACTGATTCCGATCCGATGGTTTATCCGATCTTGAAGAGAACAACTGCACATAAAACCTTCTCCGATAATCTCAGGCCTAGAGGTAACGACCCCACCATTTTCAGTTTTAAGTTTTGTCAGACGTGGCCTCCCAAACTTGCGAGCGAACACTTTCGATCACCGCATCGCGTCGCGTCAGCGTTTTTATTTTTCGGTTTAAGGCCTTATCTGACAAAAACGATGGTAGTTCTCGTCGTTTCCTCATGAGCTCGAGTGTCTCAGCAGAGAGTTTTGGTGCGTTGTCTCTTTTCTGTGGCGGAAAACACTGGCGGGATGTGTTTTGCAGTATTTTGAACAGCATGTCGGTTTTCTCATCAATACTGCTTACGGTTTCCAACGCGGTAAATTGATTTTGAAGTTCCATTTGGAACTTTTCGGCGCCTTGAGCAACTTGGAGCATGATAGGTCGGAGAGTAGACCTCATCATTTGCGATCTTTCAGCTTTAAAGTCGATATCCAGAGTGCCTCGAACCAAGCGGTGATCACTTCTGGTATTAAACCTGTTGATCACTGAGACATCTCTAAATATGTGCCTTTTATTCGAAATGATAAAATCTATCTCGTTCCTTGTCACGTTATCGGGGCTTCGCCAGGTCCACCTCCTCTGGGGCTTCTTTTGAAAGAAAGAATTCATCAAAAAGAGCCCCTGCGCTTCGAGAAAGTTTACCAGCATTTGTCCCCTGTGATTTCTGCAGCCCAAGCCGTAAGGTCCAACTTTCGATTCACCGCTATTATGTACTCCCACTTTAGCATTAAAGTCTCCCATAACAACATTGTAGTGGGCCTTCGAGGTGTTGTTGAGGGCCTTTGCGATGTCCTCGTACATCGCTTCGACCACATCATCAGAGTATGCTGAAGTTGGCGCATATACCTGTACGACCTTCAGAGAGTACCTGTCGGAGAGTTTTAGGACAAGGTACGCTACCCGGTTCGACACACTACTGATTTCTACAATGCTGCTAATGAGATCCTTTTTGACCAGAAAACCGACACCACCCTGGGAGAGGTTATCACCTTCGCGGAAGTAGAGTAAGTTACCGGACTCTAGAGTTATCGTGTCCTCCCCCTGTCTTCGGACTTCAGATAACCCCACTATATGCCAGTTTATATGACTTAGCTTTACTTCTAATTCGGCGAGGTGATGGTCCAGCCTTAACGAGCGTCCATTGTACGTTGCCATGTTTAGTCGTTTTTTTTGGTAGCCTGCCATGAACTGGTGATTCTTTGCACCCCCTGCCCTGCCGATACCGCGACCGCTACCTTGGTCGGGCCTAGCGGGCTTGCCGGTAACTGGGGGCCTTTTTTTTGCGCATCTACCATTAGGAGGTTTTGCCCATACTCGCCACGCTGGGCAGGCGTGTTGGCGAGCGCAGTAGGGGGTAAGATGCTTATGGGGGGGACGCTGCTGCCCATCCCCCCTTTCCCCTTCCCTCAGTCGCCTCTTACGACACCCACGGGATGAGATTGGGGGAGTACTATTCTAAGCCGGTACTCCACGTCAAATAAATATATGACGATGATTTATTTGTTTAGTAAAATAATCTATCGAATCGAATTCTTTATTTTACTTTATAGGACCACCAATAAGAAATACATCTCACAAACTTAGTTAACAACTTCGTAGAGCAGAGCGGTTTTGTCTCAGTGTCAATTGAGCGCGGCGGCGCTTTGGTAGCGGAGATCAGGCCATAAGTCCTGGAGGAATAAAATAATGAATAACAATATATGTAATAAATAAATAATAATAAATTTTTATTTACACCCAAAAGAATCATGTTTACAATTTGAGTGCAATATTATCTAAATTTTAGATTTTTACAAGATCAACACTGGTGGTGATCAACCTCCGACTCCGAAACTAATATAAATTGTACTATCAGTCAGCGATTCCTCGACAATACATTGCACACTATATTACATTCCTAGATACTTTTAAAGGCGTAGTAAAAAAAAGAAATGAAAAAGAAAATAAAACAATATATGTATAGTAGATATTTTTTTCTATATTTTTTACCACTTTCACAACATCTTACCACCGCTACTGTAGCGACAGACTTGGGCACTATGTCATCAGAATAATGATTACGGTTACAGTGTAATCATCAATCGCGATTACAGATTAATATTGATTCTGAAAGGTCGCGTTGGCTGTTGGTGCACATGACTCACTTTACTTTTTTGATTACTTTCGTAATACTGTAATCGTGATTAATTACATATTGTTATCATAATGCACAAATCTAGTACGAGAGACTCTAAACAAAATCAGCTGGCTTACTATGATGACGCGCCTCTGGTTAAGACCAACCGTGCGTTGACGGACGGCATACGACATAATGCTCTCTCTTATGATAAACCGAATTCGTAAGTGTTTTTATATATACGAATTCATTCTTAACAATCCGAACAGAAATATAAATTAACCAACATTTCTGGCATATCTTTATAATCGTATCAAACTATCGCCCTGTTAGCACGTTTACGTATAATCTTTGTTTGATATCATTAAAAAAAGTACTGTGAAAGTCGAATTGTCAAAAAATAAATAAATAAAATAATAATAATACGTGACATTGGCAGAATATTTTGCGCTCAAATAGCGTGGATACACGCCAGAAAAGGGAAAAAAAAAATTTACCCGTCACATCTGATAATGACCGTTCGTTAATATTTAAAACAAAATAACACAAATTATGAAAAATTACAATGACTTGGACGATATAAAATGTGCAAATAAAACAATAAATATGAAACGTGGCTTATTTATCTGAAATAACAACAGAAAAAAGCAATAATTTTGTAAGTAAAAAAATATTTGTAATAATAAATTATAAACCAGTACGTCATTTTACAGTAGGTTATAGACATATTTTAATATATTATAGACTATTTCAATAGCAGGAGAGATTACATTTTCATTTTATATGCTGTATTATTCACTACAAATAATTCTCGATGAATATATCTCTATTTATAACACAACACTGTTACACTTAACAGGTTACATCCACTTTAATTTTATTTCTCAGATTCCAAAATCAATTTAACTAATTCAAAAAAATGAAGGAAATCCATAATAATAATCATACATTAATTGTAATACCTCATATCCTATGAGTTATTACTTACACCGTTGGTTGCCTGTAAGAGATCGCTATGTAGCGATAAGGTCGCCAAAACTGTACACTACTTTTATTTAGGCTGTATCCATGTCTTCCTGGGCTCCTGCTATTGAAGTAGACTAAATATATGTATATATTTACCGCACAGGTAATCGCGTTCGTATCGCGTCGAATAAAGTTCATTTTTTCTTAAGATTTCAAATAGACAGACAAACATAATTAAACTCAATACAGAAATCAATCTTTAGAATTATCGTATAAAATAATGTTAAATGTAAATTTACCTGTTCTAAACGTAGATTCTTACGAAAATGATCAATTTATTTTACAGATAATATAAATAATAATAATGTCCTCCAGACCGATTTCGGCCACGGCGGTCAATCTCAAGAGAGATTAGCCAACTACGCAGGAGATATTATAGTGCACAAGTGTGTACGCAAACACAGGTGCAATCTCTACTCCCTAACTCTCATAATCCGATTGGACGGCAATTCGACACGACCGGAAAGAGTTCAGGCGCAGGACCAATAGCTTTACGTGCTTTTCGAGGCACGGGAGTGTACACACTTCCAACTTCCAAACTTCGGGCCGCTACTGAGAATTTTCTGATAGAAAAACCCAATAACTTTTTATTGGCCCGACCTGGGAATTGAACCCAGGACCTCCGGATCTGCAGCGTTATATCAAGCCACTAGACCAACGAGGTAGACCAATGATAATAATACTGTATATATATATATATATATATATATATATATATATATATATATATATATATATATATATATATATATATATATACAGAGATAGATATATATATATATATCCTGACCCTTAAGCGAAGTTTGCGCTGAAATGTCGGACTATGAGAGGAAGCTTATTAAAATCGACGAGACGTCACTACAGCAGCTACAAGAAGGGAAGGGACAAGTGGACCAGTGCCTGTGCCCCCTATTCTCATCACCAGATAAAAAGGGTGTCGCAGAATCGTTCAAGAAGGCTTTCAAATCCATTGGAAATAAGATCGTTAAAAATAAAAGCGGGAATGTTCCAATAAGTTTCGATAAGGCCGGTAAGAATGTTAACACCTAACTCATAGCTTGTGATGAGTTTCCGCCCCTATTCGAGGGGGGGGGAGGGTGTATATTTTTTGGTACTCTTGGCAACTCATGATCGGCAAAATGAAAAAGCGTATCAAATAAACAGCACAACAATATTGCATCGCCATTGCGCCACCAACCTTGGGAACTAAGATGTTATGTCCCTTGTGCTTTTCGTCTCGAATCGTTTACACTTCAAACCGGAACATAACAATACTGAGTATTACTGTTTGGCGCTAGTGTGTGATATACATACTTATAATAATGTCCTCCATTTGAGCCACGGCGGTCAATCTCAAGAGAGATTAGCGAACTACCAAGGAGATATCATGTTGCACAAGTGTGTGCGCAAACACAGGTGCAATCTCAAAAGGTCTCAATCCGACACGACCGGAAAGAGTTCAAGCGCAGGACCAAAGGCTTTACGTGGTTTTCGAAGCACGGGAGTTAACACAATTCCACCTTCCAGACTCCGGGCTGCTACTGAGAACTTTCTGACAAAAAAACTCAATAACTTTTTATTGGCCCGACCTGGGAATTGAACCCAGGACCCTTCGGGTCTGCGGCCTTACATCAAGCCACTAGACCAACTAGGCATTACCTATATATATACATACACACAACGAAACTATGTCTATCTAATACGTTATCCGGGCTAAACCTCTGAACCGATTTTGATGAAATTTTGTATGGAGCAATCACCTTTAAAACGCTGGCGAAGCCGCAGGCTCAACCTAGTTATGTACAGATTATATGCCAGGATTCAGCAGTACAAAAGAGGAGGTGAAACGAAAGAAATCCTGCGGGAAATGTGGCTGTGACAGTGAGAAGTTCGTCCTGAAGCACTCGTATACCAACATCCGCATCACGAGCCCCGACATTTCCTCCATCTGCCCCTGCCCGTCAAATTGCCTACCAGGTCTTTATCAGGCGCTTCTTGCACCAGCTTCTTTACGACCTTTACGATGTATAATATTAATCATCGCTTACATCCCCAAGGCGCCATCAACTTTGGGAACTAAGATGTTATGTCCCTTGTGCCTGTAGTTTTTTCACTCACCCTTCAAACCGGAACACAACGATACTAAGTATTGCTGTTTATTGGTAGAATAGCTGATGAGTGGGTGGTACCTACCCAGACTGGCTTGCACATAGCACTACCACCAAGTAAATAGTCTATAGTTAAATACAAGACATAATACTATGAGTAACAGAGTACAATTAACTTTATAAGAAAAAATAACCTCATTACAGATAAGGAGAAGTTACAAAACAACATTAAAGTCATTATTGAACGTGCAGACGTAACTCCTAATACATTTACTGGGAACAAAACAATTGAATGAAATATATATAATAAGATATATAAAAAAATATATAATATTAAATAAAATTAATCTACTTTTTTATGTTTATTTCATTGGTAAGGATCGAATGGATTAGTTGTATATTAGTTTCCGTTTTTGTGTGTGTGTGTGGGGGGGTGCGTGTGTTTGATACTATATCTCCTTTTCTGATGATCGCTTGAGTTGTTTAGACGTGGAAGCGTAATAAGCAAACTCACTGTCGCTATTTTTTTTTTATAGAACAGGAAGGTATACGAGCATATGGGCCACCTGATGGTAAGTGGTCACCAAACGCTCTTAGGCATTGGCATTGTAAAAAATGATAACCATCGCTTACATCGCCAATGCGCCACCAACCTTAGGACCTAAGATTTTATGTCCCTTGTGCCTGTAATTACACTGGCTCACTCACCCTTCAAACCGGAACTCAACAATACCAAGCACTGCTGTTTTGCGGTAGAATATCTGATGCGTGGGTGGTACCTACCCAGACGAGCTTGCACAAAGCCCTACAACCAGTTTTATATAATTCTCACTGGATGACATGATATTGGGCAATGTAATTTTAGTGTAATGGTGTGGTAAGATGGAGGTGGTCTCATAATGCGGCCGTGAGGGCGATAAAAACTCCTCAACTACTCTCCTCTCTCTCACTCGTCGTGTTATATATCATCGTCGTTAAATATAAATGATGATGATATCATCTTAACCGGGGACAGCCAATCTCAAGAGATATAAGTCAACTAAGCAGGACATATGATAGCGCACTAGTGTATGCTCAAAACACAAGTGCACTCCAGGGTTCACAACCTAAAGCCAGCCTGTTATCGTTCCAGGGCCTAAAAAATTATCGTATGTTATCGTACTTCCATCTATCGTACACCAACTCGCATTGGAGTAGCGTGGTGGAATAAGCTCCAAATCTTCTCCTCAAAAAGAGGAGAGGAGGCCTTTAGCCCAGCAGTGGGGCATTCACAGGCTGTTATGGTTACTATATCATACTTCAAGATAATGATTATAAAATACAATATTATACAAGATCACGATAATATATTTGAAATAACTTGTAATTACAGTCACTAAAAAAACACAAAAAAAAACTCGCTAAAAATTATTGTTTATCTTATAATCTTTTTTATTAATTAATTTGTCAACACCAAGAACTAGTACATCAAATATGAACAATAAGCCAAAAGTCATCGTAATTATTGAAGTAATTGCCTATTTTGTTACAGGTGTTTAAAAATTACTTGAAAATTAAAATATAAGTCAACAAATTAACAACTAATTATTATGAAAAAGTGAATTGATAAAATAACACAATATAAAATTAATAAAAATATTGAAACACTAGAATAAAACTTTAAATACAGTTTTTGTGAATATATTTAAATAAAATAAAATAAAACAATCGATTGTGAATTTCAATACGAAGTAAAAATTTAGAAAATGACATCATAGAAATAAATAAATAAAAAAGCCGAGATGGTCCAGTGGTAAGCACCACTTTCATCTCCATGTGCTTGCATCATTTTTATGTGCTTAATTTGTGTTTGTAATTCATCTCGTGCTTCATGGTGAAGGCAAACATATAATTTCACTGAAATTCTACCACATTTGCATTGTACCAACCCGCACTGGAGCAGCGTGGTGAAATAAGCTCCAAACCTTCTCCTTAAAAAGGGAGAGGAGGCCTTTAGTCCAGCAGTGGGACATTTACAGGCTGATACTTTTTTACAATACTTCCCGGGATCAAAACATTCATTCGTAATATGAAAGAAAACGAAACGAAAGAAATGAGCCAATAGATGGCGCTGACAGTAAAAACAATTATAATTGTTATTAGTTAGTGTAATTATCAAAATTTTCCATAACAATAATAATAAAATCATTTATTTCGACCAAACCATAAATACAAAACAATAAATAGTAAACGAACGAACGACTAAATCAAATAACATGAAATAAAATTAGATTAAACCACATTATATAATGGAAATTATCGTACAATCCACGTACGATATTGGTGTACTAAGGTAAACCGTACGTGGTTTTGAAATTATAGTACTTGTACGATAATTATCGTACGGTTGTGAACCCTGGTGCACTCTCAATTCCCTCACTCTCATAATCCGATGGGACGATAATCCGACACGACCGGAAAGAGTTCAGGCGCACGACCAACGGCTTTAAGTGATTTCCGAGGCGCGGAAGTAAACACTTCCAACTTCCAGACTCCGGGCTGCTACTGAGAATGTTCTACAAAAAACTCAATATTCGCCCGACCTGGGGCTATATCTAGCCACTAGACCAACAAGGTGGTCAGTCAGACTTATATGTATATAATATTATGATTACTAATACGTATGTTATCTAAATAACTATGTCAAGATTGTATAATAAAGGCCAGACATATCACAGATTTAACCTTCAAAGACGAATGTAAGCAAAAGAAAAAACCCGACTACGTAAAAATGGCTCTGAAAAGTATAACGTCTTCTTATAAATAACTTATAATTTAAATGTGCCGATTAATCACTTTCATTTAATACCCAACACGGCATACATAAAATATGTTAATATAAAAACAGGACCTTAGTGACGTCACAGAGACGTCACAGAGACGTCACCAGCCGACGATCGCGACACTCCTAACGAAATCTAATTTGCCGAATCATGATCAGTTTAAAAGTTATACGGGAACAGATCAACAGACATACATACCCACCGTAGTTCAATTATTTTCAAGGGCATATCATCAATATATATATATATATATATATATATATATATATATATATACATATAAATATAGTCTATATGAATTATTTCCTTATTAAAATGTACATCTATTTTGTTAACCTTTAAGCTTACTTGATATATTATATGCCTGAATAATTATACTTATGCAATACACGTCTCGCCAGTTTGGTGTCGGACGTCGGCGCAAGCGCACCTGTGTGTATTTTTAAGCAATAAAAGCGCTTCAATGTTTTCGAGGTAGGCAATACATTGTTGTGGATTATTTGCAACAGGAAAATTATATCAAATATATAATGTTTTGTTTTATCTGTATGGATCGTAAGTGATTTCGTTTAATATAATAATTAGTATTTTTATTGTCTTTATCTGTGGTACGGGGTGAAGGGTGAGTGAGACCGTACAATAACACAAACATGGACTAGTTGCGACTGCTTTACAACTTAAAAGTACTGGAAAATCTTCACCTACAAATCGTTCTATAACCTATAATGATTACAACTTCTATTTACTAATGAGGTTAAATAATGGTGGTTGAGCTTTGTGCAAGCTCGTCTAGGTATCACCCACTCATCATATATTCTACCGCAAAACAGCAATACTTGGTATTGTTGTATTCCGGTTTGAAGGGTGAGTAAGCCAGTGTAATTACAGGCACAGGGGACATAACATCTCAGTTCCCGAGGTTGTTGACCACTTACAGGTGGCCCATATGTTCGTCCGCCTTCCTATTATATAAAACAAATGTCTTAAATGAAATAAGACGTTTCCACTGTTCATTTCTTGCACAGCCGATCTAAGTTAGTTTACTTAGATGTATTATTTTTTGCAGAGGTCTTTGTGCAATGTAAGTTAGCAATAACGAAGGTTTTAAAAAAATCATCCCTAAGGAGAATCATTATAATTTTAATTTACAATTTTATTTTAAAATTTAAAAATTGTCATTTTTATAGCTAGTTAGTAAAGGAAATTGTGTATAGGCTTCTATTTATAAGTAATATTTGGTATGTTTCAGTATTTATTGAAATTAATATCGTGAGCCGTTAAATAGGGGATGAAATTTAATTTGGAAGTTGTTGTTTTTTGTTATAAAGTAAATTAAAGTTTTAAAATAAGTTTAGATAGATTTGCGTTTTCAAAAACTCTTAACATATGAAAATAGATTGGTTTTCCCTGAGATGTTGAGGTAAACGGGAAATCCCATCGGTAGGGATGTGAGGTGTTTTCAATATCGATAATTTTATCGAGTTGACCGTCTGAGATGCCGATATATTGTTTTTTTTTATATATTTTTTATGAACGGTATATAAGTATTGAAATTTACTTTATGTTCATCGGTGAAGAAAAACATCGTGAGGAAACCTGCATTTGTCTAATATCACGGAAATTCTGCATCATTTGTACTCACTAACCCAAATTAGTCTAGTGCCTAAATGTAAGGCTGGAGATCCCGAGTCCTTGTAACAAGTAAGAAGTGAGTTCAGTTGCACGTAAAGCATTGTCCACGGTAGGTGCTGACCACTTACCATCAGATGCCCAGTACCGATATAGAACGAGCTATCGGGAGAAGCGAGTGGTACTATCGTTGTGACTTGTGGGTTTTATAAATATTATAATGATATATTTTTACAGGCAGGGCTTGGTTGCTGTTCTCATAATCTCGTATATTTCAACTATCCAAACAGCAAATGACGAAGACACATCGAAATGGGTTCAGCAAACATTTAACAATGCGACCGGTAAGGATATTCACGTATACATCTGTGTTTATGTTCAGCTCAATGAATAAAAAGGTTCTTTAACTTCTTTTTAACAATCACATATCAAAATTCCATGGTCCATGACACGATTGTAGCAAATACGATGGCCATTAATACGGGAGACTGGCCAATAACACAGAACATCGTATAGTGCACAAGTGTGTGTGTGCGTGCAACACATGTACACTCTCTTCTCTCTCGCTCTTATAATCCGATGGGACACCAAACCCGACACGACCTGAACTTTTTATCAGCCCGACCCGGTGTTCGAACCCAGGACCTCGGGATCTGTGGCTTTATATCTAGCCGAATGAGGCAGTCAGGCGCAAATATAGAAAGACCACACAGCGTAGTTTATGTTGTGACTATCATGCGATTAAACTACAACGCGTAGCAATGAAAAACCCACGACGTGGTCTGAAGGCAAACATCGTAAGGAAACAGTTCCCGAAGCCTCCCTAGGTGTTCCTAAGTATCGCGTAGAAGACGCCCTAGAACCCCGTCTGGACACTGTGGTTCTGGCCCTCAATTGATTGGAGGTCCATTTCCATTTCTCACTCCGTGATATGTGGTGGCAATACATTGCCAATCATCACGGAGTGAGGAGCCATACTTGACGCGATGTGCTCGCCTCGGTGAGGATTTAGTTCCCGGCGCGAGACGCCGACAGTGCGGGAGACCTACGTGACTTCTGAACTATTTCGTTATTAAAGTTTTATACATAACTTTTGAAATTATCATCATCATCGTTTGGCCAAGATGGCCCAGTGGTTAGAACGCGTGAATCTAAACCGATGATCGTAGGTCTACTAAACCGATCTCGTGCTTGGCGGTGAAGGAAAACATCGTGACCAACCTGCATGTGTTTAGTTTCACTAAAATTCTGCCATATGTGTATTCAACCTGCATCGGAATAATTTAATAAGCATAGAATAATGGAATAAGCTCCAAACCATCTCCTCAAAAAAGAAGAGGGGGCCTTACCCCAGCAGTGGGAAATTCACAGACTGTTACGACTACGACTACATCATTTAGAAATATTTTTTCATAACGCTATGTAAACTTTTTATTTTTTTCAGATGACGATCTTGATTTGACACCAACCGGTGAACGTAAGTACACTTTTAATATTCTATTTTTTTTTGGAATTATCACGGATTCGGGGAATTACCTTGTACTTGTATAAACTTTAATTGTATATAACCTGTTGCACACATGGGTTCCTTTATTTATTTATTTTTTTGTGAGGACTGGTGGTGGTTTTAAAGACGCGACTCGATTTCTCGGACCTCGGGATCTGTGGTCTTGTTTCTTCAACGAGTTATCTTATTTTTTTTTACAGAAATTAATGATCTAGACTGTATCACGGACAACAATGAGGCAGGTACCTGTGTGGTGTATTATCTTTGCGATCCAGACACCCATACGATTATCGCAGATGGCACGACTCTCATAGATATTAGGTAAGGATGTTTTACTAAAATTGTCGTCCTCTATCAGCTTCCTATTGACCTCATAATAATTTCCTTACCACGTTTTCTTTATCTCAATTATAATAACCAACAGTATTAGCAAAGGTAAACAAACCTTAGATTCGCAAATTCCATGTGTCATTTGCTTTCATTATTATAAGTAAAAAGAGAGAGAGGGTTCTTCTTGACGGGCCCAAAAAGCCAGTTTGGGTACGGGCCTCGGGGTTGCCCTGTCTCCAAGTAAAAATATTATTATGCACTGATAGTTTTTGATAAATTAATTTAATTTATCAAAAACTATCAGTAAAAATAAAATAGTTAATTGATAATAGATGGCGTTGGTAGTAAGTTTAATCGCGCTATAATTTTTTGTATTCATTTACATACAATAAAGATTTATGATACAATATGCCAAATCTCTACGAGCAGTTCTTGATTAATATATCTCTATTTATACACTTAACTTATATACACTTTAATGTTATTTACAAAGTTTCTATAACAACTTCGCTGTCATTCAATACTTTTTTTTACATAATAGGAAGGCGGACGAGCATATGTGCCACCTGATGGTAAGTGGTCACCGACGCCCATAGACATTGGCATTGTAAGAAATGTTAACCATCGCTTACATCGCCAATGCGCCACCAACCTTGGGAACTAAGATGTTATGTCCCTTGTGCCTGTAATTACACTGGCTCACTCACCCTTCAAACTGGAACACAAAATACCAAGTTCTGCTATTTTGCGGTATAAAATCTGATGAGTGGGTGGTACCTACCCAGACGAGCTTGCACAAAGCCCTACCAGACGCCATTTTTTCGTATATCAATAATGATTAATGTCATAGATCGACCAATGATGTCGCGACAAATCAACGACAAAGTTGTTTATTTGTATTTACTCCTCTTGTAGTTGGAGTCAGTCTTGCTGCATACACTATATGTCAGTTGGCTATTCTCGCATGAGAATGGCTGGAATAGCCTGGAAACAGATAGTCCGAAAAAAATCGTTTACTTATTTATAAGACCGCCTTCTGTTATAGCATTGGCTTATTTAGTGGTACGGGTTTGTACAATCTCGTCTGGGTAGGTACCACCCATCAATCACATATTCTACCGCTAAGCAATAATGCTTATATTGTTGTGTTCCGGTTTGGAGGCTAACTAACTACAGGCATAAATGTGACTTCAGTTTCCGAGACTGGCGCATTGGCGATGTAAGGAATGATTGATTCTTCAAACAGTGCCAATGTTTATGGCAGAGATGACCATTAATCATCAGGTTGAATGTGTTCAATTTGAGATGAAAAAAAAACCAATAAATCATATTTTGTTCTATTTAATTCCACTCTAATCCACTCCACACCACTCCATTGATGATACACTTTATTTCATGTTTCAGACAGAGGCAGTGTATATCATACCTGGAGGTATGCTGTGGGCACAAGAGTATATTACCTGAAGACACACTGACCACAACACAGAAGCAACCAAAACTGAATGCTCATGACATAATCAATTTCAAAGAAGAAGAGCTTCTGACAACACCAGCAACTACTTCTAGTGAGGACAAAATGGAGAAGAATTTGCATTCTACTGGTATGTGATGAAATAATGTTGAGCCGACATGGAAATTTTATACGCTTAATTTGTGCTTATAATTCTTCTCGTGCTCGGTGAAGGAAATTATCGTGACGAAACCTGCATGTTGATATTCTACCGCAAACCTTCTCCGAGGACCAGTCCAGTTGGCGGTGCATGGCAATGTAAAAAATAGTTAATATTTTTTTGTGTCAAATGGCAGTTATCACTTACCACGTGATCAGGTGGCCCATCAACCCGTCTACTTATTTATTTCATAAAATTAGACACAATATATAACAGGAAAATTTTAGCTTGTTATAATAATACACAACGGTGGAAAACCCAAGCAACATTTATCACCTGACCTCAGAGTTCGTTGACTTCAGTGAAAGGTTATCGAAGTTATTTAAAGTGTTTGTATTTTACATTAATCTTTAACATTTTGATATGAATAAGAGATAGGTACTTAGCCGTAGCCGTAACAGCCTGTGAATGTCCCACTGCTGGGCTATAGGTCTCCTCTCCTCTTTTTGAGGAGAAGGTTTGGAGCTTATTCCACCACGCTGCTCCAATGCGGGTTGGTGGAAATAGGTACTTAAAGAAACGATATAGCTTTAATAGTCACCGCACTGAGGGGGAGGGAGCAGGTGTTTCCATAGTAGTTTTCTGTACCTCAGACAAAGTATGCAAAGTTCCATGACGATTGTTTGAGTAATTAGACGTAATATCGGAACACACTCACCATAGCCTCTATAATATGGTGTCACCTATTGAAATGATCCGAATCAAAAGAATGTAATCGTGAACGAATGTCACTGAACGTGTCATTCGTTCACTCTTTGTCATTCACATATTTGCTAATCAACTAGCCTTTAAGGAAATGGTGTGAGCGCCTATGTGCGATCGAGGATTGATATGTTAATGCGAGCTCATGTACTGACCTCACGCACACATTAACGCTGATGAAAATCTTACGCTGACGTCAACTGACGCTCGAAATCTTACGCCTGGCGTTTGAAATCCCAGTTAGGCGTTGTACTAATTGGCGAAGATCGCACGATAACATGATGCGTTCTCGTCGTGCGATGAGTTCGAACATACAGAATTCATCAGTGTCCTATCTGAACCTCGCAAGTAATCGTGCGAGCACATTAAATGCTTAATAACGATCGTACGATGCGTTTGATCGTGCGATCATGTAATCAAAGCAACAGATCTCTTTTGAGTGTCCTAATCGGCTACCTACGTGTTGCGTCGACGCGCGAGGGGGCGGTATTATTATCGGTAATCGTTATTTCGTACATCAAAATAAAGGTTGAAAAATTCACCGCGCAGATTCCTGGATCTATAAAGTATTTTATGTTGTCTACGTTTCCTTTTTTCAATGTCATTTGCAATTTTTAAAGCAATATTGCCCGACAGCAAAAACTGTGCATCTCTGTAAAGAGCCATCGTTAAAGTGGCGTGAGCGCCAGCCATCGAGCGACGGCATCACACGATGGACATCGCGCGATCAATTAGGACACCTGTTAGGTCATCGCACGACCACTATGATTGTGAGATGAAAAACGCATCGCGCCATCGTACGATCGCTCCCAATTAGGACGCCGCCTTAGCCTCTAAGATGCTAACACATCAATAAATACATAATAGCTATATATGTACATCTAATATATAAAAATCTCGTGTCACGGTGTTTGTGGTCGAACTCCTCCGAAACGGCTCGACCGATTTTTATAAAATTTGTAAGGTATATTGCGAGGTATGAGAATCGATCGTAAAGTATATTTCAAACCGCTAGCTGATAAGGGTGTCCCTATTCAGAATTTTTTTTTCCTATTTTGTAGACATTTTTTTTTATTTGTATTTGATTTAGCATCAAAAAATACATTTAACCCAAAATTTTTACCCTCCTAACCCAGCATCCCATTTTGTAATCACGATTTTAGTATTTTTGTATGAACAATCTCAAAACAATTACTTATAGTGAACCTCATCGAACTTTCGTCTACGTCATTCACGAGAAGCGTCGCGTCATTTTGACATTTAAAAATTTGCAAAATATTTAAATATTTATTTAATTCATAAGAAATATAAACGTGTCCGTTTATCCGTGCAGTGACGGAGAAAGAATACATTTCACTGCCCCTTTCCCATGGGTGTCGTAAGAGGCGACTAAGGGATATCATCTGGTGGTAGGATGATAAACATCCGCCTGGCTTGTTACCACCGTACGCATGGTGAAAATCTCGTGAAGTGGCTTGCAGCCGCGTTTCGAGGTCAGCCAGCGTACAGCCAGTGCCCGAGCGAGCATTGCCGCTGGGTGTTGGTCCAGTGGAGACGGCTGCTGAACCAATGCCGGGGGAAACTGTATTGCCCTGCCGGACAGGGAGACCCGAAGAAACGGCTATTCCGCTAGCCGCCCGTGGCATAGTACAGGGGCCCGAGCGTGCCTAACCAGCACGCGAGGCTGCCCCACCAGGCCACGCATAATCTCGGGGTGGACCGTCGTGCCGGTTGGTGACCGGAAGGTGGGGTCCCGGCGGCCACTTCCGGGGGGGTTCGGGGGCCCTTCCGTCCGGCGGGTCAGTGTAGTTTCCCTTTTGGCAACCACTTGGGGAAACACGCCTCCACACTTTGCCCATCCCTATCGTGGCAATACGTCGCTCGCTTTACGTCTCTTTTCCAATCTTTTTTTTCCATATGGTAGCGCATCAAAGCAGGAATAACGGTCGTATAGCGGTGCACACCCCCACCATACCCACGCTGTTTGAGGTCGAGTTCACTAACATCCGTGGACTCCACGCTAACCTCAACGCTGTCCACCACCATCTCGAGACAGCACGGCCAGCAATGTTGTTTCTAACGGAGACACAAATACTCCGTCCTGCCGATACCAGCTACCTTAATTATCCCGGCTACATGCTTGAAGAATCCTTCAAAGCGAAAGCCGGAGTATGCTTGTTCGTCAGGACGGATGTTTGCTGTCACCGACTGCGCTGCTTGGAGGACCCCTCCTTCTCCATGTTGGTGGTACGTGTGGATCTGGTTCGTCAGAGTCGGGTCTACGTGTGCCTCTACAGATCCCACAATGGTGACTTGGAGACAAGCCGATTATTTGACCATCTTAGTCGGGTGGCAGATGCTGCGCAAGAGCAGTTTCCTAACGCGGAATTGGTGTTTTTGGGGGATTTTAATGCTCACCATGAATCATGGTTGAAATCCCTCAAAACTGACCATGCTGGAAGGACTGCTCATGCTTTTGCTCTCACACATGACTTGACCCAACTGGTTGATCAGCCCACCAGGATCCCAGACATTGATGGGCAAGCGCCTTCTCTACTAGACCTTCTGCTGACTTCTCATCCGGTGGAATATCAGGTTGTGGTTCAAGCTCCACTTGGTTCTTCGGATCACAGCCTCATATCTACCAAAGTGCCACAGGTCAAGCTGCCGCCACCAGCGGTATGCAAACGTCGCGTTTGGCACTACAAGTCAGCAGATTGGGACGGTATGCGCGATTACTATGCGTCAGTCCCTTGGAAGGAACGTTGCTTCAGTGAGAATGACCCGACAGCTTGTGCCGCTGCTGTTGCTGGCGAGATCATGTTGGGAATGGAATACTACATTCCTAGCTCAGATCTCGACAGTAGGGGTGCGCGTAACCGTTGGTTCACTCGCGAATGCGCCGACGCTGTATCATCTAAGCAGGCGGCATATCGCGAGTGGATCAATGGCTGCATTAGCGGGGCATCTGACATTGACTCACTGAAAGCAATCTACAATAAAAACTCCAAGTCCTGTAGGAAGGCTTACACGAGAGCGGATGCACAGCGCATTGTACAGATTGGTCATGACCTTATTTCACATCCTAGGGGCTCCCGTAGCTTCTTAAAGAAGGAGATTAGGATTGCTCTCGAACAACTTGGAAACAACAAGGCTCCAGGGGAGGACGGAATTACCTCAATATTACTTAAAGCGGGAGGAACACCAGTTCTGAGAGAGCTGGTAAAGATCTTTAATTCCGTCCTCCACAATGGTATTACACCAAAGGCATGGAGCAGAGGTGTGGTGGTGCTGTTTTTTAAGAAGGGTGATAAAGCTCTTCTGGAAAACTACCGCCCCATTTTACTCTTAAGTCACGTATACAAGTTGTTCTCGAGGGTAATCACGAATCGTCTCGCCCAAAAATTCGATGACTTCCAGCCCGTTGAACAGGCTGGGTTTAGAAAAGGCTTCAGTACCGTAGACCACATACACACACTTAGGCAAATGATACAGAAGACCGAGGAATATAATCAGCCTCTATGCCTAGCGTTTGTGGACTACGAAAAAGCCTTCGATACCATCGAGACCTGGGCTGTTCTGGAATCGATGCAGAGATGCCTAATAGACTTTCGGTATGTCCAGGTGTTAAAGTGTTTGTGCGAAGCCGCAACCATAACCGTCCAAGTACAAGATCAGAGCACAAGACCAATCCAATTGCATCGCGAGGTAAGACAGGGGGATGTAATCTCCCCGAAACTTTTTACCAATGCATTGGAGGACGTCTTCAAGACGCTCGATTGGAACGGACGCGGCATTAATATAAATGGCCTACACATTACACATCTGCGATTTGCTGACGACATTGTCATCATGGCGGAAACTCTGCAAGATTTAGAAGAGATGCTGAACAGCCTAAGCGATTCTTCAAGACAGGTGGGTCTGAGGATGAACTTAGAAAAAAACAAAATTATGATCAACCAACATATGTATATCCCCGAGACCGGTTGTCGTAAATGGCTCTCCACTCGAGGTTGTGCAGGAATATATCTACCTGGGCCAAACTATACAACTTGGCCGGCACAATTTTAAGAAGGAGGTCAAAAGAAGAATACGTTTGGGCTGGGCAGCATTCGGGAGGTTGCGTCATATTTTTGAATGTCAATCCCACAGTCACTTAAGACCAGGGTATATAATCAGTGCGTCCTGCCTGTTATGACTTACGGCGCCGAAACGTGGACACTCACTGTAGGACTGGTCCACAAGTTCAAGGTCGCTCAGCGAGCTATGGAACGTGCGATGCTTGGGGTTTCTCTGGCAGATAGAATCCGAAATGAGGACATTCGCCAGAGAACTAAAGTCATCGACATCACGCGTAGAATTAGCACGCTGAAGTGGAAGTGGGCTGGTCATGTCTCCAGACGCATCGATGGCCGATGGAGCCGACACATGTTAGAGTGGAGACCACACTTAGGCAAACGTAGTGTAGGACGCCCTGCGGCAAGGTGGACCGACGATTTGAAAAAGGTGGCAGGTACGGGATGCGGGCTGCCCAAGATCGGGATGGTTGGCGTTCTATGGGGGAGGCTTTCGTCCAGCAGTGGACGGCGGTAAGCTGATATATTTTAATTTACACGGGACTTATATCGTGTCTTCATCGCAATTTTATGGAGGAAAGTCAAGAAACCGAATTATAACAAGTGTTAATAATGCAATCTTGAAAAATAAGTTAATAAATCATGTAAATCAATTCAAGTATACATACATTACATACATTCAATATACACATGATTCGAGTTTTTACTATTGACAGTATAATCAGAAATGATATAGGATCAGCGTCAAAAAACTATTGAAAGAAAAAAAAAACAAATGCAATGACCACTATTTATCAAGCAATTATAAGAATATTTAATTTATGGTAGACTCTGTTTTGATTGTTTGAAACTTTTACAGAAATTTTTGGTGTTTAATTTATTGTTAATGGGTTTAAATTACTTTGACAATATTCAAAATAAATTCCTTTAGAATTAAAATTAATCAAAAAATATCGTACAGTCAATTGCTTCTCGAAATGAACATTGATTGATGATGATGATGATTTAGGACAATAGAAAATATATTACTTTTTTCACTTTACATTTAACTTTTAATCAAACAATGAATATGTCCATTACATTAATTAAATACATTGAATTGAGAAAATGAACGGTTGGTGTTTTTTTTTGTTTTTATCGGCGGTTATCGTCTACAGCGCTCCTTTCCTTTTCTGTCATAGATCCCATCCCCACACACTACCATAAATTCGTTACTTTTTATTTAAAAACCAAAATATTCAGTAAATATAATTTATATGGCAGAACAACGTTTGCCGGGTCAGCTAGTTGTTATATATATTTAGATATCTTTATTAATATTATAAATGTGAATCAGTTTTTTCGATTGACAAGTCGGTCTGGAGGACATTAGCTCATATTAAAGAGATATGACTAAAAAAAAAGGGCAAATATTCTTAGCGGTTTATTCTTAATAGAATCTACATTTCAAATCGGTAGTATTACGTTTTATTGGTGTTGTAAAAGACGATTTAAAGCTTTTTTTTAATGTCTGTTTGCTGTGAGCATGCGTGACTTCAGTCAGATGTTGGGATCAAAAAACATTTTTTATTTTTATAGAATAGGAAGGTGGACGAGCATATGGGCCACCTGATGGTAAGTGGACACCAACGCCCTTAGACATTGGCATTGTAAGAAATGTTGCCCATCGCTTAAATCGCCAATGCGCCACCAACCTTGGGAACTACGATTTTATGTCCCTTGTGCCTGTAATTAGGGCGCATTTTCATTGGTCGATAAGGCCCGCATTCGGGGTGCGGGAAATTTCTGTAACGCATGCCATAGGGCCCGCAAAGAGTTTATCGTTTTCACTGGTCGTCAGAGCCCGCATACGGGGTGCGGGTGATTTCTAAATATTTAATGATTTATTATTTTTATATTTCATTATATCACCCGCACACGTTTAATCGACCAAGTTATCGACCAGTGGATTTCATTGGTTGTTAGCTCGCATGCGGGTACTCCCCGCAATCGGGCTAACTACCGACTTATCGACCAATGAAAATGCGCCTTTACACTGGCTCACTCACCCTTCAAACCGGAACACAACAATACCAAGTACTGCTGTTGGCAGAATGTCTGATGAGTGGGTGGTACCTACCCAGACGAGCTTGCATAAAGCTCTACCACCATAATCCCTGTGAGGCCGAATCTCGGTTTAGTACACCGCCGACGGTGGGCTATGAGTGTTCAATGTCTCCCGTCATACCCCTAAGCGCGGATGAATTGTAACTGTTTGTACTACTTAAATCTTTTTTAATTTGAGCCAAACTAAGTCGGATAGTATATAAGCTCGATTCTGTTGGGCTTGACGTTGGCAACGCCAACTGGTGGTAGGGCTTTGTGCAAGCTCGTCTGGGTAGGTTCGTAGGGTACCACCCACTCATCAAATATTCTACCGCAAAACAGCAGTACTTGGTACTGTTGTGTTCCGGTTTGAATCGTGAGTGAGCCAGTGTAATTACAGGCACAAGGGACATAAAATCTTAGGTCCCAAAGTTGGTGGCGCATTGGCGATGTAAGCGATGGTTAACATTTACTTGCCAATGTCTAAGGGCGTTGGTGACCACTTACCATCAGGTGGCCCATATGCTCGTCCGCCTTCCTATTCTATAAAAAAAAATGCCAGCGGTTTGCACGTTTTGAGATTCAAGGTGAATTAAGTTACTATGGTGATGTTTTTTTTTAAACTGCATATGTCAGATAAATGTTTGTCGCGATTGTTACCTCCAAGGCTTCTTAACAATATAACTTAGCCCAGCAGTGGGACGTTTAGAGACTACTATGATAATAATAAAACATTACATTTGCAGGATATATCTCCAGTCAGTGTGGCTGGGATGTGCCGAGTCTATTCGTTTTCCCGAAGAATGATTCAGCTATTTACGCGAACTATGGCGAATTCCCGTGGGCAGTTGCTCTTATAAAGTGAGTTATTTTTATAATTTAACAAAAGGAAGCACTCTCATTTATAATACCCATCAATTAGAATATTTCAAGTACAATATATCAACTACGCTATTAGCTGGTCGGACTAACATCTCGATCTTGGAGGAACTAAAAATCAAAAAAAGACTATCGTCGACTGTGCAAACACGAATTCTCAAATACTTCGGACACATTGTTCGAAATAAACACTCCATGGAACGACTCGTTGTCCAAGGGCAAGTGGAAGGCAAGCGGTCGCGCGGTCGAGTACCCAAGCGTTGGACAGACATTATAAAAGCTACAACACAGACCTCCATAGTCCAATGTTTTAGAGATGCTGAAGACCGCATCAAATGGAGACACATAGCGGGGGCTTCATTAGCCAAAAACGATGCGTCATCGTCAACCACGACCACTCTGTCAAGAGCGAACGACTGATGCGATTAGCTGGTCTTAATAATGCATTTTTTTATGTTATAGGTAGTGGGACGGGCATATGGGCCACCTGATTTTAACTGGTCACCGCCCATAGACGTTGATGATGATAGAAGTATTAGCCATTCCTTACATCGCCAATCCACTAACCTTGGAAATGAAGATATTTTGTCTCTTTTGTCTGTGGCACACTGTCACACTCACTCTTCATACCGGAACGCAACAATACTAAATATTGCTAAGTGGTTTAAGAGAGATAGAAGATTTTGCTAGCTTGGCCGATATTATAAATTGTAGTTCTCGCTAGTTTTCGCAGTCTATTTACTCATTTTGTCTTTGCTACCGTCCATTGTGAACATTTGAGTGAACATTTAAATGCTATATGGAAAAATCTTATGAATAATTAAAATATGTGATCAGGAAGAAACCAACAAAAACGTGGTCACCAAACGACTACCTTGGTGGTGGTACTCTGATCCATCCGTCGGTGGTGCTGACGGTAGCACACAAGGTTGACAAAATCAATGCTCAAAAGGTAAGTTTTGAATCACATTACGAAACATGATGGTAATGTCCTCTGGACCGACTTCTACCACGTCGTCCAATTTTCAGAGAGAGCCACCTGCGCAGGACATTATAGTGCTGATACGGTGTCAAGGAAGATGTTCTAAGTTTATCAAATATTTCATTTAAATCAATATATAAATGGACGATATATTACACATTTATTTAAAAAACATGAACACCATGGAATTTGTGGAATATTTCTTAAATAAGAAGGCTGATCTGTTGGTATGTTGTCACCACCATCGATAGACATTATTTTGCAATTAAAGAAATATTCTTCATTCTATTTCCAACCAATGTTGGTGGCACCGTTGGCGACCAAGCTTCACTTCGCTTTTATATTAAGTCTTTGTAATCATCTAGATAAAAATCCGCGCTGGCGAGTGGGATACACAAACGGATAAAGAGAAACACCAATATCAAGAGAGAAATGTCAAGAAAATCCTAATTCATCCCCACTTTTTTAAGAGTAAGTCAACTCCTCATTTATTGAACCTTAGAACTCTAACTAGGAGTGTCTTCCTCCATCAAAAATTCTATCGCCAAACAGTAATGCTTAGATCCTGTGTTGCGGTTTGAAGGGTGAGTAAACCAGTGTAACTACAGACACGAGAGACATAACATCTTAGTTCCCAAGGTTGGTAGAGCATTGGCGATGTATGGAATTAGAAATCCTGATGGTTAAGTATATTTCGGTGTATTTATATATTTTTTCCAAATCAACAGCATCGTTGTACTTCGACGTGGCCCTGCTCATCACGGAGAGCCCATTTGATCTTGCAGCCGCACCTCACATAAAACCAGCCTGTCTTGGAACGAGTCTCCCATCCCCCGGGACGGAATGTTTCAGTATGGGCTGGGGTCCAGATTTTAATAATGAGGATAAATATGCGACCATCTTGAAAAAGGTAATTATATAGCTTTTCTTTTGCTATCGCTAGACAACGTCACTAAAACCCAGCTATACCGTTACCAATGTTGAGGGAAACCTTGGCAACTTTGCAATCTTTATCTATATTATGTGATAGCCTCAAAATAGAACGAAGCCCCTCTCTCTATTAAACACAGAAGATTTCGGAATATTATTTTGAATTAGCTGTGCTATTCTGTAGTCACGTATTCCCCTCCTCTTACGACCCGGGTTCCTTCAAACGAGGCGTGAAGAGGCATCTTGCGGGCCAGCAAGGCGAGGGCGGCTAGTGCAGAACCTTCTTCCCGACTGTACTGGCCGTCCTCGCGTTTGGACTCTACTACCACTTAACATCAGGTGGAGTAGAGTCATTTGCCCTCCCTGCTAATATAAAAAAAAAAGTTCACTTCATTACTCGACCGATAAATGTTGACAACCGACTTATGGTGATATACTATTTTGACGCGTGTATCCTTCAAATGTTATAAGCAAAGCGGTCAATGTCGCATATCACGGTCTGATATTTCACGACAGTTTTCTGCTGTGAGTGAGAGTTTGTTCTTACAGTATAGCCCTGAAGTTTCACGACTTTTGATCTTTTTTTATTCAATAATGTTTTTCTGTCAAAGCGTAATCTGTTTTGAGGTTAATTTTATACTAAATTTAATTCCAAACGAGAAACAACTCGACTATCATGTCACGAATGCGTCTAATATAACGGCCTGTGAATGTCCCACTGCTGGGCTTAACTCCAACCACCATTCGAAGAAAAGGCATCGAGCTTATTCCACCACACTTCTCAAAAATAAGTGGGTCAAACTAAAAAAAACATACTTTAACAAACCTAACTCAATGTCTTTAATAAACTTAAAAAAAAAATGTTTTTGTCACATGAGTTAAGGTAATGGTATTCCTCTTACAGATCCAATTACCCTTGGTGGGTTCGGAAGACTGTACGGAGAAACTCCAGCAGTCCAGACTGGGGTCGTATTTCAGAATTCACTCGTCCCTGACCTGTGCTGGGGGTAAAAAGGGTATCGATACGTGTCAAGGTGACGGGGGCTCAGCTCTAGTTTGCCCTACGGAGGTAAGTGATATTATCAGGCTTAATGTAATAAATTCGAAAGAATTTTATTTAACCATCTGATCACCATCAAAACATTAATACAAAATGATATATATTTTTATAATAATACTTGCAATGTTTTTAAGGAATTACTAATATTCCTGTTTAGAGCGCACGCGCAAACATTCACAAAATCAATTTCTTATTGTATCTTTTTTGAATAGAAATGTTGTTATTTACTTTAAACCTTAAATAGCTAATATTTACATGTATGTAGCTCTACGCTTACTGCTCACCCATCCTGGGGGTTGGTAATTTACTATCCGTAACACAGGTTATCCAAATAGCTCATGAAGGGTAGCGAGTACCAGTCACCGAATAAATTAAAGCAAAACCAAAATTTTAATGTTATGCCTCAGTACGTAAGCTTAACAGGTTGTAATCCGTATGTCTATTTATGTTTGACGTTTGTGTGTTTAAATAAATTATTATTATGTTAAACCCTCCATTAAGAGTTAGGAGTGGGCACCCCTTGGCTTTAGCTCAAAAAGTCACGATCGAAGCCTCGATATCGACGGTTCAGATTAGAGAAATAGAATATCATGCGTTTGTTTTAATAAAGATTTCTATAAGGCTATTTTACACGTGATTTATTGTGAATATTCCAAGATGTGATTAAACATACTAGAAATAGTTGTTTAGCATTAAATTGCGATTTACATGTGTCTTTATTTTCTAGTAGTGCTGTAGTACTAATACGACAAATATATGTATATAACTGTATTTTCATATTCTTCCATTGTTTTAAATTCGACTTCATATTTTCTTTTCTTTTTTAAGAGTCTAAGTGTCTCTTTAACGTGTCGTAGCAAGGTCTTCAAGACCGATTTCGGCCACGGCGGCCAATTTCAAGAGAGATTAGTAACTGCGCAGGAGATATTATAGTGCACAAGTGTGTGCGCAAATATAGCTGCACTCTCTATTCCCTAACTCTCATAATCCGATGGGACAGCAATCCGACACGACCGAAAGAGTTCAGGCGCAGGACCAACGGCTTTACATGCTTTCCGAGGAACGGGAGCGTACACACTTCCAACTTCCAGACCCCGGTCTGCTACTGAGGATTTTCTGACGGATAAACCCAATAACTTTTTATTGGCCAGTCCTGGGAAATTGAACCCAGGACCTCCGGCTCAGCGGCCTTATATCTAGCTACTAGACCAACAAGGCAGTCAGTATGTGTCGTAGTATATGCAAGGCAACATTTACCGTTAGACCTAATTTGTAATTTTTTTCTATAATTATTACTGTATATCATGCTATTATCCAAAATAAATAAACAAAATAAAACGATTTAAGAAGTTTATCTATTGTCACAATTTATGAATGATTGAGCTAGTTACACTGGCTCACTCACCCTTCAAACCGGAACACAACAACATTTAGAATTGTCGTTTAGCGGTAGATATCGGTAATTTGGTCACCTACCCAAACGAGCCAAAGCTCTACCTCCGAATAAAGTTATACCAATAAAACTACTAATTTTGATTCCATTATCACCATTTTAATTAATTCATTTCCATTTCAGACCAAGAATAATAGCACTCGATATGTAGCATATGGCTTGGTGGCGTATGGAATCGACTGCGGTATAGCTGACCGACCAGGTGTGTACGCGAACATACCAGCAGCACTCGAATGGATAAACCAAGAAATGACCAAACAGAACTATGGTACTGGAACGTACACCGCCTGAACTAATCGTGTTTATTATGTAAAGTTAATTATATAAATAAATGTTTTATAACTTTGTTTTAGTTTCTTATGTATTGCCCACCAAAACATTTTCAAATAAAGTAATGCAGACATACATACATACATACATACATACATACATACATACATACATACATACTTACATACATACATACATACATACGTACATACATACATACATACATACATACATAAAAAGTATACAGATCTTATGGAGAGCCAAGCTCCTAACTATACACACTTTAAAAACGCATTACGCGTTTCCCCCACGGGAACTGTGTGGGGGGGGGGGTATATGGGGTGAAATACCCACTAAAAACAAGCGGTATCCTTTCCGTCTTAACGAGGAGACTACGGGATTGCACATGCTACCATGACGCTCTGACGCTTTACACACTAAACTAACCCGCATCATAGCGAATAGCGATCTACGTGAATCCTAATCTTAAGTTCTCTACAAAAGTCTACTCCTTAGCCAAAATGTGTGGCTTGGCCGTTTCATAATAATGACGTAGACACTCATCTGGGGTTATATTCCTAGGCGTTAATTTTGTGCCAATAGGTCCTCGAGTGAGATCTTTGAGTAAGCTAAAAAAAAGACGCAAACAGTATAACATGAAGTTATTAGGAATATTTAAATATATTAATAATAATATAAATATTGTATTTAATAATTGTGATTGGATATTATTAGGAGCATTTGACCCCGCATTGGAGCAGCGTGGTGGAATAAGCTCCAAACCTTTTCCTCAAAAAGAGGAGGGGAGGCCTTTAGCCCAGCAGTGGGACATTCACAGGCTGTTACGGTTACGGTTACGGTTGGATATTATTTTCATGATTCAATTAATTAGATTAAATTAAATTAAATTGAAATAATAATATTAAAAAAAAGTTAAACATTTAATTTTCTATAGATTTTTTTATTTAATTATAATATGGAGGATATTATATAATATAATATAAGCTAATTATATATATATTGTTTTTAAGTAACTAATGTTATAATGAGAAATAATAAAGTTCTTTAAATATTATAATTGAGTACAAGTACTTTTATAAGAATAAGTCGAAATGACCTAGTGGTTAGAACGCGTGAATCTTTACCGATGATCATGGGATCAAACCCGGGTAAGCACATCTGAATTTTCATGAGCTTAATTTGTGTTTCTAATTCACATGTTTGACGGTGAAGTGAAACATCGTGAGGAAACCTGTATGTGTCTAATTTCATTGAAATTATGCCACTTGTGTATTCTACCAACCCGCATTGGAGCAGCGTGGTGGAATAAGCTCCAGACATTCTCAAAAGGAAGAGGAGGCCTTAGCCCAGCAGTGAGACATTAACAGGCTGTTACTGATTTACTGTTACTTTAATCAGGGAGATTGGCTATCGCCTTAAAGAAAGGAGATTTGACAGTCGTTCAGGGCACTTGGCACAGAGGTTGTCCATTGCCGTACAGTGTGGAAATGCGGCCTGTGTTATGGGTAGCGCCGCGGCGGGAGGGACTTTTTTTAATTGTTTAAAAATAAACAGTAATCCAATTTATAGTTATCATTTAAAAAACAAATACATTTTGTTGTTCTATCTAAAACTAACACAAATTTAAGTTTTTGATTATCTCTATTAATATATATCTTTTTTTTTTAATGGCATATGGGCTACCTGATGGTGAGCGGTCACCAACGCCCTTAGACATTGGCATTGTAAGAAATCCATCACTTACATCGCCAATGCACCACCAACCTTGGGAACTAAGATGTTATGTTGTCCCTCACCTGTCACCCTTCAACCGAAAGAATATCTGATCCCATCAAAAACATAAATGTGCAATGAGAGCCAAGTTCAATATTATGGTATATGTCTTGGTTGTTGACTTCAACGACAAAAGAAGTGATACCTAAATGGGTGCCAAGTTCAATGGTCAGTCCTGAAATGTATTTAGCCTAAGGTCTGCTGGTTCTCATATACGAATTATTATTAAGTACTTCTTAAACAGTCTTGGAAGAGCCCTATGTTCGATGGCTAGTGTCTACCAGCGAGGCGAAATTTTCCGAAGGATAAAATAACAATTTACAGCCTTAGAACTTGCGAAGGCTATAATATAATTTCCGTTGTTCGATATAAAAATCTGTAGCAAAAATTGTTGCATTTAAACTAAATATAATTTATGCAAGGTCGTCTAGGTATGACTATCCACTTATCACAATACATTCAACCGCAAAACAACAGTACTTGGTATAATTGTTGTGTTCCGGTTTGAAAGGTTAGTGACCCTGTGTCTACAGGCACAAGGGACATAACATCTTAGTTCCCAAAGTTAAGGAGTGGTTAATATTTCTTACAATGCCAATATCTATGGTGGTGACAACTTATCGTCAGGTGGCACATATGCTCGTCCACCTAACTATTCTTTAAAATTCTCACTCATAACAGTTCCCTAAATTATTTTAAGGTATTTTTATCTAAATATATTTAATATGCGTGATGTTGATGTACCTTGACGGGCCGGTTAACGTGTTATAATAATACACAACGATGGGAAACCCAGGCAATATTTATCACCTGACCTCAGAGTTCATTGACTTCACTGAAAGGTTATCGAAGTTATTTAAAGTTTTTTTATTTTACATTAATCTTTAACATTTTGATATGAATAAGACATAGGTACTTAAAGCAACGATATAGCTTTAATAGTCACAGCAGTGAGGGGGGGGGGGGAGCAGGTGTTCCCGTAGTAGTTTTCTGTACCTCAGACAAAGTATGCAAAGTTCCATGACGATTGGTCGAGTAATTAGACGTAATATCGGAACACACTCACCTTAGCCTCTATAATATGGTGTCACCTATTGAAATGATCCGAATCGAAAGAATGTAATCGTGAACGAATGTCAATGAACGTGTCATTCGTTCACTCTTTGTCATTCACATATTTGCTGATCAACTAGCCTTTAAGGAAATGGTGTGAGTGGCTATGTGAGAACGAGGATTGATGTGTTAATGCTGATCTCACGCACACATTAACGCTGATGAAAATCTTACGCTGACGTCAACTGACGCTCGAAATCTTACGCCTGACGTTTGAAGTCTCATTTCGCCTCTTAGATGTTAACACATCAATAAATATCAATAAATATCTGACGAATTTAAAAAGCTCTCAGAATCTGTTACTTTTTGGTCTACAAAAATTAATACGATCGAGTCTTCCATTAATTCTGTTGTTGATCGAATGAATGATCTAGATAAGGAAGTTACTAAAATAGAAACTTTTGAAACAGAACTCGTAGAGTTGAAAGTTAAGCTTAGAGAATTATCGGAAAACACTAACAGAAATGAACAATGGGTGCGTCGCTCTAATATTCAAATAAATGGTATTCCACAAAATAAGGGCGAAAACTTAGTCCATATTATTAAGACCCTTGCTGAAAAAAGTGGTTACCCCATAAATTTTAATACCGATGTTGATTTTGTAACAAGGGTAGCGATAAGGAATGATTCGTCTGAAATTAAATCGCGTCCCATTATTTTAAAAATGCAAGCACGTTACAAAAAGGATGATTTTCTTTCATCGTTAAGGAAGTTAAAAAATCTGAAAGCATGCGACATTGGTTTTCCAGGCAGGAATAATCCTATTTACATAAATGACCACCTGTCCACTTACAACAAGGCTCTTTTGAATGAAGCTCGACGAAAATGCAAAGAGAAAAGTTACTTATTCTGCTGGGTTCGAAATTGCACTGTTATGGTTCGTAAGACTAACAATTCACCAGTTATTCACATTACTTCCAAGGAGTGTTTAAACAAAATTTTATAAGCGTTATTAATTTGTTGGTTTATAATATTAGAGTATGTTACTTTGTTCAGTTTTTTAAGAAGATTTTTTGTAGTTTTATATTTTTACTTGTTTTCGTTAATGTTTTAATTATATTTACTAAGAAAATTATGCTGATATTGTATTGTTTTATGGACTTAAGGGTATGTTTTAATTCTTATCTGGCATCTAGGTGCATTGAAAAGCTATATCTCTTTAATATTATTACTCACAATAATTATAATCTAAAATATATATTACTATGTACTTTAATATTTATTATCAAAATGTTAGAGGATTGCGCACTAAAACTTTACAGTTCTATTCTAATTTGTTAAATTCCAATTATGACGTAATTTGTCTAAGCGAGACCTGGTTACTTCCTAATATCTTTGATGAAGAACTCTTCGATTTACGCTATAACGTGTACCGGAATGATCGTGACTATGCACTTCTAGGGGTAAGTAAGGGTGGTGGTACACTTATAGCAGTACGTCGTGGCATCTATGTCGACATGCAACACTCTAGGACACCAATGTCTCTTCCAGGTGCTGATATAACTTTTGTTAATATAGTGGTCGGACAGGGTTCAAGTAAACAAAAACTACGACTTTTCTGTTGTTATTTCCCTCAAAATCAACACCAGTGCGATTCTGAAGCCACATTTTTTGAGTTCTTATCAGATTTAAATTTGAATAACCCTTTTGATAAATATATTGTTGTAGGAGATTTCAACATAGGAGATATTGTATGGTCACATAACTCTGAAAATACGCTAGCTATCCAAAACCCATCCGAAAATAATTTAATTACGCAACTATTTGCTTTTATGTGCTTCTCTGGCTGGTGTCAGTATAATGGGATTTTTAATGGTAATAATAGACTATTGGATCTCGTTCTGTCTAACTGTAGTTGTTCGGTCGATAGAACTACACCGTTATCTTTGCCTGAAGACGCTCATCATCCGTCTCTTTCTGTGTTGACGGATATTATGTTGAATGATTCAAATTTACGTTATGGTCCTCGAATTGTTCGTCGCTTTCATGTTGCTGACTACAACGCAATTAACAATGAGTTAAATAATATTGATTGGGTGGAACAATTCGAAACATGTGATATAATTAATGCAGTAGATAAGTTTTATTTAATAGTTAATAATATTGTGGATCGCTTTGTACCATCTAAAACAGTATACGATATCAATAAATATCCTGTATGGTTTAGCAAGTTTTTAATTAAATTGATTAAAAAGAAATTACAAGTGCATAAACGATGGAAAATTTATGGTCATAATAGTGACTATGACAAATTTGCTGACCTTCGACACAGAACTAAATTGATGGAAAGAGAGTGTTATAATGTCTTTATTGCTAGGGCTGAAGATAATATTCATCACAGTTCTCGGAAATTCTGGTCATTTATAAAATCAAAGAAAGGTAGTAATAATATACCTGACACCATGTTTCATGATAATACGGTTGGCTCCGACGGCCCATCGATCTCTAATCTATTTAGTAACTTCTTTAAATCAGTTTTTGAAGTAGAAGTGAATCAACCCGAGGTTGATTATTTAAACAAGCATAGTAGTCAGTGCTTAATTAGTACTATTAATATATCATGCCGTACCGTTGAAAGATATCTCTCAAAACTCGACTCGTCTAAAGGCAGTGGCCCAGATGGACTACATCCTATGTTTTTAAAACGATGCAGTAAATCTTTATCAATCCCTTTACATTTACTCTTTAACAAATCCATATATTCAGGCACACTACCACCTGTTTGGAAAAAATCGCTTGTTGTTCCCATTTTTAAAAATGGAGATAAGCATAATGTCAAAAATTATCGTGGAATATCAATGTTATCTACGATACCTAAATCATTTGAGAAGATTATTTACGATTCTTTGTTTCCTTTAATAAAACCTCTGCTCATTACCCAACAACATGGATTCGTGAATAAAAGATCAGTTGAGTCTAATCTTGTTGAGTTTCTCGATGTTGTTCTTTCAGCCATGGAGAGAGGACATCAGGTTGACGCTGTGTATACCGATTACTCAAAAGCATTTGATAAAATTCCACATACGCTATTAATTAAAAAACTTGCATATATTGGCATACACGGCGATTTGCTAAGATGGATAACATCATATCTCCGTGACAGAACTCAAGCAGTCGCTGTCAAGGGACACATTTCTAGTTTTGTCCCCATAACATCTGGGGTTCCTCAGGGCTCTCACCTCGGTCCCCTATTGTTTAACATTTTCATTAATGATGTACTAAAAAATTTTCAAAATCCTAACATACTTCTATATGCCGATGATACAAAACTATTTAAAATCATAAAAAGAAGTGATGACTGCTCAAACTTGCAATATGATTTGGATATTTTAGTGCAATATTGTTCATCTAATGGCCTACATCTTAACTTTGATAAATGCAATGTAATAACATTTTCTAGAAAAAAAAATCCAATTTTATTTGATTACACAATTTCCAATCATTTAATTAAGAGGGTAACCGAGGTTAGGGACCTAGGAGTGCTTCTAGATTCTAATTTATTATTTGACAGGCATGTGAATAAAATTATCGCAAAGGCTTACAGTATGTTGGGTTTCATATTTCGCCAGGGAAGAGACTTTAAACATATCAATACATATAATGTGTTGTATAACTCGTATGTCAGATCTAATTTGGAATTCGCTTCAACGGTTTGGAATCCACAATACTCTAAGTATGTTAAGGCTATCGAAAATGTTCAGAATAAATTTATTAGAAGATTAACGCGTAAATTTGGGTACAATTCTATTAATAAGCTTAATATTTTGTCGCTTGAGAAACGCAGGGAATGCAAAGATCAGGTTTTTCTTTACAAAATTGTAAATAATTTTGTCGATTCAATGTACTTAGTCAACAACATTTACATCAAGTGCTCACATTCCATTGCCCGTTCAAAACATACCTTTTATGTCCCAATGTGTAGAACGAACTATGCTAAAAATCGCTTTTTAGTAAGAGCATGTGATAATTATAATAAACGCTACACTAGTATTGATATATTTAACGAAAATTTATTTAAGTTCAAAGAAGCTCTAAAAAACTGTATTTGTCAGTAATATACTTATCGTTTTTTTTTTGTTTTAAATTATTTTTAATACTTTATTTATATATTTTAATAAATTGTTAAATAACTAGTTATCGTTAGGTTCACTCCATGTTTGTTTGTATAAGTGGAAACTTTGTTGGCTTAAGTGTAATTTATTTTGTTACTAAATTTTATGTATTATATTATGCTGTATGTTTCCCAAATAAATAAATAAATACATAATAGCTATATATATAGACGTCTAATATATAAAAATCTCGTGTCACGGTGTTTGTGGTTGAACTCCTCCCAAACGGCTCGACCGATTTTTATGAAATTTGTTATGTATATTGCGAGGTATGAGAATAGGTCGTAAGTATATTTCATACCGCTAGCTGAAAAGGGTGTCCCTATCCAGATTTTTTTTTCTATTTTGTAATTTTTTTTTAATTTGTATTTTATTTTGATTTAGCATCAATTAAATTTTACCCTCCTAATTAATTTTTACCCTCCTAACCCAACATCCCATTTTGTAATCACGATTTTAGTATTTTTGTATGAACAATCTCAATAATTACTTATAGTGAATCTCATCGAACTTTCGTCTACGTCATTCACGAGAAGCGTCGCGTCATTTTGTCATTTAAAAAATTGCAAAATATTAAACGATTTATTTAATTGATAAGAAATATAAACGTGTTTTATGATATTGAAAAGGTTGGTAAAATACTAAAAGATCAAATACATTATCGGTATTCCGTTTTTATCAGTAAATACAACAATTGGGTCTATTTGTGTGTGTGTGTGTGTGTGTGTGTGTGTGTGTGTGTGTGTGTGTGTGTGTGTGTGTGTGTGTTACAGTTAAAAATGACAGCAAGATGCAAGGGGGCCCATTTGAGCCGAACTCATAAAGCATCATGTATGCGTAATAATAGAGCAGAAAGAACAGACGAACAAATCCAACAAAATAACAAAAATGTGCGTGTGAGCATGTCACCATTGAACGGATTGCTCATCGGCATGTATTCAGTAGCAAGGCTGTTCCTGGAGTCCAATCGCACGCGAAAAAATATCGCAAAGGACTTCTTTCCTCCCCGGGAAGAAGAACTTCCCCAATCGTACATTGTTTTTTTTGTGTATTCATCGCAATTTTATGGAGGAAAGTCAAGAAACCGAAATTATAGCAAGTGTAAATAATGCAATCTTGAAAAATAAGTTAAAAAATCATGTAAATTAATTCAAGTATACATTCAATATACACATGATTCGAGTTTTTACTATTCACAGTATAATCAGAAATGATAGTATAATCACACGATCAGCGTCAAAAAACTATTGAAAGAAAAAGAAAACCAAATGCAATGATCACTACTTATCAAGCAATTATAACAATATTTAATTTATAGTACTCTGTTTTAATTATTTGAAACTTTTAAAGACATTTTTGATGTTTAATTTATTGTTAAAAGGGTTTAAATTACTTTGACAATATTCAAAATAAAATCCTTTAGAATTAATATCATTATTCTGAATCAAATTTAATAACTTTATGCAGTAAGTAAAACTTAATTCCATTTGAATTCTGTTAGCAGCGCCACCTTTGAACAGACTATGTTTGTTTATATAGTTTGTGTGAAATAAATCATCTCGAGTTGTGTAAAATATTAAACTATATTTCAAAAAATATTTAGCAGTAATTGAATTTGTCTGTTTTAATAGAAACTGTTAGTTGCTAATAATTGACTCTATTGAAAGGCAATAAAAAGACGCGGTTGCCTCACTGGAATTATAAAAGGATTCATTCAAATTAATATCTTGGGAGTCATGGCAAAATTAAAATTCTCGTGCAAAAAGAAAATTACGGTGATGGCCAACGATGTGACAGCGAAATAACCAGCGCAAAGATTATGTTCCATTCGTATGTACTATGTTTATCCCATATTCTACCGCCAAACAGCAATATTTAGTATTGTTGTGTTCCGGCTTAAAGGGCGATGGAGCCAGTGTAACTACAGGCACAAGGGACAATTTAGTTCCCAAGGTTGGTGGCGCGTTCGCGATACAAGGAATGGTTAATATTTTTATAGTGCCCATGTATATGGGCAGAGGTGACTATTTAGCAATATTATAAAGAAAACGTATAACGGACCACCTCTTTCAAAAGTTCTGTCTCATAATGTGCTGCACTCAATTGCTCTTCGAAATGAATTGACTGCCTTAGGATAAAAATATATTACTTGATTTACCATACATTTAACTTTTAATCAAACAATGAATATGTCCATTACATTAATGAAATGCATTGAATTGATAAAATGAATGATTGGTGTTTTTTTTGTTTTGATCGGCGGTGATCGTCTACAGCGCTCCTTTCCTTTTTCTGTCATAGATCCCATTCCCACACACTACCATACATTCGTTACTTTTTATTTAAATACCAAAGTATTCAGTAGATATAAATTATATGGCAGAACAACGGTTGTCGGATCAGCTAGTTGTTATATATATTTAGTTAACTTTATAAGTGGTCACCAACGCCCATAGACATTGGAATTGTAAGAAATGTTACCCACCGCTTACATCGCCAATGCGCCACCAACTTTATGAACTAAGATGTTATGTCCCTTGTGCCTGTAGACACAGGGTCACTAACTTTTCAAACCGGAACACAACAATTATACCAAGTACTGTTGTTTTGCGGTTGAATATATTGTGATCAGTGGATGGTCATACCCAGATGACCTTGCATAAATTATATTAAGTTTAAATGCAACAATTTTTGTTACAGTTTTTTTTTTTTTAAATCAAATAACCGTAAGTTCGTTAGCGACAGAGAAAATATATAATGAAAATCATACCATTTGACTATCGTGTCAGGCTGGTCTTAATAATAATCTGTTTCAATTGATTTCATAATAAATCTTAT
This sequence comes from Nymphalis urticae, assembly GCA_905147175.2. Lineage (NCBI taxonomy): Eukaryota > Metazoa > Arthropoda > Insecta > Lepidoptera > Nymphalidae > Nymphalis > Nymphalis urticae. The sequence goes on from LR990009.1 coordinate 1,367,881, forward strand.
TTTAAGTTGGTTTTTGTACCTTGGTCCGCCTCGTGCTCATGCTCGTAATGTGCTCGTCCAGCTACCTATTCTTTAAAATTGTCACTCATAGCAGTTCCTAAATTATTTTAAGGTATTTTTATCTAAGTGTATTTAATATGTGTGATGTTAATGTACCTTGGCGGGCCGGTTAACGTGGTTGATAGAGCCTTTCACGCCGAAGGTTGTGGGTTCGATTTCCACCCAGGACATACATTTGTGTGCATGAACATGTCTGTTTGTCCTGAGTCTGGGTGTTATCTATATAAGTATGTATTTACAAAAGAAAAGTAGTGTATGTATTATATTAGTTATCTGGTTTCCATAGTACGAGCTCTGCTTAATATAGATATTATTACTATTATTATTATTAACTTTTAAATAAATATAAACATCATGTTTTAAATCAATACATGGTTAATTAAACGAATCACAAATCATCGATATATTAACGATACAGTTACATCACTAGCTATGTGATAAATATTATTATATTTACCCGTCCAGCCAGTCGTATATTCGTCTCGCTCTCGAGACGACCCCGACGTTCGTTCGTGTATATCAACATTATAAATATGTGGTAAGCTATTTACATATAAATATATAGATATCGTTATGTTATTATATAATTATCATTATTATATACATCTTTAATGTATTGTGTTATCATTTAATTAGTTTGCATTTAGAATAACGCGATCTCGTTTTATTTTAAGCGTATATTGATATGAGTGAATATTGGAAGGTGGTATGAGGTCATTATAAAGGCTAGCGGTCTCTGAATATATGAATAAAATTGTAATATTATAATTAAAATGTCCGAGATAAGATTCTCGTAGTTCTGTCTGAGAGCCATTGTTGAAAACATGCATTTTTTCGTTTTAAAAAATCCGACATTGTGTCCATCTTAGTATAGTATTGATTATGATTTCGTTGCCAATTACATATATGGGTATTAAAATATTATACATAAAAACAAATATCAGAAAACAGATAATAAATAAATATTAACATAATAAGTTTTAAAATTATACATACATATATTTATTTACTTCACGGATTCTATAAATGTTTAATGGTTAGTTAATTAAGGTAATTAAACAGAACCATCCACATGGCAATATAGATTCTATTCATATAGACATAAGTACCATTATCAAACAAGCAATAAAGAGGCCTTTTATCCTGAACTTTTAGTGCTGTTACAGTTATTATGTGGTTAAAATGTCTCTCAGTTCAGTGTGACTCATAGCATAAGCCTTCATCTTCCATTGTTGTTTCTAGCAAATCTCCAATTTGGACCGGCTTTTAATTAGATACCATATCTTTCATTCTTTTACCGTCTCTAGGGTACCATTCAGTAATAATTTTGCTCCAATTTTCGTGGGTACTTCGCAGTAACACCTTTTTACTTATATAGAAAAAACATGAAATTGTCTCTTGTCACGTAAATTCTAAATGTGACATTATCTATTGAAACTTAAAAATACGCGCTGCATCCTTGGTAGATTTTTCATTACAAAAAAAAAAACATCCCATTTATTAATATAGATAATAATAAAAATAATAAATTAAATTGAAACGTCAGTGGCGAGCAAACACCATCCATATTGTTCCCATTGTCATATCATCAACTGGAGTCGTACCTAAAAGCCTACAACGTAGCCTTGATATGTTACAGGTTCCTCAACACACTCATAATTTACTCCAAAAGGCAATCATCCTGAACACATGCCGTCTCACTCGCAAGTTCCTTACGACTTCATCCATCTCATCTTCTTATACGATCACCTAGACCCTACTCGCGCTTGGCTACGGCCCGTGTGTTATAGTTATAATAATAAATTTATTTATTCTCTCCCACATACAATAATGTTTACAATTTTCTTATTATATATAAAAATACAGTTATATGTGGGAGACAAGAGCCCAAACTAGGTTGCCATGTTAGGGCAGATGCCAATTTAATTTGACCACTCACCATCAGGCATATTGCCAATCTGTCTACATTTATATATGTATATGTAATTTTATATGTTTCTTTGTCCGACTTTGAATCTATTTATGTCTGCTTCGATACCGGTTTACAAGGCATTAACATTTCGCATCAGTTTTTCCTTCTAATGTTTGTAATTATTTGTTTAATTGATTAAAATTTCTGAAATTGCTGGTTAACTATTTTGTTTATAAACATTCACTAATTGAGGATTTTAAGCGAATTCCATACAAAATAAAATTTATATTATATTAAACAATTATTAGTTAAAAATTAAAGATAAATTTAGCCCAGCAGTGGGACATTCGCAGGCTGTTACGGTACGGTTACGGTAATTAAAGTAGAATTACTTTAATTAAAAATTTACTAAATAAGCCTAGAGCATATAATGAGATATTTATATATTTATTCTGTTTAAATCTAAGTCATACAAGGACATATGTTGTTTAGATTTGAACCTTAGGCGGCATTGCAATTGGAATCCAAAATTGGAAAAAATATATTTGACGTGTACGAAGCCAGCTAGTGTATAAATGGACTGCCTCGTTGGTCTAGTGGCTGGAAATAAGGCGAAAGATTCCGAGTTCCTGGATTAAAACCCAAATCGAACCGATAAAAAAAATTATTGGGTTTTGTAGTGTACGCACACCTGCAATAATGTTTTTTATATTATGAATATATATTATCTGTGTATCTGTCATCTCGGATGACAAACATCGCGGAGCGCGGGAAAATATATTGATATTGGCGCGAAGTGAAGACGGTGTGTGTGCATAGCGAGCTGATATATAAAATATAATATGTATTATTTAACTTGTAATACCGATATTACGACTTAGTTTAAGCACGGTTAAAGGGTGAACATTGCAGGTTTTTCTGTCGAAGGTAGCAGCCCAGTGTTCTACCGCTAAACAGCAATACTTAGTATTATTATTCTGGTTTTAAGGGTGATTGAGCCACTACAGGCACAAGGGGCATAACGTCTTAGTTACCAGGGTTGGTGGCGCATCAGCGATGTGAGGGCTGGTTTAATATTTCGTACAACGCCAATGTCTATAGAGAATAGTAACTTACAATCAGGTTGCTCAACTGGCCGTCCTACCTATATTATAAAAAAATAGTAGTTGGCAGTTTTCTCCTAGCATACTCTCTGTAGATTTTCGTCTTGTATATTAGTAGGATTATTTTTAATAGAATATATTTATATGTATATAATTGTTCTACAAACAAATTACTTTGAAGTATCTGGGGATATTTTTTTAGTTTCAATCGCTTTTCTTTTACAGGATTCATCTGGTCCACGTCATCGGCTGGTTGATGCTGTGCAATGCGGCGAATGATGTAGACGTTACAAAAATAGAAACATTCCTATTAGAGGCTGCTGATGAAAAAGAAAAAACTGAAAACGTTTCAACACTTCAAAAATCAACACTTCAAGAGAATTGTATGTTTTGGCATTTGTCTTCATATAGCGATTATTAAAAAATATATATAATGATAATAATGTCCGGACCGATTTCTCCGGACCGACCAGTCTCAAAAGAGATTAGGCAACTGCGCAGGGCCAACGACTTTACATGCGTAAAAAAAACAATTAAGAGACTTATTTTGAAAAGAGTATTTACTACGTTTTAAAAAAGTTTTATTGGGGGTCTCCACCGCTGAAAATAAGAACACTGTAAGAAATATTAATGATTCCTTCTTCAATCACCAATGTGCCACCAATCTTGGGAACGAAGAAGCTGTCCCTTGTGCCTGTAACCACTGGCTCACCCTTCAAACAGTTACAGATCAAAACTAAAGAGTGCTGCTTAGCGGTAGAACAAATGATCGGGTACCACGTGAATTCCACGTTCACATAAACCATAAAACATGAAAATTCAAAAATGCCGAAAACTTAAATATATTATACTATTTTCTTACTTCAAATTTGTTTTTTCAGATAAACTATGTTATCTAGAAAACGGTGTAGCTGCAAGGTGTGTTAAGAAGTCTATATGTGGAGTGAAATCCCCCCCCGTGGACCCGGCGACGACTTTTACCTTCAGGTAAGAAAGAGTCAGGCAATATGTCCCAGTGTACCTATATATAATCGACATAGTGGAAATACATATATTGATAAAAAAACCGAGATGATCAAGTGGCTCGAACGCGTGACTCTTACGCGCTGAATATTGGTTCAAACTCGGGCAAGCACCACTGAATTTTCATGTGCTTAATTTGTGTCTATTCTGCTGCATGTGTCTAATTTCGCTGATATTCTGCCACAAGTGAATTTCACCAACCTGGATTGGAGCAGCGTGGTGAAATAAGTTCCAAACCTTGTACTCAAAGAAAGACTCCTCGTCCTTAGCCCAGCAATGATATAACACTAGTCAATATTGGTAATTTCTTTCAGAGAGATGGGTGAAAGTTGCACATACCTACAGACTTGCTGCCCTGAAGATAAAATAAGGAGTGAGCCGAAGAAACCGAAAGTGGAGAAAAAACGCGGTTGTGGATACAGCAACCCTGGGGCGAACGTTCTGCGAGAACTGGCTGATAAATATGGATACGCGGATTATGGGGACTTCCCATGGATGATTGTTGTGATGAAGTAAGCTCTATTTTGATTATATTAAAGGGCTCTGTGCAATTTATTTTACGCATCAGCACTATTTCATAGTCTGATCCCGTGGCACTCCTCGTTGAGACTGAAAGGGTACCGCTGGTTTTGTAGTGGGTATTCCGATGTTCCGATGATGAGAAGAATTGTGAGGAGTGCGTTTTCTACTGAACAGTTATTGCTTGATGAAAACAAAACTTCAGATTCAACCTGTATGAACCTGTTCTGACGATATTTTGTATCACTTTCGAGATGAGTTTTAAGCGCAAACGCGCTTTTTTAAAGCAACTTTACTGCTATATTGGTTTAACTGTGATTAATGATGTTTTAAATCTAAAATAACTCTAAAGCTTTTGTTAATTATAGCATCATAAGTATTTTTATATACAATATAAAGGCGACAGAGCCACCTAATGGTTGATGGTCACCATCGACCACACACATTGGTACTGTAACAAACCGTCCGTCCCTTACATCGTCAATGCGCTCCCAACCTTGGGAACTATATCCCTTGTGTTTATAGTTACACTGACTCACTCACTCAAGCTCAGCATGATTTAGTAATATTGTTTACCTGTCTGGTGGAGGTGGAGGTCTGCATGAAACATTTATTTCGTAATATATGTAACTGTATTGGTTTACGCGGCGCCAGTGAAGCTCCCAATCGACATGATCATTTTTTTATAGTATAGGCGGACGAGCACTTGATGGTAAGTGGTCACCAAAGCCCATAGACATTGGCATTGTCAGAAATGTGCCATCGCTTACATCGCCAACGCGCCACAAACCTTGGGATCCAAATGTTATGTCCCTTGTGCCTTTGATTACACTGGCTCACTCACTCTTCAAACCGGAACACAACAATACCAAGTACTGTTGTTTTGCGGTAGAATATCTGATGATTGGGTGGTACCTACCCAGACGAGCTTGCACCACCCTTCTTAAGCCCTACCACCAGTCTTCAACAATCATCGTCATATCATACATCTAATCCTTCACGGATCAATCTATCCATTGGTGAAATATATGAAAATCCGTCGGGTAGCTTTTAAGCAGTTGGGTTTATACTATGTATTGATATTATAATATAATTGTGCTTACAGAAAAGGCATACCCAAGGCAAACTTCGATATGGCATACATCGCTGGCGGAACTCTCATCGATCCATCCGTCGTTATAACCGTAGCTCATAAAGTAGACGACGTAGTGAATTATTCGGAGGTACATATGCACAGTATATATTTTAACTACATATGAATATCGAGTATGTATTCTTGATGTTCAGCGTCTTCCAACCGCAAGAGGAATAAACACAAATAAAATAAACAACTATGACCTTGAATTGACGAGATATCATTGGTCGATATCTTGTATACCGTAACAGCCTGTGAATGTCCCTCTGCTAAAGGATTCCTATTTTTGAGGAGAAGCTTTGAAGTTTATTCCACCACACTGCTCCAATGCGGGTTGGTGGTATACACATGTGGCAGAATTTCCTCACGATGTTTTCTCTCACCGTAAAGCACGAGATGAATTATAATCACAAATTAAGCACATGAAAATTCAGTGGTGCTTGCCCGGGTTTGAACCCACGATCATCGGTTAAGATTCACGCATTCTTACCACTGGGCCATCTCGGCATCTTGTATAATCTGTGATATTCATGATGGAAAAAAATGAATTCCGGAAAAAATGGAGTTTTGAATATCGGCGAGGTTATTAACGGAACTTTGTAAGTAAATTTAAAGTGTATATAAGTAGTTAAGTGTAACAGTGTCGTGTTATATATAGAGATATATTTATCGAGAACTGTTCGTAGTGCATAATACAGCAGAGCTGTTAGCGAATCGCGTGTTATATGTAAATCTAAGGTTGCTTGTACATCATAAGGTCTCGGTTTCTCTCGGGTGAAGCGAATAAATGGTATTGGTTTTATTTGTTGAGAATAAAAAACCATGACAATTCATTCTCTTCCAGTGGACACACTTGAGCACTATATGCCCTGCGCAGTTGGCTAGACTATTGAGACTGGTCACTGTGGAAATCGGTCAGGAGGGCATCATCAAGAATGCATCAATTTCGTTCAGTCAGAAACGCACGATCAAATTATGATCTCCGTATCTTCGCAAATATGATCGTCACCACTATATATTGGCATCGTAAGAAATATAAGCCAAAACGTCTTGGCAGGTATTTTTAAGATGGTGTCTTAAAATTAAAATATATTGTATCCAATTTTTTTTATTCTAGATCATGTGTCGCGCTGGGGAGTGGGACACGAAGACGGAGGACGAATTCTACAAGCATCAGGACAGAGACGTCAAGAGCATCATAATACATAATGAATACATGAGACGTACGTATTGAATATTCACTAAGAACTATTATTTGCATCTTCGAATACATCGACATTTCTTATCAGCTGTGCTGTGCTGTGCTATGAGAATTCTCTTCATCACCCGCGAAATGTTGACAACCGACTTATGTTGATATACTATTTTCTTACGTGTATTCTTGTAATGTTATAATTATTATGGTCAATATCGCATATCAGTATCTGATATTTCTCGACCGATTTCTGCTTCGAGTTACCAATTTGTTTTATTTAAAGTTTCTTTTCATAAACAGAAACAGCCCATAATGATGTGGCGCTGATCATACTGAAGGAGCCGTTCAATTTGGACGACGCTCCTCACATAGGGGTGGCGTGTTTGGAGCAGAAGCTACCTGCCCCTGGAACGGAGTGCTACAGCATGGGCTGGGGCAAAGACTTCATTAATGATCAAATGTATGCCGCCATTCTAAAAAAGGTGAGGCGTTACCGATCTTAGATTGTACTTAGCTACTATGTAGCTTTCTAACGTTTACAAAGGAATGTATTGACTGCCCCGTTGGTCTAGTGACTACATATAATGCCGTTTGGGTTCAAATCCCCGGTCGGGCAAATAAAAAGTTATTGAATTTTTCTGTCATAAATTCTCAGTAGCTGCCCAGAGTCTGGAAGATGGTAGTGCGTACACTCCCATGCCTCGTAAAGCACGTTAAGCCGTTAGTCCTGTGTCTAAACTCTTTCCGGTCGTATCAGATTGCCGTTTCATCGGATTATAGGAAGAAGTGAGTGCATCTGTGTTTGCGCACGCACTTGTGCACTAATAATATTTCCTGCGCAGTTGGCTAATGTCTCTTGAGATTGTCCGCCATGGTCGAAATGGGTCTGGAGAATATAAATTAATTAAAGGAATATAAAGTAACAATGTCTGTTTGTCTATAAATGGTTCACTACAGGGATAAGACATCTCTTTCTCTGTTTGAAAAGAGGAAATGGTTCCATTTTAAACCAACGACCTTACATACTTTTCAAAGTAAATAGAATTTTGTAAAAGAGTTACATGTTACAACACTGTACCCTTGACGATAAGAGCTGGTCCATTTCTCAATCAGAAAACTCATTATGCGACTGGCATTCTTATCTAGTTTCATTTTTACATTTAAGCTATCTACCTAAAATTAATGACTTAATTGTGCATTTTTTTTCAGTTGAAACTGCCGCTGGTTGCGGCTGAGAGGTGTCAGAATCTATATCGGAACAGTCAGTTGGGTCAATCCTACAGCTTGCATAAGTCTCTCACGTGCGCTGGGGGAGAGGCTGATGTTGATACATGCACTGGGGATGGCGGGTCTCCACTTGTATGCCCTATCGCTGTAAGTCCATGTTTATTCATTGAAAGGTAGACCACCAATTTTTCAAACACGTTTGGTTAGTTACAACCCACTCTTACAAGCTTCTTGGGATCTTAGTACCCAAGATTGCTGGTCCATTGTTGATATAAGAAATGTACAGCGACAATGTCTGTGGGCTGTGATGACTACCGTCATGTGGTAGGCCACATAGGTTTGCCATTCCGCCTACCTATTCTATATTTATAAATATGTAAACAAAATTGTTCCAGGATAAATCTGGCTTACGTTATTCCGTCGTTGGCATGGTGGCTTACGGACTTGGCTGCGGAGTAGAAAATCTGCCAGGAGTCTAAGTGAAGATACCGGAAGTGTACGATTGGGTGTTTAAGGAAATGGCTATACAAGGGTACACCGGGAAATTATTTGTCAGTTAGAAAGCCCACAATAAACGTATTTTTATACTTCTTTTTTTTTTAATATAAATATCCCAGAATTATTTACAGACCTCAATCAACTTACAAACGTTTTAACGTTTGTAGTAAGGGGTCCGCGGTTAAGTATATAAGCGAATACTTTTAAAATTGTGTATGTCACAGCGTCTACTATGACGTCATCTATCGGAAACGTGAAGCAGTTCATAGCTGCCTGGATGCGTTCGTTGCCTTGGTGATGTTGGATAGTTGGAGTGACAGTTATAAAACAGAAAAAAAAGATCGCTGGAGAATTCGAACTGAAGGATCAAGGGGGTCAGGATAGTGAAGGCTAGTGGTTGGTAGAAAAAAACCACGTGACATCGAACTCACCGCGTTTCCAATCCGATTAATTACTGGTGGTAGAGCTTTGTGCAAGCTCGTTTGGGTAGGTGCCACCCACTCATCAAATATTCTACCACAAAACAACAGTACTTGATATTGTTGTATTCCGGTTTGAAGGGTGAGTGAGCCAGTGTAATTACAGGCACAAGAGACATAAAATCTTAGTTTGTTGGCAAGGTTGGTAGCGCATTGGCTATGTAAGCGATGGTTGACATTTCTTACAATGCCAATGTCTAAGGGCTTTGGTGACCACTCACCATCATGTGGCCCATATGCTCGTCCGCCTATATACTCTATAAAAAAAACCGTTAAGTTAATTTGTTATCTGGTTACGTTGTCGATTAAATGGACTATTATATCAAGTGCCAAGAGACAAGTGTCCGACCAATCATATAAGTCTCCAAATCAATACCGCAAATAAAATTTCACTGAAATTCTGCCACATATTTATGCCACCAACCCGTATTGTAGAAGGCCTTTAGCCCAGCAGTGGGACATTCACAGGCTGTTACGGTATTGTAGAAGCGTTGTGGAATTAGCTCCAAAACCTTCTCCTCAAAAAAAAAAGCAGAGAAGGCCTTAGCCCAGCAGTGGGACATTCACAAGCTGTTATTTACAGTGTAAAATTAATATTGAAAATTATGTTATCTATCAAAAAAGTACATAGATAATTGTTCGAATAACATAAGCAACATAACAACAAATACTCAACATAAGCGCCCGAGGCACATTCTCGCTTGAGCTGTTGAACAGAGCAGACCACTCTAGGAAGTAACGCTCTCAGATTAATAAACGACGCTTTGAAATTATGTGTAGTTTTCTTTCGAAAATCAAAGATGAGTAATCATATCAGTGACGTCAGCCATAACGTCACGCTTTTTAAAAATGCTACGGAAGAATTCAACCCGTCAAACTTATTTATATAAAAACTTTAATCATGTACTTCTTCGTCTGATAAATCATTTAATCCACAACTTATATGTATTGATTTACTATTTATTATTTGCAAATTAATTAAAAAAATACTTTGTTATGGTACATCAAAGGAAACCTTATGAGGATATCTCGATCCTCAACTGCAATGGGTATATCATTAGTAAAATTAGTTGTTTGTGCATTACAATACCTTACCTTACCCATAGAACTAACTAATAAAAAATCTTTTGTTAAATTTAAGACTTAAAATAATAAAATACTATCAAAGCTTTATTTGAGAAAATATTTATTTATATTCGCTTTTGTTTTGTTAATACACCGATAATTATAATAAAGATAATAAATAAAATAAGAAAATGATGTAATTAGTTTCTCGTGTAAACCGTCACACCGGAGAAGTATGGCATTACGCTACCGTCTACTTCTTTTTTCATCGACTATCGGAAAATACAAGAATTTTTGGTGGAACAAATCGTTCGACGCTCGTAATTTATCCGACACGTTCGATTAACGCCAATGCGATTGAGCCGCCGGTACCAGCGCTATGATCATCATTTTCTTTTTTCTTATTACGTAAGTAGATCCCTGAAGAGTCGCCATACTGGTACAAATGAATTATTTTGTGTCACCATCTCCCGGTCTATACACCAAATAAAACTGGACATTGTTTTTCAAGAACCAGTGCAAACTTTATTCCAACAGGATTAATCAATGAAATATCAAAATAGACTAAAGTTATTTATTAAATACAAGATGACATGATCATTCCAATTGTAATTAAACTATAACATTAAAACAAACACGAAGATCAAAGCTGATAGCGATAACTCAGAGATGGGACTGACGTATACTTACTCCTATTGTGAGAGAAAACCCCACAAGGTATTTTGTAGTATATTAATCCAAGCCTCGACTTGTTTAACTCATCATGCTGTATTTCGCAAAACAGCAGCGGAATACATACAGACTGTTAAGTAAATAAACGCTTTAGGTTCAACCTGTAATTTTTATTTATATTTTGTAAATAAAGAAATAAATATAGAATTGAGGTATAAACATAGTAGCGCTCGGTACACGGTAGGGCATTACTGAGAGTTCGAGCGTCAGACGACGTCCGCGTAAGATTAGTTATTGTAAGAGCGATGTGTGTGTGTGCGATCGGTACACACGCTCACATGTTTTCATCAATTCTCGTGACCTTGGAATTTACACAATTTTTTCAATAATATACTCTTTGGTTATCAGACAACGTATAATATGCATAAAAGTTTTCATACAACTACACAAGTCTAAGTCATGATATAAACATACAAAAATGACATTTATCAGTACTTCTTACGGTTCAAATTGCAATATCTCCTGACATTTCTAGCTGACAAATAACTTCCCGTTGTATCCTTGTGATGCCATTTGCCGTATCACCCAATCGTACACTTCCGGTATCTTCACGTAAACTCCTGGTAGATTTTCCGTTCCGCAGCCAAGTCCGTAAGCCACCATGCCAACGACGGAATAACGTAAGCCAGATTTGTCCTGAAACAAATTCCAAAATTGTATTACTGACTTGCAGATGATGTTGCATTGACAGACTAGTCAAATACTTTTATTTTTTATTTAATATAGATTTACCAATAAAAGTTACAATTTTTCTATATCATCAGATATTCTACCGAAAAACAGCAGTACTTGATATTGTTGTGTTCCGGTTTGAGGGGTGAGTGAGCAAGTGTAATTACAGACACAAGGGACATAACATCTTTGTTCCCGATGGTGGTGGCGTGTTGGCGATGTAAACGGTGGTTAACATTTCTTACAATGCCAAAGTCTATGGGCATTGGGGACCACTTACCATCAGGTGGCCCATATGCTCGTCCGCCTACCCATACTAAAAAAACATAATAATACATAATGTAGGCTAAACAAGATTAATTGCACGTGACCAAAATATAAGATTTATTACATCTTCGGATCATTAATAAATAACATATTTACACAATAATTAAATCCATTATTATAGAGCAAAAAACATCAAGAGAAGAATACAATTACAATATGATTATTAAATTGAATTGAAATTTATTATAATTAGTATTGATAATAATACTTTTCTTCTCTTAAGCATACTTACAGCGAGAGGACACACGAGGGAGGACCCGCCGTCACCCATACAAGTATCGACACCAGCCTCTCCCCCAGCGCACGTGAGAGACTTATGCAAGCTGTAGGTCTGACCCAACGGACTGTTCCGATAGAGGTTCTGACACCTGGCAGCCGCAACCAGCGGCAGTTTCAACTGAAAATAATATCGAACATTTTCATCTTAAGCAGTTCACTTTAGATGACAATTGTTTCTCGCAATAATATATTGAATCAAACACTTCTAATCAAAGAAAGCAAGCCGAGATGCCCCAGTGGTAAAAACGCGTGAATCTTAACCGATGATCGTGGGTTCAAACCCAGGCAAGCACCATGTGCTTAATTTGTGATTATAATTCATGTCGTGTTTATGATGAAGGAAAACATCGTGAGGAAACCTACATGTGTCTAATTTCACTGAAATTCTGCCACATGTGTATTCCAAGAATAAGCTCCGAAACCTTCTCCTCAAAAAGGGAGAATAGGCCTTTAGCCCAGTAGTGGGACATTCACAGGCAGTTACGGTACGGTAATCAAAGATTATTTAAATCAGTCAAGCTGCACAAACTATTCGAGGACGGCGTTTATCAAAGCGAATATTCATGAAGAAGAATATTGTGAAAAAAATCTATCATACGTCTCCATAAATATATTGTACTGAATTTTTCTTGACAATTGAATACATCCAACTTGTAACAATAAACGTTGAGCTTAAAATAATTGGAATCTAATACAGCAGTACTTGGTATTGTTGTATTCCGGTTTGAAGGGTGAGTAAGCTAGTGTAATTACAGGCACAATGTACATATCATCTTAGTTCCCAAAATTAGTGGCGCATTGGCGATATAAGCGATGGGTATCATTAATTACAATGTCAATGCCTATGGACGTTACTGACCACTTACCATCAGGTGGTACATATCTCATGCTCATCCGCCTACCTGTACTATAAAAATATATATATATCGGTATAACCTGATTTTTTTTTTACCTTTTTAAGAATTGAAGCATATTTTTCGCCATTTATGAAGTCTGTGCCCCAGCCCATGCTGAAGCAGTCCGTTCCAGGGCTAGGCAGCTTCTGCTCCAAGCACGCCACCCCTATGTGAGGAGCTCCGTCCAAGTCAAACGGCTCCTTCAAGATTATCAACGCCACGTCGTTATGAGCGTGTTCTGTTCATTGTAGAAAAAGAAAACAATAAACATTTATGCATCATTAAGGTATTATAAATTGTTAGATTTTGTCACAAAATAATATATTATTGCATTACGCCAAATATATGTATGTAGCAATGTAATACGTCGTCCAATTTAAGTTATAAATATCCGTTTAAGTTACAGTGGTTCCAAAACTGTCCTAAATATCTTCAATAGTCCCCTGAATAGTGCGGCTTAAACCAGTATTTACTTTTTAAGTACATAGCGTAAGCCTATAATATTATTTAACAGATTTGTATATAATCATAAAGAATCATTTGTCGGGTGGGAACCGAGAGGGACTATTTTAAATTTGACTTTATTAAAAAAAAATTGACATTGAAATTGAGTTATCAGTATAGATTGTACAAAATACTCCCAGTTCCATACTTCTTGATTTGTAAATACTACTTGGTTTGAAGTTCTTTATAAAAAAAATTAGAAAATGATTTTGTAATTTTGACATTGCCAGTAATGAACATATTGTAATTTCTGTTTAAAAAAAAGGAGAGATATAATCATTGTCAGCTGGTCTTATTGAAAATTATTTAAAGTTCTCGTAAATCTGAAGTTGTATTCAAGCCACGCAATAGGTTGAAAATTATTTTCGATAATTTTAAGGTATTTGGAGTTCTCAGTTATGTTCACCTTATAATATCCGTATGCCTTTACGCTTACGGTTCAATTTTCACTCCTTATGTAGTGTAGCATGCACGTGGTGTGTGGTAACTGTATTTTTAATATTTCTAAGTTGGCAACATGTTCTTAAAAAGGCGGTAAACAGGTTGTAAACATGTATATAATAAATCGTTGCCGAGTTGGATATTTTGTTTTTTATTTATAATCAGTATCGTCCACGCGCCACCTCTGCTGTTAAAATACAAGAAATCATTTAGGCTGAAGTGAAGCCAATAATCGCAGTCTACTTACCCCTTACAAAGTCATTATGTATAATGATACTCTTCACTTCTCTGTCTTGATGATTATAGGCTTCATCCTCTGTTTTTGTATCCCACTCACCAGCGCGGCACATCAACTAGAAATAAATTATTGACTTAAAATGGAACGCCAGAAGACTGAGCTACTGTCAAAATATAATAATAATAATGTCCTCCAGACCGATTTCGGCTACTGCGCGGTACATATTATAGTGCATAAGTGTGTGCGCAAACACTGCACTCAGCGCACAGGTGCACTCTCTATTCCCTAACTCTCATAATCCGATAAGACGGCAATCCGACTCGACCGGAAAGAGCTCGGGCGCAGAACCAACGGCTTTACGTGCTTTCCGAGGCACGGGCTGCTACTGAGGATTTTCTGACGGAAAAACGCAATAACTTTTTATAGGCTCAGGCTTATAAATTGAACCCAGGACCTCCGGGTCCGCGGCCGTATATCTAGCCACTAGACCAACGTAGCAGATATAATAATATTGATATGGAAGACATATGATTTATTTTGTGGAAAAATGTAACTTTTGAGATTCTTGAGAACTCACTATTCCAAACCTGGTGCTTTTCAATCCAAAATTAAATCATTCATTTCAATATTAATCGGCTTTGTATATTTTGCGTAAGCATATCAATTACGTAATCACTTCTTCATATCGAATTCTGGACCTTAAAATCCACAACTATACTTGCTACCTACTAAACAAATAGCTATGGAATCGTGTCAGAAACAATTTTTATAAGCACACTTACGTCATTGTGACTAATTTCGTCCACTTTATGAGCTACAGTTAGCACGACAGATGGATCAATGAGGGTTCCACCACCGATGTATGCTTTATCAAAATTCTCCTTGGGTATGCCTTTTCTGTAACAATTTGTATATTAAAATTACACTATTTCACTAATTCTCTATAAAGTCTTACCTAAAAACTTATACCGGTATGGATCATCTCTTACTACCTTAATTAACGGAATCTGAGATGTCCACCTTAAAAGATGTCCACCTAAAAATGTAGATCTGATTACTGTACAACTCATGAAATGTACGACGTAACAGCATGTGAATGTCCCACTGCTGGGCTAAGGCCTCCTCTTCCTTTTTGAGGAGAACGTTTGGAGTATTACACATGTAGCAGGATTTCAGTGAAATTAGACATATGCAGGTTTCCTCGCGATGTTCTCCTTCACCGTAAAGCACGAGATGAATTATAATCACAAATTAACGAAAAACCTATGATTACAAGACAGTTTTAGTATCCAATGCAGTTTTAATAATTCGTCATACGAAGGTCTTCATATACTTAATACGACAGTGCCATCCAAACCAGCCTAGAAATCCACAATCCCACCAAGATCAGTTGACAATAATAAGAGAAAGCCTAAATAATTGATAATACACAAACACAAAAATTGTAATCCTGAAACTGATCGTGGTGCTGCCTGATAAAAACTCGCAGACAGATCAAATTTTATGCAATAGCTAGATACACTAAATGCACAGACAACACGTCAGCTATATAAAAACCTATATAAAAATCTATATTAAAAATGCGATGTTTCTTTTAGTATAAACTGTTAATTTGTTCAATTATGTGTAAATGTTAATTTACTTACTACCTTTTGTTTCTGTTTTTGTTCTTAATTTAAATATTAGAAATATTTATATTTTCTGTTTTAATTTTATTTTTGTTTTGTATATTTCGTAATTGTGTTTGGGAATGGTGTGTTCTCCTGTAATTGGTTGTGCATAGTTAGTTTTAATAATGTAAAAAGTGTTTTAAATGGGTGTTATGTTAACTGTTTGACATCCAAATAAATAAATAAATAGCTACAAAGAAAAAAAAACTACAGCTTACTTCATCAGGACAATCATCCATGGGAAGTCCCCATAATCCGCGTATCCATATTTATCACTCAGTTCTCGAAGGACGTTCGCCCCAGGGTTGCTGTATCCACATCCACGTTTTTTCTCCACTTTCGGTTTCCTTGGTTCGGTCCTTATTTTATCTTCAGGGCAGCAAGTCTGTAGGTATGTGCATCCATCTTCGACCAATTCTCTGTAAGAAAAGTGTGTTACCAATTGCTTTTGGGATTATTTCTTCTCTGGTTAACCGTCATAATTTCTGATTAGTCATCATGTATTTTATTAAGTCTTTAATATTCTGTTATTGTTTTTTATTTCAATTCTAAATATGAAATATGCAAGTGTAGATATTCCCTCACTCGCAATTCAATGGGACGGAGTATACAGTTGTTCGAATTTTGATAAATCCTTTCTTACCTGTAGGTAAATGACGTCGCCGGATCCAGTGGGGGTGCTTTCTCTTCGCAGCGTGATTTCTTCACACACCTTGCAACATCGCCGTTTTCGTGATCACATAATTTAACTGAAATTATTATATTAATGAGGTAATAAACCTCAATATAGATTTATTCATTTAGTAACAATTTCGATATTTCACGTCGCCAACACGCCACCAACATCGGGAACAAAGATGTTACGTCCCTTGTGTCTGTAATTACACTGGTTCACTCACCCTTCAAACCGGAACACAACAATAACAAGTACTGCTGTTTTGCGGTAGAATATCTGATGAGTGGGTTGTACCTACCCAGACGAGTTGCACAAAGCTCTACCACCAGTAAATACCTAAACCAACTAAACTTACAATTTTCTAGAACGATTGATCTAGTGCTATTATTTGCCATTGCATCGAAATGTTCTATTAATATTTCTTCCATTTGTGAAACGTCCAAGTTAGCTGCAGTTGTACTCAGAATCAACCAGCCGCAGACGTGAACCAAATGAATCCTGAAATACAAAAGTGATATAACAATTTTGCAGAATTCATAAAAAGTACTTAGTATATTATAAAGAGGTAAAGTTTGTGAGTTTGTGATGTTGTACGGGGTAATCTCTAGATCTACTGAACCGATTTTAATAATTCTTTTACCAATAGATAGCCACATTATTTGTGAGTGTTATGGGCTATATATTAATCCGAAAAATGAAAAGACTCTTTTGTGGTAGTCGAATTTCCAAAGAACGAACGCTGCCTTAACGATGAGAGATATAGTTCTAGAAAAAAAGTTGTAGAGCCTGATAATGCCTAGAAAAAAGTGAGCGACAGCATGTATCTCATTTTAATATTTAAGACGCAAATAATAGTTTTTTTATTTTAAAAAAATAATTTAAATCGTTAGGTCATGTTTATTGATCATATTATCAACAATTATAGGTTCTTATCAAATTAAAACTGTTTACCGCCCAACGAAATGGGTATGGGTCAGCTAGCTATATATAATATTTATAAGTTTGAAAGAAAAATCCACACCCGGAGTCAAGAGGAGTCTGAAGCACGTGGAACCGTTAGCCCACCGCCTGAACGCTGTCCGGTCGCATCGCATTGCCGTCCCATCGGATTATGAGAGTGAGGGTATAGAGAGTGCACCTGTGTTTTGCGCACACACATGTGCACTATAATATACCTTGCACAGTTGGCTTATCTCTGTAGATGGTTCTTACTGAGAGATTAGCTCTATGTTAACAGGAGGGATGGTTCTTTTCCGCCCAGAGGATCGGAATTGCGATTCAAAGGAGAAATGTTGCTAGCATTATCGCCATTCCACGCGATCACGATTTGTACAGGCTATTTTTAATTTTTATTTGTATTTATTTTAGACTTTAATGTAAGACGATGTTCACATGACATTATATTACATTTGACTTTAAAACATCCCAGTATTTACCTAAAAACCGATCACAAGAGCGCGTTAACGTCAACACAGCGCTCACAGAAACTGTCTCTAGACGCAGGCGATCGCACGATGACGCGCGCTTTGATATTAATGTAATGTGACAGTTGAGCGCGCGGTTTCATCGCGATCTTTCTAAATTCGATTTTTTTAAGTTCCTCTGAACTAGACTGACGAGTAGTCAAGTAGTGAGTAAGCACTTTTCATGTGAACTCTATATTATACCGTGCGTTGACGCGCGTTAACGAGCGTTACATGTGAACTTAGCCTAAATAATGTCCAGACCGATTTCGGCGACGGCGGCCACTCTCAAGAGATTGGTAAATACTTCTTATGTGTATAATTTTATATATATATATACAATATTATATATATATATATATATATATATATATATATATATATATATATATATATATACATATATATATAATATATATGTATATATATATATATATATATATAATATTGTATCTGAGATCAGTCTCAACCAAATGTGATATCAAATACGAACAAGAATCATTACATTTTCAGATATGTTTTCAAGCAAAGATAAACATTACACGAACAATCTCATCAATCTAAAATGAAGCGAATCTGGTCAACTTAACTCCAAAAAAGCGTAAAATGATAACACGAACGATTATAGAAGTTAAAAAATTATAATATCTTAATTAAATCTAAATACTTTTTAAACTTACCACATATTTATTATTGCTAATTATAAAAGCAAAAAACGGGTCGTCCCGTTGACGAACCGGATCGATGACTGCTTGTTCAGGAGAAAAATCTTTACATTTATCACAGCACTAGCACAGCATAGTGATATAGCACTGTTGCTATCGATATCGATACTATTGCCAAAAATACGCAACTATCGTTTTATATCATCTTATGTCATTTATAGTTTTTATGGTAATGGAATTACGCTTTCTGGGCGTCCGTTTGAGTAGATACCCACTCATCAAATATTGTAGAGCGACATCAATAATTAGTATCGTTTCGGTTTGAAGGGTGAGTGAGCCAGTGTATATACTTTCTGAGTCCACGCGGATGAAGACGCAAGCAGATGTTAAGTTCAGAAGTTGTCACACTGCTGCACAAACACACTGTTAAACTGCTGTATGACAGTCAGGACGAACTCCACCACGCTGGCTGGCTGTTTGATTTTAGTAGATGTGCATTTGTTCCTCACGATTCCTCCACTTCCACCAATGGACAACAACAACATGCAGACTGAGAGTTTTCGACGTGCACCTCGTAAACCAATAGAATAATATATATTATGTAGAGCCAATAAGGCTCTACATAATATATATTACTCTACATAATATATAGTACTTTTGTGAAGTTGGGATATGTAGTTAGTATATAAAAAAACTTAAAGCTACACAAGCCCTACTGATGGTAGGGCTTTGTGCAAGCCCGTCTGGTTACCACCCACTCATCAGATATTCTACCGCAAAACAGCAGTACTTGTTATTGCTGTATTCCGGTTTGAAGGGTCAGTGAGCCAGTGTAATTATAGGCACAAGGGACATAACATCTTAGTTCCCAAGGTTAGTGGCGCATTGGCGATGTAAGCGATGGTTAACATTTCTTACAATGACAATGTCTATGGGTACTGGTGACCACTTACCATCATTTGGACCACCCATATGCTCGTCTGCCAACCTATACTATAAAAAAAGGACTTTTGTCGGTAAACGAATTTATTTTATCGCACACCAAGGCAGATTCCAACCGTGTTTTCATCGATATATGGCTTTTCTTTTTTATCGATAAAACCCCTCACTATTTCATAAAATACACTGAGGTCAAAATAATATGATAAAATGAGACAAGGAAAACAAAGTTTATGTACTCGTTCGTAATCTTAGTATATAATTAGTCATTACTGTATGTAACCTTTATATACAGCGGATAAGGCTTTCGCGCTTTTACATAACGTATGAGATTTTGAAATTTATCATTTTGAAGGGAACCGTGGTATATATAAGTATATAAGAGACGCGAAATTACCAAGACGGTAGAAGTAAGACGTTGCGTTCCGGTTTAAATGGTAAGTGAGCCAGTGTAAATATAGACACAAGAACATAACATCATAGTTCCCAAGGTTGGGTACAATATCTATGGGCAGTGGTGGCCACATAACATCAGAAACATTTGCCCATCTGCCTATAGCATAAAAATGTAAGAGTATTTTTGTCCCAATTTAATGTCAATAAACACAAATTAAGCACATAAAAATTCAGCGGCGCTTAACCGGATTTGAACCTACGATCATCGGCTTTAAATTTCTCTCTAAGCTATCTCGGGTCTGAAAACCGAATACAATTATCCCTATTAAACCGAAACAAGCACAGCATATTATACAGTATTGCACAGCATCAACCAGCTCCAGGACTGTACCAAACTAATCCTGCAATACTAATAGGACTTACAATTACGTATCTAAGACACGTACGAAACGATTTGCTTCCTCGTTTCTGATACGCACCGCTAAGGTCTGGAATACCCTTCCGATCTCAGTTTTTCCCACCACCTACAATATACCTTCAAGTCAAGAGTGAATAGGCATCTTCTAGGCAAGCACGCTCCACTTTAGACTGTAACTTCACTTTCCATCAGGTGTGATAACAGTCAAGCGCTAGCCTATACATTTAAAAAATAAGGATTAGGCACGGTCAACTGTTAAGTATATCATGGTCTCTTATAAAAGCCATCAGCCGCTTACAGCGTCACACCGAGTCACAATTTCACTTTAATATATTCTTACAGACCAGATGTGATAATGATATATTTTAAAAAGGTACATTTTTTTATATATATTTGCCGGGAGGGCAAATGACTCTACTCTACCTGATGGTAAGTGGTAGTAGAGTCTAAACGCGACGGCGGCCAGTATAGTCGGGAAGAAGGTTCTGCACTAGCCGCCTTCGCCTTGCCGGCCCGCAAGATGCCTCTTCATGCCTCGTTTGAAGGAACCCGGGTTGTAAGAGGAGGGGAAAACGTGAGCTGGTAAGGAATTCAATTTTTTGGAAGTGCGACAGAGAAAGGAATTGCCAAATTTCTTTAACGCGATGGATATGATGTCACAGTTAGGGGGTGACATCGAGAGCCAGCACGCGTAGACTTAAGATGGAAAAAAAAGTACTTGAATTTTTAATTTAAAATAAACAAAATACTATCTATTACAAGAATACTATAACTAATATACAAGAATCATAATAGCATGTCACCAAGTCGGTTGTGTTGACAACTTCACGGACTTCTCGGGTGATTAATGAAGTGAGTGCATACATAGTACTAGTTTTATAAATGCGGAAGCGTATTTGTTTATTTATTATCCTTTCACGTATTAATAACTCAAGTTATAATCATTTAATTTTTCATACATTATTATATTTATTAAGTGTTTTGTGGGTCAAATAAACAGATTAAAAAACAATTGGAATTTCCAACACCGTGTTTTGTTTAACGTTATTGATAAAACTAAGTATGATATTAAAGCAAGATGTTGTAAGAGAAATAGTTCAGTGGATAAAACACATGGATCTGAAACTAAAGTCGCGAGTTCGAGAGAACACCAATTTTATAAATTCTGTTCTTAATTTGTTGTTATGTGTAGAGCTGCTTGGATTTTTATAAGTTTTTTTTCAATGACTTATCTATGATAATCTTATAAATGCAAAAACTGTCCGTCACGCGTTCTCGGCTAAACCATTGAACAGGATTTAATGCAATTTGCTATGTAGCGAACCCCCTAAGGACATACCTAACACCAGTTCCTACCCCCTAAAACGCGGGCGTAAACTAATTCTATATAATTTCAATTAGTAACCAGCCCTCTAGTACTATCTTTTTTTCGATATCTGTGGCACGCATAGTGAAATAGTGTAGCTTTATTTTTGTATATGTTTTACTTTTATTGACTGAAACGAATTATATGTAAATAAATAAATAAATAAATCCATAAAATGAATATCCATAAAAGGAATAGATACGTGGACAAGCAAATGGGTCACCTGATGGTAAGTGGTAACCACCGCTCATAGACATTGGCATTGAAAGAAATGTTAACCATCGCTTACATCACCATTGTGCCACTAACCTTGGGAACTAAAATGTTATGTCCCTTGTGCCTGTAATTACCCCGGCTCACTCATCCCTCAAACCGGAACACAACAATAAGTACTGCCGTTTTGCGGTAGAATATCTGATGAGTGGGTGGTACCTACCCGGACGAGCTTGCACATAACCCTACCACCAGTAAATCTAGAAACCTCTATAATTTATTCAAGATCTCCTACCTATATATCTCTATATAAGCTATACCTTCGAGATTCTCGACCAAAGGAAATATTTAGGAATTTGTTTTGTTAAGGAAATATTTAGGAATAATTAGTCACTATTTTGTTTAAATTCAAACACCATCACGTTGTTTTTAAGTGATCGTATTATATGGAAACTCCAAGTACGATATCCCAAAGAGGTAGGTATAATCGATAAGCTAAAGGCTGGCCTCTTGTATATCAAATTGGAATTTACGTTATTTATATAAAATAATAATAATAATATCCTGGGATATGATTCACACACGGCCATCTGATCCCAAACTGAGCAGAGCTCGTACTATGGAAACCAGACAACTTATATACTACATATACTACTTTTCTTTTGTAAATACATACTTACGGCCAGTATACGATTAAGTTAACCTTGCCGTTGAATGAATTCAGTAATAAAAAAAGTATCAAAATCGCTCAAACCAAATGTAGACGAATGTAGATTGGATATAAATGTACACAATAAAACACATTTTTAGTTGTTATTTTTTTTTAATTTATTAATTATCCGTTGACTGTCAGCCTGACAGTTTATTAACTGTAAATAATAATTTTTATATGACAACACAATATATAAAAATATCAGGAGTGCAGAGGTCCGGATAATGTGATTTGTTAAGAATTTTAAACTTAGAAAATTTATTGATTATTTTGATTTACTTTAATAATTTTAAGCGTGTTAGTTAAGGACTTCGAATAATTTATTAAAAAACGAAGGAACGGGGAACCTATGCCCGATTTCCAAAAAAGTTTATTAATTTCAAAACACTTGTAAAATTTTAGACATGATTTGAAAAAAAAATTAATATTTACTACTTTTATTTTAAATTATCTTACTTCATAATTTGGATTTTTTTAAAATGGAAGGTTTAATAAATGTTTTAAAAGATTCGTAAAATGTAATAAAGAATGGTCTAATTAACTTTAAAAAATGTAGTAAAGATAGACTAACAGTAGAATATATTGAAACCAAGCAAGAATTGTTAGAAATGGATTGGTCTATATTTAAAGATAATAATACTAAATAATATGAAAGATTTAAATTGGAGGACACAGAACAAATGGTAGGTGATATTTATGATGATGTTGAGAATACTTATATAGTTTATAAAAGTCTTATGAAAACAACCCTTAACAAAATCTGTTCGATAAAGGGATCAGTACAAAGTGAAAACACCTCAGGTATGTCGAAGCCAATTAATTCTTTCGTTAAGCTACCAAAGATAGCCATCCCTATATTTTCTGGTAAATACGGGGAATGGACAACATTTCACGAAATGATTCATTAGATAATGTACAAAAAATGCATTATTTGAAAAGTCACCTTTCTGGTGAAGCTCAACAGCTCATTCGCCACACTCCAATAACTTCTACTAATTATAGTGAGTGCTGGGCTCAGTTAGAAAAAAGATATATAAACAAGAAATATCTGGCTAATTGTATTTTAAAAAGATGCAAATGACTCTACTGCATGACCGCAGTAAAAAAAGATTTTTAAAAAGATTGTTTGGTCAAAAACGAATAAATGACGAGTCAGCTTCATCGTTGAAAGAATTATTAGATACCACGTGTGATTGTTTACATGCACTTAGAAAATTAATATAGAGATATAGCTGAAAAAAGATTTAGTTCATTAGAAAAAAGGATTAGGAAATAATAAAGAAGTAAAAGAAAAGTACGTAGAGGTAATACAAGAATATTTATCACTAGGACACATGAGACCAGTAGCAAAAGATGATATGAAGAAAGATAAAGCTATTTACTTACCTCATCATGCGGTTGTACGCGACGATAAAAGTACTACAAAAGTTCGAGTAGTTTTTAATGCATCTCAGAAGTTACAGTAATGGAGTTTCTTTAAATGATAATCTTATGGCAGGACCGAAATTGCAAGCTGACTTAAGGCACACCATATTAAGATGGCGATTATATCCCTAGCACTGGTAGCAGATATAATTAAAATGTATCGTCAAGTCAGAATTGCTGAAGGAGATGCAATCTTCCAACGCATAATTTGGCGTGATTGTCCGAAAACAGAAATTGTTGACTATGAACTAACGACAGTCACCTTTGGTACAGCTGTCGATGAAGGAGACAACTATCCACTTGCAAAAGATAAAGTACTCAATTGTTTCTATATGGATGATCTTATGATAGGGTGTTACGAAGTGGATCAAGGATTAGAAATATATAATACACAAATAACAGATTTATTAGGTAAAGGTGGATTTAAATTGCAAAAATGGAATTCTAATAATCAGGAATTAATAGAAGGAATTAAGGAAATGGAGAATGAGAAAGATCAAGGACAATTATATTTAAATCAAAAAAAGAACAAACAAGGACATCATTTATAAGGACAACATAGACAAGGTTAAAGAAATATCACATGAAGAAGTAAAAGAAGTAGAAATCAAGATAGATAGTACAATAAAAATATTAGGACTTACCTGGAAGCGCAGCCAAGACACCTTCCAGTACTTACTTAATCTTCCGCCACTGACGACTGCACCTGCAACTAAAAGATCAATTATTTCTAATATAGCACGGCTATTTGATCCTTTGGGTTGGATAGCACCAAGTATAGTATTAGCAATGGTATTCATATAAAAGTTATGGCTTACCGGCGTTAGTTGGAATGAAGAGCTAACAAGGAGTTAGTGAAGGAGTGGATTGACTTTCGAGAGCAACTGTCACTACTTACCGACGTACGAATACCTCGTTGGATAGGCACAAGATTGAATCAGAAGCTGGAACTGTATGGATTTAGTGACGCTTCGAAGACAGCTTACTCAGCCGTGATTTATTTGAGGACCATTGACCTTGAAGGTAAAATACACGTGACACTTATTGTTGCAAAAACCAGAGTAGCTCCTGTAAAACAAATTAGTATTCCACGGCTAGAGTTGTGTGGAGCAGTTCTTCTGTCACAACTTCTGATCGAAACAGCTAATGTCTTGAGTATTCCTAAAGATCAAATTAAAGCATGGACTGATTCCACAGTGGTACTAGCCTGGATAAACGACCACCCAAGTAGATGGAAGACGTTTGTAGCTAATCGAACATCTGAAATACTAACGAACATGAAAGCATCTCAATGGTTTCATGTTTCGACAAAGGATAACCCCGCAGACTGTGCATGTAGGGAAATACCGCTGAGATCACTTCTCACCTGTGATTTATGGTTTTCAGGATCATCATTCCTGAAAAAGGACAGTATATCCTATAACAGACCAAATAATTTAGACAAATTAAACTTGGATTTAGAAGAGTGCGTTAAATCTTATGTAACGGTCGTTCCAAATAATTCAATTTTCGAAAGGTATTCTACATTAAGAAGGTTAATTAAAGTTGTTGCATATTGTAAAAAGAACAAAATATATCGTGGAATGTACAACAAAACTGGAATTAATATCAATTCAACCATCTATAGCAGAGCACTTAGAATCGAATGGTACGGAATGGCACTTCATTCCTCCGCACAGTCCCAATTTCGGCGGACTGTGGGAAGCAGGGGTGAAATCCACAAAATTTCACCTAAAAAGAGTCATAGGTGATTCGACCCTTACATTTGAGGAAATGACCACGCTTCTGACCCAAGTGGAAGCTTGTTTGAATTCGCAACCCATGAGTGTTATTCATGTCGGTGATCCTGGTGAAGCATTACCTTTAACACCTGGACATTTCCTAATTGGCGAACCGTTACTGAATGTACCAGATAATAAATTTGAAAGTTCAAGGTTGAATCATTTATCACGTTGGCAATTTGTTCAGAGAATGGTTCAATCGTTTTGGAAACGTTGGTCAAACGAATACCCCTCTAATTTGATGAACCGGTATAAACGGTCTTGTCAAGTTTCTGAACCAGCAGTTGGTGACATAGTCCTGGAAGATAATTTACCTCCAAGTCGATGGTTGTTAGGTCGTATATTACATAAACATCCTGGTACTGATAATATTAGCCGTGTACTCATAATACGCACTAATTTCAATACAATTAAAAGACCAACGTCTAAAATTTGCATTTTACCAATTACCGAACAAAAGAATGAAGAAATTTTGTTTGTGTGATTAGATCATACTATATTGTTTTAGTTTTAGTTCAACTTTTGTATTATTATTGTTATGTTTTTCATTATTCTTAGGACAAATGTAATTGTATTAGATAGGGAGACCAAATAATATTTACTATTGCTAAATGTTATTACTTTAAATGTACCTAGCATAAGTATAGATTTATTTTATGTTATAATTGTTATTTAATTTAAGGTATTTAGTATTTTTAAGTTATTATTGTTCAGTTTTAAGTTTAGTTCATACCAGTATATTATTGTATTCAACAAAATATTCGGTTAATTTTATCTGGTTTCCTATTATATGTGTACAACTTTTAATTAAACTCGGAAAGGACATTCCTTCCGTAACGTCCTTGGTGGGCGTATGTTCAAGATCAAATGACATTATGCCAAATAATTATTTAGTTTATCATTTCGTCAATAGATGGCGTTAGATGTATTTTACATCGCGCTATAGGAATGTTTTTTCTAAAGTACAATACAATTTTTTGTAATTTCATAAAGTGAGAACGATTACACTATCTGACCAGCAGTACATACTCGGTGGTTTTACTTCGAAGTCTCACAGTACCAATACTACCGGGTAACCCTAACAGCATTGCTTAACAAATCACATTATCCGGACCTCTGCACTCCTGACATTTTTATATATTGTGTTGTCATATAAAAAATATTTTTTTATATTGTAACAACATAACAGGGCTTTATTAATAAATAATTATATAATATATAGGATAATTAATAAAATAAAAAAACTTAACTAAAAAATGTGTTTTATTGTGTACATTTATTTCCAATCTACATTCGTCTACATTTTGTTTAAGCGATTTTGAAACTTTTTTTATTACTGAATTCATTCAATGGCAAAGTTAACTTAATCGTATACTGGCCGTAAGTATGTATTTACAAAAGAAAAGTAGTATATGTAGTATATCAGTTGTCTGGTTTCCATAGTACGAGCTCTGCTCAGTTTGGGATCAGATGGCCGTGTGTGAATCATATTCCAGGATATTATTATTATTATTTTATATAAATAACGTAAATTCCAATTTGATATACAAGAGGCCAGCCTTCAGCTTATCGATTATACCTACCTCTTTGTGGTATTTGAATTTCCCATAACATACGATCACTTAAAAACAACGTGATGGTGTTTGAATTTAAACAAAATAGTGAATAATTATTATTATTCCTAAATATTTCCTTAACAAAACAAATTCCTAAATACTTTCTTTGGTCGAGAATCTTGAAGGTATAGCTTATATAGAGATATATAGGTAGGAGATCTTGAATAATTTATAGAGGTTTCTATATTTAATGGTGGTAGGGCTTTGTCCAAGCCCGTCTGGTTACCACCCACTCATCAGATATTCTACCGCGAAACGGCAGTACTTATTGTTGTGTTCCAGTTTGAGGGATGAGTGAGCCGGGGTAATTACAGGCACAAGGGACATAACATTTTAGTTCCCAAGGTTAGTGGCACAATGGTGATGTAAGCGATGAATAACATTTCTTTCAATGCCAATGTCTATGAGCGGTGGTTACCACTTACCATCACGTGACCCATTTGCTTGTCCACGTATCTATTCCAAAAAAAAATACAAAAACGTTGTCAAAAAAAAGTCGTGCGCTAATTTAAAAACCGACATTTTGTTTATGTAAATTGATTGGTATGTAAATAATTCTGGGACATTTATATTAAAAAAAAGAAGTATGAAAAATACGTTTATTGTGTGCTTTCTAACTGACAAATAATTTCCCGGTGTATCTTTGTATAGCCATTTCCTTAAACACCCAATCGTACACTTCCGGTATCTTCACATAAACTCCTGGCAGATTTTCCGTTCCGCAGCCAAGTCCGTAAGCCACCATGCCAACGACGGAATAACGTAAGCCAGATTTATCCTGGAACAAGTTTGTTTACAAATTTATAAATATAGAATAGGTAGGCGGAATGGCAAACCTATGTGGCCTACCACATGACGGTAGTCATCACAGCCCACAGACTTTGTCGCTGTACATTTCTTATATCAACAATGGACCACCAATCTTGGGTACTAAGATCCCAAGAAGCTAGTGAACCCACTCATAAGATGGATCACTATCTATCTTATGAGTGGGTTGTAACTAACCAAACCTGTTTGAAAAATTGGTGGTCTACCTTTCAATGAATAAACATGGACTTACAGCAATAGGGCATACAAGTGGAGACCCGCCATCCCCAGTGCATGTATCAACATCAGCCTCTCCCCCAGCGCACGTGAGAGACTTATGCAAGCTGTAGGATTGACCCAACTGACTGTTCCGATATAGATTCTGACACCTCTCAGTCGCAACTAGCGGCAGTTTCAACTGAAAAAAATTAAGTCATTAATTTTAGGTAGATAGCTTAAATGTTAAAATGAAACTAGATAAGAATGCCAGTCGCATAATGAGTTTTCTGATTAAGAAATGGACCAGCTCTTATCGTCAAGGGTACAGTGTTGTAACATGTAACTCTTTTACAAGATTCTATTTACCTTGAAAAGTATGTAAGGTCGTTGGTTTAAAATGGAACCATTTCCTCTTTTCAAACAGAGAAAGAGATGTCTTATCCCAGTAGTGAACCATTTATAGACAAACAGACATTGTTACTTTATATTCCTTTACTTAATTTATATTCTCCAGACCGATTTCGACCATGGCGGACAATCTCAAGAGACATTAGCCAACTGCGCAGGATATTATAGTGCACAAGTGCGTGCGCAAACACAGGTGCACTCTCTTTTTCCTAACTCTCATAATCCGATGGGATTCTACCGCCAACTGACCTGAACTGACTGACTACAATCTGATACGACCGGAAAGAGTTCAGGCACAGGACTATCGGCTTTACGTGCTTTCTGAGGTACGGGAGTGTACATACTACCAACATCCAGACTCCGGGCTGCTACAGAGAATTTTTGACAGAAAAACAAATTGACACAAATGTCTGTCCTGGGTGGGAATCGAACCCACAACCTTCGGCGTGAAAGGCTCTACCAACCACGCTAACCGGCCCGTCAAGGTACATCAACATCATGCATATTAAATATATTTAGATAAAAATACCTTAAAATAATTTAGGAACTGCTATGAGTGACAATTTTAAAGAATAGGTAGCTGGACGAGCATCTTACGAGCATGAACACGAGGCCGACCAAGGTACAAAAACCAACTTAAAATAAGATTTATTTTGAAATCAATTGATACAGATTATTATTAAGACCAGCCTGACACGATAGTCAAATGGTATGATTTTCATTATATATTTTCTCTGTCGCTAACGGACTTACGGTTATTTGATTTAAAAAAAAACTGTAACAAAAATTATTGCATTTAAACTTGATATAATTTATGCAAGGTCATCTGGGTATGACCATCCACTGATCACAATATATTCAACCGCAAAACAACAGTACTTGATATAGTTGTATTCCGGTTTGAAAGGTTAGTGACCCTGTGTCTACAGGCACAAGGGACATAACATCTTGTCGATGGTTAACATTTCTTACAATGCCAATATTTGATAATAGTTCCTGTCCGCGACTTCGCCCGCGCGTGAACCAGCGCGAAAGGTGTGTTGTACGTGTACTGACCACGTGTATACTAAGTTTAGTTAAGACGTAAAAGCAAAACAAACAAACTCATAAACAATAATGTTAAATAAAAGTTAAGTAGAAGAAACTAAATTACATAGGACAGTGATTCTCCCGCTCTATCATGTCTAATTACGGTGACTTAGTGTCTCTTCATTTGAGCACCTTATACTATAATCATAAGTTTTATGGACTTGTAATTTTTAATTATTAACTTTATTTATTGACAATGTATAATGTATGCGGTTGGTATTACTGGTGGAGCTTTGTGCAGGCTCGTCTGGGTTGGTACCACCCACTCATCAGATATTCTAGCGCACCTTTTCAACCTCTATTTAACTGTCTATCTAATGTATCTACTGTTGGTTGTCCAAAATAAAATAAATGAATAAATAAGTACATACATTCGTCTTTTTAGATAATTACGTAGATAGAAAGACAAGACAAGAAAATGTATTTGTTTTTTAAATGATAACTATATAAATTGGATTACTGTTTTTTTTTTTTAAATCAATTTTTAAAAAGTCCTTCCCGACGCGTCGCTGCCCATAACACAGGCCGCATTTCCACGCTGTACGGCAATGGACAACCTCTGTGCCAAGTGCCCTGAACGACTGTCAAATCTCCTCTCTCTAAGGCGACAGCCAATCTCCCTGATTAAAGTAAGTAACAGTAAATCAGTAACAGCCTGTTAATGTCTCACTGCTGGGCTAAGGCCTCCTCTTTCTTTTGAGAATGTTTGGAGCTTATTCCACCACGCTGCTCCAAAGCGGGTTGGTAGAATACACAAGTGGCATAATTTCTATGAAATTAGACACATACAGGTTTCCTCACGATGTTTCACTTCACCGTCAAACACCGTGAATTAGAAACACAAATTAAGCACATGAAAATTCAGATGTGCTTACCCGGGTTTGATCCCACGATCATCGGTTAAGATTCACGCGTTCTAACCACTAGGCCATCTCGACTTATTCTGATAAAAGTACTCGTACGCAATTATAATATTTAAAGAATATTATTATTTTCCATTATAACATTAATTACTTAAAAACAATATATATATATATATATATATATATATATAATTATATATAAATATAACTAGCTTATATTATATTATATAATATCCTCCATATTATAATTAAATAAAAAAAAACTATAGAAGATTAAATGTTGAACTTTTATTTTAATATTATTATTTCAATTTAATTTAATTTAATCTAATTAATTGAATCATGAAAATAATATCCAATCACAATTATTAAATACAATATTTATATTATTATTAATATATTTAAATATTCCTACTAACTTCATGTTATACTGTTTGCGTCTTTTTTTTAGCTTACTCAAAGATCTCACTCGAGGACCTATTGGCACAAAATTAACGCCTAGGAATTTAACCCCAGATGAGTGTCTACGTTATTATTATGAAACGGCCAAGCCACACATTTTGGCTAAGGTGTAGACTTTGTAGAGAACTTAAGATTAGGATTCACGTAGATCGCTATTCGCTATTATGAGACTTAGTTTAGTGTGTAGAGCGTCAGAGCGTCATGGTAGCATGTGCAATCCCGTGGCGCTCCTCGTTAAGACGGAAAGGATACCGCTTGTTTTTAGTGGGTATTTCATCCCATATACCCCCCCCCCACACAGTTCCCGTGCGGGGAAACGCGTCATGCGTTTTTAAAGTGTGTATAGTTAGGAGCTTGGCTCTCCATAAGATCTGAATACTTTTTATGTATGTATGTATGTATGTATGTATGTATGTATGTATGTATGTATGTATGTCTGCGTTACTTTATTTGAAAATGTTCTGGTGGGCAATACATAAGAAACTAAAACAAAGTTATAAAACATTTATTTATATAATTAACTTTACATAATAAACATGATTAGTTCAGGCGGTGTACGTTGCAGTACCATAGTTCTGTTTGGTCATTTCTTGGTTTATCCATTCGAGTGCTGCTGGTATGTTCGCGTACACACCTGGTCGGTCAGCTATACCGCAGTCGATTCCATACGCCACCAAGCCATATGCTACATATCGAGTGCTATTATTCTTGGTCTGGAATGGAAATGAATTAATTAAAATGGTGATAACGGAATTGAAATTAGTAGTTTTATTGGTATAACTTTATTCGGAGGTAGAACTTTGGCTCGTTTGGGTAGGTAACTAAATTAATGATATCTACTAGCTAAACGACAATACTAAATATTGTTGTGTCCCGGTTTGAAGGGTGAGTGAGCCAGTGTAACTAACTCAATCGTTCCTAAATTGTAACAATAGATAAACTTCGTAAATCGTTTTATTTTGTTTTATTTTTTTTAGGATAATAGCATGATATAAAGTAATAATTAGAGAAACAAATTACAAATTAGGTCTAAGGGTATATGTCACCTTACATATACTACGACACGTACTGACTGCCTCGTTGGTCTAGTGGCTAGATATAAGGCCGATGAGCCGGAAGTCCTGGGTTCAATTCCCAGGTCGGGCCAGTAAAAAGTTATTATATGGTTTATCTATCAGAATTTTTTCAGTAGCAGCCCAGAGTCTGGAAGTTGGAAGTGTGTACGCTCCCGTGCCTCGGAAAGCACGTAAAGCTGTTGGTCCTGCGCCTGAGCTCTTTCCGATCGTGTCGGATTGCCGTCCCATCGGATTATGAGAGTTAGGGAATAGAGAGTGCACTATATTTGCGCACACACTTGTGCACTATAATATGTTCTGCGTAGTTGGCTAATCTCTGGCGTCTGTGACCAAAATCGGTCTGGAAGACCTTGCTACGACACGTTAAATAGACACTAAGAATCTAAAAAAGAAAAGAAAAAAATAAAATCGAATTTAAAACAATGGATGAATATGAAAAAACAGTTATATAAATATACATAAATCGTGTTAGTACTACAGCACTACTTGAAAATAAAGACACTTGTAAATCACAATTTAATGCTAAACAACTATTTCTAGTATGTTTAATCACATCTTGGAATATTCACAATAAATCACGTGTAAAATAGCCTTATAGAAATCTTTATTAAAACAAACACATGATATTCTATTTCTCTAATCTGAACCGTCGATATCGAAGCTTCGATCGTGACTTTTTGAGCTAAAGACAAGGGGTGCCCACTCCTAACTCTTAATGGAGGGTGTAACATAATAATAATTTATTTAAACACACAAACGTCAAACATAAATAGACATACGGAATACAAACTGTTAAGCATACGTACTGAGGCATAGCATTAAAATTTTGGTTTTGCTATAATTTATTCGGTGACTGGTACTCGCTACCCTTCATGGGGTATTTGGATAACCTGTGTTAAGGATAGTAAATTACCTACCCCCAGGATGGGTGAGCAGTAAGCGTAGAGCTACATACATGTAAATATTAGCTATTTAAGGCTTCAAGTAAATAACAACATTTCTATTCAAAAAAGATACAATAAGAAATTTATTTTGTGAATGTTTGCGCGTGTCCTGTTTAGAACAGGAAAATTAGTAATTCCTTAAAAACATTGCAAGTATTATTATAAATAATATATCATTTGGTATTAATGTTTTGATGGTGATCAGATGGTTAAATAAAATTCTTTCGAATTTATTATATTAAGCCTGATAATATCACTCACCTCCGTAGGGCAAACTAGAGCTGAGCCCCCGTCACCTTGACACGTATCGATACCCTTTTTACCCCCAGCACAGGTCAGGGACGAGTGAATTCTGAAATACGACCCCAGTCTGGACTGCTGGAGTTTCTCCGTACAGTCTTCCGAACCCACCAAGGGTAATTGGATCTGTAAGAGAAATACCATTACCTTAACTCATGTGACAAAAACATTTTTTTTTAAAGTTTATTAAAGACATTGAGTTAGGTTTGTTAAAGTATGTTTTTTTTAGTTTGACCCACTTATTTTTGAGAAGTGTGGTGGAATAAGCTCGATGTCTTTTCTTCGAATGGTGGTTGGAGTTAAGCCCAGCAGTGGGACATTCACAGGCCGTTATATTAGACGCATTCGTGACATGATAGTCGAGTTGTTTCTCGTTTGGAATGAAATTTAGTATAAAATTAACCTCAAAACAGATTACGCTTTGACAGAAAAACATTATTGAATAAAAAAAGATCAAAAGTCGTGAAACTTCAGGGCTATACTGTAAGAACAAACTCTCGCTCACAGCAGAAAACTGTCGTGAAATATCAGACAGTGATATGCGACATTGACCGCTATGCTTATAACATTTGAAGGATACACGCGTCAAAATAGTATATCACCATAAGTCGGTTGTCAACATTTATCGGTCGAGTAATGAAGTGAACTTTTTTTTTTTTTTATATTAGCAGGGAGGACAAATGACTCTACTCCACCTGATGTTAAGTGGTAGTAGAGTCCAAACGCGAGGACGGCCAGTACAGTCGGGAAGAAGGTTCTGCACTAGCCGCCCTCGCCTTGCTGGCCCGCAAGATGCCTCTTCACGCCTCGTTTGAAGGAACCCGGGTCGTAAGAGGAGGGGAATACGTGACTACAGAATAGCACAGCTAATTCAAAATAATATTCCGAAATCTTCTGTGTTTAATAGAGAGAGGGGCTTCGTTCTATTTTGAGGCTATCACATAATATAGATAAAGATTGCAAAGTTGCCAAGGTTCCCTCAACATTGGTAACAGTATAGCTGGGTTTTAGTGACGTTGTCTAGCGATAGCAAAAGAAAAGCTATATAATTACCTTTTTCAAGATGGTCGCATATTTATCCTCATTATTAAAATCTGGACCCCAGCCCATACTGAAACATTCCGTCCCGGGGGATGGGAGACTCGTTCCAAGACAAGCTGGTTTTATGTGAGGTGCGGCTGCAAGATCAAATGGGCTCTCCGTGATGAGCAGGGCCACGTCGAAGTACAATGATGCTGTTGATTTGGAAAAAATATATAAATACACCGAAATATACTTAACTCAGGATTTCTAATTCCATACATCGCCAATGCTCCACCAATCTTGGGAACTAAGATGTTATGTCCCTCGTGTCTGTAGTTACACTGGTTTACTCACCCTTCAAACCGCAACACAGGATCTAAGCATTACTGTTTGGCGATAGAATTTTTGATGGAGGAAGACACTCCTAGTTAGAGTTCTAAGGTTCAATAAATGAGGAGTTGACTTACTCTTAAAAAAGTGGGGATGAATTAGGATTTTCTTGACATTTCTCTCTTGATATTGGTGTTTCTCTTTGACCGTTTGTGTATCCCACTCGCCAGCGCGGATTCTTATCTAGATGATTACAAAGACTTAATATAAAAGCGAAGTGAAAGCTTGGTCGCCAACAGTGCCACCAACATTGGTTGGAAATAGAATGAAGAATATTTCTTTAATTGCAAAATAATGTCTATCTATGGTGTGACAACATACCATCAGATGGCCTACCTGCCCATTTGCCTTCTTATTAAAGAAATATTCCAAAGGTTCCATGGTGTTTTTTTTTTAAACAAATGTGTAATATATCGTTCAATTATATATTGATTTAAATGAAATATATGATAAATTTAGAATATCTTCCGTGACACCATATCAGCACTATAATTTGTCCTGCGCAGGTGGCTCTCTCTCAAGATTGGACGACGTGGCAGAACTCGGCCTAGAAGACCAAGACCAATTACCATCATATTTCGTAATGTGATTCAAAACATACCTTTTGAGCATTGATATTGTCAACCTTGTGTGCTACCGTCAGCACCACCGACGGATGGATTAGAGTACCACCACCAAGGTAGTCGTTTGGTGACCACGTTTTTGTTGGTTTCTTCCTGATCACATATTTTAATTATTCATAAGTTTTTTCCATACAACATTTAAATGTTCGCTCCAAATGTTCACAATGGACGGTAGCAAAGACAAAATGAGTAAATAGACTACGAAAACTAGCGAGAACTACAATTTATAATATCGGCCAAGCTAGCAAAATCTTCTATCTCTCTTAAACCACTTAGCAATAATTAGTATTGTTGCGTTCCGGTATGAAGAGTGAGTGAGCCAGTGTGCCACAGACGAAAGGGACAAAATATCTTCATTTCCAAGGTTAGTGGATTGGCGATGTAAGGAATGGCTAATACTTCTTTCGTCGTCAATGTCTATGAGCGGTGACCAGTTAAAATCAGGTGGCCCATATGCCCGTCCCACTACCTTTAACATAAAAAAATGCATTAGTAAGACCAGCTAATCGCATCAGTCGTTCGCTCTTGACAGAGTGGTCGTGGTTGACGATGACGCATCGTTTTTGGCTAATGTAGCCCCCGCTATGTGTCTCCATTTGATGCGGTCTTCAGCATCTCTAAAACATTGGACTATGGAGGTCTGTGTTGTAGCTTTTATAATGTCTGTCCAACGCTTGGGTACTCGACCGCGCGACCGCTTGCCTTCTACTTGCCCTTGGACAACGAGTCGTTCCATGGAGTGTTCATTTCGAACAATGTGTCCGAAGTATTTGAGAATTCGTGTTTGCACAGTCGACGATAGTCTTTTTTTGATTTTTAGTTCCTCCAAGATCGAGATGTTAGTCCGACCAGCTAATAGCGTAGTTGATATATTGTACTTGAAATAATCCAATTGATGGGTATTATAAATGAGAGTGCTTCCTTTTGTTAAATTATAAAAATAACTCACTTTATAAGAGCAACTGCCCACGGGAATTCGCCATAGTTCGCGTAAATAGCTGAATCATTCTTCGGGAAAACGAATAGACTCGGCACATCCCAGCCACACTGACTGGAGATATATCCTGCAAATGTAATGTTTTATTATTATCATAGTAGTCTCTAAACGTCCCACTGCTGGACTAAGATATATTGTTAAGAAGCCTTGGAGGTAACAATCGCGACAAACATTTATCTGACATATGCAGTTTAAAAAAAAACATCATAGTAACTTAATTCACCTTGAATCTCAAAACGTGCAAA
Source organism: Nymphalis urticae (assembly GCA_905147175.2). Taxonomy (NCBI): domain Eukaryota; kingdom Metazoa; phylum Arthropoda; class Insecta; order Lepidoptera; family Nymphalidae; genus Nymphalis; species Nymphalis urticae. The sequence goes on from LR990009.1 coordinate 1,404,972, forward strand.
CCGCTGGCATTTATTTTTATAGAATAGGAAGGCGGTAGAGCATATGGGCCACCTGATGGTAAGTGATCACCAACGCCCTTAGACATTGGTAAGTAAATGTTAACCATCGCTTACATCGGCAATGCGCCACCAATCTTCGGACCTAAGATTTTATGTCCCTTGTGTCTGTAATTACACTGGCTCACTCACAATTCAAACCCGAACACAACAGTACCAAGTACTGCTGTTTTGCGGTAGAATATCTGATGAGTGGGTGGTACCCACCCAGACGAGCTTGCACCAAGCCCTACCACCAGTTGGCGTTGCCAACGTCAAGCCCAACAGAATCGAGCTTATATACTATCTGACTTAGTTTGGCTCAAATTAAAAAAGATTTAAGTAGTACAAACAGTTACAACTCGTCCGCGCTTAGGGGTATGACGGGAGACATTGAACACTCATAGACCCTCCCAACGTCGACGGTGTACTAAACCGAGATTCGGCCTCACAGGGATTATGTATTTTGATACCAACATCCGGTTGAGGCCTCTTATGCTCACAGCAAATATACATTAAAAAAAAGCTTTAAATCGTCTTTTACAACACCAATAAAACGTAATACTACCGATTTGAAATGTAGATTCTATTAAGAATAAACCGCTAAGAATATTTGACTTTTTTTTTTAGTCATATCTCTTTAATGTGAGCTAATGTCCTCCTGACCGAATTGTCAATGGAAAAAACTGACTCACATTTATAATATTAATAAAGATATCTAAATATATATAACAACTAGCTGACCCGACAAACGTTGTTCTGCCATATAAATTATATTTACTGAATATTTTGGATTTTAAATGGAAAGTAACGAATGTATGGTAGTGTGTGGGGATGGGATCTATGACAGAAAAGGAAAGGAGCGCTGTAGATGATAACCGCCGATAAAAAAAAAAAACACCAACCATTCATTTTCTCAATTCAATGTATTTAATTAATGTAATGGACATATTCATTGTTTGATTAAAAGTTAAATGTAAAGTGAAAAAAGTAATATATTTTCTATTATCCTAAATCAGTTCATTTCGAGAAGCAATTGACTGTACGATATTTTTGATTAATTTTAATTCTAAAGGAATTTATTTTGAATATTGTCAAAGTAATTTAAACCCATTAACAATAAATTTAACACCAAAAATTTCTTTAAAAGTTTCAAACAATCAAAACAGAGTCTACCATAAATTAAATATTATTATAATTGCTTGATAAATAGTGGTCTTTGCATTTGTTTTTTTTTTCTTTCAATAGTTTTTGACGCTGATCGTATGATTATACTATCATTTCTGATTATACTGTCAATAGTAAAAACTCGAATCATGTGTATATTGAATGTATGTAATGTATGTATACTTGAATTGATTTACATGATTTATTAACTTATTTTTCAAGATTGCATTATTAACACATGCTACAATTTCGGTTTCTTGACTTTCCTCCATAAAATTGCGATGAAGACACGATATAAGTCCCGTGTAAATTAAAACGATAACAAAAAATAAAACAATGTACGGTTGGGGAAGTTCTTCTTCCCGGGGAGGAAAGAAGTCCTTTGCGATATTTTTTCGCGTGCGAATGGACTCCAGGAACAGCCTTGCTACTGAATACATGCCGATGAGCAATCCGTTCAATGGTGACATGCTCACACGCACATTTTCGTTATTTTGTTCGATTTGTTCATCTATTCTTTCTGCTCTATTATTACGCATGCTTGATGCTTTATTAGTTCGACGGCTCAAATGGGCCCCCTTGCGTCTTGCTGGCATTTTTCACTGTGTTACACACACACACACACACACACACACACACACACAAATAGACCCAATTGTTGTATTTACTGATAAAAACGGAATACCGATAATGTATTTGATCTTTTAGTATTTTACCAACCTTTTCAATATCATAAAACACGTTTATATTTCTTATGAATTAAATAAATATTTAAATATTTTGCAAATTTTTAAATGACAAAATGACGCGACGCTTCTCGTGAATGACGTAGACGAAAGTTCGATAAGGTTCACTATAAGTAATTATTTTGATATTGTTCATACAAAAATACTAAAATCGTGATTACAAAATGGGATGATGGGTTAGGGGGGTAAAAATTTGGGGTTATATGTATTTTTTGATGCTAAATCAAATACAAATTAAAAAAAAAAAAGCTAGCGGTTTGAAATATACTTTACGACCGATTCTCATACCTCGCAATATACATAACAAATTTTATAAAAATCGGTCGAGCCGTTTCGGAGGAGTTCGACCACAAACACCGTGACACGAGGTTTTTATATATTAGATGTACATATATAGCTATTATGTATTTATTGATGTGTTAGCATCTATGGCGCGTCTAGCAACGATAGCGCGATGCGTTTTTCATCTCACAATCAAAATGGTCGTGCGATGACCTAACAGGTGTCCTAATAGATCGCGCGATGTCCATCGTGTGGTGCCGTCGCTCAATGGCTGGCGCTCACGCCACTTTAACGATGGCTCTTTACAGAGATTCACAGTTTTGCTGTCGGGCAATATTGCTTTAAAAATTGCAAATGACATTGAAAAAAGGAAACGTAGACAACACAAAATACTTCATAGATCCAGGAATCTGCGCGGTGAATTTTTCAACCTTTATTTTGATGTACGAAATAACGATTCCCGATAATAATACCGTGCCCCTCGCGCGTCGACGCATCGCGTAGGTAGCCGATTAAGACACTCAAAAGAGATCTGTTGCTTTGATTACATGATCGCACGATCAAACGCATCGTACGATCGTTATTAAGCGTTTAATGTGCTCGCACGATTACTTGCGAGGTTCAAATAGGACACTGATGAATTCTGTATGTTTGAACTCATCGCACGACGAGAACGCATCATGTCATCGTGCGATCTTCGCCAATTAGGACAACGCCTAACTGGGATTTCAAACGCCAGGCGTAAAATTTCGAGCGTCAGTTGACGTCAGCGTAAGATTTTCATCACATGAGCTCGCATTAACACATCAATCCTCGATCGCACATAGGCGCTCACACCATTTCCTTAGAGGCTAGTTGATTAGCAAATATGTGAATGACAAAGAGTGACGAATGACACGTTCAGTGACATTCGTTCACGATTACATTCTTTTGATTCGGATCATTTCAATAGGTGACACCATATTATACAGGCTATGGTGAGTGTATTCCGATATTACGTCTAATTACTCAAACAATCGTCATGGAACATTGCATACTTTGTGTGAGGTACAGAAAACTACTATGGAAACACCTGCTCCCTCCCCCTCAGTGCGGTGACTATTAAAGCTATATCGTTTCTTTAAGTACCTATTTCCACCAACCCGCATTGGAGCAGCGTGGTGGAATAAGCTCCAAACCTTCTCCTCAAAAAGAGGAGAGGAGACCTATAGCCCAGCAGTGGGACATTCACAGGCTGTTACGGCTACGGCTAAGTACCTATCTCTTATTCATATCAAAATGTTAAAGATTAATGTAAAATACAAACACTTTAAATAACTTCGATAACCTTTCACTGAAGTCAATGAACTCTGAGGTCAGGTGATAAATATTGCTTGGGTTTTCCACCGTTGTGTATTATTATAACAAGCTAAAATTTTCCTGTTATATATTGTGTCTAATTTTATGAAATAAATAAGTAGACGGGTTGATGGGCTACCTGATCACGTGGTAAGTGATAACTGCCATTTGACAAAAAAATATTACCTATTTTTTACATTGCCATGCACCGCCAACTGGACTGGTCCTCGGAGAAGGTTTGCGGTAGAATATCAACATGCAGGTTTCGTCACGATAATTTCCTTCACCGAGCACGAGAAGAATTATAAGCACAAATTAAGCGTATGAAATTAAGCGTATGAAATTTCCATGTCGGCTCAACATTATTTCATCACATACCAGTAGAATGCAAATTCTTCTCCATTTTGTCCTCACTAGAAGTAGTTACTGGTGTTGTCAGAAGCTCTTCTTCTTTGAAATTGATTATGTCATGAGCATTCAGTTTTGGTTGCTTCTGTGTTGTGGTCAGTGTGTCTTCAGGTAATATACTCTTGTGCCCACAGCACACCTCCAGGTATGATATACACTGCCTCTGTCTGAAACATGAAATAAAGTGTATCATCAATGGAGTGGTGTGGAGTGGATTAGAGTGGAATGAAATAGAACAAAATATGATTTATTGTTTTTTTTTTTCATCTCAAATTAACACATTCAACCTGATGATTAATGGTCATCTCTGCCATAGACATTGGCACTGTTTGAAGAATCAATCATTCCTTACATCGCCAATGCGCCAGTCTCGGAAACTGAAGAATGTAGTTAGTTAGCCTCCAAACCGGAACACAACAATATAAGCATTATTGCTTAGCGGTAGAATATGTGATTGATGGGTGGTACCTACCCAGACGAGATTGTACAAACCCGTACCACTAAATAAGCCAATGCTATAACAGAAGGCGGTCTTATAAATAAGTAAACGATTTTTTTCGGACTATCTGTTTCCAGGCTATTCCAGCCATTCTCATGCGAGAATAGCCAACTGACATATAGTGTATGCAGCAAGACTGACTCCAACTACAAGAGGAGTAAATACAAATAAACAACTTTGTCGTTGAATTGTCGCGATATCATTGGTCGATCTATGACATTAATCATTATGGATACACGAAAAAATGGCGCCTGGTAGGGCTTTGTGCAAGCTCGTCTGGGTAGGTACCACCCACTCATAAGATTTTATACCGCAAAACAGCAGTACTTGGTATTGTTGTGTTCCAGTTTGAAGGGTGAGTGAGCCAGTGTAATTACAGGCACAAGGGACATAAAATCTTAGGTCCCAAGTTTGATGGCGCATTGGCGATGTGAGCGATGGCTAACATTTCTTACAGTGCCAATGTTTAAGGGCATTTGGTGACTACTTACCATCAGGTGGCCCATATGCTCGTCCGCCTTCCTATTATGTAAAAAAAAGTCTTGAATGACAGCGAAGTTGTTATAGAAACTTTGTAAATAACATTAAAGTGTATATAAGTTAAGTGTATAAATAGAGATATATTAATCAAGAACTGCTCGTAGGGATTTGGCATATTGTATCATAAATCTTTATTGTATGTAAATGAATACAAAAAATTATAGCGCGATTATACTTACTACCAACGCCATCTATTATCAATTAACAAAAACTATCGGTGCATAATAATATTTTTACTTGGAGAGAGGGCAACCCCGAGGCCCGTACCCAAACTGGCTTTTTGGGCCCGTCAAGAAGAACCCTCTATCTCTTTTTACTTATAATAATGAAAGCAAATGACACATGGAATTTGCGAATCTAAGGTTTGTTTACCTTTGCTAATACTGTTGGTTATTATAACTGAGATAAAGAAAACGTGGTAAGGAAATTATTAAGAGGTCAATAGGAAGCTGATAGAGGACGACAATTTTAGTAAAACATCCTTACCTCATATCTATGAGAGTCGTGCCATCTGCGATAATCGTGTGGGTGTCTGGATCGCAAAGATAATACACCACACAGGTACCTGCCTCATTGTTGTCCGTGATACAGTCTAGATCATTAATTTCTGTAAAAAAAAATAAGATAACTCGTTGAAGAAACAAGGCCACAGATCCCGAGGTCCGAGAAATCGAGTCGCGTCTTTAAAACCACCACCATTCCTCACAAAAAAATAAATAAATAAAGGAACCCATGTGTGCAACAGGTTATTATACAATTAAAGTTTATACAAGTACAAGGTAATTCCCCGAATCCGTGATAATTCCAAAAAAAAAATAGAATATTAAAAGTGTACTTACGTTCACCGGTTGGTGTCAAATCAAGATCGTCATCTGAAAAAAATAAAAAGTTTACATAGCGTTATGAAAAAATATTTCTAAATGATGTAGTCGTAGTCGTAACAGTCTGTGAATTTCCCACTGCTGGGGTAAGGCCCCCTCTTCTTTTTTGAGAAGGTTTTGAGCTTATTCTATCATTCTATGCTTATTATATTATTCCGATGCAGGTTGGTTGAATACACATATGGCAGAATTCTAGTGAAATTAAACACATGCAGGTTGGTCACGATGTTTTCCTTCACCGCCAAGCACGAGATCGGTTTAGTAGACCTACGATCATCGATTCACGCGTTCTAACCACTGGGCCATCTTGGTCAAACGATGATGATGATAATTTCAAAAGTTATGTATAAAACTTTAATAACGAAATAGTTCAGAAGTCACGTAGGTCTCCCGCACTGACGGCGCCTCGCGCCGGGAACTAATTCCTCACCGAGGCGAGCACATCGCGTCAAGTATGGCTCCTCACTCCGTGATGATTGACAATATAATGCCACCACATATCACGGAGTGAGAGATGGAAATGGACTTCCAATGTCCAGACGGGGTTCTAGGGCGTCTTCTACGCGATACTTAGGAACACCTAGGGAGGCTTCGGGAACTGTTTCCTTACGATGTTTGCCTTCTGACTACGTCGTGGGTTTTTCGTTGCTACGCGTTTAATCACATGATAGTCACAACATAAACTACGCTGTGTGGTCTTTCTATATTTGTGCCTGACTGCCTCATTCGGCTAGATATAAAGCCACAGATCCCGAGGACCTGGGTTCGAACACCGGGTCGGGCTGATAAAAAGTTCAGGTCGTGTTGGGTTTGGTGTCCTATCGGATTATAAGAGCGAGAGAAAAGAGAGTGTACATGTGTTGCACACACTTGTGCACTAAACGATGTTCTGTGTTATTGGCCAGTCTCCCGTATTAATGTCCATCGTATTTGCTACAACCGTGTCATGGACCATGGAATTTTGATATGTGATTGTTAAAAAGAAGTTAAAGAGCCTTTTTATTCATTTAGCTGAAAATAAACACAGATGTATACGAGAATATCCTTACCAGCCGCATTGTTAAATGTTGGCTGAACCCATTTTGACGTGTTTTCGTCATTTGCTGTTTGGATAGTTGAAATATACGAGATTATGAGAACAGCAACCAAGCCCTGCCTGTAAAAATATATCATTATAATATTTATAAAACCCACAAGTCACAAAGCACCACCCGCTTCTCCCGATAGCTCGTTTTATACCGATAATGACCTTACCTGATGGTAAGTGGTCAGCACCTACCGTAGTCCGACTGAACTCATTTATAACTTGTTACATGGACTGTTACTGAGAACTTTTGACAGAAAAACATATTTGGAGTTGAAACCCGGTACCTCGGGATCTCCAGCCTTACATTTAGGCACTAGACTAATTTGGGTTAGTCAGTACACGTAATGCAGAATTTCCGTGAAATTAGACAAATGCAGGTTTCCTCACGATGTTTTTCGTCACCGATGAACATAAAGTAAGCATATTTCAAGCATATACCGTTCCGAAAAATATATATAAAAAACAATATATCGGCATCTCAGACGGTCAACTCGATAAAATTATCGATATTGGAAACACCTCACATCCCTACCGATGGGATTTCCCATTTACCTCAACATCTCAGGGAAAACCAATCTATTTTCAAATGTTAAGAGTTTTTGAAAACGCAAATCTATCTAAACTTATTTTAAAACTTTAATTTACTTTATAACAAAAAACAACAACTTCCAAATTAAATTTCATCCCCTATTTAACTGCTCACGATATTAATTTCAATAAATAGTGAAACATACCAAATATTACTTATAAATAGAAGCCTATACACAATTTCCTTTACTAACTAGCTATAAAAATGACAATTTTTAAATTTAAAAATAGAATTGTAAATTGAAATTATAATGATTCTCCTTAGGGATGATTTTTTAAAAACCTTCGGTATTGCTAACTTACATTGCACAAAGACCTCTGCAAAAAATAATACATCTAAGTAAACTAACTTAGATCGGCTGTGCAAGAAATGAACAGTGGAAACGTCTTATTTTATTTAACACATTTGTTTTATATAATAGGAAGGCGGACGAACATATGGGCCACCTGTAAGTGGTCAACAACCTCGGGAACTGAGATGTTATGTCCCCTGTGCCTGTAATTACACTGGCTTACTCACCCTTCAAACCGGAATACAACAATACCAAGTATTGCTGTTTTGCCGTAGAATATCTGATGAGTGGGTGATACCTAGACGAGCTTGCACAAAGCTCAACCACCAGTACTTAACCTCATAAGTAAATAGAATTTGATATAATTATAGGTTATAGAACGATTTGTAGGTGAAGATTTTTCCTTTTTCCTGTACTTTTAAGTTGTAAAGCAGTCGCAACTAGTCTATGTTTGTGTTATTGTACGGTCTCACTCACCCTTCACCCCGTACCACAGATAAAGCCAATAAAAATACTCATTATTATATTAAACGAAATCACTTACAAACCAAACAGATAAAACAAAACATTATATATCTAAGGCGAGATGGCCCAGTGGTAAGACCGCGTGAATCTTAACCGATGATCGTGGGTTCAAACCCGGGCAAGCACCACTGAATTTTCATGTGCTTAATTTGTGATTATAATTCATCTCGTGCTTTACGGTGAAGGAAAACATCGTGAGGAAACCTGCATGTGTCAAATTTCACTGAAATTCTGCCACATGTGTATTCCACCAACCCGCATTGGAGCAGCGTGGTGGAATAAGCTCCAAAGCCTTCTCCTCAAAAAGAGGAGAGGAGGCCTTTAGCCCAGCAGTGGGACATTCACAGGCTGTTACGGATTATATATCTGATATAATTTTCCTGTTACAAATAATCCACAACAATGTATTGCCTACCTCGAAAACATTGAAGCGCTTTTATTGCTTAAAAATACACACAGGTGCGCTTGCGCCGACGTCCGACACCAAACTGGCGAGACGTGTATTGCATAAGTATAATTATTCAAACATATAATATATCAAGTAAGCTTAAAGGTTAACAAAATAGATGTACATTTTAATAAGGAAATAATTCATATAGACTATATTTATATGTATATATATATATTGATGATATGCCCTTGAAAATAATTGAACTACGGTGGGTATGTATGTCTGTTGATGTGTTCCCGTATAACTTTTAAACTGATCATGATTCGGCAAATTAGATTTCGTTAGGAGTGTCGTGATGGTCGGCTGGTGACGTCGATGTGACGTCACTAAGGTCCTGTTTTTATATTAACATATTTTATGTATGCCGTGTTGGGTATTAAATGAAAGTGATTAATCGGCACATTTAAATTATAAGCTATTTATAAGAAGACGTTATACTTTTCAGAGCCATTTTTACGTAGTCGGGTTTTTTTCTTTTGCTTACATTCGTCTTTGAAGTATCTGTGATATGTCTGGCCTTTATTATACAATCTTGACATAGTTATTCAGATAACATACGTATTATTAATCATAGTTATATATATATATATATATGTCTGACTGACCACCTTGTTGGTCTAGTGGCTAGATATGACCCCAGGTCGGGCGAATATTGAGTTTTTTGTAGAACATTCTCAGTAGCAGCCCGGAGTCTGGAAGTTGGAAGTGTTTACTTCCGCGCCTCGGAAATCACTTAAAGCAGTTGGTCGTGCGCCTGAACTCTTTCCGGTCGTGTCGGATTATCGTCCCTTCGGATTATGAGACTGAGGGAATTGAGAGTGCACCAGGGTTCACAACCGTACGATAATTATCTTACAAGTACTATAATTTCATAACCACGTACGGTTTACCTTAGTACACCAATATCGTACGTGGATTGTACGATAATTTCCATTATATAATGTGGTTTAATCTAATTTTATTTCATGTTATTTGATTTAGTCGTTCGTTCGTTTACTATTTATTGTTTTGTATTTATGGTTTGGTCGAAATAAATGATTTTATTATTATTGTTATGCAAAATTTTGATAATTACACTAACCATTAACAATTACAATTGTTTTACTGTCAGCGCCATCTATTGGCTCATTTCTTTCGTTTCGTTTTCTTTCATATTACGAATGAATGTTTTGATCCCGCGAAGTATTGTAAAAAAGTATCAGCCTGTAAATGTCCCACTGCTGGGCTAAAGGCCTCCTCTCCCTTTTTAAAGATAAGGTTTGGAGCCTTTTCCACCACGCTGCTCCAATGCGGTTTGGTGGAATACACATGTGGCAGAATTTCAGTGAAATTATATGTTTTCCTTCACCATGAAGCACGAGATGAATCACAAACACAAATTAAGCACATGAAAAATTCATTGGTGCTTACCACTGGACCATCTCGGCTTTTTTATTTATTTATTTCTATGATGACATTTTCTAAATTTTTACTTCGTATTTATATTCACAATCGATTATTTTATTTTATTTAAATTATTTTTAATACATTCACAAAAACTGTATTTAAAATTTTTGTTCTAGTGTCTCAATATTTTTACTAATTTTATATTGTGTTATTTTATCTCTTTTTCATAATAATTTGTTGTTAATTTGTGGACTTATATTTTAATTTTCAAGTAATTTTTAAACACCTGTAACAAAATAGGCAATTACTTCAATAATTACGAAGACTTTTGGCTTATTGTTCATATTTGATGTACTAGTTCTTGGTGTTGACAAATTAACAATAATTTTTAGCGAGTTTTTTTAGTGTTTTTTTAGTGACTGTAATTACAAGTTATTTCAAAATTATTGTGATCTTGTATAATATTGTATTTAATAATCATTATCTTGAAGTATGATATCGTAACCATAACAGCCTGTGAATGTCCCACTGCTGGGCTAAAGGCCTCCTCTCCTCTTTTTGAGGAGAAGATTTGGAGCTTATTCCACCACGCTACTCCAATGCAAGTTGGTGTACGATAGATGGAAGTACGATAACATACGATAATTTTTTAGGCCCTGGAACGATAACAGGCTGGCTTTAGGTTGTGAACCCTGGAGTGCACTTGTGTTTGAGCATACACTTGTGCGCTATCATATGTCCTGCTTAGTTGGCTTATCTCTCTTGAGATTGGCTGTCCCCGGTTAAGATGATATCATCATTATTTATATTTAATGACGATGATATATAACACGACGAGTGAGAGAGAGGAGAGTAGTTGAGGAGTTTCTATCGCCCTCACGGCCGCATTATGAGACCACCTCCATCTTACCACACCATTACACTAAAATTACATTGCCCAATATCATGTCATTCAGTGAGAATGATATAAAACCGGTTGTAGGGCTTTGTGCAAGCTCGTCTGGGTAGGTACCACCCACGCATCAGATATTCTACCGCAAAACAGCAGTGCTTGGTATTGTTGAGTTCCGGTTTGAAGGGTGAGTGAGCCAGTGTAATTACAGGCACAAGGGACATAACATATTAGTTCCCAAGGTTGGTGGCGCATTCGCGATGTAAGCGATGGTTATCATTTCTTACAATGCCAATGTCTAAGAGCGTTTGGTGACCACTTACCATAAGGTGGCCCATATGCTTGTTTACCTTCCTGTTCTATAAAAAAAATTGCGAAAGTGAGTTTGCTTATTACGCTTCCACGTCTAAACAACTCAAGCGATCATCAGAAAAGGAGATATAGTATCAAACACACGCACCCCCCCCAACACACACACACACAAAAAAAAACGGAAACTAATATACAACTAATCCATTCGATCCTTACCAATTAAATAAACATACAAAAGTAGATTAATTTTATTTAATATTATATATTTATATATATCTTATTATATATATTTCATTCAATTGTTTTGTTCTCAGTAAATGTATTAGGAGTCACGTCTGCACGTTCAATAATGACTTTAATGTTGTTTTGTAACTTCTCCTTATCTGTAATGAGGTTATTTTTTCTTATAAAGTTAATTGTACTCTGTTACTCATAGTATTATGTCTTGTATTTAACTATAGACTATTTACTTGGTGGTAGGGCTATGTGCAAGCCATTCTGGGTAGGTACCACCCACTCATCAGATATTCTACCACTAAACAACAATACTTAGTATTTCCGGTTTGAAGGGTGAGTGAGATAACTACAGGCACAAGGGACGTAACATCTTAGTTCCCAAAATTGATGGTGCCTTGGGGATGTAAGCGATGGTTAATATTATACAGCGTAAAGGTCGTAAAGAAGCTGGTGCAAGGAGCGCCTGATAAAGACCTGGTAGGCAATTTGACGGGCAGGGGCAGATGGAGGAAATGTCGGGGCTCGTGATGCGGATGTTGGCATACGAGTGCTTCAGGACGAACTTCTCACTGTCACAGCCACATTTCCCGCAGGATTTCTTTCGTTTCACCTCCTCTTTTGTACTGCTGAATCCTGGCATATATTTTGTACATAACTAGGTTGAGCCTGCGGCTTCGCCAGCGTTTTAAAGGTGATTGCTCCATACAAAATTTCATCAAAATCGGTTCAGAGGTTTAGCCCGGATAACGTATTAGATAGACATAGTTTCGTTGTGTGTATGTATATATAGGTAATGCCTAGTTGGTCTAGTGGCTTGATGTAAGGCCGCAGACCCGAAGGTCTCAGTAGCAGCCCGGAGTCTGGTAGGTGGAATTGTGTTAACTCCCGTGCTTCGAAAACCACGTAAAGCCGTTGGTCCTGCGCTTGAACTCTTTCCGGTCGTGTCGGATTGAGACCTTTTGAGATTGCACCTGTGTTTGCGCACACACTTGTGCAACATGATATCTCCTTGGTAGTTGGCTAATCTCTCTTGAGATTGACCGCCGTGGCTCAAATCGGTCTGGAGGACATTATTATTATTATTATATATAAGTATGTATATCACACACTAGCGCCAAACAGTAATACTCAGTATTGTTATGTTCCGGTTTGAAGTGTGAACGATTCGAGACGAAAAGCACAAGGGACATAACATCTTAGTTCCCAAGGTTGGTGGCGCAATGGCGATGCAATATTGTTGTCCCTCGAATAGGGGCGGAAACTCATCACAAGCTATGAGTTAGGTGTTAACATTCTTACCGGCCTTATCGAAACTTATTGGAACATTCCCGCTTTTATTTTTAACGATCTTATTTCCAATGGATTTGAAAGCCTTCTTGAACGATTCTGCGACACCCTTTTTATCTGGTGATGAGAATAGGGGGCACAGGCACTGGTCCACTGGTCCCTTCCCTTCTTGTAGCTGCTGTAGTGACGTCTCGTCGATTTTAATAAGCTTCCTCTCATAGTCCGACATTTCAGCGCAAACTTCGCTTAAGGGTCAGGATATATATATATACAGTGTTATTATCATTGGTCTACCTCGTTGGTCTAGTGGCTTGATATAACGCTGCAGATCCGGAGGTCCTGGGTTCAATTCCCAGGTCGGGCCAATAAAAAGTTATTGGGTTTTTCTATCAGAAAATTCTCAGTAGCGGCCCGAAGTTTGGAAGTTGGAAGTGTGTACACTCCCGTGCCTCGAAAAGCACGTAAAGCTATTGGTCCTGCGCCTGAACTCTTTCCGGTCGTGTCGAATTGCCGTCCCATCGGATTATGAGAGTTAGGGAATAGAGAGTGCACCTGTGTTTGCGTACACACTTGTGCACTATAATATCTCCTGCGTAGTTGGCTAATCTCTCTTGAGATTGGCCGCCGTGGCCGAAATCGGTCTGGAGGACATTATTATTATTTATATTATCTGTAAAATAAATTGATTATGTTCGTGAGAGTCTACGTTTAGAACAGTTGAATTTACATTTAACATTATTTTATACGATAATTCTAAAGATTGATTTTTGTATTGAGTTTAATTATGTTTGTCTGTCTATTTGAAATCTTAAGAAAAAATGAACTTAATTCGACGCGATACGAACGCGATTACCTGTGCGGTTAAAGAGTTTCGTAGCTTAGCCACCAATTAAAAACTCCGGCAGACTTTTAGAATTATTTATTGCGACAAGTCAACAATGTTTTGTATTAGAGCGTACACTAAAAATAATTGAAATAATTAAATAATTAAAAATTAACAATAACAACAGCGCTTATATAGGCATTCCCCTCTTCCGATGACCACCACGCGTGCTTGCCATTTTTGGGACCTCCTCCTAGACGAAAACAAAAGCGATGCATGCGGCCATCTTGCTGGAGGTGTGGTCAAGCGTGTGACGTCGCTGCGAGGACAATAGATGCGCATGCGACCATATTGCCGAAGGGGTGTGTCCATACGTGTGACGACATACATCAGACCACTGCAACATCACCTGATCAATGACGTAGTTGATCAGGTGATGTTTGTGCTGCGTTTAGACGCATTGTGCACTCGCCACACGGTAAATATATACATATTTTAGTCTACTTCAATAGCAGGAGCCCAGGAAGACATGGATACAGCTTAAATAAAAGTAGCGTACTGTTTTGGCGACCTTATCGCTACATAGCGATCTCTTACAGGCAACCAACGGTGTAAATAATAACTCATAGGATATGAGGTATTACAATTAATGTGTGATTATCATTACGGATTCGTTCATTTTTTTGAATTAGTTAAATTGATTTCGGAATCTGAGAAATAAAATTAAAGTGGATGTAAGCTGTTAAGTGTAATAATGTTGTGTTATAAATAGAGATATATTAATCGAGAATTATCTGTAGTGAATAATACAGCATATAAAATGCAAATGTAATCTCTCCTGCTATTGAAATAGTATATAATATATTAAAATATATCTATAACCTACTGTAAAATGACGTACTGGTTTATAATTTATTATTAAAAATATTTTTTTACTTACAAAATTATTGCATTTGATCTGCTGTTATTTCACATAAATAAGCCACGTTTCATATTTATTGTTTTATTTGCACATTTTATATCGTCCATGTCATTGTAATTTTTCAAAATTTGTGTTATTTCGTTTTAAATATAAACGAACGGTCATTATCAGATGTGACGGGTAAATTTTTTGTTTTTCCCTTTTCTGGCGTGTATCCACGCTATTTGAGCCCAAAATATTCTGCCAATGTCACGTATGACGTTTTTTTTTTTGTGACAATTCGACTTTGACAGTATTTTTTTTAATGATATAACACAAAGATTATACGTAAAAGTGCTAACAGGGCGATCGTTTGATACGATTATAAAGATATGCCAGAAATGTTGGTTAATTTATATTTCTGTTCGGATTGTTAAGAATGAATTCGTATATATAAAAACACTTACGAATTCGGTTTATCATAAGAGAGAGCATTATGCCGTATGCCGTCCGTCAACGCACGGTTGGTCTTAACCAGAGGCGCGTCATCATAGTAAGCCAGCTGATTTTGTTTAAAGAGTGTCTCGTACTAGATTTGTGCATTATGATAACAATATGTAATTAATCACGATTACAGTATTACGAAAGTAATCAAAAAAGTAAAGTGAGTCATGTGCACCAACAGCCAACGCGACCTTTCAGAATCAATATTAATCTGTAATCGCGATTGATGATTACACTGTAATCGTAATCATTATTCTGATGACATAGCGCCCAAGTCTGTCGCTACAGTAGCGGTGGTAAGCTGTTGTGAAAGTGGTAAAAAATATAGTAAAAAATATCTACTATACATATATTGATTAATTTATTTTTCTTTATTTTTACTACGCCTTTAAAAGTATCTAGGAATGTAATCTAGTGTGCAATGAATTGTCGAGGAATCGCTGACTTATAGTACAACTTATATTAGTTTCGGAGTCGAAGGTCCACCACTAGTGTTGCTAATGTAAAAATCCAAGATTTAGATAATATTGCACTCAAATTGTAAACATGATTCTTTTGGGTGTAAATAAAAATTTGTTATTATTTATTTATTACATATATTGTTATTTATTATTTTATTCCTCCAGGACTTATGGCCTGATCTCCGCTACCAAAGCGCCGCCGCGCTCAATGGACACTGAGACAAAACCGCTCTGCTCTACGAAGTTGTTAACTAAGTTTGTGAGATGTATTTCTTATTGGTGGTCCTATAAAGTAAAATAAAGAATTCGATTCGATAGATTATTTTACTAAACAAATAAATTATCGTCATACATGTATTTGATAGAATTAACTTCATCGCTGTTTCATCGTACCGTAACCTTAACAGCCTGTGAATGTCCCACTGCTGGGCTACCTTTAGCCTCCTCTTCCTTTTTGAGGAGAAGGTTTGGAGCTTATTCCACCACGCTGCTCCAGTGCGGGTTGGTGGAATGCACATGTGGTAGAATTTCAGTGAAATTATATGTTTTCCTTCACCGTAAAGCACGAGATGAATTATAATCACAAATTAAGCACATGAAAAACAGTAGTGCTTGCCCGGGTTTGAACCCACGATCATCGGTTAAGACTCACGCGTTCCTACCACTGGGCCATCTCGGCTCATACCCATTGTTATTATATTATTATTTAATCCTTAATATCTAAAGTTATTAATATAGTATGGGTTTTTATGAACCCTCGATTGGATTGATAATCCGAAATCCGTGTGTTTTTATTTATTTTTATGTAACCACCACCAATGCACACCTGCAACATCGAAGGGCTTGCAGGTGGGTTGCCGGTCTTTATTCTTGAAGGTTTCTATATTATAACGGTTCGGAGAAGTCACCAGCGAAAGCTTCCACAGAGCAGGAATTGCCTTAAAAATTGCGCTGTTCTGGATTTCCAGACATCGAATGAAAAGGATGGAATTAAGAATTCTAAAATTGAATTTACTACGTTAGGTGTGTTTATGCGTGTTTGCAAATACATCTCTAAATACGAAAGTCAGCTAACTGATCTACCCACCACAAAATGGAAGTCTAGAATTCTTCTAGAAGAATTTCAATTACCTTAGAAGGTATCAAAGCAGGTGTGGGAGGACTATTATTAAGAAGAGGTACAATAACGATTGTTTCAATATTTTATGACGACACTACATTAGCGCGATTTAAAATACAACTAGCGTCACCTATTGACGAATGAATTAACTAGTCTACTATGAACTGTTGATAAATTTTGTTTCTTTTCTGGCGTGTATTCGTGTTGTTTATTTGAGCGCAAAATATACTGCCAGTTGCACGCAAAAATAGATAAATTAAATTGACGCTAATTAGAGAAAGATATTGTGTATACCGTGTGATTTAAGTCCTTGGTGGTAGGACTTTGTAATAAAAATGAATGTGTTCTATATCTGTATATCTAAATTGCAAAATGTTTATAGCAACTTGAATTTAACGAAAATACTTTTAATGAATAATTATTTATTTTTATACTTCAACCTTAGACATTTAAGTGAAAATGATCGTTGAAAACTTTAAACGTCAAAATGACTGTCCGTTCGACTTTCAACTTGAACATTGGCCGTTCGGAGTTCGAACGACTTTATGTTGTGAAATAATTGTTTGTGTTTTGTCAGTCGGTGTTAGCTTCTCTCTTAGACTTTTCCATAAAGCTGACGATAACTAGGTAATAATAGTGCAGTGGTTTCCCCTTGCCTTCTGCACTGCCGGAAGGAGAGCTGTTGGGCGCAGAAAAAAGTCTTGGCTGTGCAACATCCGAGAATGGACGGGAATTGCGAGTGCTGCCGATCTCTTTCGCCTCGCGAAGAACAAAGAGTATTCAAAGCTGACTGCCAACCTTCGCTAGTCGGAGTGGCACTCGAAGAAGACTTCGAGCTCTCCTTCCGGCAACTTTTCCCATCATAATGAGTTGCAAAAGTTCATATCTTTCATGCCGAAGCACGTGTCCGAGATATGCAATTTTCTCGTCTTGACAGTCTCCAAAATTTGCCGGTTTTGGTTGACGCGTCGCAGAACGTTCGAGATCTTTTGAGTCCAACTTATGGCCAACATACGTCTATATGCCCACATCTCGAAAGCTTCTATACGTTTTTTGAGGTCTTCTTTAATTGTCCACGTCTCGCATCCGTAAAGAAGTATAGGCCAGATGTAACAATGTAGGAGCCGTATGCGCACAGGGATCTTAAGTCTGCGATTGCAGAGTACTTTTTTTAACGTGCAGAAGGCACTTCGAGCTATTTCGATGCGAGTCTTTACCTCCTGTTCACAGCTCCAGGTGTCATTAAGCCATGTCCCTAGATATTTGTACTTGCGCACCCTCTCAATTTTTTGGCCTGCTACAATGATAGCAATGTCATCGAAGCTGTGTTTAGACAATACCATGATCTTCGTTTTTGATGTGTTCATCCTCAGACCAGCGTTTTCACTGCACTCATTAACACGGCTCATAATTAATTGCAGCTCTTCAGGAGATGATGCTATTAGGACTGTATCGTCAGCGTATCTGATGTTGTTAATATACCGGCCATTTATTTTGACTGCACATTCTAGGCCTTCAATTGCTTCTGTTATTATTTTTTCCAAGTACAAATTAAATAGCGTGGGTGATAATATACAGCCCTGTCGGACTCCTCTCTTTATTTCTACTTCATCAGTCTCCTCATTGTCAATTCGTACAGTAGCCTTCTGGTTCCAACACGGATTCTGAATAATACGTACAACTTTATCATCTAAGCCGATGTCATGTAATATTGCAATTAGACGGTCGTGCAGTACTCTGTCAAAGGCTTTTTCGTAATCGATGAAACAAAGGAAAACGTCTTGTTGCATGTCTCTGCATTTTTGTACGAGAACCTGCATTGCAAAAAGAGCCTCTCTCGTGCCCACTCCTTTTCGAAAGCCAAACTGACTATCTGCGAGTTGTTCGTCGCATTTAGCTCTTATTCGCTCGTGGATGATATTCAGAAATAGTTTCAATACTTGGCTCATAAGGCTAATCGTTCGAAACTCTTCGCACCTTCTTGCGTTGGCCTTTTTAGGAAGCGTAATAAAAGTTGAGGTTAGACAGTCTTTGGGTAAGTGGCCAGAGTCGTATACCAAATTAAAGAGTTTATTTATTTTTTATTTATTTATTTATTTATTAGATCACCAACAAAGTACACACTGATACATGTTAGCACACAGTTCGTAAAATAAAAAATAAAAGAAGTGGTACCTCAATTGCAGGTGATAACTGCATGAACAGTAAGGCAACATATACATTAAAGCACAAAAAAAAGGCAATAAAAGACTAATCAAAATAGCAAGTTACAAAACAAAAAAAAAAAACAAATCAATGAATAAAAAATTAATAAACTAAAATAAAAATAATAGTGAAAACTAATATGGATAATTAATTATTACTTATTAATGGACTTATGGACCTTCTAAATTTAAATATATTGTTGGTAAAGATGTTTACATCCTTGTCCATGTCTACGCAATTATAGTTTAACCAGGAAGTCAATATTTTCGTCTTTGATAAGTTTGAGTACCTCTATATGAACATTATCCGGTCCGGTTGATTTTCCCCTTTTAGCTTTTTTTAAGAGCGTTTGTGACTTCATTTTTCAGGATAGGATATCCCTCATTTGGATCACAATTTACCGCTATGCTTCGAAAATCGTCGGCAAATATTGATGAAATGTATTGTTCCCATAGGTGTTTTTTTCCTGATATTTCTAGTATGAGAATATTATTTTCGCCCGTAAGATGGTGAATGGTCTTTTTGTGCCCTACCAAAGATTTTATTTCCTTATGCAGGTTAAATGCATCATGTTTAGCATAAAGGTCCTCCACAAAATCACATTTGCACTGATACCAAGCATCTCTAGCATAACGAACTTCACGCCGAATTTGCTTATCAATCTCAGTATACTTGATATTATCAGAATTCTTGTAGATTCTCCTTTCTTTGATAAGATTATATATTTTTTCTGTCATCCAACTCTGCTTAGAAATCCAATCTCTTTTCAAGTGTGTCTTATTGATGTTTAATATTTTGTTCTTCATTGAACACCACTCTTCCTCCACCGTACGCATTATCCCAGGTTTCTCATCTGCTGCCCACTCGTTTATTTCTTTCGCCACTTTATCTTTGATGTTAAGATCTTTAAGTTTCCTCACGTCTATTGCGTGGTACTGTGTTCACTTCTTTAATTGTTTGAGTCGACATGATATTGTCGCTACAACTGGATTATGGTCAGATCTTATATCAGCCCCAGGATAGGTCTTAGCACTTTTGACACAATTACGAAGCGATTATTGATCAGGATGTAATCTATCTGATTTCTTATAATTTGCTGAGGGGTATACTTAGGTGACGTCCATGTATACAACCTCCTTGGTGGTAATTGAAAATAGGTGTATGGGTGTGAATGAAGATGGTAAGGTCAATAAGACTTTACCATCCATCACAAATATTCCACCAACTTTAGGAACTAAGATGTTATGTCCCTTTTCCTTGTTTTTTGGATAATAAAAAAAAACGCTTTAATAGACAATGGGATAATACAGGATAAAAATAATAAAAAAACCACATAAAAAATCAACTCTTTTCTATCACAGTCATTCGTTTTACAAAAACAATAAAATAGGACCTATTTATAAAACATGGCGGAATGTAAAATAACATGGCGAACTGTCAACAATCCTTTGGACATTGACTGGCTGTTGTCCGTCCGGTTTAGTCAAAAACGTCAAAAAATGCCACAGATAATAGATCACAATAAACATTTCAACAAATATACAAACTTTTATAATATACAATATTTTTATACGCGATTAGCGTATAAAAATATTATATTACGTGTATATATGTAACGAAAATACTGTAACTGAGATGGATTATTTTTACTAAGTAGTTGAGCACTCGGGAGATCCACATACCCTCCAAAGCGGGAGGGATGCATAAATGCATCTCATTTCGTTGGGAGATCAAAAAATATCCATTTTATATAATACTAAGGTACAAATCGGATTCTATAGTTACAGGATTTTCGCTATCACTGTCTTGACTCCTTTCCTGTTTGTGATCAATGCGTTAAAGACGAAATTAAAAATAAAGAATAAATCTCATACTGGAAACTCATAAAAATTCTATAAAATAAAAAAATGAAAAAAAACATCACACATAAATCTTCCCACTAAGATTAGCTCAAATATTCAATAACCAATAACAATATTCAAGCTAGGAACAGAAGTTGAATATTTCTTATTTCCCTCTTTTCCAATCGAAAGAGTAAAGAGAGACAAACCTCAGATTTACATATTCCACGCGATTCGCTAACAGCTCTGCTGTATTACGCACTACGAACAGTTCTCGATTAATATATCTCTATATATAACACGACACTGTTTCACTCACCTACTTATATACTCTAATTTCACTTCCATGTTTTTAACAACTCCGTGATACCATCGATTACCTTGACCAATCACATCACGTCAATTCAAGGTCACAGTTGTTTGTTTGTCTTTACTTTATGATTGGAATATGGTAAGTCACAAAGAGAGAAACCGACAGAGAGACGAGCATTCTCGTCATCTCTATCGCTCTACATCTCGTCATCTCGTACACTCTATCTAATTACGAAATGGGAAGCACCGTACATTCTAATTTTTTTCTTTTTTTTTTCACGTCATCCTTATCTCATACCTAATTCACACGATTGAAGCGATCGGATAATCCGAATTCCATTATCCATAACGGAGCTCGAGGTGGTATCGCGGACGGATAACGGTTGGATTTATTTTTGATTACTCGTCACTCGGCCAGACTACTGCTTCGATCCAATCTAGATATGGAGCGACTCGCGTGTAGATACCAGGTAAACCGGGCTGGCCGATTTTCTTGCCGTGGCTCACTATAGCGGTCACCAAATACATGCACTTCAAATGATGAACTATCTGAGCCGGACCGCCGCTGTCGCCCTGGAAATTGCGTTTGAGTACATTAAACACAAAGACACTTTATTGAAGCTTATACGAAAACAACTACACTAATAATTGTGTGACACGGTAACATCACAGTTTGTAACATTTTGCTACAACTCTTTGTATGTAACCAACAGCTTGGTTCTGCTCTATATATAATAATAATAATAATAATAATAATAATAACCACCCCGGGGATCACCTTGCCGTGGTGGGGGGGCTTACGGGTAGCTGGTACTGGTTCTTGTGATCCTATCATCTTGACTAATACACATTTTCACATAGCCATATACATCTTGGCAAACATCTACCCAAACTAACGATCCCAAACCCGACCCAATCTTGTCATTGGAGATTAACATGGAACGCAGTAATAAAAGATATAGTTTACGGTCGCTGCCCGGGGGCACCGGGGCGCATCTGGAGCCGACGCTGGATGTCACAGCATGTGATCCGTTGGCGATGGGGGACTGAACAGGCGGGTTCCCCTCGAAGAATATGTTACAGCCGACCAATCACCCTCACCTTCATCGACTTCACTTTCAAATCACTCACTTTCTTCAAACTTCTCATCACCTTCTTCAACTGCAACTCTCTTCGAGTCACCAAGCTCTTCACCACTATCACGATGTTCATCCCATATTTCAATGCCAACAGCTGTTGCGCAGGAGGCATGTGCTATCAATGCTGCGCCCAGCGCTGGTACTTCTCGTGTGCGAAATAAATGGTCTCAAGATATGAACCGCTTTATATGGCACACATATTTACTAATTACTAAATGCGAAACAACACAAATGAATAATTATTTACAACTATTGCACGAGCAGTTTAATCAGAAATTCCCCAATATGCAAGTATCGCGACAACGTGTAGGAGATCAACGACGTGCTATTCTCAGACGCAAATTACTACCACAGAACGTTTTAAATGAGATAAGAAATGAAGTGGCAGATAAAATACAGGCAGAGGGAGAAATAGCAGATATTCCACTCAGACAATCTTCTCAGTCCGAACACCTAGCCTCACAGATAAACTCAAACAGTAATAAACGAATGAAATGGTCCAATGTAATCAATGAAGATATAGTCCGATGTTATTTTGAATCAACAAACCTAGAAACATATAAAACAGCTTATCGGAAAAAGTTATTTGAGCTCGTTGTAGACAAACATCCACACCTTTCAGATCTTTCAGAACAAAGAATTGCAGATCAGCGAAGAGTAATATTTTTCAATCATTTGTTAAATAAAGATAAGATATAAGAAATTAAAATAGAAATAAACAAAAAACTACAAAATGCAATAAATCAATCTAAATACAACATACCCATAGAATCAAATATAGCTTCAACAGACTCAAATCACAGCTAGCCCGAAACCATTTTAGGTACCGGTATATCTTTGACTGAAAATGAAAGTGATAGTATTTTCTTAGCAAATAATATATTAACACCCAACTTTATCGAAATAGAGTTTAATAACGCAATAAATAGGTTTAAAGATATGCATCCAGAAGAAAGATCATATATTCCAAAACAAAAAACTTCTCGTAAATTTGCTACTATTACACGAACATTGAATAATGAAATTCTCCCGAAACATTTAAATAGCAACATAGATTTTAAATATTTACATGCACTAATTTACTCAGCAGCTTATACAGCAGCTGTCTGTAATGGTACAATTTTTAGAGTAAACAATGATACAGTTCAAAATAAATACCTTAAAAAACCGACATGGCAGAGAAGAATTGAAAAAAGAATTGAAAAGTATAGACTAGAAATCGGAAGATTAACCCAATATATTGCAGGTAATAGAAACCAGAAAGTAATCAAAACCGTAGAAGATATTAAAGTAAAGTATAAAACCCATAGTCAATACGAGGAACCAAATATTGAATTAGAACATTTTCTTGACACATTAAAACAAAAATTAAATACTGCATCTAAAAGGCTTAAACGATACTTAACATGTACAAATAGAAAACAACAAAATTTTACATTCACAAACAATGAAAGAACATTTTACAGAAACTTAGGAACACATAATCAGAACACTTTAACTCAAAACACTGAATCCACCACACCACAAAAACTTCACGAATTTTGGGCGGGTATTTGGTCAAATCCAGTCCAACATAATGCAAACGCCAACTGGCTTTAGAAAATCGGAGATAGTACGCATATAGAGCAAATGAATTTTAAAGACATACCAATAGAAACGTTCACTCAGATTATCAAACGCACACATAACTGGAAAGCTCCTGGTACTGATAACATACATAATTTTTGGCTTAAGAAACTCACTTGCATCCATCCATACATCCATAATCACATATGTCAATTCATCAAATCACCAGAAACTACACCAAAGTTTTTAACAACTGGAATTACCTACATGTTCCCTAAAGAATCAGATCTTAAAAATCCTGCAAATTATAGACCAATCACATGTTTACAAACAATATATAAGATAATTACAGGATGTATTAGTGAAATCATTTATCAGCACTTAGAAGCATATAACATTTTAGCAGAACAACAAAAAGGTTGTAGGAAAAATAGTCAAGGATGTAAAGAACAATTAGTTATAGATACAATAGTAATGAAACAGGCACTGACCAGCAAACGAAATATCTACACAATGTATGTCGATTATAAGAAGGCATTT
This sequence comes from Nymphalis urticae, assembly GCA_905147175.2. NCBI lineage: Eukaryota > Metazoa > Arthropoda > Insecta > Lepidoptera > Nymphalidae > Nymphalis > Nymphalis urticae. Next base: position 1,429,339 of record LR990009.1, read on the forward strand.
GATTCGGTACCTCACAGTTGGCTGCTACATGTACTTCAACTTTATAAGATCGACCCAGTACTTATAAATTTTTTTAGTTGTATAATGCCGCAGTGGCAAACCACACTTAAAGTCTATCAGAATAACACATCAATTACTACTGATCCGATTAAAATACAAAGAGGAATATTTCAAGGAGATGCACTTAGTCCCTTATGGTTTTGTATGGCACTCAACCCCCTTTCCGATTTACTTAATAGTACTAATGCTGGTTTCAAGCTAAAACACAATGGCACACACTGTCTTATTTCCCACTTAATGTACATGGACGATAATGGATCTATGGAACAACTAAAGCCGAACTTATAAAACTAACAGACGTCACACAATCTTTTTCTACGGACATACAAATGCACTTTGGGGTTGATAAATGTAAAACGCATTCAATAAATAGGGGGAAAACGGAAACAAATACATACATGTTAGAAACGGGAGAACAAATAGAAGCAATGGATGAAATGAGCACTTATAAGTATTTAGGATTTCACCAGTCTAAGCAAATAAAACACAAACAAATAAAAAAAGAATTGATACAGAAGTTTAAAATAAGGTTAAATCAAATATTAAAAACACATTTAAATTCACGTAACAGCACAAAAGCAATTAATACCTAAGCAATACCATTACTCACATATTCCTTTGGAATTATAAATTGGTCTAAAACTGATCTACAAAAACTACAGCGAATAATAAACACACATATGACCACACACAGGAAACATCACCCCAAAAGTTGTACACAGAGACTCACACTACCACGCGGTGAAGGAGGAAGAGGTTTCATTGATATACATAATTTGCACAATAGTCTCATAGCTAAGCTGAGAAAGTTCTTTCATGATAAGGCAGAAAGTACTCCAATCCATAAATACATCACTGAAATTGATAAAAAATTCACTCCACTTAACCTACATAATAGAAATAAACAATCAAGCGAACAAATAATTAGTAAAGAACAAAAAATTAGTATGTGGTCACAAAAGTCATTGCATGGAAGACATCGAGCCGACTTGAGCCAAGCACATGTCGACATGGAAGCGTCGAACGAGTGGCTGCGGCGTGGTGAGTTATTTCCTGAGACAGAGGCTTTTATGATAGCTATACAAGACCAAGTAATAGACACCCGAAACTATCAGAAACATATTATTCGCACAGCTAATTAACCGACTGATTTATGTAGACGTTGCCAAAGCAGTTCAGAAACGATTCAACACATAACCGGTGCTTGCAAGTCAATCGTCCAAACTGATTATAAGCACAGGCATGACCAAGTAGCAGCAATAATTCACCAAAACTTAGCCCATCAATATAAATTCATAAAAAAAAGTAGCTTACTATAAATACCAACCCTGTAAAGTCCTAGAAAATAATCATTATAAAATCTACTGGGATAGAACGATCATCAGCGACCAAACCATACATTATAATAGACCGGATATAACAGTGGTAGACAAAAATAACAAAATAGTTTATATAGTCGATATTGCAGTATGTAACACACACAACCTACTCAGTACACACAATGAAAAAGTAATAAAATACATAGAATTGGCTACTGAAATTAAAAAACAATGGTCAATAAACACAGTGAAAATTTTACCGATCATTCTCTCCACTACAGGCGTTGTCCCAAAAACACTCAAGACTAATCTTAATATTCTCCAAATGTCCAAGTCCACTCTCCCACTTTTACAAAAAGCAGTCATACTGAACACTACACGTCTTACCCGAAAGTTCCTCACATCACCATTTTCAATTTAATATTAAACAAACCTATCACGCTTGGTCATGGCCCGCGTGATAGTTAAATTACCCGTGTTAAAAGGGAGATAACAAAGATACATATAATAATAATAATAATAATAATAAGCCCCCCAAAATCCAACCTTACGTCCAGGCTGAACATCTAGTCCACGTGGGGGGCGGACGTGTAATATAGTATGTATACTATATATAAACTTACACGGCTAACAGGGCAATGGTAACCCATTAACATGGAGACACGGTCAAAAAGAAAACGTATAGAGTCGCTACCCGGGGGTGATCGCCGGGGCACACCTGGAGCTGGCGCTGGGTGCTTCAGCATGCGAACCGTCAGCGGTGAGGAGTTGAGCAGGCGGGCTCCCACTGACAAAGATGCTACAGCCGAAACCACTGATACAGACAGGACGATTAGCCCTAGCACTATCTCCTACATACCCTCAAATCCATCATCACCTTCAATTTCATCGTCAATATCCATATCACATGAAATTCCACCCATCCCAACTTTGGATGTTGCGCGGGAGGTTAATGCCTGGTTACCCGCGTCCACCAAAGCTGGAAAACCCAGAGTACGTATGAAATGGAGCGCAACAGTAAACATGTTTATCATGCGTACCTATTACTATATAACCAGATTAGAAACCGATATGACTACCTATAGACAACAATTGCATGAACATTTCTCCAGAAAGTACCCAGAAATAATTGTTAGTGAACAAAGAATTGCTGACCAGAGAAGAACAATAATCAGAAACAAATTACTAACCCAGGAAGTATTTGATAGACTAAAAGAAGAAGCACGAACACAATTAGAAAAAGAGTTACAGAATAATATACAACCGATATATCACACACAAACACTTCCTGAAATACAAACTCAAACTCACATTCAAAGTCAATCATACAGCCAAAGCACTCAGACATCATGTTCATCCACCCAAACTGAGTCTATAGCTTTAACACTAGAAAATGATATCGAGACATTAGACCTTCACAACACTATAACTGAAACACATACCCAAGAAATACATGATAAATTTAGGGCAGCTTTAACACAGTATTCTGGGATGGACCCAGCCGCTCGACCAAAATTACCAAAACTCAAATACAGCCCTCAACTCTCTCAACTTACTAATTTATTTAATCAAAAAATACTGAACCTGTTTATATCTAAGGACACAAAGCTCATAGACATACAAACTCTCATTTATTGTACAGCCTTAGTAATATCTGAAGAACTCAAATATAAAATAACAGAATACACAGGAAATAGGAGACCACGACTTGATTATAAGCCCCCGTGGCAAATTAGACTAGAAAAAGACATAGAAAAACTAAGAGCAGACTGTGGTAGACTAACACAATATATCAACAATAACAGATCGAAAAAAGTTGTGAAGAGGGTTGAAGTAATATTTAAAAGTACAAAATTACATACAAAGCACGAAAATAACAATAGGACACCTGAAGAATATTTAGATACGTTAAAACAAAAACTAGCACTTAAGGTTCACAGACTAAGAAGATATAAAAAAGCACAACAACGCAAAAATGATAACATCACATTCATTACAAATGAAAAATTATTTTACAGAAACTTATTAAAACCACAAACTCGAACTGTTTCTAGAGAAAATGTCAAAACACCAACACAAGAAGAATGAGAGACATTTTGGTGTGATATATGGGAAAAACACACACAACACAACGATAAAGCAGATTGGATAGATAAAGAGAAAAATAGATGGAGCCTAATAGAAGAAATGGAATTTGTTGAAATTACAGCGACCGATATAACATACATCACATCTAAGCTACATAATTGGAAATCACCGGGAATAGATAAAATACATTATTACTGGTATAAAAAATTAGTAACACTACATGAATCAATAGCTAATAATTTAACAGAAATTATCTTAGAGAAACAAAATATACCTGAGTTCCTATCAACAGGAATATCTTATTTGTTACCAAAAACTACACATTCATCACAACCTTTACAATACAGACCAATTACATGCCTACCCACAATATATAAGATCCTTACATCAGTAATAGCTTCAAAAATAAATAACCACATTGAAAAACACAATATAATTGCAGAGGAACAAAAAGGATGTAGGCGGGGCCATATGGGATGCAAGGAACAGTTAATCATAGACTCAATAATTCACAAACATGCCACTACCAAAAACAGAAATTTACATTGTACTTATATAGATTATAAAAAAGCTTTTGATTGTATTCCTCACTCCTGGCTAATACAAGTATTAGAGATATATAAAATTAACCCAACTGTAATAAACTTTTTAAGCACTATTATAAAACGATGGAAGACAACTTTACAATTAAACAGCCAAAACAAAACTATTATAACTAGACAAATAGCTATTAAGAAGGGTATCTTTCAAGGTGATTCCTTAAGTCCTGTATGGTTCTGTCTGGCTCTGAATCCTCTATCCCACTTACTGCACACTTGCCAAGCTGGATACTCCATTACACAGTCAGCAAAAGAAACAATTATCTCACATCTCATTTATATGGACGATATTAAATTATATTCAAAAACCGAACAAGACATGAAAATACTAATAGACATTACAACAGAATTTAGCAAAGATATAAATATGGAATTTGGATTAGACAAATGCAAAACTATACATATAATTAAGGGTAAGATTAAGCCTGGCAACTATGCAGTTAATGATAATGAAATAATAACAGCTATGGAACCAAACGATTTTTATAAATACTTAGGCTACAAACAAAGTAAAGGACTAGATCACACAATAATTAAACAGACAATTACAACGGAATACAAAAAAAGAATAAATGCTCTATGCCAAACACAACTTTATGGAAAGAATTTAATAAAAGCCTTAAATACCTACGCTATTCCCATTTTAACGTACTCATTTGGAATAATAAAATGGTCAAAAACAGATTTAGAAAACATAGAACGATTTACACGTACCACACTTACAAAATACAATAACCTACATCCTAAATCAGCAATAGAAAGACTGACTATTAAAAGACAAAACGATGGTAGAGGTTTAATAGATATCCAAAACTTATGGAAAAATCAAATCAATAAACTTAAAATATTTTTCGATTTAAAATCTCATTCCAGCCACATACACCAAGCTATAACTGTGACTGATCAGAACTTTACTCCACTTAACTTAAGCGAACAGAATAAAATAGAAAATAATAGTAATAATGACCCGCAAAAACAAAAAATAGACAACTGGAAAAAGAAAATACTTCATGGGCGACATCCTCATGAACTGGAACAACCCCATATTGATGCAATAGCATCAAATAAATGGCTGCAAATTGGTAATTTATTCCCGGAAACTGAAGGATTTATAATAGCAATTCAAGACCAAATCATTAACACAAGAAATTACAGGAAATATATAATTAAAGACCCTACTGTGAAAAACGATAAATGCCGCAAATGTCATAAACACCCGGAGACTATACAACATATCACAGGAGCTTGCATAACCCTTACACAGACTGATTACACTCACAGGCACAACCAAGTAGTTAATATTATTCACTTAAAGTTGGCACTTACACATTCACTAATACAAAACACGAACACTCTTTACTACAAATACACGCCCCAAACAATTCTTGAAAATACATCACACAAACTCTATTACGACCGCGCCATACTCACCGACAAGACTATTCACTACAATAGACCCGATATAATTTTACAGGATAAAAAAACAAGTCGACTTACATAATAGACATAGCAGTTCCTAACACACATAATATACAAAAAACAATAACTGAAAAAATAAACAAATACACAGAACTTAGAGAAGAAATCGCACGAATCTGGAGACAAGAAAAAGTATATATCGTACCCATAGTCCTTTCAACCACCGGTGTTATTCCTAGTCACCTCCATCACAGCCTAAAATTATTGAATCTGAAAAAATCTACATACATACCACTACAAAAAGCAGCTATTTTAAATACTTGTAGAATCGTGAGAAAATTCATGCAAATAGAAGAAAATGACAGTCCTCTACCAAATTAACACACCACATGCTGCATTTACTTGGTTAGCGCCCGTAAATGTAGCCAAAACCAGCCATGAGCTGAGAAACATAAATATGATGATAACAATAATAATAATGTCCACCAGACCGATTTCGGCCACGGCGGCGAATCTTCAAAGAGATTGGCCAACTACGCAGGAGATATTATAGTGCACAAGTGTGCACGCAAACACAGGTGCACCCTCTATTCCCCAACTCTCATAATCCGATGGGACGGCAATCTGACACGACCGGAAAGAGTTCAGGCGCAGGACCAACGGCTTTCCAGGGCACGGAAGTGTACACACTTCCAACTTCCAGACTCCGGGCTGCTACTGAGAATTTTCTGACGGAATGCAGATTCTAACGAAAGGAACCGACATTTTTAATAATACACAAATGTTAGCACAAAAATATACCCTCTCATAGTCCCACATAACAAACTCTTTACTCTTCGACTCTTTCCAGCCGTGTTGGCTGGAAAGAGTCGAAGAGTAAAGCAATGACTTTAAATTCTCGCCGAAACACTTCCAGCTGCTATCGAGAATTCCTTTTATTTAGCTGACCGAGGACCGTGTGATACCAGTGTAGCTCCAGGCACAACAGGCATTGACGATTTAAGCAATGATTAATATTTTTACAGTGTCAATGGTGGTGACCATTTTCCATCAAGTGGCACACCTGACCATCCACCTAACTATACAGAAAATGATGTACCTAAAAATTTACCCAATAAAATCTTCCCATTGTTAATATAGGCAACAAACCCCCCAAATGAGCGACAACAAAAATGCACGGCCCCCAATTCCCGGTAGTCACACTATCCCTGGCCACGGTACCGGTCATGGTAACGGTGTGACGGGGGGTGCTAAGAATCCCCGGGCTACGGCAGGGTACCATAAACGGCGATTGTTTCTGGCCACGTACAATGGACGCTCTCTGCGGCTGGACGAACATCTCACAGAATTGGAAGTAGAGTTAAGTCGTATTAACTGGCATATAGTGGGTCTATCGGAAATCCGAAGACAGGGCGAGGACACGATAACACTGGATGCTGGTCACTTACTCTACTTCCGAGAGGGACACCAACCATCCCAAGGTGGCGTCGGCTTTTTGATCCACAAGTCACTCAGAAGCAATGTTATGGAGGTTGGCAGTGTGTCAGCGAGGGTGGCATACCTTGTCTTAAAGATAACCGAGAGGTATGCCTTGAAGGTTATACAAGTGTATGCCCCAACGTCCACATACACTGACGAAGAAGTCGAAGCCATATACGAAGACATAGTAAAAGCTATGTCTCGTACCAGTACCTTCTACACAGTTGTTATGGGTGACTTCAATGCCAAAGTGGGAGTACAAGAAGATGGTGAATCGAGGGTAGGAAAATTCGGCTATGGGAACAGAAACCATCGGGGACAAATGCTGGTAAACTTCCTAGAGGCTCAGGGATTATTTCTGATGAACTCATTTTTCCAGAAAAAGCCCCAAAGGAAGTGGACCTGGCGAAGCCCCGATAGCGTAACAATGAATGAGATCGACTTCATTCTATCCAATAAGCGCCAAATATTCAGGGATGTCTCCGTGATCAACAGGGTCAACACTGGAAGTGATCACCGCCTGGTAAGAGGCACCCTGAATATTAACACTAAAATCGAACGATCGCGGCTAATGAAGTCGACTCTTAGACCAACCTTGCCCCAGGTCGAAGCTGGTTGCGAAAGCTTCCAGCTGGAACTACAGAACCGATTCGCCATGTTGGAAACCGAGCAGGACATTGACGACGCCACCAACAGTCTGGTACGTGTCATTCGCGAGGTGGGTCAAAATCACTTTCGACAAAGGAGCAATGGACGTAAGTCGAAGCTCTCAGGCGAGACTCTGGACGAGATGACGAGAAGACGTGAACAACAGAATATGACGCCATCTGAGTGTCAGGCACTTAACAGGAAGGTAAAAAAACTAATAAGGCGTGACACAAGACGAGCGCATACCCGAAATATTGAAGATGCCATAGCACTCAATAGGGGCTCAAAGGTTCTTGCAAAGTCGCATACCTCCTGTTGTCACCTGACAAAACTCAGAACAACACAAGGCACAACCGTCACCTCAAAACCAGAGATTCTAGCTGAAGTCGAAAAGTTCTATAGCAATCTATACTCATCACAAGTACCTCCACCTGAGTCCCACAGCGCGGATGACCCAAGAGCCAGACTGACACGCCATCTATCTGACGAGCTTCCCGACATCGACTTGGGCGAGATTAGGATTGCTCTCGAACAACTTGGAAACAACAAGGCTCCAGGGGAGGACGGAATTACCTCAGAATTACTTAAAGCGGGAGGAACACCAGTTCTGAGAGAGCTGGTAAAGATCTTTAATTCCGTCCTCCAAAATGGTATTACACCAAAGGCATGGAGCAGAGGTGTGGTGGTGCTGTTTTTTAAGAAGGGTGATAAAGCTCTTCTGAAAAACTACCGCCCCATTTCACTTTTAAGTCACGTATATAAGTTGTTCTCGAGGGTAATCACGAATCGTCTCGCCCAAAAATTCGATGACTTCCAACCCGTTGAGCAGGCTGGGTTTCGAAAAGGCTTCAGTACCGTAGACCACATACTCACACTTAGGCAAATGATACAGAAGACCGAGGAATATAATCAGCCTCTATGCCTAGCGTTTGTGGACTACGAAAAAGCCTTCGATACCATCGAGACCTGGGCTGTTCTGGAATCGATGCAGAGATGCCTAATAGACTTTCGGTATGTCCAGGTGTTAAAGTGTTTGTACGAAGCCGCAACCATGACCGTCCAAGTACAAGATCAGAGCACAAGACCAATCCAATTGCATCGCGGGGTAAGACAGGGGGATGTAATCTCCCCGAAACTTTTTACCAATGCATTGGAGGACGTCTTCAAGACGCTCGATTGGAACGGACGCGGCATTAATATAAATGGCCTACACATTACACATCTGCGATTTGCTGACGACATTGTCATCATGGCGGAAACTCTGCAAGATTTGGAAGAGATGCTAAACAGCCTAAGCGATTCTTCAAGACAGGTGGGTCTGCGGATGAACTTAGAAAAAACTAAAATTATGTTTAACCAACATATATCCCCGAGACCGGTTGTCGTAAATGGCTCTCCACTCGAGGTTGTGCAGGAATACATCTACCTGGGCCAAACTATACAACTTGGCCGGCACAATTTTGAGAAGGAGGTCAAAAGAAGAATACGTTTGGGCTGGGCAGCATTCGGGAGGTTGCGTCATATTTTTGAATCGTCGATCCCACAGTCACTTAAGACCAGGGTATATAATCAGTGCGTCCTGCCTGTTATGACTTACGGCGCCGAAACGTGGACACTCACTGTAGGACTGGTCCACAAGTTCAAGGTCGCTCAGCGAGCTATGGAACGTGCGATGCTTGGGGTTTCTCTGGCAGATAGAATCCGAAATGAGGACATTCGCCAGAGAACTAAAGTCACCGACATCGCGCGTAGAATTAGCACGCTGAAGTGGAAGTGGGCTGGTCATGTCTCCAGACGCATCGATGGCCGATGGAGCCGACACATGTTGGAGTGGAGACCACGCTTAGGCAAACGTAGTGTAGGACGCCCTGCCGCAAGATGGACCGACGATTTGAAAAAGGTGGCAGGTACGGGATGGATGCGGGCTGCCCAAAATCGGGATGGTTGGCGTTCTATGGGGGAGGCTTTCGTCCAGCAGTGGACGGCGGTAAGCTGATATTATTATTATATTATATTATTATTGTTAATATCTACTCTATATATATATATTTATATATTTATAATATATCAATAACAAGAGCGTTAAACATATTTTGAGTTGATTTGATTAAATTCTATTACTTAAAAGAATTTCATTGTTTTCTTACATTAGTCGAATCTTTACTGGTCTGCCTGTCACCGTAGCATATCTGCTTGTTGCTATCGTATCCCCGTGGCATGAGCCGCACCGTATTCGGTTTGTATAACTGCAAGCATTCTTCATCAGAAAATTTCTCGAGTTTTACCTGAAAAAAAATCGACTTCAAAATTATATAAAATGTAATAAGACCTATATAACACTGTTCACGAAAGTTTTAATAAATTTGATCAAATTACGTAACATCGACAATACTTATACGTACTTTTTACAAAAAACTTAGACAACGCGATTTAGGAATTACAAAAAATCGGTCAACGCCATCTAGTGACATACAATATGAAACATTTAACAAGTCATTAAAAAAATATAATATTCTATGTTACAATTATAATTAAAGTCGATATTAAAATGGAACTCAAAATTATTAAATTTCATATGAACTTACTATGACCCAATATTTCATTGAAAGCATTTACCAAATTTTTGATAACCAGCAGAAGTTTTTACTTCAATCCCAAAAACCCGTATCCCATCATCCCAATGATGTTGTTTCTGACACATTTGACTTTAAACCAAGTTAAGGCTCGGTCGAACCAAAGCGGAGATGGGCGGAGAGGAGAAAAGACAAGAGAAAAAAAGAGTCCCAACAGAAGCTAAACGAAAAGGTGATTTGGGAACATCGCGACATCTAATTGTTGTCCGACCATCTACCGCTTAAACCTCAAACTCCATTAGTGTGCTCAATTTGACCCTGCATGCCAGTTTTATTATTATTGTAGCCTCCAATATAATGAATAACATTAATAAACAACATATATACATAAATTAAATAATTAGTTACTAGAATCAAATAGCTTGAAATATATTTTAATGTTTTTTCTTCTGACCGTACTATCACCAAACATTTCAAATTATTTCAAAATTCATTGAGTGTCAAAGTATAATGGTTAGGCAAGCCTTGCTGTTCCATCTCAAAGTGCGACCTGATTAAAATTTGCTACAGATAAATATATTCAAGGGAATGAAAACAAAATTAAAAAAAATGCTCATAATAAAACTACTCTGCAAATGTACATACATTAAGTATCTCTACCTCTAGCACATGCCTCTTGTACCTCTTGTATCCGAAAAGCTAATTAAAGTCAAACTAACGATAATTTTAATCTGATGACGCAATAGCGCCGATCAATCGGCGTTCATTGGTCGGCTATCACGCCTTAAACTGACACCGACCAATCAGATTGAAGCCCGAGTTACCAATTGAATCTGACTTTAACAAGCTTCGAAAACCAGTATTAAAAATCCAAATAAAATTACAAATATATATATATATATATTAAAAAAAAAACTAAGTTAATTTCAAATACATATGTCATGCTTAGTACCAAATACCGGTATGAGCTACAAATTTTACTTACAAAATCCTATATCAATGAACGGTACACCGCATTTCGCCATATCCGTGTCTTGGTAGCGCAATAACTCTTGCGGATTTCTTATACCCTGGTACTTTACGGAAACATTTAAATTAGGAAAGGCATTTTCACAAATTGCTTTTAAATGATAACAATCGGAGTTATGTTTTGATACACTATTTTCTCTCTTTCTTTCATTATTGATTTGACATACGAAAGAAGGAGACAGCATTGTTTAACTGAATTACTCTTTAACAACATTTATTTACGGCTTACAATTAGACTTGGACTAGATCCAGTGTTGCATTCCAACAACATTTTACATACATATATATACGTGAGCGATGGCTGAGCGACAGCGCCACCATCATCTTGGTTAAGCGATTCAGGATTTATGACGCACATAACTCACGCACCAAATCTAGTGTCCACTCTGATTACGATATTAATTAGACAAACTGTCGGTTTCGTTTCGGACGACTGACCCAGTCGGTGGTCGAAGGATAACTGAACTCCACCAAATCCCCACTCTCGAATACTCTGTCCACGTGCCGCCATTACGAAAACAACTGACGTCACTATTGACGTCACGGTGTTTACCAGTCTCTTAGTACTACAACAGTCAAATCAGTAACTAATACTTGACATTTTTTTTTTTGGGATTGGTAGGCGCACAAGCATGTGGGCCTGATGGTAAATGGTCACCGACGCCCATAGACGTTGGCATTGTAAGAAATGTTAACCATCGCTTACATCGCCAATGCGCCACCAACCTTAGGAACTAAGATGTTATGTCCCTTGTGCCTGTAATTACACTGGCTCACTCACCCTTTAAACCGGAACACAACAATACCAAGTACTGCTGTTTTGCGGTAGAATATCTGATGAGTGGGTGGTACCTACCCAGACGAGCTTGCACAAAGCTCTACCACCAGTATTGAGTGGGTGTGACCTTTGGGTGGGGGGGATTCACCATCAAAAGCATTACCTTAAGTGCACATAATGATCAAGTGACTAATTAAATAATGTTTTATGTAGTAATTAAATAATGTATATTAAATAGAAAGACGTAATATTATAAGAGATCCAGATGACAAAATGGAAGATTGCTCAATGAAATGAAATGAAATGAAATTGAACATGATTTGTACATAAGCTATTGTAAATTATTAATTTAAGGGTTTGATGGCCGAGATTCGCCGAAATGGCCTTGTGGTTAGAACGCGTGAATCTTAACCGACGATCGTGGGTTCAAACCCGGGCAAGCACCACAGAATTTTCATGGGCTTAATTTGTGCTTATAATTCATCTCGTGCTTGACGGTGAAGGAAAACATCGTGAGGAAACCTGCATATGTCTAATTTCATTGAAATTGATGTACATGTGTATTCTACCAACCCGCATTGGAGCAGCGTGGTGGAATAAGCTCCAAACCTTCTTCTCAAAAGGGAGAGGAGGCCTTAGCCCAGCAGTGGGACATTAACAGGCTGTTACTGTACTGTTCTGTTTGATGTTATTAAAAAAATTAAGAGTATTTGTTATCCGCGATTTAATCGCACGGTTTTAATAACTTTCGAAATCTTATTCTGTGTTGTAATTAAAATTGCTCAATGAAAATGAAAAATAAGGCCTGTCGATCCCATTTTGCTCTCAAAATTTATCTCCAAATTCCTAATCTTTTCAGACATTTATAAAAAGTAATTATTAAAATCAATTCAATCATTCAATCGATAAAAAGAAAAAAAACATTATCACACAAATATTATAAACGCGAAAGTGACTATGTGAAAGTGGTTGATCGGTATCGGGATCGGGATCGGTTAAAACACATTGACATAAGACGCGGATAGAGCTTACTATATATCCTTGAGACATGTCAGACATGATTAGAGTCGAGTCCACCAAGCTAACGTAACGCTTGGTGCATGCATAGCATTTTTATTTCCATAACCCAACGAGTATCTGCGAATATTATCATCTAAATACTCACATCTCGCCGCGTATCTTCTCGACTCATATCCTCTGGTATACATTTCATTTTCAACTTCTATCTCACTCTCATCACTGTCGAGTTCCGACAGACATACTTTGTCAAGGTCATTATGACCTTCACGAACTTCACAACCCACAACGGCTTCTTTTGTACAAAATATCTTGTTAACGTTCATGGGTTTGGCGTGACGTTTTGGGATGGGAATGGGACTTAAGATGCTATGTATATTAAGATGTTAGAAAGGCAGATGGGCTGTGGGCTCTCAGATGGGAGCTCGTAGCTACTGATACTGCAAGAAGTCTGTCCCCGCAATTATGATCTAAGATATTATGTTACTCGTGCTTGTAATTACACTGGACCACTAACTTTTATAATCCCAATGTTTAAGGCGAGTTTTGCCTTTCAGAAATCTATTATAACCAAAATCGTTTGCGGAACAAAACGGGACAGCGAAATATATATATTTATTCATCATCAATTATTTAAAATAAAAACGCTAGTGGCGTCAACTGGTGTCACCAGAAACGGTAGCCAGCATCACATCTTTGAGGTTCTCATACCTACCTGTCTGTTTGTAGAATGTCTTATTCATTGACATTTTGAAGATCAAGAAAAAAAGGTACGTGGTATCAATTCATTCATCCTTGGTAACATTTATCTGAACTTGTGTTTTTCAAATCCCAGTCGAAGTTCTAGACCAGGCAAACGTTACAGAATTTTCTCATGCTTAATTTGTATGTATAATTAATGACGATGGTGAAAAAGAAATACATCACGAGGAAACCTAAACATATTGGGTGAATCTGTGAATTGGGTGAAAGATCACCTGTGCACAGAACTTCCTCCAAACCATCTCTTCAAGATGAAGAGCCTTTTGTCCAGTATTTACGGCTATGTGGGGCTCGCCAGTGTCCAAGGTGCCGAGTGTGCCCCGAACATCGGAACACCCACTAAAAACCAGCGGTACCCTTCCCGTCTTAACGAGGAGCGACACGGGATCGCTTGCGCATTGCCCTTGTTAACCCCACAAATTAACTGTTCTTTACGACTTAATCGGCTTGGCTAGTACACGGGAACGTTAACCGTAGCGGGTTCGAATTCCAGAAAGTACAATTGAGTTCAATTCGCCGTAAAAAAACATCGTTAGGAAATCGTGTAACCTGAATCGGAACAGATCGTGGAATAAAATCCGACACTTCAAACATCAGAGATCTTTGCGCGGCAGCAATGTAATGGTCACCCCCCCCCCATGTTTACGCACGTGGTCATTATGCCCATCACTTACATCCTCTCCGTCTTCAAGAGTGCAATGTCGTTGTATACATCCGGCGACTTGTATTGCGGGTGTTTGTATATCTCTGATATGTTGTACAACTCGTCCGGCTTAATCTTCCATGATTTCTTTAAGAAGCCGATACGCGCCCTCTTTACCACACCACTAGAACATAAAAATTATAATGATGATCATTAACAGCCTGTGAATGTTCCAGTGCTGGGCTAAGGCCTCCTCTCCCTTTTTGAGGAGAAGGTTCTGGAGCTTATTCCACCACGCTGCTCCAATGCGGGTTGGTGGAATACACATCTGGCAGAATTTCAGTGAAATTAGACACATGCAGGTTTCCTCACGATGTTTTCCTTCATCGTCAAGCACGAGATGAATTACAATCACAAATTAAGCACATGAAAATTCAGTGGTGCTTGCCCGGGTTTGAACCCACGATCATCGGTTAAGATTCACGCGCTCTTGCCACTGGGCCATCTCGGATTTTTTTCGGTGACTCATCATCAGGTCCTTGACTCATCAGCCAGTCCACCTGGCTCTTTTTAATAAAATTAAAATAATCAGAATAACGTACGCCTTTTTGCTGTAAACACAGTGTGCGGCTGTCAGGATGAATCTATCGCTGACGATGACGCCATCGCACTGCCATTCGTTGTCTGGCGAATCGTAACCCAGTAACGCCTGAAATATTTGTTCTAATTGTGAAACCGGAGTCAATTCTGTCAGCAGTTAGTTAGTAGTAGGTAGACTTTGTGTTAAGTTAAAGTGTAAGCCAAATCCCATCGAATTCGGTCCAGCCGTTTTGCATGATTGACTAACGAACATCAAAACATACAAACTTTTTATAGAATAGGTAGGCGGACGAGCATACGGGCCACCTGATGGTAATTGGTCACCAAGGCCCATAGACATCGGCGATGTAAGAAATAATAACCATTGCATACATCGCCGATGTGCAATCAACCTGGGGAACTGAGATGTTATGTCCCTTGTGCCTGTAGTTACACAAGCTCTTCAAACCGGTACACAACAATACAATGTATTGCTGCTTAACGGTAAAATATCTGAACTACAAAATATCAGACGTGCCTGCACAGGGCATTACCACCAGGAAATATAATATCTTTTGGTCTTTTAATACAGTTCTTTATATTATGTGGTGTTTGAGTTCTCGAAGGTGGCTAAACCGTTCGTGTACAATGAGGTGTGCTCAAAAAGTTTGTCATAAAATTCCATACCATATGAGGGAATTCCCCAAAAGTAGCTGGCGTCCCATCACTGATCATCGGTTCCGGCTTCCAGTTGCAAAAAGGCATCCGTTCCATCTTCTTATTCGGCGTCAGACTGGCCATGCACGGGTATACCAACTTATCTTGGTACTCCAAACACACTAAAGCACAACATAAAATTACTCGATTTTTGTAATTAGTAAATTTAGATTATTGCATGTGTCTAATTACATTGAAATTCTGCCACATGTGCATTCTACCAACCCGCATTGGAGCAGCGTGGTGGAATAAGCTCCAAAACCTTCTCCTCAAAAGGGAGAAGAGGCCTTAGCCCAGCAGTGGGACATTCACAGGCTGTTACTGTACTGTTACTTACTACTGATGATGTGTTCGTTAGTGTGTTTCGAGATCGTGAGCGTGTTCTTCTGTTAACGTACCAAGCACTCGTCAGATAACCTACCGCCAAACATCAACACTTAGTATTGTTGTGTACCGGCTTAAAGAGTGATCCAGTGTAATTACAGACACAAGGGACTTTTTTTTTATAGAAAAGGAAGGCGGATGAGCATACCGGCCACCTGATGTTAAGTGGTCACCAAACGCCCTTAGACATTGGCATTGTAAAAAATGTTAACCATCGCTTACATCGCCAATGCGCCACCAACCTTGGAACCTAAGATTTTATGTCCCTTGTGCCTGTAATTACACTGGCTCACTCACCCTTCAAACTGAAACACAACAATACCAAGTACTGCTGTTTTGCGGTAGAATATCTGATGAGTGGGTGGCACCTATCCAGACGAGCTTGCACAAAGCCCTTTCACAACACATGTTGTAACACATAACACCTTAGTTCCCAAAATTGGTAGTTTTATGTATGTAATGGAAGGTTAATATTTCTTACAGCGCCAATGTCTATGATATGGATAAAGTGACCCACTAGCCAGTCTGCTATTAATTTAAATATATATATACATAATAGATTAAAAAAACTTACTCTGAAAGGATATCCGTCCAGTATTCGTGTAGTTCGTCAGTGGTTCGCACTGATTATTGTTAATGTCTGGTACCTTACGGATGGAAGAGTTTATGAAAACAATTTCGTATTCATCGGTCCCTTCGTTTATGTCCTTCGACGTTTCCCTGTTTCAAATAATAATTATAATAATGAAATACGTATAATTTTTAAAGTACGTTCAAATGAGCGCCGAAATAGAAACGCGAGTGCTTGAAAGTCGTTTGATTCTAACTAAAGACCGCAGGCTCAAGTGCATTCTTTCATTTCAGACATCTTAAATACACGATACTACGCACACGCATACACAGACACACACATACACACATCTACAGTAAATTTATTATGCCTAACGAATGTATTTTAAGGTAATTATTATGATTTATTTGATCCTAATTCAGGAAAAGCATTTCTGGCAACTCCAATTCTCACTTAATATGTCTCCTGTATCTCTTCATATTCAATTATATTCTAAAATATAACAAATAAAAATTGTATTCAATGTGTCCTCAAAAACTGTCACTGTCTATCAAGAGTTTCAACGCTCCCGTGCCTCGGTAAGCTCGTTCAGCCTTTGGTCTTGCACTTAATGCCTTACCAGCAGCAGCGGTACCAAATCGGTCACCACTTACCATCAGGTGGCCCAATCGTAAGTCTGGCTACCAACTTTATATTAAACGTATATTTATATACACTTACTCAGAAGTCGGTCTCCTCGCCTCCAACTCCTCCTCCATATCGTCCTCCACGCACACGCGGACCTTGTCCTTATTAAGTTCACAAAACTGAAATATAAAAGAATACGATGTTTAGCACCTCGTAACATAAATAGTAATAGGACTTTGAGTAAGCACACCTGATAATAAGTGGTCACCAACGCCCATTCACATTACCATCACAATGAACGTTATAACGGAACGTTATTTTGTCCCTCGTGGCTCACTCAATCTTCAAACCGGAACAAAACAATACTAAGCAATGGTATTCAGCTGTAGAATTTGTTTTGAGTGGTTGGTAGTTGGTACCTACCCAGACGGGCTCGCACAAAGCCCTACCGCCAAGTATGAATATTGATTTTTTTTCCAAAAACTTTAAAAAAAACTAAGATTTCTTACCACTGGCTTTTTTTCTTCTTTTATATAGTTCTTAATAAATGGACACTTGAATATGTCCTTGCAGCTACCCTGTTTCCCATCGCTGCCAATGCCCAAAACGATTGGTCCTGTCAATTGTACAAAATACTATTAAATTTAAAAAAAAAACATCCCCCTATTTCAACATTAAATAGTATTTTTCCCTCAATATAAAATGGGATCAAACGGGAAGTATACAAATCCAAATAAAGAAAGAATTTTCTTAATCGGTTAATAAATAACGGAATTCCGAGGTAACAAATAAAAATAAATAAATAATACAACTGATATGAGAACCTCTTCCTTTTATCCCACTGCTGAGCAAGTACCTCTTCTACTATTAAGAGGAGGGATATGCTCAGCAGGATAATCCACCAATGCGGGCTGGAGGATACCCTTCATGTTTTCCTCCACCGCTGACCACGAGTTGAACATTAACATATGTCGGTATGGTATTGATCAAGCTATCTGGTGGTTCATCTCGACTCACTATTTATATATTCATATGATTTAATTAATATTTGAGGTAACAATCGATGAAAATGTCATCGTGAGATAACCTGCATCACATCTGTGGTTGTTCCATAACTCCAAAAATTAAATCTTCGCGCAGCTGAAAACGAGGGCAGAGCAACTATGCCCAGCGTTTACAGGATAATAAAATATATCTATCTATCTATAGATATCTAAATAAAAGCTAATAAAAAAAAAGTCAAAGATATACTCACGATAATAATAGAGCAGATATGCCAGAAATATCATAAATATTACGCAGAGCACCTGTAAAGTCAAACTGCAGTATTTCTTCTCGAAAAATCTCTCTTTTCTTCTTT
Organism: Nymphalis urticae; assembly: GCA_905147175.2. Lineage (NCBI taxonomy): Eukaryota > Metazoa > Arthropoda > Insecta > Lepidoptera > Nymphalidae > Nymphalis > Nymphalis urticae. The sequence continues at coordinate 1,447,991 of LR990009.1, forward strand.
CTTCCCTTGTCAAGAGGTTCTGAAATATATTTTTTTATTTTATACCATAATTAGGATAGTCCGATGCGCCACATGGTGTTAAACAGTCATCATCGCACGTAGGACATTGGCGCCGTACGAAACACTAATCATCATTCACATCACCAATGCGCCAGCACTTCAACCAGCAGTCACACTCGATAACCCCTTCCAACCATAACACAAATATAACAAAGTATTGCTGTTTGTTTTTAGAATATGTGACGAGAGGGTGGTGCCCACCCAGCACCACCAAATGAAGATGATGAACATTTTAAAGCAAATTACAAAACAATAATTCACTTTATTGATTATAAAAAATATTACATTCCCTTAAACTTTTAATCTAGATGTCTACTATATAAAATCAGTTTCTTTCGCCGGTTCTTCCTAGGGCTGGCTGTTTCTTTTCCGAGCCGATGGTAGTTTCTAGTTTGACTATAAGTAAAATGCTTCAATGTTAACAATCTCCTAAATCGTCAATGCGCCACAATCCTTGGGAAGCAAAGTCACTTGTGCCTGTAATAGCCCTGACCGATTCTCAGGTCAAAACCACGCAACAACACTGAGTAACGCTCTTAAGAGGTGGAACGAGTGATGAGGGGGTGGTCTACCCAGACAGACAGAAGCCCTACCACCAAGTAAGCACAGTAAGGCGATTCTGTAAGAAAGAACTCGACTCGCCGTTTTCAAACGGTCGTGAAATGTCATAAAGCGATATGCGACATTGACTATAATAATTATATCTGTTCCGCTCTCACGGCTAAAACACTGAACCGATTTTGATGAAACTTGTTATGTGGCAAGCTTGCACCCCATGGAATGACATAGGACTTTTTACAAGCTCATTAAAACAATCGGACGAAGCCGTAGTAACCGTAGGACTATTCACTATTCTATGTTTTTTATTGAGTACCACTATGTAACATTTATTTTATATATTTTTCAATTTCTGTTTAGTCATTATTTGTACTTGCTTGGTCTCCTTAAACTGAAGGAGCACACATATTACTCGTAAGTGTATCCTTTGTTGGAGATCCTTAATAAATAAATAAAAAAACTCTGAATACTGATTTTCATATGGAAATCGACGGACAAGTATGGACCCTATTAAAAAAAAACTATTGTATTCACTTACCTCTGAAGGTTCAGGGTTAAGGCGTCCATCTGTCACATCCCTCCCTTGCTCGTTTCGCACCCCTTTTGCACCGATGACACCCATCCTTGTTCAAATTCTCACGCTTAATATACCTATAGCAAAAATCTGCAACAGCGATTAGTATTTTTAATGGATATCTTATGACGCATTTTTATATTACTTACAGTAGCAGAGAAGGGTTTGGAGCTTATTCCACCACGCTGCTCCAATGGAAAACATCGTGAGGAGACCTGCATGTGTCTAATTTCTGCCACATGTGTATTCCACAAACCCGAATAAGCTCCAAACCTTCTCCTCAAAAATAGGAGACGACGCCTTTAGCCCAGCAGTGGGACATTCACAGTCTGGTACGGTTGAATCTTTACAATTTTTGAAATCATTAAATTAAGAAAATAATATGTTCGTCATTGCAAAATAATGTCGATCAGAAAAATTTACATCTGTCAAAAAGATCAAGCTAACCTGTACAGGGTATACTAGAATAACTTGTAAAACTAACAAGAGAAATAAAACAACTTTAAGGTGATAAACAATTAAAGATATTAAATTTAAATACGAAGCACTGAGTAATGATGTTGCCGGTAAGACGATTTTTATGCATTTTCTTTATTTCTATATTAAACATATTTATTATATACTAAAGACGGAATATACTTTTTTTATAGAATTGGAAGGCGGGCGATCATATGGGCCACCTGATGGTAAGTGGTAAACCAATACCAAGAGACATTGGCATTGTAAAAAATGCTAACCATCGCTTACATCACCAATGCGCCACCAACTGTGCATGTAATTACACTGGCTCACTCACCCTTCAAACTGGAACACAACAATACCAAGTACTGCCGTTTTGCGGTAGAATATCTGATGAGTGCAGTACCCACCCAGACGAGCTCGCACAAAGCTCTACCACCAGTGAAACATAAATACACATATGATACACATATTTCCTAGTTAATCACCTATTTATCTATAAATATATAGATAACATATATCAATCGTCCACTTCATTTCTGTGCGTCATATTGATTCACCTACTTCATCGACTTAAGCACTAAAGATTTAAAAATAAATTAACGTTATCTCTATGTACTGACAGACATATCAACGCCCAGCCCGAACCGTGAAAATTTGCATAGGAGTTCCTCTTTTACACTGTAGATTAGCATTGAGGATGTTTGAAAATTTAATCCGTAACCTACTAATAAAAGATAATGAAAGTGTGTATGAAAATCCTTCATCTTTGAATAAAGAACTCATATAATAATAATTTAAATTAAATATATAGTGTAAAGGGCAAATAGTCGTAAGTGTAAAGAAATAATTGTAAAATGTCTTTAATGTTTGCCAAGTTTGCCTTCAAAACATCGTGAGGAAACCTGCATGTGTCTAATTTCACTGAAATTCTGCCACATGTGTATTCTACAAACTCGCATCGGAGCAGCGTGGTAGAATAAGCTCCAAAACCTTCTCCTCGAAAAGGGAGAGGAGGCCTTAGCCCAGAAGTGGGACATTCATAGGCTATTCATATGGGAAATTAGGCACATGTTTGTTTTCCTTTACTGTAAAGCACGAGATGAGTTATAATCACAAAGTAAGCACATGAAAATTCAGCGGTGCTTGCCCGGGTTTGATCCCACGGTCGTCGGTTAAGATTCACGCGTTCTTACCACTGGGCCATCTCGGCTTTACTTTCACTTTTGTCTATCCTAAATATATTTACGCAGAACATTACTCACACATACTTTTTTTTACCATAATTTCTTAAATCGTAATAGTCTTTAAGCATAACATTCTAAAACATAAATTTATTTATACATAATTATATTACAACGTATATATTTTATGCATAGCAGAAACGCATGAAATATTATCAAAACGCATGCAGAATCACAATCATGGACCAAATGCACTTCGAGAAAAGGTAAGTTATATGTATGTAATGTATATTAACATATATATGTAAGTACACCTCAAACTATCCGTAATTCCAAAGTATATTAGGAAAACAAATTGTCAGTCAGAGGGACTGCCGATACAATAAGTGAAAACTTGAAACTCTTAAATATATTTGTCCAATTTCGACATCTATTGGCACTCCAAGTAATTATTCTATCCCTTTCTATCATATAGCCTTTTATTCATCAAAAAACACAGTATGTCGCAGACTCGGAACAAAATATTAATACAGCTTAATTTAAATAAATAATAGTTAAAATACACTTATATTATTTGTAGATAACTTTAGTATTTATATAAATTTAAATCATTATTATTCTCATTAATATCCTCAATATTTAAACTATTTGTACTTTCAACGATTTCATTATATTAACATTAGCATGTCGGTGACGCGAAGCCGCGATATCCCCTAAAACCAGCGCAACGCGCCTAAAGAAGTTTTCACTTGAAAACATTTTGCGAAAATACCGAATCCCAGATTGACACTGTTTCATTCAAAATTATCTGAAAAATATACATATTTTTAACGAAACTAGAGTACACTTACTTTATTAAAACATCCCGAAAGCTGTATTATAAATTGAGACAATTTAAAATAAACTCATAACACGATGCCTTCGACTTCACAAAGTTAAAACAATTAATTAATGTGGCTTATTGTACAGCTCGTGTACAGGATTATATACCTAAATGATATTAGTACTTGGAGTTAATATTCGTTGATGTTCGTACAGGATATTTAAATATAATAGTATGTGATTTTTTTTTATAGAATAGGAAGGCGGACGAGCATATGGGCCACCTGATCGTAAGTGTTCACCACCTTAGACATTGGCACTGTAAGAAATGTTAACCATCGCTTACATCGCCATGCGCCATCAACCTTGGGACCTAAGGTTTTATGTCCCTTGTGCCTGTAATTACACTGGCTCACCCTTCAAACCGGAACACAACAATACCAAGTACTGCTGTTTTGCGCTAGAATATCTGATGAGCGGGTGGTACCTACCCAGACGAGCTTGCACAAAGCCCATCAGTGATTGTTACGTGTACATTTTTCTATTGTTCAAGAGAGAAACTATGATTGATGAGATGAGAGATGATTTCCTGACCGATTTTCGGAATCCACATTACGATCCGGTGTTAACTTTGTTATAGATTTTATTAAAAAGTGCTTGACAGCATTGAATGAGGTATATTTGGTCATTGACTTTGTACTGTTATACGTAGTTATTAAGTATTACGTTACTTATTTAGCTTTTTACTTGAGGATAAATTAATGAATTGGTTTTTACGTCGCAGGAGTTATCCCAGTGAAGCGTTGCATTTACGTTCAATGGTACGGATTCATTACACCGTGGTATTGTTTACGTCATCGCTTATCATTTTACTAATTATACACAACAATGGTACATAAGTGTATCCACTTATTATATCATTTATTTATATAATTGAATTAAAACAATGTTATCATTGTATGTATTATATTGTTTATGTAAATTGGTGGGGATTTGTGCGAGCCGGTCTGTGTGTCACCCACCCACAGTGGTGTAACTAGGAAAAATGCCACGGACCCCTAACCCGACGGGGCCGGTCCGGCCACCAGCTCAAAAGTGCTCATACTTCAATTAATTTACACAAAATCATTCTGAATCACGCCGTCCATTGGTGAAAACCGTATGAAAATTCAGATGGAGTCCGTTCGGTAGTTTTTGAGTTTATCGCGTTCAAACGAACAGACAAACACGGCGGGGGACTTTGTCGTATAGTGTGTAGTGATACAATTATTATTTCAGTATTTTTCCTTTATATGTAATAATCATAACATGAAACAATTGTATGAGATTCATTTCGATCTTCAAAATATATAAATATATATATATATATATATATATTTTATATAATAGGTAGGCGGACGAAATGGGCCTCCTGATGGTAAGTGGTCACCAACGCCCATAGACATTGGCACCGCAAGAAATGTTAACCATCGCTTACATCGCCAACGCGCCACCAAATTTGGGACCTAAGATTTTATGTCCCTTGTGCCTGTAATTACACTGGCTCACTCACTCTTCAAACCGGAACACAACAATAAGAGGTATTGATGATTCCACTACCACCAGTAAAATCCAATATAGAATCTAAAATAAAGTTAACACCGGCTCGGAATGTGGATTTCGAAAACCAGCAAGGCACTCGGTAGATTCTCTCTTTAACAATTAAAAAATGTATACGTAATAATCGCATACAATTATATTTATTTACTTTTGTATTTTTTTTCACTATGGGTATGGGGGGTATAGGGTATGTGGGACTCACCGGTGTCTTAGGCGAGTGCGCCCCGAACATCGGAAAACCCACTAAAAAACCAGCGGTACCCTTTCCGTCTTAACGAGGAGCGCCACGGGATCGCTTGCGCATGCTACCGTGACGTATCCTGTACGAACATCAACGAATATTAGCTCTAAGTACTAATATCGTTTAGGTATATAATCCTGTACACGAGCTGTACAATAAGCCACATTAATTAATTGATTTAACTTTGTGAAGTCGAAGGCATCGTGTTATGAGTTTATTTTAAATTGCATTAATTTATATAAAAACTTTCGGGATGTTTTTAATAAAGTAATTGTACTCTAGTTTCGTTAAAAATATGTATATTTTTCATATAATTTTGAATGAAACAGTGGCAATCTTGGATTATGTATTTTCGCAAAATGTTTTTCAAGTGAAAACTTCTTTAGGCGCGTTGCGAGGGTTTATCGTAAAATCTGTAATATAATTATGTATAAATAAATTTATGTTTTAAAAGGTTATTATGGTAAAAAAAATTATGCTTAAGTAACGTTCTGCGTAAATTTGATTCGGATAAACAAAATTATACCGTTTTATATTGTGTCTTAAAATTTTATAAAAATGAATAGGGAACCTCATCAATGTATAATCGCGAGGAGTAAATTTATAACACCTAGATTCTCGCTTCGCAAAGTCAATAAATCCTTCACGGGCAAGATTCCACACATAACTTTGTCTATTACCACATTTGCAAGCATTTAGAGGTAGCTTTCGCTTCGCAGCTTCAAAGTGTTGGAACAATATCCCACCTCCGATTAAGAACAGTACGTCTCAAAATATGTTTAAGGCACAATGCAAGCAATTGCTTCTATCTATGCAAAAGACGCAATGTGTCTGGACAAATTTGTGTAAATAAACTTAATATACTTAATTATTATTTTGATTGTAATTTATTAAAATATTATTATTTTTATTCAATATGAAATATTTTCCTTTTACTAGAATAAAAAAAAAAAGCAAACCTCTCTGTTTTAATAATGCTTGCATGTTTTTTTATTTTAGCCTATTGGGCGTGTTATAAATTGTACTCACTTTTATTATTTGGTAATTATATCTTCGTTTACCTTTTACTGCAATGACTGTAACGTTTGTGTTGGCAGCATATGTACAAGGCGTAGACTGAAAAGCAGCCTAGCTGAGACTACGACCTTTTCACCAAATCAAATATCATATTGTTAACTCTTCTTTTTATGGTTTTGTAACTTAATTTTGTCTTTGTTTCTTTTTGGTGAATAAAGTTATTATTATTATTATTATTATTAAAAAAAAATCGAATTACATGTCAAAGAAACTTTGAAAATTAAGTAATATTACTCAATATAAGTGATAAAAAAGCATGGAGATATATATATATATATATGTAGAGTATTTTTTTATTTTGTAATTAAAAGGGTGAAAAGGGTACAAGTAACTGACTTGCCGGGTCTTCTCTCTTAAATCTACATTATGAATCGCTAGTTTTAAATTTAATTCAATTTTTAACGTGACGATTCGAAAGTGTACTTATTGATAGATATATGAATACAGAATTATTTGATTTGATTTAATTTGTTTAATGTCTATTGCTGTGGTTGAGCTTTTAGGCTGTGTCGTGAATTTGTTTCACGTGGAACTGGCTGAATGTCTTGGTTCGTTTGTCAACTAATTAAAAAAAAGGTTTTTAATTCTTTTTATTAGCTTACGCGATTCTGATTTTGAGTGTTATGAAAATTTGTTTTCTTTTTCAATTGAATTTAACGTAGCAAAAACTTAAAATATAAAGTATACAAAGTTTTGTTTTTTTTTTTATATATTTATAAATGACAATTCGATTGGGAGCTTAATGCTTTCTATTAATTATTTGGATAGAATTTTGTAAATAATTGTAATGTTTTTTTTTTAATTGAAATGGGTATGACGTGGGTAAATATTCAAATAAAAATTATAGAGATTAAAAATTTTATCTTATTTTGAAATGAGAATAGGTATGGAGTAGCAAAAAGAAGTATTAAGAAATGAAAGAAAGAAATTAAAGATTTTTTTTTTATAAATATCAGATGTTTGCATTTTTGTCAACTCTTCAAGGTAACGTTCATGTAAATTTACTGTAATAGTATCCCTTAATTTAGGTTACGGTTATGTTTCTAACAGGGAAGCGATTTGTTCCTTTGTTTTCATATTACAGAGCCGAGATGGCCCAGTGGTTAGAATGCGGGAATCTTAGCCGATGGTCGCGAGTTCAAACTCACCTTATATATTCAAACTTACCTGATGACGCTGTAAATCTAGATTTCCTGTAGTTTTTCTAGCGAGAAATCCTCAGCGGCAGCCCGGAGTCTGAATATCGCTTGTACCGTACCTCGGTGCGCACGTTAAGCCATCCTGCGTCTGAACTCTTTCCAGCTGTCGGTTTGTCGTCCCATCGGATTATGAGAATGAGGATAATGTCTGTATTTTAAATACGGCAACTATTTGATAAGTCTTATTCAATTTTTTTTATATATATATTTTTATCCTTTTTCCTTCAAACGAGGCGTGAAGAGGCATCTTGCGGGCCGGCAAGGCGAGGGCGGCTAGTGCAGAACCTTCTTCCCGACTGTACTGGCCGTCCTCGCGTTTGGACAGACTACCACTTAACATCAGGTGGAGTAGAGTCATTTGCCCTCCCGGGTAATATAAAAAAAAAAAAAAATGTCAACGTTTGACTTTTGACTTGCCTAATGTCTAATCGACACGGTCTAATATGCAGCACTTGTCTAGAAGAAACCTGTTTACTCTGGATTTAAAGACACCTACGTTGCACCAATTATTCGTGTAATTCCTGAGCACATTCTCTGAAATGAATTCGACAGAAAACTGAGAGTGACGCAGTGACGTGTAGTACGTCGATGTTCGAGTCTTTGGAGCCTAGACTCGACCAATGTGTCGTCCTCTATCAGCCTCCTGGCACGACTGTAGAGCCTGAAGGTGGTGCTTAGTAGAGCCGTCCCAAAGGTGAGAGCATACTCCATACATGATTTCACTTGTGCTTTGTATAAGCTGAGCGGTTCAAAGATTGAAGAGCAAATGCAAGGAAAACATTGTGACGAAACTTGTATCCACCAACCCGCAATAGAGCAGCGTGCTGGAATACGCTCTAAGCATCCTCAAAGAGGACAAGCCTTAGCCAATTCGTGGGACTTTTATAAACTTCAACTTCACTTCTATCATATTAAATAAAAATAAAAAAAACTTGATACGAACAAAGCCATGTGCATAAGTAATATGTACATACCACACGTGTATATTTTAGCGCACATGTTTATGGTTTGTGTATTTCTTTATAATGAGTCAGCCGAGTGTGGTTTTGTCATGAGATCTTCAAAAACTGAAAATTTATAAACGGAAACGTGTATCAATAAGCAATTAAGGAAATAAAATATATAACATTGCGAATAAAATATCGTTGACGTTTAAAATATCATTACTTACGTTACATATTGATACATTATCTTATCTGTGCTAAGTATTATAAGTAATTCGTAACTTTAAACACACTGAAATGAAGTTTTAAGGTATTGTTGTTATTACAGTTAACGTTTCAAAAGCAACAAATAAAATCATGACTTCATAGACACAAACAATTGAAAGAAATAGCGATAATTGTACAATATATATTCCAGACTGGGTTTAATACGTACAGTTATAAGAGGAATTTCGTTTAAAGCGCACACGACTAGCGTTAATCATTATTGAAAACTTAATTCATATTTTAATGACCAGCATTGCTTAATGGTAAGTAAAATATTTTTTAGTAATAAAACGTTTAAATAACATTTATTTTTAAATATAATACTCTTTGATAATCATACCGAATTATTAATATTATGTTTTCTCATACGATGTAAATCTTTTATCTTTTATTTTATATAATGTAGAGAATTATAATTCAAGATTATTTAGATTTTTTTTAAATATTTGAATTGCGATTATAAATACATCTAGTAGGAAAAATATTTTCCTCTAATTATGTTACTATTCCTATAAAAGTCATTACATAAAGCATATTTCAATCGAGGGATAGAGGAGGGAGAGGCTTTTTGGTTCTAACAATTATCGTGTTAATTGATTTACGAACGATTTTAGAACGAAATCTATAAAAATAAATAGTATTTTTTATTTAACTCATAAGCAAACATAGTATATATCTAACATTATTTGTTAATATTAATAGTAAGATTGTAATCGCGAAGTATCGTTCACGTTCGATTTACGTGATAACTGCATCGCCGTTCTAGGAACTGTTTATACAAGTGGTGTCAACATGGATATACAGCTTTAGGTGAACTTCATTAGATTTACTAATATGCAATTAATATGCAACAAAATAAATAGTTAGAGGGCCCCGGAGCTATAAGTTCATGCTACGCGGAAAGAGGGCCCGATTCTTTCATTATGCACCGGGGCCCTTGCCCACATAAATATATTTTAAGGTGCGTTGAGATCAGAGAGCATCCCATTCCCCCACTAGCTTAGATAGCTAGTGAATGTCCCACTGCTGGGCTAAAGGCCTTCTCTCCCTTTTTTGAGGAGAAGGTTTGGAGCTTATTTCACCACGCTGCTCCAGTGCGGTTTGGTGGAATACACATGTGGCAGAATTTCAGTGAAATTAGACACATGCAGGTTTCCTCACGATGTTTTCCTTCACCGTAAAACACGAGATGAATTATTATCCCAAATTAAGCACATGAAAATTCAGCGGTGCTTGCCCGGGTTTGAACCCACGATCATCGGTTAAGATTCACGCGTTCTTACCACTGGGCCATCTCGGCTTATTATTATATGAGTTCTTTATTCAATGATGAAGGATTTTCATACAAACTTTCATCATCTTTTAATAGTACCTTACGGGTTATATTTTCAAACATCCTCAATGCTAATCTACAGTGTAAAAGAGGAACTCCTATGCAAATTTTCACGGTTCGGGCTGGGCGTTGATATGTCTGTCAGTACATAGAGATAACGTTAATTTATTTTTAAATCTTTAGTGCTTAAGTCGATGAAGTAGGTGAATCAATATGACGCACAGAAATGAAGTGGACGATTGATATATGTTATCTATATATTTATAGATAAATAGGTGATTAACTAGGAAATATGTGTATCATATGTGTATCATATTATGTTTCATTGGTGGTAGAGCTTTGTGCGAGCTCGTCTGGGTGGGTACTGCACTCATCAAATATTCTACCCCTAAACGGCAGTACTTGGTATTGTTCCGGTTTGAAGGGTGATTGAGACAGTGTCTGTAATTAGGCACAGTTGGTGGCGCATTGGTGATGTAAGCGATGGTTAACATTTCTTACAGTGCCAATGTCTATTGGTATTGGTGACCACTTACCATCAGGTGGTCCATATGATCGCCCGCCTTTCAATTATATAAAAAAAGTATATTCCGTCTTTAGTATATAATAAATATGTTTAATATAGAAATAAAGAAAATGCATATAAATCGTCTTACCGGCAACATCATTACTCAGTGCTTCGTATTTAAATTTAATATCTTTAATTGTTTATCACCTTAAACTTGTTTTATTTCTCTTGTTAGTTTTACAAGTTATTCTAGTATACCCTGTACAGGTTAGCTTGATCTTTTTGACAGATGTAAATTTTTCTGATCGACATTATTTTGCAATGACGAACATATTATTTTCTTAATTTAATGATTTTAAAAATTGTAAAAACCCCTAAAGATTCAACCGTAACAGCCTGTGAATGTCCCACTGCTGGGCTAAATGCCTCGTCTCCTCTTTTTGAGGAGAAGGTTTGGAGCTTATTCAGTGGTCATCGATCAAAAATCATCGGTTAAGATTCACGCGGTCTTACCACTGGACCATCTCGGCGTAAAGATTGAAGCGTTATCCGAAAATTTTAAGACTTTTTATTGCTTCAAAGTAAAATTTAAATAGGAACACTGAAAATAATAGACGCTTGTACAATGTTACATCGGTCGGACGGATGGGACACGAATAAGAGGCAGTTACTGTTGCAAATATCGATTACAAAAAATCATTGTTAGAGATCATTGTTAAGCTATTGTTACGAACGGGGGTCCTTTTGGTGGGGGTCTCTTTAGCTAGTATAACTCTTTTTAGAAAAATAAGGTAAAAAATATAATTGAATTCTAATTTGAATAACGAAAAGTGAAAAAAAAATTCGACCCGCGTTTTTTGGGAATGTTGTTTACTTTCATGGTCTGAACCACTACCATTAAATATGTACTTATTATGAATATTGACCCATCGTCGCTTATGTACCCAATGTTTTATATGTCTAGTGCAATAAAGAATTTCGCACATAATACACCCACACGATCTCGCCACAGTTACAAGTTTTTTAAAACGTTATTTTTTGGACTACTATTTATAGATATTCTCCGTTTCCCATCACGAGCCCGTCTGTCAAAAAGTTCAACCTAACTTGTACAGGGTATGGTCGTTCATTTTCAAAAGTTAAAAGAACATTCGTTTTATTTTTGATAAATTAAACAATAATACGTCTTCGTTCTGTGTTAAATAAGTGTTCTGCCATTTTTATTTTATCCGCGACGAAATCGCGTAAGCGCCGCACTCTGCACGGCGCTTGTTACCTTTTGGTCGCCGATATTATAATCGAGACACTGTTCCGTAAATCGACGCTTCACCGCTTTAAAGCATACATCGTCTACACATAAAAGATTATTGAAGCGGCTGCATTAATTGGTTTGTACACACCCGACTTTAGTTAATTTTTGCATTGTCATCAAGTATATGCGATTTAAGAACTAAAAGAAGATGAACTGATGCGATGTTCGGGTTGTTTAATCACATATCACAATAGTTGTCTAAATATTCAGGAAAATAAATTTAGCACTCTTTCCAATGCGTTTAATGCCGCTGTGAGGAACCTAAAGATAACAATACGACTGTTCAGACCGTGTCATCTATCGCAAATGGGTATACCAATTGCATGAGAATTACACTCCGTACAAAATCAAGATCTGCTGCGAATTGCTGTTGTATTTCTGCTGACAGTATAAGAGATATTATTTATTTATTTATTTAATCAAGGAAGACAAACAGTTGACGTGTACAAAAATATTTATCACATTAAGAAAACATCATAGACCAATAAAGTCTTCACAAATTATTCAATCAAAAATACAAAATAGAATATAATAATAAATAATAACAAATAAAAATTAAAGATTATTTAAAATTTTACTGAGTATGACAAATTAATAAATAATTTAGTAAAAAATAATTTATATACAAATTCAAATTCTATTCAAGGTGACAATTTATGGTGACAATTTATTTTACATTTAAATTCCTTCAACGACATAAAAAATAAATCAATATCATTGAATTAATTATTATGGTTTATGCATGATCTGAAGGCCCTAGATCCCGCGGCAGGCCCAATAAGCGCTGGCTCGATGTTGTGAGGGACGATATGAGAGAGCACGATCTCACTAAAGACGATGCTTTCGATAGGGCAAAGTGGAGGCAAAGATGTAGGAAAGCGGACCCTGGCAGTACTAGGCCGGGAAAACGCTAGGAAGAAGAAGAAGAAGAAGCATGATCTGTAAAGGAAGTTGTTGCGATTATCCGAGAGTAGTTACGCTCCGCCCTCAATAGTCAACTTCTAGAAATAAAAAACCAGATTTCAGTTTTCGACCAGTCCTTAAGTTTTATGAGTAACGAGTATGATACGATTAAAAAGGAAATTGAATTGCAAAGAAATAGCTTTCGGGGTTTACAAAAGAAAATGATTTATTTTGTATAACTAATCGTGAGCCGAGATGGCCCAGTGGTAAGAATGCGTGAATCTTAACCGATGATCGTGGGTTCAAACCCGAACAAGCACCACTGAATTTTCATGTGCTTAGTTTGTTATTATAATTCTGTGAAGGAAAACATCGTGAGGAAATCTTCATGTATCTAATTTTACTAAAATTCTGTCACATGTGTATTCCACCAATCCGCATTGGAGTAGCGTGGTGGAATAAGCTCCAAAACCTTCTCCTCTAAAAGGGAGAGGAGGCCTTAGCCCAGCAGTGGGACATTCATAGGCTGCTACTGTAAGTAATATAAAAATGCGTCATAAGATATCCATTAAAAATACTAATCGTTGTTGCAGATTTTTGCTAGAGGTATATTAAGCGAGAGAATTTGAACAAGGATGGGTTTCATCGGTGCAAAACGGGAGCGAAACGAGCAAGGGAGGGATGTGACAGACACGCCTTCACCTTGAATCTTCAGAGGTAAGTGACTGCATTTTACAGGGTCCATACCTGTCCGTCGATTTCCATATGAAAATCAGTATTCAGAGTTTATTTATTTATTTATTAATTAAGGATCTCCAGCAAAGGATACACACTTACGAGTACATTACATCGTGGAATAATATTTTAAAATATGTGTGCTCCTTCAGTTTAAGGAGACCAAGCAAGCAAGCACAAATAATGAATAATGACAATACTCAAAGACTGAAGGAATAATATATTTTTATTTACGACACGTCACAATTGTTTGCAATTGTTTCGTCATGCCAAATATGGAGTACAACTAAAAAGGCGAGGTGCTGACGGCACTAGGCCTATGTCATTCCATGGGGTACAAGCTTGCCACATAACAAGTTTCATCAAAATCGGTTCAGTGTTTTAGCCGTGAGAGCGGAACAGATATAATTATTATAGTCAATGTTGCATATCGCTTTATGACATTTCACGACCGTTTGAAAACGGCGAGTCGAGTTCTTTCTTACAGAATCGCCTTACTGTGCTTACTTGGTGGTAGGGCTTCTGTCTGTCTGGGTAGACCACCCCCTCATCACTTGTTCCACCTCTTAAGAGCGTTACTCAGTGTTGTTGCGTGGTTTTGACGTGAGACTCGGTCAGGGCTATTACAGGCATTGTGGCAGGCTTCCCAGGGATTGTGGCGCATGGACGATTTAGAAGATAACATAAGAGCATCGTTAACATTGAAGCATTTCACTTACCTATAGTCAAACTAGAAACTACCATCGGATTGGAAAAGAAACAGCCAGCCCTGGGAAGAACCGGCAAAAGAAATTCAGTTTATATTTATATATGTATTAGCTACTCGACCCGGCTTAGAACGAGTGGACATCTAGATTAAAAGTTTAAGGGAATGTAATATCACTTTCAACTTAAAATATCGTAAAATTCCCAATTATTTGGCGGATAAACTTAAATGGTCCGAAACAAATGAATCCAATTGTAGATTGAGCCGAGTTCCGCGACTAATACTGCCTAGACCACATTTGCAAGCATTTAGAGGTAGCTTTCGCTTTGCAGCTTCAAAGTGTTGGAACGATATCCCACCTCCGATTAAGAACAGTACGTCTCAAAATAAGTTTAAGGCACAATGCAAGCAATGGCGTCTATCTATGCAAAAGACGCAATGTGTCTGGACAAATGTGTGTAAATAAACTTAATATAATTATTATTTTGATTGTAATTTATTAAAATATATATCGCTATTTACTTATAAATTTTAAATATTATTATTTTTATTCAATATGAAATATTTTCCTTTAATTAGAATTAAAAAAAAACAAACCTCTCTGTTTTAATAATGCTTGCATGTTTTTTATTTTAGCCTATTGGGCGTGTAAATTGTATTCACTTTTATTATTTAGTAATTATATCTTCGTTTACCTTTTACTGCAATGACTGTAACGTTTGTGTTGGCAGCATATGTACAAGGCGTAGACTGAAAAGCAGCCTAGCTGAGACTACGACCTTTTCACCAAATCATCAAATATCATATTGTTAACTCTTTTTTTTTTATGGTTTTGTACCTTAATTTTGTCTTTGTTTCTTTTTGGTGAATAAAGTTACTTATTATTATTATTATTAATATTTTTTATATCAATAAAGTGAATTATTGTAATGTAATTCGCTTTAAAATGTTCATCATCTTCATTTGCTGGTGCTATCTTCAAGCCCGTCTGGGTGGGCACCACCCTCTCGTCACATATTTTAAAAACAAACAGCAATACTTTGTTATATTTGTGTTATGGTTGGAAGGGGTTATCCACTGTAACTGCTGGTTTAAGTGCTGGCGCATTGGTGATGTGAATGATGATTAGTGTTTCTTAAGGCGCCAATGTGAAGACATTGTGCGGTGATGACCATTTAACACCATGTGGCGCATCGGACCATCCTAATTATGATATGAATTAAAAAAATTATTTCAGAACCTCTTGACAAGGGAAGAAAGAAGAGAAAGAGAGATTTTTCGAGAAGAAATACTGCAGTTTGACTTTACAGGTGCTCTGCGTAATATTTATGATATTTCTGGCATATCTGCTCTATTATTATCGTGAGTATATCTTTGACTTTTTTTTATTAGCTTTTATTTAGATATCTATAGATAGATAGATATATTTTATTATCCTTTAAACGCTGGGCATAGTTGCTCTGCCCTCGTTTTCAGCTGCGCGAAGATTTAATTTTTGGAGTTATGGAACAACCACTGATGTGATGCAGGTTATCTCACGATGACATTTTCATCGATTGTTACCTCAAATATTAATTAAATCATATGAATATATAAATAGTGAGTCGAGATGATCCACCAGATAGCTTGATCAATACCATACCGACATATGTTAATGTTCAACTCGTGGTCAGCGGTGGAGGAAAACATGAAGGGTATCCTCCAGCCCGCATTGGTGGATTATCCTGCTGAGCATATCCCTCCTCTTAATAGTAGAAGAGGCACTTGCTCAGCAGTGGGATAAAAGGAAGAGGTTCTCATATCAGTTGTATTATTTATTTATTTTTATTTGTTACCTCGGAATTCCGTTATTTATTAACCGATTAAGAAAATTCTTTCTTTATTTGGATTTGTATACTTCCCGTTTGATCCCATTTTATATTGAGGGAAAAATACTATTTAAGGTTGAAATAGGGGATGTTTTTTTTTTAAATTTAATAGTATTTTGTACAATTGACAGGACCAATCGTTTTGGGCATTGGCAGCGATGGGAAACAGGGTAGCTGCAAGGACATATTCAAGTGTCCATTTATTAACAACTATATAAAAAAAGGAAAAAAGCCAGTGGTAAGAAATCTTAGTTTTTTTTTAAGTTTTTGGAAAAAAATCAATATTCATACTTGGCGGTAGGGCTTTGTGCGAGCCCGTCTGGGTAGGTACCAACTACCAACCACTCAACACAAATTCTACAGCTGAATACCATTGCTTAGTATTGTTTTGTTCCGGTTTGAAGATTGAGTGAGCCACGAGGGACAAAATAACGTTCCGAAGATTGGTGGCGCATTCATTGTGATGGTAATGTGAATGGGCGTTGGTGACCACTTATTATCAGGTGTGCTTACTCAAAGTCCTATCACTATTTATGTTACGAGGTGCTAAACATCGTATTCTTTTATATTTCAGTTTTGTGAACTTAATAAGGACAAGGTCCGCGTGTGCGTGGAGGACGATATGGAGGAGGAGTTGGAGGCGAGGAGACCGACTTATGAGTAAGTGTATATAAATATACGTTTAATATAAAGTTGGTAGCCAGACTTACGATTGGGCCACCTGATGGTAAGTGGTGACCGATTTGGTACCGCTGCTGCTGGTAAGGCATTAAGTGCAAGACCAAAGGCTGAACGAGCTTACCGAGGCACGGGAGCGTTGAAACTCTTGATAGACAGTGACAGTTTTTGAGGACACATGGAATACAATTTTTATTTGTTATATTTTTACAATATAATTGAATATGAAGAGATACAGGAGACATATTAAGTGAGAATTGGAGTTGCCAGAAGTGCTTTTCCCGAATTAGGATCAAATAAATCATAATAATTACCTTAAAATACATTCGTTAGGCATAATAAATTTAGTGTAGATGTGTGTATGTGTGTGTCTGTGCATGCGTGTGCGTAGTATCGTGTATTTAAGATGTCTGAAATGAAAGAATGCACTTGAGCCTGCGGTCTTTAGTTAGAATCAAACGACTTTCAATAACTCGCGTTTCTCTTTCGGCGCTCATTTGAACGTACTTTAAAAATGATACGTATTTAATTATTATAATTATTATTTGAAACAGGGAAACGACGAAGGACATAAACGAAGGGACCGATGAATACAAAATTGTTTCCATAAACTCTTCCACCCGTAAGGTACCAGACATTAACAATAATCAGTGCGAACCACTGACGAACTACACGAATACTGGACGGATATCCTTTCAGAGTAAGTTTTTTTAATCTATTATTTATATATATTTTTAAATTAATAGCAGACCGGCTAGTGGGTCACTTTATCCATATCATAGACATTGGAGCTGTAAGAAATATTAACCTTCCATTACATACATAAAACTACCAATTTTGTGAACTAAGGTGTTATGTGTTACAACATGTGTTGTTACAGGGCTTTGTGCAAGCTCGAGTGGGTGGTGTACCACCCACTCATCAGATATTCTACCACAAAACAGCAGTACTTGGTATTGTTGTGTTCCGGTTTGAAGGGTAAGTGAGCCAGTGTAATTACGGGCACAAGGGACATAAAATCTAAAATCTTAGGTCCCAAGGTTGGTGCCGCATTGGCGATATAAGTGTTTTTTTTTTTTTATATTTCCCGGGAGGGCAAATGACTCTACTCCACCTGATGTTAAGTGGTACTAGAGTCCAAATGCGATGAGGGCCAGTACAGATGGGAAGAAGATTCTGCACTAGCCGCCCTCGCCTTGCCGGCCCGCAAGATGCCTCTTCACGCCTCGTTTGAAGGAACCCGGGTCGTAAGAGGAGGGGAACACGTGAGCTGGTAAAGAATTCCATTTTTTGGTAGTGCGACAAAGAAAGGAGTTGCCAAATTTCTTTGTGCGCGATGGAATTGATGTCACAGTTAGTCGGTGACATCGAGAGCCAGCACGCGTAGACCTGTGAAGGAAGGGGGAAGCAGAAATTAGTAAGAATAATTCCTAAATTAAGTGATGGTTAACATTTCTTACAATGCCAATGTCTAAGGGCGTTTGGTGACCACTTACCATCAGGTGGCCCGTATGCTCGTCCACCTTCCTTTTCTATAAAAAAAGTCCCTTGTGTCTGTAATTACACTGGATCACTCTTTAAGCCGGTACGCAACAATACTAAGTGTTGATGTTTGGCGGTAGGTTATCTAACGAGTGCTTGGTACGTTCACAGAAGAACACGTTCACGATCTCGAATCACACTAACGAACACATCATCAGTAGTAAGCAACAGTACAGTAACAGCCTGTTAATGTCCCACTGCTGGGCTAAGGCCTCTTCTCCAAAAATCGAGTAATTTTATGTTGTGCTTTAGAGTGTTTGGAGTACCAAGATAAGTTGGTATACCCGTGCATGGAAAGTCTGACGCCGAATAAGAAGATGGAACGGAAGTCCTTCTGCAACTGGAAGCCGGAACCGATGATCAGTGATGGGACGCCAGCTACTTTTGGGGAATTCCCTCATATGGTATGGAATTTTATGACAAACTTTTTGAGCACACCTCATTGTAAACGAACGGTTTAGCCACCTTCGAGAACTCAAACACCACATGATATAAAGAACTGTATTAAAAGACAA
Organism: Nymphalis urticae; assembly: GCA_905147175.2. Classification (NCBI taxonomy): domain Eukaryota; kingdom Metazoa; phylum Arthropoda; class Insecta; order Lepidoptera; family Nymphalidae; genus Nymphalis; species Nymphalis urticae. The sequence continues at coordinate 1,467,075 of LR990009.1, forward strand.
AAAGATATTATATTTCCTGGTGGTAATGCCCTGTGCAGGCCCGTCTGATATTTTATAGTTCAGATATTTTACCATTAAGCAGCGATACATTGTATTGTTGTGTACCGGTTTGAAGAGCTTGTGTAACTACAGGCACAATGGACATAACATCTCAGTTCCCCAGGTCGATTGCACATCGGCGATGTATGCAATGGTTATTATTTCTTACATCGCCGACGTCTATGGGCGATGGTGACCACTTACCATCAGATGGCCCGTATGCTCGTCCAATGTCCAATGTATGTTTTGATGTTCGTTAGTCAATCATGCAAAACGGCTGGACCGAATTCGATGGGATTTGGCTTACACTTTAACTTAACACAAAGGCTACCTACTACTAACTGCTGACAGAATTGAATCCGGTTTCACAATTAGAACAAATATTTCAGGCGTTACTGGGTTACGATTCGCCAGACAACGAATGGCAGTGCGATGGCGTCATCGTCAGCGATAGATTCATCCTGACAGCCGCACACTGTGTTCATAGCAAAATGGCGTACGTTAATCTGATTATTTTAATTTTATTAAAAAGAGCCAGGTGGACTGGCTGATGAGTCAAGGACCTGATGATGAGTCACCGTAAAAAATCCGAGATGGCCCAGTGGTAAGAGCGCGTGAATCTTAACCGATGATCGTGGGTTCAAACCCGGGCAAGCACCACTGAATTTTCATGTGCTTAATTTGTGATTGTAATTCATCTCGTGCTTGACGGTGAAGGAAAACATCGTGAGGAAACCTGCATGTGTCTAATTTCACTGAAATTCTGCCAGATGTGTATTCCACCAACCCGCATTGGAGCAGCGTGGTGGAATAAGCTCCAGAACCTTCTCCTCAAAAAGGGAGAGGAGGCCTTAGCCCAGCAGTGAAACATTCACAGGCTGTTGATGATCATCATTATAATTTTTATGTTCCAGTGGTGAAGTAAAAAGGGCGCGTATCGGCTTCTTGAAGAAATCATGGAAGATTAAGCCGGACGAGTTGTACAACATATCAAAGATATACAAACACCCGCAATACAATTTGCCGGATGTATACAACGACATTGCACTCTTGAAGACGGACAGGATGTAAGTGATGGGCATAATGACCATGTGCGTAAACATGGGGGGGGGGGAGTGACCATTACTTTGCTGCCGCGCATAGATCTCTGATGTTTGAAGTGTCGGATTTTATTCCACGATCTGTTCCGCTTCAGGTTACACGATTTCCTAACGATGTTTTTTTTTACGGCGAATTGAACTCAATTGTACTTTTTGGAATTCGAACCCACTACGGTTAACGTTCCCGTGTACTAACCAAGTTTAGTCGATTAAGTCGATTTAGTCGTACAGAACAGTTAATTTTTGGGGTTAACAAGGGCAATGCGCAAGCGATCCCGTGTCGCTCCAAGTTAAGACGGGAAGGGTACCGCTGGTTTTTAGTGGGTGTTCCGATGTTCGGGGCACACTCGGCGCCTTGGACACCGGCGAGCCCCACATAGCCTTAAATACTGGACAAAAGGCTCTTCATCTTGAAGAGATGGTTTGGACGAAGTTGGCGTATCTTTCACCCAATTCACAGATTCACCCAATATGTTCAAGTTTCCTCGTGATGTGTTTCTTTTTCGGAGATTATTCAATTAGTTAAATGAAAAACTGGAGGATGGTTAACAAGCCAGCGATTGTGTTCAAGAGTTATATATTGTCATGCTTTATAACAATGGATTTTTTTTTTATAATTGACGGGTAAAAGTTCAATAGATATTTCAGACATATCATCATTACATAAACCGTATGTTTCGTGCTTGAGCAATCTTCCATTTTGTCATCTGGATCTCTTATAACATTACGTCTTGCTATATAATATACTACATAAAACATTATTTAATTAGTCACTTGATCATTATATGCACTTAAGGTAATGCTTTTGATGGTGAATCCCCCCCCAAAAGGTCACACCCACTCAATACTGGTGGTAGAGCTTTGTGCAAGCTCGTCTGGGTAGGTACCACCCACTCATCAGATATTCTACCGCAAAATAGTAGTACTTGGTATTATTGTGTTCCGGTTTGAAGGATGAGTGAGCCAGTGTAATTACAGGCACAAGGGATATAAAATCTTAGGTCCCAAGGTTGGTGGCGCATTGGCGATGTAGGCGATGGTTAACATTTCTTATAGTACCAATGTCCAAGAGCGTTTGGTGACCACTTACCATCAGGTAGCCCACATGCTCGTTCGCCTTCCTGTTCTATATAAAAAAATTACATATTCTATTCAACCAGCAATACTAAGCACAAACTGCAAGACACAAGGGAATGTTAGGAAGATTAAACAATTCCTTACATCAATGCGCTACCAACCTTGGGAACTAAGTTGTTACGTCCCTTGTGCCCGTAGTAACATTGGATGACTCACCGTTTAAACCAGAACAAACAACAATACTGAGTGAATATTCAGCAACGACGATGTTTTGGGGGTATGTGTTTACGGGCGTGGGTGTGGTCACCATATATTGCCTACTGCCTACTATATCTGAGACCGTCTTTTTCTAGAATGATCCTCAACCGATTCAGGGTACCGGCTTGCCTACACGACGGCAGCCCAATTAAAGATTTGACGGTGATCGTCACTGGCTGGGGGGCAATTGACCCACACCAAAAATGGAATTCCGATGTCTTGCGAAAGGTAAGAGTTCTTATATTATCCGATCTATTTGCTAACCAATGTAACATAAATGCGAAATTGACTTTATTTATTTATTTATTTACTCAACCGATCAACTCATGATGATGATGAATTTTGAATACACGTTATCAGGGATACAGAAAATGATCCCCTTTTTTATCGCTTGAAAAACGCGTTCGCGTTTCCCCCAGGGGAACAGTGGGGGGAATGTGGGACTCGCCGGTGCGAGTGCGCCCCGAACATCAGAATACCTACTAAAAAACCAGCGGTACCCTTTCCGTCTTAACGAAGAGCGACACGGGATCGCTTGCACATGCTAGCGTGATGAAAAAATTACCCCCTAATTCAACCCCCCGTGTGCAACTAAAACATCATACCGTTTTAGCTTAATTTATCATATACAAAAACGAATTGAAATCAATTCATGTCTCAATTTATAAAAAAAATTAGAAGCAATTGTTTTGCAAACCATACCACTGATTTTATGACGTTGTGAAATAAACAAAGTATAATTTTAAAACGAAGTTTATTGAAAAACGAATAATTTTAGCCAATCAAGTAAATATACAATAATTTTCGAATATATTATTAATTTTGATCGCAGTCAATTATTCTGCAAAAAATACCACTGATTCTCATATGGAGCAGAGGTTAGTAATTTGGTAATGTAAGCAATGGTTAACATTTCTCACAATGCCAACCATCAGGCCCACATGCTCGTCCGCCTACTTATTCTATAAAAAAAAAGGTCAAGTATTAGTTACTGATTTGACTGTTGTAGTACTAAGAGACTTGTAAACACCGTGACGTCAATAGTGACGTCAGTTGTTTTCGTAATGGCGGCACGTGGACAGAGTATTCGAGAGTGGGGATTGGGTGGAGTTCAGTTATCCTTCGACCACAGACTGGGTCAGTCGTCCGAAACGAAACCGACAGTTTGTCTAGTTAATATCGTAATCAGAGTGGACACTAGATTTGGTGCGTGAGTTATGTGCGTCATGAATCCTGAATCGCTGAACCAAGATGATGGTGGCGCTGTCGCTCAGCCATCACTGACGTATATATATGTATGTAAATTGTTGTTGGAATGCAAAACTGGATGAGTCCAAGCCGTAAATAAATGTTGTTAAAGAGGAATTCAGTTGAACAATGCTGTCTCCTTCCTTCGTATGTCAAATCAATAATGAAAGAAAGAGAAAAGTAGTGTTTAACAAAACATAACTCCAATTGTTATCATTTAAAAGCAATTTGTGAAAATCATCATCATTATCATCATCAACAGCCAATCATTTTGTCCACTGCTGAACATAGGCCTCTCCCAAGGTGCGCCAAAGCTCCCTGTCCTCCGCCTTCCGCATCCAGTCGGTGCCCGCCACCTTCTTAAGGTCATCGGTCCACCTGGCTGGAGGGCGCCCTACGCTGCGTTTTCCGATCCGCGGTCTCCACTCTAAGACTCGTCTGCTCCAACGGCCATCGGTCCTACGACATACGTGACCAGCCCACTGCCACTTCAACCTACTAATTTTGCAAGCTATGTCGGTGACTTCGGTTCTTTTCCGGATAATCTCATTTCTGATCTTATCCTTCAAAGATACTCCGAGCATAGCTCGCTCCATAGCACGCTGAGCGACTTTGAATTTGTGGACTAGTCCCGCAGTTAGTGTCCACGTTTCGGCACCGTATGTATTGTGAAAATGCCTTTCCTAATTGAAATGTTTCCGTAAAGTACCAGGGTATAAGAAATCCGAAAAAGTTATTGCGCTACCAAGACACGGATATGGCGAAATGCAGTGAACCATTCATTGATATAGGATTTTGTAAGTAAAATTTTAATAATAATTAATTTGTAGCTCATACCGGTATTTGGTACCAAGCATGACATATGTATTTGAAATTAACTTAGTTTTTTTAAAATATATATATTTGTAATTTTATTTGGATTTTTAATACTGGTTTTCGAAGCTTGTTAAAGTCAGATTCAATTGGTAACTCGGGCTTCAATCTGATTGGTCGGTGTCAGTTTAAGGCGTGATAGCCGACCAATGAACGCCGATTGATCGGCGCTATTGCGTCATCAGATTAAAATTGTCGTTAGTTTGACTTTAATTAGCTTTTCGGATACAAGAGGTACAAGAGGCATGTGCTAGAGGTAGAGATACTTAATGTGTGTTCATATGCAGAGTAGTTTTATTATGAGCATTTTTTTAAATTTTGTTTTCATTCCCTTGAAAATATTTATCTGTAGCCAATTTTAATCAGGTCGCACTTTGAGATGGAACAGCAAGGCTTGCCTAACCATTATACTTTGACACTCAATGAATTTTGAAATAATTTGAAATGTTTGGTGATAGTACGGTCAGAAGAAAAAACATTAAAATATATTTCAAGATATTTGATTCTAGTAACTAATTATTTCATTTATGTATATGTATATATTGTTTATTGTTTGTATATATATTGTTTATATATATATATATATATATATATATATATATATATATATATATATATATATATATATATATATATATATATATATATATATATATTGTATATTGTTTATTAATGTTATTCATTATATTGGAGGCTACAATAATAATAAAACTGGCATGCAGGGTCAAATTGAGCACACTAATGGAGTTTGAGATTTAAGCGGTAGATGGTCGGACAACAATTAGATGTCGCTATTCCCAAATCTCCTTTTCGTTTAGCTTCTGTTGGGACTCTTTTTATCTCTTGTCTTTTCTCCTCTCCGCCCATCTCCACTTTGGTTCGACCGAGGCTTAACTTGGTTTAAAGTCAAATGTGTCAGAAACAACATCATTGGGATGATGGGATACGGGTTTTTGGGATTGAAGTAAAAACTTCTGCTGGTTATCAAAAATTTGGTAAATGCTTTCAATGAAATATTGGGTCATAGTAAGTTCATATGAAATTTAATAATTTTGAGTTCCATTTTAATATCGACTTTAATTATAATTGTAACATAGAATATTATATTTTTTTTAATGTCTTGTTAAATGTTTCATATTGTATGTCACTAGATGGCGTTGACCGATTTTTTGTAATTCCTAAATCGCGCTGTCTAAGTTTTTTTGTAAATAGTACGTATAAGTATTGTCGATGTTACGTAATTTGATCAAATTTATTAAAACTCTCGTGAACAGTGTTATATAGATCTTATTACATTTTATATAATTTTGAAGTTGATTTTTTTTCAGGTAAAACTCGAGAAATTTTCTGATGAAGAATGCGCGCAGTTATACAAACCGAATACGGTGCGGCTCATGCCACGGGGATACGATAGCAACAAGCAGATATGCTACGGTGACAGGCAGACCAGTAAAGATTCGACTAATGTAAGAAAACAATGAAATTCTTTTAAGTAATAGAATTTAATCAAATCAACTCAAAATATGTTTAACTGAAGTACGCTCTTGTTATTGATTATTAATAAATAAATATATATATATATATATATATATATATATAGAGTAGATATTAACAATGGGAAGATTTTATTGGGTAAATTTTCGGATAGATCATTTTCTGTATAGTTAGGTGGATGGTCAGGTGTGCCACTTGATGGAAAATGGTCACTATTGACACTGTAAAAATATTAATCATTGCTTAAATCGTCAACGCCTGTTGTGCCTGGAGCTACACTGGTATCATACGGTTCCTTTCGTTAGAATCTGCATTCCCAACTGGTATCGGGAAAATAACTTATATGACTGCCTCGTTGGTCTAGTGGCTTGATGTAAGGCCGCAGACCCGGAGGTCCTGAGTTCAATTCTCAGGTATACTCAGTTGGTTACATAAAAAGAGTTGGACCAGTGTGGGAGGGTTTATAACATATAACATTTTTAACATATTGTAGCAAAATGTTACAAACTGTAATGTTACCGTGTCACACAATGATTAGTGTAGTTGTACTCGTATAAGCTTCAATAAAGTGTCTTTGTGTTTAATGTACTCAAACGCAATTTCCAGGGCGACAGCGGCGGTCCGGCTCAGATAGTTCATCATTTGAAGTGCATGTATTTGGTGACCGCTATAGTGAGCCACGGCAAGAAAATCGGCCAGCCCGGTTTACCTGGTATCTACACGCGAGTCGCTCCATATCTAGATTGGATCGAAGCAGTAGTCTGGCCGAGTGACGAGTAATCAAAAATAAATCCAACCGTTATCCGTCCGCGATACCACCTCGAGCTCCGTTATGGATAATGGATTTCGGATTATGCGATCGCTTCAATCGCGTGCATTGGATCGTTTAGAATTAGGTATGAGAATGTACGGTGCTTCCCATTTCGTGATTAGATAGAGTGTGCGAGATGACGAGATGTAGAGCGATAGAGATGACGAGATTGCTCGTCTCTCTGTCGGTTTCTCTCTTTGTGACTTACCATATTCCAATCATAAAGTAAAGACAAACAAACAACTGTGACCTTGAATTGACGCGATGTGATTGGTCAAGGTAATCGATGGTATCACGGAGTTGTTAGAAACATGGAAGTGAAATTAGAGTATATAAGTAGTTGAGTGTAACAGTGTCGTGTTATATATAGAAATATATTAATCGAGAACTGTTCGTCATGGTGTTTGTGTACAAGATATGTACACAAACACCATGACGCACGTCAAAAGCCCAGCGGGACTTGGCGAGCCCTTCCGCGTAAACGTAGGAGTACACCAGGGATCTGCCTTAAGCCCATTGCTATTCAACCTGTGCATGGACTACATAACGCGAGACATACAAAAGCCAGCACCAGAGTGTATACTTTACGCAGACGACATAGTCCTAGTAGCGAAAAATGCACAAAGCCTACAGGAAACACTTAACCGGTGGGTGACACAAATCGAAAACCATGGGCTACGCATTAGACGAAGTAAGACCGAATATTTGGAATGTGACTATGGAGGGACAGAAGAGACGGGATGTAATATTTACATAGACAACCGCGCACTACCCAAAGTAGACAACTTCAAGTATCTTGTGTCTGTGCTTACTACTGATGCAAATATCGATAAAGACGTGGACCACCGCATCAAAACCGCCTGGATAAAATGGAAATCGCTTTCGGGTGTTCTCTGTGACCGTAGAATGCCCATTCGTGTAAAGGGAAAAGTGTACAAAACGGTAGTACGCCCATCCATGACTTATGGGGCAGAGTGTTGGACCATCAAAAAGACACACGAACAACAACTGCATACAAACGAGATGAAAATGCTTAGATGGGCGGGAGGAATAACCCGGCTGGACAAAGTAAGGAATGAGTATGTCAGGGGATCGTTCAAGATAACACCGATTGTCGAAAAACTGAAGGAATGTCGCCTACGCTGGTACGGCCATATCCTGAGACGTGACGATGACCATCCCATCAAGAAAGCCTTAAATATCCCGGACCGACCACGGAGAAGAGGGCGACCGCCCGCAACCTGGTGGTCAAACATGCAAAAAGAGGCCCAGAAAGAGAATCTGAGTACACAGACAAGTCAGAACAGAGCTCTCTGGCGCAGACGTACAAGGAGACCCGACCCCAGCTGAACTGGGAAGAGGGTTTTGGACAAAGAAGAAGAAGAAGAATTAATCGAGAACTGTTCGTAGTGCGTAATACAGGAGAGCTGTTAGCGAATCGCGTGGAATATGTACATCTGAGGTTTGTTTATCTTTACTCCTTCGATTAGAAAAGAGGGAATTAAGAAATATTCAACTTCTGTTCCTAGGTTAAATGTTGTTATTGGTTATTGAATATTTGAGCTAATCTTAGTGGGAAGATTTGTGTGTGATATTTTTTTTATTTTTTTATTTCGTAGAATTTTTATGAGTTGCCAGTATGAGATTTATTCTTTATTTTTAATTTCGTCTTTAACGCATTGATCACAAATAGGAAAAGAGTCAAGACAGTGACAGCGAAAATCCTGTAACTATAGAATCCGATTTGTACCTTAGTATATTATTTTTTGATCTCCCAACGAAATGAGAGGCCTTTATGCATCCCTCCCACTTTGGAGGGTATGTGGATCTCCCGAGTGCTCAACTACTTAGTAAAAATAATCCATCTCAGTTACAGTATTTTCGTTACATATATACACGTAATATAATATTTTTATACGCGATTAAGTTTGTATATTTGTTGAAATGCTTATTGTGATCTATTATCTGTGGCATTTTTTGACGTTTTTGACTAAACCGAACGGACAACAGCTAGTCAATGTCCAAAGGATTGTTGACAGTTCGCCATGTTATTTTACATTCCGCCATGTTTTATAAATAGGTCCTATTTTATTGTTTTTGTAAAACGAATGACTTTGATAGAAATGAGTTGACTTTTTATGTGGTTTTTTTTATTTATTTTTATCCTGTATTATCCCATTGTCTATTAAAACGTGTTTTTTTTATTATCCAAAAAACAAGGATAAGGGACATAACATCTTAGTTCCTAAGGTTGGTGGAATATTTGTGATGGATGGTAAGGTCTTATTGACCTTACCATCTTCATTCAGCACTTAAAGTACTAATGTCTATCAGTGGTGGTGTCCACTTACTGTGAGGCTAAAGGCCTCTTCTCTTTTTTTGAGGAGAAGGTTTGGAGCTTATTCCACCACGCTGCTACACATAACAATAATACACATACACATGTGGCAGAATTTCAGCGAAATTAGACACATGCATTTAACATTTTAGTTCTTTTTTAACAATAATATGAAACAGCGAAAAGCCGAGATTGCCCAGTGGTAAGAACACGGGAATCTTAACCGATGATCGTGGGTTCAAACCCGGGCAAGCATCACTGATTTTTTATGTGCTTAAATTTGTGATTATAATTTATCTCGCGCTTCACGGTGAAGGAAAACATATAATTTCACTGAAATTCTACGACATGTGCATTCCACCAACCCGCACTGGAGCAGCGTGGTGGAATAAGCTCCAAACCTTCTCCTCAAAAAGGAAGAGGAGGCCTTTAGCCCAGCAGTGGGACATTCACAGGCTGTAAAGGTTACGGTACGATGAAACAGCGATGAAGTTAATTCTATCAAATAAATATCATCAATCATCATCAACAGCCAATCATTTTGTCCACTGCTGAACATAGGCCTCTCCCAAGGTGCGCCAAAGCTCCCTGTCCTCCGCCTTCCGCATCCAGTCGGTGCCCGCCACCTTCTTACGGTCATCGGTCCACCTGGCTGGAGGGCGCCCTACGCTGCGTTTGCCGATCCGCGGTCTCCACTCTAAGACTCGTCTGCTCCAACGGCCATCGGTCCTACGACATACGTGACCAGCCCACTGCCACTTCAGCCTACTAATTTTGCAAGCTATGTCGGTGACTCCGGTTGTTTTCCGGATAATCTCATTTCTGATCTTATCCTTCAAAGATACTCCGAGCATAGCTCGCTCCATAGCACGCTGAACGACTGAATTTGTGGACTAGTCCCGCAGTTAGTGTCCACGTTTCGGCACCGTATGTCATGGCAGGTAAGACGCATTGATTGAAGACTTTCGTCTTCAAACATTGCGGTATGGACGACGTGAGGACTTGACGAAGGTTGCCAAATGCTGCCCATCCCAAGCGAATTCTTCGATCGGCTTCCTTCTCGAAGTTGTTCATACCGACTTGTATAACCTGTCCTAGGTAGGTATATTCCCTAACAACTTCGAGAGGTTTCCCTTCGACGTATATCGGTCCCGGCACAACATGCCTATTGAACATGACCTTGGTCTTGTCCAAGTTCATACCGAGACCGACATGCCGGGAAGATTCACTAAGGCTACGCAGCATTTTGGTAAGTTGTTCCAGCGACTCTGCTATGATGACGATATCATCGGCAAATCGAAGGTGTGAGATGTACTCGCCGTTTACATTGACTCCACATCCAGTCCAATCTAGAGTCTTGAACACGTCTTCCAACACGTTGGTGAACAGTTTCGGAGATATTACATCCCCCTGTCTCACCCCCCTGTGCAGTTGGATCGCCTTCGTCTTACAGTCCTGGATGTGGACAGTCATTGTAGCGGCGTTGTATAGACATCTCAGTACCTCGATGTATCTCCAGTCGATATGACATCTCTGTAATGAGTCGAGCACTGCCCAGGTTTTGATGGAGTCGAAGGCTTTCTCGTAGTCCACAAATGCCATACACAGCGGCTGATTGTACTCTTCGGTCTTCTGCACCATCTGCCGAATAGTATGAATGTGGTCCACGGTGCTGTAGCCTGATCGAAAGCCGGCTTGCTCTGGGGGCTGGAACTCGTCAAGTCGTCTGGCGAGACAGCTTATACACGTGACTCAGGAGAGAGATTGGTCTGTAGTTTTTCAAGAGGGTTTTATCACCTTTCTTGAAAAACAGTACCACCTCACTCCTGCTCCACGTTTCCGGGGTCTTGCCATGTTGGATGACGGGATTAAAGAGGCTTGCTAGCTCTTTCAGGACCGGAGTCCCGCCTGCCTTAAGCAACTCTGTTGTGATTCCGTCATCTCCCGGAGCTTTGTTTTTTTTAAGCTGTTCTAGAGCCGCCCTAATCTCGCCTTGGTCAACGACCGGGAGCTCCTCGGAGTAATGGCGCGTAAGAGGGGCGCGCTGGTCATCAATACTGATTCCCACAGGTTTATCCGATCTTGAAGAGAACAACTGCCCATAAAACCTTCTCCGATAATCTCAGGCCTAGAGGTAACGACCCCACCATTTTCAGTTTTAAGTTTTGTCAGACGTGGCCTCCCAAACTTGCGAGCGAACACTTTCGATCACCGCATCGCGTCGCGTCAGCGTTTTTATTTTTCGGTTTAAGGCCTTATCTGACAAAAACGATGGTAGTTCTCGTCGTTTCCTCATGAGCTCGAGTGTCTCAGCAGAGAGTTTTGGTGCGTTGTCTCTTTTCTGTGGCGGAAAACACTGGCGGGATGTGTTTTGCAGTATTTTGAACAGCATGTCGGTTTTCTCATCAATACTGCTTACGGTTTCCAACGCGGTAAATTGATTTTGAAGTTCCATTTGGAACTTTTCGGCGCCTTGAGCAGCTTGGAGCATGGTAGGTCGGAGAGTAGACCTCATCATTCGCGATCTTTCAGCTTTAAAGTCGATATCTAGAGTGCCTCGAACCAAGCGGTGATCACTTCCGGTATTAAACCTGTTGATCACTGAGACATCTCTAAATATGTGCCTTTTATTCGAAATGATAAAATCTATCTCGTTCCTTGTCACGTTATCGGGGCTTCGCCAGGTCCACCTCCTCTGGGGCTTCTTTTGAAAGAAAGAATTCATCAAAAAGAGCCCCTGCGCTTCGAGAAAGTTTACCAGCATTTGTCCCCTGTGATTTCTGCAGCCCAAGCCGTAAGGTCCAACTTTCGATTCACCGCTATTATGTACTCCCACTTTAGCATTAAAGTCTCCCATAACAACATTGTAGTGGGCCTTCGAGGTGTTGTTGTGGGCCTTTGCGATGTCCTCGTACATCGCTTCGACCACATCATCAGAGTATGCTGAAGTTGGCGCATATACCTGTACGACCTTCAGAGAGTACCTGTCGGAGAGTTTTAGGACAAGGTACGCTACCCGGTTCGACACACTACTGATTTCTACAATGCTGCTAATGAGATCCTTTTTGACCAGAAAACCGACACCACCCTGGGAGAGGTTATCACCTTCGCGGAAGTAGAGTAAGTTACCGGACTCTAGAGTTATCGTGTCCTCCCCCTGTCTTCGGACTTCAGATAACCCCAGTATATGCCAGTTTATATGACTTAGCTCTACTTCTAATTCGGCGAGGTGATGGTCCAGCCTTAACGAGCGTCCATTGTACGTTGCCATGTTTAGTCGTTTTTTTTGGTAGCCTGCCATGAACTGGTGATTCTTTGCACCCCCTGCCCTGCCGATACCGCGACCGCTACCTTGGTCGGGCCTAGCGGGCTTGCCGGTAACTGGGGGCCTTTTTTTTGCGCATCTACCATTAGGAGGTTTTGCCCATACTCGCCACGCTGGGCAGGCGTGTTGGCGAGCGCAGTAGGGGGTAAGATGCTTATGGGGGGGACGCTGCTGCCCATCCCCCCTTTCCCCTTTCCTCAGTCGCCTCTTACGACACCCACGGGATGAGATTGGGGGAGTATTATTCTAAGCCGGTACTCCACGGCAAATAAATATATGACGATGATTTATTTGTTTAGTAAAATAATCTATCGAATATACAACATAAACAATACCAAGTACTGCTAATTTGCGGTAGAATATCTGATGAGTGGGTGGTACCTACCCAGACGAGCTTGCACAAAGCCCTACAACCAGTTTTATATCATTCTCACTGAATGACATGATATTGGGCAATGTAATTTTAGTGTAATGGTGTGGTAAGATGGAGGTGGTCTCATAATGCGGCCGTGAGGGCGATAGAAACTCCTCAACTACTCTCCTCTCTTTCACTCGTCGTGTTATATATCATCGTCATTAAATATAAATAATGATGATATCATCTTAACCGGGGACAGCCAATCTCAAGAGATATAAGCCAACTAAGCAGGACATATGATAGCGCACAAGTGTATGCTCAAACACAAGTGCACTCCAGGGTTCACAACCAAAAGCCAGCCAGTTATCGTTCCAGGCCTATAAAATTATCGTATATTATCGTACTTCCATCTATCGTACACCAACTCGCATTGGAGTAGCGTGGTGGAATAAGCTCCAAATCTTCTCCTCAAAAAGAGGAGAGGAGGCCTTTAGCCCAGCAGTGGGACATTCACAGGCTGTGCTGTTATGGTTACGATATCATACTTCAAGATAATGATTATAAAATACAATATTATACAAGATCACGATAATATATTTGAAATAACTTGTAATTACAGTCACTAAAAAAACACAAAAAAAAACTCGCTAAAAATTATTGTTTATCTTATAATCTTTTTTATTTATTAATTTGTCAACACCAAGAACTAGTACATCAAATATGAACAATAAGCCAAAAGTCATCGTAATTATTGAAGTAATTGCCTATTTTGTTACAGATGTTTAAAAATTACTTGAAAATTAAAATATAAGTCAACAAATTAACAACTAATTATTATGAAAAAGTGAATTGATAAAATAACAACAATATAAAATTAGTAAAAATATTGAAACACTAGAATAAAAGTTTTAAATACAGTTTTTGTGAATATATTAAAAATAATTTAAATAAAATAAAATAATCGATTGTGAATATCAATACGAAGTAAAAATTTAGAAAATGTCATCATAGAAATAAATAAATAAAAAAGCCGAGATGGTCCAGTGCACTGAATTTTCATGTGCTTAATTTGTGTTTGTAATTCATCTCGTGCTTTACGGTGAAGGAAAACATCGTGAGGAAACCGTTGTCTAATTTCACTGAAATTCTGCTACATGTGTATTCCACCAAACCACATTGGAGCAGCGTGGTGGAATAAGCTCCAAACCTTCTCCTTAAAAATGGAGAGGAGGCCTTTAGTCCAGCAGTGGGACATTTACAGGCTGATACTTTTTTACAATACTTCGCGGGATCAAAACATTCATTCGTAATATGAAAGAAAACGAAACGAAAGAAATGAGCCAATAGATGGCGCTGACAGTAAAAACAATTATAATTGTTATTAGTTAGTGTAATTATCAAAATTTTGCATAACAATAATAATAAAATCATTTATTTCGACCAAACCATAAATACAAAACAATAAATAGTAAACGAGCGAATGACTAAATCAAATAACATGAAATAAAATTAGATTAAACCACATTATATAATGGAAATTATCGTACAATCCACGTACGATATTGGTGTACTAAGGTAAACCGTACGTGGTTTTGAAATTATAGTACTTGTACGATAATTATCGTACGGTTGTGAACCCTGGTGCACTCTCAATTCCCTCACTCTCATAATCCGATGGGACGATAATCCGACACGACCGGAAAGAGTTCAGGCGCACGACCAACGGCTTTAAGTGATTTCCGAGGCGCGGACGTAAACACTTCCAACTTCCAGACTCAGGGCTGCTACTGAGAATGTTCTACAAAAAACTCAATATTCGCCCGACCTGGGGTCATATCTAGCCACTAGACCAACGAGGTGGTCAGTCAGACTTATATGTATATAATATTATGATTAATAATACGTATGTTATCTGAATAACTATGTCAAGATTGTATAATAAAGGCCAGACATATCACAGATTTAACCTTCAAAGACGAATGTAAGCAAAAGAAAAAAACCCGACTACGTAAAAATGGCTCTGAAAAGTATAACGTCATCTTATAAATAGTTTATAATTTAAATGTGCCGATTAAAGACTTTAATTTGATACCCAACACGGCATACATAAAATATGTTAATATAAAAACAGGACCTTAGTGACGTCACAGAGACGTCACCAGCCGACGATCACGACACTCCTAACGAAATCTAATTTGCCGAATCATGATCAGTTTAAAAGTTATACGGGAACACATCAACAGACATACATACCCACCGTAGTTCAATTATTTTGAAGGGCATATCATCAATATATATATATATATACATATAAATATAGTCTATATGAATTATTTCCTTATTAAAATGTACATCTATTTTGTTAACCTTTAAGCTTACTTGATATATTATATGCCTAAATAATTATACTTATGCAATACACGTCTCGCCAGTTTGGTGTCGGACGTCGGCGCAAGCGCACCTGTGTGTATTTTTAAGCAATTAAAGCGCTTCAATGTTTTCGAGGTAGGCAATACATTGTTGTGGATTATTTGTAACAGGAAAATTATATCAAATATATAATGTTTTGTTTTATATGTTTGTTTCGTAAGTGATTTCGTTTAATATAATAATTAGTATTTTTATTGTCTTTATCTGTGGTACGGGGTGAAGGGTGAGTGAGACCGTACAATAACACAAACATGGGCTAGTTGCGACTACTTTACAACTTAAAAGTACAGGAAAATCTTCACCTACAAATCGTTCTATAACCTATAATGATTACAACTTCTATTTACTAATGAGGTTAAATAATGGTGGTTGAGCTTTGTGCAAGCTCGTCTAGGTATCACCCACTCATCAGATATTCTACCGCAAAACAGCAATACTTGGTATTTTTGTGTTCCGGTTTGAAGGGTGAGTGAGCCAGTGTAATTACAGGCACAGGGGACATAACATCTCAGTTCCCGAGGTTGTTGACCACTTACAGGTGGCCCATATGTTCGTCCGCCTTCCTATTATATAAAACAAATGTGTTAAATGAAATAAGACGTTACCACTGTTCATTTCTTGCACAGCCGATCTAAGTTAGTTTACTTAGATGTATTATTTTTTGCAGAGGTCTTTGTGTAATGTAATGTAAATGTAAGTTAGCAATACCGAAGGTTTTTAAAAAATCATCCCTAAGGAGAATCATTATAATTTCAATTTACAATTCTATTTTTAAATTTAAAAATTGTCATTTTTATAGCTAGTTAGTAAAGGAATTTGTGTATAGGCTTCTATTTATAAGTAATATTTGGTATGTTTCAGTATTTATTGAAATTAATATCGTGAGCAGTTAAATAGGGGATGAAATTTAATTTGGAAGTTGTTGTTTTTTGTTATAAAGTAAATTAAAGTTTTAAAATAAGTTTAGATAGATTTGCGTTTTCAAAAACTCTTAACATATGAAAATAGATTGGTTTTCCCTGAGATGTTGAGGTAAATGGGAAATCCCATCGGTAGGGATGCGAGGTGTTTCCAATATCGATAATTTTATCGAGTTGACCGTCTGAGATGCCGATATATTGTTTTTTTTTTATATATTTTTTATGAACGGTATATAAGTATTGAAATTTACTTTATGTTCATCGGTGAAGAAAAACATCGTGAGGAAACCTGCATTTGTCTAATATCACGGAAATTCTGCATCATTTGTACTCACTAACCCAAATTAGTCTAGTGCCTAAATGTAAGGCTGGAGATCCCGAGCCCATGTAACAAGCAAGAAGTGAGTTCAGTCGCACGTAAAGCATTGTCCACGGTAGGTGCTGACCACTTACCATCAGATGCCCAGTACCGGTATAGAACGAGCTATCGGGAGAAGCGGGTGGTACTATCTTTGTGACTTGTGGGTTTTATAAATAATATAATGATATATTTTTACAGGCAGGGCTTGGTGTCTGTTCTCATAATCTCGTATATTTCAACTATCCAAACAGCAAATGACGAAGACACATCGAAATGGGTTCAGCAAACATTTAAAAATGCGACCGGTAAGGATATTCACGTATACATCTGTGTTTATGTTCAGCTAAATGAATTGAAGCTCTTTAACTTCTTTTAAAAATCACATATCAAAATTCCATGGTCCATGACACGATTGTAGCAAATACGATGGCCATTAATACGGGAGACTGGCCAATAACACAGAACATCGTATAGTGCACAAGTGTGTGCAACACATGTACACTCTCTTCTCTCTCGCTCTTATTATCCGATAGGACACCAAACCCAACACGACCTGAACTTTTTATCAGCCCGACCCGGTGTTCGAACCCAGGACCTCGGGATCTGTGGCTTTATATCTAGCCGAATGAGGCAGTTAGGCGCAAATATAGAAAGACCACACAGCGTAGTTTATGTTGTGACTATCATGCGATTCAACTACAACGCGTAGCAATGAAAAACCCACGACGTGGTCTGAAGGCAAACATCGTAAGGAAACAGTTCCCGAAGCCTCCCTAGGTGTTCCTAAGTGTCGCGTAGAAGACGCCCTAGAACCGCGTCTGGACACTGTGGTTCTGTTCTGGCCCTCAATTGATTGGAGGTCCATTTCCATCTCTCACTTCGTGATATGTGGTGGCACTACATTGCCAATCATCACGGAGTGAGGAGCCATACTTGACGCGATGTGCTCGCCTCGGTGGGGATTTAGTTCCCGGCGCGAGGCGCCGTCAGTGCGGGAGACCTACGTGACTTCTGAGCTATTTCGTTATTAAAATTTTATACATAACTTCTGAAATTATCATCATCATCGTTTGGCATAGTTGGCTCAGTGGTTAAAACACGTGAATCTAAACCGATGATCGTAGGATCGAGCCCGGCAAGCACCACTGAAATTTCATGTGCTTAATTTGTGTTTATTATCCATCTCGTGCTTGTGCACGAAGTGCAAGTGCAAGCGCAAGCGTGTGTGTTGAAGGAAAACATCGTGAACAACCTGCATGTATTTAATTTAATAAGCATAGAATAATAGAATAAGCTCCAAACCTTCTCCTCAAAAAAGCAGAGGGGGGCCTTATGCCAGCAGTGGGAAATTCACACTGTTACGACTACGACTACATCATTTAGAAATATTTTTTCATAACGCTATGTAAACTTTTTATTTTTTCAGATGACGATCTTGATTTGACACCAACCGGTGAACGTAAGTACACTTTTAATATTCTATTTTTTTTTTTAATTATCACGGATTCGGGGAATTACGTTGTACTTGTATAAACTCTAATTGTATAATAACCTGTTGCACACATGTGTTCCTTTATTTATTTATTTTTTTGTGAGGACTGGTGGTGGTTTTAAAAACGCGACCCGATTTCTCGTACCTCGGGATCTGTGGCCTTGTTTCTTCAACGAGTTATCTTATTTTTTTTACAGAAATAAATGATCTAGACTGTATCACGGACAACAACGAGGCAGGTACCTGTGTGGTGTATTATCTTTGCGATCCAGACACCCACACGATTATCGCAGATGGCACGACTCTCATAGATATGAGGTTAGGATGTTTTACTAAAATTGTCGTCCTCTATCAGCTTCCTATTGGCCTCTTAATAATTTCCTTACCACGCTTTCTTTATCTCAATTATAATAACCAACAGTATTAGCAAAGGTAAATAAACCTTAGATTCATATATTCCATGTGTCAAAGTGCTTTCATTATTATAAGTAAAAAGAGAGAGGGTTCTTCTTGACGGGCCCAAAAAGCCAGTCTGGGTACGGGCCTCGAGGTTGCCCTCTCTCCAAGTAAAAATATTATTATGCACTGATGGTTTTTGTTAATTGATAATAGATGGCGTTGGTAGTGAGTTAAATCGCGCTATAATTTTTTGTATTCATTTACATAGAATAAAGATTTATGACACAATATGCTAATACTCTACGAGCAGTTCTTGATTAATATTAATTATTTATACACTTAACTTATATACACTTTAATCTTATTTACAAAGTTTCGATAATAACTTCGCTGTCATTCAAGACTTTTTTTTATATAATAGGAAGGCGGACGAGCATATGGGCCACCTGATGGTAAGTGGTCACCAAATGCCCTTAAACATTGGCACTGTAAGAAATGTTAGCCATCGCTCACATCGCCAATGCGCCACCAACCTTGGGACCTAAGATTTTATCTCCCTTATGCCTGTAATCACACTGGCTCACTCACCCTTCAAACCGGAACACAACAATACCAAGTACTGCTGTTTTGGGGTAGAATATCTGATGAATAGGTGGTACCTACCCAGAGGAGCTTGCACAAAGCCCTACCACCAGACGCCATTTTTTCGTTTATCCATAATGATTAATATCATAGATCGACCAACGATATCGCAACAATTTAATGTCAAAGTTGTTTATTTGTATTTATTCCTCTTGTAGTTGGAATAAGCTGTTGACTATATGTCAGTTGGCTATTCTCGCATGAGAATGGCTAGCATAGCCTGGAAACAGACAGTCCGGAAGAATTCGTTTTCTTATTTCGATGACAGCAAAGTAGATACGGACATCTGGATTGTTGTAATATTATATATATAATTTAAAAATAATATATATCTTATTTTTGTAAAAAAAACCACTTTCACGAAAATGCAGATGTCCGTATCTACTTTGCTGTCATCGATCGATAAGACCGCCTTCTGTTCATAGCATTATTTAGTGGTAGGGGTCTGTACAATCTTGGTGGGATAGGTACCACCCATCAATCACATATCGATTATTGTTGTGTTCCGGTTTGTAGGCTAACTAACTACAGGCATAAATGTGACTTCAGTTTCCGAGACTGGCGTATTGGCGATGTAAGGAATGATTGATTCTTCAAACAGTGCCAATGTCTATGGCAGAGATGACCATTAATCATCAGGTTGAATGTGTTCAATTTGAAATGAAAAAAAAACCAATAACTCATATTCTGTTCTATTCCATTCCACTCCAATCCACTCCACATGGACAATGGAGTGGCCATTGATGATACACTTTATTTCATGTTTCAGACAGAGGCAGTGTATATCATACCTGGAGGTGTGCTGTGGGCACAAGAGCATATTACCTGAAGACACACTGACCACAACACAGAAGCAACCAAAACTGAATGCTCATGACATAATCAATTTCAAAGAAGAAGAGCTTCTGACAACACCAGCAACTACTTCTAGTGAGGACAAAATGGAGAAGAATTTGCATTCTACTGGTATGTGATGAAATAATGTTGAGCCGACATGGAAATTTTATACGCTTAATTTGTGCTTATAATTCTTCTCGTGCTCGGTGAAGGAAATTATCGTGACGAAACCTGCATTTTGATATTCTACCGCAAACCTTCTCCGAGGACCAGTCCAGTTGGCGGTGCATGGCAATGTAAAAAATAGTTAATATTTTTTTGTGTCAAATAGCAGTTATTACTTACCACATGATCAGGTGGCCCATCAACCCGTCTACTTATTTATTTCATAAAATTAGACACAATATATAACAGGAAAATTTTAGCTTGTTATAATAATACACAACGGTGGAAAACCCAAGCAACATTTATCACCTGACCTCAGAGTTCATTGACTTCAGTGAAAGGTTATCGAAGTTATTTAAAGTGTTTGTATTTTACATTAATCTTTAACATTTTGATATGAATAAGAGATAGGTACTTTGCCGTAGCCGTAACAGCCTGTGAATGTCCCACTGCTGGGCTATAGGTCTCCTCTCCTCTTTTTGAGGAGAAGGTTTGGAGCTTATTCCACCACGCTGCTCCAATGCGGGTTGGTGGAAATAGGTACTTAAAGAAACGATATAGCTTTAATAGTCACCGCACTGAGGGGGAGGGAGCAGGTGTTTCCATAGTAGTTTTCTGTACCTCAGACATAGTATGCAAAGTTCCATGACGATTGTTTGAGTAATTAGACGTAATATCGGAACACACTCACCATAGCCTGTATAATATGGTGTCACCTATTGAAATGATCCGAATCAAAAGAATGTAATCGTGAACGAATGTCACTGAACGTGTCATTCGTTCACTCTTTGTCATTCACATATTTGCTAATCAACTAGCCTTTAAGGAAATGGTGTGAGCGCCTATGTGCGATCGAGGATTGATGTGTTAATGCGAGCTCATGTACTGACCTCACGCACACATTAACGCTGATGAAAATCTTACGCTGACGTCAACTGACGCTCGAAACCTTACGCCTGGCGTTTGAAATCCCAGTTAGGCGTTGTCCTAATTGGCGAAGATCGCACGATGACATGATGCGTTCTCGTCGTCCGATGAGTTCAAACATACAGAATTCATCAGTGTCCTATTTGAACCTCGCAAGTAATCGTGCGAGCACATTAAATGCTTAATAACGATCGTACGATGCGTTTGATCGTGCGATCATGTAATCAAAGCAACAGATCTCTTTTGAGTGTCCTAATCGGCTACCTACGTGTTGCGTCGACGCGCGAGGGGCGCGGTATTATTATCGGAAATCGTTATTTCGTACATCAAAATAAAGGTTGAAAAATTCACCGCGCAGATTCCTGGATCTATAAAGTATTTTATGTTGTCTACGTTTCCTTTTTTCAATGTCATTTGCAATTTTTAAAGCAATATTGCCCGACAGCAAAAACTGTGTATCTGTTAAGTCTAACTGTAAAGAGCCATCGTTAAAGTGGCGTGAGCGCCAGCCATTGAGCGACGGCACCACATGATGGACATCGCGCGATTTGTTAGGACACCTATTAGGTCATCGCACGACCACTTTGATTGTGAGATGAAAAACGCATCGCGCCATCGTTGCTAGACGCGCCATAGATGCTAACACATCAATAAATACATAATAGCTATATATGTACATCTAATATATAAAAATCTCGTGTCACGGTGTTTGTGGTCGAACTCCTCCGAAACGGCTCGACCGATTTTTATAAAATTTGTTATGTATATTGCGAGGTATGAGAATCGGTCGTAAAGTATATTTCAAACCTCTAGCTGATAAGGGTATCCCTATTCAGAATTTTTTTTTCCTATTTTGTAGACATTTTTTTATTTGTATTTGATTTAGCATCAAAAAATATTTAAACCCCAAATTTTTACCCCCCTAACCCATCATCCCATTTTGTAATCACGATTTTAGTATTTTTGTATGAACAATATCAAAATAATTACTTATAGTGAACCTCATCGAACTTTCGTCTACGTCATTCACAAGAAGCGTCGCGTCATTTTGACATTTAAAAATTTGCAAAATATTTAAATATTTATTTAATTCATAAGAAATATAAACGTGTTTTATGATATTGAAAAGGTTGGTAAAATACTAAAAGATCAAATACATTATCGGTATTCCGTTTTTATCAGTAAATACAACAATTGGGTCTATTTGTGTGTGTGTGTGTGTGTGTGTGTGTAACACAGTGAAAAATGCCAGCAAGACGCAAAGGGGGCCCATTTGAGCCGTCGAACTAATAAAGCATCAAGCATGCGTAATAATAGAGCAGAAAGAATAGATGAACAAATCGAACAAAATAACGAAAATGTGCGTGTGAGCATGTCACCATTGAACGGATTGCTCATCGGCATGTATTCAGTAGCAAGGCTGTTCCTGGAGTCCATTCGCACGCGAAAAAATATCGCAAAGGACTTCTTTCCTCCCCGGGAAGAAGAACTTCCCCAACCGTACATTGTTTTATTTTTTGTTATCGTTTTAATTTACACGGGACTTATATCGTGTCTTCATCGCAATTTTATGGAGGAAAGTCAAGAAACCGAAATTGTAGCAAGTGTTAATAATGCAATCTTGAAAAATAAGTTAACAAATCATGTAAATCAATTCAAGTATACATACGTTTCATACATTCAATATACACATGATTCGAGTTTTTACTATTGACAGTATAATCAGAAATGATAGTATAATCACACGATCAGCGTCAAAAAACTATTGAAAGAAAAAAAAACAAATGCAATGACCACTATTTATCAAGTAATTATAACAATATTTAATTTATGGTAGACTCTGTTTTGATTGTTTGACACTTTTACAGAAATTTTGGTGTTTAATTTATTGTTAATGGGTTTAAATTACTTTGACAATATTCAAAATAAATTCCTTTAGAATTAAAATTAATCAAAAAATATCGTACAGTCAATTGCTTCTCGAAATGAACTGATTTAGGATAATAGAAAATATATTACTTTTTTCACTTTACATTTAACTTTTAATCAAACAATGAATATGTCCATTACATTAATTAAATACATTGAATTGAGAAAATGAATGGTTGGTGTTTTTTTTTGTTTTTATCGGCGGTTATCGTCTACAGCGCTCCTTTCCTTTTCTGTCATAGATCCCATCCCCACACACTACCATAAATTCGTTACTTTTTATTTAAAAACCAAAATATTCAGTAAATATAATTTATATGGCAGAACAACGTTTGCCGGGTCAGCTAGTTGTTATATATATTTAGATATCTTTATTAATATTATAAATGTGAGTCAGTTTTTTCGATTGACAATTCGGTCTGGAGGACATTAGCTCATATTAAAGAGATATGACTAAAAAAAAAAGTCAAATATTCTTAGCGGTTTATTCTTAATAGAATCTACATTTCAAATCGGTAGTATTACGTTTTATTGGTGTTGTAAAAGACGATTTAAAGCTTTTTTTTTAATGTCTGTTTGCTGTGAGCATGAGTGACTTCAGTCAGATGTTGGGATCAAAAAACATTTTTTTTTTATAGAATAGGAAGTTGGACGAGCATATGGGCCACCTGATGGTAAGTGGACACCAACGCCCTTAGACATTGGCATTGTAAGAAATGTTGCCCATCGCTTAAATCGCCAATGCGCCACCAACCTTGGGAACTACGATCTTATGTCCCTTGTGCCTGTAATTACACTGGCTCACTCACCCTTCAAACCGGAACACAACAATACCAAGTACTGCATTTGGCAGAATGTCTGATGAGTGGGTGGTACCTACCCAGACGAGCTTGCACAAAGCTCTACCACCATAATCCCTGTGAGGCCGAATCTCGGTTTAGTACACCGCCGACAGTGGGCTATGAGTGTTCAATGTCTCCCGTCATACCCCTAAGCGCGGATGAGTTGTAACTGTTTGTACTACTTAAATCTTTTTTAATTTGAGCCAAACTAAGTCGGATAGTATATAAGCTCGATTCTGTTGGGCTTGACGTTGGCAACGCCAACTGGTGGTAGGGCTTTGTGCAAGCTCGTCTGGGTAGGTTCGTAGGGTACCACCCACTCATCAAGTATTCTACCGCAAAACAGCAGTACTTGGTACTGTTGTGTTCCGGTTTGAATCGTGAGTGAGCCAGTGTAATTACAGGCACAAGGGACATAAAATCTTAGGTCCCAAAGTTGGTGGCGCATTGGCGATGTAAGCGATGGTTAACATTTACTTGCCAATATCTAAGGGCGTTGGTGATCACTTACCATCAGGTGGCCCATATGCTCGTCCGCCTTCCTATTCTATAAAAAAAATGCCAGCGGTTTGCACGTTTTGAGATTCAAGGTGAATTAAGTTACTATGATGTTTTTTTTTAAACTGCATATGTCAGATAAATGTTTGTCGCGATTGTTACCTCCAAGGCTTCTTAACAATATATCTTAGTCCAGCAGTGGGACGTTTAGAGACTACTATGATAATAATAAAACATTACATTTTCAGGATATATCTCCAGTCAGTGTGGCTGGGATGTGCCGAGTCTATTCGTTTTCCCGAAGAATGATTCAGCTATTTACGCGAACTATGGCGAATTCCCGTGGGCAGTTGCTCTTATAAAGTGAGTTATTTTTATAATTTAACAAAAGGTAGCACTCTCATTTATAATACCCATCAATCGGAATATTTCAAGTACAATATATCAACTACGCTATTAGCTGGTCGGACTAACATCTCGATCTTGGAGGAACTAAAAATCAAAAGAAGACTATCGTCGACTGTGCAAACACGAATTCTCAAATACTTTGGACACATTGTTCGAAATGAACACTCCATGGAACGACTCGTTGTCCAAGGGCAAGTGGAAGGCAAGCGGTCGCGCGGTCGAGTACCCAAGCGTTGGACAGACATTATAAAAGCTACAACACAGACCTCCATAGACACATAGCGGGGGCTTCATTAGCCAAAAACGATGCGTCATCGTCAACCACGACCACTCTGTCAAGAGCGAACGACTGATGCGATTAGCTGGTCTTAATAATGCATATCTTTATGTTATAGGTAGTGGGACGGGCATATGGGCCACCTGATTTTAACTGGTCACCGCCCATAGACGTTGATGATGATAGAAGTATTAGCTATTCCTTACATCGCCAATCCAATAACCTTGGAAATGAAGATATTTTGTCTCTTTTGTCTGTGGCACACTATCACACTCACTCTTCATACCGGAACGCAACAATACTAAATATTGCTAAGTGGTTTAAGAGAGATAGAAGATTTTGCTAGCTTGGCCGATATTATAAATTGTAGTTCTCGCTAGTTTTCGCAGTCTATTTACTCATTTTGTCTTTGCTACCGTCCATTGTGAACATTTGAGTGAACATTTAAATGCTATATGGAAAAATCTTATGAATAATTAAAATATGTGTGATCAGGAAGAAGCCAACAAAAACGTGGTCACCAAACGACTACCTTGGTGGTGGTACTCTGATCCATCCGTCGGTGGTGCTGACGGTAGCACACAAGGTTGACAAAATCAATGCTCAAAAGGTAAGATTTGAATCACATTACGAAACATGATGGTAATCTCCTCTGGACCGACTTCTACCACGTCGTCCAATCTTGAGAGAGAGCCACCTGCGCAGGACATATTATAGTGCTGATACGGTGTCAAGGAAGATGTTCTAAGTTTATCAAATATTTCATTTAAATCAATATATAAATGGACGATATATTACACATTTATTTAAAAAACATGAACACCATGGAATTTGTGGAATATTTCTTAAATAAGAAGGCTGATCTGTTGGTATGTTGTCACCACCATCGATAGACATTATTTTGCAATTAAAGAAATATTCTTCATTCTATTTCCAACCAATGTTGGTGGCACCGTTGGCGACCAAGCTTTCACTTCGCTTTTATATTAAGTCTTTGTAATCATCTAGGTAAAAATCCGCGCTGGCGAGTGGGATACACAAACGGATAAAGAGAAACACCAATATCAAGAGAGAAATGTCAAGAAAATCCTAATTCATCCCCACTTTTTTAAGAGTAAGTCAACTCCTCATTTATTGAACCTTAGAACTCTAACTAGGAGTGTCTTCCTCCATCAAAAATTGTGGTGCGGTGCTGTGTTGCGGTTTGAAGGGTGAGTAAACCAGTGTAAATACAGACACGAAACATAACATCTTAGTTCCCAAGGTTGGTAGAGCATTGGCGATGTATGGAATTAGAAATCCTGATGGTTAAGAATATTTCGGTGTATTTATATATTTTTTCCAAATCAACAGCATCGTTGTACTTCGACGTGGCCCTGCTCATCACGGAGAGCCCATTTGATCTTGCAGCCGCACCTCACATAAAACCAGCTTGTCTTGGAACGAGTCTCCCATCCCCCGGGACGGAATGTTTCAGTATGGGCTGGGGTCCAGATTTTAATAATGAGGATAAATATGCGACCATCTTGAAAAAGGTAATTATATAACTTTTCTTTTTATTGTCACTGGACAACATCACTAAAACCCAACTGTACCCTTACCAGTGTTGGGGGAAACCTTGGCAACTTTGCAATCATTATCTATATTATGTGATAGCCTCAAAATAGAACGAAGCCCCTCTCGCTATTAAACACAGAAATTTTCTTTTAGAGATTTTGGAATATTATTTCGAATTAGCTGTGCTCTTCTCTAATTCACTTCATTACTCGACCGTGAAATGTTGACAACCGATTTTTTTTTTTTTTTTTTTTATATTTCCCGGGTGGGCAAATGACTCTACTCCACCTGATGTTAAGTGGTAGTAGAGTCCAAACGCGAGGACGGCCAGTACAGTCGGGAAGAAGATTCTGCACTAGCCGCCCTCGCCTTGCCGGCCCGCAAGATGCCTCTTCACGCCTCGTAAAGAGACGTGAAGCGAGCGACGTATTGCCACGATAGGGATGGGCAAAGTGTGGAGGCGTGTTTCCCCCGGCATTGGTTCAGCAGCCGTCTCCACTGGACCAACACCCATCGCGGCAATGCTCGCTCGGGCACTGGCTGTACGCTGGCTGACCTCGAAACGCGGCTGCAAGCCACTTCACGAGATTTTCACCATGCGTACGGTGGTAACAAGCCAGGCGGATGTTTATCATCCTACCACCAGATGATATCCCTTAGTCGCCTCTTACGACACCCATGGGAAAGGGGCAGTGAAATGTATTCTTTCTCCGTCACTGCACGGATAACATTTTATGGTTTTATGGTGATATACTATTTTGATTCGTGACGCGCGACGGATTTATGGTGATATACTATTTTGACGCGTATGTCCTTGAAATATTATAATAATTACGGTCAATCTCGCATATCACTTTCTGATATTTTACGACCGTTTTCTGCTGAGTGAGAGTTTGTTCTTACATACTGTAATAATAGCCCTGAAGTTTCACGACTTTTGATTTTTCTTTTTTTATTCAATAATGTTTTTCAGTCAAAGCGTAATCTGTTTTGAGGTTAATTTTATACTAAATTTCATTCCAAACGAGAAACAACTTGACCGTGTTATCCGTGCAGTGACGGAGAAAGAATACATTTCACTGCCCCTTTCCCATGGGTGTCGTAAGAGGCGACTAAGGGATATCATCTGGTGGTAGGATGATACACATCCGCCTGGCTTGTTACCACCGTACGCATGGTGAAAATCTCGTGAAGTGGCTTGCAGCCGCGTTTCGAGGTCAGCCAGCGTACAGCCAGTGCCCGAGCGAGCATTGCCGCGATGGGTTTTGGTCCAGTGGAGACGGCTGCTGAACCAATGCCGGGGGAAACACGCCTCCACACTTTGCCCATCCCTATCGTGGCAATACGTCGCTCGCTTCACGTCTCTTTACGAGGCGTGAAGAGGCATCTTGCGGGCCGGCAAGGCGAGGGCGGCTAGTGCAGAATCTTCTTCCCGACTGTACTGGCCGTCCTCGCGTTTGGACTCTACTACCACTTAACATCAGGTGGAGTAGAGTCATTTGCCCACCCGGCAAATATAAAAAAAAAAAAAAAACTATCATGTCACTAATGCGTGTAATATAACGGCCTGTGAATGTCCCACTGCTGTTCGTAACTCTAACCACCTTTTGAGGAGAAGTCATCGAGCTTATCCACCACCACCACCACCTTTCTCCAAAATAAGTGGGTTCAACTAAAAAAAAACCTATAAAAAAACTAACTCAATGTCTTTAATAAATTTTTGAAAAATGTTTTTGTCACATGAATTAGGGTAATGGTTTTCTCTTACAGATCCAATTACCCTTGGTGGGTTCGGAAGACTGTACGGAGAAACTCCAGCAGTCCAGACTGGGGTCGTATTTCAGAATTCACTCGTCCCTGACCTGTGCTGGGGGTAAAAAGGGTATCGATACGTGTCAAGGTGACGGGGGCTCAGCTCTAGTTTGCCCTACGGAGGTAAGTGATATTATCAGGCTTAATATAATAAATTCGAAAGAATTTTATTTAACCATCTGATCACCATCAAAACATTAATACAAAATGATATATATTTTTTATAATAATACTTGCAATGTTTTTAAGGAATTACTAATTTTCCTGTTTAGAGCGCACGCGCAAACATTCACAAAATCAATTTCTTATTGTATCTTTTTTGAATAGAAATGTTGTTATTTACTTGAAGCCTTAAATAGCTAATATTTACATGTATGTAGCTCTACGCTTACTGCTCACCCATCCGGGGGGTTGGTAATTTACTATCCCTAACACAGGTTATCCAAATTGCCCATGAAGGGTAGCGAGTACCAGTCACCGAATAAATTATAGCAAAACCAAAATTTTAATGCTATGCCTCAGTACGTAAGCTTAACAGTTTGTAATCCGTATGTCTATTTATGTTTGACGTTTGTGTGTTTAAATAAATTGTTATTATGTTTAAACCTCCATTAAGAGTTAGGAGTGGGTACCCCTTGGCTTTAGCTCAAAAAGTCATGATCGAAGCTTCGATATCGACGGTTCAGATTAGAGAAATAGAATATCATGTGTTTGTTTTAATAAAGATTTCTATAAGGCTATTTTACACGTGATTTATTGTGAATATTCCAAGATGTGATTAAACATACTAGAAATAGTTATTTAGCATAAAATCGCGATTTACAAGTGTCTTTATTTACTAGTAGTGCTGTAGTACTAACACGACTTATGTATATTTATATAACTGTATTTTCATATTCTTCCATTGTTTTAAATTCGATTTCATATTTTCTTTTCTTTTTTAAGATTCTAAGTGTCTCTTTAACGTGTCGTAGCAAGGTCTTCCAGACCGATTTCGGCCACGTCGGCCAATCTCAAGAGAGATTAGCCAACTGCGTAGGAGATATTATAGCGCACAAGTGTGTGCGCAAACACAGGTGCACTCTCTATTCCCTAACTCTCATAATCCGATGGGACAGCAATCCGACACGACCGAAAAGAGTTCAGGCGCGGGACCAAGGACTTTACGTGCCTTCCAAGGCACGGGAGTGTACAAACTTCCAAACTACGGGCTGCTACTGAAAAAATTCTAATAGAAAAACCCAATAACTTTTTACTGGCCCGACCTGGGAATTGAACCCAGTACCTCCGGCTCATCGGCCTTATATCTAGCCACTAGACCAACGAGGCAGTCAGTACGTGTCGTAGTATATGTAAGGCGACATTTACCCTTAGACCTAATTTGTAAATTGTTTCTCTAATTATTATTGTATATCATGCTGATAATCCTAAATAAAACGATTTAAGAATAAGTTAAACTGGTTCACTCACCCTTCAAACTGGAACACAACAATATTTAGTATTGCCGCTTAGCGGTAGATATCATTAATTTGGTTACTACCCAAACGAGCCAAAGCTTTACCTCCGAATAAAGTTATACCAATGAAACTACTAATTTTAATTCCATTATCACCATTTTAATTAATTCATTCGCATTCCAGACCAAGAATAATAGCACTCGATATGTAGCATATGGCTTGGTGGCGTATGGAATCGACTGCGGTATAGCTGACCGACCAGGTGTGTACGCGAACATACCAGCAGCACTCGAATGGATAAACCAAGAAATGACCAAACAGAACTATGGTACTGGAACGTACACCGCCTAAACTAATCGTGTTTATTATGTAAAGTTAATTATATAAATAAATGTTTTATAACTTTGTTTTAGTTTCTTATGTATTGCCCACCAAAACATTTTCAAATAAAGTAATGCAGACATACATACATACATACATACATAAATACATACATACATACATACATACATACATACATAAAAAGTATACAGATCTTATGGAGAGCCAAGCTCCTAACTATACACACTTTAAAAACGCATTACGCGTTTCCCCCACGGGAACCGTGTGGGGGGGGGGGTATATGGGGTGAAATACCCACTAAAAAACAAGCGGTATCCTTTCCGTCTTAACGAGGAGCGCCACGGGATTGCACATGCTACCACGACGCTCTGATGCTTTACACACTAAACTAACCCGAATCATAGCGAATAGCGATCTACGTGAATCCTAATCTTAAGTTCTCTACAAAGTCTACACCTTAGCCAAAATGTGTGGCTTGGCCGTTTCATAATAATGACGTAGACACTCATCTGGGGTTATATTTCTAGGCGTTAATTTTGTGCCAATAGGTCCTCGAGTGAGTTTTTTGAATAAGTTAAAAAAAGACGCAAACAGTAAAACATGAAGTTAGTAGCAATATTTAAATATATTAATAATAATATAAATATTGTATTTAATGATTGTGATTTGATATTATTTTCATGATTCAATTAATTAGATTAAATTAAATTAAATAGAAATAAATAAATATAAAATTTAGCATAAAGAAGAAATTAAAAAAAAGTTCAACATTTAATCTTCTATGATTTTTTTTATTTAATTATAATATCCTCCCTTATATAATATAAGCTAATTATATATATACTGGTTTAAGTAGCTAATGTTATAATAGGAAATAATAAAGTTCTTTAAATATTATAATTGCGTATGAGTACTTTTATCAGAATAAGTCGAGATGGCCTAGTGGTTAGAACGCGTGAATCTAA
This sequence comes from Nymphalis urticae, assembly GCA_905147175.2. Taxonomy (NCBI): domain Eukaryota; kingdom Metazoa; phylum Arthropoda; class Insecta; order Lepidoptera; family Nymphalidae; genus Nymphalis; species Nymphalis urticae. The sequence continues at coordinate 1,498,256 of LR990009.1, forward strand.
ACCGATGATCGTGGGATCAAACCCGGGTAAGCACCACTGAATTTTCATGTGCTTAATTTGTGTTTCTAATTCACGGTGTTTGACGGTTAAGTGAAACATCGTGAGGAAACCTGTATGTGTCTAATTTCATTGAAATTATGCCACTTGTGTATTCTACCAACCTGAATTGGAGCAGCGTGGTGGAATAAGCTCCAAAACTTCTCAAAAAGGAAGTGTAGGCATTAGCCCAGCAGTGAGACATTAACAGGCTGTTACTGATTTACTGTTACTTACTTTAATCAGGGAGATCGGCTGTCGCCTTAGAGAGAGGAGATTTGACAGTCGCTCCGCGTCTTACTTGACACAGAGATTGTCCATTGCCGTACAGCCTGTGTAATGGGCAGCTTCACATCGTTGTTTTTTTAGTATGGTTAGGTGCACGAGCATATGGGCCATTTGATGGTAAGTGGTCCCCAATGCCCATAGACATTGGCATTGTAAGATGTTAACCATCGCTTACATCGCCATTGCGCTACGAACCTTGGGATCTAAGATGTTATGTTATCCCTCACCTGTCACCCTTCAACCGAAAGAATATCTGATCCCATCAAAAACATAAATGTGCCATGAGAGCCAAGTTCAATGTTATGGTATATGCCTTGGTTGTTGACTTTACGACAAAAGAAATGATACCTAAATGGGTGCCAAGTTCAATGGTCAGCCCTGAAATGTATTTAGCCTAAGGTCTGCTGGTTCTCATATACGAATTATTATTAAGTACTTCTTAAACAGTCTTGGAAGAGCCCTATGTTCGATGGCTAGTGTCTACCAGCGAGGCGAAATTTTCCGAAGGATAAAATAACAATTTACAGCCTTAGAACTTGCGAAGGCTATAATATAATTTCCGTTGTTCGATATAAAAATCTGTAGCAAAAATTGTTGCATTTAAACTAAATATAATTTATGCAAGGTCGTCTGGGTATGACCATCCACTGATCACAATACATTCAACCGCAAAACAACAGTACTAGGTATAATTGTTGTGTTCCGGTTTGAAAGGTTAGTGACCCTGTGTCTACAGGCACAAGGGACATAACATCTTAGTTCCCAAGGTAAATAAGTGGTTAATATTTCTTACAATGCCAATATCTATGCTGGTGACAACTTACCATCAGGTGGCACATATGTTCGTCCACCTAACTATTCTTTTAAATTGGCACATAACAGTTCCCTGAATTATTTAAAGGTATTTCTATCTAAATGTATTTAATATGTGTGATGTTGATGTAAATTGACGGGACGGTTAACGTGTTATAATAATACATAACGGTGGAATACCCAAGCAATATTTATCACCTGACCTCAGAGTTCATTGACTTCACTGAAAGGTTATCGAAGTTATTTAAAGTTTCTGTATTTTACGTTAATCAGAAATGATAGTATAATCATACGATCAGCGTCAAAAAACCATTGAAAGAAAAGAAAAACCAAATGCAATGACCACTATTTATCAAGCAATTATAACAATATTTAATTTATAGTAGTCTGTTTTAATTACTTGAAACTTTTAAAGACATTTTTGATGTTTAGTTTATTGTTAAAAGGGTTTAAATTACTTTGACAATATTCAAAATAAAATCCTTTAGAATTAATATCATTATTCTGAATCAAATTTAATAACTTTATGCAGTGAGTTATGAAAACTTAATTTCATTTGAATTCTGTTAGCACCACCTTTGAACAAACTATGTTTGTTTATATAGTTTGTGTGAAATAAATCATCTCGAGTTGTGTAAAATATTAAACTATATTTCAAAAAATATTTAGCAGTAATTCAATTTGTCTGTTTTAATAGAAACTGTTAGTTGCTAATAATTGTCTCGATTGAAAAGCAATAAAAAGACGCGGTTGCCTCACTGGAATTATAAAAGGATTCATTCAAATTAATATCTTGGGAGTCATGGCAAAATTAAAATTCTCGTGCAAAAAGAAAATTATGGTGATGGCCAACGATGTGACAGCGAAATAGCCAGCGCAATGATTATGTTCCATTCGTATGTACTATGTTTATCCCATATTCTACCGCCAAACAGCAATATTTAGTATTGTTGTGTTCCGGCTTAAAGAGCGATGGAGCCAGTGTAACTACAGGCACAAGGGACAATTTAGTTCCCAAGGTTGGTAGCGCGTTCGCGATACAAGGAATGGTTAATATTTTTATAGTGCCAATTTATATGGGTGGGGGTGACCAATATTATAAAGAAAACATATAACGGACCACCTCTTTCAAAAGTTCTGTCTCATAATGTGCTGCACTCAATTGCTCTTCGAAATGAATTAACTGCCTTATAATAAAAATATATTACTTGTTTCACCATACATTTAACTTTTAATCAAACAATGAATAGGTCCATTACATTAATGAAATGCATTGAATTGATAAAATGAATGATTGGTGTTTTTTTTGTTTTGATCGGCGGTGATCGTCTACAGCGCTCCTTTCCTTTTTCTGTCATAGATCCCATCCCCACACACTACCATACATTCGTTACTTTTTATTTAAATACCAAAATATTCAGTAGATATAAATTATATGGCAGAACAACGGTTGTCGGATCAGCTAGTTGTTATATATATTTAGTTAACTTTATAAGTGGTCACCAACGCCCATAGACATTGGAATTGTAAGAAATGTTACCCACCGCTTACATCGCCAATGCGCCACCAACCTTATAAACTAAGATTTTATGTCCCTTGTGCCTGTAGACACAGGATCACTAACCTTTGAAACCGGAACACAACAATTATACCAAGTACTGTTGTTTGGCGGTTGAATATATTGTGATCAGTGGATGGTCATACCCAGATGACCTTGCATAAATTATATCCAGTTTAAATGGTACAAATTTTGTTACAGTTTTTTTTTTAAATCAAATAACGGTAAGTCCGTTAGCGACAGAGAAAATGTTAAAATGAAAATCATACCATTTGACTATCGTGTCAGGTTGGTCTTCATAATAATCTGTGTCAATTGATTTCAAAATAAATCTTATTTTAAGTTGGTTTTTGTACCTTGGTCCGCCTCGTGTTCATGCTCGTAATATGCTCGTCCAGCTACCTATTCTTTAAAATTGTCACTCATAGCAGTTCCTAAATTATTTTAAGGTATTTTTATCTAAATATATTTAATATGCATGATGTGGATGTACCTTGACGGGTCGATTAACGTGGTTGGTAGAGCCTTTCACGCTGAAGGTTGTGGGTTCGATTCCCACCCAGGACAGACATTTGTGTGCATGAATATGTCCGTTTGTCCTGAGTCTGGGTGTTATCTATATAAGTATGTATTTACAAAAGAAAAGTAGTATATGTAGTATATCAGTTGTGAAAAGTAGTGTATGTATTATATTAGTTATCTGGTTTCCATAGTACAAGCTCTGCTTAATATAAATATTATTACTGTTATTATTATTAACTTTCAAATAAATATAAACATGGTTAATTAAACGAATCACAAATCATCGATACGTTAACGATACAGTTACATCACTAGCTATGTGATAAATATTATTATATTTACCCGTCCAGCCAGTCGTATATTCGTCTCGCTCTCGAGACGACCCCGACGTTCGTTCGTGTATATCAACATTATAAATATGTGGTAAGCTATTTACATATAAATATATAGATATCGTTATGTTTTTATATAGTTATCATTATTATATACATCTTTAATGTATTGTGTTATCATTTCATTAGTTTGCATTTAGAATAACGCGATCTCGTTTTATTTTAAGCGTATATTGATATGAGTGAATATTGGAAGGTGGTATGAGGTCATTATAAAGGCTAGCGGTCTCTGAATATATGAATAAAATTGTAAAATTATAATTCAAATGTCCGAGATAAGATATTTGTAGTTCTGTCTGAGAGCCATAGTTGAAAACATGCATTTTTTCGTTTTAAAAATTCCGACATTGTGTCCATCTTATTATTGATTATAATTTCGATACCAATTACATATATGGGTATTAAAATATTATACATAAAAACAAATATCAGAAAACAGATAATAATTAAATATTAACATAATAAGTTTTAAAATTATACATACATTTATTTATTTACTTCACGGATTCTATAAATGTTTAATGGTTATTTAATTAAGGTAATTAAACAGAACCATCCACATGGCAATATAGATTCTATTCATATGGACATAAGTACCGTTATCAAACAATCAATTAAGAGGCCTTTTATCCTGAACTTTTAGTGTTGTTACAGTTATTATGTGGTTAAAATGTCTCTCAGTTCAGTGTGACTCATAGCATATGCCTTCATCTTCCATTGTTGTTTCTAGCAAATCTCCAATTTGGAGATACCATCCGGCTGTTTATAAGATACCATCTCTTTACCGTGTCTAGGGTACCATTCATTCATTAGGGCACCATTCCATCAGATATTCTACCGCAAAACAGCAGTACTTGGTATTGTTGTGTTCCGGTTTGAAGGGTGAGTGAGCCAGTGTAATTACAGGCACAAGGGACATAACATCTTAGTTCCCAAGGTTGGTGGCGATGTAGCATTGGTGATGTAAGCGATGGTTAACATTTCTTTCAATACCAATGTCTAAGGGCGTTGGTGACCACTTACTATCAGGTGGCCCATATGCTCGTCCGCCTTCCTTTTCTATAAAAAAAAGAAGAAAAAAAAAATTCAGTAATAATTTTGCTCCAATTTTCTTCGGTACTTCGCAGTATAACTTTTTACTTATATAGAAAAAACATGAAATTGTCTCTTGTCACGTAAATTCGTGCGAATGAAGTGTAAGTACTTATAAAGTGATTATCTATTAAAATTTAAAAATAAACGCTGCACTCTTAGTAGATTTTCATTACAAAAAAAAACACCCCATTTATTAGTATAGATAATAATAATAAATTGAATTGAAACGTCAGTGGCGAGCAAACACCATCCATACTGTTCCCATTGTCATATCATCAACTGGAGTCGTACCTAAAAGCCTACAACGTAGTCTTGATATGTTACAGGTTCCTCAACACACTCATAATTTACTCCAAAAGGCAATCATCCTGAACACATGCCGCCTCACTCGCAAGTTCCTTACGACTTCATCCGTCTCATCTTCTTATACGATCACCTAGACCCCACTCGCGCTTGGCTACGGCCCGTGTGTTTAGGTTTTTATTACCTCATACGAGGGAAAATGTAAAATATAATAATAATAATAATAATAAATTTATTTATTCTCTCCCACATACAATAATGTTTACAATTTTCTTATTATATATAAAAATACAGTTATATGTGGGAGACAAGAGCCCAAACTAGGTTGCCATGTTAGGGCAGATGCCAATTTAATTTGACCACTCACCATCAGGCATATTGCCAGTCTGTCTAGATTTATATATGTATATGTAGTTTTATATGTTCCTTTGTCCTACTTTGAATCTATTTATGTCTGCTTCGATACCGGTTTACAAGGCATTAACATTTCGCAACAGTTTTTCCTTCTAATGTTTGTAATTATTTGTTTAATTGATTAAAATTGCTGCCTGGTTAACTATTTTGTTTATAAACATTCACTAATTGAGGATTTTAAGCGAATTCCATACAAAATAAAATTTATATTATATTAAACAATTAATAGTTAAAAATTAAAGATAAATTTAACCCAGCAGTGGGACATTCGCAGGCTGTTTCGGTACGGTTACGGTAATTAATGTAGAATTACTTTAATTAAAAATTTACTTAATAAGCCTAGAGCATATAATAAGATATTTATATTTTTTTTCTGTTTAAATCTAAGTCATACAAGGACATATGTTGTTTAGATTTGAACCTTAGGCGGCACTGCAATTGGAATCCAAAATTGGAAAAAATATATTTGACGTGTACGAAGCCAGCTAGTGTATAAATGGACTGCCTCGTTGGTCTAGTGGCTGGAAATAAGGCGAAAGATTCCGAGTTCCTGGATTCAAACCCCAAGTCAGGCCGATAAAAAAAGTTATTTGGTTTTGTAGTGAACACACATCTGCGATAATGTTTTTTATATTATGAATATATATTATCTGTGTATCTATCCATCTGTCATCTCGGATGACACACATCGCAGAGCGGGAAAATATATTGATATTGGCGCGAAGTGAAGACGGTGTGTGTGCATAGGGAGCTAATATATAAAATATAATATGTATTATTCAACTTGTAATACCGATATTACGACTTAGTTAAAGCACGGTTAAAGGGTGAACATTACAGGTTTTTCTGTCGAAGGTAGCAGCCCAGTGTTCTACCGCTAAACAGCAATACTTAGTATCACCCTTAAAACCAGAATAATATTCTGGTTTTAAGGGTGATTGAGCCACTACAGGCACAAGGAACATAACGTCTTAGTTACCAGGGTTGGTAGCGCATTAGCGATGTTTTTTTTTATAGAAAAGAAAGGTGGACAAGCATATGGGCCACCTGATGGTAAGTGGTCACCAACGCCCTTAGACAGTGGCATTGTAAGAAATTTTGCCCATCGCTTTAATCGCCAATGGGCCACCAACCTTGAGAACTACGATCTTATGTCCCTTGTGCCTGTAATTACACTTGCTCACTCACCTTTAAAACTGGAGCACAACAATACTAAGTACTGCTGTTTTGTGAGAGCTGGTTTAATATTTCGTACAACGCCAATGTCTAAAGAGAATAGTAACTGACAATCAGGTTGCTCAACTGCCCTTCCTACCTATATCATAAAAAAATAGTAGTTAGCAGTTTTCTCTTAGCATACTCTCTGTGGATTTTCGTCTTGTATATTAATAGGATTATTTTTAATAGAATATATTTATATGTATATAATTGTTCTACAAACAAATTACTTTGAAGTATCTGGGGAAAGTTTTTTAGTTTCAATCGCTTTTCTTTTACAGGATTCATCTGGTCCACGTCGTCTGCTGGTTGATGCTGTGCAATGCGGCGAATGATGTAGACGTTACAAAAATAGAAACATTCCTATTAGAGGCTGCTGATGAAAAAGAAAAAACTGAAAACGTTTCAACACTTCAAAAATCAACACTTCAAGAGAATTGTATGTTTTGGCATATGTCTTCATATAGCGATTATTAAAAAATATATATAATGATAATAATGTCCGGACCGATTTCTCCGGACCGACCAGTCTCAAAAGAGATTAGCCAACTGCACAGGACATAATAGTGGACAAGTGTGTGCGCATACACGGATGCACTCTCTTATCAGTCTCGTAATCCGATGGGATGGCAATCCTACGCGACCGGAAAGAGCTTAGGCGCAGGACCAACGACTTTACATGCGTAAAAAAAACAATTAAGAGACTTATTTTGAAAAGAGTATTTACTACGTTTTAAAAAAGTTTTATTGGGGGTCTCCACCGCTGAAAATAAGAACACTGTAAGAAATATTAATGATTCCTTCTTCAATCACCAATGTGCCACCAATCTTGGGAACTAAGAAGATGTCCCTTGTGCCTGTAACCACTGGCTCACCCTACAAACAGTTACAGATCAAAACTTAAGAGTGCTGCTTAGCGGTAGAACAAATGATCGGGTACCACGTGAATTCCACGTTCACATAAACCATAAAACATGAAAATTCAAAAATGCCGAATACTTAAATATATACTATTTTCTTACTTCAAATTTGTTTTTTCAGATAAACTATGTTATCTAGAAAACGGTGTAGCTGCAAGGTGTGTTAAGAAGTCTATATGTGGAGTGAAATCCCCCCCCGTAGACCCGGCCACGACTTTTACCTTCAGGTAAGAAAGAGTCAGGCAATATGTCCCAGTGTACCTATATATAATCGACATAGTGGAAATACATATATTGATAAAAAAACCGAGATGATCAAGTGGCTCGAACGCGTGACTCTTACGCGCTGAATATTGGTTCAAACCCGGGCAAGCACCACTGAATTTTCACGTGCTTAATTTGTGTCTATTCTGCTGCATGTGTCTAATTTCACTGATATTCTGCCACAAGTGAATTTCACCAACCTGGATTTGAGCAGCGTGGTGAAATAAGTTCCAAACCTTGTACTCAAAGAAAGACTCCTCGTCCTTAGCCCAGCAATGATATAACACTAGTCAATATTGGTAATTTCTTTCAGAGAAATGGGTGAAAGTTGCACATACCTACAGACTTGCTGCCCTGAAGATAAAATAAGGAGTGAGCCGAAGAAACCGAAAGTGGAGAAAAAACGCGGTTGTGGATACAGCAACCCTGGGGCGAACGTTCTGCGAGAACTGGCTGATAAATATGGATACGCGGATTATGGGGACTTCCCATGGATGATTGTTGTGATGAAGTAAGCTCTATCTTGATTATATTAAAAGGCTCTGTGCAATTTATTCTACGCATCAGCACTATTTCATAGTCTGATCCCGTGGCACTCCTCGTTGAGACTGAAAGGGTACCGCTGGTTTTGTAGTTTTAAGCACAAACACGCTTTTTTAAAGCAACTTTACTGCCATATTGGTTTAACTGTGATTGATGATGTTTTAAATCTGAAATACTCTAAAGCTTTTGTTAATTACAGCATCATAAGTATTTTTATATACAATAGAAAGGCGACAGAGCCACCTAATGGTTGATGGTCACCATCGACCACACACATTGGTACTGTAACAAATATTAACCGTCCCTTACATCGTCAATGCGCTCCCAACCTTGGGAACTATATCCCTTGTGTGTATAGTTACACTGACTCACTCACTCAAGCTCAGCATTATTTAGTAATATTGTTTACCAGTTACCCCTTGCTTCGCACGGGTATTCACGAGTCTGGTGGAGGTGGAGGTCTGCATGAAACATTTATTACGTAATATATGTAACTGTATTGGTTTACGCGGCGCCAGTGAAGCTCCCAATTGACATGATCATTTTTTTATAGTATAGGCGGACGAGCACTTGATGGTAAGTGGTCACCAAAGCCCATAGACATTGGCATTGTAAGAAATGTGCCATCGCTTACATCGCCAACGCGCCACAAACCTTGGGATCCAAAATGTTATGTCCCTTGTGCCTGTGATTACTCTTCAAACCGGAACACAACAATACCAAGTACTGTTGTTTTGCGGTAGAATATCTGATGAGTGGGTGGGACCTACCCAGACGAGCTTGCACAAAGCCCTACCACCAGTCTTCAACAATCATCGTCATATCATACATCTAATCCTTCACGAATCAATCTATCCATTGGTAAAATATATGAAAATCCGTCGGGTAGCTTTTAAGCAGTTGGGGACTTTATACTATGTATTGACATTATAATATAATTGTGCTTACAGAAAAGGCATACCCAAGGCAAACTTCGATATGGCATACATCGCTGGCGGAACTCTCATAGATCCATCCGTCGTTATAACCGTAGCTCATAAAGTGGACGACGTAGTGAATTATTCGGAGGTACATATGCACAGTATATATTTTAACTACATATGAATATCGAGTATGTATTCTTGATGTTCAGCGTCTTCCAACCGCAAGAGGAATAAACACAAATAAAATAAACAACTATGACCTTGAATTGACGAGATATCATTGGTCGATATCTTGTATACCGTAACAGCCTGTGAATGTCCCTCTGCTGGGCTAAAGGATTCCTATTTTTGAGGAGAAGCTTTGAAGTTTATTCCACCACGCTGCTCCAATGCGGGTTGGTGGAATACACATGTGGCAGAATTTCCTCACGATGTTTTCCCTCACCGTAAAGCACGAGATAAATTATAATCACAAATTAAGCACATGAAAATTCAGTAGTGCTTGCCCGGGTTTGAAACCACGATCATCGGTTAAGATTCACGCGTTCTTACCACTGGGCCATCTCGGCATCTTGTATAATCTGTGATATTCATTATGGAAAAATGGATTCCGGAAAAAATGGAGTTTTGAATATAGGCGAGGTATTAACGGGACTGTAAGTAAACTTAAAGTGTATATAATTAGTGAAGTTTAACAGTGTTGTGTTATAAATAGAGATATATTTATCGAGAACTGTTCATAGAGCGTAATACATTAGAGCTGTTAGCGAATCGCGTGTTATATGTAAATCTGAGGTTGTTTGTACATCATAAGGTCTCGGCTTCTCTCGGGTGAAGCGAATAAATGGTATTGGTTTTATTTGTTGAGAATAAAAAACCATGACAATTCAGTCTCTTCCAGTGGACACACTTGAGAACTATATGCCCTGCGCAGTTGGCTAGTCTATTGAAAATGGTCTCTGTGGAAATCGGTCAGGAGGGCATCATCTCGAATGTATCAAATTCGTTCAGTCAGAAACGCACGATCAAATTATGATCTCCGTATCTTCGCAAATAGGCCATGATGGTCACCACTATATATTGGCATCGTAAGAAATATAAGCCAAAACGTCTTGGCAGGTATTTTTAAGATGGTATCTTAAAATTAAAATATATTGTATCCAATTTTTTTTATTCTAGATCATGTGTCGCGCTGGGGAGTGGGACACGAAGACGGAGGACGAATTCTACAAGCATCAGGACAGAGACGTCAAGAGCATCATAATACATAATGAATACATGCGACGTACGTATTGAATATTCACTAAGAACTATTATTTGCATCTTCGAATACATTGACAGTTCTTATCAGCTGTGCTGTGCTGTGCTATGAGAATTCTCTTCATCACCCGTGAAATGTTGACAATCGACTTATGTTGATATACTATTTTCTTACGTGTATTCTTGTAATGTTATAATTATTATGGTCAATATCGCATATCAGTATCTGATATTTCTCGTCCGATTTCTGCTTCGAATTTCCAATTTGTTATTACAGACCGTACTGGTCGGAAACACTCGTTGCCGTTTAACGGTAGAATATGTAATAAGTGGGTGGTACCGTAGACGGCGTGCACTAATCCCTACCACTAAGTAAACTACTAACAATTACATAAAAAATTGGAATTAAAGTTTCTTTTCATAAACAGAAAAAGCCCATAATGATGTGGCGCTGATCATACTGAAGGAGCCGTTCAATTTGGACGACGCTCCTCACATAGGGGTGGCGTGTTTGGAGCAGAAGCTACCTGCCCCTGGAACGGAGTGCTACAGCATGGGCTGGGGCAAGGACTTCATTAATGATCAAATGTATGCCGCCATTCTAAAAAAGGTGAGGCGTTACCGATCTTAGATTGTACTTAGCTACTATGTAGCTTTCTAACGTTTACAAAGGAAGGTATCGAATGCCTTGCTCTAGTGACTTCATATAAGGCCGTTTGGGTTAAAATCCCCGGTCGGGCAAATAAAAAGTTATTGAGATTTTCTGCCAAAAATTGTTAGTAGTAGCTGGAAGTTGATAGTGTGTACACTCCCGTGCCTCGGAAAGCACGTAAAGCCGTTAGTCCTGTGTCTAAACTCTTTCCGGTCGTATCAGATTGCCGTCCCATCGGATTATAAGATTTAGGAAAAAGAGAATGCACCTGTGTTTGCGCACACACTTGTGCACTATAATATGTCCTGCGCAGTTGACTAATCTCTCTTGAGATTGTCCGCCATGACCAAATTGGTCTGGAGGATATAAATTAATTAAAGGAATATAAAGTAACAATGTCTGTCGGTCAATAAATGGTTCACTACTGGGATAAGACATCTCTTTCTCTGTTTGAAAAGAGGAAATGGTTCCATTTCAAACCAAACGACCTGACATACTTTTCAAGGTAAATAGAATCTTGTAAAAGAGTTACATGTTACAACACTGTGCCCTTAACGATAAGAGCTGATCCATTTCTCACCCAGAAAACACATTATGCGAATAAACGAGCAAATACGACTTGCATTCTTATCTAGTTTCATTTTTACATTTAAGCTATCTACCTAAACTTACTGACTTAATTGTGCATTTCTTTCAGGTGAAACTGCCGCTGGTTGCGGCTGAGAGATGTCAGAATCTATATCGGAACAGTCAGTTGGGTCAATCCTACAGCTTGCATAAGTCTCTCACGTGCGCTGGGGGAGAGGCTGATGTTGATACATGCACTGGGGATGGCGGGTCTCCACTTGTATGCCCTATCGCTGTAAGTCCATGTTTATTCATTGAAAGGTAGACCACCAATTTTTCAAACACGTTTGGTTAGTTACAACCCACTCATAAGATGGATCACTAGATCACTAGCTTCTTGGGATCTTAGTACCCAAGATTGGTGGTCCATTGTTGATATAAGAAATGTACAGCGACAATGTCTGTGGGCTGTGATGACTACCGTCATGTGGGAGGCCACATAGGTTTGCCATTCCGCCTACCTATTATATATTTATAAATATGTAAACAAAATTGTTTCAGGATAAATCTGGCTTACGTTATTCCGTCGTTGGCATGGTGGCTTACGGACTTGGCTGCGGAGTAGAAAATCTACCAGGAGTTTATGTGAAGATACCGGAAGTGTACGATTGGGTGTTTAAGGAAATGGCTATACAAGGGTACACCGGGAAATTATTTGTCAGTTAGAAAGCACACAATAAACGTATTTTTATACTTCTTTTATTTTAATATAAATATCCCAGAATTATTTACAGACCTCAATCAACTTACATACGTTTTAACGTTTGTAGTAAGCGGTCAGCGGTTAAGTATATAAGCGAATACTTTTAAAATTGTGTATGTCACAGCGTCAATACTATGACGTGATCTATCGGAAACGTGAAACAGTTCATAGCTGCCTGGATGCGGTCGTTGCCTTGGTGATGTTGGATAGTTGGAGTGAAAGTTATAAAACAGAAAAAAAGATCGTTGGAGAATTTGAACTGGAGGATCAAGAGGGTCAGGATAGTGAAGGCGAGCGATTGGTAGAAAAATACCACGTGACATCGAACTCACCGCGTTTCCAATCTGATTAATTAATGGTGGTAGGGTTTTGTGCAAGCTCGTCTGGGTAGGTACCACCCACTCATCAGATATTCTACCACAAAACAGCAGTACTTGATATTGTTGTGTTCCGGTTTGAAGGGTGAGTGAGCCAGTGTAATTACAGGCACAACGGATATAAAATCTAAGTTCCCAAGGTTGGTGGCGCATTGGCTATGTAAGCGATGGTTGGCATTTCTTACAGTGCCAATGTCTAAGGGCCTTGGTGAACATTTACCATCAGGTGGCCCATATGCTCGTCCGCCTACATACTCTATAAAAAAAATCCGCTAGGCATGATGACAGTATTAAAGAATTAAAAAATAATGATTTTAGAGAAGAAATTATTTTAAAAGGATTCTAAAAAATGATCCCATTTTAATATACACATTGGGATTAATAAGATTTTTGATAAAATAAAAGTATAAAATTCTGCAATCGCCATTCGCCAAAAGCCATTTTATTTGAAACGCCAATCAGAGCGAATGACGTCACGCCTCTTTATTTATAACCGTTTCTCTTGAACAGTTGTTGTGTTTACGCGTTACAAAATTAATTTTGCATCGTCTTGCACGTTGTAAAACTTTGGAATTCCTTTTTAACCTTAGGAAATACGCAATACTTTCTGTCTTTCTTCGTTGAATATAGACACAATACAACGTTTACTGTCGTTTTCTGAGGCGTGACGTTACGTCAAGCGCCATGACACCTGCAGGTATTTTCGAGCGAAATTCAAAAGAGGTAAATGAAAATGCAATTATTTGCGTAAGCAGCTACTTTATAACTGAAATAAAATTATTTTCAGTAATAGTAGACATTATAGAAGGTTATTTCAAAATCAGTCATCATGCCTATTCAACCCGTCAAACATATTTATATAAAAACTTTAATCATGTACTTCTTCGTCTGATAAATCATTTACTCCACAACTTATGTGCATTGGTTTACTATTTATTATTTGCGACTTAATTAAAAAAATACTTTGCTATGGTACATCGAAGGAAACCTTTTGAGGAAATCTCGATCCTCAACTGCAAATGTCATTAGTAAAATTAGTCGTTTGTGCATTACAATACCTTACCTTACCCATAGAACTAATTAATGAAAAATCTTTTGTTAAATTAAAGACTTAAAATAATAAAATACTATCAAAGCTTTATTTGAGAAAATATTTATTTATATTCGCTTTTGTTTTGTTAATACACCGATAATTATAATATAGATATTAAATAAAATAAGAAAATGATGTAATTAGTTTCTCGTGTACACCGTCACACCGGAAAAGTATGGCATTACGCTACCGTCTACTTCTTTTTTCATCGACTATCGGAAAATACAAGAATTTTTGGTGGAACAAATCGTTCGACGCTCGTAATTTATCCGACACGTTCGATTAACGCCAACGCGATTGGGCCGCCGGTACCAGCGCTATGACCATCATTTTCCTTTTTGTCATTACGTAAGTAGATCCCTGTAGAGTTGCCACACTAGTAAAAATAACCTGGAATTTTGTGTCACCATCTCCCGGTCTATACACCAAATAAAACTGGACATTGTTTTTCAAGAACCAGTGCAAACTTTTTTCCAACAGTATTAATCAATGAAATATCAAAATAGACTAAAGTTATTTATTAAATACAAGATGACATGATCATTCCAATTCTAATTAAACTATAACATTAAAACAAACACGAAGATCAAAGCTGATAGCGATAACTCAGAGATGGGACTGACGTAGACTTGCTCCCTGGATGTTTCCTATTGTGAGAGGAAAGCCCACAAGGTATTTTGTCGTATATTAATCCAAGCCTCGACTTGTTTAACTCATCGTGTTGTATTTCGCAAAACGGTAGCGGAATACATACAGACTGTTAAGTAAATTTACTGGTGGTAGGGCTTTGTGCAAGCTCGTCTGGGTGGTACCTAACCACCCACTCATCAGATATTCTACCGCGAAACAGCAGTACTTGGTATTGTTGTGTTCCGGTTTAAAGGGTGAGTGAGACAGTGTAATTACAGACACAAGAGACATAAAATCTTAGGTCCCAAGGTTGGTGACGCATTGGCGATGTAAACGATGGTTAACATTTCTTACAGTGCCCATGTCTAAGGGCGTTTGGTGACCACTTACTATCAGGTGGCTCGTCGGCGGTATGCTCGTCCGCCTTCCTTTTCTATAAAAAAAAAGTAAGTGAACGCTTTAGGTTCAACCTGTAATGTTTATTTATATTTTGTAAATAAAGAAATAAATATAGAATTGAGGTATAAACATAGTAGCGCTCGGTACACGGTAGGGGTTAACTGAGAGTTCATTGATTATTGATTAGATTAGTTATTGTAAGAGCGATGTGTGTGTGTGATCGGTACACACACTCACATGTTTTCATCAATTCTCGTGACCTTGGAATTTACGCAATTTTTTCAATAATGTACTCTTTGGTTATCAGACAACATATATTATGCAAAAAGTTTTCATACAACTACACAAGTCTAATTCATGATATAAGCTTACAAAAATGACATTTATCAGCACTTCTTACGGTTCAAATTGCAATATCTCCTGACATTTCTAGATGACAAATAACTTCCCGTTGTATCCTTGTGATGCCATTTGCCGTATCACCCAATTGTACACTTCCGGTATCTTCACGTAAACTCCTGGTAGATTTTCCGTTCCGCAGCCAAGTCCGTAAGCCACCATGCCAACGACGGAATAACGTAAGCCAGATTTGTCCTGAAACAAATTCCAAAATTGTAGTACTGGCTTGGAGATGATGTTGCATTGACAGACTAGCCAAATACTTTTATTTATTTATTTATTTATTTTATATATATTACCAATAAAAGTTACAATTTTACTATATCATCAGATATTCTACCGAAAAACAGCAGTACTTGGTATTGTTGTGTTCCGGTTTGAAGGCTGCGTGAGCCAGTGTAATTACAGGCACAAGGGACATAACATCTTAGTTCCCGATGTTGGTGGCGAGTTGGCGATGTAAGCGGTGGTTAACATTTCTTACAATGCCAAAGTCTATGGGCATTGGGGACCACTTACCATCAGGTGGCCCATATGCTCGTCCGCCTACCCATACTAAAAAAACATAATAATACATTATGTAGACTAAACAAGATTAATTGCACGTCATTATAAATTTTGTATCAACTGAGTGACCAAAAAATAAGATTTATTACATCTTCGGATCATTAATAAATAACATATTTACACAATAATTAAATCCATTATTATAGAGCAAAAAACACCAAGAGAAGAATACAATTACAATATGATTATTAAATTGAATTGAAATTTATTATAATTAGTATTGATAATAATACTTTTCTTCTCTTAAGCATACTTACAGCGAGAGGACACACGAGGGAGGACCCGCCGTCACCAATACAAGTATCGACACCCGCCTCTCCCCCAGCGCACGTGAGAGACTTATGCAAGCTGTAGGTCTGACCCAACGGACTGTTCCGATAGAGGTTCTGACACCTGGCAGCCGCAACCAGCGGCAGTTTCAACTGAAAATAATATTGAACATTTTCATCTTAAGCAGTTCACTTTAGATGACAATTGTTTCTCGCAATAATATATTGAATCAAACACTTCTAATCAAAGAAAGCAAGCCGAGATGCCCCAGTGGTAAGAACGCGTGAATCTTAACCGATGATCGTGGGTTCAAACCCAGGCAAGCACCACCGAATTTTCATGTGCTTAATTTGTGATTATAATTCATGTCGTGTTTATGATGAAGGAAAACATCGTGAGGAAACCTACATGTGTCTAAATTCACTGAAATTCTGCCACATGTGTATTCCAAGAATAAGCTCCGAAACCTTCTCCTCAAAAAGGGAGAATAGGCCTTTAGCCCAGTAGTGGGACATTCACAGGCTGTTACAGTACGGTAATCAAAGATTATTTAAATCAGTCAAGCTGCACAGACTATTCGAGGACGGCGTTTATCAAAGCGAATATTCATGAAGAAGAATATTGTGAAAAAAATCTATCATACGTCTCCATAAATATATTGTAATGAATTTTTCTTGACAGTTAAATACATCCAACTTGTAACAATAAACGTTGAGCTTAAAATAATTGGAATCTAATACAGCAGTACTTGGTATTGTTGTATTCTGGTTTGAAGGGTGAGTAAGCTAGTGTAATTACAGGCACAATGTACATATCATCTTAGTTCCCAAGATTAGTGGCGCATTGGCGATATAAGCGATGGGTAACATTAATTACAATGCCAATGTCTATGGGCGTTACTGACCACTTACCATCAGGTGGCACATATGCTCATCCGCCTGCCTGTACTATAAATAAATATATATATCGGTATAACCTGATTTTTTTTTTTACCTTTTTAAGAATTGAAGCATATTTTTCGCCATTTATGAAGTCTGTGCCCCAGCCCATGCTGAAGCATTCCGTTCCAGGGCTAGGCAGCTTCTGCTCTAAGCACGCCACCCCTATGTGAGGAGCTCCGTCCAAGTCAAACGGCTCCTTCAAGATTATCAACGCCACGTCGTTATGAGCGTGTTCTGTTCATTGTAGAAAAAGAAAACAATAAACATTTATGCATCATTAAGGTATTATAAATTGTTAGATTTTGTCACAAAATAATATATTATTGCATTACGCCAAATATATGTATGTAGCAATGTAATACGTCGTCCAATTTAAGTTATAAATATCCGTTTAAGTTACAGTGGTTCCAAAACTGTCCTAAATATCTTCAATAGTCCCCTAAATAGTGCGGCTTAAACCAGTATTTACTTTTTAAGTACATAGCGTAAGCCTATAATATTATTTAACAGATTTGTATATAATCATAAAGAATCATTATAGAATCATAACGAATCATTTGTCGGGAGGGAACCGAGAGGGACTATTTTAAATTTTACTTAATTAAAAAAAAAGTGACATTGAAATTGAGTTATCATTATAGATTGTACAAAATACTCCCAGTTATTGAATTATATTTAATTTACAGATTTTTATTGATGGTATAGATATGTCTTGATTTGTAAATACTCCTTGGTTTGAAGTTCTTTATAAAAAAATTAGAAAATGATTTTGTTATTTTGACATTGCCAGTAACGGAGATATTATAATTTCTATTTTAAAAAAAGGAGAGACATAATCATTGTCAGCTGGTCTTATTGAAGATTATTTAAAGTTCTCGTTAATCTGAAGTTGTATTCTAGCCACGCAATAGGTTGAAAACTATTTTCGATAACTTTCAAGGTATTTGGAGTTTACATGAATGAATAGTTTTCCACAAACAGTTCTCAGTTATGTTAACCTAATAATATCTACGCCCTTATATATGCCTTATATATGCCGTATGCCCTTACGCTTACGGTTCAATTTTGACTCCTTATATAGTGTAGCATGCACGTGGTGTGTGGTAACTGTATTTTTAATATTTCTAAGTTGGCAACAAGTTCTTAAAAAGGCGGTAAAAAGAGTTGTAAACATGGATATAATAAATCGCTGCCGAGTTGGATATTTCGTTTTTTATTTATAATCAGTATCGTCCACGCCCCACCTCTGCTATTAAAATACAAGAAATCATTTTGGCTGTAGTGAAGCCAATAATCGCAGTCTACTTACCCCTTACAAAGTCATTATGTATAACGATACTCTTCACTTCTCTGTCTTGATGCTTATAGGATTCATCCTCTGTTTTTGTATCCCACTCACCAGCGCGGCACATCAACTAGAAAGAAATTATTGACTTAAAATGGAACGCCAGAAGACTGAGCTACTGTCAAAATATAATAATAATAATGTCCTCCAGACCGATTTCGGCTACTGCGCGGTACATATTATAGTGCATAAGTGTGTGCGCAAACACAGGTGCACTCTCTATTCCCTAACTCTCATAATCCGATGGGACGGCAATCCGACACGACTGGAAAGAGCTCAGGCGCAGGACCAATGGCTTTACGTACTTTCCGAGGCACGGGTACACACTTCCAACTTCCAGACCCCGGGCTGCTACTGAGGATTTTCTGACGGAAAACGCAATTACTTTTTATAGGCATAGGCTTATAAATTGAACCCAGGACCTCCGGGTCCGCGGCCTTATATCTAGCCACTAGACCCACGTAGCAGATATAATAATATTGATACAGAAGACTGTATCAATATTATCATATCTGCTACTGATTTTGATATGATTTATTTGGTGAAAAAATGTAACTTTTGAGTTTCTTGAGAACTCAATATTCGAAACCTGGTGCTTTTCAATCCAAAATGAAATCATTCATTTCAATATTAATCGGCTTTGTATATTTTGCGTAAGCATATCAATTACGTAATCACTTCTTAATATCGAATTCTCGACCTTATAATCTACAACTATACTTGCTACCTTCTAAACAAATAGCTATGGAATCGTATCAGAAACAATTTTTATAAGCACACTTACGTCATTGTGACTAATTTCGTCCACTTTATGAGCTACAGTTAGCACGACAGATGGATCAATGAGGGTTCCACCACCGATGTATGCTTTATCAAAATTCTCCTTGGGTATGCCTTTTCTGTAACAATTTGTATATTAAAATTACACTATTTCATTAATTCTCTATAAAGTCTTACCTAAAAACTTATACCGGTATGGATCATCTCTTACTACCTTAATTAACGGAATCTGAGATGTCCACCTTAAAAGATGTCCACCTAAAAATGTAGATATGATTACTGTACAACTCATGAAATGTACGACGTAACAGCATGTGAATGTCCCACTGCTGGGCTAAGGCCTCCTCTTCCTTTTTGAGGAGAACGTTTGGAGTATTACACATGTAGCAGGATTTCAGTGAAATTAGACACATGCAGGTTTCCTCGCGATGTTCTCCTTCACCGTAAAGCACGAGATGAATTATAATCACAAATTAACGAAAAACCTATGATTACAAGACAGTTTTAGTATTCAATGCAGTTTTAATAACTCGTCATACCAAGGTCTTCATATACTTAATACGACAGTGCCATCCAAACCAGCCTAGAAATCCACAATCCCACCAAGATCAGTTGACAATAATAAGAGAAAGCCTAAATAATTGATAATACACAAACACAAAAATTGTAATGCTGAAACTGATCGTGGTGCTGCCTGATAAAAACTCGCAGACAGATCAAATTTTATGCAATAGCTAGATACACTAAATGCACAGACAACACGTCAGCTATATAAAAACCTATATAAAAATCTATATTAAAAATGCGATGTTTCTTTTAGTATAAACTGTTAATTTGTTCAATTATGTGTAAATGTTAATTTACTTACTACCTTTTGTTTCTGTTTTTGTTTTTGTTCTTAATTTAAATATAAGAAATATTTATATTTTCTGTTTTTATTTTATTTTTGTTTTGTATATTTCGTAATTGTGTTTGGGAATGGTGTGTTCTCCTGTAATTGGTTGTGCATAGTTAGTTTTAATAATGTAAAAAGTGTTTTAAATGGGTGTTATGTTAACTGTTTGACATCCAAATAAATAAATAAATAGCTACAAAGACAAAAAAAAACTACAGCTTACTTCATCAGGACAATCATCCATGGGAAGTCCCCATAATCCGCGTATCCATATTTATCACTCAGTTCTCGAAGGACGTTCGCCCCAGGGTTGCTGTATCCACATCCACGTTTTATCTCCACTTTCGGTTTCCTTGGTTCGGTCCTTATTTTGTCTTCAGGGCAGCAAGTCTGTAGGTATGTGCAACCACCTTCGACCAATTCTCTGTAAGAAAAGTGTGTTACCAATTGCTTTTGGGATTATTTCTTCTCTGATTATTCGTCATAATATCTGATTAGTCATCATGTATTTTATTAAGTCTTTAATATTCTGTTATTGTTTTTTATTTCAATTCTAAATATGAAATATGCAAGTGTAGATATTCCCTCACTCGCAATTCAATGGGACGGAGTATACAGTTGTTCGGATTTTGATAAATCCTTTCTTACCTGTAGATAAATGACGTCGCCGGATCCAGTGGGGGTGCTTTCTCTTCGCAGCGTGATTTCTTCACACACCTTGCATCATCGCCGTTTTCGTGATCACATAATTTAACTGAAATTATTATTATTACCTCAATATAGATTTATTTAGTTAGTAACAATTTCGATATTTATATATATTATTTCACGTCGACCCGTCACGAGCATATTTTTTATGTAAATATTAGAACCTTTTCCACGAGAGGAAGAGCCTTTGCTCATTGAGGACATGGATAGGCTGTTATCGTTATATTTATATATCATCATATCATCATATTTATATATATAATATATCACGTATTTTAATTTTGAACAATATTTTTTTTTGGATAAATTAGGAAGGTGGACGAGCATATGGACCACCTGATGGTAAGTGGTCACCAACGCCCTTAGACATTGGCATTGTAAGAAATGTCAACCTTCGGTTACATAGCCAATGCGCCACCAACCTTGGGACATAAGATTTTTTGTCCCTTGTGCCTGTAATTACACTGGCTCACTCACCCTTCAAACCGGAACACAACAATACCAAGTACTGCTGTTTTGCGGTAGAATATCTGTGAGCGGGTGGTACCTACCCAGACGAGTTGCACAAAGCTCTACCACCAGTAAATACCTAAACCAACTAAACTTACAATTTTCTAGAACGATTGATCTAGTGCTATTATTTGCGCTTGCATCCAAATATGCTAATAAAAATTCTTCTGTTTGTGTAATGTTCAAGTTAGATGCAGTTGTGCTCAGAATCAACCAGCCGCAGACGTGAACCAAATGAATCCTGCAATACAAAAGTGACATAAAAATTTTGCAGAATTAATAAAAAGTACTTTGTTATCTATACTATATTATATTATAATATTATAAAGAGGAAAATTTTGTGAGTTTGTGAGGTTGTACGGGGTAATCTCTAGATCTACTGAACAGATTTTGAAAATTCTTTTACCAATAGATAGCCACATTATTTGTGAGTGTTATAGGCTATATATTAATCCGAAAAATGAAAAGACTTTTTTGTAGTAGTCGAATTTAGAAAGTCGGAGAAAAAGTGGCCGAACGAATTTTATTCTTACAAACGTTGCCTTAACGATGAGAGATATAGTTCTAAAAAAAGTTGTGGAGATAATGGCTAGAAAAAAGTCAGCGACAGCATATGTCTAATTTTTATAATTAAGTCGCAAAAAGTAGCTTTTTATATTAAAAAAATAATTTAAATCGTTAGATCATGTTTATTGGTCATATTATCAACAATTATAAATTCTCATCAAAATAAGTAAACTTAAAACCGTTTACCGCCAAACGAAATGGGCACGGGTTATCCCGGTGTTTTAATTTGAAGTTTGAAAGAAAAATCCACACCCAGAGTCAAGAGGAGTCGGAAGAAAGCACGTCGACCGTTAGTCCACCGCCTGAACGTTGTCCAGTAGTGTCGCATTGCCGTCCCATCGGATTATGAGAGTGAGGGGATAGAGAGTACACCTGTGTTTTGCGCACACACATGTGCACTATAATATGCCTTGCACAGTTGGCTTATCTCTGTAGATGGTTCCTACTGAGATATTAGCTCTATGTTGACAGGAGGGATGATTCATTTTTCGCCCAGAGGATCGGAATTGCAGATACAGATAGAAATACAGATATGACTTACATTTGACTTTAAAACATCCCAGTATTTACCTAAAAACCGATCACAAGAGCGCGTTAACGTCAACACAGCGCGCACAGAAACTGTATCTAGACGCAGGCGATCACACGATGACGCGCGCTTTGATATTAATGTAATGTGACAGTTGAGCGCGCGGTTTCATCGCGATCTTTCTAAGTTCGATTTTTTTAAGTTCCTCTGAACTAGACTGACGAGTAGTCAAGTAGTGAGTACGCACTTTTCATGTGAACTCTATATTATATCGTTCGTTGACGCCCGTTAACGAGCGTTACATGTGAACTTAGCCTAAATAAAGTCCAGACCGATTTCGGCGACGGCGGCCACTCTCAAGAGATTGGTAAATACTTCTTATGTAAATAATATATATTATATTGTATCTAAGATCAGTCTCAACCAAATGTGATATCAAATCCGGGCAAGAATCATTACATTTTCAGATATGTTTTCAAGCAAGGATAAACATTACACGAACAATCTCATCAATCTAAAATGAAGCGAATCTGGTCAACTTAACTCCAAAAAAGTGGAAAATTATAACACGAACGATTTTAGAAGTTAAAAAATTATAATATCTTAATTAAATCTAAATACTTTTTAAACTTACCACATATTTATTATTGCTAATTATAAAAGCAAAAAACGGGTCGTCCCGTTGACGAAACGGATCGATGACTGCTTGTTCAGGAAAAAAATCTTTACATTTATCACAGCACTAGCACAGCATAGTGATGTAGCACTGTTGCTATCGATATCGATACTGTCAAAACAAACTGATGTCAAAAATACGCAACTATCGTTTTATATCATCTTATGTCATGTATAGTTTTTATGGTAATGGATTAAGCTTTCTGGGCGCCCGTTTGAGTAGATCACTCATCAAATATTCTAGAGCGACATCAATAATTAGTATCGTTTCGGTTTGAAGGGTGAGTGAGCCAGTGTATATACATTCTGCGTCCACGCGGATGAAGACGCAAGCAGATGCTAAGTTCAGAAGTTGTCACACTGCTGCACAAACACACTGTCAAACTGCTGTATGACAGTCAGGACGAACTCCACCACGCTGACTGGCTGTTTGATGGGAGTACAACTTTGGTAACGTAAATAGACATTTTCGAGGACTTTAAAATATGCATTTGTTCCTCACGAATCCTTCTTCCACCAATGGATGGAGTGGTTCATGACAGAACAACATGCAGATTGAGAGTTTTCGACGTGCACCTCGTAAACCAATAGAATAATATATATTATGTAGAGCCTTATTGTACTTTTGCGAAGTTGGGATATGTAGTTAGTATATAAAAAAACTTAAAGCTACACAAGCTCTACTGGTGGTAGGGCTTTGTGCAAGCCCGTCTGGTTACCACCCACTCATCAGATATTCTACCGGAAAACAGCAGTATTGTTGTTGCTGTGTTCCGGTTTGAAGGGTGAGTGAGCCAGTGTAATTATAGGCACAAGGGGCATAACATCTTAGTTCCCAAGGTTGGTGGCGCATTGGCGATGTCAACGATGGTTAACATTTCTTACAATGCCAATGTCTATACAATCTGATAACGGGTATTGGTGACCACTTACCATCAGGTGGTCCATGCTCGTCCGCCAACCTGTACTATAAAAAAAGGACTTTTGTCACTAAACGAATTTATTGTATCGCACTCAAAACCAGATTCCCACCGTGCTTTCATCGATATATTTTTTATCGATAAAACTCCTTACTATTTCATAAAATACACTGAGGTCAAAATAATATGATAAAACGAGACGAGGAAAACAAAGTTTATGTACTCGTTCGTAATCTTAGTATATAATTAGTCATTACTGTATGTAACCTTTATATACCGCGGATAAGGGTTTCGCGCTTTTACATAACGTATGAGATCTTGAAATTTATCATTTCGAAGGGAACCGTGGTATATATAAGTATATAAGAGATGCAAAATTACCAAGACGGTAGAGGTAACAGACGTTGCGTTCCGGTTTGAATGGTGAGTGAGCCAGTGTAAATATAGACACAAGAACATAACATCATAGTTCCCAAGGTTGGGTACAATGTCTATGGGCAGTGGGGACCACTTAACATCAGGACCATGCCTACCTATAATATAAAAAATGTAAGAGTATTTTTGTCCAAATTTAATGTCAATAAACACAAATTAAGCACATAAAAATTCAAAGGTGCTTAACCGGTTTTGAACCTACGATCATCGTTTTAGAATCACGCGTTCTCTCTGAGCCATCTCGGCTCTGAAAACAATTATCCCTATTAAACCGAAACAAGCCATATAGTATTGCACAGCATCAACCAGCTCCAGAACTGTACCAAATTAATCCTGCAATACAAATACGACTTACAATTACTTATCAAGACCCGTACGAAACGATTTGCTTCCTCACTTCTGATACGCACCGCTAAGGTCTGGAATACCCTCCCGACCTCCGTTTTTCCCACCACCTACAATATACCTTCAAGTCAAGAGTGAATAGGCATCTTCTAGGCAAGCACGATCCACTTTAGACTGTATCTTCACTTTCCATCAGGTGTGGTAACAGTCAAGCGCTAGCCTATACATTTAAAAAAAGGATTAGGCCACGGTCAACTGTTAAGTATATCATGGTCTCTTATAAACGCCATCAGCCGCTTACAGCGTCACACCGCGCCACAATTTTAACAATAATATATTCTTACAGACCAGATGTGATAAAAATGTACCTTTTTAAAATATATCATATATTTTAAAAAGGTAATTTTTTTATATATTAGCCGGGAGGGCAAATGACTCTACTCCACCTGATGGTAAGTGGTAGTAGAGTCTAAACGCGACGGCGGCCAGTACAGTCGGGAAGAAGGTTCTGCACTAGCCGCCTTCGCCTTGCCGGCCCGCAAGATGCCTCTTCACGCCTCGTTTGAAGGAACCCGGGTTGAAAGAGGAGGTAAACACGAGAGCTCGTTCTCGTTCGAACTCGTTCAACAGATCACAAGTCGCGCCAATAATTAATTAATTATTTCACCTTTCTGTCGATTAACAAAATGGCGGTTTTTAAATTAGCGCCTTTTTTTGACAACGCTATTATATATTTTTTATAGAATAGGTAGGCGGACGAGCAAATGGGACAACTGATGGTAAGTGGTAACCACCGCTCAGAGACATTGGCATTGAAAGAAATGTTAACCATCGCTTACATCGCCAATGCGCCACTAACCTTGGTAACTAAGATGTTATGTCTCTTGTGCCTATGATTACCCCAAATCACTCACCCTTCAAACCGGAACACAACAATAAGTACAGCTGTTTTCTATATAAGCTATACCTTCAAGATTCTCGACCAAAGGAAATATTTAGGAATTTGTTTTGTTAAGGAAATATTTAGGAATAATAATTATTAGTCACTTATTTTGCTTAAATTCAAACACCATCACGTTGTTTTTAAGTGATCGTATTTTATGGGAAATTCAAATACCACAAAGAGATAGGTATAATCGATAAGCTAAAGGCTGAGCCTCTTGTGTATCAAATTGGAATTTACGTTATTAATAAAATAAAATAATAATAATATCCTGGGACATTATTCACACACGGCCATCTGATCCCAAACTAAGCAGAGCTCGTACTATGGAAACCAGACAACTGATATACTACATTTACTACTTTTCTTTTGTAAATACATACTTATATAGATAATTACACCCAGACTCGGGACGAACAGACATGTTCATGCACACAAATGTCTGTCCTGGGTGGGACCGAACCTACAACCTTCGGCGTGTAAGGCAAGTATCAATTAAGTTAACTTTGCCGCTGAATGAATTCAGTAATAAAAAAGTATCAAAATCACTTAAACCAAATTGTTGTGTTGACGAATGTAGATTGGAAATAAATGTACACAATAAAACACATTTCTTAGTTAAGTTTTATTTTAATTTTATTAATTATCCGTTGACTGTTAGTCTGACAGTTAATAAATAAAGCCCTGTTATATTGTTACTATATAAAAAAACACTTTTTATATGACAACACAATATATAAAAAATCAGGAGTGCAGAGGTCCGGATAATGTGATTTGTTAAGCAATGCTGTGTCTTCTTCTTTCGAATGTCAAATCAATAATGACAGAAAGAGATACACAGATAACAATATTTATAGCTAAAGCCATATAATATTAATAATATAACACAATTTAATTCCTTGCAACATCCAAGAATTTCTGATACATTTCTAAAGAAATAATTCTCAATTTAAAAATACATAACAAAAGGGTGTTGCCTTAAAAAAAACACCGCAATTTGGCAAGGTATTATTTATTAACTGCCCATTCAAAACAAACCATAGATTTACATATTCCACGCGATTCGCTAACAGCTCTGCTGTATTACGCACTACGAACAGTTCTCGATTAATATATCTCTATATATAACACAACACTGTTAAACTTAACTACTTATACTTAAATTTTACTTCCAGTTCCGATAACAACTTCGTCGCCATTAAAAACGCCATTTTTCTCGAATCCATTTAATACCACAGACTATATCGTGTCAATTAAATGTCAAACTTGTTATTTGTGATTACTCCTCATGTAATTGCTGTTTTTTAAATTATAGTTCTTTCTTCTATTATTTTTCTTACTTGCAAATTAAGTTACTAAATAAGTACTCAATAATATATTTGGTTTTTAGTAATGAATAAGGCCGTGAACACATGTGTACGTTGCGCACCGGCCACCGTGTAACGTCACGCGCCGCTAACGCGAGCCGCGACGTCACAGCAGTTCAATTAAATTCTCAAGTTGAGTATAGACTATAGCATAGCATTTTCGCGAGCATTTCCATGTAAAGTGTAATAAGGTGGTATGTCTCTTGGCTCTGTTTATTTAACTATACACTACTACGCATTCATTGTCACTAATTTGATTGACGTACACCTTCCAAGTAGCCTTGTGTAGGATTGTCACGTTACGAGTGATATTGGTATGAGAGCATAGACAATTTTAAACTGCGAATGCTCGCGTTACACGTAATGCTCATGCCAAGTGAGAGTTTGTCTGTAACCTTTCTTTCTATTCAGTTACTCTTCGATCAAATGTCGGTCTTGCAAGGCGCGTGTTTTGCGTTTGTCTTGATAACGTATATTTAAAAAAATAAAATAAAAGATGGTGGCAAACATTAACACTAATAGACAGCTTTTGTCTAATTATACACGAATACATGCGTTGTTTTTTTTTTAAATCACTTGTAAGAAAAGAAAGACAAAAGTCGAAGATATTGGGAAGCATATCACGAGGTTAAAGTGGAGATGGGCTGGACACTTGGCCAGACGGGAAGACGGAAGGTGGACTAAGGTCGTCACGGAGTGGTGGCCCAGAGAAGCAAAAAGGCCAGTGGGCAGACCACCCGCCCGATAGTCAGACGATTTTAGAAAAATGGCGGGTGCTCAATGGATGCGACTAGCACAAGATCGGGAGAATTGGCGCGCCTATGAGGAGGCCTATGTCCAGCAGTGGATTAATATGGGCTGAATATGATGATGATGATGTAAGAAAACGTCATACATGGTGCTCAAAATTACGTTCGTGAAACGGTGACACATTAGTGTCTCGTTGTTCTGTTACGAGTTAATGCTCTAGTCTATACTAAGCTTTATAGATCATACAATTTTCACGATTTACAGACGTAGGGGGGAATCAAATTTCCCCATACTAATTCAACAAAATGTCCAATTAAAGTACTAAAATCTCCATTTTGTCAAAACGAGGGACTTCGCGCACTAGAGGGCACTTTGATTTCTTTATTTCCTCTCGTTGCTAGAACCACAGGTCGGAGTCGTGGCCGTCAAGTGCGTGAAGTACCTAACTAACAACTAATGTACTTATATATCACTCTAAATAAACTATAACATTGAAAACTAGTTTAAAACCCCATCTAAATATATATCTTATCAATTCCTCGTTACGATTTATAACCGGTTGCTAAATTTAAACTAAACATAAATCACACCAAGAGACTGTCGACATCTCTAATTCTAAATTCCAATGACAGGAGTAATGGTAAACAAACCTCGGATGTAAATACCATGCAATTCGCTAATAGCTCACCTATGCTATAAACAAAGACTTGCTTAATATTTGTACACAATCCACGAGTATTTTTATAGCTCTGCTATATTCCAATCGCAAAGATCCTCAATGTATCTATGTTTTTCATTTTTACAACTTATGGTCACGTGGTCACCAACGCCCATAGACATTGGCATTGTTAATGTTAACCATCGCTTACATCGCCAATGCGCCACCAAGATAACCGAGATATTATGTCCCTTGTGTCTTACACTGGCTCACTCACCCTTCCCCGAACACAACAATACCAAGTACTGCTATTTCGCGGTATAATATCTGATGAGTGGGTATTACCTACCCAGACAACTTCGCCGACATTTAAAAACGTTTCATGAATAACACAGATGGTGTAGTTATAGACTAATGTAAGTTCAAGGTTAAATTTATCTATCTATTTTTACCTGCCATTGAAACGTGCTAAACTAAGAATTTACTGGTGAAAATTACATCGAATAACTCTTAAGTACATTTACAATCCTACCCTCAGTTTATTATTGGAGACATCAGTTGATAAAGGTGATATGTGACACGTTTTTTAAATTCTCATTTTATGTCTTAATCGGAGGTGTTATGACTCAACTTGGATTGTCATACGATTATCACGAAAAATGTCTACGTTTACTGATCAAATGTGTTATGATCGTATTTTTTGTTATTTAATCTATATTTTTGTTAGTTTTATCGATGTGTAAACATCTTAGCCCTCGGTACACGGTACTAACTGAGACTGAGCGTCAGGTGACGTCACCGTAAGTTTAGTTATTTACACATCGATTCTCGTGAGAACGTTGGCACTCGGTATACGGTAACTAACTGAGACTTTCGCAGCGCTGCAGTGGTTAGAATGTTGTACAACGGTATATGTATACAATAAATGTAACTATGTAATAACCACTGTAGCGCCCTCAACGTCTGAAATTGTATTCGCATGTAAATAAAAAAAATAATTGAAAAAAGGCCGACTTTGAGCGCGTGGATGTAGTTTTATTTAAAAAAAAAAAAAACTAACTGAGACTTCAAGCGTAAGATTTCGAGCGTCAGTTGACGTCACCGTAAGATTATTTATTTACACATCAACTCTCGTGAGTACTTTGGCAATACGTTTATATAATTTTTCACCTATAATATAAAACACTACATACTATATATCCCAAAAGAATATATGTATCTCAAAATCACGTATTAATTTCGCAAAATAAGAATTGAAACTGAACTGAAATTGAATTTGAAACTTTAATATTCATTTCTTTAAAGTTATAAATTTGTAATATCACCTAAATCAATTAATATCTTCATCATTGTACTTGAAATGTGAATAAAAGGCAATGTGTCGAATACATTCGTATAGGTTACAAGGCTTTTTAAAATGGTAGAGAACTTCGCCCGGCATTGGGATATTATGAGTCGATACATGTCTTTTAAATTATAATATAATGTAACTGAACTAATAAAATTTTATAGTTTTCATATTGGAACTAAATTTTTGATGTATAATATCTATTGGGTCGCCGTGGTGAGCAAGATGCTCTTCTCTTGTGAGTTCGTGGCGCGTATCCCATATACTCCGTTATAATAATAAAATTATTTATATCAAAGTACTTAGATGTAGTATCATGATGTGTAAACATGTGTGTACTTATTTCACGCACACATTGACTCACAATAACGAATCTTACGCTGACGTCACCTGACGTTCGAAGTCTCAGTTAGTACCGTGTACCGGGCGCTAAAATGTTTTTTACATCAAAACGAAATATATATTTATTTTATTATAAAAACTATATTAGTATTCAATTATCTATTTATTACTTTTCTTTAGTCATAAAATCATACGATAAATATAAATTTCGTTGTTCGAACATTCCGTCCGTGACCGCCATTTTTACACCAAATATGCAAGGTAAACGGTACCTGACCTTTAACCTTCAACCAACTGACCAAACCACCAACCAACCAACCAACCAACCAACATATTTCATACTCTAAACCATTACAAACTTAAATAATAATTAATTAAACAAAATTTATAAAAAAAAAGTAACTTTAAATTATAAAAAAAAATATATTATAATATAATTATAAATAATAAATTCGTTTCGAAATAAATCTGGTAACAAAAATATCACAATAAATTGGAATGTTATCATATAACATAATAATAATTAAGTATATATTTGTATAATTAAATATACACTGGTCGTATAATTCAGTTAGCCAGTGGTTTAACGTCAAAGAAATTAATTTTTAATCTTTCTCTGTAAGAAGGATCATAGCTAATTCCACTGGCAAATCTAAATTATCCATCCTGTATACTTTACTTATAAATGTTGTTCAGCGGAATTTCAGTTAAACGTAGATTTCTCTCGATTAGAGGGGGGCTCCCTCACCCCTAAACAACATTTATATGTGAACTTTGTTTATGTACTGTTATCTCCAAATATATTATTTGTATAAATACATTTTAAGGTGCGTTGAGATCAGAGAGCATCCTGTTCCCCTACTAGCTTAGACCCAATGGACTTTTAATTAATATGCAATAATTTAATTGCTATTATTTACTTAATGGTATGGGTTAAAACGCGTGAATCTTAACCGACGATCGTGGGTTCAAACCCGGGCAAGCATCACTGAATTTTCATGTGCTTAATTTGTGTTTATAATAGGCATGATGACTGATTTTGAAATAACCTTCTATAATGTAGGTACACGTCTACTATTACTGAAAATAATTTTATTTCAGTAATAAACTAACTGCTTACGCAAATAATTGCATTTTCATTTGCCTATTTTGAATTTCGCTCGAAAACACCCGCAGGTGTCATGGCGCCTGAGTGACGTCACGTCATTGAAAACGACAGTACACGTTGTATTGTTTCTGTCCCCAACGAAAAAAGGCAGAAAGTATTAAGTATTTCCGAAGGTTAAAAATTAATTTCAAATTTTAACAACATGCAGTACGATGCAAAATTAATTTTGAAACGCGTAAACACAACAACTGTTTAAGAGAGATGGTTATAAATAAAATGGCGTGACGTCATTCGCTCTGATTAGCGTTTCAAATAAAATGGCGGATTGCAGAATTTTATACTTTTATTTTATTAAAAATCTTATTAATCCCAATGTGTATATTAAAATGGGATCATTTTTTAGAATCCTTTTAAAGTAGATTCTTCTCTAAAATCATTTATTTTTTAATTCTTTAATACTGTCATCATGCCTATTCATCTTGTACTTGACGGTGAAGGCCACCTGATGGTAAGTGGTCACCAAACGCCCTTAGACATTGACACTGTAAGAAATGTTAACCACCTCTTACATCACCAATGCGCCACCAACCTTGGGACCTAAGATTTTATCGCAAATCAATTGCAGGAATCATATCGCGTTTCATTTTTTGCTACGCATTCTCTAATCTTAACGCACCTTTATATATTTTATTTAAACATTTTCTTATTATTATCTTCCACTATACATTTTTGTCCTTCACACGTGTGTAAATAAATAATTTTAGTATGTACTAATCTGAAATAAATATTAATTTGATTAATATTTTTTTTACATGGCAACACCAAGTCATCAATCTATCACAGATAACTAATGACATTAATGCCCTTTAATATAAGTGTGCAACGTGTTGCACAAGTTTGCACAAGCCCTCACACTATTCCCTCACTCTCATAATCCGATACAACTAGAGATTACCAATCACAATTGTATGGCTTTTAGTGCTTTCCGAGGCACGAGTGTTCACACTGTTACCAATATTTTTAGACATAAAACCTCCATGGCCGTTTACCAAGGCAGTTAAGCATTTAAATTAAAATAAAGACATCATTACATACATTTTCAAATCCCTTTTCAAATATCGTTAAGTATTTATATCTTTTTTCCAGCATTGTTTTCCAACATTCCCCAAACAAAACATCACATCGTTTCATCAATACAATTAAATAATTTTTCACAAACATGGCAACACAGATGCTTTTTTTAAAAATAAAAAAAACATTAAATCCATTTGTCTTCCTTCTTACCGTTCAGCAACGGTGTCGATTCTTCCTTGCATTCTTTAATTGGACTTATATCAGGTTTTCCGTTGAAGTATTTTGCGGATTTGTTCTTGGAGACTATGTACGGTACACCTGCTAGGTCTGACGTGAGAGGGTTGTAGTATTGGCGATAGCACAACACTGATACTGTAAAACCCAAGGTCGATCCCACTAGGACATCTGAAAAGAATCATTTCGATCAGTGAGCCAGTGGATTTGGAGAGCATATTACCTCTTCAGGCGGGAGCTTGACGAGCCACTTGGCGTGGTTGGTAAATATTTGCCTTTCACGTCGATGGTTGTGACAGGACAGACATTTGTGTGCATGAACATGTCTGTTTGTCCTGAGTCTGGGTGTAATTATCTGTATAAGTATGTATTTACAAAAGAAAAGTAGTAAATGTAGTATATCAGTTGTCTGGTTTCCATAGTACGAGCTCTGCTTAATTTGGGATCAGATGGCCGTGTGTAAGTAATGTGAATATATATATATAAAGTTTGGGGGTATTTCGACATTTAGGATAGGTAGTTCACAAATGCACCACCTTCCATAGACATTGGGCACTGTAAGAAATATTAACAATCCCTTACATTATCAATGCCTCGCCTTGGGAACTAAGATGTTATGTCCCTTGTGCCTGTAGTTACACTAACTCACTCACCCTGCAAACACAGCAATAATAGTATTGCTATTTGGCGGTAAAATATATTATGAGTGGCTGACTTCTTATTTATTAGGTAACTGGGGCATTTTGACCACTTTCTGGTATCCTGTTGTAGAACCGTATACATTGCCCCAAAATAGACTTACTGCCTCTAACATAATGACATATCAGTAAATCCATACAATATTATACATATACCAAAAATAAAAAATGACCTAAAATATGTCTTGTGAAAACTTGTGAAACCACTTTGTGGTGGTAGACTGTAATGAGTGGATGGTATCCACCACGATGGACAAGAACCTGTCAGCTAGTTAATACAATTTAACGCAAGTCTTACCTTACCTTAAAACTCTCTCTATCAAAAATTGAATCCACTAAATTTACCAACTTAAGTTGAAATTAAATTATACCCAAAATTACCTTGCCAGTGATGATGATAGTCACAGGTCCTGGACAGTGCGATGCATCCAGCCATCACGAGGGGCATGATCGTCGTCAGAACCCTGGCCCCTGAGCCACGCTTCCTGGATATCGTACCCAGTCTTCCGCAGATCCAAGCTGATGCGATTCCCAAAGAACAGAACGACACTGCGACATAAATGAGACGAATTTTTTTATTAGGGTATTATAAAGTTGAAGCTGTTGAGCGATTTTAAATTTTAGTATATATGCTTAGTATATGTGCTTAAGTTGCTATTATAATTCATCTCGTGCTTTACGGTGAAGGAAAACATCGTGAGGAAACCTGCATGTGTCTAATTTCACTGAAATTCTGCCACATGTGTAATCCACTTGGAGTACATTCCAGTTGGAGCAGCGTGGTGGAATAAGCTCCAAACCTTCTCCTCAAAAAGGGAGAGGAGGCCTTTAGCCCAGCAGTGGGACATTCACAGGCTGTTATGGGTCGTACAAAAAATAAAATCTTTATATGTTTTACGCGTCATACTTACAACTACTATGGCCACTGGGAAAAGATTTCCTCCCCTCCATTATATCAGAAATATCACCCGTACATTGAAGCTCTGGGGTTTCAATCCCATCAGGGAAGCAACGATAGAAGAAATCCGGGCGCGGTCGACCTACAAAAATACAATGAAAAACATACATAATCATATGATATAGTATTGATTTTCAAATGGGGGATTCCCCTCTGTTACTATGCGACTATAGGAAAGAAAATAGTTTAAAATGCGTTTAGAAAAAAAATAAAAAATTTATATATATATATATATATATATATATATATATATATATATATATATATATATATATATATGCCTTTGTTATAATTATATTAACTACTATTATAAATGTGAATATCCCTTTATTTGTTCGTTACACTTATCTATCATCTTTACCCAGTCGCCTCATCATTCACCAATCATCAAGAAATTTAACTTCCAGTGTCTGGGCTGTTAATGTGATGGCTCAAGCCCAGGGTTCGAACCATAGCATCTGCGGCATTATAAACTATGAACCAAGCCATCGAATAATAAATAAACTTACCAACGATTAATTTAACCGTATCAGTTAACATCCCTGTTATACCTAGAGCTAGCGACCAGGAAAGAAGAAACTGGAAATATAAATACATATATTTAATTAGATTTATTAGGTGTTTATTGTTTTTTATTTATTTCAATTCGACATCACATCGGTAAATTCCGAAGTTAGCTTAAGACAAATTTATACCTACCAACCGAATTGTTATTTCCCCATAGGACAAATAGGCCCAAAAAGGGGTTAAAAAATTTAGGGGTAGCAAAACTTAGTGATATATTTTTTTGGAGCTAATAATCATAGCGCCATGCAAAATAAATTGACCTTATTTAATTGTTATAAATCATTACATTTTTCGTACTTTGCAGGAGGCAATATTACATAGGCCTAAGATGGCCATGGTTAGTCAATAGTTCGTTTAGAGCCTTACCTCCAAAGCATCATTACAATCATTACACACTGCCCACGCTATCAACGACAGCACACACGGTACTGATAACACAATGGACCAAAGTGTACCACTGGGGACGTAGGACTCATGCCTTGGGTATTTACAGTTATTTTCCAGCTCGGAATGTGGTATTACTCTGATGAACGGATTCAATGATTCCATATAACTGAAAAATAGGAAATGAGCTTTTATTTTTGATTTCAAATAGCTCTACGTAATAATTTATTTACAAATATAATTTCGAATGTTTATATATAACACCAATTTTGTATTACATTTACTTAAACTTATATTTAAAAAAAAAAGATAAAGTTTGGTGTGGTTTTCCTTTAAATTTAATAAAATTTATCCAATATGGTAACGATCGATGATATATTGATGGTAGTGTGTCGAAAACCCTCTTGCAAGTGTTGTATATAATTGTAATTAGCTGTAATTCAATCGGATGAATAGTTTAGGAACATTTAGAATATAAACAAAGAAACATTAAATATTTTTATATACATAGACTAAATAATAAGGTGCATCAATCGATTTCTTTTATCGTTAGTTCTAGCTTTATTACACAAATAACTCTACTGAGGAAACATCAGCGGAAATAAACATATTAACAGTAAATTTTACTGATAAATTCGAGTATATTTTATTTTACATAACGTCAGTTTTATCCAAATTATATTAAGTTTTATTATAATATAAATAAATAGTAATGTAATATATATACATTCGATATATATTTGTTAAATGTTTCATTCATAAAAATGTTATCAAAAAAATTAATTATTAACATATGGTAGCAGCCAACTCACCAAAAAGCGGAGAACAAAAGAATACGAAGGAGAATTTCAATGAATAAATTATAGCTGGCTGAACGTAAAAGTGGCATTTTTAAAAAAATAAGAATTTAATTTAATATGTAATAATTTATCTCTATTGTTGTAATATTTTGCCAAAACATTGTCTGTACTTCTGTGGTGGGCATTTGACTTTTATCACGGTATTGCCAGTAAAATCTGTATAAAATCGCCGATAAAACTAGAGACCTGTAGAATTATTTTAATAATATTAATAAATTCAAAAATTTTCGTATTATTAAAAGATAACAATGTCTTAAAATATAATTATATAATAATATATTAAGTAAAGTAAGACAGAATTTTAAAATTGGCGCTATAATTTAAAATACCTACTTAAATATTGAACAAAATTGTATTTAAATAATATGTTCAACATTTAACAATAAGGTATTTTATGTATTTTAAATTAATATGATTATTGATTTGAAATTATTGATATTATTTTACAATTCTCTAATCTCTTATAATTATAATTAATCAGACTTTACTGTCATAAGATTGAAAATATTTGACATTACTATTAACAATTTACGAATGATCGTTTTTGCGTTTCATTGCCATTAAAATAAATTTTTCCTTCCTAATATTCCTTTTTAATATTCTACAAAATATTTGAGATTAGCTTTTGAACTGAAGCTTAAATACTAATTATTTGTAAATTACGTTTGTTTATATTTAAAAGATTAAATAAAACGCATTATAATTTAAACGCAAATGACTCATGCGTTGTT
Source organism: Nymphalis urticae (assembly GCA_905147175.2). Lineage (NCBI taxonomy): Eukaryota > Metazoa > Arthropoda > Insecta > Lepidoptera > Nymphalidae > Nymphalis > Nymphalis urticae. The sequence goes on from LR990009.1 coordinate 1,535,194, forward strand.
TTAATACAATTTATTACATAACAAGCCATTTTTAACGTTATACTAACGTAATAATGATATTCGTTTCATTTAAATAATATGCAATCTAATCTGGGGAAAAAACATGTCCTTACAATGTAGTATTACATAATTTTTTCTTCAATTCATATAACCAATCCAATCCGAGTAAAAGCAAAATTTAATTGCTTGTGTATATTATCAAAAAACTGTATGTGTATATGTAAGAGGCATCTTGCGGGCCGGCAAGGTGAAGGCGGCTAGTGAAGAACCTTCTTCCCGACTGTACTCGCCGTCGTCGCGTTTGGACTCTACTATCACTTACCATCAGGTGAAGTCATTTGCCCTCCCGGCAAAAATAAAAAATAAAAAAATTAAGCGAACTGTGTAAGTTCTTATAAGGAAATAAATTCTTTAAACCCTGATATATGTGTAGCTTATTGTGATACTTTAACATAAATGTGTATATGTAATTGTTATTATCTCTTCTCTCATATTTAATTAGTTACGTGTTCGATTAGAAAACACCTTTAAGCAAATAATGTTTTTTTTTATGTTATTGGTAGGCGGACGAGCAAATGGGCCACCTGATGGTAATTGGCGAGGTAAGAAATACTAACAATTCCTTACCTCGCCAATGCGCAACCAACCTTGGGATGTGAGATGTTACGTCCCTTGTGCCAGTAGTTACACTGGCTCACTTAGAAGCAGATTATCTGATGAGTGGGTGCTACCTACCCAAACGAGCTTGCACAAAGCCCTTGTAAAATCGGTTGTCCTTGAGAAATCGCTGCAAGCGGTAAGATGCGCAATCTTTTATCCTTTGATTAAATATTATCTGTTATTTAATGTTGCAATAAAGCATTAAAAAAATAATTAATTAATTTCGCAATAAATTATTACAAGTATTGCTGGGCTATTCTGTAAGAACAAAACTCGCAACTCATCATGGAAAACGATCGTGAAACAGAATGTGATATGCGATTGATTGATGAATTGATTGTGATAATGATAACTTTTTAAGAATGCCCGCTTCAAAATATCACCATAAGTCGGTTGTCAACATTTCACGGATAATGAAGCGGTCGTAGAGAATCATACTGTTGAGGTTAAGCTCAGTCATAACTATAATAATAATAATATATAATAATATCCTGGGACATTATTCACACACGGCCATCTGATCCCAAACTCAGCAGAGCTCGTACTATGGAAACCAGACAACTGATATATTACATATATTACTTTTCTTTTGTAAATACATACTTATATAGATAGTTACACCCAGACTCGGGACAAACAGACATGTTCATGCACACAAATGCTTGTCCTGGGTGGGAATCGAACCCCCAACCGTCGGCGTGAAAGGCAGGTATCTACCAACCACGCCAACCGGCTCGTCAATATTTATAATATTGTTTTAGCCGTAGACAGAGAAACAAATAGACCAAGGGGTCGTGAAACCGCGATTGAGACAGAGATAGTTTGTCAATGTGTGTGTATAATGTTGCCATAGTAACTGCATTTCCCTGTTTCGGGGAAAAATATAATATTTAAAGGGAATATTTAAAGGGAAAAATATAAATTAGGATTTAAAACAAAACGAAATGTTTTTTATTTATTTAAAATTACCAATATGACATACAGTAATAATTACATAATTATATACGTATGATATGCTTTAAATAAATGCAAATAAAAATTAAATATAGTTACTGTACAAATAATGACCGCGAAGAATGGTGGCAAGAACCAACAGCATTTCTCCTTTGAACGCCCTCTGGGCGAAAAATTAACCAGCCCTTCTGTCACCAATAGAGGCAATAAGAAGGGGTGTAATATTTTTGATAAAAGTTTTTGCACTATTACTCACTAGATATTTAATATGTTGTGCTGTAACACCACACTAGCACAGCACAGGATATGTGGCACGTTGTAGGAGAGGCTAGTAGGCTGGCTCTGCCTCAGTTTAGGAACTCCACACCCCTTTCTACTTCTGAGGATAAAAAGTAGAATCAGTTTATATATTGACAAAAAAATTTGTTTGATAATAATCAGAATCAATTTAATACAACAAATCAAATCAAATCAATTTTTCAATGGTAAATTATGATGGTCCTAATTTAACTAAGTTATTTGTAAAATTAATAAACGTTAACAAAATCATGGCCACCAAGACGACCACACACTACAAGCAGCACCCGTTCTCGAGCATAACGCAATGTAATGAGATAATCATGTCAAAAAATAAAATGACACATATAAAATATTATTTAACTTGTCAGTAAGCTAAATACCATGAAAGAATATAATAATATTATCATTACCTATTAAGGAGTATACCTCATGCAATGAAAAAGGAGATAAAAAGGAGATTACATTATATAGTTTAGTGCATTTACATGTTTTAACATATTACGCAAATCAAAATATAATAATAATAAAAAAAAAATTATATTTTAATAATTTCTTACAGCATTTGGTACCGCATCAGGATGCAGAAATGTTTTGTTTTTGTTTTTTAGTAGCAATTTTTCTGGGAAATGATTGCTACATATTTTAGAATATATTCCGGGAGTCCAATCTTTTCTTCCAGTTGCTTCGATCCATTTTTTACGTAGGTCTGGATCGCTTGGAAAACTAACGATAAACTTAGCTATATTATTAATAAGTACTCACAGGTATTTTAGTCATTCTATCATGTCAGATGTGTAATACTTCAATCACAAATATTATTATATAATTCTTCGATCACCAATATAAAATAAATGTAAATTAAAATAAATAGTTAAATATAAATTAAAATAATATTTATATATATAGATAAAGAAGCATTATAGGCTTTTATTAGACTCCGTCTTTATTTGTTTACATTGTCGAGTCAATTTTTTTCATCGAAAATCGGGGTATTTTTTCGCTGACACTGGTAACATTTACCTGATAAACAATTATAGGTTATGAATGATAAAAACTCGACAAAACCTATTATTTTCAGGATTTTAAGACGATATAACCTTCCATCATGCTATAGCATACATAATTATCACTGGGAAACTATATTTAGAAACAAAAACGGTCGTACTTACGTGTGAAAAGACACACCGGCAACTTTCTTCTCACTATCACTTTTACATGAAATAACACTACAACGCATTGTTGTATAATCTTCGATGTGATGTACGGATAAGTTCTCTTTGTGCTCACTGGGTTAGAATCGTTTTCTAACATGAAAATAAGCAAAAATTGAACAATAAACACAATTAACGCACCAACTGTCAAGTTTGTTTCGCAACTGACTAGCGAAACAAACACCAAAACTGGTTACGCGATAAGGGACAAAAGATTTGATAATTCTATCTCTGTTTAAACCATTTGTAACGTAATTTTCGTTCTCTTTCTTGTGTAAGTGAAAAGGAAAACGTCATTGCGTCTATTTGTTTCTCTGTCTACGGTTTTAGCAATCAACTGTAGTGTTGCACTCTACTAAAATGAACATTTAAAACTTAAACAAAATGATGTCTCCTACATCATGTAGATAAAAAAAAATGGCAATCGTGGAACTATTTTGTCTTCTTCTTCCGAATGACAAATTAATAATGACACAAAGAGAAATAACATTATTTAACAGTCACTTAGCATACGACGTAAGAGCGATATTCTCTCAACGACAAGAACTACGAAAGAGTGTGTGTGTGTGTGTGTGTGTGTCTATTTATTTAAGGCTTTAATAGACAATATATGAAATTAAAAAGATTTTCCAATTTTTTATTTTTCTTTTATTATATTGGTCTTAATAAAATAAAATTACAGAATTAAGTACAAATAAAATAACTTAAACCCTTTTTTAAATTTAAATACGTTTGTAAATATCAGAAAATAATTTGTTATTATAACTTTGACTTAAACTAAACTTAAAACAAAGAAAGAAATGATTCTATGGAAGTAAATACTTAAGCATTAGCTTTGCGAAGACAACGAGTTCCATAAAAAATACATACAATAACGAAAGAATTCGTTATTTAAAATAAGTTTAACAAATTAAAAAAACTTTCACATAAATCATACAGATTTTATCATATCAAGCAATTACTTTGCAAAATTAAGCAATTTTTCACCAGCTCCCCTTAAATAACAGAAAGAAACAAATCAACTGAGGCCATACCAGTCATTTCTATAAAAACAAAGGCAAATACAACTAGTGATACGACTGTATATTTAATTATATATTAAAACGCTCATCCAGTTCCCTAGTGTCCTTTGAAAAAGCGTTTAATTAAAAAAAAAAAACAATTTTTTTAAATAATGTTTGAAAACCAGATGGAATACCATTTTTACATAAAACAAATACAAAGTAAATGTCATTCGGTAAAATCTATGTATAAGAGTATATAAATTTTATTTAAGATAACGTACATACATACATAATGGTGCTGATTACACATTACAATATTTAAACAAATTTGACAGATCTAAAATATTTTCTATTCGTTTTACACCATACGTGTAGAATGGTTTTTTTTTTACGTATATTTACGCTAGTTGACCGCATAATATTCTGCCAATGTCACGTATAAAAGAGACGACAAGAAAAACACAAATAAAACCGTTAAATTATTTAGAATTGTGGAATGTCGATTGAAATCGATATTCATGAGCGTTAATAACATTGGCGTTGAATTACATATGTATTACAAATACGTAGTAATTAAAGATAAATAATAAAAAAATAGCACGAATTTTGTCATACAATAATGTGAAAAAAAATAAAAAAAAGGTAATTCAAAAAGTGACGAACGCGAATGACCTTGAAAAACAAATGAAACATAATTTAAAAAAAAAAGGTTCGTTCCAATGTTTCAAACAATAATAATTGCTTCAATAAAAGTTTTGTTTTAACTTTGATTCAGTATAAAAAAAATAGTTTCATCTACTGAAATTGCAAGAAGTCTTTATTAGACATTGTGTACAAAAGAATCATTATCAATTACTGTTATATACTGATAATATAGCGCAACGTGAAGGTGAATAAATAAGTAAGTTTTGCTTGCGTTGTTGATCAGTAAAGAACAATTTAATTTATTTTTATTTTAAGAACGACCGTTCGGTTTAAAATTCAAAAAACGAAATGAAGACTTCTGTTGTGCCAATGAAATTATAATATAAATCAAATAAACGCAACATTGTATAAAAATGAAACGATAAAAGAAATACCGTACAATTGTAATGTTGCCAGTGAAATTATAATATCACGAAATTGACAATAATTCTTTATATGTATGTTTTCTTAATGACACTTCCACACTTTCGCATTCAGTTTTATTTAACTCGCATTTGATATGGATATTTAGACTTTGTTTCATGTGGTTATTTTCATTTTAGATTTCGAACCCATATTTTATCATCACACGTTCAAAAAAGGCACTTTTAATCTTAATTCCATACAAAAAAAATACGTTTTACAAAATACTTCTTGAATATAAAATGCAATAAAATATCGAAAATATATTAAAAATCTTGGTGACATTCTATATATATATGACTTATGTGAACACAGACAGTATATATCATTACATAGCTAGTACATAATACTAATATCATATAATAAATTTCCTAACATACCAATCTGCTTACGTAAACACAAACGGCTATACATATCAACGTTGTGTAGTGTGTTAAGTTAAACAAAGCTGCCTCGTTCTTTCAAATGTCAAATCAAATGAATGAAATACAATGAGAACTAATGACAGAAAGAGGGCACGAGTATTTAACTATACAGCCACTGAAAAACGTTTTATATTTTAAACAGCAAGCAGTTTGATATATATTATATTATATTTTTTCTTAAGATATTTGCAGATTATATATAACAACTAGATAATAAAATATATTATAAGGTTATATAAATACATACAAAGAATTTAGTACCTGAATCTAAAGCTGAGTCTCCACAAGAGAATTTGAAATAAATTGTAAGAGAATATCTAGACATTCAGTGTTTACACACTAAATGGCTTCCTTATAAAGTTTAGAAGTGATTGGTTGAATAATGATCTCTTCTTCTCTCTTATTTCAAATTAACAATGAGAGAAAGAGACAAGTGTTTAACTAAACAGTAAAACTATTATGAAGCAATACGCATTTTATTATGTTTATCTGTACGATAATATATTTCATTTCAGTGTAAATGCGCTTTCTAAGCTAATACTAAAGATATATTTGTGAAAACTATTTGTAAATATTAAGACTAGGTTAGTTATTAACGGTACCTGAGGGTGAAGAGAATGACGTCTTTTTCTTTCGAATGTCAAATCAATGATGACAGAATGAAATAGATATATGCTTAACTAAACGCCCACTAAACAATATTTAAAAGTGATGTTACATATACGGCTACATTCAGAACTTTGCGATTAAGAAAAGCGGAAAGCGTAAAGCTACGGGCAGAAATACTTCACAACAAAAGAAAACTGATTTTAAAATATCTCATACGCACAAGTGTTTGTCTTAAATATTAATCTTTTATAAAAATGGATTTATATAATTAATACATTTTATCGACTGGTTAAATAGCGCTATATCGTACTATATGAGGCTATATATTAGGTCCTCCTGACTGATTTCGGCCACGGCTGCCAATCTCAAGAGATATTAGTCAACTGCGCAGGAGATATTATAGTGCACAATTGTGTGCGCCTGTGCACTCTCTATTCCCTAACTCTAATAATCCGATGGGACAGCAATCCGACACAACCGGAAAGAGTTCAGGCGCAGGACCATCCTCTTCACATGCCTTTCGAGGCACGGGAGTGTACACATTCCAACGTCCAGAACCCAGGCTGCTAATGATAATTTACTGACAGAAAAACCCAATAACTTTTTATTGGCCCGACAAACCAATATAACAAAAAAATAATATGTTTAAACATATTTATATATAATGTAAGGATACACAGATTAAAGTTTTTGTTTTGCTAAAAAAATACGACGTGTAGTATTGAATGAATTAAAATATTGCTAATATTCATGTAACTACCTACATGTAATTATAAAAAATATCGCACGAGATCGCGCTATACAACCAGTGGATTTGTGTTTATGTTCAATAAATTACAGATAATATCCCATTGCATGTGTCCTTGCGTTCTCGTAGTAATCGAAATATTCTGAAGGGGAATTCGCGTGTTTCTTAACGACTTCATCTAGCTGCATTTGATCGCCCCAATCAGCCTGAAAATAAATTATTACATTTTATATTATTGCTTTAAATATTATTATTTATGGACCACCTGATGTTATCATCAACGCCCATAGACATTGGCAATTCGCCACCAAGCTTGGGAACTTAGATGTTATATCTCTTGTGCCTGTAGTTACACTGGCTCACTCATCCTTCGCAATGCAATTATTGCTGTTTAGCGGTGGAATATCTGATGAGTGGGTGGCAGCTAGCCAGACGGGCATGCACAAACAAGTCCGTGAAGGCTGGTTTTACTGGTGGTAGAGCTTTGTGCAAGCTCGTCTGGGTAGATACCACCCACTCATCAGATATTCTGCCGCAAAACAGCAGTACTTGGTATTGTTGTGTTCCGGTTTGAAGGGTGAGTGAGCCAGTGTAATTACAGGCACAAGGGACATAAGATCGTAGTTCCCAAGGTTGGTGGCGCATTGGCGATTTAAGCGATGGACAACATTTCTTACAATGCCAATGTCTAAGGACGTTGGTGTCCACTTACCATCAGGTGGCCCATATGCTCGTCCATCTTCCTTTTCTATAAAAAAAAAAGGCATGATAGGTACCCTTTGTCGTTTACTTTAATATTTTGAGTACTAACAACCAAACGGAGTCGGAAAGTTGTGGCTTATAAATCAACGTCCAATATCTTAGTCCATTTGTCTGACTTCCTATAAGCTAATAACTGCGCTGAGCGCTTTCTATCGACTGTATCACGGCGAGTGTTCCGAGGAATTATTTTCCCTAATTCCTGCTTCCCCCTTCCTTCACAGGTCCACGCGTGCTGGCTCTCGATGTCACCGACTAACTGTGGCATCAATTCCATCGCGCACAAAGAAATTTGGCAACTCCTTTCTTTGTCGCACTTCTAAGAAATGGAATTCCTTACCAGCTCACGTATTCCCCTCCTCTTACGACCCGGGTTCCTTCAAACGAGGCGTGAAGAGGCATCTTGCGGGCCGGCAAGGCGAGGGCGGCTAGTGCAGAACCTACTTCCCGACTGTACTGGCCGTCCTCGCGTTTGGACTCTACTACCACTTAACATCAGGTGGAGTAGAGTCATTTGCCCTCCCGGCAAATATAAAAAAAAAAAAAAAAATAACTCAAGTACTTACAAAATTAGGGAACCTCGATCTCTTCTCGTCGAACTTTTTCTCGTTTATGCATCGTAATAGGTACAGCCTTTCCACCCACGGCCATATCATGTAGTCTAGCATACCCGGTTTGTTTCCTCCGAAGTAATTTGTACCTTAAAGTGATACGAATAAAGTTCAAATTCCGGTAAAGTGGTTTAAATCCAATTCGTCATTAAATATAGAAATTATGTCAACATATTTCGGTATTTGCGGCCAATAATGGAGAATAGCCAAAGGTATATAAAGTGTAATATCTCTTCTCTCACTCTCTCTTTCATAACAAAGGTTTTACGCGATTTCTATGGCCGTAACAGCCTGTGAATGTCCCACTGCTGGGCCAAAGGCCTCCTCTATCTTTTTTTTTTTTGAGGAGAAGGTTTGGAACTCACTCCACCACGCTGCTCCAGTGCAGGTTGGTGGATTACACATGTGGCAGAATTTCAGTGAAATTACACACATGCAGGTTTCTTCACGATGTTTTCCTTTACCGTAAAGCACGAGATGAATTATTATCCCAAATTAAGCTCATGATAATTCAGTGGTGCTTGCCCGCGTTCGTTGAATCTACGATCATCGGTTAAGATTCACGCGTTCTTACCACTAGGCCATCTCGGCTTCTATGGCACGAGAGTGAAATACCCGTAACGTTTTAGGGGCAAATAGAAAATGTAAAATAAAGATTATGAAGCACCCAGACTTCCGCTCTCTTATGTTCTGTCGCGTAATTTAGTCATTTATGAACATTTGATTATTATGTAAAGAGCAAGTGACTTTATTAATATTACTTTAATGAGCACACCGTGAACACATGTTTAGGAATGTAATCTAACTTAACATGGTGTAAGGTCGTAAATTTAACTTATTTCCTGATTGTTTTTGTTTGTGTACCTATATGAATAAATAAATGTATTTTTTACTTTACAAAAACACTGCGAAGCTCGTCTTTTCTGTTTATAGAATGAATGAATGAATGAATGAATGAATGAATGAAATTACCTCTCAAAGCTAACTCCTTCTCAAATATCTCCATCGTTTGGATTATCTGTTCGCTGCCGAATGCGAAGTTTGTGTCGAAACACTCTAGACTTCCTTTTATTAACTGGAAATAAAGAAATACATTACATAAGTCACCAGTAATTACATAGAATACATCCTATAATATTAATTATTTGTTTTCGCTCGTCGATTCTTTCGTGTGTTGGGGGGTGTACAAAAGTAGAGTAGACTTGGGATTCAAGTTTGCTTTATACCAAATTTTATCAAAATTGGTTCAGTGGTTTAGCCGTGAAAGCGTAACAAACAGACAGAGTGACTTTCGCATTTGTAATATTAGTATACCGTTACAGCCTGTGAATGTCCCACTGCTGGGCTAAAGGCCTCCTTTCCTTATTCCACCACGCTGCTCCAATGCGAGTTGGTGAAATACACATGTGGCAGAATTTCAGTGAAATTAGACACATGCAGGTTTCCTCACGATGTTTCCCTCACCGTAAAGCACGAGATGAATTATAAACACAAATTAAGAACATGGAAATTTCAGTGGTGCTTGCCCGGGTTTGAACCCACGGTTAAGATTCACGCGTTCTAACCAGTGAGCCATCTCGGCTCTTTTATAATATTAGTATAGATATTTCTCACAATCGCAATGTCTATGGGCGTTGGTGGCCACTTAACATCAGGTGGCCCACTTTTCCTGTAGTTACACAGCTTCTCCCCCCCTTCAAACCGGAATACAACAGTACTAAACATTGCCGTGTGTCGGTAGAATATGAGTGGCTGGTACCTACCCAGACAGTCCTCCCTGTCCCTCCTGTCCCCTTGCACGAAGCCCTACCACCAAGTAAAATACTCGATAATAGTACTCTATTATCGAGAGTATATATATATAAAACGCCATTCACTAAACTATAATCCCTTAAAATTATTACCACAGACTGTTAAACGAAGAGAGAAAACAGTGATTGAATAATAATAATAATAATATCCCGGGACATTATCCACACACGGCCATCTGATCCCAAGCTAAGCAGAGCTCGTACTATGGAAACCAGACAACTGATATACTACATATACTACTTTTCTTTTGTAAATACATACTTATATAGATAACTACACCCAGACTCGGGACAAACAGACATGTTCATGCAAACGTCTGTCCTGGGAGGGAATCGATCCCAAAACCTTCGGCGTGAAAGGCAAGTGCCATGACTTTGACGGCGCTATTAACGCCAATAATTATATCAAGAGCACAGAACCCGCATCAGTTAATATTTGTGAGGATTTTGTAAAACGTTACACGAACTCTCATTTAAAGTGATCGAATCATTGGTGAAAATGGCGGCCATTAGGGCTATTCTGTAAAATCAAACTCGTGACTCACCGCAGAATACGGTCGTGAAATTTCAGAAAGTGATACGCGATATTGACCATTATCAATCTAGACCTTAGGCTTCAATATCCTAAGTCATAAGAAGAAAATATATTTTAAGTTGTTTTGACCATTGAGCACCATTTAGATCTTACTTCCTTTGTCGTTGAAATGCACATATTCCATTTATGTTTTTGATGGGATTTAGAATACACGCATCAAAATACATCAATATAAGTGAGCCAACATTTCACGGGTGTGAAATGAAGTGAGATCAGAGCACTGCATTATCTGTTGATGTACGATTGACTCACCTCATTGAATCTCTCTATAAGCAGCCTGTCCTGTGCCTTCACGTACGGATCTCTGGAATGTAACGGGTTCCGTGTGTATTTCTCGTCCAAGTAATCGCATATGACCACACTTTCGAACAAGCATTTGTCTCCTTGCTCCGTCGGTATCTCAAGAACGGGAATTTTTACTGAAACAAAAATACTGTTTTAGATATGGTTCAAACCCGGGCAAGCACCACTGAATTTTCATGTGCTTAATTTGTGATTATAATGCATCTCGTGCTTGACGGTGAAGGAAAACGTAAGGAAACCTGCATGTGTCTAATTTCACTGAAATTCTGCCACATGTCTATTCCACCAACCCGTATTGGAGCAGCGTTGTGGAATAAGCTCCAAACTTTCTCCTCAGAAAGGTAGAGGGGGCTTTAGCCCAGCAGGGGACATTCACAGGTTGTTACCAAAATATTTAATCTGAAGTCATTGTTATGTTAAAATTTATTATCACATATAACTATATATATATAAGCTATGATGATATCTTCCAGACCGATTTTGGCCACGGCGGCCAATCTTAAGAGATTAGACTACTGCGCAGGAGATATTATAGTGCACAAGTGTGAGCGCAAACACAGGTGCACTCTCTATCCCCTAGCTCTCATAATCCGATGGGACGACAATCAGACAAAACCGGAAAGTGTTCAGACGCAGGACTGGAGGGAATGTACTCACTACCAATGTCCCGACTCCAGGCTGCTACATACAATTTTCAACGGAAAAATTCAATCACTTTTTATCGCTTAATACACTTTTATCTGGGGTTTGAACCCAGGATCATCGGCCTTATGTATAGTTAGACCTACGTGATAGACAAATTGTCTGATGCAGATCTAGATATGAACCAGCAAATTAAGATTCACACATTCTTTGTACTGGTGGTAGAGCTTTGTGCAAGCTCGTCTGGGTTGGTACCACCCACTCATCAGATATTCTACCGCAAAACAGCAGTACTTGGTATTGTTGTGTTCCGGTTTGAAGGATGAGTGAGCTAGTGTAATTACAGGCACAAGGGACATAACATCTTAGGTCCCAAGGTTGGTGGCGCATTGGCGATGTGAGCGATGTTTAACATTTCTTACAGTGCCAATATCTAAGAGCGTTTGGTGACCACTTACCATCAGGTGGACCATATGCTCGTCCGCCTTCCTGTTCTATAAAAAAAAACTCTTTAAACCATCTCGACTCATAGACAACCCAATTAAATTAAAAAAAACAACAAACTCACGTCTAGGGTTTTTGGCTTTGAACCACTCAGGTAAATGGAGGGGGTCGAGCCGGTACACTTCATACTTCGCTTTTTTAGCTTCCAATATTAACAAAACTCGGTGACCGTATGGGTTCATGTCCACGTGGTATAGCCTGAGCTTGTCTGTGAGTCGTGGGGGTGAAACCGCTCCTGAAAGAAAGAGTTATGACGTCATCACAGAGACATTACAAAGAGAAATTCGTCATGACAGTACATCTTTGTATCACGTTATTTAATTAATTAATTCGATGGATAGTTTATAATCTATAAAATTAAGATTTAAAAAAAAACAGATATTGTAACAATTTTGTATGTATTGTTCATAGAAAGTAATATATATATATACGGTAATATATCAAATATATGTTGGTGTCTGTTTGAGCTTTGACATTGTTCGATAATTATATAAAAAGAGATATAATTTTTGTATGTTTGTTTGTAATGGATAAAGGAAAAAACTGCCAAACCTATTTTAAAAATTCTTTCACTTATTGGAAGCTACATTATCAGCGAGTACTCACTCGGCGCCTTGGACACCGGCGAGCCCTACATACGACCCCACTGTTCCCATGGGGAAACTCGTAATGCGTTTTTCCATCGTTAAAAAAAGGGGTCGCTAGTTATATACACTTTGTTGCAACTCGTCACTAGATGGCGCTGCGAACCATTTACATTCCATGCCGTTGACCAATCACCACGATACACAGTCGTCTGCTTGTTTTTTTTAAATATAAAACTTGATTTGCTTACGTCAAATTAAAATATTATCTATTTATTTAAAAGGCACATCTACTTAATTTAATTTAATTAAACATTTAACACTTGTAAATTCAAAACAATTAAGTAATAACTATATGATATATGTATTATACCAATTAAAGATATACACAACACTGATAAGGTTACTCACTGTCTAACTGCCTGACAAAATTTATTTGTAATATCTACTAAATTTTTACTTTATTCAAGTATTTTACAAACGCTTTTCACATATTTATATTAAATTTAAAGGCACCACCGGTTCTGAATTTAGATACCGAGAAGAACCGGCAAGAAATCAGTAGTTACCGTTTTGTACATTTTATCCATTTTCTAACATTCCATATACAATTAAATATATACATATATACATATATACTAGCGGTCCCAGCAGTATATATGTCCTTCCATTCAAAGCGACAGCGGCGCCACCTACCGGGTCCAATTGTGTCTCCAAACCGTCCAGGAACCAGTTGGAATATACACACAAAAAATCATCCAAATCGGTCCAGCCATTTAAGAGTTAAATTACAAAAACACGCACAGAAGATTTATATATTAATATATATATCCTGCCTGGTAATTAAAAAATACATTTTTTCGTATCATATATATAATCTTGTATTAAGTAATATGCGTTATTAAAAAAGTTTATATAACAAACTAATCAAATTTACTAATTAATAAAGTTAAAAATATCTGCGGTATTCTATTATAGGAATACATTGCCCCGGGAAAGATTTATTAATTAATGGAGCCGGAAATCGGAACGTATATATCTGGAAGACCTAAATACAAACAGATGTTGAAGCTACGTGCTGCTGCGTTTAGGAACGCAATTATTACCTAGAATCCAGGTCAAGGTGACCGCGTGCAAGAATTACTAAGCAATAATTCATGAACGCATATCACATACATATTACATTATATATTATGTTATTATTGATTACATTATTATAAGAAATACACAGACTAACAAAGTTTCCATTATATTCGAAATTTACTCTGTTACGGCTAAACGTCTAAGCAAGCTTGAATATGCTCAATTCATACTTTTTTATACCTATTATAAACTATTATTGATAATTAATTACAAGAATAATACAAGAGCACAAGTTATAATTTATAAAATTAAAAAAATATACATATATATTCTTAACAATCTTCGACCGTATGTATCGGTTCCTTGTGCCGGAATATATTTAAAAAAAAAAGAAAAGTACGTCACCGCCCGTCCTAGACGAAGAATATCACTTTTGGCGCGAAATTTGGATGCTTCGAACATACAATTATCTGAATTATCATTTATAGTTGGGTTTGTCAGCATTTAAAGTAATAAATGATTGTTTTGTTCGTTATTTGTGTATTTCTTATTATAAAGTCAAACTAATTTATGTATTCTTTTAAAAAAAAGTCATTTTCACTTTCGTTTGTAAGAATATTATATAACAGATTACATTTAAACAATTCCCGCCAACAAGCGAACAACCAATCCAATTACTCCGCTAAAAATGTCTTATAATTAAGCAAATAATTGAACAACTAGATTTTTTAACAGTTAATTAAAAATTAAATTTACATTTAATGCAATTCTGAAATCTATTTAGGATTTTTTTGTTAAATATTTACTTTTATATTATTGTATAACGTGTATCTACTTAGTCTGATTTGGGAGTAATATTATATGATTCTAAAAGATTACGATTCAAAGGCAATAACAAAACGCTTGTTTTAGTTACCCTCCCAACAATATATTTTTTATATGTCTATTAATCTGTTTAATTTATTAAAACACATATCAGTATAAAATATATTTCATCTGTACGAATTCGGTAAGTTACATATAATATTTATATTAAGTAATATGTGCTTACATAACATTCACACACACATACACACAAACACATACACACACACAAACACAACACACACTGCGTTATCATAATGTATGAGATTTAATTTATTTAATTTTGATGTGTAAATATCTCATTTTTATAGAGTAGGAAGGCGGACGAGCATATGGGCCTGTTGGTAAGAGGTCACCAACGCCCATAGATATTGGCATTGTTAGAAATGTTAACCATCTCTACATCACTAGGGTACTAAAATGTGATGTCCCTTGTGCCTGTAATTACCCCGGCTCACTCACCCTTCAAACCGGAACAAAACAATACTAAGTACTGGTGTTTGCGGTAGAATATCTGATGAGTGGGCGATACCTACTCAGACGAGCTTGCACAAGGGTCTACCAGTAAAATCTTAGCGCTCGTTATACGGTAACTGAGACTTCGAGCGTCAAACGAGTACGCGTAATATTACGAGCGTCGCATGACGTCAGCCTAAGATTATTCACTTATAAATTCTCGTGAGTACCTTAGTACACATTTCTTTATTTCCCGGTACTTTTCTCTTTAATATATTTTTTACTTAATCCTGCATTCATAAACTCCACGTAAATCGCACAATACTGTAAGCTAACTTCAATATGTTTTGCATTAATGGCGGAGTAATGGATGACATTTATAACGAAATATCTTTACTAGCATAAATAAATAAATAATAAATAAATATCCTGGGACATTATTCCCTTACTAAGCAGAGCTTGTATTTTGGAAACCAGATAACTGATCCTGGGTGGGTATCAAACCCACAACCTTCGGCGTGAAAATCAAGTCTAACAACCACGCCAACCGGCCCGTCTAGGGTCGCATAAGGGTCATTGATCAAAACATAACTTGTTATATACATTTAAGTACTTATGTGAAGGACTAATATGCACTTATTATGTGAGAAGCTTTTTTACTTGTGCCGTCAGCACATCGCCTTTTTAGTTGAACTCCATATTTGGCATGACGAAATCATAACAATTTATTATTAGATTATTATAATACATCAATCAATCAGTCAGTACAGGGTACTCAAACAATTGTGATGTGTCTTAAATAAAAATATATTATTCCTTCAGTCTATGAGTATTGGCTATCCTCATACCTGGAGCCGTCTCTGAATATTATATGCCTCAGTATCTCAAAATAGCCTACACGCCAAAGTGGTGACCCCGACGTGATCTGAACACGCAACCTTCTGATTTGACAGGTGTTAGTTGAGACGAGCCTAGATCCTTCCTTGGGGTAGATAGGTTTAGAAAGGCGTAACAGGCATACAGATGTAAGCTATGTAATTTTAAGAAAGCTATACTGTACATAAATATGGTTTTGATTTGACTATTTTATTAAATTGTAAGAAAATCAAACAAGACGGGTAGTCAAATGATAATTTTAAGTAGGGTTAAGGACTAAAAGGGCATTGTGAATTGATTTGTCTCGCAGTACGTCTGGTGCGTTGGTAGCGAAATCGAAGGTACGTTTTTTGTACTATTATAATATTTCCTGTACAATACAGTAACACTCTAAAGCCTCCTCTCCCTTTTGAGAAGGTTTGGAGCTTTATTCCACCACGCTGCTCCAACGCGGGTTGGTAGAATACACACGTGGCAGAATTTCAATGAAATTCGACACATGCAGGTTTCCTCGCGATGTTTTCCTCCACCGTCAAGCACGAGATGAATTATAATCACAATTTAGCACATGAATTCAATGTTGCTTGCCCGGGTTTGAACTCATCATCGGTTAATATTCACGCGTTCTAACCACTAGGCCATCATATTTTCCCTGTTAATGTATTATATTATAATGTGATTTACACATTATAATATAATACATTAACAGGGAGGAAGGGTTATACAATAAAACATTAATTACATTCGATTGTTTGAGCATTATTCATGAGCATTTCATTATTCATATGCATGAGCATTTTCTTACATCCCACCTTATACATTTATTTTTATTTTTTGTTCATATAAACGGGAGTGGAGGCCTGGTGTCTTGTAGAACAGTTTATCTATTGCAAGTACCAGTCTTCACATTAATTAGCTGTTATGTAAATGTTACATTTTACTTTGTAAACTTTTTGTGAAGAAAATAAATAAATATTATTATTATTCTTATTTTTACTTTTACGTATTAATTAAAATTTCTTCGTTACTTTCGCAACCGAAATCAACCTTCCATGAAAGGAATGTTTTATTGTTATAAAAAGAATTCTTTATCTGATGAAATTGAACTTTCTCTTATCGTACATTGTGATTTTATAATACTAATTTTTTATCAAAATATAAATAATTATGACGTCATTAAACAATAATTTCTTCATAATGACTAATATTAATACTATCTGCTTGTTCGTTTTATAAAAAGTGTATAGGAATAGCCCCGTTGGGCTAGATATAGGTTCACCATTATACTGGTGGTAGAGCTTTGTGCAAGCTCGTCTGGGTAGGTACCACCCACTCATTAGATATTACCAGATATTATTATATACCGCAAAACAGCAGTACTTGTTATTGACGTGTTCCGGTTTGAAGGATGAGTGAGCCAGTGTAATTACAGGCACAAGGGACATAAAATCTTAGGTCCCAAGGTTGGTGGCACATTGGCGATGTAAGCGATGGTTAACATTTCTTACAGTGCCAATGTCTAAGGGCGTTTGGTGACCATTTACCATCATGTGGCCCATATGCTCGTCCGCCTTCCTATTCTATAAAAAAAAATGCTGTTTTCAATCTATAAAACTTTTGAACAAATATTTTAAACGCAAAATTAAGTTTGTTTGTGTTTTCACGTCTTATCGTTAACTTAACAATCGATTTTTATGAAATTTGCATCCCCATTGCTAGGGGTACGGAGGTCGGAAAAGGTAATAGGGTACACCTGCGCCCCCTACACACTTGTGGGTTTACACAACTAATACCTAAGCTAAAATAATACTAAAATTTTCAAACAACACCAACGGTTAAGACGACCTAGATTTGCTTTTATATATATAATAAATAAATGATTAAACGTTTTAGTAATTCTCGGACGTCCGGACCAGTTTTTTTTTTATATATGCAAGTAATATGACACGAAAAGTATGAATTTACGTCCTAATATTTCTTATTGTAAAATTAATGAAAATTAATTTTAAATAAATTTCATTTTCGATAATTATATTTATGTTTATAAATACAGTTTTTTTTTATAAAAACCAAAAAATAGTATTAAAAAGGGATCTATATATTCCAGCTAATTTTTTAATAGATATCGTTTAGAACGAGATATTTAACTTTGTGGTAATTAAGTATTTTTTAACAATCGGTCACGTTTCTTATATCTAAGCTATTTGCAATCGTTTATAATCAAGATTCAATTTGTAACGAAATTTATTTACATTTCATACTATATTTTTTATATTGTAAACACCATAAATATGTTAGACAATTTTAGTTGTTCACATAGCTATTAATAAATTCTTATTATTATAAGAATTATAAGATCTTTTTACTGATAGTAAGATAACTTCCAGCGCCGATGCATTAACGAAACGTTGCACACATGACATCATCAACAGCTGTTTTCTATTTACACTTGTTCATTCTATTATAATAAATAAATTATAAAATGTATATATCCTAAATTTACATTAAAATGAGAAATAATACGTCACCACTAAAAATATTTAAAAAAAAACCTATATTCTGATATATATGCAACTTTTAGACTTAAAACAATTATGTATTAAATGGACTAATTCTTTATTATAATTATATCATTTAGTAACCAAGAAAAATACTACAATAAAAAAAAATTAAATGCAAAGATATTAAAAAAATATGCCAATTTAATATAAAGTAAATTACCTACCTGCTCTCCTTTGTGAATAATATGACATTTTAGCACTTTTCTCTCAATTAAACAATTAAAACAAAACTCTTTTCGGAGTGTACTCTCGCGTTTGGTATCCAATGTGGAAATAGATACGTCACATTTAAAATAAGCAACTATGACATCATGTCGACCCGATTATCAAAAACCCGGACATGTTGTGGAAATATAAACATTGTACGAAAATGCAACGCCGAAGCTACATTTCAATTTGGTCGGGTTATTTTATAAGGTCGCGGAACGCAAACGTAACTTTAGGTAGGTATTTTTTTATTGATTTACCTACATCATTCATGTAGTCTTTAATTGCAAAGTGTATTCAATATTAAATGCTATCAACCTTTCTATATTGAATGTAAAAAATGATAGCTTTCAAATAAAAATATTAGTTTTACAGTTCACAAGTTAAACGATAAATATAAAAGTTTTTTTAATTAAGTATATTATAATGTTATAACAAAAAATAGTTATAAGGGTACTCAATCTTATAAAAACCTTTTAAGTACTTAGACAAGTAGTAAGGTATAATTTATTAGAATAGATAGATAAAAGGATATTTTTATTAAAAACATTGAACATCCGTATTAAAAGTATTTTTTTATACGTAGGCATAGGTTTTTATCTTTCATTAATATAATTTAACAAGAATTTGGGATGCCAGACTAAAAAATAATTTGTTATATTTTTTTTATCGAAGGGTCGATTTTGATTCTTGATTAGTCTAAGTTTTAGGTAACTAATATTATTTTCTACAGATTTATTTTTCTATTTATTTATTAAGCGCGAACTGTTAAAACATTAAAAAAACCTGTTTTTATGTAATAACAATGTCCATATGATATATACCTTACTTACTTATAATGCTTTTAAATCATCGCTTATTTATCAATAAAATTCACTTTTGTATTGTTATATCTTATATATGACGAATCTGTATGTCTTTTTATATTTTATTTAATTACATAAGATATATTTAAATTTAATATTTAAATGGGTATATACAAATAAAAATAAAAATATATACTGTACAAATTATGAGCGTGTGGAATGGTGGCAAGAATGCTAGTTATTCCTATAATTTTGGTTAAAAAAAGCCATCCAGCTCTTGATAATATAGTCAGAGGTAAATACTAGGTAAACTGTAAATAGTACAAATTTACAATTTAAGATAAGGTAACCCAAGAAGCTTCAGTCATTTTGACAGTTCGTAATTATTGAATTTTTTTACTTCGTGTAAACAACAGTTTAAATACAATTTTATTATTATTATTTATGTATTCACTATAAGTGAAACATAATATGTTATAAATATAATTATTTTTACAATAATTGAATTTGGATGGTGTTATTGCAGTAATTAAATGCAAGTTATTAACAAAAAACTGGTCAAACAAGTTACGTGAGTGAAATGTATGTTTCAATTGTTTTAATAATGGTTTAGAGGTTTTTGATTATTTTCGATGCATTGAAATTGTTCGAATTAAAAAAAAAAGTTAATTTAGGAAACGTTTACGTATTGTTAATATGAATAAGATTTATTTTATGAAAACAAAAAAATCATTTCTCATAAAAATAAGATATAGTTAACATACATTAAAAATCAATGAATTTTCATTTATATTAATAAAAGTTAATCATATAAAAATATTTTTTATTCAAGTACTCTCATCAGGACACTTTTGAATCGTCCTGTTATTGAATTAAATGTAAAGCTAAAGCCGGTTTGGAATGTAGATTCTACTGAGAAACACCAACGACAAGAAATTCCATAGATAAAGTTACAGTTTTCCATATTTTTAAATTACAGAGTTGATCAAGTTCAATTACATTTATATATATCCTGCTTAACGTAACAGGCTGTGAATGTTCCACTGCTGGGCTAAGGCCTACTCTCCCTTTTTGAGGAGGTTTGGAGCTTATTCCATGCTGCTTCAGTGTGGGTTGGTGGAATACACATGTGGCAGAATTTCAGTGAAATTAGACACATGCAGGTTTCCTCACGATGATTTCCTTCACCGTAAAGCATGAGATGAATTGTAATTACAAATTAAGCACATGAAAATTCAGTAGTGCTTGCCCTGGTTTGAACCTACGATCATCTGTTAAGATTCACACATTCTTACCACTGAGCCATGTCGGGTATATCCTGCTTGGTGCTGCTGCTCAATAAATATTAACTGAAAGCTTATTGTAATAATGTGTATAATCTTGTGTTGAATATCCCTCTCTTATTTATCAAAGTTAAAACATTTATTTTTAATACAGAATTTTAAATATTTCAGAACATTTTATAATGGAAGAAATAGCGGTACACCCAGTCGAAGAAATTGTTATAAAGTGTGAAGTTATTGAAATATCTGATGAGGACGTAGATACGCAGGAACCGAAAAAGTATGTTCGAATTTTGACATTACCTAACATACCGTTACACTTTATAATTAGTTTAAAAATGCTTAGTGATATTTAACTTGTGCGGCCTAAATGGTATTGGAACAGTTTAATCTTTGAAATTACAGAATCATATCGTTATACACATCACACGGTGGTAGGCCTTTGTGCAACCCCATCTGTGTAGGTACCACCGATCATATTTAACTACGAAACAACGATACTTAGTATTGTTTTCCAGTTAAAAGGGTGAATGAGCCAATGTAACTACAGATACAAGGGACATAACATCTTAGTTCTTAAGTTTTATTATGCATTGATATGAGTTTATTCACAGATTTGTCGGTAAACAGTAAATTTCAATAATTATATTAAACAGTTTATCTATATTTTAAAATATTTGTGTTTCTTACTATTCTATTCTAGTGATCTAAGGGACCATACGTCTAATGTAGATTGCATAACTGAATATCGTACATCCCCTTAACAACCGATGAAAGTTATTGGAATTCACTGTGTAGAAATTTGTGGTAACTGTATGTTATACTTGTTTCTGTAATATGATAATTAAAAACTTCAAATTTAGATTTAGAAAAGGACAAATTTAGATTCTATATAATTATTTATTTGTAAGGAAATGTTTGTTTCATTTTTCAGGAAGCGTCGCAAACGAATCACACCGAAGGAACCGCAGCCCTGTGACATTTGTGGTAAAACCTTCCAAACCGGCTACGAGCTTAAGAAACATAAACGAACGCACACAGGCGAACGTCCATACATGTGTACGACGTGTGGAAAAACATATACACAGCTCGGACATCTAAGTATCCATAGTTTATCACATAAAGGTACGTGATATGTATTATTATTAACTTTTACTTCATACTTTTATTGTACACCACAAAGAGAAAAAAAAGAATACAAAACATGAATACAGCCTAAATAAAAGTAGCATACAATTTTGGCAACCTTATCGCTACATAGCAATCTCTTCCAGGATTCTATTTATTATATTTGTTCACTGTATTACTGGTGGTAGGGATTTGTGTAAGCTCGTCTGGGTAGGTACCACCCACTTATCAGATGTTCTCACGCAAAACAGCAGTACTTGGTATTGTTATGTTCCGGTTTGAAGTGTTAGTGAGCCAGTGTAATTACAGGCACAAGGGACATAACATATTAGTTCCCAAGGTTGGTGGCGCATTGGTGATGTAAGCGATGGTTAACATTTCTTACAATGCCAATGTCTATGGGCACTGGTGTACACAAAGAAAAATGGTGTATATAAAAAAAAAAGTATTGTCTACTTCTTGGGTTATCCCGTGTCGAGTCAATAAAAACGTTGATGTCAAGAAATTCTCAGTAGCAGCTCAGAGTTCGAAAGTTGCCAGTGCAAAATACTCATATGCCTCGATAGTCAAATAAAATCTGTGTGATTTTGTTTGCGCTATCCAGTTGTTTCGGATTTGTCTGTTCCATCAGAGTTGTGTGCACAAATTTGTGCACTATATTAAATCCTGTGCAGTTCTTGAGAGCATTATTCTATATAATAATATCCTGGGACATTATTCACACACGGCCATCTGATCCCAAACTAAGCAGAGCTCGTACTATGGAAACTGGACAACTGATATACTACATATACTACTTTTCTTTTGTAAATACAGTCATGTTTATACACCCAAATGTCTGTCCTGGGTGGGAATCGAACCCACAAACTTCGGCGTGAAAGGCTGAAACTAAAGTATCTATCAACCACGCCAACGGCCCGTCAAACAATATATCAACCCTCAACACAAGGCGGTACATTCTACACATACTTTATAATGTATACTGGTGGTACTTTATACTGGTGGTAGAGCTTTGTGCAAGTTCGTCTGGGTAGGTACCACCCACTTATTAGATATTCTACCGCAAAACAGCAGTACTTGGTATAGTTGTGTTCCGGTTTAAAGGGTGAGTGAGCCAGTGTAATTACAGGCACAAGGGACATAAAATCTTAGGTCCCAAGGTTGGTGGCGCATTGGTGATGTAAGCGATGGTTAACATTTCTTTCAATACCAATGTCTAAGGGCGTTGGTGACCACTTACCATCAGGTGGCCCAAATGTTCGTCCGCCTTCCTTTTTCTATAAAAAAAAAAACTACACCTAAGTCATCATAGAAGAAGGGCGAAACTTTTAGGGTTTTTGCTTATCTGCGTTCTTAAAATTAAAAAAATAATACATGTGTTTAATTTTACATGTATCTTTGTTTTCAGGTATTAAAAATTTCAATTGCAACGAATGCGGGTCGTCGTTTTACAGAAAAGCAGACTTGGATAGACACGAAAAGATCCACACTGGCGAGAAACCATTCCAGTGCGAAATATGTTCAAAGAGCTTCACGCAGAAAAACAATTTGGTGATGCACTTCAAAATGCACATCGGCGATAAACCCCACAAGTGCGAGGTTTGCAGCAAAAGGTTCTTGACGAGGAGCAAAATGATGTTGCATTCGAAGAAACACGACAAAGAGAAGAAGAAGAAACACGACTTCTTGGGGCATATTTAATTTTGGCGGGAAACAAGTGTCAGTGGAGCTGTCAAATTAAATTCGGATTTGTTCGGGAATCGTCGGGTGTTTCCGGAACGTCGTTTTCGAATTGCGAAGCTAATTGTTGTGTCTTATGAAATCAGGAGGACGTTTTACGTAGGCATGGGCGATACTACATATTGGTACTAAATCTAATATCATTGTATCGGAGACCACATGTATATTCGAATATTCTCCAATATTGTTGTATACTGTATATCCGATAACGTCGCAAATGTCAATTGTCGAAGTACGCGCGAAGGCGAATAGGATTAATAAATAAATATACAAGATTAAAAACTGTATGCGTCGTTTTTGAGCTGACATACGTCTTTTTTTTAATAAAGATGTATATTAAAATAAAATTGTCGACATATCAAACTCTAAAATATCCATAGATGTATCAAAATTCCGATATTTTAAAAAAAATATCAACAGTCCTAAACGCGAATCTTATTTATGAATCTATACTTAAAATTGTACAAGTAAGAAATCCATTTAACCTTGTCCATAAAACAATAGAAAGCTTAAAATAATAGTCTATATGAACCAACATATTAAAATACATTTTTTTTTATATTGGATAAAACCGAACATCAAAAACAAATCTGATATCGACACATGTCAGAAGAGAAAAAGAAATCGGATATCATCTAGTACCTGATTCATTTTCAGACTAAGGTCTGAAAGGTCTTTCAGAGTAAGAGATTAGCCAACTGCGCAGGACATATTATACACACTTGCGACTTCCAGGCTTCAGGCTGCTACTGAGAATTTTCTGACATAAAAACCCAGTAACTTTTTATTGGCCCGACCTG
Source organism: Nymphalis urticae (assembly GCA_905147175.2). NCBI lineage: Eukaryota > Metazoa > Arthropoda > Insecta > Lepidoptera > Nymphalidae > Nymphalis > Nymphalis urticae. The sequence continues at coordinate 1,559,825 of LR990009.1, forward strand.
GAAATTGAACGCAGGTCCTCCGGGTCTGCGGCCTTACATCAAGCCACTAGACCAACGAGGCAGTCAAGTCATTTTCAGAGTACCATTGATTTTAAAATATATAGATACGATATCGGATATTGAAAACCAATAAATAGGAATTCTTGAAATCGATATTCCCCATGCCTACATTTTTTGCATATTGTTAAGTTTTGGAGGGAAAGTGTCAATAGACCTGTCATCCACCTGTCATCGGCCTGTTCGTTTATCTTCGGGTAGCATCGGATTTTTTCGGCACGTGGTTTTCGCATATGCAAATTGTTATGTATTAAATAAACTTTATTATATATAATCGTTTGTATGTCTGTTCCTTATCTTTTATTTTATTTAAATGGAATATTAACAAAAAACTAAACGTTCAAAAATCAAACTTTTTTAATTTCAAAAAAGTAAAAATCTGGTACCGATAGATGGCGGTGTATTGTCGAGTTATTATCATACTTATTTATTATCTGTATAAATAAATAAAATTTAAGTGCCTGCCTTTGATTTCAAATGCCTTTTTTTAAGTTAATATGTTTAAATTCACCTTTTTTTTGCCGGTTTGTCCATGATAATTTAATAGTCGAGAAAAAAATTACAAATGTTAATAATAAGATTACTTAGGTTAGGATTAGGTCGAGTCTTTCAAAAGTTATGCTAGAAAGTTTTCGCATAGACTATTCCAATCGAAGGAGTAAAGATAAACGAATCCTTGATTTACATATTCCCAGTGGCGTAGCAAGGGGTGCGGAGGGAAAGCCCTGCTCCGGGCGTCACTTTCGTCAGCATTTCAAAGGTGGCGATGAAAACTTGTTTACCAATAATATGCAATATTATCAATGATCTTTTACTCTTTTTTTTTTTCATATATGTTGTTCGTGTGTCCATAAACCGGATAAATGCAGGGTGGATGAAATGGCGACAGGTCTCTGGGACCATTTGTCACCGATGAATGCCATTGATGTTAAAAGGGAAAATTTATAAGACCGTCATTAGGCCTGTCGTGGTGTATGGTTCTGAATGTTGGGCAACAAAAGAAGAGGATGTAAAAAGAATACACGTGGCAGAGATGCGAATGTTAAGAGGGATGTTCGGTGTAGCTAGAATGGACAAGATTAGAAATAGTATATCAAAGGTAGTCTAAGAGTAGCACCATTAGTTGAAAAGTTATAGGTTAGCTTGGTATGGGCATGTGATGAGGAGGGATGAAAGGCATTTACCAAAAGGGTGATAAGTATGAATGTTGATGGATATAGGGGACGGGGGAGGCTGAGGAAAATGTGGATGGATTGCGTAAGAAAGGATATGCGTATGAAAGTTGTAAGTGCTGAGATGACGAGTGACAGAGAGAAGTGGAAGGAAAAAACATGTTGTGCCGACCCCACGTGGTGGGATAAGGGCAGGAAGAAGAGGATGTTGTTCGTATGTCAATGTCATTTTGACTTGTAAGGTTAGTGTTATTCAATATACTCTTGTAATGCCACATTATTATAATCAATTGCAAAAATAAGAGGGTGGAAAATTTAGGACCCGCACCGGGTGCTAGTTGTCTATGCTGCGCCATTGCATATTCCATGCGATTTAATAACTCTGCTGTATTACGCACTACGAACAGTTCTCGATTAATAAATCTCTATTTATAAAACAACACTATTACACTCAACTACTTATACATACTTTGATTTTACCTCCAAAGTTCAGATAATTTCGTCCACTCAGCTACGCTCTCCCCAATTTCCAAGTACATACAAAGCTCGCCGATTAAACTTTTCGACATCAACCTGACAAAACAAAATTAAGTTTATACCTATACAAGTAAATAAAATTGATTGATTTATGACATACAAATAAATATGCTTTGTCTTATCTGTGATAAAAATAAGTGGTTTTTTTTTTTAAATTTTATCTGCAATTTACCAAAACTGAGATGTTATAAAATCTTTCTTCCCTTATTTCCCTTAAAATCATGGAAAAGAGAAACTAGTGATTTTCTTTTATATACATGATGAAAAAACGTGGACGTATCAGTTGAAATACAAGCAGGAATGACTGAATTCTCATTTGTGTTTATAGGTAATCTCGTGTTCGGTGACGAATGAAAATATCGTGAGAAAACCTGCCTGTTACAAAATGAAATCGGCCACAAGCTATATATTAAAGATGTCCTGCTTCTTGCTTATATACCTAATCTACCAACCATACCAGAGTGTTCGAATAAGCTTCAATAGTTCACCTTAAGTGGAGTAATTGCTCCAGCATTCGTCTAACCGTGGGATAAAATGTTATGACGTTTTTACCTAAGATCTTGGTTGATTGTTCTATTATAGGTATACTATAAAAGAGAATATTTTGGTTTTAATTTCATTCGATTTTAAGCCAAACAATTACATTGATATAAATATAGTCGGCCTGAAAAATAACCAGTAAAAATGCAGTTATAATAATATCCTGGGACATTATTCACGCACGGCAATCTGATCCCAAACTAAGCAGAGCTTGTTCTATGGAAACCTGGAAACTTTACTACGTATACTACTTTTCTTTTGTGAATACATACTTATATAGATAACTACACCCAGACTCAGGACAAACAGACATGTTCATGTACACAAATGTCTGTCCTGGGTGGGAATCGAAACCACAACCTTTGGCGAGAAAGGCAAGTAACTACCAACCACACCAACCGGCCAGTTGTGTGTTATATTTTCCTAAAATTTTGAATAATGATTTTAATTCAACTTCGACTGAACGCACTTTTACTGGTGGTAGGGCTTTGTGCAAGCTCGTCTGGGTAGGCACCACCCACTCATCAGATATTCTACCGCAAAACAGCAGTACTTGTTATTGTTGTGTTCCGGTTAAAAGGGTAAGTGAGCCAGTGTAATTACAGGCACAAGGGACATAAAATCTTAGGTCCCAAGGTTGGTGGCGCATTGGTGATGTAAGCGATGGTTAACATTTCTTACAGTGCCAATGTCTAAGGGTGTTTGGTGATCACTTACCATCAGGTGGCCCATATGCTCGCTCGTCTTGCTATTCTATATAAAAAAAAATCTTATCATAAAAAATATTAGTAATGCAATAAGAGATCTAAAATAGTAATAAAATTGTTGTAATTTTTAACAAATTGAACAACAAAAAATATTTGTTTATTTATGAAAATTACTTCCTATAAATTTCTATAGATATAACAAAATAACTTGCAGAATGGATCTTTAATTAAGAGATCGGTTAAGTCTGAACTCGGAAGTATATCTTATGTATTATGTTATGTAAATAACCGAGGTCTTTGTTGCTAAATTAGCTAATCTGTAATCTGTGAAGATAGAACTCGGTCAAACATGTTTGCAATTTCTATGATACTTTTAATATAAAGAGTTAAATGGTCATTTTTTAAATGTCATTAATAGCAAAACGATGATTGTTATAGGCTTAAAAGCTTAACTATTTTATACCTTACGCCCTTTAAACTTGAACTTTAGTTGACTTGAGTTGAGTCGGCTTGAAGGTGTAAAAAAAATTTGGCAGGTAGTATATCTTGAGATAATGAGGCATATAATATTCAGAGACGGATCCAGGTATGAGGCTAGCCAATACTCAAAGACCGAAGGAATAATATATTTTTATTTACGACACGTCACAATTGTTTGAGTACCCTGTACTGACTGATTGATTAATGTATTATAATAATCTAATAATAAATTGTTATGATTTCGTCATGCAAAATATGGAGTTCAACTAAAAAGGCGATGTGCTGACGGCACAAAAACTTTGTCTTTTTTAATTTAGAATAGAATAGAATATGCTTTATTGTACACCAAAAGAGTTACAGAACCATTTTAAACAAAAAGATAAAGAAACGAAAACTGTTTATGTACAAAAGGCGGTCTTATCGCTAAAAGAGCGATTCTCTTCCAGACAACCTTTGGGTGAAGGATATGAAATATAAAATTTATACATTTCATAGCAATGAATCGAATCAAAAATGAATATTAAAAAAACAACGTAGCAGGAAAATGACTGTCCGATAAAACATCGTACATTTAAATACTAAGAAACTCGTTTATTATTTTACATTTCACAACTTACAACACATGAGTTTAATCCGTGGAGAACGAAGGTCGTATAATATAATTAAAAAAAAAAATTGCACATGTGTGTGTAAATATAAAATGGGTATTTTTAAATATATAACTGTGTTATTTATATTATTTGAGTGTGTATTGTGTAAAAATAGAACAGGTAAGATTTTTTTATATATAATATTAAGGCTTATCACGTTAATAGACTCAATTTAAAGACGAAATTGTTTAGTGCATCTTATATAATGATATTATATACAAAAAGCTTCTGTATCGCGCTGCATTTTGTATACTGTTTTGTTAGTTCTTTCACATAGGCATTAAAAATCCGTCTACTCATTTATTAGTACATATATATAGAATATACAATGCGTTGCTCGTAATACAGGATATATAATAATTGTACATAGGTAAAACCATATATGTCAATGTGTATTTCATTTGTGAAATTGTATATTTCGGTTTCTTGTAGAATCTACATAAATGGTTACAATTTAATCATGATTCAAAAGAGGCGTTTTGAGTAAAGTATATTTTGATCGCAATATATATGATTCTTTGTATATATAAGGAAAAGCGTTTTGGTCGATTTCGTTTTGCAGTTTTTGTTTTGGCTGACCTTTAGCTTATGACGTAGGCAATCTTATCGTCTTATTGTATTAGTATTCATTAAAAAAAACTGTGTAAATATTATTAACTTTTTTTTATAGTACAGGTAGGCGGACAAGCATATCGGCCACCTGATTGTAAGTCACCAACGCCCATAGACATGGCATTGTAAGAAATGTTAACCATTGCTTACATCGCCAATACGCCACCAACCTTGGGAACTAACATGTTATGTCCCTTGTGCCTGTAATTACACTGGCTCAGTCACCCTTCAAACCGGAACACAACAATACCAAGTACCTAGTGCTTTTTAGCGGTAGAATATCTGATGATGAATATCTGAAGTACAAACTTACCCTGATAAAAACAAATAATATATTATTCATTTTTATAAAAAATACTTTAATAAACGAATTAAGCATAGCCAATTATTTATTTAAACATCTAATGTTTACTGTCACTTATCTAAATGAATAAACAAATCTATATTTACTTGGCAGTAGGGCTTTGTGCAAGCTCGTCTAGATTGGTAAATAGTACACTACATCATATATCCATATGATGAGGCAGATGATCCAGAAGACTATGTAATACTCTGGTTCATGTGCCTCATACACGAACAATTAAATTTCCTATTTTATCTTATATTAACATATGTATTATTTGCTCTTTTTTATGTCATATAATTAGCTCTTTTTTAATTCTTACTTAATTAATGTTTAATTATCATGTACCAAAAGTATGGGCCTTGTTGCCTGAAGAATAAAGATATTATTATTATTATATTTAACTTCTTAAGTTTCTCTTCTTCCAAAGGGGTTAAAACCTAAAACGCGGGTTGCAGCCAAGCGTTAAGGAGTATTGCTTATATTAAAAACGTGGATGATAATATAAACTTTCGGGTGATACGGCAGGTGTTAAGGATTACGGCTTTCTGAAGTATGTGGAGGACATATGTTGGCATTTGTAAGGTGTTCAGACTTTGTGAAGGATTCAAGGATTTTGGCACGATACCTGTGGATGATAGGACTATTGGGACTATGTGTACTGTTTGTGCTTTCCATTGTGTTTTAATTTCTATGGCAAGATATTTACTTAATTTTTCAGATATTGTGGTTTGTATGTTATGTGAATTTGGAATGGCTATATCCATAACATATATGAACGAATGTGTTTTCTATTTCAGGGTTTACTTCAAAGGTAGTATTAAGCATTGATTGCGTGTTGTTGAGGGGCTCCATATCGTGATCGTAGGTGATACTTTCTATGTTTTCGTCATCGATAGGGCTTGATGTAACGGAATCAGTGCATGTAACTGTAGTGTTCAGCATATTCCTAGCTTGCGAGTTTGTTCCTGAATTAGATTTTGATGCATCGGGGTGATTAATATTACTTTGTTCTGTTGTTTGTAAATGTTCATTATCCTTGTCTTCCGTTAATTTAAGTGTATAGTGTAATTCATCTGCTACTTGTTGTTTAATCAGTGTTAATCTATCTTGTTTAATATATTTATTATTTATTATTGCCCTTCGTTGCCGCTAATCTTTGCTCTGTAATGTGTGTAAGCTCTGGGTATAAATTTATAAGCTTCATACAAACGTTTTCTATAAGCGGTCTTATTAGTCTCTAATTGTGTTATTTTGAAATAATACTAATAATTGCTTCATTGCATTCGTACGTTTTCCTGTTAGTGTGTTAATAGATGTTTTAAGATTTGTAGCGTTTTGTTGTATCTGAGTTTGGATTACTTGTAATTCAGATCTAACTTCATCGTAAATCTGATTTATGGTTTCTTGTGATAATAATTTCTTTTGTATAATAGCTCTACGTTGGTCACCAATTCTCTGACTGGTTACTTCCATATGTGGATATTTATCTATAAATTTTATGTGTAATGAAGAAAGATATGAATTTGTGTCTGTTTCTAAAATTTGTAAGATAGAGGTAGGTACGTAGGATGAACTTATTCATTTCCATACTCCATTTTTTACGTTTTTTTACTTTACTGGTGGTGGGCACGGGTTCACTGACAAAATTTGTCTCCTGTGCAACATCCGCCCGTTGAGCACCGGTTGATGATGAATTTGGTGAAGATGCATACAAAAATTATGATGAAGAAGGTATTGGATGGGAATAAAGATTTGGAGGATGAATTAGAAGTCTGCGTGGACTTTTTGTTTTAGACCTAGTTATCATATTATTCCCACGAGTAGCTAGGGACATCAAAGTCAATCACAGCAGAGCCCTGCATTCACTGTGATAAGGGTAAATTAAATTAAATAAAAAGGTCCCCTTGTCTCTAAAGTTCGCATACTAACGACTAAGCACCCCCTTAGTCATGGAGCCCTCAGCGTACGCTGTTCCACCTTGGCTTGGGTTGTATCTCTCTTGGTCTGTCTTCTCATCTTAGGCCAATCCAGCATGAGTAGTTCTATTGGCAGTCCTAAGAATCATTGAAGCGCACAAGCCCCATCACGTCGGCAACGTAGAGATAAGACGGTTGGGTTATTATTATTATTATTATATATTCTAGCACACAACAATTAATATTTGTAGTGTTCTTATTTGAAGGGAATTAGCTAGTATACACAAGTACAGATATAGAAGACGCAACACTTCAATCTGCCTATCTAATGATAATCAATATTTATGTTTAAATTTCGAATATTTTATTAAAGCTTGTGACGTATTTCTTCTGGACGATTTATTTGTTTTTTTTTTTAATACTTTTTTATCATTTATTACATAAGAAAGGGAATGTTGTATGCGTATATGTATTTCTTATATATTGTAGTTTTGGCGACAGGTTTTTAAACTTTCAAGTCTGTCGAGTAGTGTCTATCCGACTTTGGTACAGTTTTTGTGTACTAAACAGTCGGTTCAAACCCGGGCAAGCAACACTTTATTTTCATTATTAAATTGTGTTTATAATGATGATTTGCGGCTATGGAAAACATCGTGTGTCGGATATAGCAGCCCGGTGGAATAATCTCCAAACTTCTACCTATATAAAGGCCCAGCTGTGGGACGTAACATTTATCCAGAGTAAACAATAAAATAATGCGTTGTCGAAGAATATTACCAAAGTTACGCTCAGCCCAACCTTGCAAATGTTTGTCCTACTTTAGTAGATACGGCGGATTTAATAAATATATGCTCAAATTATGCGGCAAAATGTTCAGCGTAATATCTAAGTACGACTTTGTAGCTCAAAACCTGGCAACCTTAGTAATCGATTCTACAGGTCGTCACCAATTGACTTAAATGATATGACGCGATAAGAATTGCTATAAAGAGGATAAAATAACAAACAAGCTATAAATATTGTTAATTAATTTTCATACAAGCTTCCGACCGCGGCCTCGTCTAGCCGTTTTTGCGTGATTGTGTAAGAAACATGTTACCTTTGTTTACCATGTCATATTCACGTTTGTTCATTCTCAACTGAGAGTTGATTGTGCTGGAGATAATATTATTATTATGATTGATGCTGGGCAACTACAGGTGCACCCTGTTCCCACTTTAACAATTCGATAGTACGGCAATGCCTGGAGTGAGTGCAGACGAAGGATCATCGCTTTACGTGCTTATCGAGGCACGGAATTGGTAACACTTCCATCTTACAGACTCCAAACTGCTACCGAGACTTTCTTGACAGAATAATCGTTACATTTTTTTGGGTCTGACCCAGTGTTTGACCTCGGAAACCTGGGATATACAGCCTTATAAACCAGCCACTAGACCGGGACTAGGTTTACTTGATTGCATCAACGCGTTTTGGTCGAATCCCCTAATAGTAACAATAATTTCGTTATGTGGTCTCTTGTTTATCAACTTGGGCCATGGGGTTTTTATAACACTATAAGATTTGGTGGTAGAGCTTTGTACTGCATCTGGATACCACCACCCTCTGATCAAATTCTACCGCTTAACAGCACCCAGCAGGTCCAACCTCTGGCAATCGCAATTCATTCTCATTAAATTCTATATTCCTTTACAGGAACTCCATGTAGCGAGGATGATTTGACTGGTGTTTGCAAGCGGATCTATCAGTGCCCATACGCTATTAACATAGTTGATGGAGAACAGAAGAAACCACCTGTAAGTAAGTTACTTGGTGGTAGCTTGTTCAAGCCGTCTGGGTACCACCTACTAAACATTATAATGCCAAATAACTGCTTAGTATTGTTATTTTGGAGGTAGTGACACAAGGAGCGTAACATCTTAGTTCCCAAGGTTGGTGGCACATTGGCGATTGAATCGGTGCTGAATATTTCTTACAGTGCCAATGTCTATGGGCGATGCCACTTACATAAGTTGACCGGACACAATTTGACAGACCCGAATTAGTTTTCCTTACGACTCGAAACTTTAGTTTTAGTTTAATCACACATCCTTACGACGTGTCGACTAAATAAAGCAGATAATTCATAGCATAGCCATGGTATCAACTCCAGCCTGAGTCAAAACAGTGTTAAGAGTAAACATGTTTGTTACTATTTGTCAATAGATGGCGTTGATACGTTTTTTGAAATTCCTGAATCACGCTGTCTAAGTTTTTTTTCTAATAGTACGTATACGTAATATCAATGTTATAAAATCGATCAAATTTATTAAAGTGATATGAACAGTGAAATATAGTTCTTATTTCGTTCATCATTTGGTCCCTCTGAGTACGTCGGGAGTAAACACAGAAGCTAAATTAAAACGCTAAAAGCCGAATTTACAATTCTTCATAACTAACAAATGAGTCATAATTTTCCTGGTACATAAAGATCAGGAAATATTTATAAATTATTCACCTAACTAAGGTTTGTAGGTAACACCCAAGCAAAAGAGGTTTCATGTTTTGACCTTGGCTTATAATTCATCTTGTCGGCGATGTAGAACGATACTGTGAGGGTTGTTTTATCCGAAACGTGTATCCAATCGAAATTAAAACAGTGTGAAGATATAGGCTCCAGCTCCTCATGATGAGAGGTCCTAGCTCAGCAGAGGGACATTCAAAGGCTATTTTAATGCAGATTCATCAACACATATGTATTTCTTCTTTATATGTGTGGGTTTGTTTATCCGGCATAGTCTTTTTTGATAACAAAATAATGTATGGACGATATACTATTTATACATACTTTTGTAACATTTATCTCTGTTTGTTATTGTTTTTTTAAGTATATTCGTTATATTTCAGACATGCCAGTATGATGGTGACGTCAGAATTGTATGCTGTCCCTCGCAAAATCTTCTCTATCGGACCGGCGTTTTCAAGGAATATTTCAAGGGGTCAAACGATGGTGTGATAAGATCAAAAGATATGGTAATTAAGTTTATATTTTTTGTCCAGTAGACTAGTTGTCTGATGATAAGGCGTAATATAGGGTGCAAATGTGGCGCAAGCTTAGCACTGTTTTGTCAAACTCCTTTAATCCGATAGGACGGCATTCCTAAGCGATCAGAGAAGGAAGTCAGCAAAGGTTACGTGCTTTCCTACGGGAGTAAAGTGTCAGTCAGTAAGTGTTCCACTGCTATCCCCTTAGCATTCTTCTTGAGAAGAAGAGAACAGAAGAGCGTAAACGCTACTTTCTACCGTACTGCTAATGGCAATTTCGTCCTAGCAGCGTTTAGTTACATTTTATCATCAGATATTTTGTATAAATATAAATTTATATAACATTTATTTGTGTATAATTTTAGGAGTTACCACGTATTTCTGACCAGCTTTAAGTTTGTGTTGATAATGTTTTTTAAGACTATTTGTATATTCCAGACCTGCCGTTACGAAGGCAAGCAGCCTATCCTCTGCTGTCAGAACAAACCAGACATACCAGATCCACCAGAACCGAAACAATGTCCTCCACTGCCGCGGCCGAAATTGAAAACGAAAATCCAACATTTCGCTTGGCAAAGTATTTTTTTATTTATAAAAAACTGCTAGTAAGACGGGCAAACGGGTGACGTAAGTTTTAACCACCAGGCATAGAGACATTGGCGCTGTACTAAATATTAAACATCCGTTACAATGCCCCCCAACATGGAAAATAACATGTTATGTCCCTTGTGCCGAATAAAACGACACAAAATATTAGAAGCATAACTGTTTGGCGATAGAATATCTGATATATTCGCAGATGGGTTTGCACGGAGCCCTACCACCAAACAAATGTAGCTTGGAGGTTTATTTGGTGGTTTATAAAATTAAACGGTTTTTCATCATGACATATCAAAAAAGGGTTCGTTATGAGAAATAAACATAATTACATATTTCATTTTTATATATATTTTCGTGAAAGATAGTATGAGTAGTACATAGCAGAACAGGAGTTCTATTCCCCAAAAAATATTTGTGTCTCACTCGTTTATTGAAAATCGTCATACAGTGATATGCTATTTTGGCGCGTGTGTCATTTAAAAATTATAGCTATTATAATAATAATATCCTCCAGACCGATTTCGGCCACGGCGGCCAATCTCAAGAGAGATTAGCCAACTACGCAGGAGATATTATAGTGCACGAGTGTGTGCGCAAACACAAATATCGCATATCACTACCTGACATTTGTCCTTAAAGAATAATTATAATAGGTTATATATCGAGGTTGTGCTTTATAATATCTTCTCATTTAAATTTCAGAATGCGTTGACTACCAACGATATTTCAACAAATGCATCTCGATCGACGAGCATCCTAATAGTTACGAAAGAAAAAACACTTGCGGTATACCGAATAACATTACAGAGTTCAGAATATATGGGGGCAGCCCAGCTTCGGCCAGACAATTCCCACACATGGTGAGCGACCTTTAATCAAAATGTACTTTATAAAAGATTTTTAAGCTTGTCACGTCAATAACTTATTAACTATGAAGTACATCTATTTATATGAAACTCTCGCTTTGTAACTGGGGCAGGTTTTGAGTTTTGAGTGTTTTTATATATGATAAATAGGACGAGCAAACATTGGCAGTAAAAGAAATGTTAACCATCGCTTTCATCGCCAATGCGCCACCAACCTTGGGAACTAAGATGTTATGTCCCTTGTGCCTGTAATAACACAACATTCACAAAGCCTAACACCAGTATAGTATCTCTATTGAGAATTTCATCCAAGTCCATTCAGTAAGTTTTGCGGGAAAGAGTAACAATGATCTACTAGTACTTTCGCGTTTATAATTGCATTTATATTACTTTTTTAGGCCGTTGTCGGCTGTCACAACTCTGTATTCACTGATGATGTCGACGTCATCTGGGTAGGAGGGGGTTCCCTGATCAGTGAGAAGTATATATTAACTGCTGCGCACGTTTTGGTGGAAAATTTACAGTGAGTACCAAAGCCATGCTTACAATTCCTGGAAATCACAGCAATCATCGCCGTTGGAAATCAGTTCCACGTCATCAGTACGTAGATATTTGAGCTGTAAAAAATATCCACCACTGTAATACCAACCTAGACGGGCTTGCACATCAAGTAAATATCGTCAAGAGGCCCATTTACACGTTTGTTCCCCTTCTTTCCTGTATTGGTAATTTATTCATGAGTAGTTCTGAATTTCGAAGTTCTTCTTATATTATATATTTTTTATTTTGTACAAAAATATTCTCAATTGTGATTCCAGCGGTCGAGTTCGTTACGCGATGATGGGGACGCTGAATAAGAATGACACGAAATCGGGGATTCTGTATAATGTGATAAGGACATTAAATCACAAAGCTTATCAGAAAGGGGCTAAGTTACATGATATAGCTTTATTGGAGCTCAATGAAAGGTAAGGGCTCATCGAAGGTTCTGGAACTTGTATCATATTATATAGAATTATATACGTCTATTTGTGATTATAATTCATCTCGTGCTTTACGGTGAAGGAAAACATCGTGAGGAAACCTGCATGTGTCTAATTTCACTGAAATTCTGCCACATGTGTATTCCACCAACCCGCATTGGAGCAGCGTGGTGGAATAAGCTCCAAAGCCTTCTCCTCAAAAAGAGGAGAGGAGGCCTTTAGCCCAGCAGTGGGACATTCACAGGCTGTTACGGTATATACGTCTGTCTGAATGTGATGAGATGGCCCAGTGGTTAGAACGCGTGAATCTTAACCGATGATCGTGGATTCAAACCCAGGCAAGCACCATTGAATTTTCATGTGCTTAATTTGTGATTATAATTCATCTCGTGCTTTACGGTGAGGTTATGTATTTTGTACCCTTACACCTGGGCGTAGCCGAGATTTTTTTAATTTTATTTTTATTTATTTATTTAGGTTTACCAACAGTTGTTTACACTGAATATAACACATAATACATTTAAAATATAGGTATTATATTATAGGTAAACACCGCTTGCAATAACACTTAAAAAGTAAAAAGTAGCTACAGCAAATTCATTTAACACAAAATATAGATAAACTAAAACTTAACTACAAAAATAGACATGAAGAAAAAAAAATGTTTAACAAAAATATGTATACATAAAAGTGTCTTATAAAAGTAGTTATTTTATTAATCAATGCGAGATAAGCCAGTACAAGTTGATTTCAACTTGGTGAGGGGATCATAATGTAGATCGATTTGATCACTGCAAGCATTTACCACTTTACATATTCTAGAACAGGGAGAGTTGGCACCTAACATAGTCTTTCTAAGAGGTGGACAGAGTGGTGTGATTGAGCTGCGAGGGAGCCTAGAACGCCTAGAGCCACGCAACTTGAATAGGCCAAGAAGCTGGGGACAGTCAATTTTGTGGCAAAAAAAATTACCCGCAAACATTGCATCCAGTATATGCCTACGATTGGCTAGGGACTTCATGTTAAAGTGTTTAAGGCGACATTTATATGAGCGTATTTTTGTAGCTATGCCATTAGGAAACGCAAGGTGCCATACAAATCGTTTTTGAATACGCTCAAGTCGCAGTGAGTGTGTAGCATAATGTGGCCTCCAGACCACACTACAATATTCCAAGACGCTACGAATCAAGCTATTATAAATTAATATGTTAGTTTTTTTGTCGCGAAATATCTTACAATTTCTTAGAATAAACCCTAACATGCGAGAACCTTTATTTATTATTGTGTCCATATGAGGTATAAAAGTTAATTTTTTATCATATACCACACCGAGGTCGCGAATTTGATCTACTTCCTTTATTTTATCATTGTTAATGTAGTAATCAAAAGCATTCAATTTCTTTTTCCACGAGAATTTAATATGATGACACTTTTTAGAGTTTAAGTGCATTAAGATTATATATATTATATATAAATAATTGATAGTCTGTATGCTAAACGGGATATATCAAAATTAACTTTCGGATCGTCATTTAATAAGAATACATCTTATATAAATACACTACCGGATGTCGGTTCTACGGAGAAGGAATACCAACTTAATAGTTTCTCGTTTCCGCCAATTATTCAAAATGAATCTAATGTATTTATTTTCAAGATGAAAAGATCAGAAACCATATATATATATATATATAGTATATATATAGTCAGATAGGAAACTGTCTATTGTCCGCTCAATTTCACCCATGTATAGCATTTAACCATTGGCGAAGCTAGGAAAAGTTAGTACCCCCCAAACCTAGTTTTGGTTTTGGTAACTTGCAAATATCCATATAAACTAAAAAATACCAATGTTTTGAAATTACCGACAAATATAAAACTCAATTCAACTTTATTTATTTGTATTGGTCTAAGATTAGTTCCGTTCTGTCAGGGTGAGGTTCAACGAGTTTATCCGGCCAGCTTGCTTGCCTGTACCTGGACGGGAACTGGAATTATGGAGGAGCATAGCCGGATGGGGGGAAACTGATGAAGGGGGAGGGAAAGGCTCTCAAATCCTGCGCACTGTAAGATAAAAAAATTAAAGAAATACCAATTGATACCTAGTTACATATAATATTATTATTAGTATACCTTTTAATATTATAAGATATGTCTTGTGCCTGAAAATTTTCTGGTCGTGCTGGATTGCCGTCCCATTGGATAATGAGAGTTAGGGAATAGACAATTCACCTGTGTTTGCGCACACACTTGTGCACTATATCTCTTGCGTAGTTGGCTAATCTCTCTTGAGTGTGAGAGTCACTATATCTCTTGCGTAATTGGCTAATCTCTCCGCCGTGGCCGAAATCGGTCTGGAGAAAAGCACACCTAATAGTATAAAGAGAAAACTCGAGTCGCGCGTCGGACGAGCACAATTTCAATTATTTATATTATTGTTCTAGGCAACTGTTTACGAAGTTAAAAATCTTTGCGAGCGAAAATTCGACAGCAGCTTCACACCGCTGACTATGATTTGCGCTGCAGGAGACGTTGGGACAAATTTCAGTGACGCTTGCAGGGTAAAGAGGTTTTTTTTTTTTTTAATTCAATTTTAGAATCGTATATTGACTGAATGCAAGATATTTCGCTCTGTTATATTTGATATTATGTTTTTTATTTTTTAAATAAATTTTAATTGTGGTAGGCCTTTGTGTAGCCCCATACCACTACAATTTTGGTTTATTTTACTACCGAACAGCTATACTTATTAGGTTAAGGTTTGAAGGTTGAGTGAGTCAGTCAGAGTTACAGGTAAATAGGGCATAACTAAGTGTTAGGTTAGGTTAGGTTAGGTCAATACATAAAAAAATACTCAATCGTCTATGGCATTCATCCTTATATCATTGATTATATGAGATTACGTCACAAGGTCGTGTGAATAATGTCTGTGTCAGGTAACACTGTGACAATTAACACGTGAGTTGTGTATAGTTAAATAAATAAGACAAAATACATAACTATTATATATATAGGCGTGTCAGTAGAGACATTAGGTAATTTTTTGTTTATAGAAAAGGAAGGCGGACGAGCATATGAGCATATGGACCTGATGGTATGTGGTCACCAAACGCCCTTAGACATTGGCACTGTAAGAAATGGTAACCATCGCTTACATCGCCAATGCGCCACCAACGTTGAGACCTAAGATTTTATGTCCCATTCGTACGGCTCACTATGGCTCCACGTATGGCTCACTCACCCTTCAAACCGGAACACAACAATACCAAGTATTGCTGTTTTGCGGTAGAATATCTGATGAGTGGGTGGTACCTACCCAGATGAGCTTGCACAAAGCCCTACCACCACCAGTAAATCCATCTTATGTTACAATTCAAAACCAAAGAATAATTCAAACGTGATTAAAATTAACGGCGATCCGTTTGACGTTCCGCCAGAGTGAGATAGCAACAAAAGTCTGCTATCACTCTCGTCTCAAATTCTATAGTCTAAATCATTGACAGCACCACAGTCTCGCCGACACATACATATATATCCTGTTCGTTGATTTAGATGACGGTGACCTTAGAAATTAATTATTACATATTTCAAACATGAGCCCTAATGTGGCTAGACCAAATTTGGTTTTAAAAACCCTACGATACGTGTCACAGTACAGTTGGCTTAGGTCTCTTTTCTTATCTCGTCCTGGAGGCGGTTTTCCTGAAACGTCTCGATCTTTTTGTAGAAGATAGAGCACCAGGATGACCTTTGGGAAGCGAGAGAGATTATACACTTGAGTTCAAGTTAAGGTTTAAGGGATAACTAATATTTCTGACATTGACAATATCTGTAAGCACCAGTAACCACTTGTCTGGTTGCCTATTTGACAGTCTACCTGCCTTTAATATTTCTTCTTCGTTGTTTAACAACGCCTTTACGTTATTTTCAAAATTTGTTATATTTTTTCAGGGTGACAGTGGAGGTCCGTTAATGGCACAATTCAAAAACCTAAACTGTTCGTACTCGATAGAAGGCGTGGTCTCGTATGGACCGCGGTGTGGACAGAGCGTTGGAGTGTACACTCGTGTCGAATACTATCTAGATTGGATCGTTGAAAACGTATGGCCGGATGAATGGCGGGCTTTTCAAGAAATGAATCGAAATAAATAGATTTTATATATATTCATAGTTTTATTTTATATCTAATAATAATTGTGGATGTGATTTGTTCTTATGTAATTAGTTGTACAAATTTAGTTTAAGTAAATAAAGCATGTGTTGAATTTATATATAAATAAACAGACAGACAGACAAATAGACGGACGTACGCACCTGTCCCATGAGTCTGTAGTTACACTTGCTCACTCATCCTATTGCTGTTTGCCGGAAAAATATCTGATGAATGGGTGGTACTCATACGGGCTTGCAAAAAGCTGTACCAATAAGTCATATATATATATATGTACTAAAAGAAAGCCAATACTGGCTGACCCGTATATATGTTGCTCTATGTACGGTTAGAAAAAAAAAGTTTTTTTTTTTTAATATTTTTTTATTTAAATCATTCAAGTAATTTATCAATTTGATCTTGAATCCAACCGTGGAAGTGTGTGACGTTTGTGTGTATCATAATAGATGTGTTGCCGCTGCGATACAGGGTGATTCCGTATGCTGTATAGTAAATGGATTTCACAGCCTGTGAATAAAATTAGAATACATTAATGAAAGTTCCAAAAGAAATTATTGTGACGTTAAAAAAAAACAATGTCCAACAGATTAATAATTGATAAAATATAAACTTATATTTTTTTAAAATTTGTAACTGTTAATAAGTTCAACACACAAAACCAAACACACAATCATGAGTACCTCACTTACCTTACCTTACTTCAAAATCCCGCCATTAAAGTCATTGTTTATTACTATTATTTATTATTATTCCCTTACCTCTTCAGGACAGATCAAACCTCCCCCCACTTCCGGCTCGTAATCGTTCCGTGCTGCTATAGTACATATGAAAGAGTCATCTAAGGGGATATTGCCTTCCACACACTTGTTCTGTTGGGGTATAACTGTATTGACCTGAAAAAAGTCTTGTCATTGGGTATCATATCATCTAATGCTGATCCAATTTGACGCCTATAGTGTGATGAAAAGAGAGAAGTTTCATCTCATCCTGTCAATAAACTGTTAACCATAGCATCTTAGATGGTACACCTCACTCTTCAAACCAGAACACAGCTTGACAGGATATTTGTGTTTGGTAGTTAGATAATTTAGTGGTATCCACCCAATTAGGTTACATAAGGTAATTAATTCCTAAGGAGTTGAAAACGTATATATTGACTCGCTCGTTGGTCTAGTCCGCAGATCTTGGTTGCAAACCCAGGCTACCAATATCTTCGCCCCACTTAGCTACTAAACGTTCCACTTACTGACTCGCAATAACAGTAATAACAATTAAACATACGTAGTAATCTTCATTGGACACAGCAACGCAGGATGTCGCGAAGAGACCTTTCGTTTCTGACCGGCACACTGGCTTGACCCACACGGGTAGTGAGTTGAAATACGTCAAACCAAGAATTGCAATGTCATTGTAACGGGTTTCTGTGAACACATAAGATACAAGTTAACATTATCCCATCATTTTTGGATTGGTGCTGTTTAGTTGTACCAGCAAAGAGGATACGACTTGAAAAGGTTGGTAGTATGATTGAGTTGAATATCACACGGAAATAGAGGTAAGAGGACCAGCCCAATGTATAGAATAGAAGTTTAGTGGAATAACTTATGTGGGCTTCCATTCCAGCTTCGTGGGTTACCACAGTGTTCACGACAACACGACTTATACTCACCGCTGTCAAAGTATTTGTGGATATACACCCTTTTGACATCGTAAGGTATGTAATGGTCTTTTGAGAAGCGAACGATCAAGGACTCCGCGGGATATTGCTCGACGCAGGACGCTGACGTCATGAGGGCGCGAGACTCTTCGCTGATGAATACGGCAGCGCACAGGGGTACGTTGGGTTCGGGTTTACTGTCAATTAATACAATAGTCATCAACTCGGAATGTTCATTGTTGAAACTTATCTAACTTTTTTATACCTAACACCTGAGCCCCAAGTCGCGGCTAAGTCGCAGGTGAAGGCTAGTGAATAAATAGGTTTAAAGAATATTTATTCTCATAAAGACTAACGTCACTTATATGAGAACAATGTTAAACTTAAAATTGATTATTGCATTCGTCGTTCATTGTTACATTAGTCGACAGTTTATCAATTCATACTCATTTAACACATTGTGACAACGTGCTTAGAATGATCTTTTGTAAGATACGCGGCTAGTCGTGTCTTAAATGTGTTAAGCCAGTTTACATTTCTTATATTTGAGGGAATTTTTCACACAGGGTGGCATATTTTGGGGCTATGTGAAATCCGAAGAAAGGGAGAGGATACCATAACCTTGGAATCAGGTCATCTTATGTACTTCAGAGAGGGAGATTGAGAGCTGAGGATCGAGCTCAGTGACGTGCCATTTGAGAGACCTATGTCCAGCAGTGGACGAGAAAAGGGCGATGATGATGATGACGATGAGGGTATTTTGTTAAAAACAAAAATAAATAAAATTCAAATTAGGGAAATTCATTGTGAAAAGTTAAAATGTTTTATTGTAACCTGTGAATCCAAGCTCTCCATGGATATTCCCCAGGGAGAACTGATTTCAAAGCGCTCCTCACTGCCCGAGGGTAACCTTCGGGGTTGCTATTACCGCAGTTGGCACCTCCTGACCTTTGAAACACAACACATTTATTAGTAGACATGTCCTTTATTTTTGATATTGAAATTACGTGGCCCATTGTCACCTATTTAATAAAAAAAGGCTTCTACGCAAGAGATCGTCCAAAAGTATGCATATTTTTTCACTCTCACATAGTTCTCGAAGCTTCTTACCGGAGATATAACAGAACGTAAGGCTTTATGGGCTTTCCGACGATGTTGTCATCTCAAAGGATGAGGATGATGGATGACAAGTTAAAAACACTCAGTTGGTCCTAAGTATTCCTTAAAAGAAAATCTATCGGGGCTACAGCTGAGCTAGCCACCAACGAGTCACTGCTTAAGAGTAGAACTGACCACCATCAGAAGGTGGTAGGGCTTTGTGCAAGGTCGTCTTGGTAGGTACCACCCACTCATCAGGTATTGTACCGCAAAACAACAGTACTAAGTATTGTTGTGTTCCGGTTTGAAGGGTGAGTGAGCCAGTGTAACACAAGAGACATCTTAGTTCTCAAGGTTGATGGCGCATTGGTGATGTTTAATATTTCTTACAATGTCAATTTCTATGGGCGTTGGTGACCACTTACCAAAAGATGGTCCATTTGCCCGTCAGCCTACCTTTTCTATAAAAGAGTTTATTTTTAAATCACCTGAAAGTGTTCTGTGATTGCGAGAAACAACAAATGTCGGTCTTCGAGCATTTGTTGTCGTGTAACCTGAAAAAAAAACTAAAATTAATATTTGCTTATTGATGAAACATATATTACCACGGTAACAGCCTGTAGATGTCCCACTGCTGGGCTAAGGCCTCTTTTCCCTTTTTGAGGAGAAGGCTTTGGAGCTTATTCCACCACGCTGCTCCAATGGCGATTGGTGGAATACACATGTGGCAGAATTTCAGTGAAATTAGACACATGCAGGTTTCCTCATCCAAACATATATTGATTGGGCTCAAAGTTCAAACCTAGGCAAACACAACTGACAACTGAATTCTCGTGCTTAATTTGTGAGTACTATTGTGGTGATGGTAAATGCCGTGAGGAAACGTGCACTTACTAAATTAGCTTCTGTCACATAGATATGTGAGAATTGTTAAAAGTTAAAATAATTAAATGTATGATTATAATTTAAGTTAAAATATTTGCATGTCATAAATATAATTACAAAACATGTATATTATGTTTAAAGCAAATAAATGGAATTGAATTGAATTAAACCACCCATATCTAGAAAGCCTGTAAATGTCGCTCGTAGAGGAGGCTTGGAGGTCTTTCCACCACGCTACTTCAATACGGGTTGGTGGAATACACATGTGGCAGAATTTCAGTGAAATTAGACACATGCAGGTTTCCTCACGATGTTTTCCTTCACCGTAAAGCACGAGATGAATTATTATTATATATTATTTGGGATTTGAAAAAAAATATTTTGATACAAAAAATTACTAACCGAAATTCAGTTTTAGTTTTTCCTCTACTCCTCTGCCGTTCTACTTCCGCATCAGAACACACGTAGCACTCGTAGCATCCCTTCCCAGTCCCTTCGATATTGGAACAATTCATTTGGGCCGGGTTATTATTCTCTATAACACAAAAATAAATTAAAAATTTAAAGGACTACATT
Source organism: Nymphalis urticae (assembly GCA_905147175.2). NCBI lineage: Eukaryota > Metazoa > Arthropoda > Insecta > Lepidoptera > Nymphalidae > Nymphalis > Nymphalis urticae. The sequence goes on from LR990009.1 coordinate 1,580,702, forward strand.
TTATTTTTCACCACGCTTCTGGTGACCCAAGAGCCTACCCAGCCCAAAAGGATGAGTCTAGCGGTGCAGAGAGGGAGCAGTGCCAGCGTCTTGGGTACAATGCCAAAGGCTTTTGACGGCGTGTTATTTCTATAAATTTGTAATGTATATTTTGTTTTTATTTTAATTTTAGTTCACTCGTATAATATTTTTTATTAATTTATTTACGTTTGTTAATACAAAAACCCTCAAAAAGTATATAGCATTTTTTTACAGTTAATAGGCAAGCGCTTAACCGTTGACTCGCCTGATCTTAAGCATAGTCACGGTCTAGGATAGAGCGCGCCTGCCCAGAAGGAACCCGTTTACTATGGATTTGAACACACCTACATTGTAACTATCAGGAAATATGGACTCAGGCAAAGTATTCCACAGTTTCGCAGTGCGAATAATAAATGTGGATTTAAAGCGCTTCGTACGTAGGCGGGGATGTTCTTTTGTGTACTTATGGCACTTTGGTCGCGTTTGCCTGGCCGTCCGATAGTAAAAGGGGGCGGAAGGAATTAGATCATGTAATTCCTGCGCACATTCTCCGAAATATATCCGATAGAAGACTGAAAGCGATGCAACCACACGTCGATGTTTAAGACTTTGGAGTCTAGACTCGACCAATCGTCGTCTCTGTCTGTCGTCTCCTATCAGCCTCCTGGCACGTTTCTCAATCAACTCTAGAGCCCGAAGGTGGTGCTTAGCAGAGCCGTCCCAAAGGTTAGAGCAGTAATCCATACAAGACCTCACTTGTGCTTTGTATAAGCTGAGCAGTTGTTCTGGAGTAAAGTAACGTCTCACCTTGGAGAGGATACCAAGCTTTCGGGCGGCTATTTGGGCTTTGGACGCAATAAAAGAGCCGAAATTTAGAGTTGACGTGAGAGTAACGCCAAGAAGGTCAAGGTGGTCAGTTATAAGTACGGACACATTTTGGAAAGAGGGAGATAGCTGAATTTCCTCTTTTTGGCGGAAAATAAACACGTCTGCGTCTTGGTTGCGTTGAACGTGACCAAATTGGCATCGCCCCAATCGGACACTTCCTTAAGGGTCATGCTCAGGCGCTCAACCATGGCCCCTCTCTGAGCCTGAATTAGGGCCTCACTAGCTCGCGCGTTGGAGCTGTAGCTCTCGACAACTATGCAGTCATCTGCGTACCCATAGATACCGGCTTGATGAGCGTTGCAACAGATGAGTCCTAGCGTATTGCCTAGCCAGGTGGAACGATGAACTGAATAAGGTGACCGATTGGATGTGGAAGGCAATGAACCGAGAGCTCTGGTGCGCCTTAGGGGTGACCCATGTCTAGCAGTGGACTTGTCTATTTGGTAATGTACATTATAGCCAAAATTATATACAATTATTGTTATACATTCACGAAATACCCACCAAGAACTTGATCGAAGACGTCTTGTAACGCTTCATCTCCTTTAAGAGCAGACGCGGCAGAGAATAAAAAGAATAGAGCAAATATTCTGGAAAAAAAACACAAATTAAAACGCTTCCCGTGTTACCCCCGTAGGAAAGGAGGCCGTAGCCCGGCAGTGGGACATTCACATGCTAACTGCATTTTTACTTACCATTGTAATAGTATCATTTCTGCCGGGCATAAGGCACTACGAACTATTAAATAATACTGTTAATGCCTGTTTTTAAGCTATTACTAATATTCTAGTTTTAAGAGTGGGGACGACAACAGCCCAAGTGATTAGAATCGAACCTGCGTCTTGTACATCGCTAGGCGGTCCGTAAAAGCGCTCAAGATTCAGCGCTACGGTATTCTATTAAAAACAATACGTGATCTCTGATATACATACGTCGTAAATAGCCGTGAGGGCCCAGTGGTAAGAACGCGTGAATCTTAACCGATGATCGTGGGTTCAACCCGGGCAAGCACCACTGAATTTACATGTGCTTAATTTGTTATTATAATTCATCTCGTGCTTTACGGTGAAGGAAAACATCATGAGGAAACCTGCATGTGTCTAATTTCACTGAAATTCTGCCACATGCGTATTCCACCAACCCGCATTGGAGCAGTGTGGTGGAATAAGCTCCAAACCTTCTCCTCAAAAAGGTAGAGGAGGCCTTTAGCCCAGCAGTGGGACATTCACGGGCTGTTGCGGTAACTTGTCGTACTACTCAACCGATCATTATGATTTTTTGCACTAATGTATTCAGGGATACAGGAAAGGACGTACCTCACTACCACACGGCCGTCAACTGGTATTCTGATTAAAATACATACCTTAACATTTTGATGTATTTTTAACGATGCGTACGAATGTGTGTACCTGGAAACATAAATTAATTTTCATTAAATACTATATATTTCAAAAATCAATGTTGAAAACAGACGAATATTTGAAAAATAAAAACACTGTTGAATAGTATGAATAAATTAATTTATAGCAAGTGTCATTTATGATGATGTGACGATTCTAATGACTTTTAAGTACAGCGGTGCTCGCTTGGGTTTAAACCTTCAATCATCGGTAAATTCATGAATGAAAATAAATCTATCATATATTAAAGTTGTCAGTGCAGGAAATTATTCTATGGAAAACTTGGACAAAACACCTATTTGCCCATTGAAACCAGAGAATGGATACTTTTGTATCACATATCAAGCATTGGTTACATCGCCAATGCGCAACCAACCTTGGGAACTGTAGATGATATACCTTGTAGTTATAGTTTTCACCCTTTCAACTGTAACACAACAATACTAAATATTGCTGTTTCGCGGTAGATTCCTGATGAATCCTGATGAATGATGGCTACCCAGATGGGCTTGCACAAGGTAATAAAGCTTTATCTTCACGTATGAATATAGATTTTTATTAAATGACTGACATTTCTTCCAATGGAGTTGTAAGTAAGATACAATTTACGGAACTGTATACATATACAGTGAAATCTGGTTAATTGGGATCTCAAGGGAGCAAAACATATGTACCAATTATTGAGTTTTCAATAATCCAGTTTTCCAATTAAGCAAGTTTAAAATTATAGTTGTCTCATTTAAAGAGGCCCCCCCCGTTTGAGTTTTCCTTTTCCATCGGTACACTGAGACCGAATGTTCTCGTTGTTTTTAATAATTCTACATAGGGTTGAATTTGGGATGCTAATCTTCCTACACAGTCATCACACGACTTTCCACAATCATAATCTGATAGGTTTTAATTTTTCACTGATAGCGTTTTATATTAACGTTTGGACATTTTGTACACTTTTATTTCCTTGTTTTTAAGTCAAAACCTGAGATAATACTGACAAACACAGCATGTGCGAAAGACGACGCGAAATGTATGTAAGCAAACACGTCAAGACGTGTTAAAACCTGATTAATTTGTCTCACTTATACAGGTAATTGAGCTACAGTCTCAATTATAGAGGTAAACATCGACAAAGTCTTACAATTCAAACCTCATTTAATCAGGTTCAAAAAATCCCATTAACAGAGGTAATTTAATGAAAAAGAACCGGGACCTCCTTGCAACTCTCAATAATAGAAGTTTCTCACTTATCCAGGTCCCAGTTAACCAGGTTTCACTGTAGAGTTATCACTGCATAAGACCGACCTAAGTTTGCTTATCAATATTATTTATCAGTTTTTTTCCTTATTTTTTGTACACGCATTGTTATTGTACATACCACATATTTATAGCCAAATACATCGTAAATATGTCCTGACAGACTCTCTACGCAACATAACCCGATTTGACACCAATATTTTTACGAAAAGGTTTAAGCACAATCATCGGATTTATGTCTATGACACTCCTGGCAGCTACTGAAAGATTTGCCAAAAAAACCCCCAATAACTTAATGACAAATAATTTGAACCCAGTGGAATCTGTGGTTTTTATAAGTCTTATAAGTTATTGTCGTGTTCCGGTTGGAAGGGTGAGTGAGCCAGTGTAATTACTGGCACAAGGAACATAACATCTTAGGTCCCAAGGTTGGTGGCGCATTGGCGATGAAACCGATGGTTAACATTTCTTACAATGTTATGTCTATGGACGTTGGTGACTCATCAGACAGACTCAGACATCAGGTGGCCCATATGCTCGTCCGCCTACCTATACTCTAAAAAAACATATTTTAACCCATCTCATTCTGTTATTATTAATTTGACGTTTGCAAGATTAGGAAACAATTTAACAAATGCCCCCCTAAATAACATTTATGAGTAAAGCAATGAATAGCAACGGTATTTCTGATGTTATATTCCTTGTGCGATTGCAGATCTCGAGGTCCTGGACCAATTAAAAGATATTGAGGTTTTCTGTCGAAGAGTCTGAAAGTTTCTCACTCCAGTGCCTCAGAAAGCACGTAAAGCCGTTAGTCCTGCACCTGAACTCTTATCGGACGTGTCCGATTGCTGACCTATCTGATTATGAGAGTGCAAAAAAAGGAACCTATATTTACGGAAACTTAAACTATAATACTCTATAAATTCGCTACGTGTTATGGGCAAAAGATTAGGTATAAAAAAAGGTTTTGTCCTTCATTGGGGTTCAAGTTTCGGCTGTACAGCCGGACCGATTTCGAGGAAATGGTAAAGAGTAATCATTGAACCAAGAAGAAAGGAAAAAGGTTACTTGTTTATCTAATACCTGCTTTTCCCCTATCGTACGAGCAAATCCGCTGGCGAAAACATAACTAGTTAATATAAATAACATACAAAATACATAAAATATACACTTTATTTAAGAAAGTTGTTTGTGTGTGTTGAATTAACATTTAAAACTATAAAAGATTTAATACGTAAAGGTACTTTGATAGATAATAAAACATTAAAATATTTACATGTTTACACTTAACATATAGCATTATATATGTGACGAGGAAAATATACAATATCATATATAACTTACCTTTGGAATCACACAACGGATACTTTATTAAGAGAACATTTTCCTTGTTCGATATATTTTATTAAAACACGAAGGTTTTAAAAATATGCTAATTTTGACCTTTAACGCTGATAAAACGCAACCACGAGCTACACTGTGCGCTTTCAAACTGACCCTGAGGTCTGGACGATCAAGACGACTCAACGCGACGAGATAATTAATTTTATAACACGGATTAAAAAAAAAACTATAGTGTTTTGATATGTCGTTATAATATACATGTATATTTAATTTGGGCGTATAATATAAACAATCTTATTCTGTTAATTATAAGATTGTGTTCGTGAAATATATTGATACGATGCTCGTAGTTCCGCTAGGGTCCGATAGGTGGCGCTGTTTCGAGTGACGTACGTTAAGCGGCATGTCAAAAGCATAATAATGCCCCGCATACACACGTGTATAGCTTCACGTGTATTCATTAGAAAATAGTTTAATTAAAATGAAATTTGATAGGTGGTTTGACAATCGATACGTGGACGAGAATTGAGAGTAAAATTACTTTTAAGGACTTTCGCTTTGATTTATTTGGAAGAGGGAGAAGAAATATATTATTAAGTGGAAAGAAAGAGAAAAAAGTTTCACAGAATATACTTAGATTATATTATATACATATTACATATTTAACATATTTTTAAAAAACATTCATTTTTAACATTTCTTTGTTAATACACCGCAGAAGTTTGACGAGCGCGTTGGCGTGGTTGGTAGATATTTGCCTTTCGCGCAGCAGGTCGTGGGATCGATTCCCACCCAGGACAGACATTTGGGTGTATAAACATATCTGTTTGTCCTGAGTCTGGGTGCAATTATCTATATAAGTATGTATTTACCAAAGAAAAGTAGTATATGTAGTATATCAGTTGTCTGGTTTCCATAGTACGAGCTCTGCTTAGTTTGGGATCAGGTGGCCTTGTGTGAATAATGTTCCAGGATATTATAGTTGATGTATTTGTGAAAACGATTAAACATATGATTGGTCACCATCGCCCATACACATTGGCGCAGTAATCTTAACCATCCCTTATATCTCCAATGTGCCACCAAACTTGGGAACTCAGATGCTATAGCCCTTGTGTCTGTAGTTACTCTGGCACACTCACCTGTTAAATCGGAACACAACTAGGTATTACTTTACTAGGTTATACCTACCCAGATGAACCTGCTCAAAGCCATACCACCAAGGTTTTACTGCGTTAAATAAAAAAGCGTATTTTGCATATAAGCTTGGCTGCCGCTGAAGGTTATTAGAGGAGATTTTTGGGATAGCTCGAAGAGATCCCTTTTTGGACCTGGGTTCCTTCAAACGAGGCATCTTGCGGGCCGGCAAGGCGAGGGCGGCTAGTGCAGAACCTTCCCGACTGTACTGGCCGTCGTCGCGTTTGGATTCTACTACCACTTACCATCAGGTGGAGTAGAGTCATTTGCCCTTCCGGGAAATATATAAAAAAAGGAGTAAGTGCCCTTTTGAACGCGTTTCATTTCATGATGGGCCCAGAGGAGCTTGCACGAAGCCTTACCAAAAAGTAAAATAAAAATAGGTAGTAAATAGGCGGTACAAAATCCTTACAGATATAATATTTATAAAGATAAAAAATATACATTATCTACAAAGCTTAAATATCTGACATAATACCGTACAGATTATTAAAGAAGATTATTTTCTAATGTTCTCCTATACTAATCATATAATTTAAAAAGAAGTATTTAAAAAGAAATAGCCGCAGATGGCCCAGTGGTAAGAACGCGTGAATCTTAACCGATGAACGTGGGTTCAAACCCGAGCAAGCACCACTCATGTGTGTGTTGTGATTATAATTTATTTCTTGCTTTACGGTGGAGGAAAACATCGTGAGGAAACCTGCATGTGTTTAATTTAACTGAAATTATGCCACATGTGTATTCCACCAACCCGCACTGAAGCAGCGAGGTGGAATAAGCTCCAAAACTTCTCCTCAAAAAAGGGAGAGGAGTCCTTTAGCCCAGCACTGGGACATTCATAGACTGTTACGGTACGGTAAAAATAAATCTAATAATAACTTCGTATCTCGTTAAATGAGAAACCACTTATACTGACACGTGTTTCAATTAAATGCTATGATTATTATAATTAATATCGCATATCACTTTCTGACATTTCACAATTGTGTTCTCATTAAACATCTCAACTGATCCGGATATCCGGCTCAACAAGGACCAAATAAATGAGCTGCTACTTATAGTGACTATCAAGCTACAGGATCGCTATTTCGTCTTATTATTTATATTATATTGTTCTTTTAAAGAATATTAACAATTCGAGTTTTTTTAAGGAATTACCAATATGTCTATTAACCGAGTTCTTTTTTTAAGTTTTTCTTAATTGTAATATTGTTAGCGATTATCTGTGTACAATCGCACTGGCAGCAGCATCGTAGCTGTTATAGGATTCTTTTGTGTTTGTGTTTTAATTTTATTTTTTTGCGATAATTGTTATCTTTCTGTGTGATATATCGAACTGGCCTTTAAATATTTTTTAACACTATTTTGATTTGTTCTTTCTCAAATTCGTCTCGATAAAACATCCTTAAATTAAATGCTTGATTAGTTCTTTCAATTGATGTTTCGCTTCTGTCTTAAAAATATCGTATTCTTCAACGTTTTCGAATATCAGAAAAAGAAAACACTCAGATCCATAGATAGAGAATCCAGACTATATACATTATCCCACAAAAGATTTACACTTAGAATATTTGCAGTATAAAATAAGTACATAATTACTGTATTTGTTTCTTATATAAATGCTATGAGTATCATAGTTTGTTAGTTATTAAAATCGACGCATTTTTTTAAATGAAATATACGTTTATCAATTGAAGCATAAACTATAAATTCATATGAAATGTCGCAATGTTTGTGACGTCATAATGTTAAACTTATTTTGATACTAACACTGTTTGTGATACAAAGATAATCTTAAGTTTTTTATACAGGTCTTTTTATTTATCATTTTAGTGAATTCTCCAGTAAGTATTTCAAAGGATGGGCCATATCCTTCTTCTTCTTACAGAATAGCTCTACTGTATTTTCTAAATTACATAATTATATAGCAACTGATGAAGAAGATAATCATAAACAAAAAATATGGATTTATACATGTTTTCCGAAATTTCCGAAACTACTGCCATACGATAGATTCAATCCAATCTATATAATTCGATATCCTGGTATAGAACCCAGGCGATCCAGGAATACCGCACCATTTGCCGTTACTGATAATACCATTTATCAGATACATGCATTTGATCTCCGGATGCTTAATTTGGATTGGACCCCCGCTGTCACCCTGAAAAATAATCAATTATATTATTTAATTATTGTTTCATTGTTGTTGTTTATCATAGTAATATGAAAGAAAGATCGAAGGCGAAACAACGCCATCTAGTCGGTAGTCAGTAAAATCACCAATAGATTTCCATATGCTAAATTTATGTTATAATTCAAGTGAAAGAATACATCGCGAGGGAACCTCCATGTGTCTGACATTTAGTCACATGTGCAAGCTATTGGCGCGTGGTGAAATAAGTCATGAACCTTCTCGAATGAGGAAGCCTTGGATCTGTAGAATAGATAAGAAGTACATTTTAAGTTTTTGATGTATACTCTTTGATGCTCATCCATCGATTTCACTTGGGTAGGGCATTGTGTACGTCCCTCGGAATAGGTATCTCATCACACATTCGACCACCATGCAATAATTAGTATTTTTGTGTTCCGGTTTGAGTGAGTAACCCAGGTAACATACACAAGGGATATAGTATATTGGTTTCCAAGACTGGTTAATATTTCTTCCAGTGCGAATGTCTACGAGCTTTGGTGACTACAGGTAGACCATATGTCAGTCTGCTTATCTATTTTAAATGAAAAAATTCGAACCTGACACGAATCTTTGCTCATATTCCTATGGCCGTAACATATTTGTGTCGTTTGGTCAAATCCTTGTGGCATGGAACGGGTATGGAAAATTTCGCTTTGTGCTCGGCATTCATCGTCAGTAAACTTTTCGAGAGTAACCTGGAATTTGAAATATTGGGAACATGTATTTCGAACTCTAGAATTTACTTCCTGTTTTGAAACATCCAGCATCTATGTATACGGTACAATCATGTACTGCGATGGTGGCCTGGTGGCTAGTTTTAAAAGCCACAGATCTTGGATTCAAGACCCAGAAGAAAAAACAGTTTTCCAGTAAATAACTTTTATGACATTCTGACTCGAAGCTAACTGCACAATATTATGAGCTATCAATGATTAGATCATTAAGCAAAATATATTAAAGCCTCAAATATATACGAATAAAAACTACTGTATATGTACCGCGTGGACTGGCAAGAATGCCCTTTGACTCGCAATTCCTGTCCTCTGGGCGGAAAATAAACCAGCTAGTCACCAGTCGACGCAATAAGACAATCTTTTTGCACTATTACGCCAAGTTTCAAGGTCGTACTTACTTTCTGAAGAGTATCAGGGTTTGTATTCCGCATGTACTGAGTGGTACCCCATCCGGTGGCGAAGACTTCAGTGTCATTAATCGGGCTACCATCATGAAGACACGCTGGCACAGCGAATTGACTTAAATGCATACTGAAAAATAATTTATTAACTTAGAATACGTGGACCACTAAAATATATAGAAATGAAATCATTATTTTTACTATTTATAAATAGTCAGATATTTGTATAATTACAGGCACAAGGGACATAACATCTTAGTTCCCAAGGTTGGCGCATTGGCGATGTAAGCGATGGTTAACATTTCTTACAATGTCAATGCCGAGATGGCCCAGTGGTAAGAACGCGTGCATCTTAACCGAAGATCGTGGGTTCAAACCCGGGCAAGCACCACTGAAGTTTTTCATGTGCTTAATTTGTGATTATAATTCACCTCGTGCTTTTCGGTGAAGGAAAACATCGTGAGGAAACCTGCATGTATCTAATTTCACTTAAATTCTGCCACATGTGTATTCCACCAATCCGCATTGGAGCAGCGTGGTGGAATAAGCTCCAAAACCTTCTCCTCAAAAAAGGGAGAAGATGCCTTAGCCCAGCAGTGGCATATTTACAGGCTGTTACCGTTACCGTACAATGTCTATATGCGTTGGTGACCACTTATCATCAGGTCATTCGCCTACCTATACCATAAAATATATATATATATATATATATAATCTTACATTCTGTCTGTCTCTATTAGAGCAATATCATTATATGCTTTGGGTGGGTTGTAGCTTGGATGTTTATATATATTCTCTACATTATATTCAGTCATCTCGGTGATTCGTTCCGATTTTCTCAGGAAGGCAATTCTCACTTTTGTCACAACACCGCTGTAAAAGAAAATATATAAAATTATGTTTATTAAGTGACAGAAAAACTTTATGATGATAGAGTTCTGTGGGGATCGTCTGGTTTGTTATCGCCAAAATTATAATGATTATGAAAAAAATGGTTGCCTGTCGGCCTCGTGGTTAGCGTATAAGACCGCAGATTTCGAGGTCCTGGATTCAAACACCGTGTTGTGTTTTTTTGAGAAATTCACCCTCCCCTCGGATTATGAGAATGAGGGGAGAGAGTGCACTTGTGTCTGCACACACTTGTGCATTGTATGTCCTGCGCAGTTGGCTAGCTTGCTAGAGAACACTGTAGATCAAATCGGTCTTAAGGACATAATCATCTCTGATAAAAATCAACGGTATTGCGACACAATATCCAAGTTCCCAAGGTCTGTGCATTAATAATGTAAAAATTGTTATTATTTCTTACAGTTCCAATGTCCATTTGCCAGGGCCAACTTGAATAAAGTATGTTTTGATTCGTCTAAAGTTGTGACTACTTATCATTAGCTCATTTTACGGTTCACCTATCTATTATGAATTTAAAAAAAAACCGTATCCAGTACAAAAATTGCTCACTTCAGTCTGCTGTATGTACAGTGTCCTGCTGTCAGAACAAATTTGTCACTCACTAATATTCCCGCGCATTTATATTGTATATTATCTGTCCCATAACCCAGATGAGCCTAGAAGAAAAAGGAAATCAATATTTAAAAAAAATCGTGTCAATGTATTTCGTTGGAGCACTGGCTTGTTAACACAAATAATTTTTTGAATTTAAATATCGAACACTTCAAAACATTTTATACCATGTGCGGGAATTCCCCTAGATAGGAATCCGTTCCTCCAATGATTAAGCTCTCGGGCTTCCAGTTGCATTTCTGCGCGCGGACTTTCCCTCCATTTGGCGTGAGACTGTCCTGACACGGGTATACCAGGTTATCTTGATATTCCAAACATTCTGAAAAAAATATTGGTTTAATTGGAAATCATAATCTTTATTAAATAATAGTTGGTGTCCGCGACTTTGTCTGCGTTAAAGTCATAAGTAATTTCAAGTGAATAATATGGGTAGGTATCACCCACTCATCAGATATTCTACCGCAAAACAGCAGTACTTGCAATTGTTATGTTCCGGTTTGAAAGGTGAGTGAGCCAGTGTAATTACAGGCACAAGGGATGTCACTTAGTTAGTATCTTATCTTAGTTATTATTAGTATCTTAAGCACGTAAAGCCGTTGGTCCTGCGCCTGAACTCTTTCCGGTCGCGTCGGATTGCCGTCCTATCGGATTATGAAAGTTAGGGAATAGAGAGTGCACCTGCGTCTGCGCACACGCTTGTGCACTATAATATGACATTCGACCGGATTGGCCGCTGCGGCCGAAATCAGTCCGGAGTACATTATTATTATTATATAGATTTACAATTAAATAAAAAAACTTACTTTGCAAAGATTTTCTCATCGGCATAGTTACATTGACTGACAACGAATCGCATGTTTTCTTATAGTCTGGTCTATACATTTTACGATTACTCGGCCTGTCTCTGAAAACAATACTGAAATTCTCTGGGTTAAATCTGTTCATCACAATCTTATTATATATATGGTTTATATAATACTTGTATATAGGACGGGTCAATGAGCCCGAGAAACTGCTGGTTTGTCACTACCGCCTATAGACATTGGCTATGAGATGTTGATGGCTTGATGTAAGGCGGCAGACCCGGAGGTCCTGGGTTCAATTCCCAGGGTCGGGCCAATAAAAAGTTTTTCTGACAGAAAATTCTCAGTAGTAGCCCGGAGTCTGGAAGTTGGAAGTGTGTACACTCCCGTGCCTCGGAAGGCACGTAAAGCCGTTGGTCCTGCGCCTGAACTCTTTTCGGTCGTGTCGGATAGCCGTCCCATCGGATTATGAGAATTAGGGACCTGTGTTTGCGCACACACTTTTGCACTATAATATCTCCTGCGCAGTTGGCTAATCTCTCTTGAGATTGGTCGTCGTGGCCGAAATCGGTCTGAAGACATTATTATTATTATTATGAGATGTTAAACATTCCTTAAAGTAGCAATTCGCTACCAAACTTGGGAACGAATGTAGTGCAAGCCCGTTTGGTCATATAGCCATATTAACTTGAAAAGTGGCAGTCATTTTGAGGCAGGCAGACATGAAATAGTGGACGTCATAGATACGTACCTCAAATTTAATTTTACAACTTTTGACTGACTCGACCGATTGAAATGAAAAAAACAACCAAGAATATTTTATCTACATCAAAATATAAATCAAAATATTACACTTCATACAATATCTGGGTTGTTTGCTGAAACCATATCATAATTGTATATCCGGTGGTACCACGTTAACAAGCTTGTGGTGTGGATATGGCGATTTACAGAGCATTTCACCTACGTGGTAGTACTCAAAACAAGTATGTTAACAATCAAAGAAGAAAAAATGAAATAGACTAAGGACTAAATTAGAAAACTCAATATATTAATTAATTTACTTGCATTTGTTATTTTTAACCGTTTTGAAGAATACCCTGGGCAAACAGACAGACAAAAAAAATTGTTTCGTTTTCGGTATCTCGCAATTTCGATTTGACATGTAAAATTTCATCTCCGTAGCATTAATGACAGTGGTTTTATTTAGCTTAAGATTTGACCTTAACAGACTAACAAATATTGCCAATGAAATTAAATATTGTAAATACCAGCAGTAAAATTAACGGATGCTAAATGGCTCACTGACCACTTTTAACTACTAGAAGCAGTGGAATTAGCTGCTAGCTCCTCGAAAGGTGAACCTTAGCTCATCAGATATATATTTACAGGCGTATTTATATCATTTATTTATTAAAGTTTTACTAGCGGGACGTTATATAAACTTTATTTTAATCAATTATGTACCAAAACTAGAAACATATCTACCCATAAGGAACCCAGGTCGTAAGAGGAGAGGAATACGTGAGCTGGTAAGGAATTCCATTTTTTGGAAGTGCGACAAAGAAAGGAGTTGCCAAATTTCTTTGTGCGCGATGGAATTGATGTCACAGTTAGTCGGTGACATCGAGAGCCAGCACGCGTAGACTTGTGAAGGAAGGGGGAAGCAGGAATTAGGGAGAATATTTCCTCGGAACACTCGCCGTGATACAGTCGATAGAAAGCGCTCAGCGCTGCTATCTCTCGACGCAATTGTAAAGGCTCGAGAGTGTTAGTGACCTTTATGTCGCCAATAATGCGGACAAACGGTGTGTGTGTGTGTTGTATGCTATAATTGAGTGTGATGTGGATGTTCATTTATGAGGTAGTTAATAGTTTCTCAACGTCTTCATAATTAAGTTGTTTTAACCATGTTTTGGTTTTGCCTTTTAATTGGTAGTTATTAATGTCCTTTATTCTTGAAAATTGATTTATTTTTTTATAAAATCTAGGTGCAAGACTGTTATATTGTTGCTGTGCAAATTTATTTTTATATTTATATTTAAGAAGAGAAGAAAGAAGAGAGGACTACGTGACAAGCGTGAATTCCACGTCATTTTTTTATACTAATTATTCGTGTAACAATTAAAAACCCACGAGCTATTGTGACTCATGGTGGTCGATCAATGTTTTTGTTTTGACCATTTACTGTATATATATTGTATATATCTTAATAATAAAATGCGTCATCGTTTTTAGGCGTTACTGTTGAATTGAAAGATTTGTATTTGAACTGTGAATAAAATTGAGGCATCAATGAATTTAAATTGGATTTTTTTGTCGAGCGACAAATTTTAGTTGATTAAAATTGCATTTTTATTTTTTTTGCAAGCTCGTCTGGGTTGGTACCATCACTCGTTAATCTACCGCAAAACAGCAGTACTTGGTGTTGTTGTGTTCCGGTTTTAAGGGTGAGTGAGCCTTTATTACAGGCACAAGGGACATAACATCTTAGTTCCCAAGGTTGGTGGCGCATTGGAGATGGATAACATTTCTTACAATGTTAATATCTATGAGCGTTAGTGACTACTTACCATCAGGTGGCCCAAATGCTCGTCCGCCTTCTAATATAAGATTTTATACTTACTTGGGCATCGCAGTCGTCGGTGCAGGATCTTCACAGCAGACGGTGACGTCAGCAGCGTTACACAGCTTAAATAAAACATAAAGTTAATTAATTCCATAATTAATTATCATTAACTAGTTTCCGCCCACTTCTTATGGGGGGGTTAGGTGTGTTACTGAACACGAAGTTACTGATTCTCAGTTTTTCACCAGGATTATGGAATTAGAAATAAGCTTGTAAACGCCCTCTGGGCTAAGTCATGTCCGTTTGTTGAAGGAATTATAAGAATTATAAACCCACATTAAGCATGAAAATTAATATGTGCTTGCAGGAATTTGTATCGGCAGTCATCGGTTAAGATTCTCATGTTCTTATGCATAGCTTTGTATAAGATTATATAAATTCTTATATAGAACTAGCGGCACCGACTTCTAGGTTTAACAGTTATCTTTCTTACACCAATAATGAGTTTGATAGGGAAAAATTGATACCTTGAGTTATATTATTGCAACATTCGTAGGGATCTTTAATTTGAAAAAAAAATTGTCTATGGTACTCGCTGATAATATTCCTTTCTATGGGTGAATGATATTTTAGAATTGGTTTAGTTGATTTTGAGTTTAACCATTACGAACATGCAAAATATCAAATCTAAAAAATGTTTGTTTGGCCATGTGATAACATCTCCTCACACGCGGGTGAAAACTAGTAAGAAATGAAATTAGTAACTTACAGGGAGTGGTTTCTTCAGCAATAATAGTTGTATCGCAGAGTTACAGTCTCGCACCTCTTTACATGTTCCGGTTACCCCCACCGGGGTCGTACATTTGTCACCTAAAAAATTTGTAATCAACTACAGCTTCGTTATATTTTAACAAATTCAAGGACAGTACTAGACGAGCCGGCCATATCCTGAGACGTGACGATGACCATCCCATCAAGAAAGCCTTAAATATCCCGGACCGACCACGGGGAAGAGGGCGACCGCCCGAAACCTGGTGGTCAAACATGCAAAAAGAGGCCCAGAAAGAGAATCTGAGTACACAGACAAGCCAGAACAGAGATCTCTGGCGCAGACGTCCAAGGAGACCCGACCACAGCTGATTTGGGAAGAGGGTTTGGATAAAGAAGAAGAAGGACAGAACTAGACAAGAATAAGTAACTGATGTCCTAAGAAGACTGAGCTGAAGATCGAGCTCAGTAGCGTGCCATTGGAAAGGCCTATGTCCAGCAGTGGACGGCAAAGGGTTGATGATGATGATGAAGACGTCTTTAGGCGTTTGCTGTCCCATAAGGTATTACATATAAAGAAGAATGTTATATATAACGGGACATTATTATATAATGTAAATCAGTTAATTTTGAGAGTTATAATTTATTATTATTATTATTTTTTGGATTGGTAGGCGGAAGAGCATATGGACCACCTGATGGTAAGTGGTTGCCAATGCCAATAGACATTTTCATTGTAAGAAATGTTAACCATCGCTTACATTGTCGATGCGCCACCAACCTTGGAAACTAAGATGTTATGTCCCTTGTTCTTGTAGTTATCTCACTCACCCTTCAAACCGGAACACAACAATACCAAGTACTGCTGTTTTGCGGTAGAATATCTGATGAGTGATTGGTACCTACCCAGACGAGCTTAAATTTTTTATTTTTTTTATCACTGGTAAATTATTCTGTTTAGTTTATTAGAGCGGATATCACGGTATGGAGTTCCGTTTGTCATGGTGGGCGAACGTCATGTCAGTCATCGATTTTGTTGACAGCGGTTGTACGCGGTGATCATTCGCAAGCCCATTGGCTCTAAATTGTTAATTATTAGTGTAATTATCGTATAAGTAATTAGGTGTCTGTATAATTGAAATAGTACAATGACGCAGTCTACTTATTTTAATGTTTCCTGGAGTATAATGCCCACCATGGATTCCCGTGCTAACGAGTTCACGAATCAGCAATTAGACGCGACGGCACGGCTGCCCGACGTTCCGTTATATACGAGTTTGTTATGTTTTTCTTTGAATATAAATGTCCAATTATTATCAAAAGTAGATTCTTAACGAAACCTAGATTAATATATTTATAAGACCCGATAAGCCCCAGTTTTAGAACGCGTAAACTTTTTACTTATATGTCAATGTTTACATGTTTGAATTTAAATTATCACCATCTTTATTTATCGTATATGATGATATTGAACTTCAATCATTTTTGACATCATCACGATCACACACATATAAGGTCCCCCCAGACCGATTTCGGCCACGGCATCCAATCTCAAGAGAGATTAGCCAACTGCGCAGTACATATTATAGTGCACGAGTGTGTGCGCAAACACAGGTGCACTCTGTATTCCGTAACTCTCATAATCCGATGGGACGGAAATCCGACACGACAGGAAAAAGTTCAGGCACAGGAAAAGTCTTTACGTACTTTCCGAGAAACGGGAGTGAACACACTTGCAACTTCCAGTCCACGGGCTGCTACTGAGAATTTTCTGACAGAAAAACCCAATAAATTTTTGTTTTCCCGACATGGGAATTGAACTCACGACCTCCGGGCCAGCGGCTTTACATCAAGCCATCTAGGCCAACGAGGCAATCACACACACATATATAATGTATTAATATATATAGTATAAGTATCTCCACAGACGTGTTGTCCGTATGTCGTATCAAATCTTTAATGTATATTAGGTAGTAATAGTATAGTATATATAGTAGTATAGTATATCTAAACTTAGTATAATTTATTATTGTTAAACAAACTGGAAATGTATTTTCTTAATTTGTATGGTAATATCCTAATTTTTTATTTAAGTAATAAATATTTACAATATTAATTATTAAAAAAAAAAAAGATTATATTTAGTACAAGAACATAACTGCAAACGGCAACTACTTAAATAATATGTTATAATAACAATTTAATATTCGGAATTATCGATAAAAGATAAATTATCCCAATTCAAATTGAAACAGTCCCTCCCAAAAGGCGCAATACTGCCCATAACGCAAGCCGCACTTCCACTTTTCTTAATTAGTTATTAATTAAATTAAAAATATCACCTGTCTTCAAGCCATTTATAGCCACGAATAGCAATAGCCCAATGATTGAAACGTACATCGTTTTTTTTTCTTCCAATTTAAGTTACCTGGAAAAAAAACAGACTATGAAAACCACAGAAAGACAATGAGACCAAATTAAACTACTATAAATTATATTATTATTTGGAAATAAATGCCATTAAAATTAAATTAATTATAGCCCCGATACAAAGAAAAGGGTGTGTTGATGGCCCTTTAATTATATTATTTATAAGATTTAGGCGTTCTTACCACTGGGTCATCTTGACATTACATCTTAATAAGACTATTTACCAATTTCTCAGTCTCAAGATAGATTAGCTAACTGAGCGGGACATATTATAGTGGTTAAGTGTGTGCTCAACACAGGTGCACTCTCTATTCCCTAACTCTCATAATCCGATGGAACGATAATTCGACATGACCGAAAATAGTTCAGGCGAAGGACCAACGGCTTTACGTGCCTTCCGAGGCACGGAAAACCCAATAACTTTTTATTGGCCCAACCAGGGAATTCAACCCAGGACCTCAGTTTCTGCGATATATATGTAGCCACTAGACCGATGAGCTATTATATAATAAATTAAAATCAAAACTATTTTCAAAACCTTAGAAATCATGCTTGACTTCGAACCCGCGATCTCGTGACAATATTCACGTCTTGTCACCGCTAAGACATAACGTTAAATTAATATATTTTAATTTAATACATTTATAATTATATTTTTTTTTTTTTATTTATTTATTTAGACACACCAACAGCATAACATATACAGCATTCACAATAAAATCTTAAACATCTAAGTCTTAAATACTAATATGTATGCCACTTAGAGGCGTGTACAACATGCAAAAAATCTATGTTGTATACAGATCTATATTAATAATTTAAATCTAGTGTGGATTTTACAAGATTTTTATTTAAGTTATATAATAGACAATAGGGAAAACACTTATTTTACACATCTAATTAGGAATCTTTTCTATCAAAAGTGCACGAAACTGGCTGAGTCCAAGGGAGAAAATATCTCTAGGTTCGTTTGTGAGCCATGTATTAAATGCGTTACACATGCGAGGTATCGGCGATCCTTTACCAAACACAGTGGTACGAAAGGGTGGTTGAAACGTAGAAATTGGATGTCGGGGAATCTTATATGGTATCCTAAATTTAAAAAGTTCAAGAAGCTGAGGGCAGTCAATGAGATTGTTGAAAATTTTATACATGAATATAAGGTCCAATAATACTCTACGCTTACTTAAAGAAGACATTTTAAAATGCTTTAATTTTTCGTTGTAAGATAGCTTTTTCTTTCCGATTTTTTCAAAATATGATAAGTGCCATAAAAATAGTTTTTGGACTCTTTCTATTCTTAGTGTGTGAGTAGCATAGTGGGGCCTCCATACAACAGGACAATATTCTAATAGGCTGCGAACTAAAGCGTTATACAACGTTATACGTGTCTGTGATCGTTTAAATATTTTGCTATTTCTGATGATAAAACCCAACATCCTAGATGATCGCTTAACAATATCATCTATATGAGGTAAAAAAGTTAATTTTCTGTCCACTATTATTCCCAGATCTTTAATTTTGTCTACCTCTTGAAGTGCCTTACCATCGATAAAGTATTCCGACGCAATTGAGCGATTTTTGCGTGTAAATTTTAAAAAGAAGCATCTATCTACATTTAGTTCCATTCCATTAACTTGACACCAGTTACATAATCTATTCAAATCGTACTGCATCATGAGGACATCGGCTTCAGTTTTTATAGTTCGTGCAATTTTTAAATCATCGGCGAACAAATAAGGCGTTGATGAAACAAAGTTATTAGGTAAATCATTGATATAAATATTAAAAAGGATTGGCCCCAAATGGGAGCCTTGTGGGATTCCCGAGGTAACATTAAAAAGCTCCGATTCATAGCCCTTTACAACTACGAAGAAAAACCTATCAGTCAGATAAGAGCGAATCCAATTGCTAAAGTTTCCTGTAAAGCCGTATGCAGCTAATTTCTCAATGAGAGGTAAGTGGGGAATCTTGTCAAAGGCCTTGCTGAAATCTGTGTAAATAACGTCTACTTCATCGTGCTTGTCAAGAGCTTCTGCAATGCCTTCAACAAAGGTAACCAGGTTAGTGCATGTGGATTTAGATTTTACAAAACCATGTTGGTGATCACTAGCATATTGTTGAAAGTGTCTTTGAATTAATGGACAAACTAGTGATTCAAATACTTTTGCCAATGTTGATAGGATTGAAATAGGCCGATAATTTTTTACAAAACTCTTGTCACCTGATTTATAGACAGGTATGACCTTTGCAATCTTCCAGTCTCTGGGAAAGGTGCCTGTATGTAACGAATAGTTAAAAATATAATGTAGAGGTGCGACCAATGCAATAGCACAGTTTTTGATAAAAATCGGTGGTATTCCATCGGGGCCCGAACCCTTATTAACATCAAGTGACTTTAGTTTTTTTAAAACAGTTTCATAAGATATTTTCGGATCACTTAGACAGAAGCTGTTTCGTGCTATATCGATAAGATTCAGATTGATTACATTTCTTTTATCAGGGTCTGTTGTGACGTAAGATTTAACAAAAGAATTAGCAAATAGGTTGCATATAGCCGTTCCATCGGATTCACATGTCACGCCATTTGTCATTATGTTTGGATAAGAGTTTACTTCATCTTTTTTAGAACTCATATATGACCAAAAGTACCTGGGGTTTTTGTGAAGCCTCTGTTCAGTTACTTCTATATAATTATTATAAAGTTTCTTTTCCAAATTTTCGCATCTCTTACTAATTAGTTTGAATTCAAGCTCGTCCCGAGGATTCTGATATTTTTTGTATCTGATACGTATATTGTTTTTTTCTCGCAGCAATTGTTGAAGTGATTTATTAAACCAAAGAGGTAGATTTCTCAGCTTAAACTTGATAGAAGGTACATACTTATCAATGACATTATTGAGTGTTCTATAAAACGTTTTTACAATTTCATCAATATTAACGCAGTCGGCAAATATTTTTTGCCAATCTATTACAGAAAGAGCACTGTTTATAGCACAATAATCAGCTTTGTAAAAGTTTTTTTTCTTACTATTTAGGTTCTTACTAAGTTTGCAGCTCATATTAAATAAAATTTCAATGTCTAAAGGAGGGTGTTGAGGATCAACAACTGACAGAATATAGGCAGATGCTGTAACATTACATGTCGGTAGGTCAGTCAGCACCAGATCAAGAATTCTTTGATTATTATTGGATATCATATTACATTGACTAATGTTAGCAAAATTGATGAAATCTATAAGCATTGTGTTTAATATTGTGTTAGGAGTATATGGGTGATTTTTCCTCATAGCTTCCCAATCTATGGTTCCAAGATTAAAATCACCAATTAAACAAATAAATCCGTCAAACCTATCCAGAACAGAGTTACAATTTTCTATAAAGTGATCTAGTATATGGCGTTGAACTGGGGGAGGTAGGTAGGCAGCACAGATTGCAAGTTGTTTTGAAGAATTTCCATCTGAAAAATCCAAGACGACCCAAAGATCTTCACATTTACTTTCCCAATTAGACATGCGGCAGGCTGAGAATTTCCTGGAAACAGCAACCAGTACTCCTCCCCCGTCCTTCAGACCGTGGAATCCTGAAGTCTGTCTATCCCTCCTAAAAACTTCATAACGGCTGTCAAACAGTTCGGTACTTAACACATTTTCATTGAGCCATGTTTCGCATAAAACAATTATGTCGTAATTAGTTAGCAGTAATTTACTGAGAAATGCTTGAGTTTTGGTTCTGAGACCTCTGGTATTTTGATAGTAAATAGATATACTCGTATTATCCATAATGTTGCCTGAAGCTACCAAAATATGTGTAGATTATAATAAGGTTATTTTAAATTATTAAGAACATTATTGTCCCTAACAAATATGTAGCCCGTGTCATCACTTTTACGCATAAATATACGTCCACCTCGAACCCACACGTATTTATAACTCTTTTCTTTCGCTGTCTGTCTGGCTGCCGCATGTAATGATTTGTTTGCAGGAGATAAGTGTTCCATGACGTAAATTGCTGACTTGGGCCCCGTAAACCCTAGATGAGAACTATTAAGTTTGTCACTTACGTTTTTTGGTCTGAAATTTTGGTCTGATTATATGTTATTGTATTATTATGTAGTATATAATTGTCATATTTGTGATGAAGCTTGGTATGTTGTTTTTCTTATGTCATTTATACCTATCGTTTGTATTACGATTTGAAGGATGAGTCAGCCATTGTAACAAGCAAACGAATTAGACCTTAGTTCCCAAGATTGGTGGCGCATTGATGTTAGAAATGGTTCTTAAAGCGCTAATGTCTAGTGGTGACTTATCATCAGGTACTTTGGCTAGTCTGTCTAAAATACAGTAACAGCATTCTAATATCCCACTGCTGGGCTAAGGCCTCCTCTCCCCTTTGAGGAGAAGGTTTGGAGTTTATTCCACCACGCTGCTATAATAATTAAATGAAAAATATTCAATAATAATTAGAAGAAAAAATATTCCTTCGTTAGAATCTTCGTATCGCGATATTAAAAATGTAAGTCGGAATGTAGATTCTACATAGAACAACCATCAGATTCTACCAGGAACAACAAGAAAATCAGTTATTACTCATTTACACTAATTTAATTACATAAGTGTATTAAATAAATAAAATTGAATTATTATTTATCTTGTATTATTTTTGATAATGGATATTAGGTATGAAAACCATCTTATGTCTATTTGGGGTTAAAGCTTTTTTTTTATAAAATAGGAAGGCGGACGAGCATTTGGGCCACCTGATGGTAAGTGGTCACCAACGCCCGCCGGCATTGTAAGAAATCTCAATCATCGCTTACATAGCCAATGCGCCACCAACCTTGGGAACTAAGATTTTATGTCCCTTGTGTAATTACACTGGCTCACTCACCCTTCAAACCAGAACACAACAAAACGAAGTACTGCTGTTTTGCGGTAGAATATCTGATGAGTGGGTACCTACCCAGACGAGCTTGCACAAAGCCCTACCACCAGTAGCTTATTGACGTCATAAAAAATCTTATCAAAATCGGTTCAGTTGTACCGTGAAATATACGTACATAATATATTATAAAGAAATATGTATTTACTTTCAAAGATTTATTTTGAATAATATTTCAATGTTTTATAGTTTAATTATAAAATCAAATTATTGAAGGCATCCTCTCCCTGAGGATGCCTACTGAAGGCATCCTCTCCCTTTTTGAGGAGAAGGTTTGGAGCTTATTCCACCACGATGCTCCAATGCGGGTTGGTAGAATATACGTGGCAGAATTTCAGTGAAATTAGACACATGCAGGTTTCCTCACGATGTTTTCCTTTACCGTAAAGCATGAGATGAATTATAATCACAAATAAAGCACATGAATATATAAGATATAGAATTTGAAATCTGCCACAGAACCGGCAAGAATCTTAGTAGTTACTATAGAATTCCAAAGCGAAATTGACTCCCGGAGAAATCTGGTGGTACTAATAGACAAACCGACATACCATTCGACGACCGACAGTCGCGTTCAGAATTGAGCTCCCACACCTTCAAAGTACACGAGCACACACACAGCCTTAAATATCACATAAAACATTAAAACTTCCTTTATATATATAATGAATAATGAAATACATCAAATTAACGCATTTACCTTGTATATATTGAAGTGATTTTCAATTTGTTCGCACTTTAAAATATGTCATGTGTTATTGCATCGCTTATATACTTGAGTGTGGTTTTAAATCTTACGAGTGATGTTCTTAATAAACTATCGATAAAAAACAATATCTTAATTATTTGCTAGATAGTGTATAGATATTTTTAAACAAGTTTGCCTTATCTGTTATGTACTGACGAGGTCATTCATTAACCTTTACGATATGCGAGTATACGATATACAGTTAAAACGTAATCTTCGAAACTGATTGAATTTTTCTACTTCAAAATCGTTTACCAGCCCTCCTTTATTTAAGGGAAGGGAAGGGGGGGTCAATGTGTAGACGGAAACTGACTGACAGTTTATATAGCGCTATTTATCTTTTTTTTTTAACGTTAATAGGCAAGCGCTTGACCGTTGACTTGCCTGATCTTAAGCATAGTCACGGTCTAGGATGGAGCGCGCCTGCCCAGAAGGAACCCGTTTACCCTGGATTTGAACACACCTACATTGTAATTATCTGGAAATATGGACTCAGGCAAAGCATTCCACAGTTTCGTAGTGCGAATAATAAATGTGGATTCAAAGCGCTTCGTACGTAGGCGTAGGTTATCTGATGGTATTAAGATGGGAGCTCACTTTAATATATTTTAATTGAACGTAAAACAGGCTGTTAACCTGTAAATGTTCCACTGCTGGGCTTGGGACTACTTATGAGAAGGTTTGGAGCTTTTGTACTGTTGCACATGTGACAGAATATTCCTTCAACACAGGTTTCCTTACAATGTTTTCCTTCAAGCTGATGATGAAATCAGCTATAATATTAATATCCTGGGACATTATTCGCACACGGCCATCTGATCCCAAACTAAGCAGAGCTTGTTCTATGGAAACCGGACCATTGATATACTACATATTCTACTTTTCTTTTGTAAACACATACTTGTATAGATAATTAAACCCAGAATCAGGACAAAGAGACATGTTCGTGCACACAAATGTCTGTCCTGGGTGGGAATCGAACCCACAACTTTCGGCGTGAAAGGCAAGTATCTACCAATCACACCAAGCCGCTCGTGTAGTTATGTTTGTCTTTAAACTTATGTTATAAATAGTATTTATTTATATACAAAACATTTATATACAAATCAATATGCAACTAATAAATAATAGCATTTAAAAACCGGTATTAAATATTACAAGTCTAAAAGTAATAAATATTATTCCGATATAACTGGTGTGTTATTAAGATACACGTGTAACGTTTTATAAAACGTTCGAACTAAAACGCTTTGAAATCAGATCTAATCGTTTAAGAAAGCAGATGGTTGTGTGATATCTGATAAGTGGGATAAATCACCCAGATTTCCTTCACCCTTCAATTCAAAATGAAATAACCGAGAAGAAATATCAACAAATTCAAGTAGCTACTGTTTCCTACTATAACATTAAAAATGGAATTCTTTACCAGCTCACGTGTTCCCCTCCTCTTACAACTCGGGTTCCTTCAAACGAGGCGTGAAGAGGCATCTTGCGGGCCGGCAAGGCGGGGGCGGCTAGTGCAGAATCTTCTTCCCGACTGTACTGGCCGTCGTCGCGTTTGGACTCTACTACCACGTACCATCAAGTGGAGTAGAAATATTGCCCTCCCGGAAATTAGAAAAAAAAATCATTTGTTTTCTGTCACATCAACAGAGCAACGCATCGAAGATTTGTTGCAATGCCAGTAAAAATTACTCGTGAATAAAACGTCAAGTCCAAGTAAACCTTAAAAGCTCAAGGTCACCAGAGATTCCATTTAACATTTATATATTTTTTACTTGCAAATCAATCATTTAACTCAAACGTTAATAGTTATCAATAGACTTGCAAAAACGTAGGGTATACATTAAAATGTGATAATTGCCTTCCTTGTTGGTCTAGTGGTTAGATAAAGCCGCTGATCTAAGGTCGAGTGAGCAAGTGGCGAAAATCCTTAAAAATCTACCACTTTAACTTACATAACTGGTGAGCCAGTGTAATTACAGGCACAAGGGACATAAAATCTTAGGTCCCAAGGTTGGTGGCGCATTGGCGATGTAAGCGATGGTTAACATTTCTTACAGTGCGAATGTCTAAGAGCGTTTGGTGACCACTAACCATCAGGTGGCCCATATGCTCGTCCGCCTTCCTGTTCTATAATATATAACGTATATATATATGAAATTACAGACAGACACATCAATTTTATTCATTTATATTGAACTTATATTTTAGTCATATTTATTATGATATTATTTAGAATTACCGTCTGGCCAACTTACCAGCGCACTGATCAGATACTCTAGTTACAGAAATATTTAGTGTTGTTGTGTTCCGGTTTGAAGGATGAGTGACTGGTTTCTACAGGCACAAGGGATATAACATCTCATTTCCCAAGGTTGGAGGCGCATCGGCGAAGTAAGGACCGCTGTAAGAAATATTAACATATTTCTTACAACGGTCTTTTTTACAGGTCTTTTTAAGCTCAGAAACTTTTTTATAAAAGTTTTCTCACTAACTGTTAAGGTAACGTTTATAAAAGATACATTCGCTCAATAATTTTTCGTTTAATAATTGATCTCGGAAGCCGAGATGGCCCAGTGGTAAGAACGCCTGAATCTTAACCGATGATCGTAGGTCAAACCCGGGCAAGCAACACTAAATTTTCATGTGCTTAATTTATGATTATAATTCATCTCCTGCCTGACGATGAAGGAAAACATCGTGAGGAAACCTGAATGTGTCGTATTTCACTGAAATTCTGCCACATGTGTGTTCCACAAACCCGCGTTGAAGCAGCGTGGTCGAATAAGCTCCGAACCTTCTCCTCAGAAAGGGAGAGGAGGCCTTAGTCGAGCAGTGGGACATTCATAGGTTGTTACTGTAATTGATCTCGACTCCATTTTTATTCTAACGAAATAATTATATAGCTTACTGATTGGAGAACGTGTATGCAAAATTTCAAGGTCATCAGTTGTAACTTGAATGCATAACAGACAAACACACTATTGTATTTATAATATTAGTTACAATGTCCATACAGATTAATTATAAGTTCTTATTAGAGAATTTTTGCAATCGAATATGTAATTTTGTAGATTATGGTCAACAAACATACTTATATAACATTATCTATTTATCTATACTATATACTATTATTATAAATGTGAAAGTCCGTCTGTTTGTTACGCTTTCACGGTTGAACCACATTGATTTGAGCTTTAAAGCCTGGACACCAAGGACAGACACAGTAACAGCCTGTTAATGTCCCACTGCTGGGCTAAGGCCTTCTATCCCTTTTGAGGAGAATGTTTTGGAGCTTATTCCACCACGCTGATCCTATGCGGGTTGGTAGAATACACGTGGCAGAATTTCAATGAAATTAGACCTTTGCAGGTTTCCTCACTATGTTTTGCACCCACGATACTTCGGGTTTGAACCCACGATCATGGGTTAAGATTCACGCGTTCTTAACACTAGGCCATCTCGGCTTGCATAGCACCAAGTTCGTGTTAGTCGACATTCATACGAAAATAAATATGGCATTTCAAATAAATCACATGCAGGTTTTCTTAGGTTCCTACATTAATTATAAACAGAAATTAAACGCATTAAAATTCAGTGGTATTTGAACCCGCAACCATCATTTCAGATCCACACGTTTTAGCCACTGAGCCATATCGGCTCGTTACTATTTGTGTTCACTATAAAATAATATCGAATTACTCATCAGGGCTATCGAAATCGTCTCCTAATGCAACTTCTGTGTTTAGGAAAACGTCATCATAACGGGAGCGGTTAAGTGGTTTCTTTCACCTAAGTGAAATGTTTCATAAAACTTCGAGTGATTAACATTTATGTACCCTTTTATATACATACTATTTACACGACATGGCTTCGCTTGAATTCAATATTTTGGTATTTTTTTGGTAGCCTGTGAATGTCCCTGCTGGGCTAAGGCCTGCTCTTTCTTTTTGATGAGAAGCTTATTCCGCCACGCTGCTCCAATACGGATTGGTGGCATACTCGCATTACACATTTCAGTTAAATTAGACCTTTCCTCACGATGTTTTCATTCACCGTCAACCACGAGATGAATTATATTCACAAATCAAACACATGAAAATTCAGGGGGTTTGAATCCACGATCATCGGTTAAGATTCACGTGTTCTTACCACTGGGCCATCTCGGCTTTTTTCTTTCGGCATTCTCACTCACTAATATATAATTCTATACTTATACTATAATTCTGTATTTTTGTCTGTCTGTGAATCCTGCTACTCAAGAAAGGATATAGACTACCATTTTTACACATAACACCTGACATTAACACGGAGGGAAATACTCATTGTATAAAAAAAATATAACATAAAAAACAAAGATTTCACTTTTCACATAATTATTTAAATGCACACACAATTTTTAATTCACACACAGTTTTCATATGTTTTAAAATCATACGCTACACGAATATAACGCTCATTAATACATAAGTAATCTACCTAAGATAATTACTAAATAATAATTAATAAATTTTACCTCAAAACAACAGTACTTGGTATTGTTGTGTTCCAGTTTAAAGGGTGAGTAAGCCAGTGTAATTACCGGCACAGGGATCATAAAATCTTAGGTCCCAAGGTTTGTGGCGCATTGGCGATGTAAGCGATGGTTAACATTTCTTACAGTGCCAATGTCTAAGGGTTGGTAACCAATTACGATCAAGTGGCTCATATGTTCGTCCGCCTTGATATTCTATAAAAGAAAAAGTATATTATATGTAGACGCATTAATATCGTTTCTTGAGAAAGGTTATCTGTATAAATATTATAAATTTTAATAGTAACTCTGCCTGTCTGTGACGTTTTCGATTAACACTGAACTGATTTTGATTAAAGATACTCCGCAAGCTTGGACCCCAAATACGGATATAGGCTTTTAACAAGCACAAAACGATCACAAGCGAAGCCGCGGGCAGAAACTATCTATACTAATATTCTGCGATAAATGCAAAAAAAAAAACCTATTAAGATTTTACGGCTAAGCTGATTTTGATAAAAAAATTATGAAGCAAGTGTGAACTCCAATAAATGACATAGGCTTTCCTTAAAATCTAAAACCTAGCCCTTTCTAAAATGGCCATCTGATCCCAAATTAAGTTTGTACAGAGCTCGTACTATGGAAACCAGACAATTGATATACTACATATACTACTTTTCTTTTGTAAATACATACTTATATAGATAATTACACCCAGGCTCAGGACAAACAGACATGTTCATGCACACAAATATCTATCCTGGGTGGGAATCGAATCCACAACCTTCGGCGTGAAAGGCAAGCATCCACCAACCACGCCAACCGGCAGAAAAATATAAATATTATTCATTTAACTGTGTTGTGGTAAGTGTTCAAGACAAGCGTAAAATGAAATATTTTTCAATTTCTTTTTAATCTGTTGAATACCACAAAACATAATTTAAACATTATTATATACTTATCTTATATTATATAAACTAGCAAATCCGCTTCGAAATTCCTTCATTAACGTCATTTTAACGTACATAACGTTTATTTGGATTATACTTTTTATATACCATCATACATATGTTGGAGTAAATAACAGCGATTTCAGTGGTATCTCTTATCACGTTCGACTCGACTTCGAAGCTTAATAATAAAAGTTCAAAACAAACAAAACAGTTAACTGAACAAGAGTTTACGACTTGAGAATTGCTGCGTGGAGTTCCCTGAATCGTTTTTCTTTTTATCTACATTTAGTCCAGATAGATTTTATTCTACTGGAACTTACCGTAGCGCCTTCGCCTGTTGAAAATAAAAAAAAATAAAACTGTCATTCGACAGATGACAGATTAGATAATTTAAAACTATTAAATGTGGTCGTAATTATAAACGTAGCTGACTGGTTGTTTATTTTTTTTTATTATGTAAGAGGGTGCAAACGAAAAGCGATTATATGATGGAAAGTAACCACCAAGCATGGAGATCTGCACGTGCGTCGCGGTTCTTTAGGAAATGAATAGGCTCTGTTCTTGAAGGTTCATGTCACATCGGTTCCGAAAATATACCTGCGAAAGCTGGTTCGATAGTATTACAGATGAACGAGGTAGGGAATGCTAGACAGTGATTTATCTCTTTCGGCCATTACTGGTCTGATACTCGAAAAAAGAAGATAGCATTGTTTAGCTCATCACCCGCTAACCGTTTATAAGGCTGTTAATTTTTTGAATTAATTAAACTTACTAAGCACTACATAAATTTTTCATAATTTGCAAATTATATTAACATCTATTTACATCTATTTATATATATATATATATATACATATATATATATATAAAGAACAATAAACCTATATACATAAAACTTAAATCAGAAGATGTATTGCATTTCGGCGAAGGTTTTTGTATATTAAATATTATGTATTTAGACTACGTACGTCAATGTACAGCAAAGGCATTTGAAAGTCCCACAGCTGGGCTAAGGCCTTCTCTCCCTTCGAGAAGGTTTGAAGCTCATTCCATCATGCTGCCCCAATTCAGATAGGTGTGACGACATATATCACGACTTCCTTGAAATTAGCAGCAATTAAAAATTGCAGGTTTTCTCACGATTTTACACTTGATAACGCACGAGATGAATTATAAAAACAAATTAGGAAATCGAAGTATAGCGGTGCTTGCCTTGATTACTTCGTGGTGAACTTTGTGCAAGTTCTGGATAAGTATAACACACTAATCAGATATTTTACCGGCAAACAGAAATACTTAGTATTGTTGTGTTTCGGTTTTAAGGGTGGATGAGTGAGCCAGTGTAAATACAGGCACAAGGGACATAAAATCTTAGGTCCCAAGGTTGGTGGCGCATTGGCGATGTAAGCGATGGTTAACATTTCTTACAATGGCAATGTCAAAGAGCGTTTGGTGACCATTTACCATCACGTGGCCCATATGCTCGTCCACCTTCCTGTTCTATAAAAAATAAAAGGAACAAGGAACATAACATTTATGACACCAATGTTATTTACCACGTTGCCGTCGGAATCCCATCGGATTATGAGAGTTAGGGAATAGAGTGCAACTGTGTTTGCGCACACATTTATGCACTATAATATCCTACGCAGTTGGATCTCTCTTGAGATTAGACGCCGTGGCCGAAATCGTTCTAGAGGACCTTATTTTACAATAATAAAAAACCATCACAGTTATTGTGATATTGATAATCTTAAATCGAAATTAATCCCACGCAAGTACCTAAATCAAGAAAAAACGAATTATTAAAAAAATAAAACGTAACGTACACCGAGAGTTCCATTTGAAAAGTTTATATGTTTTCATTATTGAATTACGTCAGTATAATATTTCCTTTTTGTTTTTTTTAATGTATTTTATAAAGCAAAGTATATATATATATATATATTTATTTATATTATACACTGAATTTTCATGTGCTTGAGTTTATAATTCATCTCGTGCTTGACGGTGAAGGAAAACATCGTGAGGAAAACTGCATGTGTCTAATTTGACTGAAATTTGCCACATGTGTATTCTACCAACCAGCATTAGAGCAGCGTGAAATAAGCTCCAAACCTTCTCCTCAAAGGGAGAGGAGGCCTTAGCCCAGCAGTTGGACATTAACTGTTACTGTTACTATATATGTATATTGTATTGTGGGAATTCGTGGTGGAGACTTTCTATGGGAATAATAACTCTAATATCTGCGTACTACGGTTTATTATAGTAACGTAAATAAAATGTATCTGTAATACAAGTATAGCTTATTACAAACACAAGAGGAGTAAACCCAAATAAAGAACTTACAGTGCCAATGTTGGGCGTTGGTGACCAATTGCTATCAAGTGGCCAATATGCCAATATGCTCGTACGCCTTCCTATTCTATATAAAAAAAGTATATTATATATTTTGATTTTTTGAATCGATTTTGATGATTGAACTGATTTTGATTATAGATACTTCGCAAGCTTGGACCTGAGCTATGTAACCTATCATTGGATCTTGAATAATATATGACATTTACTATGGATTCACGTAAAAAGTTGTAATCGGAACTTCGAAAGTTAATTTAATGTGGTTATAACTAGTTAAGTGGAGTAGTTTTGTATTATAAGTAAAGGTAAATTAATCAAGATCTGTTTATAGCGCGTAATACAGCAGAACAATTTGTAAATCTACGGTTTTTTTACCTTTATTCCTACTCCGATTATGGTTTACGACATTTATTTCTCAAAACGTAATACAATTCACTCAATACATGTTAATCATATAAGTAAATACAAAAATAACGGAACAAGTGGGTATTGGTAATTTCTTAAACTATTTTGTTATAATTTATTATTTTTGTAGGTGGGTAAAACGAAAAAAGTAAGGCTACTATTCATGTCGTTTACATGGCAAGTCTACGGCTATTAAATATTTATTTTTATTTATGGGATTGGATTGGGTATCGGCGAGTACACCTTCAAACGAGGTGTGAAGAGGCATCTAACAAGCTGGCAAGGCTGGGCGGCTAATGCAGAAAATTCTTCCCGACAGTACTGGTCGTCGTCGTCACTACCACTTACCAGATGTAGAAGAGTCATTTGTCTTCTCGGCAAATGATTCCCGGTGATCGTGGAAGTATATATAGTGCAATATTCGCTAGAAGAGATTAATTTCCATAGAAGCATTTGAACAATGTCTCAGCAAGTGTGGACGAACTTATTCAACTACCAAGGTAACACCATAAATTTTCTTTTTAATTATATCTAAGTAATTCAAAATGATACTTTAGCGCGATTCAAAATCCAACTAGCACCATCTAGTGACGAAAGGATTAACTAGTCTACTAATAACTATTGACGATTCTGACGCTAAATTCTACCTTTATTCGTTGTTACAACATTAATAAATGGGACGAAATATTTTTACACTGTATTTATATTATTACGCTGTCACAACATTTCTATACTTATTGCTTTTAATTTTTAATTAAATGAATTTGAATTTAATTGACTTTTTAACTTTATTAAGTTACTATTGTAATTTTAACTATTTCTGATCGTATTTTCGATTTATTTACGATTAATTAATTTCATCATTTTCTTCAAATTTAAAGTAATGAAGTTACATATATCTGATGTAATATGTATTATACCAATTAAAGATACCCAGAACACTGAAAAAAGCCGAGATGGCCCAATGGGTTCAAACCCGGACAAGCACCACTGAATTTTCATGTGCTTAATTTGTGATTATAATTCATCTCGTGCTTTACGGTGAAGGAAAACATCGTGAGGAAACCTGCATGTGTCTAATTTCACTGAAATTCTGCCACATGTGTATTCAACCAACCCGCATTGGAGCAGCGTGGTGGAATAAGCTCCAAAACTTCTCCTCAAAAAGAGAGAGGAGGCCTTTAGCCCAGCAGTGGGACATTCATAGGCTGTTACGGTTACGGTAACAATACTGACACGGTAACTCACTGTCTAGCTGCTTGATAGAAATAATTGTACTGCTACTGGATTACTAAATAAATAAATAATTATAAAATCGTTTCTCCTGGCTGACTATCAACACAGCCAAAACTATTGAACAGAAAACTAAAACATTGAACATAAGTTTATACTATAACGTAAGCAGCAAAGGAGGAATTTTTGGACACTTAAAATGTAAAGGAAGGAAATGGGAGGGGTTGCTGGTATATTACTGCTTCGTAATAACTTATATAGTTTATATATATTTAATTTGAAATGACAATTCATCATTATAAAAGCAGAGGAAAGCCACGGGCAGAAGCTAGTCTATAATAATAATAATATCATGGGACATTATTCACACACGGTCATCTGACCCCAAACTAAGCAGAGCTTCTATTATGGAAACCAGACAACTGATATACTACATATATTAATTTTCTTTTGTAAATACATACTTATATAGATAATTACACCCAGACTCAGGACAAACAGACATGTTCATGCACACGAATGTGTCCTGGGTGGGAATCGAACCCACAACCTTCGGCGTGAAAGGCTAGTATCTACCAACCACGCCAACCGGCCCGTCGCCGTATTAGGATAATATAGTATAAAAGGTTATAAACTATCTGTGTGCCAAGTGTCATCAAAATCCGTCGCGCCGTTTTTGCGTGATTGAGTATCAAACCTCCAGCGTACAAACTTTATTTTATTATTAATACTAGTTTCCGCTGGTGGCTTCGCACCTGTGTAAGGGGGGGGGGGGGGGCAGGTTATAAGTATTTCATGTCATTTTCTTTTTTTTTATTATAATTGGGAAACGTACAGTGTGCACAACATACATTATACAACAATTAATTCGTTCATACACCAATCGAGTTTCCACTTAAAACTAATTCATGGATAAAACAAGCAATTCAGTGAATTATAAATATTAATTATGAAGAATCAAACAGCTAACACACAGCAAAACAAATGAAATATATATAAAATAAAAAAAACAATGACTAAATTGACAAATGCTCACTAACTTTTTTTTAAAATGTATTAAATGTACAAGAAAACATGTCCACGTCATGAAACTTCCTATTGTCTGTGTCCTTGACAATGTGTACGCGAAATTTCATGATGATCGGTTCAGCAGTTAAGAACTCGCTGTCGTATTTATAATGCAAGTTTTTGCTCACGGCTTCGCCCGCTTGTTGGGGGTTGAAGAGTCAAATACTAGACATAATAAGCACCCTGTGATCTTCTTCAGGATTTAAGCCTGCTTCGTACCAAATTTTATCAGAATCGGTTCAGCGGGTTTAGCCGTGAAAGCGGGACAAACAGAGTTACAATCTCATTTATAATATTGGTAGATATTAGAACAACAAGTCTAGTGATTTGTCAAATGTATTCGCTTAACATTTTTCGAAGGAGACAAAATATTACCAAATTTCAATAAAGGGGTAATGGGGGTGAAATTGTTTTAGCACAATGATATAATATATATGAGTCGTTATTTATCAACGCATCCTTGATCTCCCTGACTGTACCAATTCAGTATTTGATTGATTGATGGCAGAACCCGGCGTCCTGGGTTCAAACCCCAGGTCAAACCAATAAAAAATATTGGGGTTTTCTGTCAAAGGATATCAGTAGCAGCCCAGAGTATGTTAGAAGTATGAATAATCCCGTGTCTCGGAAAGCACGTAAAGCTGTTGGTCCTGCTCCTGAACTCCACGTTAATTCACTTCATTACTCACCCGTCAAATGTTGACATATCACTTATGGTGATATACTATTTTGCTGCGTATATTCTTGTAATGTTATGGTTATTACGGTCAATATCGCATATCACTTTCACACATTTCACGACCGTTTTCGGCGGTGAGTGAGAGTTTGTTTTTACATCTTTACTGTTGGTAGGGTTTTGTGCAAGCTCGTCTGGTCGAAGATTTTTATGGATAATCCATTATAATAAAACCTTGGTACCTTTCTGTTCATCTTAGACATATGCAGCGCAGTGATAAATCTTACTGGTGGTAGTGCTTTGTGCAAGCTCATCTGGGTAGGTACCGCCCACTCATCAGATATTCTACCGCAAAACAGCAGTACTTGGTATTTTTGTGTTCCGGTTTGAAGGGTGAGTGAGCCAATGTAATTACAGGCACAAGAGACATCAAATCTTAGGTCCCAAGGTTGGTGGTTCGCGATGTAAGCGATGTTTAACATTTCTTACAATGCCAATGTCTATGGGCGTTGGTGACCACTTACCATCAGGTGGCCTGGTGGTGGTTTTCCTTCACCGTAAAGCACGAGATGAGTTATAATCACAAATTAAGCACATGAAAATTCAATGGTGTTTTCCTGGGTTTGAACCCACAATCATCGGTTAAGATTCACACGTTCTTACCACTGGGCCATCTCGGTTCTTTTACGCATAATGCGTGTCAATTAAGAAACGATTTGCAAATGGCGAAAAGCACTTACGTTGAACGGACAGCATAGGAGCTACAATTATCCCGTCCACACAGACGGACGCGTCAGGGACTATATTTTATATAGCTATTTCAATATGATATGACAACTATGTTTTTTTTTTTTATTTGCACCATACGAAGTCCGGACTGAGAACTTACGACCTGTAAAGACATGTTAAATTCATTTAATTAAAAAAAGGTGTAAGCCATGGTATGACGTCATATGACGCCCGAAATCTTACGCTTACTCGTCTGACGCTCGAAGTCCCAGTTTGCCCCTACCGTGTACCGAGCGCTTAAATGTTTACCCATCAAAAATATTCTCTAGACGTCATGGTTAAATGATTATATTATGGCGATAACGAGAAACCAAATGGTACATTTCGTAGGAAACTTTCCCCATCACCATTATGAGCAATAACTATATACACAATAAAATATATACGATCCGTATGTTACAAATAAAATATATTGTAACACGTATTCATTCGTAATCGTGAGGTACAAAATTCGATAGCATAACTTATTTGAAGCTTTTACAAAATGGACACTTACTTATAAACCATGTAATTATTTAAAAAACCCAAGGAAATATAAGAAAAACTCTCGTTATTGGTAATATTGTAGTACTAGGTGGTAGGGCTCTGTGCAAGCCCGTCTGGGAAGGTACCGTCATCATATATTCTACCGCCAAACGGTAATACGAAGGGTGATTGAGCCAATGTAATCACAGATGGGACATTACATCTTAGTAATATAAAGAGTGGTTAATATTTCTTACTGCGCCAATGTTTGTAGGCCTGGTGTATGGTGGCCTAAAGTTTTTCATGAGAGAATGAACGTAAACTATTATTAATTAACGTTATATATTATTAATTTGTCACATATATATAAAAATAAAAGCTGAGATGGCCTAGTGGTTAGAACGCGTGAGTCTTAACCGATGATCGTGGGTTCAAACCCGGGCAAGCACCACTGAATATTCATGTGCTTAATTTGTGATTATAATTCATCTCTTGATTGACGGTGAAGGAAAACATCGTGAGAAAACCTGCATGTATCTAATTTAATTCAAAATTGTCCCACATGTTTATTCTACTGACCCGCATTGGAGCAGCGTGGTGGAATAAGCTCCAAAACGTCTCCTCGAAAGGGAGAGGAGGCTTTAGCCCAGCAGTGGGACATTAACAGGCTGTTACTGTACTGTACACGTATATATATTCTTATGTAGATATATTAGCCTTAGCTATGTCAAGCCTCACACTTGTCTGTGTACGCAATATCCTTAAAAAACATTAAGTCTTCTCTTCACGTATTCAAATATAGAAGTTAAAATTTCGCCCCCCTGTTAAAAAGGGGGTTCAGGTATTGGGTATAAAAAGGTAGCCCATTTCCTTCCTTGGGGTGTAAGCTTGCTTTAGACCAAATTTCATCAAAATCCAATTAAGCGTACACACAATTAAATTTATCCAGTTAAGCGTACAGCTTGGCTTAGAAGCGGAGACAACAATATCACAAAAGGAATCGAACACGCGATTACATCGCTAGACTTAACAACTGCGCTATTGAGGTTATAATCGAAGTTTATTAAGTATTTTTGATGTTGAGTATGAAATAAATTTATTTAATATAATTTTCATCATCCTTAGCTTTGGACATGAAGGAGAAACCACACGCAAGGGCTTGTATTAAACGCACATCGTGTAGAGAACAGCAGGACTCCGAACGGAGACGCGGAGTCTCTTAAGCAATCTTTAAAAAATATATTTAAAAAAAAAAACTTTCGAATTTTATTTTTTTTCGTTTCAAATCAAAATCATTTTGTCCTTCGGTTGTTTTCATATATGCTAAGTTTCATCCAATTCGGTTCAGTGAGAGGGTAACAGACAGTTTCGTATTTAAAATATTATTATATATCAATATATAGAACTACAATGTACATTGCTAAATATATATTTTTAAAATTTAATATATTTCATAATATATATAATATAATTAGAATTTTACATAAATTATAATATCATGGAAAATCTTTTAGTATCAAAGATCTACTCCACGCATGTCCCAGTTCTCCAGCGTCCGCCCGCCCAGAGCCGTTTAAATACCGCGACGCAACACTCCCGCTGCACTCAGTGTTCGACTCCCGGACGAGGTAAGTCGATATAACTATAAGTATAACTTTATACAAATTTTCGTTTTTTAAAAAGTCTTTAAAAATATCCCTTAGGTTAACTAAGTAAATATATTATATAAATAAATTCGTATGTGATAACTTTTATTATTATAAACTATGTACGGACATTTTTATAATATAAAAAAATTAAAAAAAAAAAATTACATGCCACAGGACAATCTATTAGAGAGCGTGTTTTTGCTATAAATTTGTAATGTATATTTTGTTTTTTAAACAAATTATAATTATATTAAGCCGTCATGGCCCAGTGGTTATAACGCGTGAATGTTACCTGAAGATTACAGGTTTAAATTCAGTTATGTAACCACGTAGCGTGGTGAAAAGCTCTGATGATTTTTATACATTATTATATAACTTCTTAGTTCCCAGTTGGTAGGACGTTACCATGTCCATGGCAGTGGTAACCACTTGCTAGGTAGCCCATTGGCCCATACACCTGTCATTAATAAATAAACCTCAAAAGGAAATGAGACCTTCGTCCAGTTATGCGACAGTTATAGTCTCACCGTTTTTTTTTAAATTAAATACATTTAGTAAGCTGTATGATAAAATTGACAGGCTTTACAACCAGATTTATATTTGTTGTTTTTTTATAATATCGGAAGTCTGACGAGCAAATACGACGTCTGGTGGTATGTGGACGCCACCACAGATATTGTTGATGAAATATTTATCCTCACATCGCCAATGCGCCTTGTAAACGAAGATGTTATGTCCCTTGTGCCTGTAGTTACACTGGTTCACCCTTCAAACCGGAACACAATATTTACATTTTACATTTACAATATTTATATTTTATTCATTTAAACCAATCATGTGATAATTTTATAATAATTTAATTGTTAATATAAATATATATGTAACAGCCTGTGAAAGTCCCACTGCCGGGCCATAGGCCTCCTCTCCTCTTTTTGAGGAGAAGGTTTGGAGCTTATTCCACCACGCTGCTCCAATGCGGGTTGGAGGAATTCACATGTGGCAGAATTTCAATGAAATTAGACACATGCAGGTTTCCTCACGATGTTTTCCTTCACCGTAAAGCACGAGATGAATTATAATCACAAAATAAGCACATGAAAATTCATTGGTGCTTGCCCGGGTTTGAACCCACGATCATCGGTTAAGATTCACGCGTTCTTACCACTGGGCCATCTCGGCTATAAATATATATATATATATATATATATATATATATATATATATATATATTTAAAATTATTATTTTTATTAACTCAAAATGTTGATATATTTTGCAACACCTATAATTTAGGAGACACTTGATTTATATAAGGCTATGTTTAAATACTCAATTGTATTTATCAGTGTACTTCTTGTTGGCGTTGATATTGTAATAAATAAATAAATATGTATATATACGGTTTTACAACAGGATCTCAGACGAGCTACGTTGGTAAATAAAAAAAAAATCTTTTGCAAAAGTTTGATCACTAATGATTTAGCCAGCTATAGACTACTAGTTTTTTCCACGTGTTAGGTTAAGGGGGTAAGGGTTAAGTTAAAAAATCCTCGCAGTTCACGCTTGCCATACCAAATTTCATCAAAACCGGTTCAGTAGCTTAGCCGTGAATTTGTAACAGTCGGACAGAGGTTCGTATTTATAATATTAGTATAGATTTCACTCCAATAATTTAATGCGTGTTTTCGAAATTTTCGAAAGCAGTCCAAAGTTTCAAATTTGATTTGAAGACAAACCCCCACTTATAATGGTGGAAAATGGGGAGATTATCCAAGAGGATCATCGTTGCTTATTTCTTTTAATTGCGCTGTCTCATTAGAACCGAGCATTTAGAAAGGAATGAAGAAAATAAAATACAAACTCATTTATAACAAGCAAAGCTTTGCTTCCCCAGCGAGGGATTCCTATGTGACAAAATCATTCATAATCCATTTTAACGTACATAAAGCCAATTTGGATTATAGCATTAAAATTATTAGGTAATAACGGTGATTGAAATAAAAATAATTGATTTTCGTTTCGGTACTTGCAAACGGCCCGTATTAACTTAAAAAGAGGCAGATATTTTGAAATCACTGGTGGTAGGGCTTTGTGCAAGCTCGTCTGGGTAGGTACCACACAAAACAGCAGTACTTGGTATCGTTGTGTTCCGGTTTTAAGGGTGTGTGAGCCAGTGTAATTACAGGCACAAGGGACATAAAATCTTAGGTCCCAAGGTTGGTGGCGCATTGGCGATGTAAGTGATGGTTAACATTTCTTACAATGTCCAATGTCTAAGGGCGTTCGTCCGCCTACCTATTCTATAAAAAATAATAATAACTGACAGCCACTGCAGTTTCATTTATTCGTATATATCATATCGATTATATTATAAGGAATAATTAAAAAAGTAACTGCTATTTACCTATTTTGAAACATTAGGTCCATGGTCGTCCGATACAAACAAAATATAAATGATTACGTCCGAGCGTTTACGTATCAGCGTCCGATACAAAAATAAATAAAAAAAACTGGTCCACACTTCTGGTGACCCAAGAGCTGGTGCTTATTTAGCCCAAAGGCTGAGTCTAGCGGTGACGAGGAAATAGTGCCAGCGTCTTGGGTACAATGCCACAGGACAATCTTTTAGACGGCGTGTTTTTGGTTTAAATTTGTAATGTGTATTTAGTTCTTTTTATTTTAATTTTGTATATTATAAAAATGTACATAGTTTAAACAAATAAATAAATAAAGTTATTTGCATAATAACAAATTTAAATACATTTGCCTTACCTTGCTACAAGCAGGCAATGAACATTTTTTTTTATAATTCCCATTTTCTCAAACGTCACAGTTCTCGTTTACATTTCATAAGGAACTGTGCATTCCTGTGTATTTCAAGCCTAAGATATTCTAGACCCAAAGATTTAGGCTCCGAGTTACCAGTTAGTCAGTTAGTGCTAGTTTTATTGAGTTACTAGCGCTTTACCACGATTTCACTCGCATAATAATTTGGAATTGGAACTTTCATCCCCTTTATCACTCCCTTAGGGGTTAAATTTTCAAAAATCCTTCCTTAGTGCTAACCGACTGTGTAAAAGGAACTCGTATGCAAATTTTTATGGCGCTAGCCTGTCGTTTGGGCTGTGCTATATATGTCTATGGATATAGACGTATTATGAAACCAGTATATAATAATTATTTAAATTTCATATAATAAAAAAACCAGTACTGTACTGGGCTAAAGTCCTCCTGTCCCTTTTTAAGGAGAAGGTTTGGAGCTTATTCCACCACGCGCACGAGATTAAAAACCAGTAAACTTAGATATAACTTAGATATCTCC
Organism: Nymphalis urticae; assembly: GCA_905147175.2. Lineage (NCBI taxonomy): Eukaryota > Metazoa > Arthropoda > Insecta > Lepidoptera > Nymphalidae > Nymphalis > Nymphalis urticae. The sequence goes on from LR990009.1 coordinate 1,621,356, forward strand.
ACTAATCTAGTTAATACATAAAACAAAAAATAAACAAAATACATAATAAAATATATATAATAAGTTCATATTAATAATGTAATTGTAGGAGATAAATGACTTTCCCTTCCGTGATTTCACTCGTCTGTGAAGATGTTATGTTACTCAAACGATCACCATGAAATTTTGCATACATTGTTTTTGCCCCCATAAAGGGGTAAAATCTTAACATTATGTATCAAGAAATTATCCGTTTCAATTTATATCGCAACTTTTCTAGAATTTAAAACGACTTGACGTCCATTGTAATTACCGCGTTTAATTGTTTTCTAATGTTGAATTCATTATCATTTCTAACGGATCACGTGACACGCTTGATAATTTCATCCTTAATAGATTTCTATTTAAAATAGGTAGATAGACTGGCTATTTGGCCTCTTGATTGGCCACAACCCATATATATCTTAACATTATCCCCGGGTACAAAAACACGTCCGTTCAAAAGTAATGTATTATATTCTTAGTTATTGGTTAATTAGGAGTAGGTAGGTAACTAATAATGAGATTTAAGGTATGTGTGTGGTAGGGCTTTGGGCTCGTCTGGGTAGGTACTACCTCGTATACCTGTACTCATCGTATTTTCTACCGTAAAACAGCAGTACTTGGTATTGTTGTGTTCCGGTTTGAAGGGTGAGTGGCTCAGTGCAATTACAGGCACAAGGGACATAACATCTGAGTTCACAAGGTTAGTGGCGCATTGGCGATATAAGGAATGGTTAACATTTCTTACAATGCCAATGTCTATGGGCGTTAGTAAACACTTACCATGTGGCCTTTATGATCGTCCGCCCTAAGTTCCTTTTAAACACGTCAAATTATCGCCGACCTCACTCACTCACCCTTAAAACTGGAACACAATAATATACATGACTGGTACATATCGAGACGAACACAATATCCTCCCACCAAGTAAAAGTCTTTGTGTCAAATATATAATATAATAATAATAATATACTGGGATATGATTCACACACGGCCATCTGATCCCAAACTAAGCAGAGCTCGTACTATGGAAACCAGATAACTGATATGCTACATATACTACTTTTCTTTTGTAAATACATACTTATATAGAAAATTACACCCAGACTCAGGACAAACAGACATGTTTATGCACACAATATCTGTCCTGGGTGGGAATTGAACCCACAACCTTCGGCGTGAAAGGCAAGTACCAACCACGCCAACCGGCTCGTCAATATAAATATTCTATTACAGAATAACAGACAAACAGATAACGATACGATACGATAACAGCCTGTAAATTTCCCACTGCTGGACTAAGGCCTCTTCTCCTTTTTTTTGAGGAGAAGGCTTTGGAGCTTATTCCACCACGCTGCTCCAATGCGGATTGGTGGAATACACATGTGGCAGAATTTCAGTGAAATTAGACACATGCAGGTTTCCTCACGATGTTTTCCTTCACCGAAAAGCACGAGATGAATTATAATCACAAAATAAGCACATGAAAAAATTCAGTGGTGTTTGCCCGGGTTTGAACCCACGATCATCGGTTAAGATTCACGCGTTCTTACCACTTGGCCATCTCGGCTTTAAACAGATAACATATTATATTAATTAAAATAACGCTTAAAATTTATATCTTTTAAAATGCTACCGTTGACAATTCTCTGACATTCGCAACGTCATCAAAGTAATGTACAATTTACACTGTGTTCATCCTCATAGCTGAAAGCAACCCTTGTAAAAGTCACTTTTGATTGGTCTCTCTGTTGTAAGATTTTCGCTTTGAACAAATATCGCGTATAATGACGACAGATTTGATATTTAAAATTTATATTTTAATAACACATATGTATCTCAAGCTGAGATGGCCCAGTGGTAAGAATGGATCTTAATAGATCGTGGGTTCAAAACAAGCAAGCACTGTATTTCATGTGCTTAATTTGTGATTATAATTCATCTCGTGATTGATAGCAAAACATCGTTAGGAAACCTGCATGTGTCTAATTTCACTGAAATTCTGCCACATGTGTATTCCACCAACCCGCATTGGAGCAGCGTGGTGGAATAAGCCCCAAGTCTTCTCCTCAAAAAAGAGATTATATACAAGATTCTTATATACAAGATATATATTACATATAAAGACAATTGTATCAGCCGTGCTATTTGTACGATCTCACTTCATTACTCACCCGTGAAATATTGACAACCGACTTATGGTGATATACCATTTTGACGAGTGTATTGTTGATATATTATAATCGGAAATATATATATATATACACCAAAAAGGTATTAATTGAAACATCACTATATATTATAAAAAAAAGTGTTACCAATGCGTCTGTCTACGGTTTTCACCAATAAAAATATTCAACCCACGATCATCGGTGAAGATTCACGAGTTCCTACCACTGGGCCATCTCGACTATGTATTAGTATAGATATCTATAATCATATAGGCGTACTTAGAGTGGACCAAATATCTCACAATCGTATTTGACTTAAGCATACGCCATTACAATAATTGAATTACCGTGTAATAATACGCAATGAGACGTCGTAAAGACAATATCGTACACTAGACGATAATTTGGGGGAGAGGCGAGTACTTCGGAGTAATCACACTAACCGCGTATGTGTTTCGATATAAATTACACATAAAATATATATACGGGCGTGTCCATTTGGAATGTTTTATTAATTAAAGGCATCATAGTAGCTTCAATCCTACTGCTGGGTTGACCTAAGGCTTTTTTTCTTGTAATATTCTAATATAGAAATGACTGTGGATAATATACTTATGGAAATTTCAATAAGAAAATTTATTGGTGTTTGGCGTATTCGAACCCGCTAGTTTCGGTTATGATTTATCTATTCTAACCACTGCGACATATCAGCTCATCTCATTCTAAAGTTTTAACTATTTTACAATTATAAATCTATACTGTAACAGCCTGTTGTGCCCACTGCTGGGCTAAGGCTGTCGGGCTGGTGGAATACACATTTGGCAGAATTTAAATGAAATTAGACACATGCAGGTTTCCTCACGATGTTTTCCTTCGCCGTAACGCACGAGATGAATTATAATACAAATTAAGATCATTTAAATTCAGTGGTGCTTGCCCGGGTTTGAACCATCGATCATCGGTTAAGATTCACGCGTTCTAACCACTTGGCAATCTCGGCTTTTTTATAAATCTATACTAATATTATAGAATACAAGCGCTTCTTTGTCCGGTACAAAAATATTACGCTTTAAAAACAGGCATAGGACTGAAGAAAACTTGAAACTGTTAAATATATTTGTCCAATTTCGACATCTATTGGCACTCCAAGTAATAATTCTATCGCTTTTTATTCATCAAAATACACAGTATGTCGCAAACTCGCTACATAATATTAATGCAGATTAATTTAAATAAATAATAGTTAAAATACACTTATATTATTTGTATATAGTGTTAGTATTTACATAAAGTTCAATCATTATTATCCTCATTAATATCCACAATACTTAAATTATTTGTACTCTTCACGATTTCATTATATTAACATTACCATGTCGGTGACGCGAAGCCACGAGTCTATCCCCTACGATAAACCAGCGCAACGCCTTAAGAAGTTTTCACTTCAAGAATAGCGTGTTCAGCTACTTCAAACATTCAAAGTACATTATTCGTCATACATTCAAAGTTTAATATTCCTTTTTGGATTTGAACCTAGAAATCTGCACCCATGAGCTAAATAGCTGCTATAAATAATAATAATAATAATAACATCCTGGGACATTATTCACACGGCCATCTAATACCAAACTAAGCAGAGCTTGTACTATGGAAACCAGACAAGTGATATATTACATATACTACTTTTCTTTTGTAAATACATGCTTATATAGATAATTACACCCAGACTCAGAACAAATAGATATGTTCATGTACACAAATGTCTGTCCTGGGTGGGAATCGAACCCACAACCTTCGTCGTGAAAGTATCTACCAACCACGCCAACCGGCTCGTTAAAAAATTCCCGGTAAATTAAACTTGACACGTCACTATCGATATTAAAACAGAATTAAATCGGGACAAAAGCCGGGGTGTCCCGCGCAAAATTAAGATGTCTCGGGACACAAAGAAAAATACACAAAGCGAAACTATAATTTGATTACAAAAGTAAGTACGAACAAGTTCGTTCTTGAAAAGGTTTCCTAACAAGTTGATATTTGTATTCGGTAATTGTTTAAATATATTTAACGTTGGCCGTTCAAAAGATAAAAGTTAATATACAATATAACTTTAAATTATGTGATTACATTCGTTTCACTGAATTGCTTGCTGGTTTTCGATAGAAATTATCGAACTTACTGGTGTTGTTTTACAAAACATCTTAGTTCCCAAGGTTCCCATGGTTGGTGGATGTCGTATCCCTTATGCCTGTAATTACACTGGCTCACTCACCCTTCAAACCGGAACACAACAATACCAAGCACTGCTGTTTTGTGGTAGAATACTGATGAGTGGGTACCTACGAGCTTGCGCAAAGCCCTACCACCAGTGATGAGTATATGACAGAGCTATAGAAATTGGTATCTAATGGATGTTGAATGACGCAAGCGAAGCCGCGTGTAAAACGCTAGTATGAGTATATATATATATATCTGTGTGTGTAAAATGCATTTCATAGACATGCTATCCCGCAGAGCGCTTAACATTTTAAAACTATAGACCTAAGTGACATAGTATGTACTAAGAGTACATACATACATACATACATACATACATACACTACTATTAGTTACTGAGGTTTTTTTTGTAAATAGGCTTAAAGATCTTTAAAAGACACAACGTCACTTACAAATAATAAAGTAAAGCCAAATGTCGATCGCAAGATATTGCAATTTATTATATAACAGTTATACAAGTCTGACTGCCGCGTTGGTCTAGTAGCTAAAGCCTCAGATCTCGAGGTTCTGCGTTCAAACCCCAGGTCGGGTGAATAGAAAGTTAGTGAGTTTCTGTCGAAGATTCTCAGTAGCATCCCGGAGTGTGGAAATTGTAAGTGTATACACCCGTGCTTCGGAAAGCACGTAAAGCCGTTGGGCCTGCGCCTGAACTCTTTCCGGTCGTGTCGGATTGCCGTCCCATCGGATTATGAGAGTTAGGTAATAGAGAGTGCACCTGTGTTCGCGCGCACATTTATGCACTCAATATGTCCTGTATAGTTTGCTAATCTGTGGGTAGTTTTGAATAATACGTTCCGATTAGTCTTAAATACATTAAATTCGGTCACACGTTTTAAATAGACGGCAATTACTTTCTCACATGCATCCTTTAGTTAAGAATAAATAAACAGCAAATAAATTTTTTTCGACAGTTGTTTTGAGGTTTTGTGCGACAAACAGCAATACTTAGTATTGCGTTTCGGTTTGGAGGATGATTGAGGTAACTATAGGCACAAGGGACATAACATCTTAGATAACAAGGTTGGTAGCGCATTGGCGATGTAAGGAACAGTTAATGTGTATTTCTATGGACGGTAGTGAACAGTCCGCCTACCTATAACATAAAAAGAAAATTACGTGCCGATCTACAATTATTTTCAATGATGAAAATTGAAACGTAATTTAGCATCAATATTAGCACCGTTATTATTTACTGTGTGAAGTTCGCGAATAACATATTTAAGTTGCATTGGATAAAAACACTCCACCATTTTGTTTTTTCGGCCCTGTCAATCTTTTTCGTGTGGCACGTTAGAACTTAGAATTAATGTGTATTTTTTTTTTAATTTCAGATACGTCATTTTGTTGTGCAATCTGTCAACTTTTCCCGCCATGTCGTCTGTATGCCGCGTTTCGTTAATGCTCTTAATCGTATTATGCGCATTGGATTGTTGTCTTTCAGCCACAGTATGTATTCATATTATAACATAACATTAGTGTAATATATATAATATATATAACAACGTGATGAATGTATGTCTTTTTGTCGGTTGTGTGACGTCAAGTTGTGAAATTATACCAATACCAATTTTATTATACAACCGAATGATGGAAACCTGTCAATAGTGCGTGTGATATTTTATCGAGTGACACGCTTGGTATCATGGTCGCTTTCAAGACAGTGTCAGCGCTGGACGCACTGACTGATTTAATAAAATCAACATGATGGACGACAATGGCGGCCATTTAGGCAGCAATCTTAAATTTTATTTCTTTCCATCTTAATTAATTTAAGTTGAGTGTACTAGAAATTATCATAATTTTCTATTATTAATATTGTGAATATGCTTATATTTTGTTGTATCAATGAATAAATAAATATCCGGATCTTAACTAATAGCAAAATATATCACAGATAAAGAAAATAAAATCAGAAAAAAGTTGGAAAATATGGCTCTCGGAATGTCACTAATGAAATATTGGTTTCCTGCTTTCAGATCCCCAGGTCTTACGACCCACGTCTCAGCGATGATGTTATCCTGACAGCGAAGAAGAGACCATTTTGCAACGCTTTCACTGGTAAAAACTGAACAATTTAATTGATAATATAACACAATCGCCAACTTTCCGGGGCACGGCACGGTAGTGGAAACCTTCAGAAAGGTATCAAGGTCCTTGGAGAATGTAACTGGGCTCAGTGGAATTATTACCCTCAAAAACCATTGCGATAACAGTCTTTGTCACGGATCGGAGAGGCTGTGGAATCGTGTTGATATTACGCATCTGCGGTCCTTACTGTCCCCCGTAGGACGCGGTGATAATATTGATTTCATATCATAATAGACACCGGGCAAAATTTACCTAGTAATTAAGCATTATTATAATTTTGACACAGTTTTAAGTAATTTTTTGTTTCCAGGCTGTGGACGCAAGCGCTCTCAGACCATCCCCGGAATGCCATTCCAGGAGCTGTACAGACAACGCCAGGTAAGACGGATTATTAAATTTAGAAGAAATTATAGAAAAACATGAATTTGATTTTGGAATACATGCATTTTATTTTGTAATAACATCCCGTAAAAATTACGCAACAATATATACACTACAGAAACAATTTATCCACACAATATTTGATCATTTTGCTTTGTATGTAATTTTGATCTTTTATCTTTTTTATCAATTTCTAGTTCAGGGACGAAGAGACAAACGCGCCTGTCATGGACTCCGACGCGAATGCCATCGACGAAATATCCCACCAAATATTAAACGAGGCGAGGCTGTTCGAAGCAATTCAAGAAGCCAGCGCCGAAATCGCGAGGCGGAAGCAAAGGGAACTATTCAACTAAAACATCACAAACACCACGAAATGGCCGAATTAAAAAACAACGATGAGTGTGTAATGAAACTGTACGGATAAGCCATACTGATACTTATATTTTGTGTATTAAGGCATATAATAATCGAGCAAGCTATGTTATTTACCGTAGCGTTTAATGGCATTTCAAGGCGCCATTTTGAAATATTTTCGGCGCGAAAATGTTTAAGGAAAAGTATGCGCTCTTTCATTTAATATTATAAAAATATTATATTTTTAGCCTAGGAGGTGACTTAATTAATTCTTGTATATATTTTTAATTATTAAAATATGGTTATCTAATTAATTAATTTTAAAAACAATAGCGCATTAGCAACTTTTATTTTTGATTATTATTTAACGACTTTCCTAATAAGCGTTGTTTAGAGGAAAATTAGCTTAATAATGCTGTGTCTTCTTCTTTCGAATGTCAAATGAATAATGACAGAAAGAGATAAACAAGTGTTTATCTAAACAGCCGCTAAGCAACGTTTAGGAGTAAGGCCGAAATTTTTTAATACATTAAGTTTTTACTCCCATAGTTTAAGAGCTATATTTGTTAATAATTGTTATTATTTTAAGAAATATTGATGTTTGAATCGAGAAAATAAACCAATCTCTCATAAATTGTATTTTATTTACACATCATATCATTTAAATTAATGGTACGAATAAATTGACGCCATCTTTAAAACATTTAGGATGGCTGTGTGACGTAAGACATTTGCTTTTATATTTTTTTTACACAAAAAAGTCAACTTTCATATAATTTAAAACGGTTCATTGTCTTATTTATAAATAAAACCTATGTAATGAACTGTCAACTCTATGTTCTTGATTATAATGTTCAAGCTCGCTTGGCATAGCTTCCGACCACTCATCTTCGATAAGTTGCTTGGTTCCTGGTTTCAAATATTGAAGGTTTTTGGTCAGGAACTGTAATAAAAAAAAATGTATTAAGTCACCGATACACGATATAATAGTTATTTAATTTTCGTAATTTCAATAGCGTATCTAACATTTTAGACAATAAGAAACCAAACATGACCCAAGAGTTGATCCACTGTTATGTCCACAATGGGCTTGCGTACAACCCTAATTGAAGCCGAATGAAGTAACTATAGCCTTGACCAGGTTTTGGCCGATGCAACATACATTTTTTAACTTCTCCTTTGTAGAAGTGCAATGTATCGATCTTAAGTGAATCTGACTCGCATTTGGATGATTTTTCGGTGCCCATCGCCAAAACCTCTCAGGCTGATCTCGCCTAATATATCCCAAGGCAGAGACGATATATCTGTGTAGATATTTATTTATTTAATTTATTTATTTATTATATTGTAATTTAATTTAAAATAAATACCTGTTGGGTGTCCGGACCCCTTTTCCTCCTCAGATAGTTGAAGCAGCAAGACCGGAAGTATCTAGTACCACACGCGGGTGCACACTCCCGCCCACACGAGTTGCATGACAGACCAGCAGCTAGCAAGCTTCCTGTGGACACAAAAAAAATCATAAACGATAATAATATTTTAAAGTTTAGGTAATTATAATTAACTACTACATGTCGTCCCTTAATGAGCTGCCTCGCTCAGTTGTTACATCATGTGAATCTTAAGCGAATAGAGTGGGTTCGATTCCAGCACCACTGCATTTCTTAATTGTGTTTATAATTCATCTCTTGCTTGACGGTGAAGGTAAACATTGCGAGGAAACCCGCATGTGTCGGTTAATATAATAATAAGGTCCTCCAGACCGATTTCGGCCACGGCGACCAATCTCAAGAGAGATATTGTAGTGCACAAGTGTGAGCGCAAACACAGGTGCACTCTCTATTCCCTCTTATAATCCGATGGGATTATGGGACGGCAATCCGACACGACCGGAAAGAGTTCTGGTGCAGAACCAACGGCTTTACATGCATTCCGAGGCACGGGAGTGTACACACTTCGAACTTCTAGACCCCGGTCTGCTACTGAGAAATTTCTGGCAGAAGAACCCAATATATTTTTACTGGTCCGACCTGGGAATTCAAGCTAGGACCTCCGGGTCAGCGGCTTTATATCTAGTCACTAGATCAACGAAGCAGTCGGTTAATAATCATCCAAAAACCCGCATTGAACAGCGTTTTGGAATACAACTCCTTAAATGGAGATGATGCATTTCTTACAGAGCCTATATCATGGTGGTGACCACTTCCCATAGCTCACCTTGAAAGAGAAACAAACGGTGACCACGATAAACTTACCAATCAACATAATCACTAAAACTGTTGCAAATTTAAACATGATAAAGCACTAACAAAATGCAATACAAGATGGTCGCCCGACGCTCGTCCGTACAGTGTCGTTTATACGAAGTGTTCCGTTTTTATATTAAAGCTATGTTTACTTTAAGTAGGAATCGAGACTAAAATGTTTATTTAGAGGTTTTATTTCACATATCTAAGTGACACTAAAGTATGGTGTTTAAAATCGTCGTGTGCTTTTCTTCTTTAAAAGATATAAGTTTTTCTAAGATATTATATAACAAAGTAAAATATAATTTATACAAAAACTAAAAATAAATTTAATAAAATGATATTATAAATATATGTATTAACATTTTAGTCAAATAAAATTAATACCAATTTTGATTTTTTTATTTTTATTTATTAGTACTTACAATCACTTACACTAAAACATTTAAAGAAACAATTAATACAAACTTATTATCTAAGTGTAGAGATTATATAAAAGTAAACATAACATGCGAATGGAAAATGGAAACCATACAAAAAACAAAAGAACCTTAAAAAATTGGAAGAAACAGAATACAAAAATAAAAAATAAGCACTCCTATAAATATATCCAAAAAGTGTTACCCATAACTAGTTATCACTCAAATACCTGCCTACGTACTTCCTACAGTTTCGAATTGAATCCGCGTGAATGTTGACAAAGAGCACACCTGGTTCAGGAGTTTACACAGCCTTGGAATTGGTGAAGTTTTTTTATTTTTTTATTTTTATTTTATTTATTAAGATCCTCCAGGAGTAAATACATCAACACAATATTAGTAACAATAACAACATATAGCTTAAAACTAAATGCATTACCTATAAAGGAGAATACCTCATGCAATGATAGTGGATATAAAAGGAGCTTACACGATAAAAATATGTACATTTACAAGTTTAAAAATATTATGCTAATTGAAAAGTTACAAAAAAAATATACTTAATAAAAAACAATAAGCAAAAAAAAAAGAGTTAAAAAAATAGATAACGAAACAATAACAATCAAATGGCTAATAATTCTGACATTTTCTTACGGAACTTAGATAAAGAGTCACCAAATGGATCTAGGGAGGCACTGTGCTCGTTTAAGATTTTACAAAAACGTGCCACAGGTGAGTTACTTCCTAAAACGGTTTTACGAAAAGGTCTTACTAATGGCGCTATCGGTTTTCGTGGGTATCTAGCAGGAACATTTAAATTTATTCTAGAAACTAGAAAAGAATTATCATATAAACTATTTAGAGCTTTATATAAAAATGTTAAATCTAGCATGTCACGCCGTTGACTTAAGGAAATAATTTTGAAGTACTTTAGTCTTTCATTGTAGGTAGGAAGTAATTTGGCTTTACCTAAAGAAAATGTAAGATGGTAAAGAAAACGTTTTTGAATTCTCTCTAGTCTTAAACAGTGAGTCGCGTAATGTGGCCTCCAAACAACACTTGCATATTCCAAAATGCTCCTGACAAAACTGTTGAACAATATGATCTTAGTTTTTGGATTTCGAAACAGTTTACCGTTTCTGATAACGAAACCTAACATTTTAGATGCCCTGCTAATTATGTTGTCCATATGTGATTTAAAAGTTAATTTTTTATCAAAGATCACCCCAAGATCCCTAATCGTATCCACGGAATTGATATGATTGCCAGCTATATTATAATGCGTACTAATCTCATTATAATTTCTAGTGAAAGATATCCATGAACATTTTTCTGGGTTGAGTTTCATACCATTATTTAGACACCAGTTATACAATTGTGTTAAATCATCTTGTAAAAGGATTGTATCATTTGAATTCCCAATGATTTTAAGAAGTTTTACATCATCAGCGTACAAATATGGGGTAGAATATTTAAGAGAACTAGTTAGGTCGTTTATGAATATATTGAATAATAACGGGCCTAAGTGTGAGCCCTGTGGAACTCCAGATATTACTTTGCGTTTACTAGATTGAAAACCGCTGGCAACAACATAAAAATGTCTGCTAGTAAGATAAGACTCAAGCAATCCTAACAGTGGCCCTGTGAGACCACAAACGGACAGTTTTAAAATAAGAGCAGAAAATGGCACAAGGTCAAAAGCCTTACTTAGGTCAGTATAAATAACATCTACTCTCTTATTTCTATCGACAGATTCAAATAAAATTTCTGAGAAATTTACTAAGTTCGTACATGTAGACCGTCCAGCAACAAAGCCATACTGATGATTACTGAACAAGCATCTAACATGGTTGTAAATATATGGGTAAATTAATGACTCAAACACTTTTCCAAATATCGAGAGAATTGAAATGGGCCTGTAGTTTTTCACATTATTTTTCTCACCACTTTTGAAAATGGGAACTACTTTTGCAGTCTTCCATTTCGAAGGAAATATCCCCAATCGTAGCGAAGTGTTGAATATAATTGTGAGGGGCAGAGCAAGATTTGATGAGCATTTTACTATGTAAATTGGGGGAATGTTATCAGGTCCAGAACCTTTATTACTATCCAAGCACTTTAATTTTTCTAGAACGTCGGATTCTTTCAATTGAATTATCGCTAAACTGCTATTGATTCTACTGTCCAAGGTTTTAAGAATATTATCAATATTATAGGAAGGTACTTTATTTTCTTCATAAACTGATGAGAATTGTGATGCAAATAAATCACAAATACTTGGGCCATCACTCGCTATAACTTCATTTCGCCTCATAGTTGCTGGATAAGTGCTAGCTTTGTTGTTTTTCTTTCTTTTTATATACGACCAAAAATACTTAGTATCAGATTTAATTTTCTCTTCCGCGAATTTATGATACGAATTATAGCACTCCAGTGATAGCTTGTCGCATCTTTTCTCTAAAATGGACAGTGACACCCCATCCATAGGGTTTTTATATTTCTTAAATCTTATTCTTATCTTTTCTTTTTCTTTTATTCTTTTAATAAGAGTTTTGTTGAACCATGGGGGGTACTTAAAAGTGTTATTAACAGTTATGTTAGGCGTATGAAGTTCTATGGAATTTTGTATAATAGCGTAGAAGCAGTTCACCATTTCATCTACATCATTAATCTCTGCAAACGTTTCGACCCAATTTACGTTGCTAAGGAATTCATTTATTGCATTGAAATTTGCTTTAAAATAATTATATTTCTTAGTGTTAAGATTTTTATTCAGGTTTTTCTGCGAATTATGTTCTAGATCGCCAAGTTGCACCAAGAACAGTTCTTCGCAAGAGTGGGCAGAGGGGTGTTATCGGAGATCGAGGATATCTTGCAGGAACTCTAAGTTGGATTTTTATTATCAATTCTGGAGAGCCTATTATATTGTTGATAATTTTATATAAAAACAGCAGATCTAACAGATCGTTTATTAAACGAAGCAATTTTGTAATGTGGTAGAAAAGGCCTTTGTAGGAAGTTTTTTTTAAATAAAACCTTCACTAAAAGCTAAATGTCATAAGAATCTTTTTTGTATCCTATCTAATCTTAGAATATGTGTGGCATAGTGGAGTCGCCAGACTGTTGATGCATACTCTAAAATAGTACGGACTATACTGTTGTAGAGAAATATTTTAGTTTTAACATTTTTAAATAGTTTGGCATTTCTCAAGACAAAGCCCAACATCTTAGAAGCTTTTGTGCTCATATTATCAATGTGGTATATAAACGTTAGTTTCTTATCAAAGGTCACGCCCAGGTCTCTTATTGTTTCAAGTTCTTGTAGTTTATGTTCATTAATATGATAATCAAAACATGTAGGTTGTAACTTTCTGGTGTGTTTCACATTGAAACATTTTTTGGAATTAAGAGACATATTGTTATCCAGAGCCCAAGATATCAAATTGTTGAGATCGTTTTGTAAGAGGACAGAGGCAATCAATGGAAGACTCAATTACTCTTGCAAATTTTAAATCATCAGCGTATATAAAATTGATGAATGATTAAAGATAGTCGAAATATCATTAATGAAGACATTAAACGATATAGGCCCTAAATGTGATCCCTGAGATACACCTGAGTCGATCGGACAAGTAGAGGATTGATATCCATTCGCAACAACATAGAATGATCGGTCCATTAAATATAATGATAACCAATCTAAAAGTGACCCAGTATACCCGTAAGCTTTTAATTTAAAGATAAGAATATCATATTTTTGTGTGAAGCATTGCGTGTTTTCAGTAAACGATATAGGTAAAAAATTTAAAACAAAAATGACCTAACAAAATGACCTTTAGACCTAAAAGAAAAATTGAATTTGAATACGAATGCAAGTAACTAGCAAGTCGGTGAAAATTAAAAAAATATATATTTTATACAACATTTCCGTCATAGAGATTACTTTTATAACTTGGCTATATTATATAACTTATTTTATATATACATACTAGCGAATCGTCCCGGCTCCGACCAGTGCGAAATATATAAGAAAAAAATTTGGACAAGATATCCTTACATCCGTTCGTAGTGAGCGTCTACGTCGGGGAATAACTGTGACAAATTTCAAGTCAATCGGGTTTGGAGATCTGGTGATGAGCGGTACCGGACCGCGCACCATGTACGTCAGAAAATGTAAAAAAACTGTTTTTAAAATTTCTGCGCCGCATTTTTGGTGTTACTATTTATTTATTTTTTTACTACTTTTTTACTATTTTACTTTTACTATTATCTCTTTTGGGTATCTTTAATTAACTAGCATATAAAATTTTAGATTAACATGGAACGCAGCAATAAAAGATATGGTATACGCTCGCTGCCCGCTGCTCGCTGAATCTGGATGTCACAGCATGCGATCCGTTGGCGATGGGGGACTGAACAGGCGGGTTTCCCTCGAGTCGCCCTCACCTTCATCTACTTCACTTTCAAATCACTCACTTTCTTCAAACTTTCCGTCACCTTCTTCAACTGTAACTCTTTTCGAGTCACCCAGCTCTTCACCACCATCACGATGTTCATCCCATATTTCAATGCCAACAGCTCTTGCGCAGGAGGCACGTGCCATCAATGCTGCGCGTGCCAGTGTTGGTACTTCTCATGTGCGAAATAAATGGTCTCAGGATATGAACCGCTTTATAGGGCACACATATTTACTAATTACTAAATGCGAAACAACACAAGTGAATAATTATTTACAACTAGTGCACGAGCAGCTTAATCAGAAATTCCCCGATATGCAAGTATCGCGACAACGTGTAGGAGATCAACGACGTGCTATTCTCAGGCGCTAATTACTACCACTGAACGTTTTAGATGAGATTCTTCTTCTTCAAGTGCCACTCCGACTAGCGAAAGTTGGCAGTCAGCTTTGAATATTCCTTCTTGTTTTTTGCAAGGCGAAAGAGATAAAATAATATGATAAGATAAGATAAGATAAGCTTTTATAAATTAAGTCGAGATGGCCCAGTGGTAAGCCGAGATGGCCCAGTGGTAAGCCGAGATGGCCCAGTGGTAAGAACGCGTGAATCTTAACCGATGATCGTGGGTTCAAACCCGGGCAAGCACTACTGAAGTTTTTCATGTGCTTAATTTGTGATTATAATTCATCTCGTGCTTTTCGGTGAAGGAAAACATCGTGAGGAAACTTGCATGTGTCTAATTTCACTGAAATTTTGCCACACGAGTACTCCACCAATCCGCATTGGAACAGCGTGGTGGAATAAACTCCAAAGCCTTCTCCTTAAAAAGGGAGAAGAGGCCTTAGCCCAGCAGTGGGATATTTACATGCTGTTACCGTACTGTACCGTAAGCTTTTATACAATGTTCAATGACTCATTGACTTAGTGCATAATATATTGTACGCAAAAGATCTAAATCAGCAGCGTGCCTCAACTTCTTGAAAACCCAAAATAAGTTTTCTGGTACGCGCTGTTGTTATGTCTATATGAGAGCGCCAACTAAGTTTTTCGTCTAAAACAACTTCTAGATATTTGACGGTCATAGATTTATTTAGCTATCCCAAAGCATGAAAAGGAAGCAAGAGAATCACTGGGGTAGTTACATGCGTGAACCTTAAGACTAATATTCTCTGGTTTTGTTTTGGCCACAGAAAATTGAACTATTACTAATATTACTGAGTTGTATATCAGTAATAGAACTCAGTATTACTCATTGAATAAGTCAACCGTATCTTTCAATTAATCTCTGTCGATCTTAGTAAGTATAAATTCTGGTAAACCAGCAGCAATAAGATCTATCAGTGTCTTTGTATCAATTGTGTAGAATGAAATGAGAATATAGAATACAGAATATAGAGAGTAGTTAAAATGAGAATATCATTAATCCATCTTTATATTTAAATGATTATGCATACGTAATTTGGTTTCAACTTTTGTATGAAAACGATGCACAGAATTTTTCCTTCCATATTGACCACTTGGAATCCATAGTCAGCTTTATCATCATAGAACTGTACCAGTCTATACAACTTTTATCCATAAATAATCTGAGTATTTCAATTTTTTTCTCATCAATTATCACATTAAAACGAAGGCATTCTGTTTCAAAAGTGTTCATCCAATGGTTCGCATTTGAATTTTTACTTGTAAACTTTTCAATCACAAACCTCTCTGCAATATGTTTCAAATTATGTTTAGTTTCTTAAGTAATTTCCAATTTTTCAAATAATTTTTCAAGTATGCTCGTTTCACTATGTTGTGCAGTCACAGTTTGTTTTTGATCCACCTCCTCTAGGTATTGGTAGGCTTTCAAATTGTAAATTATCATCTTCGTCTACATTGATTTTTTAAGAAAATCAAAATCAAACTGATTTATGCAATATTGAAGCATTACACTTGCTTATTGATAGTGATAGTCATACCAGAAACTACCACCGGTTCGGAAAAGGAACACCCAGCCCTGAGAAGAACCGGCGAAAGAAACTCAACAATAGCTCATAAGTGTGTAGAATAATATAACCAAACTATCCACTCAGTAACCGGTTTTGCCCCAAGTTATCTTTTGTATGGTACGAATGTTAATATTTGGCCGAAAACTTATTCTAGTAATCTAGTAATTCAGTGTTTGTTTGTATGTCTGTCTGTCTGCCTGCCTGCCTGCCTGCCTGCCTGCCTGCCTGCCTACCTGCCTGCCTGCCTGCCTGCCTGCCTATTTAAAATGCCTTTATTTTAAATAGGCAGGCAGGCAGGCAGGCAGGCAGGCACAGGCAAAAATATTGCACGATATTTAAAATAAAGGCATCTTATAAATTTTCGTTGATTTTTTTCTAGCATCTCAATGTATAAATTGTATTGTGGATTCCAAATTATAGATCCATATTCCAAAATAGATCGAACCAATGCTTTATACAAAAGAACGCAGTTGAGTTACACTTAAAATCTTTGCTTACTCTCAATACAAAACCTAGCATGCGATATGCTTTAGCTGTTATCTAGATTAAATGCGACTTAAGCTAAGAAACCAGATCCTTCAACTCGGCCACCCGATGCAAAGGATTGATATCAAGGTGATAATTGTATGTAATTGGATTTAATTTTCGTGAGAAAGTAATAATACTACATTTAAACTAAATAAGTTATCTTTACAATATATACAAAGCCGATCGAGATCTTTCTGTTTCATGTCGTCTGCATATAAAAGCAAAGAAGAATGTTTTATTATATCATTGATATCAGTAATGAAAAGATTAAACAGCAGTGGACCGAGATGAGAACCCTGGGGAACACCAGAAGTTACAGGTACAAACGACGAACAAAAACCTTTTATCGTCACAGCTTGACTACGGTTGCGACGATAAGAAGACAGTCAGCGTAGAAGATCCGTGTATACCGATACTTTCGATTTTGTTTATTAATAGCGTATGGGAGATCTTATCAAAGGCTTTAGAGTAATCGGTATACACGACATCTGCCTGGTGCCGCCTTTCCATGGAAGTAACCAAACGATGAACAAATTTGCAGATTTGTTTCTGTCGATTTTTTATTAACAAAGCCATGCTGCTGACTCATTAGAACAAGTCTTAGTAAGGGGAAAATCTTATCATATATAATTTTTTCGAATTATTTTGCGATTGCACACAATTTGGAAATGGGTCTATAATTCTGAATATTATGTTTGTCCCCAGATTTAAATATAGGAACTACATAAGACCGTATTCATAAATAAGGCATTGCCGGATTTCAAAGACTTCTGTAATAATAAAAATATTGGATAAGAAAGAGATTCGCGACATGACTTTCAAAATATCGAAGACAAACCATCAGATCCATAGCCCTTATTTACATCAAGCTGTTTCAAATAAGCTATAACTGTTTTGAGTGAGATATTAACAGATCCTATGCTGATATGGTTATAGGAAGTTATATTAGTACATGCGCTATATAAATTCGATGGTTCAAAAACAGACTTAAAATAATCATTAAAGAGGTTGCAAATCTCTTTCCCATCACTCGCAGTTTGATTTTTAAAGTTCATTGTATTGGGTGTATTACTAATGGTTTTCTTCGATTTGACAAAAGCCCACAAAAATTTGCTATTGCGTCTAATTTTCAATTCAGAATCAGATATATTTATCATAACATTCGACTTGTGCCCGTTTTTGACGCTCCCTTAACAAACTGAATGTTTCGTAATATGACAGACAATCTTATGTAAATCTTCCATTTTTTATGGTGCTTAAGTTTTTCAGCAATAATTTTAATTAGGGCTTTAGAGTACCAAAAAGGATGTTGATTGTCATATTTGACTGTTTTAACAGGAACCAAATCAGAAATAATCGAATTAACGTTTTCGTAAAAAACATGTACGGCCTTAGTGATATCGCAGTCATTTAGTAAATCTAACCAGTCAATAGCAGCCAAAGCATTATCAATTGCGTTACAATCTGCTAGAATAAAAAAACGAATTGCACGAGGAGCATTAGTTAAAGAACCAGTCGATAATACATTGAGTGATATATACAAGGCTAGGTGAAGAGGATCTTCATGTACTAAAGGGGAACCATGACATACAGAGCAATCGCAGCTGCTAATTATTAAGTCGAGAAATCTATTGTTCAAATTAGGAACGGAGTTAAATTGCCTAAGATTTGTAAAATTTAAAAAATTATATAATGGACTGACCTCATCATTATCTTCGAAAAAGTTGCTAATATTCATAGAGTTACCCGAATATTCCCTCAAGGCAGAGGAGATATTAAAATCACCCGTTATCAAAACATGGTCATCAGGTTGGTTAAGAATTTCATTAGAACTTAATTCAAAGAAATCAGAGAGCGCTTCGCATTGATATTTGCCGTGAGGGAATATGTTACAATTTAGATAAAGGAGCTGGCGAGAGGACAATGGAGACTTTAACTACATCGGCAGCCATGTTCACTGAGAGGTGGAATGGAATTTAACTGACAGATTAGATTTCAATGCAACTAACACGCCACCTCCCATTTTATCTCCACGCGAGTTGTAGTCCCGATCTTTTCTGTACACGTTATGGCTCAAATCAAATAATTCCGCATTAAAAATTCTTTCATGCACCCAAGTACATGCATGTTCCGGTTTGAAGGGTGAGTGGGCCAGTGTAATTACAAGCACAAGGGACATAATATCTTAGGTCCCAAGGTGGCGCTTTGGCGATGTAAGTGATGGCTAACATTTCTTACAGTGCCAATGTCTAAGGGCGTTTAATGAGCACTTACCATCAGGTGGCCCATATGCTCATCCGCCTTCCTATTCTATAAAAAAAGTTACACTGAGGCAAATAATATCGCAAGAGCGATTAGTCTTAATTAAATTTCGATGTAAGAATGTATTTGTTTTATAAATCAAATGTCATTTTTATTTTATCATGTGATAAAATAAAAATGACATGGAATATTATTAATTGCGAAACTGGTAGAATAAGCATTCGCAGCTCCTAAATGTATGTTATTAGAAACAACAAAGTTATAAGTAATGATCACGAAGTTGCTTCTCTTTTTGAAAAAATATTTGCTGACATTCCAGTATTAACAACAAAGTCCCTTATTTCTTCTCCAATTGTTGCTGAGTCATTGATTAAAGAAAATGTAAGAGAATGTAATGCTAACTTTAATTTCACTAGTGTAAGCACTATTGATATTATAAGTACATTTAAGTCGCTACAGATTAAGAAAACTGCTGATCTATGGGGTACATCTGTAAAGGTGATCAATTCAATTATTAATGTAATTGCACCTTACCTTGCTACAATATTTAATAATTGTGTTCAATGTGGTATATTTCCTGACCTGATGAAACATAGCAAAGTAATACCAATATTTAAATCTGATAGTTCTTCAGACCCAAATAACTTTAGGCCAATTTCAATACTACCTACCCTTAGTAAAATATTTGAAAAAAATATTTTAAATCAATTACTTGCTCACTTTAACATACACAGTCTGCATCACAGAAAACAGTTTGGATTCATGAGGTATGTAACAATTGACGCAGGTATCGATCTCATCAAGAATAGCTATGAAGCCTAGGAGAAGTGGCAGGACGCCTTAGGGATTTTTGTGACTTATCCAAAGCGTTTGACTGTGTTCAACGTGATACTCTGGTCAGGAAATTAAATCATTGTGGAATTAGAGAAGGAGCGCTCGAGCTTTTGACCTCTTATCTTAAAATTAGAATTCAGAAGGTCGACGTTAATGGGAAAAGGTCTCCCGGGGTTTCATTTGGTATGGGGATCCCTCAGGGATCAATCCTAGGACCATTTCTATTTCTCATATATAACACGTGCCTTTTTCTTGTAGGCAACAAACATGACATAGTGTTGTTTGCTGATGATACCTCTTTATTTATTTTTAAATAAAAAGAAAACAATTACCGTAAGACGATGTAAACAATTATTTATTCAATATTGAAGCATTACACTTGCTTATTGATAGTGATAGTCATACCAGAAACTACCACCGGTTCGGAAAAGAAACACCCAGCCCTAAGAAGAACCGGCGAAAGAAACTCAACAATAGCTCATTCAACACGCTCACGCATCAAGTGTGTAGAATAATATAATCAAACGATCCACTCAGTTATCTTTTGTATGATACGAATGTTAATATTTGGCCGAAAGAATTAAAGAAAAAAAAAATACTGAAATTGACATAGCTTTGGAAATACAATATAATCACATAACTAACAATATATTATTTGATAAGAAGTGAAATTAGTCAAATATTCGAAGAGCCAAATTGTATTTAAAAAAAAAAATAACTAAGGAGTGAATTAAATCGTCTGAACAGATTTGTATGCTTCGTTTAATTGATTATTGAAATACACTTTTCCCACCGTCTAAACTAAAAAATGTTATTTCCCATGAATTTATTTGCTTAGTTATGTTTTCCAGTAATACAACGACAAAATGCAACGATGAAGTTTTAGGTTTTCATTGTAAATGTTCTTCGTACTGGTACT
The DNA here is from genome assembly GCA_905147175.2 of Nymphalis urticae. Classification (NCBI taxonomy): domain Eukaryota; kingdom Metazoa; phylum Arthropoda; class Insecta; order Lepidoptera; family Nymphalidae; genus Nymphalis; species Nymphalis urticae. The sequence continues at coordinate 1,642,307 of LR990009.1, forward strand.
GGTTGCGTAACTTCTCCCACCCCAAACGCGATTATCCGAATTAGGGTTTACAGGGTTTGGATTATATCGCAAGAAAGCGAATAATTTTAATTTATGGTTAAAAGTAACATTTCCTTAAACACATATATTTATAATTGCATACAGTAATACCGTAGCCAGACTTAAGCTATTGATTTTCACTACACTATTTTCACTTTTCACACTTTCACTTTCCAGATTCTGAACTTTTAACATGTGGGATAATTGTTTCAAGTCATCGAAGTTAATCTCCTTCATATCTAGCGTTTTATTTCACGTTATAGTGGAAGATTTCATTATGGGAAGGTCAGCAATCCGTTTTAACGTCGTAACGATGGTCCCGTAGAATCGACGATAATAGAGTCGGATGTTTTCTAGGAATACTACACATTTTTCGTCAATGTGAGAGAGCCGTGTAGAGATTTGTAGGTTACATTATCACCGCAGATTTTCTCTAGAGTAATCTCATTCCTTATGTAAACTATCCAGTCATTGTCCTCGATTCGTTGAACCTTAATATTTTCCACATCTACGGAATTAGCATTGCAGTTGGATATGTTAAAGTTGTTCAAAGTTTCATTAATTGTTCTACGCAAGTTTCCTCCGTGTATGGTATGACATTATCTTCAATGCGTAGGAATTGATTTTCTCCAATTTCCTGCCAGGAATCCGCGACCGATAGGTACTTCAGCCCTTTCAAAATGAGGAATGGGAATTTGGGAATAATTGCAAGAGTTTTATTAATCGTATTATCAAATTTAGGAAATGCATAAAGCTTAAAATAGTTATAGATATTACCGTCGGTTAATTTAATCTCTTAGATAAATGTAATCTGGTTTACTTTCATAAATGCCTTAACTACTATAATCCTTTCTAATTTAATTAAATTACTAACACTGGCTCTACATTTTTTAAAGATTAAAATCCGTAATTAAATTAACTTTTGATATTAAACCTGAACGAATAGACTGTACTCTATTACAAAATTCTAGGTACGATTCACTGTGCCTAATTTTCAAAGATTTAAGTTCGATAGCAATGCATTCCTCACTGCGTGGATTGCTAAAGTGTAACGTTAATAATTCCTTAAATTCGACCCATTTCGTAATATCCTCGCACTCACTGATAAGGGCTGCCGCATTGTCGGCTCATTATCGAATGCATAACATACATATTTTGTGTCGGACCCCTACATATTTATTAATTACGTTTTTGCACTGTCTAATAAAAAGATTTAATTGACTTTTGTCTCCGCCAAAAAGTGGAATTAATTTAAGTATTTCAGTCGGGGTGAGAACTATTTGCTCAAGATGTTCGTTAGTATTTATATTTATATTTTTATACTTAATATCGTTGTCTATTTAATAAAATAAAAATCACTATGATAGATGATGATTCTTGATTTTAAATTCATGTTTTCTGTACGGAGGGTCCCAGAGCACCGGCTTACTCTATGGACTGTCCGGAGTGGCGCAAATGGGACCGAATCGCCAGGTAGGGAACCCTTTACATATAAAACCAGACAACACAGGGAAACAAAATCGTAAAACTAACACTCACAGAGCACAGCCATCCCTGAAGCTGGCGCATTGTAACCTCGGTAGAGGCTTTGTGGCAACGCAAGAATTCCTACATTCTGCCAACACCAAAATGTTCACAGTATTACTGCTTCAAGAACCATATGTGGGTGCGTCTGGGATGCTCTCCACGACGTTCCCAACATTTCAAAAAACAATAAATCGTATAAAGCCTGTAAAGTCCGCCATTGTAGTCCTCGATACAAATGCTAAAGAAAACTTAAGCTTGAACATTATAACGGAAAATATAGTAGCAACAGTCTTAGATTTAAATAATTACAAATTAGGTCTAATATCTGTATACCTTGAAGAGGATCAAGACATAGAAACACAAATCGCAGAAATTGATAACACCTTGAAGAATCTAAAAGCGGACAATATAATAATCGGTGGCGAAAACGCCAAAAGCCAGCGGTGGGGCCATGGTACTAAGGATGAGCGGGGTGCATCATTTGCCAGCTACCTAGCAACCAAAAACCTAGAGATACTTAATGAGGAAAACACGCCAACCTACTACAGGAAGAATGTACAGCACATGCATTGTTGACGTAACGGTGTGCTCCCAAAACATGTTGCATCGAGTCGGAGCGTGGAAGGTGGACACAAGCATGTTCACAACATCCGACCACAGAGCCATCACCTTCAGTGTTAAACTGAAAAAGGGCGAGGACACACACCTAAGGAACTCCACAAGATTGTATAGGTCATCCAAGGCTGATTGGGGAAAATTCGAAATCACCCTAAAGAGCGCAGCAGACCAACGTGAACTAAGTCCAAACGAAATAAAATCCATACAAAGTACAGAGCATCTAGCAGTGGCCATTGAGGAATACGAGGAATCCGTAATCCGTATTCGTTTTAATGTGATGATGTGAAATGATGCGAAAAAAATTGAAATACTCAGATTATTTATTTGTTTGTCTGTCTGTCTGTCTGTCTGTCTGTTTATTTTGGGAAACAAACAGGACATTTATTCTTAAAACTATGATATTAATCTTAGCTCAAATACCAGTCAAGTTTCCACTTATAACTAAAATATAATTAGAGTAGAACAGACTAATAATAATAAAACAAAAAACATGACAGAAGTGGAAATTTAAATTAAAGGATTAGGATTTATTAACTCTGACAAAGACTTCCTAAAGTTTGCGATTGATTCCGTAAATAAAGCGATACTGGAAAATTTATAATTATATTCCTTAGAAACTCTGTGTATGAAAGAGTTTCGCGTATAATTAGTTTTTAAAAAGGGCAAACTAAATATAGCCTTTTTGCGTGTTCGTACATCAGCACACTTGAAACTTAAGTAATTGATCTCTCAGCGTTCGACGATCAACTAATGGAGTAATTGGAATAATTTCATTTGTTGCACGATATTTAAAATTAAGGCATCTTATAAATTTTCGTTGATTTTTTTCTAGCATCTCAATGTATAAATTGTATTGTCGATTCCAAATTATAGATCCATATTCCAAAATAGATCGAACCAATGCTATATACAAAAGAACGAAGTTGAGTTACACTTAAAATCTTTGCTTACTCTCAATACAATACCTATCATGCGATATGCTTTAGCTGTTATCTGGATTAAATGCGACTTATGCTTAGAAACCAGATCCTTCGAAATTTTTTCGAATAATTTTGCGATTGCACACAATTTGGAAATGGGTCTATAATTCTGAATATTATGTTTGTCCCAAGATTTAAATATAGGCACTACATAAGAGCGTAAATAAGGCATCGCCGGATTTCAAAGACTTCTGTAATAATAAAAATATTGGATAAGAAAGAGATTCACGACATGACTTTAAAAATATCGGAGGCAAACCATCAGATCCATAGCCCTTATTTACATCAAGCTGTTTCAAATAAGCCATAACTGTTTTAAGTGAGATATTAACAGATCCTATGCTGATATGGTTATAGGAAGTTATATTAGTACATGCGCTATATAAATTCGATAGTTCAAAAACAGACTTAAAATAATCATTAAAGAGGTTGCAAATCTCTTTTCCATCACTCGCAGTTTGTTTTTTAAAGTTCATAGTATTGGGTATATTACTAATGGTTTTCTTCGATTTGACAAAAGCCCACAAAAATTTGCTATTGCGTCTAATTTTCAATTCAGAATCAGATATATATTTATCATAACATTCGACTTGAGCCCGTTTTTGACGCTCCCTTAACAAACTGAATGTTTCGTAATATGACAATCTTTTGTAAATCTTCCATTTTTTATGGTGCTTAAGTTTTTTAGCAATAATTTTACTGTTTTAACATATTTTACTGTTTTAAATCAGAGATAATTGAATTAACGGTTTCGTAAAAAACATGTACGGCCTTAGTGATATCGCAGTCATTTAGTAAATCTAACCAGTCAATAGCAGCCAAAGCATTATCAATTGCGTTATAATCTGCTACGTTAAATAAGCGGATTGCACGAGGAGCATTAATTAAAGAACCAGTCGTTAATACATTAAGTTAATACATAAAATTAAAAAAAGATTTAATTTTTTTTTCAGGAACACCATAATTTTTAATGTTAGATCTGCGGGCTTTAGCTAGATTGGTGTTATTTTCTTATTAGTATATATCGGTTAGAGAGTCGTTTTAAATCTGCCTCACATTTATCGATTTCGTTGCTAAGATCGTCAAATTTAGCGTTAGTAAATTCAATATACTCTTTTAAACCAGAGACTTCATCTCTCAAAGATTTTAATTCATTTTATAGTGGCACAATTGACGTTGTACATTCAACTTTAAGACTAGAAACTTCAGACAAAATAACAGACCTAACAATCTCTAAAATAGTGGAATCCTCTATCTTATTTAGTGAGTGCAATACCGAAGATGAAGCTCCCCTTCACAAGGTAACATTCTCGTTATAATGATGCTGTTCAATGAGCTCGAGCTCGACGTACTGGTGTATTATCATTCTGGGATGGTTTCGAATGAGATAGAATAGACAGATGAACATTGTGAGCAAATCCATTTAACTTAAAATCATTAGTTAGATCGGTGTCTTTATTTTTGTTAGATTGGCTTTATACTTTGGTAGTGATAACATTGACCACATTTCGTACAAGTTAATTTCTCGGTGGCACCCTCTGTGGTAGATTTACAAGGTGCAAATTTCATTGTATATGTCAGAGAACAAATTCATAAATTTAAAAATTTGACCGAGCAGGCTGGGGATAGAACTCGAGCCAAATACGTTCAATGACGAGTGACATAAAGTAAGCACTACTACAACTAGGCCAAACTAGTTTATGAGCAATATATCAAAAATAATAAACAAGCGCGATAATAAAAGAAGCACGCACAAGGACACTTCAATGTGATATGTGACACTTTAACTTTGATTAAATCCCAAAACTCACCTATTCAACTTATTCTTTCAAAAATGTGTCAAACATTCCACTTGTTTTGATATAAATCAACCAAGACTTTAGATGTGTTAATTTTCCAAGTTTCCAAGTCAATGCGTTCAAAAGCTATATGCATATAAGAGTTGACAATTGCGGTAGCTCGTTCGAGTAATATTAAACAATTAAGTATTTATTAATGTGTTTATTTTGGTGATATTTCATTATTTATATAAAATCACTATGTAAATTAATTATTACGTAATAAATTACTTCCAATTTATACTAAATTTGTTTTATTATTATTTTATGGTTAAATACTTTGAAAAGGCTTGATCAATTTAGTTTGTGTGTAAAGAAAGAAAATAAAAATAATTTGTAGTTATTAATATATTTGTTTAATTAATAAACCTTCTATATTCTTAATGCATGTTTAACAATTTCAGAAGTGGGATCATGCCTAACGCGCCCGAAAACAATTGAAAGAACGATCAACGCATCCTGAACAATATTATGAGAAAAGATGGCGCCCATGGAGACCACCAGATTCGTTGGAAGAAGAATTCAGTACAGAATTCGAAACCGAACGAAACCGCCATCATAATAGCAAGCGGTAATTTGGTGAGTCTGTTCCGTATATTTTGAACACTGTAATGGCTAAGGCAGATATAATACCTCTTTTTGATCTTGAAACAAATAATATCGAAACAATACAATGACTTAATAAGATTGACCAATTAGCGGTAATTCACAACTGGAACGAGCATATGAAATCGTATTTTATGCAGTCTCGATTATCTGGTATGGCCAAAGTTTGGCATACGTCATTGCAAGAATATGAAATGACTTGGAGCCAATGGAAGGAACAGTTACTAGAAGCTTACCCACAAAAATTGGATTTCGTTGAATTATTGCGTGACATGCTTAATAAGCGAAAACTTCCTAACGAGAGTATGACTCAATATTTTTGTAGTAAATTGGCTATGTTAAATAAGCTTCAAATATGTGGGGATAAAGCAGTAGCGTGCATTATTGATGGCTTACCACCACATATGAAAGCAACGGCAAGGGCAGGAAATTACACGACTCCTAGTCAAATATATGCAAAATTCTTACGGTAATGTCGGCGGAAAGCAAACCAAACAACAAAGACAGATGTTATACCAAAAGAATAATGATGATAATATAATTAATGGCAGCTTAGCTTTAAGAAAACCAAGGAAATCCTTCGTGTGTTTTCTTTGTCAGGAACCGGGCCATTCCGTTAGAAGATGCCCAAAGAACTTGATGACTAACAGACCCGTCTGTATTCATTGCGGAAAGAAAGGACATTTGTCTGAGAAATGCTAGTATAGACAAGATTCTTCAACAACGGTCGCGGAACCACCAAAAAAGGAGACTATACACATGGTAACTAAGGTAAATAACATATAGTTTAAGAAAGCTTTGGTGAATAATATTCTTGTTTAAGTGTATTTTGATCCTGGGGCAAAAGTTAATTTAATGAGCTTTGAGTTTTATAAAAAAAACAGCTTGCCAATGAAAAGTTGTGAAATAGTTATATTTACTTGGTGGGTAGCCAATTCCAGCGATGGGTACCATAAATGCAACTATTAGAGTAGAAGACAATAATTTTAATACAAATTTTATTATCATTGATTGCCATATGGGAATAATGAATATTACATTAGGACAACCAGTTATAAATGACCCTGGTTACGTGTTCATGATTTCTGGTGATGTTTTTACGATCAACAAAAGAAACTAGCAGTTCAAGAGATATTAAAACTTAACATTTAAATAAAAGAAAATTATAAGGTCAAAATACTATGTCTAAAAGAAGTCATTGTACCACCAGCACATATTATGTTAATCAATGTTACTTCGAATACCATGTCACATAAAGCTATTTTTATCGAATCTTGCACACGGACCATAGTGGAAAGGATGATTTTATATCATCAGGCATTATAAGTAAATAAAGTTAAGAGGGTCAAAGTGCGCTTGAGATAAGAAACAATTCTGAATTTCCTTTATTGCTGTGTAAAGGAAAAACTTTAGCCTGACCCCTGAGATGTGACGAGAAAGAGTAACTAGTTGCGCTACAATCAACCAATAATATTATAATGACTGTTTTTCGATGGAGACAACAGAATTAGGCTGTACAGATAAAATAGAAATGAATATTGAACGTAACACTAAAAAACCCGTATGCTCTATCAATTTATAGATTGGCAATAGCATAAAAGGAAATAGTGAGAGATAAGATAGATGACCTTTTAAAAAACAAAGTCATCCAAAAATTCACTTTGGAATTTGCTAGTCCCATCATCCTGGTAAAAAAGAAGACTGGTGACTACAGGCTATCAGTGGATTACAGGAAATAAATAGTTATCTACTATCAAAGACAAATATCCATTACCAATTATTGAAGAACAAGTAGAAAAATTGGCTGGCAAGAAAATTTTTACAAGCTTAGATTTATCACAAGGCTTTTACCAGATCCCAATAGCTAAAAATTCTCAATAATATAAACCGGATATCAATAACAAAAACCGGATTTGTAGCTCCAGAAGGGCATTACGCATGCGTCTTTCAGCGTCTAATGGATAAAGTATTAGGTTCTCTTAGATTTGAAAAGGTGCTGCCATATATTGATGATCTTCTTATACCTAGTGTTACAGAGGACGAAGGACTGAATATATTGCAACAAGTTCTACAAATTTTGAGAGATGCTAAGCTTACTCTTAACATTGATGTGTTTTTTCTGCAAACTAAAGTTGAATATCTTGGGTATGATATAAGTGAGAAAGGCATCAGGCCATATGCAAAGAAAATTGGGGCTGTCAAAAAGTTCAAGTTATCGAGCAAAGTTCACGAATTACTGATGTTCCTGGGATAAACAAGTTATTTTAGGAAATTTTTGTGCAATTACGCAATTATGTCACACGATCTGTATAAATTATTGAAGAAGGATTGTCCTTGGATCTGGGGCAAAACTAAACAGAAATATTTTGATAAATTGAAACAAGTTTTGACGAAAAGACCAATTTTAGCAGTATACAATTCTAAGGCTGAAACGGAAGTGCATACGGACGCATCAAGCAAAGGTATTGCAAGAATATTGTTACAGAGACATGATAAGCTTTTGAGGCTGGCAAACATTTTTTAAATTGGCACAAATTGCGTTGCCGTGAGACAAACTTTTGAAAAAAAAGATTTTTTGCCCAGTTGCTAGATGGTAGCTTAGCATTCAAGAATAAGATATGGATATATCCCATAAGCCAGGAGTATGCCATAAACATGTTGATGCTCTCAGTAGGTCACCAGTTGATATTAAGCAGGTGCTCGTTCTTGGCTTGTTAGATTGGGTTTATTGTTTACAGGAGCAAGATCATACTATTCGTACAATTAAGCAAAAACTAGAGAACAATATCAAAGATCCCGATATAATAAAAAACTATGTTCTGAAGGATAATAAAGTATACAGGAAGATTAAAGACGATATCTTACGAATAGTAGTCCCAAAAGTAGCTCGATGGAATATAGTGCGAAAATATCATGATGATATAGGTCATCTAGGTCTAAAAAAATGCGATACATTGATCCAGGAGAACTGTTGGTACCCACGTGTGACAAGATTTATAAGGAAGTACGTTGATGCATGTATAGATTGTCTTTATAAACGAGGTTACTACGGTAAGAATGAAGGTGAACTGCATCCCTTGGAGAAGGCAGCAGAACCGTTACACACTTTACATATTGACCATCTAGGGCCATTTTGTAAAAGTGGTACAGGCATGTCATGCTTATTTGTAGTGGTAAACTCATACACCAAATTTATTAAGACAAAAGTTGGAAGAAATATTCTGTTCTTTTAGTTATCCAAAACGAATAATTTCCGACAGAGGCGCAGCTTTTACGTATAGAAGATTTAAACAATTTTGTATCTCTAATCAAATAAAACCCGTGATTATTTCGATTGCCTCACCTCGATCTAATGGACAAGTAGAGCGTTATAATAGAACGTTGTTAGAAGCTATATATAAAAGCACCACTGATGAACGCTTACTTAATACCCGAATGGCTCATTTCGGAACGTCATTCGTTTTTGTACAAAAATGTTGCTATGACAACCAAAATAACGGATTAGATGATGTGGCCATGACAACGGAAAATAACAGTTGTAAATTGGAAAAGCATTAAGATATAAATATACATTCGATTATTGATATATTGTTATCATTATTACCTTCCCGTTTCAAATTATAACATTTCAAGAATACACGCATCAAATAGTATATCACCATAAGTCGGTCAATATTTCACGGATGAGAATGTAGTGAGTAAATACGGAGTATCACTGCTGGTAACATCATTCCTGTTTTTCCTTATCGTGGTCTGTGTCTTCGATTTTAACAAGTATACTAAAATAATTTGTTTATATTTTCAGTCTGGAAGAGACTATTGAGAGTGGTGAAGTTAGATTCGCGTCTAGTCGTTTATTTAAATTTATGCAATAGCAAGCTATCTATCCCGACTTCGCATGGGAAGAAAATGAGAATATACGAAACTTTTATATCCTAATACATATACTTTACTTAATACTTTAGTGTACACCACGAAGAGAAAAAAATACGAAACATGGATACAGCCTAAATAAAAATAACATACAATTTTGGCGACCTTATCGCATAGCGATCTCTTCCAGGCAACCAACGATGTAACTAATCACTCATAGGATATGAGGTAGGTGGTGCTCTAGTAAAACTCCAAGTCAGCATGATATTTTCCGACATCTTCAACCACCGTCATATTATTTCAGCCAATTTACAAGAAACCTTAATGAATTATACACCGAAACCCTCTCACGAATCATTGTAATCATTAGTGAAAACCGTATGATAAACTGTTCAGTAGTGTCTTAGTTTATCGTACGTAACTAAACCAAGAGGCATTGTTCTAATTGGCGAAGATCGCACGATGACACGATGCGTTCTCGTCGTGCGTTGAGTTCAAACATACAGATTTCATCAGAGTGTCCTATTTGAACCTCGCAAGTAATCGTGCGAGCACATGAAATGTGTACTTAATAACGATCGTACGATGCGTTTGATCGTGCGATTATGTAATCAAAGCAACAGATCTCTTTTGAGTGAAGATTTATAAAGTATTTTATGTTGTCTACGTTTCCTTTTTTCAATGTCATTTGCAATTTTTAAAGCAATATTGCCCGACAGCAAAAACTGTGCATCTCTGTAAAGAGCCATCGTTAAAGTGGCGTGAGCGCCAGCCATCAAGCGACGGCATCACACGATGGACATCGTGCGATCTATTAAGACACTTGTTAGGTCATCGCACGACCACTTTGATCGTGATATGAAAAACGCATCGCGCCATCGTACGATCGCTCCCAATTAGGACCCCACCAGACGCAACTTTTATTATTTCTAATGTTCAGAAAATATAATGGACATAAGATGAAAATAAAATAATTATTATATCATTTATCTTTATTTATTGTAAATATAAATAAATAACTACAAGCGTTATTGTACATAATGCTTTTATATATTTAAGATTTCATATCCCACCAGCCATTTAAGATACAAAGTCTTAAAAGAAAGAAGAAAGATATAAATGTATAATTTGTCTTACAATTTACTACAAAGTATTATATATTTTATTATGTAATGACTATATACACATTGTACACGATATTGCAGCCTTTCAGGTTCATTTATGGGTCATACGCTTGCAGTCTGTTTTCGAAGGTATCTTCAAAGGGGTAAGGTTTATAATCGGCTGCCATCATGCTCCAGGTATCAGGAATATCATCAATGTAATATGACCTTGGCTTCAGGTTATCAGTCCAGTCGTGGAAGTTATGGAACTGTAAAAGATGTAAAATTGTTTTTTTAATGAGTAACATTATTGGGGGTAACAAATTATATACCGTGACGGTGAACATGACACTCAATTATACCAACTATCCATCGCTTTATTCTAAATTCAAATCTCTAAAAAAAAGCGCTGTTACAATGTTATGTCAACTGTTTCGGAGTATAAGAACGGTTGACGCTTAACACACACATATATATGGATATACAAGTGTCAGAACTCTAAGTAGGTTTCCTCAAGATGTTACATTCATAACTAAACTAAACAAGATGAAAATCAATTACTGGTGGTAGGGCTTTGTGCAAGCTCTTCTGGGTAGGTACCACCCACTCATCGGTATTCTACCGCAAAATAGCAGTATTTGGTATTGTTGTGTTCCGGTTTGAAGGGTGAGTGAGCCAGTGTAATTACAGGCACAAGGGACATAAAATCTTAGGTCCCAAGGTTGGTGGCGCATTGGCTATGTAAGCGATGGACATTTCTTACAATGTCAATGTAATTGCGTTGGTGACCACTTACCATCAGGTGCCTTATATGCTCATCCACCTTCCTATTCTATAAAAAAAATTATAAACACATTAAAACATTCCATGACAGGTTACAAGCATTCAGCGTTTAATCTCTTCTATCTACTCTTATACGTTTCTAATACTATTTAACATAATAATCAGGCAAAATTGGCTCCTTTATGGGAGCCGATAATTTATAGTTAATAAATTAACAAAAATACATCAAAATAAATTATTTTTATCAAAGCAATAAAGATACATCAAAATGGATTTTTAATTGTCCAAAATATTAATCATTATGTCTGATTAGTTATAGTTCACCTTAAGGGATTCAGGTCCTCGTTTCTTCCTCAAGTAGTTGAAGCAGCAGGACCGGAAATGGCGTGTCCCGCACGCAGACGCGCATTCACTACCACAGGAGTCGCAAGATATGCTCGCAGCCCATAAGGAACTACCTGTACCATACAATCACCATTAATATATTCTTGCTCATAACCCTTTTGAGTGGTCATATAATGACCAGGGTATACATTACAACTAACTACCACATAATAGAGAGATAGACAATATGTTTCATTATTTTAGAGCTAGATTTATTTATTTATTACTGACTGTCTACCGCACAACCAAAACTACGGAGTCTAAAAGCTGATATTTGAATCATAGGTTTTTTTGTAAGGAGAGCCTAATATTTGGGAATTTGAGGGAAGTGGAGGGGTAAATTTATTATTTTGAGCCGTACGAAGTCGGGGCGGATAACTGTCTTTATGTGTTCCACTAACTCACTCATTTTAACTGGACTAATTTTATGTGACGCTGGATTAATATCCCATTGTTAATAACCAAAGGACACCATTAATATCATTACCAGGCTCTTCCATCCCTGATCTCCCATTGAATATGTTGGTAAAGAATTATTTTACCCAACCCACTCATAAATTTTCTGGTATTAACAACAAAATCGTGAAGATTCTAGAACAGCTTGTATTCAAAAAATTCAACGTTTTTTCTTCCAGCAAATAAATCCTCGCTTTAATTTGGTGCTATTTAAAAAAAAAACTAAGTTAACCAATGCCCGGTTCAAGACACTTAACAATTAATACCAAATAACTATACCAAAAATTCCATATTTTCAATATTTTGACGGAGAACTATATTCCAAAGTGATATGCTAATAAATTAAATTTCACCATTTATAATAAACATAACACATACAAGACACCTCCTTAAATCCATCAATTACATGCGCGCTAACATAATCATGCATATCTAGATTCTAGAACATTCGACCTTCAGATACCTGAGTCGGAGTCTCTGGACGAGGCTGCTTCTCTTTTATAGCGTCTAGATTCAGCCTGCAACCATGTCGCTGGCATTTACTTACGCTTAACATTTGTAAGTGTTTTTTTCTGCAAACTAAGGTTGAATTTCTTGGGTATGATATAAGTGAGAAAGGCCATCAGGCCATCTGAAAAGAAAATTGAGGCTGTCAAAAAGTACAAGGTACCGAGCAATATTCACGAATTACGTATGTTCCTGGAAATAACAAGTTATTTAAGGAAATTTGTGTGCAATTACGCAATAATGTCACACGAGCTGCATAAATTATTGAAGAAGGATTGTCCTTGGCTCTGGGGGCAAAAATAAACAAGGAAGTTTTTGATAAATTGAAACAAGTTTTGACGAAAAGAGCAGTTTACAATTCTAAGACTGAAACGGAAGTGCATACGGTCGCTTCAAGCAAAGGTATTGCAGGAATATTGTTACAGAAATATGATAAGCTTTTGAGGCCAGTAGCATTCTTTAGTCGCAAAACTAATAAGGAAGAGGCACTCTATCACTCCTTTGAACTTGAAACCTTAGCTGTTGTAGAAACGATCAAGATATTGAGGATCTATTTGGCTGGCATACATTTTAAAATTGTCACAAATTGCGTTGCCGTGAGACAAAAAAAAAGATCTTTTGCCCAGAGTTGCTTCGTTCTTGACTTGTTAGATTGAGTTTATTGTTTACAGGGGCAAAACCATACTATTCGTACAATTAAGCAAAAACTAGAGAACAATATCAAAGATCCCGATATAATAAACAACTATGTTGTTAAGGATAATAAAGTATACAGGAAGATTAAAGACGATAACTTACGAATAGTAGTCCCAAAAGTAGCTCGATGGAATATAATGCGAAAATATCAAGATGATATAGGTCATCTAGGTCTAAAAAAATGCGATACATTGTTCAAGGAGAACTGTTGGTTACCACGTATGACAAGATTTATAAGGAAGTACGTCGATGCATGTATAGATTGTCTTTACAAACGAGGTCAATACGGTAAGAATGATGGTGAACTATATCCCTTGGAGAAGGCAGCAGAAACGTTAAACAATTTACATATTGACCATCTAGGACCATTTTGTAAAAGTGGTACAGGCATGTCATGCTTATTTGTAGTGGTAAACTCATACACCAAATTTATTTGGACAAAAGTTGGAAGAAATATTCTGTTCTTTTAGTTATCCAAAACGAATAATTTCCGACAGAGGCGCAGCTTTTACGTATAGAAGATTTAAACAATTTTGTATCTCTAATCAAATAAAACACGTGATTAATTCGATAGCCTCACCTCGATCTAATGGACAAGTAGAGCGTTATAATAGAACGTTGTTAGAAGATATATATAAAAGCACCAATGATGAACGTGATTGGGACAAATGTATTAATAAAATATCGTGGGGCATAAATAATACTGTAAACGCTACAACGGGTTTCTCACCTTATAGATTAATGTTTCAAGAAAGTCGTCCTTTAATGCAAGGAATGTGAGCTAACATATACGATCCAGCCATAGCGTATTTTAATAAAGAGAAAGCTTTTCAAAATACGGTCAAGACGTCACAGTCAATGAAGAAAAGGTTTGATGAGAAAAGAAAGAAACCCAAAAAATATAATGTGGGAGATTTAGTACTTTGGAAAAAGGCACAAATTAAAAGTAAAGATACTGTGCGTAAAATTAAAGAAACGTATAGTGGTCCCTATAAGATCATAAAAGTACTGAGTAATGATAGTTTTTTTTTATAGAATACGAAGGCGGACGAGCATATGGGCCACCTGATGGTAAGTGGTCACCAAACGCCCTTAGACATTGGCACAGTAAGAAATGTTAGCCATCACTTACATCGCCAATGCGCCACCAACTTTGGATCCTAAGATTTTATGTCTCTATAATTGTTTAATTAATAAACCTTCCATATTTCTAATGCATGTTTAACAATAAGCCATGATCAATAATCTGCGAAGGAAAAATAAAAAAAAATATGCTTCAAATTTCTGGGCGTGAGTGAGGGTGAGTGAGCCAGTGTAATTACAGGCATAAGGGGCATAACATCTTAGTTCCTAAGGTTGGTGGCGCATTGGCGATGTGAGGAATATTTTAGTAGTAGAGCTGTCAAGTTATGGGGAGTAACGTTTGTTGGTCTATGGTCATATCTCATAATCTAATAACTCCTAACTATTTATATATAAATTAAATGCTTAAGTTAAGACCTTAAGTATATAAATACTGAAATACATATGATAAAATTGAGAAAATTTTCAACAAACGTTGAAGTTGGATACTTTAAAAATAATTTTATAGAACTTTTTAACAATTTTATGAGACTTATAAGTTATAGGTCTATTTAAACGCTAAAAAATTTAACTAGTAGGGCTGATATGTAAGGACAAACTCACCCGTTGCAGAAATCGGCCGTAAAATGTCAGAAAGATATGCGACATTGATTAATAATTTGTAACGTTACGTCACATATCGCTACGCCACATGCCGCCAAGCCGCCGCCACCAGCCAAGCCAAGCCCAGCCAAGCCAAGCCATGCCATGCCATGCCACGACAGTTAAAGCCAGGACTGTCCACCAAGCTCGCCCGTAACCATTACTGGCTTCATATTCTAGTGACAACAGAACTTAATACCCGAACGGCTCCTTTCGGAACGTCATTCGTTTTTGTACAAAAATGTTGCTATGACAACCAAAATAACGGATGAGATGATGTGGCCATGACAACGGAAAATAACAGTTGTTAATGGGAAAAGCATTAAGATAGAAATATACATTAGATTATTGATATATTGTTATCATTATTACCGTCCTGTTTCAAATTATAACATTTCAAGATTACACGCATCAAATAGTATATCACCATAAGTCGGTCAATATTTCACGGATGAGAATGTAGTAAGAGTAAATACGGAGTATCACTGCTGGTCCGGTAACATCATTCCTGTTTATCCTTATCGTGGTCTGTGTCTTCGATTTTAACAAGTATACTAATATAATTTGTTTATATTTTCAGTCTGGAAGAGACTATTGAGAGTGGTGAAGTTAGATTCGCGTCTAGTCGTTTATTTAAATTTATGCAATAGCTAGCTATCTATCCCGACTTCGCATGGGTAGAAAATGAGAATATACAAAACTTTTATATCCTAGTACATATACTTTACTTTACTTTACTTAATATTATATTGTACACCACGAAGAGAAAAAAATATAAAACAAGGATACAGCCTAAATAAAAGTAGCATACAATTTTGGTGACCTTATCGTAAAGCGATCTCTTCCAGGTAACTATGATGTAACTAATCACTCATAGGATATGAGGTAGGTGGTGCTCTAATAATAAAACGAATGGTTTCCACTTAGCACCGTAAAACTCCAAGTCAGCATGATATTTTCCGACATCTTCAACCACCGTCATCTTATTTCAGCCAATTTACAAGAAACCTTAATGAATTATCCACCAAAACATATTAGTGAAAACCGTATGATAAACTGTTCAGTAGTGTTTTAGTTTATCATACGTAACTAAACCAAGAGGCGTTGTCTTAATTGGCGAAGATCACACGATAACACGACGCGTTCTCGTCGTGCGATGAGTTCAAACATACAGATTTCATCAGAGTGTCCTATTTGAACCTCGCAAGTAATCGTGCGAGCACATGAAATGCTTAATAACGATCGTACGATGCGTTTGATCGTGCGATCATGTAATCAAAGCAACAGATCTCTTTTGAGTGAGGATCTATAAAGTATTTTATGTTGTCTACGTTTTCTTTTTTCAATGTCATTTGCAATTTTAAAGCAATATTGCCCGACAGCAAAAACTATGCATCTCTGTAAAGAGCCATCGTTAAAGTGGCGTGAGCGCCAGCATCACACGATGGACATCGCGCGATCTATTAGGACACCTGTTAGGTCATCGCACGACCACTTTGATCGTGAGATGAAAAACGCATCGCGCCATCGTACGATCGCTCCCAATTAGGAAGCCGCCAGACGCAACTTTTATTATTTCTAATGTTCAGAAAATATAATGAGCATAAGATGAAAATAAAATAATTATTATATCATTTATCTTTATTTATTGTAAATATAAATAAATAACTACAAGCGTTATTGTACATAATGCTTTTAAATATTTAAGATTTCGTATCCCACCAGCCATTTAAGATACAAAGTCTTAAAAGAAAGAAGAAAGATATAAATGTATAATTTGTCTTACAATTTACTACAAAGTATTATATATTTTAATATGTAATGACTATATACACATTGTACACGATATTGCAGCCTTTCAGGTTCATTTATGGGTCATACGCTTGCAGTCTGTTTTCGAAGGTATCTTCAAAGGGGTAAGGTTTATAATCGGCTGCCATCATGCTCCAGGTATCAGGAATATCATCAATGTAATAGGACCTTGGCTTCAGGTTATCAGTCCAGTCGTGGAAATTATGGAACTGTAAAAGATGTAAAATTGTTTTTTTAATGTGTAACATTATTGGGGGTAACAAATTATATACCGTGACGGTGAACTTGACGCTCAATTCTACCATTATACCAACTATCCATCGCTTTATTCTAAATTCAAATCTCTAAAAAAAAGCGCTGTTACAAAGTTATGTCAACTGTTTCGGTGTATAAGAACGGTTGACGCTTAACACACACATATATATGGATATACAAGTGTCAGAACTCTAAGTAGGTTTCCTCAAGATGTTACATTCATAACTAAACACAAGATGAAAATAAACTACTGGTGGTAGGGCTTTGTGCAAGCTCGTCTGGGTAGGTACCATCCACTCATCGGTATTCTACCGCAAAATAGCAGTACTTGGTATTGTTGTGTTCCGGTTTGAAGGGTGAGTGAGCCAGTGTAATTATAGGCACAAGGGACATAAAATCTTAGGTCCCAAGGTTGGTGGCGCATTGGCTATGTAAGCGATGGATAACATTTCTTACAATGCCAATGTTTAAGGGCGTTGGTGACCACTTACCATCAGGTGCCCCATATGCTCATCCACCTTTCTATTCTATAAAACACATTAAAACATTCCATGAATGTTTTAATGTGTAGTAATCAGGCAAAATCGGCTCCTATATGGGAGCCGATAATTTATAGTTAATAAATTAACAAAAAGACATCGAAATAAATGGTTTTTATCAAAGCAATAAAGATAAATCAAAATGACAATAGCTCAGATTGGTTATAGTTCACCTTAAGGGATTCAGGTCCTCGTTTCTTCCTCAAGTAGTTGAAACAGCAGGACCGGAAATGGCGTGTCCCGCACGCAGACGCGCATTCACTACCACACGAGTCGCAAGATATGCTCGCAGCCCATAAGGAACTACCTGTACCATACAATCACCATTAATATATTCTTGCTCATAACCCTTTTTGAGTGGTCATATAATGACCAGGGTAAACATTACATTTAACTACCACATAATAGAGAGAGACAAATATGTTTCTTTATTTTAGAGCTAGACTTATTTATTTATTGAACACTATTTACAAACGTTATCTATACACAAAGTATTTTTCCTGGCTGACTACCGCACAATCAAAACTACGGAGTCTAAAAAGCTGATATTTGAAACATAGGATTTTTTATAAGGTGAGCCTAATATTTGGACATTTGAGGGAAAGGGAAGGGTAGATTTGTTATTTCGTCCCGTACGAAGTCGCAGTGGATAACTGTCTTTATGTGTTCCACTAACTCACTCATTTTAACTGGACTAATGTTATGTGACGCTGGATTAATATCCCATTGGTAATAACCAAAGGGCTCTTCCATCCCCTGATCTCCCATTGAATGTGTTGGTAAAGAATTATTTTACCCAACCCACTCATAAATTTTCTGGTATTAACAACAAAATCGTGAAGATTCTAGAACAGCTTGTATTCAAAAAATTCAACGGTTTTTCTTACAGCAAATAAATCCTCGCTTTAATTTGGTGCTATTTAAAAAAAAACTAAGTTAACCAATGCCAGGTACAAGACACTTAACACTTAATACATAGACAACTATACCAAAATTTCCATATTTTCAAAATTTTGACATTCCAATGATATGCTAATAAATTGAATTACACCATTATTATAAACATAACACATACAAGACACCTCCTTAAATCCATCAATTACATGCGCGCTAACATAATCATGCATATCTAGATTCTAGAACATTCGACCTTCGGATACCTGAGTCGGAGTCTCTGGACGAGGCTGCATCTCTTTTATAGCGCCTAGATTCAGCCTGCGACCATGTCGCTGGCACAAAATAATATTAATATGAATGTTTCTTTATATAATAGGTAGGAAAGCAAATGGACCACCATTTTTAATTTAAAAACACTAGGTAGAAAACATTTCTAAAAATCTGGTCAATCAATTCTGGTGACCAAGCTGGCGCTTCAGGAGATAGTCCCAGCGATACAATGTCACATGACTTTTGGACGGCGTTTTTTTTTTTTTTAAATTATTATCTGCTTTGGTTATTTATTTTATATTTCCATTGTATATTCTTTAAAAAAATATTATGTAAATAATTAAAATTTAAAGAAATTTATCTTAATGATTTGTTATTATTAATAACAATATTCCTTACCAAGTAGCATTATAGAAACGATAGCGATTATCTTCAACATGATCGAAGCAATAACGAAACGCGTCACAAGATGGCCGCTTCACAGGCAAAGACGAAGTGACGGTTGGACGAAGAAACCCCTTTTTATAAGAGATCAAAGTTTGCTTACGTAGGAGGGAAAACGCGTTTATAAATATTTATTCTACGATGTTTTTTTACCCTTATAGGAATGAAACTTTTTTTAAATAATCAGTATAATATATTGATGACTGCCTCGTTGGTCTAGTGGTTAGGTAAGGCTACAGATCCTAAGTTGCTGGGTTCAAACCCCTGTAAATGATATTTTTTTTTTTGTTTCTGTTTCTTAGTAGATAGTCTGGAAGTTGGAAATGTGTACAGGCGTGACTCGGAAAGCATGTAAAGCCGTTGATACTGCGCCTGTACTCCATTCGTATCCGAGTCCCATCTGATTATGAATATGCACTCGTGCACTATAATATATTTCAATTTCAAATTAACTTCTAAAATATTATGCAAAGGCGTAAATTATTCAGTTTAAATAACAGCCTGTGAATGTCCCACCGCTGAGTTGATCTTTCTCGCCTTTCGAGGAGAAGAGTTAGAGCATATTCTACCATATACTCCAATGTGGATAGGATACACGTATGACCGAACTGAGATGAATATTAACACAAATTAAACACATGGAAATTACACAAGACGTCTTTTAATTTCTTAATCATCCAAATAATCTTCATTATAATGATGTATAACACTAATTAAGATGATTACTGGTTAATGGTTTTACTTAGGGCTTTGTGCAAGCTCGTCTGGGTAGGTTCCCCCACTCAGATATTCTACTGCAAAACAGCAGTACTTGGTATTGCTGTGTTCCGCTTTGAAGGGTGAGTGAGCCAGTGTAATTACAAGCACAAGAGATATAGCATCTTAGTTCCCAAGGTTGGTGGTGCATTGGCAATGTAAGCGATGTCAATGGGTCCATCAAGTGGCCCAAATGCTCGTCCGCCTATCTGCACTATAAAAAAAAGATTAAACACATACAGACAGAATCATATATACTAACAAGGCTTACGGATAAAATTTACAAATTGAATCTGCTAATATTATAAGGCAAAGAGTTACAATCGAGTACTTTGAAAGTTTTTCAATAAATATGTTAAAAAGTGATGGAACGGGAGTCATGTATTGAATATATAATTAGGTTATATAACTTGCTATTACGCTATTTTTTAAATCATTGGTATTCAAGCAATCTTCAAAGATGGATCTCAAAGTCCAAGCTTCGAATCCAGAGTCCAGCCAAAATTCACCAGCTTCCATCAGCTTTTCCCGCGTGTAAAAGAGAGTTTTGTGTTAGGTTAGGTTCTGATACGCACCGCCAAGGTCCGGAATACCCTCTCCCGACTTCCGTTTTCTCCACCACCTACAATCTTTAAGGCTGGAGTGAATAGGCATCTTCTAGGCAAGCGCACCATCTTAGACTGTATTTCACTTTTCATCAGGTGTGATAATAGTCAAGCGCTAGCCTATACATTTAAAAAAAAATAGGTAGCCTATTTGTTAGGTTAATATATAAGCTATATCTGTTACAGATTTTATCTAAATCCGTAAAGCCTTTTTTGCATGATTTATTAACATACATAGAAACATACAGACTTCCACATATATAGCATTTTTTTTACCTTAGGACTTAGTTTTTCTGACAAGAAAATCTCAATCTGGAGTTAGGATGTCATCGGATTGTCAATTTAGGAATGAGTATGTTTGCGCACACTTGTGTACTATAATATCTCATGAATAGTTAGTTTCGTTGAGAATGGTAGCCGTGACCATCATTGTCATTGTTACCATTCTCCAACCGTTTATCCAAGATTTGATAATTAGGTGACAACTAAGTTAATCCTTTATACATTTAATTTTAGTTAATTTCCCTTTATCAATTAAAAGTTATTCTATTAAGTTTTTTATAACTTAGAAATGCATTATTTTTTTATAAAGAATATTAGTAATTTAAAGAATATTAGTAGACTATTTACTTCTCAAATTAAGGGTAAAGTTTTTGTGTGGAGTTGTAACAATATTCCACGAGGACCGGATCGAAGCTACGACTTTCATCGCTAGCCGGCCAACCATTGCGCTATTGAAGCTTCCAATATGTTTAAATATTATTATTAATAAATAAGATTAAATAAGAAATATAATTATAAATATATTTCATATATAGGAAACGGCTTTACTTGGCTGAAACTTTGTATTTAGATTTTGCTTTCTAAGTTTATACGGATGTATTTGGTCGTCCAGGTATTATATTAGGTATTAGGTATATATAAATATAGAGTTTTTTATATTATCTGTGGTGGTCACCACCAACCATAGACATGGGCGATTTAAGTAATATTAACCATTCCTTACATTGCCGATGCGCGACCAACCTTAGAACCGAAGATGTGATGTCCCTTGTGCCTGTAGTTACACCAGCTCAACTGCCCTTTAAACCGGAACAAAACAATACTAAGTATTACTGTCACGCGGTAGAATATCTGATGAGTAAGTGGTACCTACGCAGACGGGCTTGCACAACGGTACCATCTAGAAAATCCAATAAAAATCGATTATTTCTTTTCACACCTTATATAGACTAGACTTTTGTGACAATCCGTAACTTATAATGTACAGGAAATCTAAAAAACTAAGTATCTAGTAAAGCCCCAGGACATTTGACCGACCACTCATCATATATTCTATCACCAACCAGCAATACCTATTGCTGTGTTCCGGTTTGAAGTGAGCCAGTGTAAAAACAATCACAAGGGATATGATGTGATAGAACTGTTAAATATTTCTTAGTGCAAATATCTGTGGGTGTTGGTGACCACTCACAATCGTAGACAAGCCCATAGTCAAGTGGTACATTAAATTAAATTCAATATATTTACTTAAAACCTACTTAACTAAATATTATAAGGCATTAGAATACAAATTTATTATTAAATAACAAAAGAAATATATTATTATATTATAATTATTCCTTTAATTAAGCCGCCGAGCCGAGATCGCCCAGTGGTAAGAACGCGATGATCGTGGGTTCAAACCTGGGCAAGCACCACTGAATTTTCATGTGCTTAATTTGACGGTGAAGGAAAACATCGTGAGGAAACCTGCATGTGTCTAATTTCACTAAAATTCTGCCACGTGTTATTCCACCAAGCCGCATTGGAGCAGCGTGGTGGAATAAGCTCCAATAACTTCCCCTCAAAAAGGGAGAAGAGGCCTTAGCCCAGCAGTATGACATTCACAGGCCGCTAGTGTTGCTTTAATTATTTTTTTTGTAATAAATGTTTTCATATATTTGGATCTATCTTCGTTTCTTTACTATCCATAGCAACGAGAAACTATTTAACATATAATATAAAAAACATAAGCAGACAAGCCTGGGATATGACAGTATAGTAATTTGAAAAGCACTTTAACCCCATAACACTTCACTTTATAGACAGATGGAAAAACGATATATAAATAAATATTGCCAAGAGACAGGGGATGTTTTCGAAGTAACAATTATCTGTTGACATAATGAAAACACATTTAGAATATATTGTAAGGCGATGGGAAGCTCAATGGATGACCGACATTCCGCCATTTTGTTTCTGTTTGTAAGATATTTAAATTACTATTTTTGTAGTATATATTTGACTACCTCGTTGGTCTAGTCGCTTGATGTAAGACAGACCCGGAGGTCGAGGATTCAATTCCCAGGGCGTGCCAATAAAAAATTATTGGATTTTTTGTCAACAAATTCTCAGTAGCAGCCCGGAGTTTGGAAGTTAGAAATGTGGACACCGTGCCTTGGAAAGCAGGTAAGCCGTTGGTCCCGCGCCTGATCTCTTTCCGGTCGAGTCGGATTGCCGTCCCATCGGATTACGAGAGTTAGGGAATATAGAGTTCACCTGTGTTTGCGCACACACTTGTGCACTATAATTGCGCAGTTGGCTTATCTCTCTTGAGATTGGCCGCCGTGGCCGAAATCGGTCTAGAGGACATTATTCTACCACAAAACAGCAATACAGTATTGTTGTTTTCCGGTTTGAGAGTAAGCGAGCCAGTGTAGTAAGCCCAGGAGAGGTTACAGCTCAGTTCCCAAGGTTGGTGGCGCATTGATGATGTAAAGGATGGTTAATATTTCTTAGTGCCACAGTCTATAGATGATGGTGATCACTTATTGTCAAGTGATTCATTTACTCTGCCTACCAATTTTCGATAATAGTAACATTAATGTTGATTCTTGTATGTGCTTTCAATTTGTGTTTATAATTCCAAACCTTCTTTCTCCTCAAAAAGGGAGCAGGCCTTTAGCCTTTAGTTACGGTTAGATACATTAGTTAAGAATAATAACTACAAAATCACTTAAATTGACAAAAACAAAACCTACATAAATCACATTGCTAAAACATCATAATATTAGGTGAAATCAATAAAGGTGTAGCAAGATAAACACAACACACACACACAAAGGCTTAAAAAAAAACAATTATAAAAAAACGCAATAACTTTCTATAGGCCTGACCTGGGATTTGAACCCAGGACCTCGGGATCTGCAGCCTAAAATCTAGCCACTACACCAACGAGACGGTTATATGCGATAGCTCCCTTGTGAATGGCTGCGATGGCTGAAATCATCTGATCAGGACCCTTATCAGCATATACCGATAAGACTGACTGCTTATTTGGTCTAGTGGCTAGTAAGGCCGTAAACTTGGAGGTCCTGGGTTCAATTCCCAGGTTGGGCCAATAAAAGGTTTTTCGTCAGAAAATTCTCAGTAGCAGCCCGGAGTCGGGAAGTTGGTAGTACACTCCCGTGCCTCGGAAAGCACGTACAACCGTTGGTCCTGCGCCTGAACTATTTTCGATCGTGTTTCACTGGTGCACTATAATATCTCCTGCGCAGTTGGCTAACCTCTCTTGAGACTGGCCGCCGTGGCCGAAAACGGTCTGGAGGATATTATTATTATTACCGATAAGGCCTTACCTTACTTATTTCCAATTTTAAAGTACTTGTCATTTCTGGCACAATGATGTTAAGATAGATTCTGGTTTGTAGCCAATGTCTAATACCACTACCACAAAATTTCATTTACTTTAGGTGTAAAAAAGTGAACACACGCAATAGTGCTATATTCCACTTACCCTCCACTCGAACCAATTATGCACAAAACGAATTTATATATCGCTCGTGTAAGAGATACAATAGGAAGTTTAATGACGTGGACATGTTTTCTTGTTCGCTGAATACATTTAAAAAAAGAGTTAGTCAGCATTTGTCAATTTAGTCATTGTTTTTTTTTTTATTATATACATATATATTTCACTGTTTTGCTGTGTGTTAGCTATTTGATTCTTCATAATGAATATTTATAATTTACTAAATTGCTTGTTCTATCCATGAATTAGTTTTAAGTGGAAACTCGATTGGTGTGTGAACGAATTAATTGTTGTATAATGTATGTGGTGTATACTGTATGTTTCCCAATTATAATAAAAAATTAAAAATATTCAATTTGCTAAAATATTTTGATACGTGAACTGAGACTTCGAACGTCAAATGACGTCAGCGTTAGATTGGTTATTGTGGGTGTGTTAATGTGTGTGTGAGATCGCTACACATGCTCACATTTTTACACAACAATTCTCGTGACCTTGGCAAATAAAACTTCTTATATATTTATTACGATTTTATTAAAAAATATATATATAACCTATTTTAAACAATAATGCTTTTTCTATATCTTATTTACTTATCTTTGTATAACAATTATCCGCTTATATATTTATCCGCACAGCTTGCTTTTGTTATATGTAAACTAACAGTGTATGTGTGTCCCACTGCTGGGCAGGAAATTCATGATGTTTTTAGGGTCGGACTTAGTGATTCAAGGCCAGTTGGTGCTTTGGCATTTCAGGTTTTCCGAAACAGTTGAGTGAAATTATAGTATTTTTAGGTGGTGGCTCCTAGGCCGGTGCCTTGTTACCTAGATATAAATCTGAGGCTGGGGCTAATTATATTTTTAATTAAATAACGTAATTGACGTTAGCTATTTTGATTTTTTTTAGTTTTTTTTTTTTGATTAATGAATAATATTTTAATCTTAATATTTATTTTTAATTAAAATAATACAATATTATTTTGGTTGTTATTTTATTATTAATTTATAATTGACATTAAAATATGAATATTTATAAATAATATATAACTTAACTATATATTTTATTGAATAAATATCTATATATTATATTATTGGTCGTGAATTATGTATCTTATTAAAAAGTCATAATAATATTTTTTTATTTTTTTCCTAAAGCAAGTGAGCGGATGTTAGACATTTTTTTTATTAATGTATAACTTAAGTACCGTAAAACAATAAGAAATACTTAACATAATTAATCCGCCATATTGGATTCATAATGACGTCACGTACATGACGCAGTGACATTCAAACTGAACACGTCCCCAAAATTTCTAATTCAAAATGCAAGTTTAAAATAAGAGAGTATTAAAAATAATATTTGTTTTTTTTTATTATGTGGGTCACGTTCAAGGCCACACGAGGCTCTCTATCCAGGGCACGTAGGGTCGCACGCGCGAGTATATCCCCGGCTCGCCCACGTACCCGCACGCGCGACCGTATGACGTCACGCCCACCACCGTGTACATGCAGTGGATCTGCTGGTGCTTCAGCTGCAGCGGGCCCCCGCTGTCCCCCTGACGATATCATTTGTACATGAATCAATTTGAATAACATAATTTCAATTATATATTTAATCAAGTTTTTTTTTATAGAATAGGAAGGTGGACGAGCATATGGGCCACCTGATGGTAAGTGGTCACCAACAGCCTTTAGACAATGGCATTGTAAGAAATGTCAACCATCGCTTACATCACCAATGCGCCACCAACCTTGGGAACTAAAATTTTATATCCCTTCTGCCTGTACTGCACTGGCTCACTCGCCCTCCAAACCGGAACACAACAGTACCAAGTACTGCTGTTTTGTGGTAGAATATATGATGAGTACCCACTCATTAGATACATTCTTTCATTCAGATTCAGATACATTCATTATTTCATACTTTTTATACAGTATTGCATATATACATTATATTGTACTGGTGGTAGGGCTTTGTGCAAGCTCGTCTGGGTAAGTACCACCCACTAATCAGATGTTCTACCGCAAAACAGCAGTACGTGGTATTGTTGCGATCCGGTTTGAAGGGTGAGTGAGTCAGTGTAACCACAGGCACAAGGGACATACCATCTTAATTCGCTCAGTTAGCGGCCTATTAAATGGTGGCCTTTGTCCAGCAGTGGACGTCTTTCGGCTGAGAGATGAGCTGATGAGCGGTATGTTGGTAATCAATGGTTAATATTTCTTACATCACCATTGTCTGGATGGTGGTGACCACTTAACATCAGGTGGTTTATTTACCCGTCATCCTACTTAAAACATTAAAAATAGTATGCACTAGAACGGTATATGTGAATTTCAAATAGGGGGTATTTTTAGGATTTTTCAGATTTTCCTGGAGATAACATACCTGGCAAGTATCCTTGGACATATTCTTGTCGCCGTAGCATATTTGCGTGTTCTCGTCGAACCCGTTGCGCAGGTGGCGCTCCGGGGGAAACAGTTCCGCGCATTCTGCCGTCGAGAACTTCTCTAGAACGACCTGAAATATAGAACTTGACAGATAGAACGAGAGACGAGATTTTTTACTGGGAAAAAGTGTTTCGTCCTTTTTAGACATTGTTTAATGGAAAAAAAGTGTTTCGACCTTTTTAGACATTGTTTAATGGAAAAAAAGTGTTTCGACCTTTTTAGACATTGTTTAATGGAAAAAAAGTGTTTCGACCTTTTTAGACATTGTTTAATGGAAAAAAAGTGTTTCGTCCTTTTTAGACATTGTTTAATGGAAAAAAAGTGTTTCGACCTTTTTAGACATTGTTTAATGGAAAAAAAGTGTTTCGACCTTTTTAGACATTGTTTAATGGAAAAAAAGTGTTTCGACCTTTTTAGACATTGTTTAATGGAAAAAAAGTGTTTCGACCTTTTTAGACATTGTTTAATGGAAAAAAAGTGTTTCGACCTTTTTAGACATTGTTTAATGGAAAAAAAGTGTTTCGACCTTTTTAGACATTGTTTAATGGAAAAAAAGTGTTTCGTCCTTTTTAGACATTGTTTAATGGAAAAAAAGTGTTTCGACCTTTTTAGACATTGTTTAATGGAAAAAAAGTGTTTCGACCTTTTTAGACATTGTTTAATGGAAAAAAAGTGTTTCGACCTTTTTAGACATTGTTTAATGGAAAAAAAGTGTTTCGTCCTTTTTAGACATTGTTTAATGGAAAAAAAGTGTTTCGACCTTTTTAGACATTGTTTAATGGAAAAAAAGTGTTTCGACCTTTTTAGACATTGTTTAATGGAAAAAAAGTGTTTCGACCTTTTTAGACATTGTTTAATGGAAAAAAAGTGTTTCGACCTTTTTAGACATTGTTTAATGGAAAAAAAGTGTTTCGACCTTTTTAGACATTGTTTAATGGAAAAAAAGTGTTTCGACCTTTTTAGACATTGTTTAATGGAAAAAAAGTGTTTCGACCTTTTTAGACATTGTTTAATGGAAAAAAAGTGTTTCGTCCTTTTTAGACATTGTTTAATGGAAAAAAAGTGTTTCGACCTTTTTAGACATTGTTTAATGGAAAAAAAGTGTTTCGACCTTTTTAGACATTGTTTAATGGAAAAAAAGTGTTTCGACCTTTTTAGACATTGTTTAATGGAAAAAAAGTGTTTCGACCTTTTTAGACATTGTTTAATGGAAAAAAAGTGTTTCGACCTTTTTAGACATTGTTTAATGGAAAAAAAGTGTTTCGACCTTTTTAGACATTGTTTAATGGAAAAAAAGTGTTTCGTCCTTTTTAGACATTGTTTAATGGAAAAAAAGTGTTTCGACCTTTTTAGACATTGTTTAATGGAAAAAAAGTGTTTCGACCTTTTTAGACATTGTTTAATGGAAAAAAAGTGTTTCGACCTTTTTAGACATTGTTTAATGGAAAAAAAGTGTTTCGTCCTTTTTAGACATTGTTTAATGGAAAAAAAGTGTTTCGACCTTTTTAGACATTGTTTAATGGAAAAAAAGTGTTTCGACCTTTTTAGACATTGTTTAATGGAAAAAAAGTGTTTCGACCTTTTTAGACATTGTTTAATGGAAAAAAAGTGTTTCGACCTTTTTAGACATTGTTTAATGGAAAAAAAGTGTTTCGACCTTTTTAGACATTGTTTAATGGAAAAAAAGTGTTTCGACCTTTTTAGACATTGTTTAATGGAAAAAAAGTGTTTCGACCTTTTTAGACATTGTTTAATGGAAAAAAAGTGTTTCGTCCTTTTTAGACATTGTTTAATGGAAAAAAAGTGTTTCGACCTTTTTAGACATTGTTTAATGGAAAAAAAGTGTTTCGACCTTTTTAGACATTGTTTAATGGAAAAAAAGTGTTTCGACCTTTTTAGACATTGTTTAATGGAAAAAAAGTGTTTCGACCTTTTTAGACATTGTTTAATGGAAAAAAAGTGTTTCGACCTTTTTAGACATTGTTTAATGGAAAAAAAGTGTTTCGACCTTTTTAGACATTGTTTAATGGAAAAAAAGTGTTTCGACCTTTTTAGACATTGTTTAATGGAAAAAAAGTGTTTCGACCTTTTTAGACATTGTTTAATGGAAAAAAAGTGTTTCGACCTTTTTAGACATTGTTTAATGGAAAAAAAGTGTTTCGACCTTTTTAGACATTGTTTAATGGAAAAAAAGTGTTTCGACCTTTTTAGACATTGTTTAATGGAAAAAAAGTGTTTCGACCTTTTTAGACATTGTTTAATGGAAAAAAAGTGTTTCGACCTTTTTAGACATTGTTTAATGGAAAAAAAGTGTTTCGTCCTTTTTAGACATTGTTTAATGGAAAAAAAGTGTTTCGACCTTTTTAGACATTGTTTAATGGAAAAAAAGTGTTTCGACCTTTTTAGACATTGTTTAATGGAAAAAAAGTGTTTCGACCTTTTTAGACATTGTTTAATGGAAAAAAAGTGTTTCGACCTTTTTAGACATTGTTTAATGGAAAAAAAGTGTTTCGACCTTTTTAGACATTGTTTAATGGAAAAAAAGTGTTTCGACCTTTTTAGACATTGTTTAATGGAAAAAAAGTGTTTCGTCCTTTTTAGACATTGTTTAATGGAAAAAAAGTGTTTCGACCTTTTTAGACATTGTTTAATGGAAAAAAAGTGTTTCGACCTTTTTAGACATTGTTTAATGGAAAAAAAGTGTTTCGACCTTTTTAGACATTGTTTAATGGAAAAAAAGTGTTTCGACCTTTTTAGACATTGTTTAATGGAAAAAAAGTGTTTCGACCTTTTTAGACATTGTTTAATGGAAAAAAAGTGTTTCGACCTTTTTAGACATTGTTTAATGGAAAAAAAGTGTTTCGACCTTTTTAGACATTGTTTAATGGAAAAAAAGTGTTTCGACCTTTTTAGACATTGTTTAATGGAAAAAAAGTGTTTCGACCTTTTTAGACATTGTTTAATGGAAAAAAAGTGTTTCGACCTTTTTAGACATTGTTTAATGGAAAAAAAGTGTTTCGACCTTTTTAGACATTGTTTAATGGAAAAAAAGTGTTTCGTCCTTTTTAGACATTGTTTAATGGAAAAAAAGTGTTTCGACCTTTTTAGACATTGTTTAATGGAAAAAAAGTGTTTCGACCTTTTTAGACATTGTTTAATGGAAAAAAAGTGTTTCGACCTTTTTAGACATTGTTTAATGGAAAAAAAGTGTTTCGTCCTTTTTAGACATTGTTTAATGGAAAAAAAGTGTTTCGACCTTTTTAGACATTGTTTAATGGAAAAAAAGTGTTTCGACCTTTTTAGACATTGTTTAATGGAAAAAAAGTGTTTCGACCTTTTTAGACATTGTTTAATGGAAAAAAAGTGTTTCGTCCTTTTTAGACATTGTTTAATGGAAAAAAAGTGTTTCGACCTTTTTAGACATTGTTTAATGGAAAAAAAGTGTTTCGACCTTTTTAGACATTGTTTAATGGAAAAAAAGTGTTTCGACCTTTTTAGACATTGTTTAATGGAAAAAAAGTGTTTCGACCTTTTTAGACATTGTTTAATGGAAAAAAAGTGTTTCGTCCTTTTTAGACATTGTTTAATGGAAAAAAAGTGTTTCGTCCTTTTTAGACATTGTTTAATGGAAAAAAAGTGTTTCGACCTTTTTAGACATTGTTTAATGGAAAAAAAGTGTTTCGACCTTTTTAGACATTGTTTAATGGAAAAAAAGTGTTTCGTCCTTTTTAGACATTGTTTAATGGAAAAAAAGTGTTTCGACCTTTTTAGACATTGTTTAATGGAAAAAAAGTGTTTCGACCTTTTTAGACATTGTTTAATGGAAAAAAAGTGTTTCGACCTTTTTAGACATTGTTTAATGGAAAAAAAGTGTTTCGTCCTTTTTAGACATTGTTTAATGGAAAAAAAGTGTTTCGACCTTTTTAGACATTGTTTAATGGAAAAAAAGTGTTTCGACCTTTTTAGACATTGTTTAATGGAAAAAAAGTGTTTCGACCTTTTTAGACATTGTTTAATGGAAAAAAAGTGTTTCGACCTTTTTAGACATTGTTTAATGGAAAAAAAGTGTTTCGACCTTTTTAGACATTGTTTAATGGAAAAAAAGTGTTTCGACCTTTTTAGACATTGTTTAATGGAAAAAAAGTGTTTCGACCTTTTTAGACATTGTTTAATGGAAAAAAAGTGTTTCGACCTTTTTAGACATTGTTTAATGGAAAAAAAGTGTTTCGACCTTTTTAGACATTGTTTAATGGAAAAAAAGTGTTTCGTCCTTTTTAGACATTGTTTAATGGAAAAAAAGTGTTTCGACCTTTTTAGACATTGTTTAATGGAAAAAAAGTGTTTCGACCTTTTTAGACATTGTTTAATGGAAAAAAAGTGTTTCGACCTTTTTAGACATTGTTTAATGGAAAAAAAGTGTTTCGACCTTTTTAGACATTGTTTAATGGAAAAAAAGTGTTTCGTCCTTTTTAGACATTGTTTAATGGAAAAAAAGTGTTTCGACCTTTTTAGACATTGTTTAATGGAAAAAAAGTGTTTCGACCTTTTTAGACATTGTTTAATGGAAAAAAGTGTTTCGACCTTTTTAGACATTGTTTAATGGAAAAAAAGTGTTTCGACCTTTTTAGACATTGTTTAATGGAAAAAAAGTGTTTCGACCTTTTTAGACATTGTTTAATGGAAAAAAAGTGTTTCGTCCTTTTTAGACATTGTTTAATGGAAAAAAAGTGTTTCGACCTTTTTATTAAGAAAGGTAATCTAGACAGGAAAAATTATTTTTTTAGTAAAAAAAAAACGAAATATCTTTTAATTGTTCTCAGACAAAACCTCAAAACCTACTTTCAAGTCTCTTCTCCGTGAGCATCTCTTGTCAGAAAGCTATGTATGTATATGTGTGTATGTATGTTTATGTATATATATTTATATGTATGTCTGTATGTATATGTGTATTCGTGTATATATATATTATATTCTTTGTTGTTGTTATATTTGTATGTATGTATATTTTTGATTATTAATTACCGCCTTCACGGATTTCTGCTTAGTCTAAAGGTTGACTGGTAGAGAATGGCTTTAGGGATTAAGTCCGCCTTTTGTCGTACTACACAATGTGGTGGGCAAAAAGTTTTTAAATAAATAAATAAACCAAATTGTGTACCAAATTGTCTATGATCTCATACTAATATCTTTCACAAGATACTGTTAGCAGTGTTGCACAACTATCGATAATTTGACTATTCATTTCGTAGTAACGATTTAATAAAATTAAAATACTATCGAAAAATCATTGACCATCGATAGTCCAAAACCATCGAGGCTATCAATACTATCGATATCGATAGTATTGCTGTTATAAATAGCTAATTGCTGGTAACACTATCTGCATGGTGAGCTTTCGATACTATCGGTAATAACGATAGTATTCACACGTGACTATAATATCGATACACTATCGATACAATTGTTTACA
This sequence comes from Nymphalis urticae, assembly GCA_905147175.2. Taxonomy (NCBI): domain Eukaryota; kingdom Metazoa; phylum Arthropoda; class Insecta; order Lepidoptera; family Nymphalidae; genus Nymphalis; species Nymphalis urticae. Next base: position 1,674,736 of record LR990009.1, read on the forward strand.
CTTTAACCATCGATAAACGATAGATTATCTATCGATAGTGGACTATAAACAAGCAACACTAATTGTCAGTCCGCCTCAAGGCCACCGCTCAAGGTCCATGTCAGTTAACTCAATGACGACGAATACGAAAATAGTGTATAGTTGCAACAATAGTACAGAGAATGCTCGTATAGAGTAGCGCGTGGTGTGTGGTAGTGGGGGGGGGTACCTTCTGCAGCTGGTCGGCGACGGCGCCGCGGTTGGCGGTGGCGCCCCAGCCCGCCGCCTGCGCGCGCTCGTGCGCGGCGGGCGCGCCCACGTCCAGGCACGCCGGCACCGCCAGCTCGTCCAGCTGCATGCTGCCACACGGACCACGTTACAGCGGACGCTCACACTATATCACGGAGACTCTCGTGCTACTCACTCTCTATCCGTCTCCAGTAGGGCGATGTCGTTGTACTTCGACGGCGGAAAGTATTCGGGGTGCTTGAACACGTTCCTGATCTTGTAAAAGCGGCTCGGGTCCAAGGGATCGGTGCGTCTTAGTACAGCGGTTCTGGCGTATTTCACTTTACCGCTAAAAAAAAAATTATTATCACAATGTACGAAAATTTATCGGTTTGATCCCTTGGGCTATTGTCATCCCCACTTTTAGTGGAGGGTTAAATATGAATATTAGTAATTTCTAAAAAAACAGGCTATATATAATCTTAAAAAAAAAAGCTCGTAGCATCGGTCTGGGTGGGTACCACCAAATCATGACATACTCTGCCGTTAAACAACAATACTTCATATTGGTCTGTTCCGGTTTGAAGGGTGAGTGAACCAGTGTAACAACAAGGGATATAACAACTTAGAACTAATGGGTGGCTTTGTAAGGTACCAATTTATATGGGCAGTCATGTTTGTCATCCCATGTCGCCAGTCTACCTGCCAACTGAGGCATTACAGTCGCGGGTGGGCCTTAGCCTGGTCCAGTAAATCTCTCCAGTCCGATCTATTTGTTGCTTTCCTTCTGGAGAAGGAACAAAAAAAAAATGGTAATCTATATTTAACAAACCACTCACTATTCTCTGCTGGAAGTGCAATGCCCTGCCGTCAGTATGAACCGCTCGCTCAATAACGTCCCTCCACAGAGCCAAACCATAGAGTCCTTCTTTTCATAGCCCAATAGCACCTGGAATGAGGAATTGAACGAATAAATCGCCAGACTTTAGTGGAATTAGTTTTTATCGGCTATGAAACGAACATAGAACATTAATGCAGTATCACTATGTTTGACTGGTGGTAGAGCTTTGTGCAAGCTCGTCTGGGTAGGTACCACCCACTCATCGGATATTCTACCGCAAAACAGCAGTACTTGGTATTGTTGTGTTCCGGTTTGAAGGGTGAGTGAGCCAGTGAAATTACAGGCACAAGGGACATAAAATCTTAGATCCCAAGGTTGGTGACGCATTGGCGATGTAAGCGATGGTTAACATTAACACAAGCTAACCAATGATCAAATTGAAAATGAATGAACGTCCAAACTATTATAGAACAATGTGTATTACATCAAAGATGACTTTATAATTAAATTTTAGGTTTATCGTTACATTTTGATATTAATTAATAATATTTCTTTTTTTTTAATTATATATAATATAGTTAGGAGATTCATAAATCCAAATAACAGTGTTGTTAAAAACGCGCGCTAATTTAAAACCGCCATTTTGTTAATGGACAGGTAAAGTAATTCATTATTGGCGCGACTTGTGATCTGTTGAATGTGTTCAATTGTGTTATTTGGATTTTTAAGAGTAATCGAGAGAGTTTTTCACATCAATTTGTATAATAATAATAATATCCTGGGACATTATTCACACACGACCATCTGATCCCAAACTAAGCAGAGCTCGTACTATGGAAACCAGACAACTGATATACTACATATACTACTTTTCTTTTGTAAATACATACTTATATAGATAATTACATCCAGACTCAGGACAAACAGATATGTTCATGCACACAAATATCTGTCCTGGATGGGAATCGAACCCACAACCTTTGACGTGAAAGGCAAGTATCTACCAACCACGCCAACCGGCCCCAATGTATGATTCTGTTCTATTTTTTATCAGTGTTGTTGTTGGTGTACTTTTTTTTTCAGTCACTTTCACTTCTGGATGCTAAATATATGTATATATTTTTTCTCATTGTAATTTTATCAAACTAAATGATATACCTCAATTAATATTTGCACGCTATTTCGTAAAAAACATGTTCGTCGTAAAATCGTAATCGTAACAGCCTGTGAATGTCCCTCTGCTGGGCTAAGGTCTCCTCTCACTTTTTAAGGAGAAGGTTTGGAGCTTATTCCGCCACACTGTTGCAATGCGGGTTGGTGGAATACACATGTGGCAGAATATCAATAAAATTAGCATTAACATGAAAATTCAGTGGTGCCTGCCCGGGTTCGAACCCACGATCATCGATTAAGATTCACGCGTTCTTACCACTGGGCCATCTCATTATGTTCACACACACATTTTGTTTATCTCTTTATTACCATATTTAATGCAAATTGTTATTAATATTAACGATATTTAGTGGAAAAAAATGAGTCTGTGTCAAGCTTTCGCGTTCTATCTACTCAACTGATCATCATTAAATTTTGGTCACAGGCTGTCTTATGTACAGAAAAGGACATAGCCTATAACCAGCCCTTTGACATGCAGACGAATTAGTTTTCAATGATCCAAAAGAATGGCAGTTCTACTGACTAGAGTTCATGTGGATGAATATAGGCTGCAGAGCTCTCACTGCCAACTTCCAAACTCCTGGTTGCGGTTGTGAATTTCTCTACAGAAATACTAACAACTTTTAAATGACCTTTGAGGATTTGAATTCAAGACCTTCATTGCTCGCTTCAAGCAGCGTGGTGGAGATGAGACCTTAGCGAAGCAGTGGGTCATTTATATGTTATTGAACTAACCACTAGACCAAAGATGCCTCATTTTTTTCATCATACGTACCATGTGAGGAAATTCACCAAATTGAGCAGGAACACCACCAATAATGAGGTCGATAGCGTTGTGCTTACATTTATTACCCCTCCCGAGTTTACCACTAAGTGCCACCCCTTTCTCGCAAGGATAGACTAACTTATGCTGGTATTCTATACATTCTGTAAAGATAAATAATTTTAATTAGTACTTTTACGATATACTAAATATATAGATAATGAGGATAAACATTCCTGTGCTCGATGATAAAGGAAAATATCTAGAGGAAACCTACACAGGCCAGGTGGAATGCTGCCACTTATGTGTCGTCTTGGTGGAATGAACTCAAGCCCTACCCTTTAAGAGCATCTGTCGAATTACTTTACCTTTACACTTAGACGCTCATTTTTAAGTAATACGTGGACCAGAAATATTATATGCCAAAAGTTGTCGACTTGTCATTGAATGGATCCCAAGAATTATTATTCAAGAGTGTCTTGAATGATGGCAATGATTGCGGTATCGGTATCACGGTACTTAGGAGTACAATGTGAATCAAAGAAAAATATATTTTTGTCGATGAAGATTATTGTTGGGGTATGTAGTGTAATGGCCTTGAAGTTGGGCATGATTTATACTTGGAGGTGGTTGTGTTAGCCCGTCTATGTACGGGTATGTACTAGGTCTGAAGGGTGAGTGAGTCAGTGTAACTACAGGCACAAGGGGCATAACATCTTAGTTCCCAAAGTTGATGGAGCATTGGCGATGTATGGAAGTAGCAAACTTTATGGCTAAGTATATTTCGGTGTATTTATATTTTTTTCCAAATCAACAGCATCGTTGTACTTCGACGTGGCCCTGCTCATCATGAAGAGCCCATATAATGCCACACCTCACTTAAAACCAGCTTGTCTTGGAACGAGTTTCCCATCCCAAGGGACTAACAATGGAATGGAATAAGATGTTCCCAATGTTGATGAACTATTAGTGTAACCATTGATATTTCTCACAGCACTAACGTCTATTTCCTATTTGCCTAGCTAGAATTATGTATAAAAAACTGGTGCATCGAGGTCTCGCAGACATCCTATAATATTATTCTTTGTGTTATTGTAATTCAAAGGTACTCACTATCCCACGCCTTCTGGCCAGTCTTCTTTGCTGTCATATTTGCGGAAATAGCCTCACATTCGTCTTGCGAACTCTGATCATTGTTGTTCATTACATAATCATACACCGGTGGTACATATTCCGTTGACGGATTTGGTCTAGGATAAGAAAAAAAGTAAAGTCACAGCCTGTAAAAGTCTTTGTGGTTCAAACTTACTGCTTACCGAATTCCATTAAAACCAGTTTAGCTGGTTTAGCCGTGAAAGAGTAACAGACAGACAGACTTTCACATTTATAATGTCAGTATAGATGTGTGACGCAATTACTTGGCACCCTATTTCCTCACTGGTGGTAGGGCTTTGTGCAAGCTCCTCTGGGTAGGTACCACCCACTCATCAGATATTCCATTGCAAAACAGCAGTACTTGGTATTGTTGTGTTCCGGTTTGCAGGGTGAGTGAGTCAGTGTAATTACAGGCACAATATACATAAAATCTTAGGTCCCAAGGTTAGTGGCGCATTGGCTATGTAAGCGATGGTTGACATTTCTTACAATGCCAATGTCTATGGGCGTTGGTGACCACTTAACATCCGGTGGCACATATGCTCGTCCGCCTTACTATTCTTTAAAAAATAAATAAAAAAACTCTCATAATCAGACGAGACCGGGACCGTGCTGTGCATTAATGTGGTAATATTTAAGCTTACATTGCTCTCAACGATTACGGTCTCTTTATACCGGAAACAGTTCAGGCAAATATGGCTAATCATGACTCCGGGCAATAATGAGAATTTTTTAACCAATGATTGCAAGTATAACCCAGCCAACCACTGGAAGCTATCGTCACAGTTCTTCACAGCTTTACTCACCTCCTGGTACTCGTGGTGGCGACAGGTGGCTGGTACGTTGTAGGCTTTGCGTTATCCAGACAACACACAATGGGATCGGTGCTCGAGAACGAACATAACTGTAACAGAAACAAATATATAATTAGTAAAATGCTCGTGAAGACTTAATGGAAATATTTCCATAAGACGTGAGGCTTAATCTCCCCTTATGGTATGGTTCCCTCCATCGTTATGGTATGAAGCAAGCTTCAACCACAAGGAGAGAGAGAACTTTTTTAAACGCAGACGAAGCCTTGATAATCTTTAAGAATATATTATAGTGCACAAATTTCTGCACTCTCTTAATATGACGGTATTATAAGTATTACCCACAAGGGTGGTGGTGCATTGGCGATGTATTAAATGTAGTTATTATTTCTGACATCGCCAATGTCTATAGGCGGTACTGACCTCTTATATCAGGTGGCATATTTGCACCCACCTTTCTATAACATAAACAAACAATAAAGAAAAAAGAATAAGGATATTCGGTGATTTTGCGAATGTCTGACGGCCCTTTATCGTTTTGACCAGTTCAGAGCGATCTGCTTTACAATCCGACTTTAATCTGACTGCAGACTGCGAAAGTTGGTTACCAGTTTCGATGCAATTATGTCAACCATTATAAAACTGCAATTTTACATCGGACCGTGGTTTGTATACCCAAGGACGAAAGATGTGTCTTGTATGAGCTCGCCCTAGTACGCATTGTGTATCCACGCCTTTACGCTCCGATTTACGTCATTTTAAGAAAAAAACAAAATTTGCATTAAATTACTATAAAGATACAAACTTCATACTCGTAGGATGTTTTTTATTAAAACATCCGGTTAGTTAGATACGACCTTTTTAAAAGTTATACCACGTTGTACGTTTTATTACGTTTTATCAACGAATTTATTAAAGCAAAATTTATATTAGAAATGATATATGAAATATATAAGCATTTTTGAATCGACATTTTAAAATGAATTTAAATTTAACTTCTTATTGTAAGACGGAGAAGAACCGGCAAGAATTCGGATTTCCGCCCGGACAAGCACCACTGTGTATTTTCTGTGATGGTAGAGAGGATGAGGAAACGAAATGTCCGGAGTTAAAGAAATTAAAAATTACGTTTAATATGTATAATGGTACATGACGGCGTGAATAGACTATTAAATTCTGAGACGAGAGTGATAGCAGACTTTTGTTGCTATCTCACTCTGGCGGAACGTCAAACTGACAGCCATCTCGTGGTTGGACGACATCGACGGATCGCCGTTAATTTTATTACGTTTGAATTATAGTATAAGACTAGCTGACCCGTGCCCACATCGTTGGGCGGTAAACATTTTCACATGTGATCGATTGGCCGAACATTAATGATTTTTTTTTTTACAATTAATAGGCAAGCGCTTTACCTTTAACTTGCCGAATCTTAAGCATAGTCACGGTATAGGATGGAGCGCGCCTGCCCAGAAGGAACCCGTTTACCCTGGATTTGAAAACACCTACATTGTAACTATCAGGAAATATGGACTCAGGCAAAGCAAATCAAATTTAAATTAATTTAAATTTCATTTAATTTCAAATGAATTTTATTTAAATAAAATGTCCTTGGCAATAAAGCCATTTATTTCTAATTAAATTGACGTGTCGTATATGAAAAAAAACCGTCTACTAGAAATATCACGTAATAGATTACAACACGTTGGCTTTTCCATACCTATGTAGTATTATCTCTTTAATAATTGGCCCAAATTATATGCAGGAAACGGGAAAATTCTTTTGTTTTAAACACTTGATAAGTGTACTTATTTTGATAAGAATTCATAATTGTTGATAATATGACCAATAAACATGACCCAACAACTTAAACTATTTTTTAATATAAAAAACTACTTTTTGTGACTTAAATATAAAAGTTAGACATATGCTGTCACTGACTTTCTTGTAGCCATTATCAAGCTCTAGAACTTTTATCAAAAGCTCAATCATATAACTCTCATCGTTAAGCCAGGTTCGTAAGAAACGTTTTCGTTCGACCGTTTTTCTCTGGATAACTTCGCAAATCCGACTACCACGAAAATGTCTTCATTTTTCGGGTTAATATATAGCCTATGACACTCACAAATAATGTGGCTTTCTATCGGTAAAGTAATTTTCAAAATCGGTTCAGTAGATCCAGAGATTACCCCGTACAACCTCGCAAACTTTGCCTCTTTATAATATTAGTATAGATAGAATTAGAATGGTGACTGCCTCGTTGGTCTAGTGGCTTGATGTAAGGCCGCAGACCCGGAGGTCCTGGGTTCAATTCCCAGGTCGGGCCAATAAAAATGTTATTGGGTTTTTCTGTCAGAAAATTCTCAGTAGCAGCCCAGAGTCTGAAAGTTGGAAATGTTTTCACTCCCGGAAGGCACGTAAAGCCGTTGGTCCTGCGCCTGAACTCTTTCCGGTCATGTTGGATTGCCGTCCCATCGGTTTGCGCCTGTGCACTATAATATTTCCTGCGCAGTTGGCTAATCTCTCTTGAGATTGGCCGCCGTGGCCGAAATCGGTCTGGAGGACATTATAGATAGAATTACCCAATGTCTCTATTGATACGCCGATTTACATATAAAAATAAAAACATAATTTGTTTATTTATTTATCTGCTGACGGTACACACACCACGCAAAAACGTCTCCAAGCTGATTTGGTTGCATATTCACCAAATGAATCATTCATCAGCAGGCCTGGACTTAGAAGCCCGAAGTCCGAAGCTGTCAGAGCAAAATTGTATTACTTTCGGCTGGCCCTTAATCTGAGGCTATCATTTTGACAACTGACGTCACGAATGAATTTCAAATACTTGTAAAAAAAAAAATATTGACTTAAAAAAAGAACCGTTATCACTTCCATTTAAAAATTGTTCTTAAAAAATCAAGTTAATATTCAAGGTCACCATTCCCATATGTCCTGCCTGTACTGTAAGAGACAACGATACATTTGTTCAAGTGCGAGTGAGACAGCATATATTGAGGATGGAAGTTATATTGAATGCAGTTACGTTGTTATAACCAGTTATTAAAATAGCATATGATGTTAATTGAGGAAAATATACGTTTTTATCTCGGCTTAATTCCCGAACGTGTTTGTTCGTGTAATTAATTTTATCTATATAAATAAATATGAAGTGTATGTCCATTACATATACGGTGTGATGGGTAGGTTAGAAGAAACATATATTTTGGATAGGACTTGCGTAAAATCCGTTCTTAATGAGCGTCTACGTATTAAGGAGCAGTCACTCCGCACTCCAGTGACAATTTTCAAGTCAATCGGGCGGATAGTTTAGGAGATCTCGTGATGAGCGGTATTTCGCTTATATGTAAATTCTCAATTTTTTATCTTTGTATGAGATATAATGATATCAACTTTCACATCATCGACAGTCTCAAACCCTCAATCATACTGCGCGTTTGACGATACAAGGAATGGCAAATATTTCTTATATCGTCAATCTCTATGGCGGCGGTGACCACTTCCCATCAGGTAGTTATGATGCTGCTTTTTAGCGGAAGAATATCGGATATGCTATTACTGTTATTCCGACCTTGAAAATTCATCTGAATAAACTTGACCGTCTCTTAAACTGTCGTGTCGTTCTTACCACTGGGCCATCTCGGCTTTATATACCAATAGACGGAGTGATTCATGAAGGCTTAGGAGTATAATTAATTAGGGCTACGTGAAGTTCTTTTCGCAATACTCATAGTAGCTTAGTTTTTTACGTGCCAGGGTATTGTGCAAGCTCGTCTAGGTAGGTACCAACCACTTATTTGTTTATTTAAAAAGTTTTTTAACCACCACGTTTTGTAGTAGGCTCTTGTTCTTTACGGTGAAGGAAAACATCGTGACGAAACCTGCATATGTCCAATTTCACTGAAATTCTGCCACATGCGTATTCCACCAACCCGCACTGGAGCAGCGTGGTGGAATAAGTTCCAAACCTTCTCCTCAAAAAAAAATGGAGAGGAGGCCTTTTGCCCAGCAGTGGGACATTCACAGGCTGTTACGGTATTGGTATGAGAGTTTAGTAGTTTTTTTAGTTTATCCCGTTTTAGTCAGACGCGCCATGGGACTTTGTTTTATAGTATGTAGTGATAAGGAAAAACTAAAATGACTAGTTTGTAAACTATTTATTAAACTGTAAATATTTATAATTATATAAATAATAATTATGCAGTTGTTTGCTGAAATGTCATTGGTAAAACCCACAACTCGCTCGCTCTGATACACTAATAAAAGCAAACAGTCACAACCTAGGTTTTTCGAAATGAGGATTCTTAACAACTGTGCTATAGTGGATGAACTCATTTTATCGCTCACCAGTAAAAAATTGACAACCGACAAATATTGATATACTATTTTGACGCGTGTATTCTTGAAATTCTATAATTATTACGGTCAATATCGCATATCACTTTCTAACAATTCACGACCTTTTCCTTCTTACGGATTAGCTAATGAAAAGGATTAACTTTATGAATATTACTTACAACTAGCTACCGCACGCAGTTGCGCTTCCCTGTTGGGGGAGGGGGGTGTAGTCTATGTGTCAAGTAAGCGTATATCTCTATTCCAAATCTCATCCAAGTTCGTTCAGTAGATTTTGCGAGAAAGAGTAACAAATATAATATTAGTAAGATATTATAATAACATTGAGCCCAGATTGTGGATTCAAGCTTGAGCTATCACCATTGAATTCCCATGGGCTTAATTGGCTAAGAATGCATCGTGGTCAAGCATGGGTCAGACAATCTGACATACGAGTATCCTATCAATTCACTCGATTAAATAATCATTTTGGTTAGGTTCAGTTCACGGTAGCATGCGAAAGCGATCCCGTGGCGCTCCACGTTAAGACGGAAAGGTTACCGCTGGTTTTTTAGTGGGTATTCCGATGTTCGGGGCACACTCGACGCTTTGGACACCGAACGAGCCCCACATACCCCCCACTGTTCCCGTGGGAGAAAAGCATAACGCGTTTTTCCATCGTATCGTCGTATCATCATCGCATGATTATTTATAAAACTATGTATGTAGTTTGTCACCTAAACAGTGTGTTATCGGGATGTAGATATATGTAGTTTATTGCTATATTTTAATATAATTATTCTTATATAATATTTATCATCTCCTCTTTCATATTCACGCTGAAGGTTGTCGGTACGATTCACACCCAGGATAGACATTTGTGTGCATAAACATTTCTGGTTGTCATGAATCTGGTTGTAATTATCTATATAAGATTGTATTTACGGAAGAAAAGTAGTATATATAGTATATCAGTTGTCTGGTTTCTATAGTACGAGCTCTCCTTAGTTTGGGATCAGATGGCCGTGTGTGAATAATATTCCAGGATATTATTATTATTATTTTTATATTTTACTTGAGCTAAAAAGCCGGTTTACAACAATACTAATTACAGGTAGAGTAAGTGATCAGATGAGTGGGTGATTACCCAGGCGACTGTCAAGTAAATCCTTTGAGGCTATTCTGTAGGAACAACGGTCGTGAAATGTCAAAGTGATATACGATATTGAACATAATAATCATAATATTTCAAGAAAACACGCAACAAAATTGTATATCACCATAAGTTGTCATCATTTCACGGATGAGTAACGAGACAATTCTTCTTAACGACATACAAAAAAAAGTGTTTTCTAATATTATAAGTTAGGCCATTTTGCCTTGTAACTTTGGTTTTGCAAATGTACTTCCTTAGTTAATCACATCATTACCATAATGGGACCGGTTTTTTAACGGGACAGTTGCCGTTTAAGTGTGCAAAACTTGTATATATGTGAAATTCCCATAAAAATTTAAATGGAAATTTATTAAAATAATTCTCTTAAATATAACTTATAAAGTTTCAACTTAGCCCGCGAATGTTACACTTTGTCATGGGTACAAGACCCATGACAACGTGTAATCAAAATTTCGACCGTCTGGGTAGGTACCACCCACTCAGATATTCTGCCGATAAACAGCAATACTTAGTATTGTTGCGTTCCGGTTTGAAGGGTGAGTGAGTCAATGAGTCGCACAATGGACATGAGATCTTAGTTTCCAAGGTTGGTGACGCATTGGCCATGTAAGCGATGGTTAACATTTCTTACAATGCCATTGTCTATGGGCGTTCGTACTTACCATCAGGTGACCCATATGCTCGTCCGCCTACCTATACTATTAAAAAAGAAAAAAAAAAACTAATGACATAAAATCAATTAATTAATTAGGTGATTAGAAACATGATATTTATTTCAAAATGCTGTCGATAATAACGGTAATGTGGTTATAATTGGTATATCAATCAATTGATATTATGAGGATGACCGATTTTGACCACGACTCTCTAGAGAGATTAGCCAACTGCGCAGGACATATTATAGTGCACGAGTGTGTGAGCGAACACAGGTGCACTCTCTATTTCCTAACTCTCATAATTCGACACGACCGGAGAGAGTTCAGGCGCACGACCAATGGCTTTACGTGCATTCCGAAGCATGGGAGTGAAGATACTTCCAGGCTTTCGACAGAGAATCCCTATAACTTTTTATCAGCCCGACCTGGGGTTTGAAACCAGGACTTATTGATCTGCAGACTTATATCTCACCAGTAGACCAACGAGGATGTTCAACGGATGCTGGATCTGAGAAGATTAGATAAAAAAATTGATATGAAACATTAGGAGTAGGACCTATTCGTATTCCGTGATGGTAAACAGCATGACGACCCACCGTCACCTACCGTGACCCACTCTTTATACTTCGTTGCTATATATTTATTTTATTATATTTACATAAACATATATGTATAAAAGTTTAATGATCTATTTAGTCTCCATGTTAAAAATCATTTTGTGTGTATGTTTGAAAGCCGAAATGGCCCAGTGGTAAGAACGCGTAAATTACCGATGATCGTGAGTTCAAACCAGGGCAGGCACCACTGAATTTTCATGTGCTTAATTTGGGATAATAATTCATCTCGTGCTTTACGGTGAAGGAAAACATCGTGAGGAAACCTGCATGTGTCTAATTTCACTGAAATTCTGTCACATGTGTATTCCACCAACCCGCATTGGAGCAGCGTGGTGGAATAAGCTTCAAACCTTCTCCTCAAAAATGGAGAGGATGCCTTTAGCCCAGCAGTGGGACATTCACAGGCTGTTACGGTGTATATTTGTGTATTAGTGACTTGAAAATTGTATCAACGATAAGGCATTTTCAGATGATAGCGCAATCACGGTTGCGAACCGAAAATCTATATCCTTTTATCCGTATGTTACAGCATGTATATTTAAGGTACGTACTTTCGGCGCGCCTCTGTGATTCTTAATGTCGTCTACAGCAGACTTGCAGTTCCTTATGTTCGTACAAACACCTTCCATGTCGTTCTTCGTACATTTGTCCCCTGGAAAAGTACATAAATAATTATTATCTAAAGTATTACATATGGTATATAAATATTAATGTTCTTAAATCATTCCGATTTTAATGAAACCAAGGCGAGCTGTTCTGCGTACGCTCGGAAAAGTTTGACCTTCAATATACATTATATATAGACATGAATGTTATCCGCGCAAAGCCGGGTTATATATATATATGTTTTCCCCACGGGAACGGTGGGGGTGTGTGGGACTCGCCGGTGTGCAATGCGCCGAGTGCGCCCCGAATATCGGAATACCCACTAAAAAACCAGCGGTACCCTTTCCGTCTTAACGAGGAGCGCCATGAGATCGCTTGCGCGTGCTACCGTGACGCTCTGACAGACGGCCCGTCTATACAGGCCTCCATAGTCATGAATTTATCTAGATTGTGATGCTGGTCATAAACATGCAGACACATTAAAATAACAATATAAATTAAACTAAGATACACCAGACGACACGTCTGTGGGGATAGAATTAACTAGGGCATAAAGAAGACCCCATCACGGACAGACTGGTTGAAAATCATCCATATGAGACTAGGAACCATTCAACCATAGACTTATAACTATAGACAACTGGCACACAAACACAGAAGGCATTTAAAATACTTCAAGCTTGCTTTTATATCCTATTTCAATCGGAGAACAAACCTTAGATTTATAAATTGCATGCGATTTTCTAACTGTTCTGCTGTATTAGGCATATAAGCAGTTCTTAATTAATTATATTTATAATACAACACTACTCCACTTAACTAGTTATAACCACATTAATTCGACCTTCGAAGTTCTGATTACAACTTTTCGCGAATCCATAGTGAATATCATAAATTATTCAAGATTTCGACCAATGATATCGCGTCATTTGATATCGGTGACCAATGATATCGGTGTCAAAGTTATTTATTTGGGTTTAATATAATGTCCTTCAGACCGATCTCGGCGACGGGGCCAATCTCAAGAGAGATTAGCCAACTACGCAGGAGATATTATAGTGTAGAAGTGTGTGCGCAAACACAGGTGCACTCTCTCTTCCCTCACTCTCAAAATCCGATGGAACGGCAACCCGACACGACTCAAAAGATTTCAGGCGCAGGACCAACGGCTTTACGTGCTTTCCGATGCACTGGAGTGTATACACTTTCAACTTCCAGACTCCGGGCTACTACTGAGAATTTTCTGACAGAAAAACCCAATAACTTTTTATTGGCCCGACCTGGGAATTGAATCCAGGACCTCCGGGTCTGCGGCCGGGTCAACCACTAGACCAACGAGGCAGTCAACTATTATTTTGATTTACTCACCACATAGGAAGGGAATAGCCATAATTCTACTAATATGCATTACAAAAACTTTATGTACATTTTTTTATCAGCCTTTTGCCATCCACTGCTGGACGAAAGCCTCCCCCATAGAACGCCAACCATCCCGATCTTGGGCAGCCCGCATCCATCCCGTACCTGCCACCTTTTTTAAATCGTCGATCCACCTTGTCCTACACTACGTTTGTACATATGTACATATGTACATATTTCCAAGACACATATTGTAAAACATCTACCCAGGTGAACCAGCTTCCTTGACAGGCATATAACGGCTTAACTAATTTGTATGTTTGCACGCTGCATGACTAAGTGTGACGTGGGTTCGATGACCAGATGTTTGCGCAAAAGTCACTGCTCACGGGTCGAACTGCACGACGTACGTGCACAATTTGAAAGGATATTGCCGTCAGCAAATTTGTTATTGAAATCAAGCGGGTGATGTTTTTTTGGTCTAATTTCTTTTCATTTAAAAAAAAAATGATGACGCTGATTTTAATGACGTCATACAGCATTCAATAAACAAAATCAATTCAAAAAATCAGATATATGGATCAAAATGTATTTTTATATTTTTTTAAATGCGTAAAAATGAAGAAAATACTGAACGGGCCATCATTAATAATCGCAACCTATTTTTTTTGACCTCGACAGCGACACCGAGTTGGGGGCGAGTCTTTAAGATACTCAACCGGATGTTAGGAGCCCACTTAAGGGCTCAGAATACACGTCCTAAGGGTGCCTCCTGTGAGGCCAAACCTCGGCTTAGCACACCGTCGATGTCACGAAGGACTATGTGTGCAATGATCCCGTCATACGCCTAAGCGCGGACGGGTTATAATAAAAAGAGGGACGTCGACCCCGCCGGTGGAGTCAGTGTGTGTTTACCCTGTTACCTATTGAGTATTGATATTAGCCGAAGTAATCTTAGCATCGGGACGCAACCTATGCTTGTGCAGTTGACTATTAAGGAGTTTTCTCATCTGGAGCGAAACCTAGCTAGAATGCTTCAAGCTTATCACAAAATTTCGTTACGATGGAAACTGAAGCTACATGTTAACCGCCACGTGGGATAACAGTGCTATTCCGTAAGAACTCATTTCATTTCTCATACGTGAAATGTTGACAACCGATTTTTGGTGATATACTATTTTGACGCGTGTGTCCTTGAAATGTTATAGGCATAGCGGTCAATGTCGCATATCACTGTCTGATATTTCACGACCGTTTACAACAGCCAAGATTCGACCAATTCTGACGTAAACTAATAAACAAAGCAAGTTACACAAAATGAAATTAAGGTTGTAAATTCATTTACGACGCTTTTTTGCTCGAGAAATAATTGAACATAAATAAAAAATATATTTATACATCTTATATAGTTATAAGTCCTATAACATCGTTTGTCGTGGCTATCAACGCTCAGCCAAAGCCACTGAGATATTTGGGATTACTTTAAAACATACCTAAGCGTCCGCTAACTAAGCATATTTGGAAATATCAACTTTAAAAGTTAAAATTACCTTTATATACATTTACTATGAAATCGGTAAATAATAAGTAAAAATTATTCAAAACATAGCGATAATCATTATATGTCGGTGCTGTGAAATATATTAATTGCACTTTTAATTACGGGTAATTAATTACAAGCTTACAGCATGCTTAATATTTCATTAACATCACTATCAGAAACAAACGAGTTTTTATTTCGCACTAATCCAAGTTGACCAAGTTAAAAATTACTTTCACGGTAGCATGCGAAAGCGATCCCGTGGCGCTCCTCGCTAAGACGGAAAGGGTACCGCTGGTTTTTCAGTAGGTATTCCGATGTTCGGGGCGCATTCGGTGCCTTAGACACCGGCGAGCCCCACTTACCCCCCCCCCCCACCACTGTTCCCGTGGGGGAAAAGCGTAATGCGTTTTTCCAGTGTTAAAAAAAAGTAAAAATTACTCATCATCAAAATACTTGGTCATAATATTAATTTTGACTTACTTACGTTTATTTTACTTCGTTAAAAGCTTGATAAAAACACATAAAAAAGTCGTAAAATTATAAATTCCAAATGCGCAAAATTAAATGTTGTTTCTAAGTACAGAAAATATATTCGTTAAAACTATACAATTGAATATAATTTTAGTTAAATTAAAAAAAAAACTCATAACGTACCTTCATACTGTCCGTTTATTTTTACAACAAATAAAAAAATACAACTTATTAACACTTTAAAATGCATATTCTATATTTTTATAGTTATTTTTTATATGAAAAAATAAAATCTTTTATTAATTAATACATTTGACAAGCACTTTTCCCGCGCAAAAATTAACACAGATAAAATACTATTTTCCAATATCGCAATTTTACTGACACTATATTGGCTTAATTGTTTTTTTTTTTTAATTAAACAAAAAATACAAGCTACAATACGTGCAACCTACACAGAGATTGACACTCAACTGAATAATAAGTCTGTGGTGAGCTGTAATGCAGTTATTTTAGATAAAGCAAAAGCTAATCTTGGTACAGTTGCCTCTAAAAGTTGATATTTTATATGGAAATTGTGGACCTTTTTTAGACGTTTATAATTTTTATTACCAACTAAAACGTTAAATATATAAATAACAGTACGTTAAATTATATTTTAAACTAACTCATGGGCGATTACGAACATCCACACAAAAGTTCAACCCTTTACAAAAAACATTACCTTAGATGTAATGATTTTTTAAAATATATATCAATATATTTTACTATAAATAGAAGCACAATTATACCGATTACTATGTTTCATAAAAATACGAACTTCCTTACAAATATTTATCAGCAAATTCACCGTTTCATGTCAGTAAATCTGTAACTCATACAATAGAAGCCTATACCCCGATTACCATATTTATAACATTGAAAATTTGCATTCAAATCCATACCCCAATTTCACCAGTGTCTAAAAACATTGTTACGTATGTCTTTTACTTATAACCAGAGCTCTAAACACTAATTTCATTACACCTCACATTAACTCTTAGGTAATAAATTACCAAAAAACCGTTGTAACGGCTGATTTACTCCTAAACAGAAGCCCTAGCGATTCCCAAATGTCAAATATGAGAAGTAAAATTATAATATACTTGTTTAATCTGTATTCATAATCATTTCTTTATTCGTTTGCTTGTTACGCTTTCACGTATTAACTACTGGACCGATCATTACGAAATTTTCCATACATGTTAGGAAAACAAGTCTTTAAAAGTACTAAATTGTCTATGGTCTCATCAATCTCAATGTGGTTGATTAGCTACAAGCTACGTGTGAGTAAGGTTAGTTAACTCAGTGCTTAACACAAGTGTATAGTATTCAACTGAAAACTGCCTCGTTGGTCTAGTGGCTTGATGTAAGGCCGAAGACTCGGAGGTCCTCGGTTCAATTCCCAGGTCGGGCCAATAAAAAGTTATAGGGTTTTTCTGTCAGAAAATTCTCAGTAGCAGCCCGGAGTCTGAAAGTTGGAAGAGTGTTCACTCCCGTGCCTCGAAAAGCATGTAAAGCCGTTGGTCCTGCGCCTGAACTCTTTCCGATCGTGTCGGATTGCCGTCCCATCGGATTATGAGAATAAGGGAATAGAGAGTGTACTTGTGTTTGCGCACACACTTGTGCACTATAATATCTCCTACGTAATTGGCTAATCTCTCTTGAGATTGGCCGCCGTGGCCGAAATCGGTCTGGAGGACATTATTATAATATTCAACTATATAACAAGGAAAGGAACTAATATAATTTATAATACAACACGTTTAAAGTACAGAAAACGACCTAGAGTACCTAACATCCCTCACATGCGAGCGAAACCGCCTGCGAAAACTGGTCGTATATCTTTATATGTGCCGTCATTCCACAGGAAACAATAAACATATTAATATAAACATCCATCGAAAAAAACTATTGTATATCGTACCTTATTTCAATTACCATAAGACATATTTTCGAATGATTGCTTAAAATGAGGAAAATTCTATACGATATAATTGTGGTTTTGGATAGCGTGTTTGTTGTTTAAAGCTGTTGTAATCTTATTACATTTACAATACGTCATTAAAATACGTAATTTAAAGGCTTTTTTTATTTTTTCTCTATGGGTGTGAATTTTCAAATTGTCTATGATTATTAGTTGTAATAGTTCAAGGTCACGTTCCTTTGCAGGGCCGAATTCAAGGCAATAACCTCGGGGCCTCCTCTATAGATTTCTTAAACAAAACCATCTCCGACGAGTAAACATTTTCAATATATTATTGTAAGCAAATACCTGTGACAAACTGTGCAAATACATAATACTGACAGCAAACACTGGTGGTACAGCTTTGTGCAAGCTCGTCTGGGTAGATATCACCCACATCAGATATTCTACCGCAAAATAGCAAATACTTGATATTGTTGTGTTCCGGTTTGAAGGGTGAGTGAGCCAGTGTAATTACAGGCACAAGAGACATACCATCTTAGTTCCCAAGGTTGGTGGTGCATTGGCGATGTAAGCGATGGGTAACATTTCTTGCAGAGCCTTCCTATTCTATAAAAAAAAAATACATTCGCAGCTTTGTCTTTGTTGTCACGGGCTTTTAGGCGCGGTTACCATGGTAACTGGTAGCTGTCAGTTAAGATATCGATATCACCTGTAAATGATTTTTATCGCATAATTATCGAATTGTTCTTTTCGTGTCACAAAATGTCGTTAAATTCGTAATTGCCTGATTATATACTTCTTTTTAATTGACATTTCACCGTCTTAAAAGTATATTATGTAATCATTGTTAAATGGATTTAATTTGGCCCAATAAACTATTCCAACTAAAACACTCGACTGAAAAAATCTATTGAATAAAAAAATTGAACTATTTGGAAAATAAATAACTCCATTATTTTGTTGCCCCGATGCCTCTAGGCCTCTAAGTCCGGTCCTGTTTGTTTGTATAACTGGATATGACATGGGATTCCAGTTCATGGGAGTCAAAAGACTTATACCGGTGTTGGATTTGTCGTCACATCGTATTATGCAACTTAGGGAATAGAGAGTGCACACGTGTTACACACATTTGTGCACTATAATACCTTGCGCAGTTGGTTAATATCAGAATGGTCGATGTGACCAAAAACGGTCTGTAGGTCAATAGCCTTCTGAGAACTTTTAGCCTTTTACTGGTGGTAGGGCTTTGTGCAAGCTCGTCTGGGTAGGTACCACCCCTCATCAGATATTCTACCGCAAAACAGCAGTACTTGGTATTGCTGTGTTCCGGTTTGAAGGGTGAGTGAGCCAGTGTAATTACAGGCACAAGGGACATAAAATCTTAGGTCCCAAGGTTGGTGGCGCATTGGTGATGTAAGCGAAAATACGAAATGTTAGCCATCACATTTCGTACAGTGCCAATGTCTAAGGGCGTTCGGTGACCACTTACCATCATGTGACCCATATGCTCGTCCGCCTTCCTATTCTATATAAAAAAAAAGAATTTTGTGCAACCTTCACCCATACACACCAATACTCACAGCACACTATAGAATTTGAGATATTATTTCTAGTACTTCTGTTATACTGACTCACCCTTTAAACCGGTACACAGTAATAGCACACACAGCATTGCTATTTGGCAGTGAAATTGATGTGATGTAGTTTCTCTGGATTCCCAATGGATGAATTTTACGAAATAAAAAAAAGCAAAAACAATAAAACAATAATTATTTATTAACAATAACCGATTTACATATTATTAACAATAATTTCTATTTTTACAAACTACTTACAAGTACAACTACTTTACCATTGGACAGCCATAACGACCTAACAAGTACGCGCAATATAACTTTGCCGGTCTGAAGGTATTTCAATAATTAGATTATAAAAGGTAAACAAACCTTTCACATATATATATTTTTACATTCACTTATAACATAACAGGTTTTAATAAACACACAAAACCATTTTAATTTCATTTTAAAAATTTCTCCAGTGTTTTTATTTCACACTGACAACACTGATCATTCATCAGACGGTTTTGATATATAAAAAAAATATTATAAATAATTTGCTGCTTTACCAAAAACCGTAACTCAACCATACATTAAAAAGACATGTATATTACATATTATATTTGCTAATATTTATATATGAGAGGAAATGTAATTCCTTTTATCGCCAATACGCCATCAAATTTGGGAACAAGATGTTGTATCCCTTGTTACGTTTAGGTAAGGCCGTATATGTTAAATGTAGAAAAAAAACTCGACCGTTGTAACTGTAAAATCTATTGAAACGTACTATAGCTATACTATTTTTATCAACGTTATCATTTTGTCTATGGTTTTTAACACAACCTCCCAATCAACTAATTTAAACAAATTATTGCTATCGATCTCTTTTTAGTGACATCTTTTTATATTATAGGTTGGCGGACGAGCATAAGTGCCACCTGATGGTAAGTGGTCATCAACGCCCATAGACATTGACTTCCCCCATCGCCAATGCACCACCAACCTTGGGAACTAAGATATAATGTCCCTTGTGCCTGTAATTACACTGGCTCATACACCCTTACAACCGAAACACAACAATACCAAGTACTGCTGTTTTGCGGTACAATATCTGATTAGTGCAGTACCTATCCAGACGAGCTTGCACAAAGCCCTGCCACCAGTTACTAAATCATTGTATATACTCCAATAGCAGAAGCAATGAAGATCAACAAAATTTTATTCCTACACCTCTCAAACGATTCGCTAACAGCTCTGCTGTATTACGCACTACGAACAGTTCTCGATTAATATATCTCTATTCATAACACGACACTATTGCACTCAACTTACTTATATACACTGTAATTTTACTTCCAACTTCGCCGACATTCAAAATGCCATTTCTCAACGAATCCACTATGAATACCACAGATTATTTAAATTTCGAAATCAAAATTGAATGACGTCATTTTAGTTCAGTCAAAGATTTATTTATCTTTATTATTTCTGCTAATGAAATCGACTTTAGTCCATATTGCTTATATGAAAATCAGTACCTTTTTAGGGCAAATTACAATTTAAAAAAAAAACCATAATTATTGTATACATCTTTACCACAGACTATAAATTTCGTTATAAATATATTTGGAAACTGTTTCATTGGCGAAGTATTATATTAAACATTATTTTATAAATATATATGTAAATTTACTTTGCTAGTGTAATAACTATAATTGGCGCGGACAATGGCTGATTCGCAAACATGAGATAATTTATAATTGTATGTTGTAGCCAACTGCACAGGACATATTATAGTGCACAAATATGATCGTAACGACATCAACAACAATCCATCATCAGGCACAGGATTATTTTTAAATAACTCGTCCGATCTAGTCAAACTAAGCAAAGATCCAAAGTTCAAAGGCCGAACAGATAAAAAATAGCCCAAATTAGTGTTTCCCTATTGATATTATTTTTATAAGCAGTTATCAAGTTCAATACCGGATTGAGGAGTAGTACTCCAGAAGTAGACGCAGTTCCTTAGAGTACATATTGTATTCAATCATAAATGTCTGAAAACTGCTATACTGTAACTTCCAATTAGCATTACTTCAAATAATTATATTATATTTAGTATTATATTTTTAACGAGCCGCAGACCGCCAGACTATGTTGGGAACCGATGCCTGGACTTTGTTGTCGAAGGCCCCAGATCCCGCGGCAGGCCCAAGAAGCGCTGGCTCGATGTTGTAAGGGACGATATGAGAGAGCACGATCTCACTAAAGACGACGCTTTCGATCGGGCAAAGTGGAGGCAAAGATGTAGGAAAGCGGACCCTGGCATTTCTAGGCCGGGAAAACGCTAGGAAGAAGAAAAAGAAGAAGATTTTTATCGAGACTGTCCTTATATAAATATCTATTCGAGATGATATAATGTAGTATATAATAACGTATCAATAAAGAAAATATTTATAAATGACGGCGAATCTCAATCAGAATTATTTTGCTATCCGTACTGGCATAATTACTATACGCCACTTATAAATTAAGCCCTCATTGGTACGACATATTTACATATTATTTAGTATATACGCGACCAGCGATGTGGTTTATGACGTCACCAATGCAATACAGCGATGGTAATATAGATTATAAAAATTGCCATAAATTTAAAATTGTTATCTTCTAATTAATAAAAATGGATGAGTGTCTGTTCGTCCTGTATAAATTTCTAAACTATTTATTCGGTTATGATGAAACTTTGGCGAGGTATTATATATATATATATATATATATATATATATATATATATATATATATATATATATTTTATAGAAAAGGAAGGTGGACGAGCATATGGGCCACCTGATGGTAAGTGGTCACCAACGCTCTTAGACATTGGCATTGTAAGAAATGTTGCCAATCGCTTAAATCGCCAATGCGCCACCAACCTTGGGAACTACGATCTTATGTCCCTTGTGCCTGTAATTACACTGGCTCACTCATACTTCAAACCGGAACACAACAATACCAAGTACTGCTGTTTTGCGGCAGAATGTCTGATGAGTGGGTGGTACCTACCCAGACGAGCTTCCACAAAGCTCTACCACCAGTGAAATTACCAATAAGTAAAACACCAGTGAAAATATATATAGTTATATAAATATATAACATTATAAATGCGGAATTCAGTTTGTTTGTTACTTATAATAAATTTTTGAATACACGTTGTCCGGAGTGCAGGAAAGGACATACTAACAACACGCAACTCCACCCTCCCCAGACACACACACACACACACACGAAAGCGACGAAAACTTCTATTAAATATATATATCCTAATCATACATATCAGCAGAGCTATTCTTTATGTAAGTATTTCGCTCGTGAATTCAAATCGACTCACGTTGTCACGCTATTTTGACACTTGTATCATTTAAATACAATAATTATTATAATCAATATCGCATATCACCTTCTGAAATTTCACGGAAATACAAATAATTTGTTCTTAGAGAATAGCTCTGCAGTTCTTATACAATAAATGACTAATGTGACCACACGTCCCGTTTTAAGCGGGACAGTCCGCTTTCAAACTACGCGCTCAACATGTTTATTTGGTTAAATATTCGATAAACATATGAAAAAATGTAATTATTATTAAAACTTAAATGACCTATAAAATTTCAATGCGCCTAGTGGGATTTATTTACTCATTCAAATGAATACACCGCCATCTAGTGACAATAATCGGAACTACATACAGATCGTTTAAACGTCAACGCTATCGAACATATTAGCAAAGAGAGACGATATTCGTTATTTTCAATGTATTTTTTTTAAATATAAAACGTTTTTTACGTTCCTTTGTCATTAACTCCTGAATTATATTAAAAATTTCAAGTCTGTGACCGAGCGAGTCGTTAATAGATCGATAACGAAACACCATTTACACAGACACTGTACAAAGCCAGTTTATAAAAAAAACATCCGACGTGTTGTGCTATTTTGTAAAAACTCACTTCATTACTCACCCGTGAGATATTCACAACCGAATTTATTACTTTAGGCAGGTGGACTTGTAAGTGGACCTGAAGTGGTCTCCACCTATACACTTTGGCACTGTAAGAAATATTACCCAACCCACAAAAGGCCATTGCCAACAGGCAAACGGATCTGCAGAAAATAAGCAAGTCTCTCAAGATTTAGAATATTGCTTTTGGGTTTAAGATCTGAACAAATGGCTATATTATAATTATTATTATGAATAAATAGTTATGATGTTATGTTATCTGCTTTTATCTGTTTTTTTTTTAATATGTTTTTTTTTATATCGCGATTTTTTTTTTTAAATACTTGTGAACTATTTTTTGACACCATTACTTTGTTACTTTGATTATTCAATGGAATTCTTATATAGTTTTATTAGCTTTTTTCCTTTTTTACAATTTTTATTTTTTACATAAACTAAGAAAAATCCTGTATTTTGTAAGCATGTTTTTTTACGCAATTGAATATCTATTATTTTTATTAATGTAACTCTGTTAGTCGATGATTGCCTATAACAAATTGCATGCTGTAATTACCTGTAAGTAAAAGAACAATTGAAATGTATTACTAAAAATTACTGCTGTACACGAATTATTGTATCTTTTGTTGGTAGTTCTAAATAAATAAATAATAAATAAATAAATAAATTATTATTTCAAAGTCCACTTGTGATTATAATTCATCTCGTGCTTTACGGTGAAGTAAAACATCGTGAGGAAACCTGCATGTGTCTAATTTCACTGAAATTCTGCCACATGTGTATTCCACCGACCGGCATTGGAGCAGCGTGGTGGAATAAGCTCCAAACCTTCTCCTCAAAAAGGGAGAGGAGGCCTTTAGCCCAGCAGACACGCTATTAGTGGCATGCGTCCGATATATCAAAACGAATTCAAAATCTCGATTTCAAACACAAATCGATTCGTATCGATTTCACGAACTAAAAATCCGATTTCAAAAATCGAACTCGCCGAACCAAACGCCAACGATCTATAGATCGATACCACTAAAAGATTTCGAATCGACAAATAAAATCACTGGATATCACCAAACGAATTGTGTGTCGTATCCAAACGTAAACTGATTGTTGCGTACTATGAAATTCGCTTTCTCTTTCTAACCAATTGGATTAAAGCGGAATAAAAAGGATAGCGCGAATTTTGCGATTCGGATTTCGATTTGTTGGTTCTGCTACGGAAATCTATTACACGATCATCGACCTTACTATTATGTACTTAAAGACTATATTTGCCTGAACGCAAGCGATTTGATATTTTACGACCATTTTGTGGCGAGTGAGAGTGTTGTTCTTACAGATTAGCACAACTGTGCGTTAAATTTATTTTAAACAATATAATTATTATGATATTTTTAGAAATCTCTTTACAATTACACTTTTACATCGTAAATTAAAGCTATATTTAAAATTACGCTTAAAACAATTAACTTTAACGGGTGGCTCATCATGATCCATACATTAAAACCGCCTCATATTATGAGCCACTGGTTAATCGATCTCGGATCAAACGAAATAGTAGAACGGGTATAGGTATCGCCACCATCCACCATTGTTCTCTTCCTCCGGTGCCTTTTCGCTGTCTCCCTCTTGTACGCCTGATGCATCCTGGAAGAGCGAGATGGAAATGTTTAAATAACTTTTTTTTTAAAGTTATATATGGGAGATATTCAAGTCAACCCGTTGAACAGTTCCTAAAATATATAATCTCAGAGCGAGAAGTCCGATTGTACCATCTCGCTCGTGGACTGCTTGTTTACAATTGGACGGGCGTTCTCTATGGACGCTATACCATGATTGATATGACTATACTGGTGGTAGAGCTTTGTGCAAGCTCGTCTGGGTAGGTACCACCCACTCATCAGATATTCTGCCGCAAAACAGCAGTACTTGGTATTGTTGTGTTCCGGTTTGAAGGGTGAGTGAGCCAGTGTAATTACAGGCACAAGGGACATAAGATCGTAGTTCCCAAGGTTGGTGGCGCATTGGCGATTTAAGCGATGGACAACATTTCATACAATGCCAATGTCTAAGGGCGTTGGTGTCCACTTACCATCAGGTGGCCCATATGCTCGTCCACCTTCCTTTTCTATAAAAAAAAAAAGACTAAAACTTGGTGGTACGTTTTTGTACAAGCCCCTCTGAATGGTACTATCAACTTATCAACAATTCCATCGCCAACAGTACTTATTGTTAGTATTTTTGCGTTCCAGTTTCAAGTGAGTGAGCTAATATGACTACTATGACAGGTACAAGGGACATAACATCTTTTTTTTATATAGACAAGGAAGGTAGACGAGCATATGGGCCACCTGATGGTAAGTGGTCACCAAACGCCCTTAGACATTGGCACTGTAAGAAATGTTAACCATCGCTTACATCGCCAATGCGCCACCAACCTTGGGAACTAAGATTTTATGTCCCTTGTGCATATAATTACACTGGCTCACTCACCCTTCAAACCGGAACACAACAATAAATACGTTTATATACATTTTTATTTAATTATCTTATGTAGATTACTTATGTATTAATGAGCGTTATATTCGTGTATCGTTTGATTTTAAAACATATGAAAACTGAGAGTGAATTAAAAATTGTGTGTGTATTTAAAGAATTTTGTGAAAAGTGAATTCTGTGATTTTTATGTTAATTTTATGTTTATAACATCTTAGTTCCCAAGGTCGGTGTGGTATGACCATGTAAGGAATGGTTAATATTCCTTACAGCGTGAATGCGGTGATATGCATTTACCCTCAAGTGCCCCATACGTGGCTAGCTTGACAAAAATACATTGCAATGGTAAGAAAAGAAAAGTTAAGCAAACCTTATATTTACATATTCCATACAATTCGCTAACAGCTCTGCTGTATTACGCACTACGAATAGTTCTCGATTAATATATCTCACTATTACTATTACTTAACTACTTATATACACTTTAATTTTAGTACTTTTCTATGTGTGAGGGCTTTGTGCAAGCCCGTCTGGGTAGGTACCACCCACTCAGATATTCTACCGCCAAACAGCAATATTGAGTATTGTTGTGCGTTTTGAAGGGTGAGTGAGCCAGTGCAACCATAGGCACAAATTACATCTTAATTCCCAAAGTTGGTGGCGCATTGGCGATGTGAGGAATGGTTGATATTTCTTACATCACCAATATCTACGGTCGGTGGTGACTTTACCATCAGGCCGCCCATTTGCCAGTCCGCCTAGTCCAAAAATCCGATAACATCAACTTTGTCAACATCATCCACGAATCCACTATGAACACCACAGATTATTAATATCTCGACCAATGACGTCGCTTCAATTCAAGGACAATTAATTTAATTGAAATTTATTCTTGACAAACCTCTTTGGAATGACATACTTAAATCGCACGTGTTATACCTTATCACTCCTAGACGTATTCTTCCCATTCGTCTGTATAGTAACTTCACTCTTCTTTTGTTCATCACCTTTCTCATCATCCTTCTTATCTTGTGACTCATTTTTGACGATCTCATTGCTGTTTGTGCAAAAGTTTTTTATTAGGAACTCATCAGTCTGCGACCCTTGCTCTCGTGTTGGCAAATTCTCCATTTCCGGTCCAAGTTTTGAAGACTGGAAAAAAAAAAAGTTGGTCATAATCCAGCCTATGAAGGTACTGCTGGGGTAAGGCCTGCTCTTTTTTTGGGTATTTCCAATGCGGGTTGGTGGAATACACATGTGGCTGTATTTCAGTGAAATAAGACACATGCAGGTTTCCTCACGATATTTTCGTTCACCGTCAACCTCACCTCCATATCTTGCTCTTTCATTTGGACGGCCAGCTCGCTGTTGACTTGATCTGGACCGAACGGTACGAAGTCTGGTAGGTCCTGGAAAAGCAGATGAGAAATATTTTTTTATCTGTATTAATATTACAGATCTCGGATTCGTTGTTAGTGTAATAAGGGTGCAGCTATCAAAGTCCTGGACCTCTGGAAGTTTGAAGCGATTACACGCCCCCATTTTGGAGAGCAAGTAGATCCGTCGATCCTGCGCTATCTATAGCCTATTCACCATGGTCTTGGTCACCTTGGTCACCGATATCAATTGATATTCACAATGGATTCTTTTTTTTTTACAGTTAATAGACAAGCGCTTGACCGTCAACTTGCCTGATCTTAAGCATAGTCACGGTCTAGGATGGAGCACGCCTGCCCAGAAGGAACCCATTTAGCCTGGATTTCACACCAATATTATACCTATCAGGAAATATGGACTAATAACATAATAATAATACTCCATATTTATAATAAATATATAGTATAAATATGTATTCGCAAATAAATCGCGTTTTCAATGTCTGCGAAGTTGTAAACGGAACTTCGAAAGTTAAATTAATGCAGTTATAACTAGTTAAGTGGAATGGTGTTGTATTATAAATAAAGGTAATATATTGTATATTAAATCAAGAACTGTTTGTAGTGCGTAATACAGCAGAAATATTAATGCATGTAATTTGTAAATTTAAGGTTTGTTTACCTTTATTCCCACTCCGATTGGAAGGAATCTCTGTCGGATCATGAGAGTGAGAGAATAGAGTACACTTCTGTTGGCTGGTACCCTAACGAGTCAATGGGGGGGCGTACCTGCGCGGGCCGGCGCGCCGCCCAGCCGCGGTAGTCGTGCGCGGCGCGGCGCATGCGCTGCAGGTAGGCGGGCGCGGCGCGGCTGGACGCCCACGCCGCCACGCCGCCCGGCATGCCGCCCACGCACGGCTCGTCGTAGTACGTCAGCACGAACTCCATGCCCGGCTGGGATATTAAATCATTACATATTAAATCATTTAAAAACAAGTGAAAGTTTACGAATGGGCCGCCTCATGGGAAGTGGTCCCCACCACCGTAGACATTGGGATTGTAAGAAATATTAACCATCCCTTCCAATACCTTATGTGCCCGTAATTTTTTATAGAATAGGAAGGCGGACGAGCATATGGCCCACCTGATGGTAAGTGGTCACCAAACGCCCTTAGACATTGGCACTGTAAGAAATGTTAACCATCGCTTACATCGCCAATACGCCACCAACCATGGGACCTAAGATTGTATGTCCCTTGTGCCTGTAATTACACTGGCTCACTCACCCTTCAAACCGTAACACAACAATACCAAGTACTGCTGTTTTGCGGTAGAATATCTGATGAGTGGGTGGTACCTACCCAGACGAGCTTGCACAAAGCCCTACCACCAGTAAACTTCCTCAGTCACCCATTGAACCGGACACAACACAAAGTATTGCTGTTTAACATAATATATATTGTATCAAGATGGCCTCGCACAAGTCCCCACCACCCTGAGCTAAGCTGATAGGGATTACCTTTTCAGTCCCCTCCAAACTCTTCACGACCATGTGGCTCCAGTACTCCGCGACACGTATCGCGTGCTTCGTCTCCGGCACGTCCGGATGTTCGCACGACTTCGATACAATTATATAAACTTTATTCTTCATATCTCGGTCCTTGTCTTTCGCGTAGCTCTCTATAGATTTCCTTTTCGCTTTCGCGTGCACGCTCGTTTCGTATGTTTGCAACGGTGTTTCCGGGGTTTTCGTTTTATTTTCCGCCGTTATGTCGAATTCTTTGTGACGCCTTATGTAAACGTAATCTCGGTTCGCGAACAGTCTCTGGAATGTAATAAATGTTAATATAATTCACTGTAAGCGATGACAAAACAGTTACATTGTTATGTTACAAAATTATGATGTTGACGCTACCAGTATCAGCTCAAAAAGTCGCTGGAGGCTGTTTTTTTATATATTTCTAATATAAATAAAGCTTATGTGATATCCTCTTACTGATTTCGGCCACGGCGGCCAATCAAGAGAGATTAACTAACTGCGCAGAACGTATTATAGTGCAGAAGTGTGTGCGCAAACACAGGTACACATTCTATTCTCTCAGTTTCATAATTAGATGGGAGGGACCCCCGACACGACCGGAAAGAGTTCAGATGCAGGATCAACGTGCGTGCTTTACGTGCCTTCAGAGGGCACGGGAAAGTACACACTTCCAACTGCCAGACTCAGCTGCTACTGAGAATCTTCGATAGAAAAACCTGATATTTTTTATCTGGGAACCCGATATGCTGGGATTTGAACCCAGGACTTCGGGATATGCGGCCATAAGCTAATACCATACCAATGGGACACTCACCGGCCACAGCACCTCCCAGTGCAGCACCGCCTGGCCGGGTACGCCACGAGCGTCACGTTGCACCACGGCCAGCGCCGCGACCGCGGAGTCCCACGCGCGACGGTAAGCGCCATCTATTTGCACAGCTGCGAAATCACTGGCAACCACTTCCGGGTAACGGCCGTAAACTGAAATAGTTCAGGAATATTTATACTACAAATAAATATACATGCAAAAATAAACTGTACTATGATAAATGAATACGACAGTATTTAGTTCCTCAGTTATTTGATCCTTCGAGCCGGATAAAGACTTCATTATAATCTACTAGTTTTTGCTCGCGGCTTTGTCCCGAACAGGGGACCTCCCCCTCAGATGTTAGATACATTTTGTTGTACCCCTGACAACGTATATGAAAAATTTCATGATAATCAGTTGAGTAATTAAGAACTCAACGAACAAATTTGAAACAGGCACCAGATAGTATTAAATAAAAAATGAAATAAATCTTTAGCAATAGAATAACAAAATTGTTTTAAAACAATATATTACATTTAGGCTGCAAGAGATCATCTTCACACATTATTTTTTTTTTTATAGAAAAGGAAGGTGGACGATCATATGGGCCACCTGATGGTAAGTGGTCACTAACGCCCTTAGTCATTGGCATTGTAAGAAATGTTGCCCATCGCTTAAATCGCCAATGCGCCACCAACCTTGGGAACTACGATCTTATGTCCCTTGTGCCTGTAATTACACTGGCTCACTCACCCTTCAATCCGGAACACAACAATACTAGGTACTGCTGTTTTGCGGCAGAATGTCTGATGAGTGGGTGGTACCTACCCAGACGAGCTTGCACAAAGCTCTACAACCAGTATATCCAATATAAAAAAAAATATGTTAAAAGTACTAAGTAAGAACAATATTTAAACTAAACGCAAAACACGATCGTGATATGCGACATTGACGACAATAGTTATAACGTTTAAATCATACACGTATCAACATAGCGTATCAAGATAAATCCGATTTTCATAAAACCATATTTCATAATACGATTGTAGATAAAAAAAAAAAAACAAAAACGAACAAAAAGTTCCCGCGCTTTTTATTCTGACATAACATGTCACAGATAACATATGACGTGTGTATTAAAATATGTCACACTGGCATAATAAAGAATATGATATGATATATGATAAGCGACAAGGTCATATAATTACATAATAAAATGATTTATAGCTATCTATTAAAATTTACGGTACATATTTAACTTAGGTTATTAATAAATTTGATCCTAATTTTAATAAAGAACATTGATAATGAAGGACTCTGCTCAATACTAATTTTTAAATTTAACAAAATCTTGACACTAGCCGGATTGTGTATAATGGATGTAGTCATGTTTGTAAAAAAATATCCACATTTATTCGAAAAAGCAGGTTATGGTAACAGGCTTGGATTAAGAGATCCTAACTAGGTTATTGATACCAGCTTGCCACTGTGCTCTCCTTCAAAAGAATTTCTATAATTGTACCTCAAAATATTAAATAATATACCAAAATGTTTAAGGGAGTTACCATTGAGGTTAATTATGTCTAAACTTAAAAAATGGTTAATAGATAGATAAAAAAAAGTACTCTATAAATGAATGTTTAAAATATGAGAATGTATTGCATGAATGAATAATGAATGAATTTGAATGTTCGTAGTAGGTTTTCATAGCTGGAGACAATTAAAAAATGTTTTTTTTTTCTTTTTTAATATGTATATAATTTTATTGTAACGTTTTTTTTTTCTTATATAGACATTTGCATACCATCTTATGGTTGTTGCGGCGGAATTTTAACCAGTGTAACATCAAAACTTAACCTACAACTTTGCAAATAAATAATTTGAATTTAATAAAAATGAAAATTATAAAATTGATTTCATATTAATTGATTATTAAGCAATATAAATAATTGCCTATGTATTTTAATTGATGAAAAGGAGGAACTACTGAGTTTAATACAGATTCTTACGGTTAGAGATTTACATTTAAATAACTTACAGAGAAAATTACACAACAATTAGTAGAAAAATTAAATCGAATAGACGTACATAGTAAAACGATGAATGTTACAATAACCTAAAAAATATCAGTACAGTGCAAACAAGTATGGATATTTTGTGATGTAAGTAGGGTAGTCTAGTAAAAAATATAGTGCGTATACAAAGTAATAATAACTAAGGGAGGTTGACACATTAGATTTATCTGGTGTTTTTAAATTGGTGTTCGTCCTCTCGATGGAATGTATATCCCGAACTGGAGGTAGTTTTATTTTTAATTTTTAGCAATACCGAATTATGACGTGATAAA
This sequence comes from Nymphalis urticae, assembly GCA_905147175.2. Lineage (NCBI taxonomy): Eukaryota > Metazoa > Arthropoda > Insecta > Lepidoptera > Nymphalidae > Nymphalis > Nymphalis urticae. The sequence continues at coordinate 1,706,582 of LR990009.1, forward strand.
GCTCCTACTTATATACCTTAAATTTGTAATATATATCCTGGGACATTATTCACACACGGCCATCTGATCCCAAACTAAGCAGCGCTTGTACAATGGAAACCAGATGACTGATATACTACATATACTACTTTTCTTTTGTAAATACATACTTATACAGATAATTACACCCAGACTCAGGACCAATAGACACTGTCCTGGGTGTGAGTCGAACCCACAATCTACGGCGTGAAAGGCAAGTATCTACCAACCTCATAATAAAAAAATCAAATTAGATATACAATATACCTTTATATGCATAAAGTCCTTTGCCAGGTTTGTACTCCTTTCTCCATATGATGACGTCATTCGCCTCCATATATGGAACCCACCCGTCTGACGAGTCATTTTGTGACGTGGGCTCTTTACACCTGAAAAAAAAAAATCAATAAACATGTAAATTCATTTCATTTGGCACTATCGAGATTAATTTATTTATTATTGCTTTTTAGATTTATAAGTTAACCGATTTGTTCGTCACTCTGTTTTTATAGAGAAAGATTTTGAAAATCCCTAGAAAATATTTTCTAAACCTATTAAAACTATTCAAACAAATTTTTTTAATGAATATCACAGATCAGGAGAGCATGGGGGATGGTTTTATCATACCATTGTCCTTCCCATGCTGAGACAGTTTCGAGCTGTGCTCAGGGGAAAAGATGGCAACTCAACGTAATCCCAGCGACTATCCTCATCAGGCATCGTTTAATATATTTGTAAATAAAAATATTATTATACGATTAGTAACCCAGTTAGTCCCATAAATGTCCCACTGCTTGTCTAAGGTCCACTCCACCATACTACTCCATTTCTGGTTATTGGATATAATTATTATGATATGACTATTATAATAATATTCTTACCCACAATATATAACGTCAGACTGTTTCCTGTCAATCACAAGCCGCTTCCCACAGCTGGTGCAGTACATCGTCATCTTGACGAGATTCTGGGCATTCTCCAATTCCAATACTAAATCCTGTTAAAAGAAAAACTTACTTTTATATGAGTGTCAGTTTATTTGTTACATCATAACTACAAGCCGGATAATTAAATTTTGCACATGCATGTTACTGGTATAGAAAACAATATAAGATGCCTTGACGCGATGTTTTACTTCCCCGTCAAGCACGAGATTAATTATAAACACAAATTAAGCACATGAAAATTCAGTGGTGCTTGCCCAGGTTTGAATCCACAATCATCGGTTAAGATTCATGCATTCTAACCACTAGGCCATCTCGGCTTTTTATGTTTTATAATAATTGGAAAATATTTCGAAAAATCCAGCATCGATAGTTAACAAGATGATAATCGCAGGTTGTCACATTGTTCATCTTTTAACCATACACACTTAAATTTAAAGAGAATAATAATGTTTATAAAACACAAAAGGCATTCGCAGTCAGTTTTTGTTTCTTACAGACTTTGAATTACCAAATTAATACCCAATAATAATAATAGGATATTTGTCTATTTTTTTAATTTTATAAAGTTACCCAACAAGCTTGAAGTATTATTTTTTTTCTTGTGACACGCGCTGGAGATAAAAAAAATGAGATTTGAAGACAATAATAGATTAATCACCTGTAATTCACCATCCGATATCCCTTCGTCGCAGCTGAAGGAATCGTCATGACTTTTATACGCTGCTGTTGCAGATAATAACAATGTCCGTTTTGGACGTAAAATCGTGTGTCTGAAGCGTTGTATCACTTCTCGAACACCACGATCACGTATACATCTTCTCACAACACTACTAAATATGTATTTATGCGTCCATGCACTCCATAGTCTCATCATACCTAAGTCTCTTAATATGAATCTAAATTTTGTCGTAGACATACTAGCTCGCTTATGTAGACACCGGTTTTGTCAACTAACTATATATAACGTTGGGATTACATCGTAGATACTACATTCAAGTATATTTGTTTCTCATTTACGTAAAAAATCATGTATAATGAGTTAAGGACGATTGCGAAATATAACCTCTGGAATGGAAGTGTCAAGCCAAGTGTCAATTCTATTTGCTGACAGCTGTTTATTATGTTGCCACTTTAAATAATTTGACCTTTGTTATAACATCCTTAATAAAATTAGTCTTGTAAACTTCAGTATTTATAATGATAAAAATCTTTCTAGTAGATTCTTTAGATGATAATGATGTCGGAGATGGGCATTTTTTTAAAAGTTTGCGTGATTTTAAAAAATGGTATTTTTTAGCACAAATGTGCAAAAAAAAATTAAAAAAGTTTTATGCAATAATATTAACATTAATTAAGTCACTGATGTCTAAATTGTCATAAAAACATAGAAATCACGCAAAACACTGTGTAGTTTATCAAATTACGAATTTAATGCGTCCGGCCCTGATATTTTTTCCACTGAGTTACGTACTATTTTGCCTTGATTTTAGGGTAAAGTAAAAATATAATATTCAAAACGTATATATTTATGTAACAAGATAAAGTTTTAATCACAAATCTTCTCCTAATTTTTCATTATAAGCACTTATCAAAATGTGATCAACAATTGTACATCCTCTGAGTTACATAAAGACAAAAACAGACTTATATTTCATCATTTTGGGCATTAAATTGAGATCCAAATAGTATTGTAAGTAAATTATATAACTAATAGAATTACATAACAACAAATGTAATATATACTAGGAGCTTTGTCCGTCGGTATTTGAAAATATTTAACAGTCAATTGTGTTTTCTTTGGTGGACCGTCACTCAACGGAATGGGGTGGAATATATAAAAGTCGTATACATTTTTATAAAAGCATTAAATTTTATTCTAAGCTACCTAACTATAAGTCTATTTACTATCTTTCCAAAACTTCTCGGGCTTTCATTATACCCATATTTTCTTTGACACTTTGGATTTTTTTATGTTACTATTTTGTAAAATTTTTAACATTGCTTTCTTGCTTGTCTGAAATGCTGTTTTTAACACCAGATTTTTAGGGCATTATTGTTGTTTCGTCCTAATCTCTTCCTATTCGTTTTTTGCTTTTTTCTTGTAGATTCATTTTTTTTGTAGATTCTGTAGTATTTTGATTACTTAAAACTTGCTTTTTTCTATTTACGTTCCTGTTCTCACCACTTCTTTCGCTTCACGTCCACTGCTGGACATAAGCCTCCTCACAGGCGCGCCAATTCTCCCGGTCCTGTGCTAATCGCATCCATTGAGCACCCGCCATTTTTCTAAAATCGTCTGACCATCGGGCCGTCATTGCGGCCATTCTCTAGGCCATTACTCCGTTAGCTCATTTATTTTCTTACTCTCGCAGTAAATGCCATTTCAATATCTACAACAATAATATGTAAGTATGTGTCTTAATACACATTAATTAAGGCTTTATATTTATACATCAGCTTACCGCCGTCCACTGCTGGACGAAAGCCTCCCCCATAGAACGCCAACCATCCCGATTTTGGGCAGCCCGCATCCATCCCGTACCTGCCACCTTTTTCAAATCGTCGGTCCATCTTGCCGCAGGGCGTCCTACACTACGTTTGCCTAAGCGTGGTCTCCACTCCAACATGTGTCGGCTCCATCGGCCATCGATGCGTCTGGAGACATGACCAGCCCACTTCCACTTCAGCGTGCTAATTCTACGCGCGATGTCGGTGACTTTAGTTCTCTGGCGAATGTCCTCATTTCGGATTCTATCTGCCAGAGAAACCCCAAGCATCGCACGTTCCATAGCTCGCTGAGCGACCTTGAACTTGTGGACCAGTCCTACAGTGAGTGTCCACGTTTCGGCGCCGTAAGTCATAACAGGCAGGACGCACTGATTATATACCCTGGTCTTAAGTGACTGTGGGATCGACGATTCAAAAATATGACGCAACCTCCCGAATGCTGCCCAGCCCAAACGTATTCTTCTTTTGACCTCCTTCTCAAAATTGTGCCGGCCAAGTTGTATAGTTTGGCCCAGGTAGATGTATTCCTGCACAACCTCGAGTGGAGAGCCATTTACGACAACCGGTCTCGGGGATATATGTTGGTTGATCATAATTTTGGTTTTTTCTAAGTTCATCCGCAGACCCACCTGTCTTGAAGAATCGCTTAGGCTGTTTAGCATCTCTTCCAAATCTTGCAGAGTTTCCGCCATGATGACAATGTCGTCGGCAAATCGCAGATGTGTTATGTGTAGGCCATTTATATTAATGCCGCGTCCGTTCCAATCGAGCGTCTTGAAGACGTCCTCCAATGCATTGGTAAAAAGTTTCGGGGAGATTACATCCCCCTGTCTTTATATTATATAGTTTAAATTGATTTATAAAATTTCTAATTTAATTTTATTAAATAATTAATTTAATATGGCTCCACTTTCAATTTTATAAGATAATAAAAATCTTAATAAATGTACTTATTTTTAGGAAAAAACTAATATCCGACTGAATAGAAAAAAATAAATAAATACTAAAAACCATCAAGCTGTTTAGGTTACAGAGTGTGCCAAAGATACACACGTATATTATGTATGTATCGAAAAACATTTCCCTCCTTCAGGGCTAAATATATCATTTTGAGGATTTAAGTATTTTAGCAATGTAAACGCGGATTTAGTTTCTACTGAGTTACGAAAACAGTATCGCTGTAAAATGATTTCTCAGCTGACGTAACGGATTTTACGGGTACAACAATTCTTTTGCAAATTTCTGAGAACAAGTTACTAAGTTCAATCAAATTACCACATTTTAGATAAACAGACATTTTTATTGTTCTAAATGTACAATTCTTATTGTAATATGAGTTACTTACCGAGTAATCAGCGAAATCAATGGAAATCCATGACGCACGCAACTGAGACGTGGTATTATTTTCCGTTACACGAAACTAATGCAAGCTTACACAAAATAGCGGCCCGTTGAATGGTACCGTAAAGTTGTTAAACTTAAAATATAAACCGGAATCGCAGTAATATTTTGTATATTTATTGAGAAAATGATGTAACTCAGTTGAATTTTCCACAGTGGGCGATTTTTTAGGTTGAAATTTAATAGTTAATTTAAATTTTTTAATAACTATTGGTAATAATATATATATCACAATCAGGACACCGTTTCATTATTTCTTCAATAAAACTATCAGTTGATGGTAATAAAGTCAGATTTTAGACACAATGGTATTCAAACCTGACAATTATTGAATGGGACATGTCAAAATATGGGTTCAGCGATCATTAAATACTATTTTATTTATAATATACAACAATAAAATAATTTGCTTATATTATTAATATAAATAATAACAATTAAACTTTCCAATTTATTAACACAATACTTGTATAGGTATTACAATTCACGTAATCTTTTATTTTAAACAGGGGACACCCAAAACCACAATAGTGCAAACTTATTGGGCTATACTCATGTGCGCTGCGTAAACCAATTTATGTGTTACGATATTAATGTTTTATGAAGCTAAATTTATTTTGATATTGTTCTTATGAATGTGAATGTGATTACATTCTCATAAGGTAATGACAATCCATTGCTTAAATTGTGCTTAAATCCACTTAAGTGTATTCTCTAATAAAATTATTTTATGGAATGTGGAGTTTTTGCAATGATTTCAATGTATATATAAATTATTCTTTTTAAAATTATACATTTGTAAGATGATTTTATTTTCAATAAACTCTTGATATATATTATTTTTACTGGCAATACTAACATTTTTTCTTTCATTTCCACGATCGACTTCGAGTGGTGGCGTTAGTTCGATCGCTTAGTTACGTTCACGTCATCTCTTTTAATTTCTAATGTCTGAATTTTGTATCACACATGCTTAGGGGTAACCGAATTAAGAAGAAATCCAAGAATCCCCGAACAAGAAGAAAAGTACGAGTTAGAGGTGTAAAGTTAAATGTGAACTAGAAAGTGTGTGAACGAAGTCGCGAGGTGTCTCGTCCGTCCGGTTCGATCTGGATTTGAGCAGTTTGAATCAAGAGCCGGGTTTCCTTTCCCTTGAATTTCTTTATTAGGAAAGTTTAGTGGTGTGTTATAGATATTAAACAGTTTATTAACTGTTATTTGTAAATTTTTTTTCGTTGTAAAAGTCAAGTTAGTCCGTTCCAAAATGTCTGAGGAGTCGTCAGCAGATCGCAATGTCGAAATATGGAAGATCAAAAAGTTGATCAAGAGCTTGGAAATGGCGAGGGGGTGAGTTATTGTTGTGTAATTTATTCATACTTTCGTATCATTATTAATTCGTATTAGGAAGGCGCGAAGTTTTTGGCCACATGATTGGGCGAAATTGCCAACAAGGCTGCGTCATTAGACATCGACACATGCGCAAGTTGCATGCGCGTTAAATAACCTCAGAATAACGCAATGGGTAGAAAAATGCGCACTGTCGAAATTCACATGCATTGTTCGTATTCGATATTTAAATGTATATACACGTTAAGACTATATTTGCATATAATGCAGCTTAGGGTAGACAACTATGTCGATAACCATTTTGAACTCTATTGACGTTTGGTTCATTCGAACAAAAGCCATTATGATATTTGTTGATTACTTTTTATTTGGCATTACAGTCTGTACATTAGTCACTAAATAAAAAAAAAATAAGACTATTTAAATTTTCATATTTTTTAAAATGGAAGCTTTTTATTTAATTAAATTTTACAATAATATGTCTATGTGTTCAAGAGTGTGATAAATATAAATAACTAAAAATATATTCATTCTATTGCATAACAAATTTTAATTTATGAAAATAAACTCGTAGTTGTTATTTTGTACATTACCAACTTTTAATAAGCTTATCAATATTCTATATTATGAAACTATAACTCAATTAGTATATACTCTGAAAATGAATATTTGTTTCCTTATGTATATTTTGTATTAAAATTGATGTTGTTTTTCACACATCAATACAATCATGCCACAGATTATAAAACAACAAATGAAATTCAACGAAGGTCATATTTTCAATGAAACAAAACAAAGTGATTGTTTCATATAGACTACTGTTTGCTTGGTCTAAATGTAATCATAATCATTATTGAAAAATTAAGTAAAACATTTTTGAATGTATTTATTTCAATTTTTTTTTTTCTAATACCCTTTTTTTTTAAATAATTACTCTGAAGCTCTATAACTACCAAACAGTTTTGTCTTTGTCTATTTATATATAGGTTTTATATTATGCTATATACTTAAAATAATAAACAGAACAAAACAGTAATGTAACAATCTGTTACTGTCCCACTGCTGGGCTAAGTTTTCCTCTACCTTTGAGGAGTAGGTTTCGAGCTTATTTTCATTAGGCTGCTCCAATACAGGTCACAGATACACACGTGACAGAATTTTATTGAAATTAACATGCAAGTTTTCTCCAACGACGAGCATGAGATGAATATTAAACACAAATTAACCACGCGATAATTCAGCTATGCTTGCCTGGGTTTGAAGTTGCAATCATTGGTTAATATTCATGCATTTCAACCACTGAGTTCTCAGAACAATGTCTGTACAGACATGTGGAAGTACTTACCGTAATATGTATATTGTACAATTTAAAATCGTGCTAGCTTATGCTTAGCTCACGGACTTGGAGCACACATAATGATCTATTGAGTTAATAAAACATTCTCCTGTAAATTCTAATCAAATATAAACTATATTGATTACGTATGGTCTTGTGAATAGTTCCGCATTTTTATGTGATGGATGAACGGACAGATCAATATGAGACGGTGATTAATGTTGTGTTCATTGTAAATATATGAACAAGATAAAACAGTGAAGGTCTTATGTGAATTGTCGTATGAAGATTCTTCATGATAATTTATCATCTTTAAGTTTTATACACAGTTTTAGAAACTATTTAGGTTATTTCGTCCGATAACAGATCATTTACACAAACATCTCAGGTATTTATGCTCAATTTGCAAATGTCGGGATTACTAATGTAACTAATAAATTTAATTATTAAATCGATTGTTCGTCAAATTATTATTTTTACTAAAGGAAATCTTGTCTGATTTTTATAAACATTTGTTGTTTACAGATGAGAATATGATCTTTAATTTTGTCAAGAGTTTTGTGTATTTTAAATAAATGACGGTAGTAGTGCTTTGTCCGTTTGAGGTTACTTAGCATCGAACGATACGCTCTGCATAATTAAAAAAGCAATTTATTTATTTATACGAAATCTTCAGGAAAGGATCAAGGCTTTGTGAGAGTTATATTATATTAATCAAACTAGTGATAGTTTCAGTAGTCGAACACTGAATATTTTTTTTATTACAAAAAAAATTGTTATTGCGATTTATCTACGGAATGTATGTAGGTATATTGTCTTAGCTGACTTTTCAACTAAAGTGTATATTTTAATTTATAACAAAAATATATTTAAAAAAAATAAATTTTAATTCAATTAATTTGAAATAAACGTCACGTGTTAAAGTCGCAAATTCGATTAAACTCTTGGGATATTGTCGTCCCTACTCCTAACACAAGCGTAAATCAATGGAGGAGTGAATAGGAATATTAGTAATCTCTTAAAAACGGGCATTACTAGTATAATTATATTATAATAGGATATAGTAAGATTTAGAATCTTTTCATACTTATTGCTTCCGCAAATAAAGCTATTGTTAGCTATACTCATCTACGGCAACCGTAATCGTCGAATTGGTTTCCATGAAAATGTTCTTTTTGGGAATACGAGTAAATTACAAGGGTAAGGGATATATGGTGGGTGGGTGTCTAAGGTTAATGAAGCCAGCATTGCGGATTGCTTGTAGCGCAAGTGTCGATTGGTTTAGCGCAATAGGATAAAACGATTAATTGATGAGTTTTATCAATATCCCAAACCCATGAGACCATAAATTTGCCAGCGGTTTGCGGTTGTCATACCTTGTTTTGGGATCGAAATGGTGGATCATCCATTTCGATAGAATGATGGCGAGATCGATCTGAATGACGATGGTACGTTTCGAGTTTCCAAAAGTCGCTTTTTGTTTTCGTCGGCTAACATTCGTAACCCAGTTTTCACGTCTCATAACACTATAGAATTTTCATTCCTCAAAGGCTGGCAACGCACCTGTAAGCGCACAGTTGCAGGTCCGTGGATGATAGTCACTTCAGTTTAAGCTGAAGTGGTTTTGTTTTGTGCTCCACAAATCAACACCACTTCAACTTGGATATATTGTTGGGTATTTTCAATAAAAACACATTCACAACTTATATTATTATGGAAGCACAACGATAGCGCGATTTAAAACACTACTAACGCCATCTATTAGTGACATATATGAAACATACATGAACGTATTTAAAACTAACATTGTATTGTATTATATGTAGTATTAACACCCAGTGATCAGTGATGTCTTTACGTTTCAAGCTATACGTTTTTTTATTGTGTCGGTTCATCTCGGGGCTCTACTTTTACATTTATCACGATAAAACAAATGGCATGTATAAATTTTGGCTTCTAAATATGTAAACCGTAACCGTAACAGCCTGTGAATGTCCCACTGATGGGCTAAAGGCCTCCTCTCCCTTTTTTGAGGAGAAGGTTTGGAGCTTAGTCCACCACGCTGCTCCAGTGCGGGTTGGTGGATTACACATGTGGCAGAATTTTATTGAAATTAGACACATGCAGGTGGTTTCCTCACGATGTTTTCCTTCACCGTAAAGCACGAGATGAATTATTATCCCAAATTAAGCACATTAAAATTCAGTGGTGCTTGCCCGGGTTTAAATCTACGGTCATCGGTTAAGATTCACGCGCTCTTACCACTGGGCCATCTCGGCTTCTGAATATGTGTTTTTTTATTTAATTACAGGAACGGTACGTCGATGATATCGCTGATAATACCGCCGAAGGATCAGATATCACGTGTGTCGAAGATGTTGGCCGACGAATTCGGCACGGCGTCCAATATCAAATCTCGCGTGAACCGTCTCTCCGTGCTCGGGGCCATCACATCGGTACAGCATCGATTGAAATTGTACACTAAAGGTAATTGATCGGATTTATGGGGGAGGAGCTGGTGGTGGGTATATAAAATAGGCCTATAAATTTCACCAAAATCGGTTCAGTGGTTTCGTCGTGAAAGCGTAACGGACAGTCGGAGTTATTTAGAGCTACTTACAGTATTTATAATATTCATTATAGATGGGGGTATGTATGTTATACTAGCTAGCCATCCCGGCTACAAGTCGAATAAGTGTCAACCTTGTTTAGGCCATGCCCCACCTTAACATTTCTGAAATTTTTATGACCCCCATGCAAAATTTTTAACCGTTAGAAATTGTTTTGTTCCGTTAAGAAAATAAATGATAAGTTTTAAGAAGAAATCGCTATGAAATTGCGGTGAATCCCCGACGAAGTTTACTTGACGACTCTAATTACCCAGTTGATATTTTGGTAACGTCAAACGAAATTATACCTAATAATCATTTACAGCATTTTTTTTAAGAATTTGCCATTTTTGTTGTTGTTCGGGATTCAAACCCTAAATTTGGAAGTTGGCTGCTTGGTCAGGTCCCTTGCTGAAGTCTATTCTTCCTTGAGAGTGGCCGCCGTGACAGAAATCAGTCAGGGGACAACATCATGTACTAAAAACTACTTTTTACGCCTCATTGCTCGACTGCTTGACCAACTCGTTTCACGATTATAATTATACTTTACATCGAACGATGCCTACTTGTCTATACCAATGAGCATGCTTTTTAGCATGTTATTTTTTCTCATAAACCCCTCGACGTGCCCGATAGCGCGACTTTCCTGTTCCACGCGGAGCAACTGAATGTTTCGATTATAGGTAGAACACGTGCCACGATCAGGTCCATTTACGCATCGTCGGTTGCTCAACTGATCGAACAACTTGTTGCACGATTACGTTACATTTTCAATTATATATAATTGTGTATTTATATATAAGCAAATATGTATTTGCTATTATATGTTGTTGACACTTATGACATGACGTGTCATGTTGTCATAACACAGCCTCCATAAAGACACTCGGGTACAATTATATGCAATTACTGCCTAATTACTAATTAATTAAAAAAAACACAACCCGCATTGGAGCAGCGTGGTGGAATAAGCTCCAAAACCTTTTCCTCGAAAGGGAGCGGAGGCCTTAACCGAGCTGTGGTACATTAACTGTTACTGTACTAATAAAAAACATCAACCTAAGCGTGTTGTAATAAATATATTTTCTCATTAAGATAAAACCAGGGCAAGCGGAGAGGGAACCCTACGAGGGAGGCCATACGATGAATATGTTATCTACCATATCATACCAATCTGTTTCTTTAAATCTATCTGTCTGTGTTAGTGCTTGCCTGGCTTTGAACCAGCAACCAGGTTAAGATACACCTTACTTAAATCTTGAACTTGCAATTAGCCATATAAAATAATCACAGATAGACATTTAAATTTTAATTCTTTGTGTAACAGTAACAGCCTGTGAATGTCCCACTGCTGGGCTAAGGCCTCCCTCTCCCTTTTTGAGGGGAATGTTTGGAGCTTATTACCCCAAGCTCCTCCAATGCGGGTTGATGGAATACACATGTGGCAGAGAACTTCAGTGAAATTCGACGCATGCAGGTTTCCTCACGATGTTTTCCTTAACCGTCAAGCACGAGATGAATTATAATCACAAATTAAGCACATGAAAATTCAGTGGTGCCTGCCCGGGTTTGAACCCAGGATCATCTTTTAGAATTCACGCGTTCTTAACACTGGGCCATCTCGGCTTTATGTATATAATATAAATCTTAAATTTCTTTTCGCAGTACCACCGAACGGTCTCGTCATCTATTGTGGTACCATCGTCACGGAGGAGGGTAAAGAGAAGAAAGTGAACATCGACTTTGAACCGTTCAAACCCATCAACACTTCACTCTATCTCTGTGATAACAAGTTCCACACGGAGGCCCTGACTGCGTTGCTGGCTGATGATAACAAATTCGGTTTCATTGTCATGGACGGTAATGGAGCCCTGTTTGGTACACTCCAGGGTAATACGAGAGAGGTGAGTTTGAGTTTTTTTTTTTTTGAGTGACATTAAAAAACTGATAAGGCTTTTAAGGCCAAGAATAAAGATAAATGTTAATACTTTTGTTGAAATGAATACAAAAATATCGGTTGAGTAGATCTTTTAGAAGCAATTTAATATACCACCGATTTGAAATATTGTTTCTACTGAGAGGAACGGACAAAAAACTTAGTAGGTTACATCAAATATCTTCATCAAATATCAGCTTATCGCCGTCCACTGCTGGATGAAAGCCTCCCCCATAGAACGCCAACCATCCCGATCTTGGGCAGCCCGCATCCATCTCGTACTGCCACCTTTTTCAAATCGTCATTCCACCTTGCCGCAGGGCGTCCTATATCTATTTACTAACGCACAGTAGTGTGTTACTTAATCCCCCCCCCCCCAGGAAGACGGTACCGATTCACGGATATCCTGATGACGGTCATCCTGCGTCATACATGTCGCATCAATTTTCATTAATTAATAACGTACATAGTAAGGCGTCCCCTACGTTAGAGACGACGTTGGATAAATCACCTGTCTATGTGTCGTTTTTGATTTGTCGTTCGAAACAATAAGACACATAATTGCAACCCTGTAATAACCTGGCAGGATTCTATCAACTTAAAAAACAACATTTGTTCGATGACTTTTTACAAATAGAATTCCAAGTTTTTTTTTGTACTCTCTGACACTATTTAGATCTGTATTTTGTGTTAAGTAGCTAAGTCACGTTTCCCTATAATAATTCCGCAATGAATACATTGTTCACTAATGCTAGTGCTTTCCTTGCGACCGCACAGAGTTATTAATGTTTAGAGCAATCATTTCAAACTATTTTATAATATTTTGTATTAAATTAAAATATGATCACATATTTATTAAATGTCATTGAACGAAATGTTTTCCATATTATGTAAGATAGCTTTTTTTTCTAATTCAAATTATTTATTTGCAAAGTTGTAGGTACTTTTTTAATGTTACAACGGTTAAAATCCTGCCACAACAACCATAAGATGGTATACAAATGTTATTATATATGGCTGTAGTATAATAAGATTATTTATTAAACATAAATAATCTTCTGAGGTAGGTAATCTATATATGTATGTAAACTTTCATTGGGGTGGGGGTGTAGATATCTTTCCATGTCAAATTCCATGCCAAGCTGTGAATCATCTAGACTATTTGCTAGCCTGCCTTCCTAACTTATTACACGATAATGCGCTTAATGTCATATAACATTATGTGTTGCTTATTATGTTAGTGATATAGTTCTGCAAGGTTATTATTTTTTTATATAATAGCGCTCTGGGTAGGCATTCTATATATGTATATAACTTTCATGATGTAACGAGGGGTTTATATATTTTCGATGGTGGTATATATATATATATATATCTTTTACTAACTTAAAATTAGTTAGACTATTTACTAGGTTAACAAAAAAAATTGTGTATTTCCAAAACGGAATGTTGACTGAAGCAATCAAATTCCAGGTCCTCCACAAGTTCACCGTGGACCTGCCCAAGAAGCACGGCCGTGGTGGTCAGTCTGCGCTTCGTTTCGCTCGTCTTCGTATGGAGAAACGTCACAACTACGTCCGGAAGGTCGCCGAGGTGGCCACCCAGCTGTTCATCAGCGCTGACCGGCCGAACGTCGCCGGTCTCATCCTGGCCGGTTCGGCAGACTTCAAGACTGAACTGAGTCAGTCGGATATGTTCGATCCGGTTAGTGTTTTGTTTCGATTATATTTTTTATTGGCAAATTTGCCACTCGATGGCAAGTAGTCACTACCGCCCAAAAATATTGGTAAGAAAATATAATAACCGTTCCTTAAATCGCCAGTGCGCCACCAGCTACGATGTTGGTATATCCCTTGTGCCAATAGTTACACAGGCTTACACACCTTTCAAACCGGAACGCAACAATACTAAGTATTGCTGTGTAGCGGTAAAATCTCTATTGATTCAGTTTCTGTACCACCAATAAGGTATTTATAAATAAACAACTTTGACCTTGAATTGACATGACATTGGTCGTGATCTAAATAATCTTTGGTATCATGTAAATATGGATCCGTGAAAAAATGGCGTTTTGAATGTCGGAGAAGTTGTTATCGGAGCTTAGTAGTTAAATATACAATGGCACGAGTAGGTGCACCGAATTCACCCTGGACTCCAGGACCCTGATGCTATTTGCAATCGATCGCTATTCGAAGACGAATCTGATTTTATAATACAATACTATTCCATGTAATTAATAAAATATAAAAATATAATTACTAAGTATTCCCTTGCTGAGATGGTCCAGTGGTTAGAACGCGATGATCTTGGATTCAAACCCGGACAAGCACCACTAAATTTTCATGTGCTAATTTATGTTTATAAATCATCTCGTGCTTGACGGTGAACGGAAACCATCGTGAGGATACCTGCATGTGTCTAATTTCACTGAAATTCAGCAACATACGTATTCCACCAACCCGCATTGGAGCAGCGTGGTGGAATAAGCTCCAAACCTTCTCCTCAATAAAGGAAAGGAGGCCTTCACCCAGCAGTGGGACATTCACGGGCTGTCACTTAAGTATTCCCTTGTACATTTCAGCGTCTCCAAACGAAAATCATCAAGCTGGTCGACGTGTCCTATGGTGGTGAGAATGGTTTCAACCAAGCTATCGAGTTGGCCGCTGAGTCCTTGCAGAATGTCAAGTTCATTCAGGAAAAGAAACTCATCGGAAGATACTTTGATGAAATTTCACAGGTAAACATTTACTTCTATCTCTTTCGTTCTCCATCTCTCTCTTTTTTTTCTATTTGGTCAAAATATGTAAGCATCAAAAGCGCAATGGCTTATTAGCTGCATAGCCTTGTAAAAGTCGCAAATTCGATCCTGATCGCTTGGCCTATTGTCGTCCTCACTCCTAACACGAGCTGTACGCTTACTTAGAATGGTTAATAAGAATATTAGTAATAATAAAATGCATTGTTTCTTTTTATTTATTATTAACATGGTTCGCTACCACTGGTTCAGAATGTAGACGGAGTAGAGAGAAGATGTAGAGAGTTCCTCTCTCTTTTATCGCTAGTATTCTTTATTTTCTCTGCGTGTATTTGCAGACAGCCTTAAGACTACGAGCAGATATGTTCTGTGACGCTGTCTATGAGGATTTTTTTTTAAGATTAAAACGTAATGTTTCAGGATACGGGCAAGTACTGCTTCGGTGTGGACGACACGCTGCGGGCGCTCGAGTTGGGTGCCGTGGAGACGCTCATCTGCTGGGAAAATCTCGATATACAGAGGTGACCGATGAGCTCTCTGTGTTACCTTTGTATTATATATACCTGTTGGTTGAGTGACAGGCATACAAAGAAAGTATGATTTTGGAGCAGAGGACTGTATGGGTTAGAAAAGTGGGTCATATGGTACGCTGGCTGGTTTTTTTTTATATTGTATAGGAAGGTGGACGAGCATATGGGCCACCTGATGGTAAGTGGTCACCAAACGCCCTTAGATATTGGCACTGTACGAAATGTTAGCCATCGCTTACATCGCCAATGCGCCACCAACCCTGGGGACTTAAGATTTTATGTCCCTTGTGCCTGTAATTACACTGGCTCACTCACCCTTCAAACCGGAACACAGCAATACCGAGTACTACTGTTTTGCGGTAGAATATCTGATGAGTGGGTGGTACCTACCCAGACGAGCTTGCACAAAGCCCTATCACCAGTAAAAAGTTGTTAAAGGCCAACATTGAGCCGGTTTCCATACTCTCTCCTCAATCTCACACTCGATATTCGGTATTCAGAGCAAACACCGACCGGTGTGATTAGCACTCGCTGTTGTTGTATGTGATGTTGTTAACGTTTTCAATCAAGCGCCTGATAAATTCAGGTTTAAAGATAATTGTAAATGGAGACTGCAGACATGCAGAAAATAAATCTAATAAGGATTTCTACAAAGGAGTAGACATCTGGATGTTTGTAGTGTTGTCGTACTTCAAATAACTTCTATTGGTTTTTTCATTTAAACTCTTTCCGCTCCTGATAGCTTAACGTAGTATAGAATTATGATAGTGAGGTAGCTTTGTGCAAGCCCATCTGGATAGGTACAAACCATTCATCATATACTGGCAAGCAACAATAGTTTGTATTGTTGCTGTTGTATTTTTGTATCTGTTTGTATCTTTCAATATTGGTTTGACACTCGTAAGGAGACAGAGCATTGTCCAACTCTTCTTCTTCTTTGTGTGCTTCATTACTGAAGGTCGTGCTTGTCCTGAAATGCTTTCACCGATGTGTCGACTAGCTTCCTCCACACCACTCTGTCCTGGGCTTGTCTCAGGGCAGTCGGAATTTTGAGTTCCGTTATATTGTCCAACTAATGACCGTCTAAAATTTTTTTTATAAATAATAACCGTACATTATTATGAATAATATTATTCGTACTTATACACACATACACACACACACAAACAATTCATACGAATTTTCGCAATAATATTAAACAAGAATGTTCTTTTTTTTTTTTCTGTAAATATTAACACTTATACTATGTCTTTACTTTTGTTTTTTCTGAAGCTTTGTATTATAAAATTGTAATCCTATGTAGCCTTATCAGTAATGAGTAATAACTGTACAACCATTTTTGTAACGCTGTTGATTACAAGTAAAAATAAATAAATATTCTAATTGGTACTATTTCAGATATGTTTTGAAGTCACACGCTACCAACCAAGAGACCATTCTTCATCTGACGCCCGAACAGGAGAAGGATAAGTCACATTTCACCGATAAAGAGGTGAGTTGATATTTTCAAAACTTTACTGCACTCGTTTTTATTGGCTAATAAATTTTAAGCCTGAATAAATTTTACATTGTAAATAAGTATTTTTTACTAAGATGCGGTTTTATATTTTCGATTTCGCTTTTTTTTTTTTTTTAAATAAATAGGCTGGCAAGTTCGCCGTTGGTAAGTGCTTGCCACCTTCATATCGTCATCATCTTCAACTATGAGAGCTAAGATGCTATGTCTCTTGTGTAGTTCATTGGCTTAGTCATCCTTCACACCTTCCGTTCATCAGGTGGTCGTCATTTACTCGTCTGCCTACGTTTTTTATATAAAAAAGAATGTTATCTGTTTCCTCAGCCATTTTTATTGAAATGATTACCACAGTAAATCACAAGTAATTACCACAGTAAATAAAATATAAAATATTTTGAAAAGTCGTTTGCAAGCAAACTTACATGGCGATATTGATCAACTAACGATTCCGCCTGATTTGATCAAGTCCAAATATCCCGAACACACAATGACCTTGAACTGGACAATTTGAATCCATAAGACACAATCCAATGGTCAATCTTTATTGACTATAATGTAATGGTTGTAATGTTGAATGACATGTGTATCTTCTGAACAGACGGGGGTCGAGCTGGAGCTGGTGGAGTGCCAGCCGTTGCTGGAGTGGCTCGCGAACAACTACAAGTCGTTTGGTGCAACGTTGGAGATCATCACCGACAAGAGTCAGGAGGGCAGTCAGTTTGTACGAGGATTCGGTGGAATTGGCGGTAAGTCGGTTTTGTATATATAGTAATTTCAACCCTTATATATTCTATAGCATATTATATATCCCGAATATATGATAGGATTTTTTTTTATCAATTGTATAATTGGAATATTTCAACCTGTACGGTTATTGTTCGATCGATATTTATTATTAATTTTAAATAAGGTAATACAAAAATTTTAACGTTAATTTGGACTTCATTATGAAAATAAGAACATATGTTGCAGTCGGATCTCTTTACTGATGAAAATTATTTTCGACTGGCAACACTTTGAATAGTACTTTTGACTAATGACATTGATTTTTAATTAATCGATCATTAAATCATTAGTTGAGCGGTTTGCACAATTAGTTAAAACATTGGTATGAAAATATTATACTATCATCCCTTATAATCTATCATCCCCTAAGTGGGTTAAATTGGGATGTAATTTTATATGGAATTTGTCTCGAGGGTTATGAATATGACTAAAAGACAGTTGTTACAATGTTTTTGGGAATTCATCCCTTAGAAGCGTTTATTAGGGATGAAGTTTTTTGTTAAACTTGTTTTTTTAAACGAAACTAATCTGACCTAATATGTCTTAGTTTAAAGTACTAGTTTATCTGTCAAAATTATGACTGTAATATATGTAATAATTAATTATTAAATTAATTTTCAAACACATCTACGAACTGTGCAGATTCAATTCCCGCTTTAAGACATTTGATATGATTTTACTAATGTACGTATAGTTTATAATTTATTAAATTATTTTGAAGTTATCGTTCCCACGGGACGACATATTTAACAAGATGGACCTTCTATGAGAATTGGACTATCAAATCTGTCTATGAGTTTCAAGAGATACGAGCATTAAGTTGGAATAAACTATTTCCTTTATTATAATAAAGCTGAGCAATTAAATTATACTGGTGGTAGAGCTTTGTGCAAGCTCGTCTGGGTAGGGACCACCCACTCATCAGATATTCTACCGCAAAACAGCAGTACTTGGTATTGTTGTGTTCCGGTTTGAAGGGTGAGCGAGCCAGTGTAATTACAGGCACAAGGGACATAAAATCTTAGGTCCCCAGGTTTGGTGGCGCATTGGCTATGTAAGCGATGGTTAACATTTCTTACAGTACCAATGTCCAAGGGCGTTTGGTTACCATTTACCATCAGGTGGCCAATATGCTCGTCCGCCTTCCTGTTCTATAAAAAAAAAAAAAAATTGTTATAGAAAAGGTTTTTTTTTAAACCTTTCTATATATGAAATTAGAGTTATGTTAATTGTTTCAGAGATATACATAATGGATGTATTCATAAATATATATAAGAATTTCTTAATTAATATTAAGTGTAGGTTAATTGTATATTGTCAAGTCATATCAAAATGTCACAGCGGGAATCGAATCTGTTACATACGGTATAGTGGTGTTTGTTTGAATGTAATATCGTCAATGTTTTATAGAATGGACGGATGATTTTTTTTTTTCTATTGTCTGGTGCTAAAAGGTCCAAAGTACGTTTTTGTATGCAAAAAGAATAAATTTTTTTATAATACAATTAACATCTATAGTGGTATTCTGAAATGTTGACAACCGACTTATGGGTGATATGCTATTTTGATACGTGTATTCTTGTAATGTTACGATCATAAAGGTCAATATCGCATATCACCATCTGATATTTCACGACCGTTTACCACGGTGAGGTTTGAGTTTGTTCCTACAGAAAAGCCTTACAGATCAGATACAGGTCCTCTTAGCATCGAGTGACAGAATATATTTGAACCAATTTATAGTCATATTGTTTTGTGTAGTATGTATTTTTAATGGATTTATTCGTCATTTCAATCAAACATTGATGATATAGTCAGTGGTAAGGAAATGGTAGTGCCATAATAATATTCAGTTTCTTATTAAAATCATATAATGTATTGTAAATTATTATATATATGTATATATTGAGCTCTGTTAGTTTGTAAATGATTTGTTGTTTAAGCAAAAATGTTTATATTTATGAGGAAATTTTGAGGATTTAATTCTAAAGCAAGCGACTTGTGTCTTAAGATTGAATAAAGAAATTTTGCTCGAGTTGATGTGAGAGCCAAATAATAGCTCTGATTTCACGAGCAATTTTGAATCTTCACTATAAAATATTAAAGCTACTTTATATATAAGCTTCAATATAAAGGTTCTGACTGTAGATTCAATTGGAAACCGACAAAAAACTCAGTTGTTACTATATTAACAATCTGAAAATTAAATGTAATAATCATATACTGGTATTTACTGGTGGTGGTGGTGGTAGGTACCACCCACTCATGAAATATTCCACCGCAAAACAGCAGTACTTGATATTGTTGTGTTCCGGTTTGAAGGGTGAGTGAGCCAGTGTAATTACAGGCACAAGAGACAAAACATCTTAGTTCCCAATGTTGCTGGCGCATTGGCGATGAAAGCGATGGTTAACATTTCTTAGTGCCGATGTCTAAGGGCGTTGGTGACCACTTACCATCAGGTGGCCCATATGCTCGTTCGCCAACCTATTCTATATAAAAAAAATACTAACTCCGAGCTCTTCTATTATTTATATAACCCTGTACAGTATAATGAACCTTATTTATTTAAGATTAAGTTTAAAAATGGCTCATCAGCATGTTTTCCTTTCCACTGACAATAATATATAATGTATAATATATAATAATAATGGTGTTTCTCTTATGTAAGCTAGACGTGTTCTGGGATATGTATTGTTTGTATGTATTTGGACACACTTGCCAGTAAATAAATGCTAATATCAACCGTATATAAACGCTAATAAGACCTAATATCCCGTAAGGACCTTGCATAATATTTATTCACATATAAAAAGACTGTTTTATCGTAGATAATGTAACATAAACGACACATGAAGTCGAGTAAGGTGATAATTGAGAGCGTTCAACGATTGTGTAGCGAATACGTAATGTTACATTACACACACAGCACAGGACACACACACACATAAATGACAAAGATTAGTACAGATAAACAATCGTTAGATTTACATATTCCATACAATTCGCTAACAGCTCTCCTGTATTACACACTACGAACAGTTCTCGATTAATATATCTCTATATATAACACGACACTGTTACACTCAACTACTTATATACACTTTGATTTTTAGGCGATTCGGTTGGATGGTTGGTAAATGCCTTTCATGTCGAATGTTGTGGGTTCGATGCCCACCCAGGACGGACATTTGTGTGAACATGTCTGTTTGTCCTGAGTCTGGGTGTAATTATCTACATAAGTATGTATTTACAGAAGAAATTTAGTATATGTAGTGTATCAGTTGTCCGGTTTCCATAGTACGAGCTCTGCTTAGTTTGGGATCAGATGGCCGTGTGTGAATCCTGTCCCAGGATATTATTATTATTAATACTTCCGCCGATATACATGACGCGATTATTTATATATCGACCAATCGTATCGATTAATTGTCAAAATTGTTTTTTTATCTTTACATAGCTATAAACATATATAACAATTAAAGAGATATGACAAATATATAATATATGTAACCCGTGCCAGTTGAAAATCCATTGTTAAATAATGAACGATCGCGTATCAACTCAATTTGTCACTATAATACTCGCGTTAAGAACTGATTCGTCGTTCCATAGATAACAAATGTTATTGATTAGTCTGTCTCGCTCGCACTCATTGTGCATATGCTAAGCGACGTTTTTAACGTTGTATTTTTCTCGCTCTTACAAAGTTAATGTAGATTAAATATAATTAGGTAGTAACATATCGACCAATGGCGTAATCTCATTTCAAGGTCATACATAGTTTGTTTATCTTACGGTTGTTGGTTAAATAAATTTGATTGGAATTGGATATTCTATTAAGTTATATACAAATCGGCAAGTGTTGTTCCAGATGATTATAAACAATGAAATCCCAAAGCACGTTAAATTGAATTAATAAAAAAAAAAAAAATTGTACTAAAATACTAATATGACATTTCTCCCCCATTTCTCCGCTGCACGGACGCCGCTGGATTAATATATATGATATGTATATATATATATAAATATGTATATATATAAATCGATAGGTATATTGCGGTACAAGGTGGACTTTCAATCGCTTCAGCTTGACGAACCGCTGGACGATGTCGACCTCGACGACTATTAAAGCGCTTTAAAAATAAGATAAACGAAGTCATACGATGTAACGGGATTCACGATAGTTTTAAGATGAATGCTTGCACGTATAATTTAAGTGGGGTTCGCTTTGAACGGACTACGGGCGGGTGGGATGTGAGGTTTTTTTTTTAATGATGAATTTAAAAAAAAATTTTAAAAAAAATGTATATTTGGTGTTTTTTTTTTTATTGTGACTAACTTTAGCTTTTGTTTTGCGTGTGTGTGTCATTTTAATTTGTTTTTTTTTTTAATTTTTAATTAAAGAGGATTTGGCGAGGATATTGAATTTAAAAAAAAATTGTCTTTCCACCCGCCCGTACGAACCGCCCCGAACTTTCGTCTAGACATCTTCTCATATCTTATCTCTTTCTAGTCGTATTATTTATTTCTATTTTTAATCTGTACCTAACAGCATCTCCTCTAAATTACAAGGAATCGTTTCACTCTTGCACGTAATCATTTTGTTTCGGGGGGGGGGGAGGCTTGGAACTTCTGGGGGTTTATTTATTTTGATTTAAAGTAAACCACCTTCTCGTGATGTATGGAAGATAATGAACTCGGAACTTGGTAGTTATATCTTTTTCAACATATATATATACATATGACAAACATTTATGAGATACAACGAATACTAACCTCCAAGCTATTTTATCATCTATATATATATATATATATATATATATATATATAGATGATTGACTGACCGACCGACCGACATATGAATGTACAAACCAAAGTACTGAGGTTAGCGACATTTGTATAAGGGTCTCTTATACACAGTAGGTTAGCACTGATGAAGGATTTTACTTAAAACCTAACCCCTAAGATAGTGATAAAGGGGATGTGAGTTTAAATGTGATTCTTCCATTTTTGAAGATATATATGTATATATACATATGACCGTTGAGCAAGTGTGTATTATTTTAGAAGATGAAAAGAGTCACGTTCAAATAGCCAAGTCCACATTCATAGTGACCTACAAAGTACTACTAGACAAAGTGTATCAGGAAGACGTTGAAATATATATATATAAATTGGTTTTTAGCTATTTTGATTTATAAAGCTATCGAATACGTAGTAGTCCTTGCTAGTTTTAATATAAAATAAATTGGATAATTTTCTTTTTTAACAGTCAAAAAAAATTGTTTTGTAATTTTTTTAAACACTAGCATCTTTAAAAAATGATGTAAACCCCACTCGTTCTGTCTGACCTATATCCGCCCCCCCCATTAGTTCCATCTAATCTTCTCGTCGATACCCCCCAATATTGCCTTTAGCGATGCCTCTAACGCCCATCAACCACGTATGCAAACAGAGATCCTTTATCAGGGGGTCGAATTCTACCAACAAATTGTCACTTTATCGCAAACGAATCGAAGCGTGGTCGTTGAGGTTTTTTCGTTTTTCTATTCTTTAATTTAATCATCGACTA
This sequence comes from Nymphalis urticae, assembly GCA_905147175.2. Lineage (NCBI taxonomy): Eukaryota > Metazoa > Arthropoda > Insecta > Lepidoptera > Nymphalidae > Nymphalis > Nymphalis urticae. The sequence goes on from LR990009.1 coordinate 1,729,846, forward strand.
TTGCTATAGAAGTTAATAATTAAGTTTGTTTTTGATATAACGGTATATGTTAACATATTATCGGTTCGGTTCCGATTCGAATAAATACAGACGATTTAAAGAACGTATCGTAATCGTTATGAGTTAGTAGAATTCGACCCCCGTGTATTATTATTATTATTGAGCGAGATTCATTCTCGAAGCGAGAAGAATATCGGACGTTGACCCCGTCATATTTCGTCTCTGTCACTCGCGTACGAATTTATTGCCGTCTCGTCTCGCACGGTTGCAACGTCATTAAAGATTGCAAATTTTCAGTGGGCTCGTGTTTCGAATTGATGATGGAATGATGTACATACATTTACACACCGTAACAGCCTGTGAATGTCCCACTGCTGGGCTAAAGGCCTCCTCTCCTCTTTTTGAGGAGAAGGCTTTACATTTACACATACATATTAAATTACCTGCACCCGTACGTGGTTGACGTTGACGTATTTAAGACACGTACGAAACGATTTGCTTCCTCCGTTTTCCCCACCACCTACAATGTGGGTACCTTCAAGTCCAGAGTGAAGGCACCTTCTAGGCAAGCGCGCTCCACCTTAGACTGTATCTCACTTTCCATCAGGTGTGATAACAGTCAAGCGTTAGCCTATATATTTAAAAAAAAAAAAAACTGGGCGTTGGTGATCACTTACCATCAGGTGGCCCATATGCTCGTCCGCCTTTCTATTCTATAAAAAAAAATGTAAGTCCTCATTCCGTCATTAATCATTATTAACGGCAATACGAATCGATCTTGGTAATAATAGTATTACATATATAATGTATATATATTATATATAATGTCTGGAAATATGGATGTAGATTTAAAACTTATAATTAAAAAGTAAATAATATCTTTATTACATAATGCTTGGGTGTATTTCGCTTTGTAATATGTATAAATTTAAAAAACAACGGTCATAAAAAGTGCCTCCAATTGTATTTAATATATAAAATAAAATAAATAACAATATGACAGCGCGTTGAATACATATAGTATATATGTTTAAAGGTAAACGATTAATTCTATGACTGTGGATTTAAAGGTCGTATTCGTTATGAGAATTGTAATGGACGAAGTTATGCAAAATTAAAAAGGCCTCCTCTCCCTTTTTGAGGAGAAGGTTTGAAGCTTATTCCACCACGCTGCTCCAGTTCGGGTTGGTGGAATACACATGTAACATAATTTCAGTGAAATTCGACATATGCAGGTTTTCTTCGCCGTCAAGTACGAGATGAATTATAATAACAAATGAGGCACATGAAAATTCAGTGGTTCTTGCCCGGGTTTGAACCCATGATCGTCGGTTAAGATTCACGCGTTCTTACCACTGGGCCATCTCGGCTTTTTTAAAGCGTTACAAACATACCAACATATTTATATAAAATAATATCAGATCCAATCATATAATAGTAATGATAGTTTTGGTGTTTTTGTATTTATCTCTTTCTGAAATGAGATTTTGACATATGATAGAAGAGGACACAGCATCGTTTAACTAAAGAAAGTGTTGGGTTTTCCTGACAGAAAATTCTCAGTAGCAGCCCGGAGTCTGGAAGTTGGAAGTGTGTACCAGTGCCTCGGAAAGCACGTAAAGTCGTTTGTCCTGCGCCTGAACTCTTTCCGGTCGTGTCGGATTGCCGTCCCATCGGATTATGGGAGTTAGGGAATAGAGAGTGCACCTGTGTTTTCGCACACACTTGTGCACTATAATATCTCCTGCGCAGTTGGCTAATCTCTCTTGAGATTGGCCGCCGTGGCCGAAATCGGTCTATAAGACATTATTATTAATATAAGCAGTGCTTTCATCCATTTTGCATAACTACGTCGAGTTGCAGTTCAGTTCGTTTGGGAAATGCTTAAAGTTCTATAATAATTGTATAATGAATTAATATTATAAATCGATTTTTTATTACGCCTGAACGTACAACGCGGTCGCAGTATCTGTGCGCCCGGCGTCGGTGACGTCATAACGAAATGGTACCGTGTGAAAAACAAATATATTTTTTTTGCTTTAATAAGCAGACTGGCAAATCCATTTGCCGGTCCGCCTACTTATATTATAAAAAAAAAGTATCCGAATTTAAAATATACATTTAAGTGAGGTGCACAGATATCGTGATAGTGTTGTAGCTTAGCTTAGAGCCTCGTCTATCGATATGTTGTAAATATATCGTCCTGCATTGGAAGCCTCGTGATCGCGTATCAACGTTATTTAAAACGTGAAAGAAAATATATAATATACAAGAGTATGTTATTATGTGTAAAGACAGAGAAAAGAAACTACTGGTTATAGGGCTTTGTGCAAGCTCGTCTAGGTAGGTATTGCCCACTCAACAGATATTCTACCGCAAAACAGCAGTGATTGGTATTGTTCTATTCCGGTTTGAAGGATGAGTGAGCCAGTATAATTACAGGCACAAGGGTCATAACATCTTAGGTCCCAAGGTTGGAGGCGCATTGGCGATGTAAGCGATGGTTAACATTTCTTACGGTGCCAATGTCTAAGGGCGTTGGTGACCACTTACAATCAGGTGGCCCATATGCTCATCCAACTTCCTATTCTATATAAAAAAAAATCACTTAATATTAGGTAAATTACTTATATAACGAATTAACTAATTTTATAAAAACCTCGATTATATTTATGTAAATAACTCTCGAGATTACTCTAAAAAATTTAAATAACACAATTGAACACGTTCAACAAATCACAAGTCGCGCCAATAATGAATTAATAGGCATGATGACAGTATTAAAGAATTAAAAAAATTAATGATTTTAGAGAAGAGACTATTTGAAAAGGATTTAAAAAAAAAATGATCCCATTTTAATATACACATTAGGATTAATAGGATTTTTAATAAAATAAAAGTATAAAATTCTCCAATCGGCCATTTTTTATTTGAAACGCCAATCAGAGCGAATGACGTCACGCCTTTTTATTTTATAACCGTCTCTCTTGAACATTTGTTGTGTTTACGCGTTGTAGACTCCGAGGAATCTCCCTAACTATACAGTATTGTTATTTTAATTGTATATCTGTGCTCATTGAAGATACTGTTATCGTTTTATGTAATTGAGTTAGATAAATTTACTATTGACCTTGTGCAGTGTCTGTGTAGCTGCTACCGTTGACCGTCATACGGCTCATGTGTCGTATCAAATCTGTGTGTGTTCACGAGTATTTCATTGCGGGTTACGTATATCCAATGCATCACATAGCCTAGATCTAGAACCGTATGTGCTAACATAAATAATAGACTGAAAAATAAGTACCTATATAATTATATGAAATTGACGATGAATACGAAATAGATATCATGCCTTAAATCCGTATATTGCTTTTAAAGATTCGTAGACGAGTAGCGATTCGTACTTAGCTTGGAATCGATTGATTGATTCCTATTTAAGGAGCTGTTCAACTGTTACGTAAGCAGTGCGTCTTGAGCTTGTGTCGTTGAGGGGGGGTGTTCTTACGTAAGCATCGGTCTACCCACTCCTGTGCTTACGGTACGCGTTGGTATAATTTAGATTACATCCGTCTAAAGCATATCACGTAAAGTGTGTCAGTCAGCAATAATCAATTTAGGGGAAATCCCTGAACATGTTTTTCGATTTCGACCATAGACAAGTAGGGTTTGTCATATTTGCAAAAAAAATAAAGTATAAAAACAAACATTGCTGATGTAATCACCATTCAGAATAGTTTCCCCCAACTCGCGTGTCGTTAAAATGAGCAAAGCAAAGGTCCTTTCGATGCAAACGTAACCCTTGAATAGTTAGTAATGTGTTTTTGATAATAGCATATTAAAAAGTCCCTCGTACCCCAAATTAAATTCGATAAGATATATTTACCAAAGTGTTGAATAGTAACGTGACTTTAATGTTCGTATAAAGTAAATAGTTTCGCACAAAATTAAATATATAATACATTTTATATAAAGTAAATAGATGAAGGAGTAAAGGTATACAAACCTTAGATTTAAATATTCCACGCGATTCGCTGACAGCTGAAATTGAAAACTGAGATACGACACTATTAAACTTAACTAAGTTAACTTTCATCGTTCCGATAACAACTTCGCTGACATTCAAGACGCCACTTTCTCGAGTCCATAGTGAATACCATAGACTATACAAGATCTCGACCAATGGTATCGCGTCAATTCAAGGTCAAGGTCGTTTGTTTTATCTTTACTCGTCCAGTCACTTGGAATAGTCTAGAATGAGAGCTTCGTTTTAATCGATTTTTTAAATGATTTGTACGCATCGCCATCTCATTAGAGTTTAAAATTTGTCCAGATGTGTGACGTTTACGGGCAGTTACGTCATTTTTGTTTCAACTAAAGATTACAAGAAATGTATGTTAACTGAGATTTCTAGTCAAGTATTTTGTTGAATATAATGTATAACTACATTTAATTCTTTTAGATACATAACGCGTGCGTTTTATTTTGTATAATACATAAACTATTAATATTTAATAGAATTTATATTTAAAAAAAAAATGTTCTGAAGTAATGGCAGCTTAGAAATGTAATTGCCAATTTGATTACCATTGTGATTACGATGACAAACGATGTGCTGATTAATTTTATTATCAAGCAATACGACGAGTTTAATTTTAAATAATTTTACGACGCTCTCGCTTAGTTGCGCAAACTTACTTGTTTGCTCAACTACGCGCGAAGTTACGCTCGAGTAGACGCTTAATTTTTTTGTCATTTTTGTATGAATTCTATTAAAATTAAAATGTTTAGCTCTTAAGTTTAACATATTTTTAGTGGAAACTTGATTGATTTATGTTTTTCTTATATTTATTTTTTTACTATTAAGTGTAATCATAATTGTTTGTTTCCCAAATAAATAAATAAATAAATAAATAAATAAATAAATAAATAAATAAATATAAAAACTTTTCATACTATTTATTAAATTTAGATTTTAATTTACTTATTGTATCTCGTATGTATGTCGTATATAATGTAGTTTGAACATAAACGTATAAATAATTAATTTTGTGAATTATTGAAATTATTTACAATATAATAATAAAATATCGGTATCATTTTATTTGATTGCATTACTAAATATTATTATTATTATATAAAGCAATAACAATATGCCTTAACGAAACGTTCTATGACCTAAAATACGTGTATATTAATATATAAGGATTATATACTTGTATAATTATGTGAACCACTAACGTGAGTCGCATTATCAAATCGGCGAATCGTAATTATGCTCTTTACTGGTGGTAGGGCTTTGTGCAAGCTCGTCTGGGTAGGTACCACTCACTCATCAGATATTCTACCGCAAAATAGTACTTGATATTGTTGTGTTCCGGTTTGAAGGGTGAGCGAGCCAGTGTACTTACAGGCACAAGGGACATAACAACTTAGTTTCCAAGGTTGGTGGCGCATTGGCGATGTAAGCGATGGGTAACATTTCTTGCAGAGCCAATGTCTAAGAGCGTTTGGTGACCACTTACCATCAGGTGGCCCATATGCTCGTCCGCCTTCCTGATCTATAAAAAAAAAAATTACAATTCCTTGGTTAGTTACCGATGGGTGACTCGTAATGCCCTAGCTGATTGGACATATCATCTACTAGCTTCCGCCGGCGGCTTGGACCGCGTGTGAGGAGGGAGGGGGGTCTGGTGTTAGGTAACCTATGTCCTTTAACCTCTGACAACTTGAAAGCGTAACGAACGGATACTTTCGCGGATTTTAAAATTCAGCTATATTTTTAAATTTTACTTAGAAAACTATGACGACTCGTTGTAAGGTTACTTCACGGTAACAGCCTGTAAATGTCCCACTGCTGGGCTAAGGCCTCTTCTCCCTTTTTGAGGAGAAGTCTTTGGAGCTTATTCCACCACGCTGCTCCAATGCGTATTGGTGGAATACACATGTGGCAGAATTTTAGTGAAATTAGACACATGCAGGTTTCCTCACGATGTTTTCCTTCGCCGTAAAGCACGAGATGAATTATAATCACAAATTAAGCACATGAAAAACTTCAGCGGTGCTTGCCCGGGTTTGAACCTACGATCATCGTTTAAGATTCACGCGTTCTTATCACTGGGCCATCTCGGCTTTTTATTTTTTTGTAAAGTTACTCACGACTCGGAAATTTGAACGGAACAATAACACAGAGCGCTCATTGGTCGAATATTGCGTCATCGAATGCAACCGGCCAATGGCCATTCGCTACTCGGAAATGTAGTGACAAGATAAAGGGAGACATTAAGTTTTAAGAGGTAGTCTACTGTCTCATTTCACTCGTGACATACTTGTATGTTAATGTTTAGAAACCTCGACTGACTGCCTCGTTGGTCTAGTGGCTTGATGTAAGGCCGCAGACCCGGAGGTCCTGGGTTCAATTCCCAGGTCGGGCCAATTAAATGATATTGGGTTTTTCTGTCAGAAAATTCTCAGTAGCAGCCCGGAGTCTGGAAATTGGAAGTGTGTTCACTCCCGTGCCTCGAAAAGCACGTAAAGCCGTTGGTCCTGCGCCTGAACTCTTTCCGGTCGTGTCGGATTGCCGTCCCATCGGATTATAAGAGTTAGGGAATAGAGAGTGCATCTGTGTTTGCGCACACACTTGTGCACTATAACATCTCCTGCGTAGTTGGCTAATCTCTCTTGAGATTGGCCGCCGTGGCCGAAATCTGTCTGGAGGACATTATGTTTAGAAATCATATATCTTTGGAGATTTCAATATCATATGTTGCTCGATATTTTAACTATAAAAAAAATAAGCAGACAAAAGCTGCGTAAATTAAAGTAGCTAAATTGCGAGTAATTGTTGGTGATTTATCGCGAAACTGTTGCAAACATATTTATCGACAACTACATAAATCGTAGAACGCCTTGATTCTTGTATGTTTAACGCAGACATATCATCGTAACTCGTAATATGAATATTGTTTTTTAAAAAAAAGTAATAAAAATATTATATATTTTAACTTTTATCGTAAAATCATTGTACCTGATATATTTCCTATGATTATTTGTGCCTTTATTTATATTTGTATAGCGAAGATACCTCGACGATTCAAAGAGATAATTTTGGAATTTTAAACAGATGCATTTGGCAACATTGAGTAGTACGTTCTCTATGGCTCTTGTTTTTTTTTTTGTAATGCGACTTACGTTCGTGGTCCCCATAGACAATGATGGACTGCGCAAAAACATAAATCATTTTGAAGTAATCGTACAATATCTTTAGTTAAGACAATTGGGAGTGTACGCGCGCATGATCGTGCTGGTTCGCTTGAAACCGCGCAAACATAATTGCGTTATATTATTACACCATGAAGTTAATTAGCAATAATTAAATGTAATTGTTCATTTGACTTCGAGTCTAACACACCTCGTGATACTGTCAAAGCCGGTAGGGACAGGAGCATAAAGAATTTAAAAAAATAAAATGTATAGTTTTTTTGCTGTTCGTACTAACATAAGTACTATCCGCTGTTAATGATTATTTCATTCGAAGCGATTCCTTATAAGTAAATGTTTTGAAACGTAATCTCGAATTAATTGTATTGATTAAAACGTTCAGATAAATACTCGATGCTCATTGGTCGAAGTTATTACGTCATCGTTTGCAAACTACCAATGAAAACACGGATCGATATTTTGACTCTGTGCTGTGTATATAATATAAACAATATTAGTATATAGAAATAAATTGCGCAGTCTCTCATATAGTTAATACTATATTCATATTTCCAGACATTTAAGAATATAAACGAAACGTATAATAATCTCATGAATGTGCAGCAATAGCGTTGTGTGAAATGTCTGTTTATTAATGATAATACAGTAAGCTGGCAACACTGTTTTTGTTGTGGAGTGAAATTGAAAACAAGATTTTTTTTTTTTAAGTTTTCAATTTTAATTAATTTGAAACTGTAGCCGTAAGTTGAAACGAAAAATTTGATTGATTAATAGTTTTTAGGTATTAATAGAAATGTACTTGGATATTGATACTGTATGCTTTTCCGATATATAAAGAAAAACGTTAGCAATTATAAAAATCAATGGAGTTTGTTATTTCAAATTTTTTTTTATTTAGTATTTTTTTTTTGTTTACCTATATCGATTCTCATACTATGTGATCGCGCTTAATGTGTTTTATATATTAACACTTCCCTTCCATTAACATATACCCCCATTGAGTATGAATAAGATACATAAGATACATAAGATACATAAGATTAATACCTTCGTTTTTATACAAGAAAAAAAAAAGTCATACATCGTACATACATATACGTAACATGAAAACGGTTTAACAACTTCATAAAAAAGTCTAGCGATGACGTCTCTTCCAAGCGCATCGGGGATATAAGGTAACTCTAATCTTGTTTGTGCATGGTCCTTTTGGATTTGAGCTCTTGTTTCTTTCGTAGATAGATTTGTTGCTTGTTTTATTGTTTGTGTGTGTGTGTTTTTTTTTGTTTTTAATATAATTTAAATCAAATTTAATATACATATAATAATAACTAGCTGATTCATGGCCACTTCGTTGGGCGGTAAATATTTTTACCTGTGATGAAATTGTGATCGTGGTTCGGTTAGTACTGAGGTGCTATGATTTATTTTCTTACCACGAAAAAGTCTTTTTATCTTTCGGGTTAATATCTAGCCTATGACACTCGCAAATGATGTGGCTTTCTATCGGTAAAAGAATTTTCAAAATCGGTTCAGTAGTTCCAGAGATTACCCCGTACAACCTAGCCAACTTTACCTCTTTATAATATTAGTATCGATAAAGGTGGTGACGAAGGCGAGGGTACGAATTCGCCGTCATGTGAAAGTGGCCTGTGTTATCTGTGGGCCAGGGTTATACCGTAATGAAGTACCTAGTTAAAGTAATCTATGTCTAGATTTTGTTACGTTAAAAACTCTCTCGGAAACAATCTCGTAAACTTTGTATATAATAATTATGTATTTTATAAGTATTGATATACGACTAACCCGATTAATTGATAAAATTACTAATTCTATAATGCGTTCTCTTGGATGTATTCAAAAAAATAATTTAAAATAATAATAATAGTGATATTGATTTTTGATTGCGATTCATTTGAATGCTATTAGCAGTCAGATTATATTAATTTTTATCTATGCATTAACGGGAATTTAATATACTGCAATTACGAACGACATGGCAACATTTTCGGTAATGTCAAATTAAGTGACAGATGGTTTTTCAACTTGTAAACGTCAATGTCAAATTAAAATATTATATGGTATGTGTGTATTATGTGTAATATGTATTTTTTTATATAATTTTCTAGTGTTGCAGTATTTGGTTGTGTATTTTTTTTTATAAGTTTGTTTTTAATATGTCGTAGGCAAAACTCAAATTAGCACTTCTATCTGTTTAGGTTGTTTTTTTTTAATCTAATTTTTTCGTTTTTTTTTTAATTGTTACATTGTGACAGTCTAGCGCACTAGTTTTATTCATGTTGTTTTTTTTTTTATTTTCAACCAACTTTTTTAAGCATGGTCGTGTATTTTATGAGAATTTTTTTTTTTTTAATTTTTCTATTTTCTTTGATCGTATTTTTTATACTATGTTAGTATGAAAAAGTTAGTTTTTTAATAGTCTGTGTAAACAAGTTTTGTTTTATTATTTATTCATATGAAATATGCCATTTTTGGAATGATGGATTTTTTTACTTTTCAGTGATAGTAGTTTTAAGATAGGCAAGTTAATGTTGCCTGGTAAACTTAGACCATAGACAAAGTTCTCACGTTGCTAATTATCGCTAATACAGAAATTTAACATAAAAAATAATGTTAGTATTCCATTATATTCGCTTGTATTGATTTTTTTTAACAGTTAATGAGATTTTTGAATAAATTTTTAAATATATTTTGTATGAATTATCCGTAATGGCAGTGCTGCCGTTGTAATCGAAGGATATAATGCAGCGTTTTAAAAAAAAAAAACGTACGCCGATATCCTTGAATTGTTAATATACGTTATTTCGTTTTTTTTTTTTAATTTTTTTTTTATGATTGACATACGCGTAATTTGAAAAGAAAATAAAAGCAACCAATTTCCTTAATAAAAAGGCGAACACGATAAAAGAATACGGTCGTAACCGATAAAGGTTTCTTGAAACAAAGTACGAAAAAAAAAATATATATAAAACATAATAAAATTAGCGGTCATTACAAAAGAGACCAGATTTAAAATAAAGAAAAAAAAATTGGGTAATTCCATTATTACCTGACCGAATAAACAAACATACAGGATTATTCGTTTAATTATAATCATTGAGATATTTAGTTTGGTTGCCAACAAAAAAAAATATTAATAATAATAATATTAACCGCTCCGGAATATCTCGGTGTTTATTTTTTTTATTTTATTGCGTTTGTTTGGTTTTTTTTTTAGGTCGTTACCTAATGTCGTGTTGTTTTTTTTTTTTATTATTGTCGAAACGGTTCAAGGGTTTCAGCGGGAACGATTGCTCGTCATATTAATGAAAATATTTATTTTTTTTATTCGTTAATTAGCCTTAATTAGTAGCGTCGTACGTCGAGTGCTTTTCTTATTAAAATAATAATCGAAGATCTCGTCTCGATTATTGAAAAAATAAATAAATCGATTTTGTGTCGATATTGTTTTTTTTTTTTTTTTCAATTCGCTATCTTATCGATGATCTCTGTTTGTGATCTGTCTGATCCGATATCCGTTGTGTATGTATGGAATTAATTGTATGAGTTTCGGTGAAATTTGAGAGCTGTAATTAATAAAGAATTAATTATCAGGCAGGTCTTAAGGTGGGCTTAGACTAGGCGAATTTGAAACGGATCGTAATAATTTTATTTGTCGTGTGGAATTTTTGCAAGTCCGTCTCGGTGGGTATCACTCATTCATAAGATATTCTACCGCCATACTTGATTACTTGGTATCGTTGTGTACCGTTTCGAAGGGTGAGTGAACTATAACCGCAGACACAGGGGACATTAATTAGTATTCTTACTTCCGGGCATTAGTGGCGCATTGGCGATGTAGAGGATTGTTAATATTCCAATCCTGATCAGTATCAGGTGCCACAATTGTTTGCAATCGTATTTTAATAAAACAAAATATCAATATCATAACTAGAACTCAGAATACGAACATTCATATTTCTATACTCGTCTAGTCTAAACCAACCTTAACGTTACTATAAAGCTAGGTTCCGCAGATAGAACTAGAGATCATATATATGATATAGACCGCGTGAATCTTAACCGATGATCGTGGGTTCAAACCCGGACAAGCACCACTGAATTTTCATGTGCTTAATTTGCGTTTATAATTAATCTCGTGCTTTACGGCGAAGGAAAACATCGTGAGGAAACCTGCATGTGTCTAATTTCACTGAAATTCTGCCACATGTGTATTCCACCAGCCCGCATTGGAGCAGCGCGGTGGAATAAGCTCCAAACCTTCTCCTCAAAAAGAGGAGAGGAGGCCTTTAGCCAAGCAGTGGTATATTCACAGGCTGTTACGGATATGTATTATATTATATTATTATATGGTGTTACAGGACTGCTGCGCTACAAAGTAGACTTTCAGTCGATGCAACTGGACGACGAGGAGATAGACAATTTGTACGATATTGATGATTATTAAAGAAAACGAAGAAACGAGGCGCCGTGTGATCAGCAAGCGAGCTTATGCAATAAAATATTAAGTTAATTAAATAAAAGGAAACCGAAATTGTTTCAATTTTTTTTTTTTGTTGTTCATATTATCTCTTCCTATATTGCATTTTTGTTTGAATTATATTAAAAGAGACGACAGCTTTCGTATTTTATTTGTTTATTTATTTATTTATTTATATATATAAGGTTTATATTTGCTTGAACAAGGAAAGTATATAATAGTTTGTTTAAGTTATTAAGGTTATAAATAGCCGAGATGGCCCAGTGGTCAAACCCGGGCAAGCACCACTGAATTTTCATGTGCTTAATTTGTGGTTATAATTCATCTCGTGAAGAAAAACATCGTGAGGAAACCTGCATGTGTCTAAATTTTGTTGAAATTACGCCACATGTGTTTTCTACCAAACTACATTGGAGCGGCGTGTTGGAATAAGCTCCAAATCTTCTCCTCAAAAGGGAGAGGAGGCTTTAGTCCAGGAGTGGGACATTAACAGCCAGTTTCATTAATGTTATTAATAAAGTTAAATCGTATTACGTAGTATAGTAATCGTAAACAAACCTCAGATTTACATTTTCCACGCGATTCGCTAACAGCTCTGCTGTATTACGCACTACGAACAGTTCTCGATTAATATATTTCTATTTATAACACGACACTGTTTACAACTTATTTCTATTTTAATATTAAACAGAAGTTAGTCGACTACAATTGAAGCAGATTTCAACAGAAGATATCAGCGAATAATTGCATAACTAAGCATCACGAGCCCTGGGTAGGTACCGCCTTCTCATCATATATTTTACCCCCAAACAGCAGAGTTGTTCCGGTATGAAGGGTAAGCCAGTGTAACTACAGGCACAAGGGACAAGGGACATAACATCTTAGTTCCTAAAGTTAGTGGTAGTAAATTTTACTTAATATGAATTGAAAATGTTTTTTTTCTTTCGAATTAAATAAATACTATAGATTATTAAGATATCCCAAGGTCAAAGTTGTTTGTTTTTCCCCTGTGGTTGGGTTAGGCTGTAGGAAGAAATTAACTTTGAAATTAACGATTTAATATAATATCCTGGGACATTATTCACACACGGCCATCTGATCCCAAACTAAGCAGAGCTCGTACTATGAAAACCAGACAACTGATATACTACATGTACTACTTCTCTTTTGTAAATACATACTTATATAGATATTTACACCCAGACTCAGGACAAACAGACATGTTCATGTACACAAATGTCTGTCCTGGGTGGGAATCGAACCATCAACCTTCGGCGTGAAAGGCAAGTATCTACCAACCGCGCCAACCGGCTCGTCCAACTTAAAACTTACGTACTATTTCTTAATCAATGTCGGAATCCAGGTAAGGTCTTCCTGGTGCATCATGAGCGCTATAATGACAAACGTCGCCCGCTGCGAAAACGAGGTAACAAAGATTTAAACAATAATAAGGGAACGCCACTATACGATAAGCAAAGGTAGCCTGAGACAAGCTATGTTTTTTTTGTAGTATAGGAAGGCGGACGAGCGTATGGGCCACCCGATAGAAATTGGTGCATAGACATTGGCATTGTAAGAAATGTTAACCCTCGCCCACATCGACAATGCGCCACCGACCTTGGGAACTAAGATGTTATGTCCCTTGTGCCTGTAATCACTTGCTCACTCACACTCACACAGTTCAAACCAGAACACAACAATACTAAGTACTGCTGTTTCGCGGTAAAATATCTGATGAGTGGGTGGTACCTACCCAGACGAGATTTCACAAAGCCCTACTACCAGTAAAATTGTGTTTTTTTTGACAAATAAAACTATAGATATATACTATAGATAGCTGTAGTTGATAACATCAAAGGCTTCAGAACTGAGAAAAAACTTAGTTCACTAAATTAATGTTAAAATGAATTGTTTGACTGAATAAAACTACATTTAATTACAAAATTTAACAATTTATGAACGCTCCCTTAAATAGATGATAAAATGTCTATGGTTTGGATCTAGAAAAGACATTCGAATTAAATGTGATACCGTTATAATGTAGATTGAATTTGTTCAACACGATATCATAGACAAAATTTGTCATTAAAAATATAATAAGGGAACCTTTTTTAACGGGTTAGATTTAACATTACCAATTTAATAAAAAACATCAAATGGAATTTAATTTCAAATGGAACGCTAAATTTAAGTTTAATCCTGCAATTCAACTTTAGAATTCCATTATCGAAATTTTGCATAACGGTTAAAGTTTCGATGTACTATTTTTAAATAACTATGACCCATGTGTAGTGTGAAACAGAAGGTGGGTTCAGGATAGCGAAATAAGTTTTATGTAGTTACAAACAATATTTATTAACAGGCAGAGTAACCGCCCTACTCAAGTTCAACAATAATTATATCCGTTCATTGTAAATACATCGCTATTTATACCAAAGTCTAATCATTTTTAATGTTGGTAGTTTTAAAAAAAATATCACGAAATTAAATAACATTGAAACAATATTTATAATCAACTTAAATAAATATTAGGTTATTCTAAATTAAATACGCGTTGGTCCTAGCGTTGAGTTTAACAAGTGGGTGTCATAACATCGCACGGCGCGTCCGTGAGGACGAAAAGGGAAAACACTAAGAATTTTTTTTTTCACATACTAAATTTTGCTGCCCTGAGCACCAGCCCCGATTGCGCCTAGTGAATATATATAGCTGAATACGAGTATATGGAAATAGTAGCTATATAACTGGTATAAATGTATAATAATGTACTCCGGGCCGATTGCGGCCACGGCGGCTCAGGAGAGATTAGCCAACTGCGCAGGACAAGTACAAGTGTGTGCGCAAACACAGCTATTCTTTCACTCTCATAATCCGATGGGACATGACACGATTTGAATCCAAGATTTCCGGGTTTGCGGTCTTATATCTAGCCACTAGACCAATGAGGCAGTTAACTATATAATATATATAACGTCTGTGGACACGTTTTGTATGTATACCATTGAACCTGGTTTCACACGTCAAACGTGTGTACGCGAAAAGGGTTTGGCAATTTAGCTTTAGACAATAAACTTGACTCTGAAAGTGTTAAGGAACTAAATAAGGAAAATTTCCAAGGTAGAACAGACCTGGTGTACGCACGGTGCAAACTATTAAAAATATCTTAAAGAAATCGCTCTCAAGTAACGGAGATATTTTTTTTTTTTGAAGGAAAAATAACGTTTATTTCTAAAACATTGACATATTTCTATTTTGCATTCGAATGTTCAGTATTAAATCCACGAAGAAGTAATTGAGATAATTCCTTAAAGAATTTCACAGCATTTTTACCAGTTATACTTAAAAATGGGTTATGTTTTGTTTGCACCATTGACTACAATAAATGTTTGATCGTATCAACACATTTAATCAACAATGCACGATAAGGTGAATAGCAATATCTCAATAACATATTGTAACAGACAAGAGTCTTGTCTTTATATTAAACTATTTATGAATAGAATAAAAACAGATCTCATTTTAAACATTAACGTGGCTTAGCGACTAAGTTAAACATCGATTTCTCTCTTTCCGTCATCATTGATTAGCCATTAAAAAAAGAAGATCCGTAACCGTAACAGCCTGTGAATGTCCCACTGCTGGGCTAAAGGCCTCCTCTCCTCTTTTTGAGGAGAAGGTTTGGAGCTTATTCCACCACGCTGCTCCAATGCGGGTTGGTGGAATACACATGTGGCAGAATTTCAGTGAAATTAGACACATGCAGGTTTCCTCACGATGTTTTCCTTCACCGTAAAGCACAAGATGAATTATAATCACAAATTAAGCACATGAAAATTCAGTGGTGCTTGCCCGGGTTTGAACCCACGATCATCGATTAAGATTCACGCGGTCTTACCACTGGGCCATCTCGGCTTAAAAAAAGAAGATAGCATTGTTTAACTAATCACTCTCTAAAAAACGTTAATAAAGTCGTGAATTCTCTCTTTCATTATTAATTTTATATACGAAAGAAGAAGACGGATGATGTTTAAAAAATTACCCGTTAAATGTTTATTGGTAAGGTCGATTAATCTATAGGGTTTTTGTCTTCGTTAAACAAATCTCAATTTTCATTAAAAATAAATAAATATATCAAAATGTTTGTAATTTTGTTAGGAAATCGTTTGCTGCAAAATTTACAAATCTCCAAAGATACATTGTCGGGCCGAAGTATAACAGCGCTACAAGGAATTTATTTTAAAAAAACTTGATAAAAACACATATAATAAATACGAATATCCCATGAAAATAACACTAAAAGTGTTGTATATATTGAAATATTTCAAAGTCTGCCCTTAGTGATTTATTTAAGTTATACGCGGGTAAAACCGCGGGCACAGTAACAGCCTGTGAATGTCCCACGGCTGGGCTAAAGGCCTCCTCTCCTTTTTGAGGAGAAGGTTTGGAGCTTATTCCACCACGCTGCTCCAATGCGGGTTGGTGGAATTCACATGTGGTAGAATTTCAGTGAAATTAGACACATGCAGGTTTCCTCACGATGATTTCCTTCACCGTAAAGCACGAGATAAGTATAATCACAAATTAAGCACATGAAAATTCAGTGGTGCCTGCCCGGGTTTGAACCCGGGCAAGCCCCACATAAACGCATTACGCGTTTATGTGGGGCTCGCTGTTGTCCAAGGCGCCAAATTCGCCCAGAACATCGGAATACCCACTAAAAAACCAGCGGTACGTTTTCCGTCTTAACGAGGAGCGCCACGGGATCGCTTGCGCATGCTACCGTGACTATACGTAAATATTCAAATCAAACTGGATTAAATTATAATTAAAATAAAAACTTTAGCACGTAGTTAGTATTGTACTCCTTTTTGATAGATACAATTTTTTCGTTTTGTTTTCTGGCGCGTAAATAAATAATGTTGTTGGTTTTCCGACACGAGAACGGCGACACGCAATTGGCCTGTGAAATGTGAAAATGGATGGACTGTCCTGGCGTTTACCAAATCATCAAACGCGCGAAGTTAAAATTTTCCAATTTTCTACGCAAATTTTTCTTTCCGAAAAAAGTATTTACTACTTAAAAAAAAATTAAATGTAATTAAAGATATATAAAGACTTATTTTAATATCCAAATAATACGAATTTACGAATAGAAAAATTACGAATTTTAAATAAATTTCGTGAACATAGATAAAAACAAAAAGTAGAATCTCGTTATTTTCAAAACTCTTTTTTTTTTAAATAATCTATTTGACAATGAGACGTCAAAATTAATATCGCGATCCGATGAAAAAAGACGAAAAGGTAGAACAAAAAGTTTGAACTAATGACGCAATATTCTTCAGATTTGAAAGTCGGGCCTTTTTTTTCTTATCACGGTCACGTCTATCGAGACACAATTGGTTATTTAAAAATTAAAAACGATGGATATTTATCGCGATGTTTGCAGTTATTTTTTAAGTAACCTTACAATTACTTTGTATTACTTTGTGGTAGGTTGACTGCCTCGTTGGTCTGGTGGTCCTGGTTCAAACCACAGGTCGAGCGGATAAAGTGAGTTTTTCTGTCGAAGTTTCTCATACCAGCAGTATGGATATAGGAAGTGTGTACGCTCCCGTGCCTCGATACGCACCTATGGTCCTACGCCTGAACTCTTTCTGGACGTGTCGGATTGCCGATCCATCGGATTATTAGGGAATAGAGAGTGCACCTGTGTTTGCACACACACTTGTGCACTTTTATATGTCCACAGTTGTTTCAGCAGTTGAGACGTGACACCGTAACACATAATCAAACTCACATTCTATTTATAACATAACTAATGTTATAGGATATTAAAACAATGTACATTTTTTAAGTTAACTTTTTTATATATTTTCTACACTTGACCACAGTCATATCAGATGGTTCCTACATTTCTTCTATAATAATAACGATGAACAAATGGACCACTTAAGTGTTCATCACTAAATGGTTAATCTTTCTTACGGCGCCGTCTACATACTTGGAGGTAGGGCTTTGTGTAAGCAAGGTCGGCTGGATAGGTACCACCCACTTATCGGATATTATCCAAAACAGCAGTACTTACGTACGTCGTAGTATACGTACGACGTAACATCTTTGCTCCCAGAGTTTATAGCGCATTAACGATGTAAAGGATTGTTAATAATTCGTACAGGGCCAATGTCCATGGGCTGTGGTGAACACCGGGACCTATTCTATATAAAAAACGACCCACAAACGACAAAACATATAGAAATAAAATTACACAAAAAGATCACTAGCTTTTAAGAAATTAATTAGGCTATGTAAACAAACTTTTTTTTTTATTAAAGCAATTACTTTTTCGATGACTTTTTTGTGATTCGCTATATAGATACATCGAACTTTTTATACACATAACCACAAATATAATATACACACATATTATGATACAAAAAAGAAGTTGTGTCAAATTAATAAATAATTAACATTAAAAACAAGTTAATTAAAACCAAAATATTCAGATTAATTAAGTTTTTGTCATTTGTAATTGGGTGTGGTGGATTTGGGTCAGTATGCTACGAAGTGACACCAGTTATCGTATAAGCTATACGGTTTAACTGCCTCGTCGGTCTAGTGGTTAGATATCTGGCCGCAGAACCCGAGGATCTGGGTTCCAATCCTAGGTACTTACGTTTACACGATGCAGTATCAGCCTGTGAATGTCCCAATGCTGGGCTAAGGCCTCCTCTCCCCCTTTTTGAGGAGAAGGTTTTGGAGCTAATTCCACCATGCTGCTCTAATACGGTGGAATACACATGTGACAGAATTTCAGTGAAATTAGACACATGCAGGTTTCCTTGCGATGTTTTCCTTCACCGCAAAGCACGAGATGAATTCTAATCACAAATAAAGCACATGGAAATTCAGTGGTTTGAACCCACGATTATCGGTTACGATTCACGCGTTCTTACCACTGGGCCATCTCGGCTTATAACACGATACGAAAAAGCTATATTCCGTGGGAAACGAAAATACAAAATTATTGCATTATGTAACCTTCACGATTGCCAACTGTTTGTTTTATTAAATACTATCTGTTTATTTTCCATCTCGTTCTACAAAAAAATAAAAATATAACTGTATCCATTCATGTTTGCTTATTAAAAATGTAAATAAATGACATTCATGTTTATTTATAAGTTACCGAATTTATTTAACCTTACGTAACTTCATTAATTGTTGTGAAGTGATTGCAATGAGACGAAAATAACTTGACACCTTCGACGCGTGGCCATTTTAAAGACCTTTCATCCAGTGCGTTTGATAATCGAGGTAATAAAAGGTTTTTTTATTAATTTAATTCTAGTTATTCATACTGGTTTCACTTAGAGAAAATAAGGGTGTTTTTTTATAGAATGAGTAGGTGGACGAGCAAATGGGCCACCTGGAGGTGAGTGATCACCACCGTGAATAGACATTGGCGATGTAAGAAATATTAAGCATTGCGTATATAACCAATGCGCTGCCAACCTTGGGAGCTAATTACAAGTCCCTCTGTAAGCCATGATTAATATTTCTTACGTCGCCAATGTCTATGGGTAGTAGTGACCAAATACCATCAGTTGGCTTATATGCCCATGCAATCAAAAACCAATCCATTCTATAAAAAAATCAATATATATATATATCTCCGATTTGTAGTATCAGAAATTAATACCAATTTGTTAAAACAAAAATTTGTGTAACTATTTTGTCATACAGATTAGAAACGATGATAAACCAAAGTAGATTGCTATGCAATTTTAGTTCTTATATGTAATCAATTAATTTAATTATAATTCAGTAGTTTAAAATTTAACCTAATATAGTAGACAATAGAAACGTTTTGAATATCTCGGAATAACAGACAATTAAATTTGAAACAATTTTAAATTCCATCCTAACCACCTCATCTGGAAATCCAGGATAGCGACGTTTTTAAGGAACCAGCCTTCGTCGGCGACTTCCGAACCGATATGACAGAGCAACCTTCAAGAAAAGAACGTACTCATTCCTTAAAGGCCGGCAACACACCTGCAGGACCTCGGGTGTAGCAGGTGTCCATGGGCGGTGGTATTGCCCCCCTCTAAAATAAAGGAGGCAAATTTATTTATTTTTTTGTTTTTTTTTTTCAAATAATTATATTAACTTAAAAGTTGTTTTGAAATCACAGAAAGATACTTTAATTTTATTTATTTTGTATAAATGTAAGTGATTGTTTTTGCACGTGAGTCTTTCGAAATATTTAAGGTACGTTCACGTTGATATTTTAATGTTTTCAATTACATATAAAAATATTTAGCATATGCGTGCCGGTTTGAGAGGTGATTAGTTTTTTATATATGCCGGGAGGGCAAATAACTACTCCATTTGATGGTAAGTGGTAGTGGAGTTCAAACGCGACGACGGCCAGTACAGTCGGGAAGAATGTTCTGCACTAGTCGCCCTCGCCTTGCCAGCAAGATGCCTCTTCACGCCTCGTTTGAAGGAATCCGGGTTGTAAGAGGAGGGAAACACGTGAGCTGGTAAGGAATTCCAGTTTTTACACAGGCACAAGGGAAATGACGTCTTAGTAAAAGTATGCAATGCACTAATGACACATAAATGGAAGTCTTCAAACTTACTTCCCAAGATGATGGTTTTACGCAGTATTGGGATTCATAAACTGTTATTTCAAATAATTACAGATTTATTATGTCACTAATACGTCGAACACAAATCGTCACTTTTCCAGTCAGTGTAGACTCTGCTTTATAATCCCATAAATTCTAATCTCAAATTGAATTAATAAAATAATGTCATTGAACTGTCGTTTACATTAAGATATTTATATAATCATAATTAATTTCTTAAAATTTTTGCAAAAATATATTAATATAGATTTTTACGACTTGCTCATAAGACTTTAGTGTGTTTACAAAAAAAAAAAAACTGATTGAGATTTCTGGTGTGACAACAATATTACCTCAATTAAAGTTACATTCTCATATAAGTGTAGTTAAGGGGATGATAAGTTAAGCAATCAGAGCAAATTAGAGCAGAGCAGATATACTCTGTAGAGAATAAAATCTTGATTGATTTTAGGCTGTAACTCAACAACGACACATATTTGACGTTTTAAATATTCGGGTCCATAGAGTTTTGCCGCGTTATGGGGAAATGTCAAATCAAAGATGACGTTTATCATTTATCATAGTTTTATTGTTTTTATATAATACAATATAATGGTCAATCGAGTTTAATTTATTTAAGTGTGCGATTTTAAGAACACACTTCATTGTTCACCCGTGAAATGTTGACAACCGTCTTTTGAAATTGGCGTTTCGTACGGGAGGAATATAGTCATTTTTTTTGTAAAATATGTTTAATTAATCAATGTATGCACCATTGGTATTGGTATCAATGCAATTTTGCCATCTCATAGGTAGTCCATTGATCCCTTTACTAAAAAAACCATACGAACGGCGAGAATCAATAAACTCTTTAAAGGCGGTTTGGACTGCCGCATCGGAGTTGAATTTTTTTCCGTGTCAGAAGTTGTCCAAATTCCGGATCTGTTGGAGCAAGGTCCGGGGAGTAAGGTGGATGTCGTCCAATTGTATTTCATCTAACTTAGTGGTTGTTTGTTGTGCAGTGTGTGGTCTTGCGTTGACATGAAGCAGCAGTGGCCTAGAGCGATTGACCAATCTCAGTTGTTTATCAGCTAGTTCTTCCTTCATGGTTTGCAGTTGCTGACAATAGATATCTGCCGCAATCGTTTGGCCAGATTTTAGAAAGCTGTAGTAAACGACACCGGCGCTAGTCCACCAAACACTCACAAGTAACTTTTTCTGAGTCAATTGCGACGAGCGCTTCCGATTATCGTACAGTATCCACTTTTCATCACAAGTAATAATTCGATTTAAAATCCCTTCATCATTGTGTCGGTTGAGCAAAGTAACACAGCAGTCGACGCGTGTTTGCAAGTTCGATTCACTCAATTCATGTGGTACCCATCGTTCAAGTTTTTTTACTTTCCCGATTTGCTTCAAGTAGATTAATACAGTTTTATCACTTACCCCGAGCCTGCAACTATCTCTGAAGTGCTTTGTGATGGATCCGCTTCCACAATAGCCTTTAATTCTTCATTTTCCACTGTGGTCTCCGGCCGTCCACGGGGCTGGTTCTGAAGGTCGAAATTTCCAGAACTAAAACGTTGAAACCAAAAACGTTCCGTGTTTTCTTTTGCGACACCAGCGCCGTACTCATCATTAATACTTCGAGCACTGGTGCCACGGTAGAACTCGTACTCGTAAATATACCGATATTTCATGTTTTCCATTGTGCGGTAATAAGCGACGCCAAAGAAAAAAATAATGAGGAAAAAACAAATTAATGACTGTTTTCAAGACTCAAATGTACCAGCTAAATGAATTTATAAATTTGAATTTGGAATTCTTAACCAAAGAGATCTCCTCTTTGGTTAAGAATTCCAAATTCAATTTCAGATCAAAGTGGTCAGCACGACAAAACGCTAATTTCATATGTAAGGACCTAATATTTTGATACGTGTATTCTTGTAATGTTATAATTATTACGTTCAATGTCGCATATCAATTTTTGACATTTCACGATCGTTTCCCGCGGTGAGTGAGAGTTTTTTCCTTCAGAATAGCCATACAGGTTTTCATATTCTCATGAGATTTCCTATAAGCATTTTTGAAACGGCACCTGATGCTAAATGGTAATCATAAATATTAAACATTTCTTACATCGCAATGCGACCAATCTTGGAACTGAGATGTCGTCCCTTGTGCCTGTCGAACCTGGCTCACTCACCCTTCAAACCAGAACACATAATACTAAGTGCTGTTTGGGTAGGTACTTGTTTGGGTTAGGTACCACTCACTCATCAGATATTCTACCGCAAAACAGCAGTACTTGGTATCGTTGTGTTCCGGTTTGAAGGATGAGTGAGCCAGTGTAATTACAGGCACAAGGGACATAAAATCTTAGGTCCCAAGGTTGGTGGCGTATTGGCGATGTAAGCGATGGTTAACATTTCTTACAGTGCCAAAGTCTAAGGGCGTTTGGTGACCACTTACCATCAGGTGGCCCATATGCTCGTCCGCCTTCCTAATCTATAAAAAAAAACAATTCGATTATTATTTATCCTGCATAGATATTACGAGCAATCTCAAGAACCAGCTAACGTAATAGTATTCAATCTCATAGACCAATTGGATGACAATCCGACACTTAAAAATTGAAGATACGCAGCACAAATGCTTTTGTGGAGAGCGTCGGACTTCCCACCGGAAGTCGACCCAAAAACCGTAAGATCAGCGAATGTGTACAGGACCGACCACTATAAAATTATTTTTTAATAAAACCTTCGATTATTTAAAATTTATTTGCAAATTTCAATAAATTCGTTAGTTTATTTAAATTATAGATGTTTTTTTTTTATTTTCGATATTTTTAAGAGATTATTTTTATGGCAACTTACAAAAGTCAGCCTTGTTTTTTGGTGGACCAGAGAGAAATATTTTTTTTTGTATATTCTGCACCGATTTACCGATACAACAGAGGTTATTGTATTTTTTCCTTGCGATGAAGGTCATGAAAATTTTATATATATATATTTAAATTAATAAAAAAATGGCCCAGTAGTAAGAACGCGTGAATCTTAACTGATGGTCGTGGGTTCAAACCCGGGCAAGCACCACTGATTTTCATGTGTTTAATTTGTGATCATAATTCATCTCGTGCTTTACGATGAAGGAAAACATCTTGAGGAAACCTGCATGTGTCTAATTTCACTGAAATTCTGCCACATGTGTATTCCACCAACCCGCATTGAAGCAGCGTGGTGGAATAAGCTCAAAACCTTCTCCTCAAAAAAAGGAGAGGAGGCCTTAGCCCAGCAGTGGGACATTCACAGGCTGTTACGAAATAATTAATCCGTGCAGTGACGGAGAAAGAATACATTTCACTGCCCCTTTCCCATGGGTGTCGTAAGAGGCGACTAAGGGATATCATCTGGTGGTAGGATGATAAACATCCGCCTGGCTTGTTACCACCGTACGCATGGTGAAAATCTCGTGAAGTGGCTTGCAGCCGCGTTTCGAGGTCAGCCAGCGTACAGCCAGTGCCCGAGCGAGCATTGCCGCGATGGGTGTTGGTCCAGTGGAGACGGCTGCTGGACCAATGCCGGGGGAAACACGCCTCCACACTTTGCCCATCCCTATCGTGGCAATACGTCGCTCGCTTCACGTCTCTTTACGAGGCGTGAAGAGGCATCTTGCGGGCCGGCAAGGCGAGGGCGGCTAGTGCAGAATCTTCTTCCCGACTGTACTGGCCGTCCTCGCGTTTGGACTCTACTACCACTTAACATCAGGTGGAGTAGAGTCATTTGCCCACCCGGCAAATATAAAAAAAAAAAAAAAAAAAAAAAAAATACGAATTTAAATTAATAATATTCTTATTATTTAAGCCCTAGTCTAGCTATCCGTCCTGGTTCGCACGAATAGAATAAAACCTACATAAACAACGGGTACGAGAACCCGGGAAGAGGTGTGTTGTCCAGCAGAGGGTCAGTTTTATCTGTGGTGGAAGCTCACGTACAAAACAGTCCTGCGCGTCGTTCTCTCTGAATGTGTCAGCATCGTTTATTATGCAGACGAATAGTGGGAGCTGTCATCGGGGGAGATCGCCACCAGCGAGGTTTGCGGGAGGGATGAGATTACCTTTCAATCCCAATTCCATTTATTTGCTTTAAACATAATATACATATTTAGTCACTATATTTATGACATGCAAATATTTGAACTTAAATTATATATTAAAATTATTTCCACTTAAGAAATTTCATTACATTATAACCTTCGCCCTCTGAGGAGAGCTTTGCCGAGCAACGAGCACAGGACGAGACGGACTGCAGATGCGTTACATCTTTTACTATATATTCAACAATTGTCGTCATATTTCAGTTAATCTTAACAAAACCTTAACGTATTATACAGCTTATCATGAGCGGGCTTCAAACCGCCCACCTGGGGGCGCATACACTTGTCGGGAGTGCGGCCGAAGGATCCTCTCTCGCATTGGACTCTTTAGTCATGAACGCAAGTGCCTTCGTGCTGCTTGAATCATCTGTCATAGATGCAGAGGTCTATATATATTGGCGAAAACCGTATGAAACTCCATTCGATAGTTTTTAATCATGTGAGAATTTATCACGTACAGAAAGACGCGGCAGGGGGCTTCGTTTTACAACAATAAGTGGTGTTAAGTGTAAATATTACACTAATTTGAAAATTCGATACGTGTAATAAATATTTGACAACATCTTTATAAAATTCGTCTATTAAATATCTAGTTTATATGTAAAACGTGTTTAAAACATATTTCTTATCCGCATATTTTTTCTATTATTTCGTAAATCCACACAGTTGAGTGCAAAATTATATGAAAAATTGTGGTGATTTTATAGGTAAGGTGAAGAATTATTTTATTGTATTTAAATGGTTTTTTTTAATGTCATAGACGAGCAAATGGGCCACCTGATGGTAAGTGGACAACACCATAGACATTGGCGATGTAAGAAATAATAACCATTTCTTACTGCGCCACTAACCTTGGGAAATAAGATGGTATATCAATGGTGCCTGTAGTTACGACTCATTCACCCTTCAAACCGGAACGCAACAAAATAAGTATTGCAGCTTAGCGCCAGAATATATGATGAGTGTGGGGTACCCACCCAGACGTGACGTGACAGAAGTGTGTACACTTCCGTGCCTTGGAAAGTACGTAAAGTCGTTGGTCCCGCGCCTGAACTTTTTCCGGTAGTGTCGAATTGGCGTCCAATCTGGTTATGAGAGTTAGGGAATAGAGAGTGCACCTGTGTTTGCGCACACACTTGTGCACTATAATATCTCCTGCGCAGTTGGCTAATCTCTCTTGAGATTGACCGCCGTGGCTAAGATCGGTCCGGAGGACTATTATCATTATTATGTGTATCCCTGACGACGCGTAAGAAAAATTTCATGAAAATCGTTTGTATAGTTAAGACGTTAAAGAAAGAGATGAATTATAAACAATTTTAACAAAATTATATAAAAAAACATCATTAACAAATAAGGCTCTCACACACTACACACTAATAGTGGTTAAAACTTTATGTCATTTTTGTCTGTCTGTATATTCACCGACCAATTAGACCAGAACATAGAAAAAACTTTAAAGAGGAGGAGAGGGTCAGGTATTCGGTAAGAATCGGTTCTTCCTTGAACCTCAAGCTTGCTTCATGCAAAATTTCACCAAAATCAGTTCAGTGGCTTAACCTTAAGACTTAATTTCGCATTTAAAATTTTAGTATACATTTTAATTTAAGTATATGATATATGACCTTTTTTATTTAAAGCACATTTTGTTAACGGATTTTTGAAGACAGTTTTTTTTTTCAAATAATATTTTATGTTTGAATTTTTTCTCGTAACATAATATGCATCTCATAAAATCGTTTTTATTTAAATATTAGACAATTTCTAATATAACCAGTCGGTCGAAGTTAATCAATAGATTACCAATAAAATAAATGTCAAAAACAAAAACAGTAATATGATCGTTTTATGATTATTCTAGATTTATATCAAAAACAAAATATAATTTTAACTGTTTTTTTAATCTTCATTCCGTGGCCATCGAAGTCCTATTCGAAAACGATTCCATTTGTCATTTTCTATATTTAATAAACTCTTTTTATTATAGCTTGTAGTGAGACGATTGTATTTTTTTTCAAATTCAAATTGGCCGGCAAATGTAACTCGTGTTGGGTAGCAATCAACACACAGACATTGGTGATCTAAGGAATCTTAACCATCCATTACGTCATCAATTCGCCACCAATGGGAACTAAGATGTTATGTCCCATCTGTAGTTACTGGTGGTAGGGCTTTGTGCAAGCTCGTCTGGGTACCAAACACTCATCAGATATTCTACCGCTAAGCAGCAGTACTTAGAATTGTTGCGTTCCGTTTCGAACGGTGAGTGTGCCAGTGTACAGGCACAAGGGACATAACATCTCAGTTCCCAAGGTTGGTGGCGCATTGGCGAGGTAAGGTATGGTTAGTATTTCTTACCTTGACAATATCTATGGGCAGTGGTGGCCACTTACTATCGGGTAGCCCATTTGCTCTTCCGCCTGCCTATAACATAAAAAAACCAACAACGCCATTTGCCAATTATTTAATTAAATTAATTTGCCATTAACCAAAGTACCATTTGAGTTCATTTAATGAAATATAGTACCAGGATACTAAGTTTACTGGTGGTAGGGCTTTGTGCAAGCTCGCCTGGGTAGGTACCACCCACATCAGATATTCTACCGCAAAACAGCAGTACTTGGTATTGTTGTGTTCCGGTTTGAAGGGTGAGTGAGCCAGTGTAATTACAGGCACAAAATCTTTGGTCCCAAGGTTGGTGGCGCATTGGCGATGTAAGAGATGGATAACATTTCTTACAGTGCTAATGTCTAAGGGCGTTTGGTGACCACTTACCATCAGGTGGCCTATTTTATAAAAAAAAGTCAACTCCCTTTAATATAATACATTGTTAGCTATTATCTGTGGTAAAACAGGCAGCAACATAGCTGTCACGGACTTTTTTTTAGGCTATTCTTTTACGCGCGAATATGATGTGTCAGTTACGTGACATTGGCGGAATATTTTGCGCTCAAATAGCACAGATACACGCCAGAAAAAAGAAAAAAAAAGATGTGTCAGTGTGAGATATTGATGTGATCCGTAAATGATTTTAATCGCATAATTAGCTAATTTGAATTGTTCCTATCTTGATATAATGTTGTTAAATACGTAATTTTGTTATTAATTACCTCTTAATTGATATTTCACTTCTTTCCAAGAATATCTTAGTGTTTTATTGAAAGAATTTTAAAAAGACGGTCCTCGACGGATCGCTTCCTTGAAACGGATGTATAAATGTAGATTGTGGTCGTGTTTTGTTTAGAAAATTATAAAAATAGACGGAATCTCGTCCAGTGTGGGGTTATTTTGAAACGAACGTAAAACGAAGTTTGAGTTTTGAAACAGTGGGTATAAATGAATAGGAAGGACGGTAGACACTGTCAAACTTATTATTTATTATGAACTACACTTATTTCACTTATTCTTTATTATCAATCATAACGAACACACTCAGTAGAATATCTGAGGAGTGGGCGGTACCTACCCAGACGAGCTTGCACAAAGCCCTACCACCAGTGACGTAAGAAATATTAACCATTCCTTACTTCGCCATATGTAAATTGTGCCTGAGTTACACTAACTCACTCAACTTTCAAACCAGAACATATTGTAACTAAGTATTGCTGTTTGGCGGTGGAAATTTGATTAGTTGGTTTCCCGACGTTGTCTTCCTCCATTAAGCAAATTAAAATGCACAGTTACTTGTCTGAGATTCACACATTCTAACCTATTGGCCTCGCCATTACGAATGAGAAAAAAAAATACGAGCGAAAAATGTCACAGACGCAAAAGTCTCACGGGTAATAAATAAAAAAAAAAACAATGATTCGTCTATTAATTACATTTTAATATATTCTTCGAATTTATTATGTGTCAAATAAATAAAAAAATGTCCGCGAGTTATAGGTAGTTAATTAAATGTATACAATGATATATGTCGACCAGAAAGAAACATACAACTTTAAATTTACCAATAACTTTGTTTAAAATTCACGATAAAAGAATGATAATAAACAAGGCTTCTTATACTGTATAAGGTTATAAAAATATTACAACAACTTGGAGGTATTCATTGATATTTACAAGATATATAAATATGAAAAATTAAACAATACATTTACGATTCGAAAGTGTAAAACGCCTACACGTAAACAATTTAGATTTGATTTGAGTGCAACATTAGTCTGTAAAACTATTTATTTTTAAATCTCCTAATTTTCTATACAAATCTGGTATTATATTACTCTTATTTATTACTATTATTTATTTAGTATTCAGTATTATAAAAATATTGGTTATGTTGTAATCTGTCTTAAGTAATACAAAAAAATATATATTGTACCTAAGAATGCATGTTGTGGCCGTCTTAAAGAGTCGCACATTTTATATAAGTTGCAATGTGTTTTTATTATTACATGTGTAAGTGTTGTGACTGCTGATGGTCCTTAATAAAATAAAATAAAATAAATAAAAAATAAACGACAATTCAAAAGTTCTCAAGGTACAAACAGAGAACTAACCTATTTTCTATCGTGGGGAAATCCTCATGGATACTCATATGATACATGGAGGGTTATGTCGGACTCTTCGGTTCCTGGCGAAGCTGTGCACGTTTGCGCATTCTTCCGCGTTTCCACCTGAAGAAAACTAACCTGCGTCAACGTTGCCTAATCCAGTGCCGGATTTACAAATTTTCAAGGTGTACGTGTCAAGTTTTTTGCCGCCCTTGCCTCTACAGCTGTCATATTTTTACATGCCAGTCCTACTACTGATTGGAGGCGTTTTTTTTAATAGAATAGGTAGGTGGACGAGCATATGGGCTACCTGATGGTAAGTGGTTACCAACGCCCATAGACATTCGCATTGTAATCGCATCGCTACCAACCTTTGGAACTACGGTGCTATGGTCTTACGGTCCCATGTGCTTGCAGTGTAATTACACTGGCACACTCACCCTTCAAACCGGAACACAACAATATCAAATACTGATGTTTTGCGGTAGAATATCTGATGAGTGAGTGGTTCCTACCCAGACGAGCCTGCACAAAGCCCCACCACCAGTAGATTTACCAGTTTATTTTCTCGCTGAAAAAACGTGTTTACGCGTTACCCCACATGAGTATGAGAATATGCGGGACTCACCGTTAGGGGCGGCGAACTGGCTGTTTTACTCTAGAACGTGGAATTTCGCTGCACCGTTAAATGTACAATAACAAGTCATCGGCTAAATTTGTTGCCGACTTCTAACTGTAAGACATCAGATAAACGTCAAGAAGAAATCTTTTTGATTTCTTTGGGCCGCAAATTTGCCGCCCTAAAAATCTGTCGCCCTAGTCTTAAGCTCAGCCTGCTGTTAAATCCGCCACTGGCCTAATCAAAGAAATGTTTACGACGAATAAAATTTTAATTTACATTTTACGTTCCATCATATCACCGAAACCTTGGAGGAGTCGAAATATGGAATACTATTATATAATATAATTTAAAATAAATCTAAATTGTAATGCCGTCATATCCTTTCGTTTAAATGCAAAAATGTATTTTTATTTCAATGCAAACAGCATTATAATCAAAACATGTTATACGGTGGTCAACAAAGCCTTATTTACATGCCCAACGATCGATATTAGCCTTTATACATATGAAATTAGAGGCGAAATTGCTTGAATGGTTTTTTCAAGGCATTAGTATACATGACAACGATTGCTTGGCCAAATTAAAATGAGCGTGGGAAATGTAATATTGACGTACCGTAGATTAATATTAATAATATCGACAGCACTGTTGCTTTTTTGGACCAACAATAATTATTTTGTTGTCACCCGGAATACCAACGTTAAATAAATAAAATTTTATTTAAAAAGTATTTATTTCTTAGTATTCATAGTAACAGCCTGTGGATGTCCCACTGCTGGGTTAAGGCCTCCTCGCCCTTTTTGAGGAGAAGGTTTTGGAGCTTATTCCACCACGCTGCTCCAATGCTGGTTGGTGAAATATGCGATGTTTTCCATCACCGTCAAGCACGAGATGAATTATATTTACAAATTAAGCACATGAAAATTCAGTGGTGCTTTCCCGGGTTTGAACCCACGATCATCGGTTAAGATTCACGCGCTCTTACTACTGGGCCATCTCGGCTTATTTCTTAATTTTAAAAGAAAATTTGTTTTTTATATAAATAAAATCAAATAATTCACAAATGTAATCTATATCTTATATAAAAAAAATACTGATCACATACTGATTTTTTATATATCTGTTTTATTTATTGAATGATATCAAAATGTAAACGCATTTTCAAATAGTACTGTTGCAAGAACTGCCTCGTTTGTATAGTGGCCTATAAGGCTGCAGATATCGATGTCCTGGTTTCAAATCCTAGGTCGGGCCAATAAAAAGTTATTAGGTTTTTCGAAGATTCTCAGTAGCAGCCCTGAGTCTGGAAGTTGGAAGTGTGTACACTACCGTGCATTGGAGACCACGCAAAGTCGTTGGTACTCCGCCTGAGCTCTTTCCGGTCGTGTCAGATTGCAGTCTCATTGGTTTATGAGAATTAGGGAATAGAGAGTGCGAATAGAGAGTACTTGTGCACAATAAATATGATGGTACCAACTCTTTGGAATATGGAATATACTTAAAGTAATCGTTAAGATTTGTAATAGTTACCTAATTATTACAACAATTTTTTTTAAAATCAAATTACACATATTCATTAGCTGAACGTTTGGGTAAAAAGACCAGACACCCTTAATTATCAAGGATTTCTTCTAGTAGTAGTAATATGTCTTTTTTTAAATGTAAACCTATTTTTAGGTTTTTTAATTTTACAATTAATTAGTCTATGGTCAAAAGTAAAAAGCCAAATAAAAGCCGGACACCTAATCTGTATATCCAACTCGAAAGCATATTTTTTATTTGGAAAAAATCACCATAACGTCAGACGAGAACTTACGTACGTTGAGATGTTGAAAAAAAGGAACGTATCTCGATTTCTCTCAAGGTATCCGCCATAGCACGTGGTGTCTACTAAAACCACCCCCATGGAATGGACGTGTGTTATCCTTCACCACCAAGCATGATATGAATGATAAACACAAAATAAGCACAAGAAAATTCAGTGCATCTCCGGGCTTGAACGCGCAATCTTTGGTATACGGTCTCACAGAGCCATCACGGCTATTTTTTAAGCATATCTTTAAGCAATTTTGTGGAAAACACGAGATGTCAGCGTAAGATTTGTTTCTAAACATTAAAACAAAAAAAGAAGGTGTGGCGGCTAGCTCATCTCATAAGTCCTACCATTATTATGTTACAAAAATATATCTAAACCATTAAAAACAAGTTTATATAAACATACAAAACGATATATTATGTAATTAAAAATGCCAATATATACATTTTTTGATTTCGAATGTTGCTTTTGTACCGGATTTTATATAAATTTTATGTATATGAGTAATCGTTGTTTATTTTAAATAGGTAGCCGGACTGGCAATAGGCCACCCACCTGATGGTATGTGGTCACCACCGTATAAATGTTGCTGTAAGAAATATTATCCCTTACATCGTCAATGTGCTAGAAACGTTGGGAAATATAATATTACCTGTGGTAACACTGGCTCACTAACCCTTCAAACCATAACACAATAATACTGAATATTGCTGTTTGGCGGTCGAATATGCTATGAGTGGGTGGTACCTACCCAGATGGGCTTGAACAAAGCCCTACCACCAAGTAAAATCATGGAAGGCTATTATTTGCAAAAATATTTATAGCTTTATTTTCAATGTTATTAATTATTTTTAAATCTTTTTTATAGAAATGTGGTTAGCAATTTTTAGTATTTTAGTGTTACCAGCATTATTGTTTATGATTAAAATCTGTTAGATTATAATCTGTTATAAGTAAAACAAAAAAAAATGCATGTTGTGGTCGTCTTAAAGAGTCGCACATTTTATCTTAAGTTTGATTGTGTTTTTATTTATTTTTTTACATGTTACTTCGAGTATTTTGGCAATTAAAGTATATGAACTTGTGTAAAGTATAATTTTATAGTGATTCTCTCAAACTGAATTAGTCTTAGTTTTTGAGTTGTTTTTGAGTTTTTTTTTATTTAGTGTGTAACGATGGGGCCGACATATAGACCTATAAAGGCCCTTTAAAAATAAAAGACAAAAAAATGTGTTTTTTATTATTACATTTGTGTGTTTTTGATATAAGACTAGATTTTTCCCACGGTTAAGTATAAAAAAGTTGCCTATATCAACCCTTGGGCTTTATACTTGCTTCATTCGTTTATAATTCATCTCGTGCTTGACTGTGAAATTCTGCCACTTGTATTCCACCAACCCGCATTGGAGCAGCGTGATGGAATTAGCTCCAAAATGTCTCAAAAATGGAGAGGCCTTAGCCCAGCTGTGGGACATTCACAGGCTGCTACTGTTAAGTGTGTCAATGCGTGAGTTCGGTGCACGAGCTCACGCCTACACATCAATTCTCGTGATCACCTTGACACACACAATTTCTTGTACTACCATAATTTGCTATAACAATAAACATTGTAAGTTCAACCTCATATTCTGATCTAAACAATATAAATAATTTCACAATCCGATGCATTTTAAATAGCACATAAAACGAATGAGATGTCTTTTAATAAATGAAGTAATTTACTGTAGCGTTCGTTTTAGATGAAAGCTTTTTTTGGAACGCAACCGTTATATGATAAAACGGAGCCATTTATAGAAATCAGGTTTTCGAGCTATTTATATAACATGGGTTATTGATACTGAATGACGAGACACGGCAAATATTATTCATCAATATCTAGACTAACTGTCTTACTAGACTGACTGCAAATATAATGAGAAAATGTCTGCCTCGTTGATCTAGTGGCTAGATATAAGATCACACCCCGAGGTTCAGGATTCAAATTCCAGGTCGGGCTAGTGAAAATTTATTGCGTTTTCTCTTGAAAATTAGATTATGATTAGATAATAGAGAATGCACCTGTGTTTGCGCACACACTTGTTCACTATTATATCTAATGAGCAGTTGGCTAATTTCTTGAGATTAGGCCGTGGTCGAAATCCGTCCGGTTATTATCATAAGTTGGAAAGTCTATTTGTTATGTTTTCACGGCATGCTAAACCATAGAACTTAAACCTAGTCTATAGGCTACGTTTATACCTAAGCTCCTCCCCTTATAACACGTGTAAACTAGTCTTTATATAATAAAACCCAGCAGACGTGAGAGTTAAGACCTAAAAGTGTAGCCAGCAAACGTTAAAACTGACTTTAGCATTTATAAAATAATAAGGACTTAGAGAGCTTGGACGACCATGAAACTTTGATCTTGGTGACCCTTATAATCTATAATATTAACTTTTATTTATAAGCCAGCGCTTTACTTTCTTCTTTCATCCCCATTATCAATATCTTAGGGGTTAAATTTTCAAAAAAGCAATCCGTATCTTCATGATGCTAGTTTGGTCCGTTCGGTGATATGTCAGTCAGTCATTAATTAATAAATCATTATAATTAAATCTGGTCCATTTGGTGTATCTTTGCCATTGTTTTAAGTTAGGTTAACTTTTCATTTACGGGCACGTTTTGAATTCTATGCAGCAACACAGAATCTTGAGATTTGCCTAGAAATTCGGACATAATTACGTCATATTTATTCGTATGTTTATTATTTTAAACCTTTGATCGCTTGTTAACAATTCTCGTTTATTTTTGATGAAGCATGAGACGTTACCAGTTTTTATTAAAACAAAACAATGTCCTACATCTCTTAATTTTGATTGGAATTCTTTGTTAATTTCATTAATTAATTATTTTGTGATTTATAACGGCTTTTTTTGCCCGCCATGTTTGGATGTTAATTCTGTTCTCTTTATTTTAATTAGTATTTATTAAAAAGTCGTATCGCTTTTTGTTAACGATTCGTTTGGAGAAATTCGTATTGTTGTCTCGTTCTTAGTTATTGAATTTGAAAGAGATGAATTTATTATTAAGATCGCATTGATTAACAAGTATGACGTACGAAGCCGTTGGATTTGTTGTCGTTATTTTATAAGGAATTCGAAATTCAATTTAAAAACAAATTTTACGATTAAGTTTATCAACATTTTAATTTTTTTTAACGCAATCTTATCTTTTGAGCAAAGGTAACATATGTGTGATATAAAATGATAAAATTTTATTAGTATCGTTTAATTACAGTCTGTGAAAAGGACATTTTGACATACGCGTCCGCGGCCCCATGCCGGGCTCCGCTCGTGGCTCGACGTGTCTCCTCGGGGGGGATGTCAGGGGGACATCACCATCAGACTGTGATATGACTAAATCACCCACCATTAACCTGCACTGCTTTAATGCACCACTTTACAATAGCATAGAAATAATTAATGAAAAATCTTTTGTATAATTTAAGACTGGACTAAGCCGAGATGGACTAGTGGTTAGAACGCATGAGTCTTAACCGATGATAGTGGGTTCGAACCCCGCCAAGCACTGAATTTTTATGTGCTTAATTTGTGTTTATAATTCATCTCGTACTTTGCGGTGAAGGAAAACATCGTGAGGAAACTTGCATGTGTCTAATTTCATTTAAATTCTGCATTTAAATTCGTGGTGGAATAAGCTCCTAACTTTCTCCTCAAAAGGGAGAGGAGGCCTTAGCCCAGCAGTGGGACATTAACAAACTGTTACTGTACTACTGAACTAAGAAAACACTGTCACAGCTTGATTTGAGAAAATATGTTTTCCATTTTGTTTTTTATAAATACACCGATTATAATTATAATATAAGATATAAGAATATGATGTAATTAATAATAATAAACTTCTTAAAACTTAACTCAAAGCGGCACTAGATAAACACAGGCTGATGTTGCCTGTCAAAACTGACATGAGGAAAGAATGACCATCTGAACTAACGTGGTTCGAAAATAATCCACAAATATAATGTACTTAGCTTTCACCTGCGTCTTACTCCGCGTGTTTAGGGTGTTAGGTATAAGATTGCTATGCCAAATAAGCCATCAAATCGGTTCTGAGGTTGGTGAAAGTGTAACAAACATACAATTCATAAGTTTGGCTGCCTCCTTGGTCTAGTGGCTAGACATCAGGCCAGCAAAAGTTATTGGGTTTTTCTGTCAGAAAAATTGAACAAAATCGGTCAGGAGGCATCAACAGAACTTGCAACGGAAAAAAAAGTATTGCCACACGTTTAAGAAATTTCAAGTATCAAGTGTGACCTGTACAAAAAAATACAATTACTCGGATATTAATATAACTTCAAGTTGATTGTTGCCACACTTTTCGAAAATGTTAAAAATAATACCAGATCAGGGTCGAAATTATTTTTGCGACAGGAACTATTTTGAGATTACGTGAAATCAAAACAAAAAAAAAACATCAAAATAATGTCAATTTGTGATTACGGAATAGTTTTATTTTAGCAGTGTTCGTTCAATTGTTCGTAGTACTCGTAACGGACTCCCCTTTTCCCACTACAAAGCCCAGTGATACAATTCTTGCACATTACGTTCAATTGCAAATGTTAATATTATATATATTGATTGTATTTATTTAAACACTATTGGCGATTGGGAAACATGTAATCAGATTAACGATTACAATGTGTAATCAATCATGATACAGAACTTTGATTAATTCTGAACAGGGTGCGAAGGTAAGCCCTGGGGCACCCGACTCACTCACCCACTTCAATTGTTTGTTTATTTTCGGTATACTGTATTTGTGATTGAAAATGATTACATTTATATATAATATAAACTACACACTGTGTTCATTGAAAGCTTGCCTGTGTACTTTTATTAACAATCACCACTGAATTTTCATGTGCTTAATTTGTGTTTCTAATTCATCTCGTGCTTGACGGTGAAGGAAAACATCGTAAGAAAACCTGCATGTATCTAATTTCATTGAAATTCTGCCACATGTGTAGTCTACCAACTCGCATTGGAGCAGCGTGGTGGAATAATCTCCAAACCTTTTCCTCAAAAGGGAGAAGAGGCCTTAGCCCTGCAGTACTGTATATCATTGTTAAGGCATGTATTCAAAGGCAGTGTGAGCAGACTATGCGAACAATATGGATGCCGTGACCAAAATAATTGTTGATATTAATAAAATAAATAAATGTTTTCGCCTACAGACAATTTTTTTCTGTATTAATTTTTGGTAGTCGAATATCTAATCACGTCCTTACATATGTATATTTACAATGTATTTTTTCTGCGCCGATTTTGATAAGATCAAATAGAACTCCAGAATAATTAATTAGACTTTATCGACCTCAATGAAAGTTGAATAAAGATATGTACGAAAGCTCGTTTTAAATATAGTTGATTCATATAAAAATATATATTAATGTAGTTTTTCGTAATGCAAAATGAAGCCCAATTTTGGAATTTTGGATCGCAAAACGGCACAATATATTTGAAATTTGCCTTTTAAAGGCGATTTCCGGTGACATTTTAAATAAAAGCACATTGAGGCTTCGGTTTTCTTATTTATATTTATTTTTATTAAAACAATGAAATTAGTTTTTTATTACGAGCCTTCAACGCGTTTTTATCCGTTATATTTATATATAATTATTATTTACGTGTGTAAACTAATAAAGGCTAGCATGATTATTGTTTTTACAAATATTGTTAATATTTATTTGGTGGTAGCTTCGTGCTGGTCTGGATAGATACCCACTTATCACTTGTACCACCAAACAGCAATACACGTACTGCTATTGTCTGATTGGATGAATTCGCCAGTATACAGATGTATATAAGCGGTAGTTACCATTAACCATCAGGTGGTCCATTTGAACGTCCACCTCTATTATATAAAAATAATAATAATATCAAACTGGTATAAAAAAACGTTGATAATAAGGCTCGGCTCACACCTGTTGAAGCGCATCGAACCGGACTTTTTAACGACGATTATACATGAATAAAATCTGAAATAAATTAACATTTACGATTGATACTTATGAGCATCGAAGCGGTCCGAGGCGCAAAAAGCGACGCGTATACGCATTCCTACGCGCGGGTGCGAAACGGAAACAACTTGCGCTGCACATTCGCCTGTTTGACCCTAGATTGCGCTGCGTGTGTGCGCGAGTACATCGTGCGCCAAAAATGCGCGTCAGCTTTTTTTACGTGTTACAAGAAGTTTTGAATTGTTATGATTTTAAATATTAATTGATTGACTTATGTTTTTTTTCTTTGCATACAATTTCAGTTTTGGGGATGTCCCACTGCTGAGCTGCTTCGAGCTTATTCCACCACGCTGCTCCTCGTTGGATACTCGTGGTAGAATTTTAGTGAAATTAGACTTGCAACCTCACAATGAAATTATAAAAATCATGCACAAGAAAACTCGCTCGAGTTTGAACTGCATTAACTGAGCTGTTTTTTTTTTTAAATTTGTCTTTGATTGTTCGAAAATTAAATTACTAAACTCTCTGTTTGTTTAACCCCCCGTTGTTTTAGTGCGAAGCGACAGTTACGTCTAAAGTACAACATAACGCCCCGGGGGTTATAATACAGCGCCCATATACGAGTAATTTTTGAACGAATTTGAATTCATTAAACAAACTAAAGCGTACATTTGTTTTTTTCACATTTTAATTATCCTAAATTCGATATATATATAATTAAATGTCTGCGAAGTTGTTATTAATGTTAGCGATTTAACCTCAAAACAAATATTATGATACTAATTTAAAAATACCTTATTTGGTTTGCTTTGATGTCGTTACATATTTTGATTTTGGAATTTCTTTAACTGTATTGTTGATAAGTTCCCCTGGTCGGACCGATGGAAAGCTATCAGGTTTTCCTGTCGGAGATTTTCAGTAGCGTCCCGGAGTCTTAAAGTTGTATGTGTGTATATTCCCGTGCCTCGGATAGCACGTAAAGCCGTTGCTTGCGACTGAACTCTTTCCGTTCGTGTCGGATTACCGGGATGGTAATTATAAGTAAAGAAGAAGAAGGTGTATTTATGTTTGAGCACACACTTGTGCACTATAATATGTCCTGCGCAGCAGGCTAATCTAACATAGATTTATTTTTGTTAGTTTATACACCGCCTATATAATTTGGTATTGTGAGAAATATTAAACATTTCCTAGATCACCAATGCGCCAACATCGGAAACTAAGTTGGTATGTCCCTTGTGCCTGTACTCATACTGAAAAAAACAATACAGAGTATTTCTCCTCGGCCGAAGAATATGTGATTAAGAATATGTGATGGGTTTGCAAAAACCCAACAGCGGCAGGTGCCGTTTAGCGCCGGCATTGTGATTCTGTGCCTACCTGTGTAGGTTGATAAGCTTCGGGCCCAGTTGTACAAAATGCTACCTGGAACTCCATCTCTATGATCAGGCCCAGATACCTCATACACGCCTCACACGATAATACACAACCCGGTCCCGACGTGGGACTTATATACCCAAACTAAAATATCATCTCCGTTACTTAGTGTCAAGAATAAATTTGCAAATAATTGTCAAAATCACATGAATGGTTAGAGAATGAAATAATAAAATATATATACGAATATTATTAATTAATTAACATAAATTAAATCTATTTTCAAACACAGACACAACATATGCGCTCGTAAAAATAGCGTTAATCGCTTATATTACAATCTTCGTGATTCGAACTCATTTTTAAAATGCTTTTGATTTATTTTCTAATAAAAAATTCGAGATTAGCTATCAGTTTTTAGGGACATGATAGGCAAATGACCACCTGTTAAGTCGACACCAAACATAATTTTGTTGCACTACCATCCTTGCCCTTCAAACTACAACTATGTGATCGGGTGGTACCTATTTACCACTTGTGGTATTTTTATATCATATATCAAGCAAATTTCAATTAAACATGAAACAGAATATTTAAATTATAAGAAAACAGCATTAAACTAAAGTAAAAAAGAACTCGCATATAGCCATTTTAACTTAAAAAGATGCATTTTAAAATCAGACATACACTTAAATTTTATTTATTTGTATATATATACACAAGGAATACGCATAGCCGATTCCAATTGTAGGAGTAATGAACAAACAATTTCGACCTTGAATTGACACGATATCATTGGTCGAAATCTAATTTAATCTTATTCATTGTGGATTCGTGAAAAAATGGCGGTTAGTGGACGAAGTTAGAACCGGAAGTAAAATTAAAGTGTATATAAGTAGTTGAGTGTAACAGTGTCGTGTTATATACAGAGATATATTAATCGAGAACTGTTCGTAGTGCGTAATACTGAAACATAAGTACTATAAAATAAATATAATATTGTACGGAATTTTAATAAAAAAAAACCACTCGTTATAAAATATTATTTCCAAAAAAACCTCAATAAAAACCAATAAAATAGTTACAAAATCAACTAGAAAATGACACTGGAAGTCGTATCAT
The DNA here is from genome assembly GCA_905147175.2 of Nymphalis urticae. Classification (NCBI taxonomy): domain Eukaryota; kingdom Metazoa; phylum Arthropoda; class Insecta; order Lepidoptera; family Nymphalidae; genus Nymphalis; species Nymphalis urticae. The sequence continues at coordinate 1,769,805 of LR990009.1, forward strand.
TAATTCTACGAAAATAAAAACTAGAATTAAGTTTCTAAGCGTCTAAAAATAGCTAATAAATTTAGGCTAAACAAGATCTTTTTTATCCTTGACAAATATCTATGGCCTTACTTATAAACGCTTAACAACCTTAACAGCTGGCTAGTTAAATAATGTTTTATCTCATTCAATCATTATTGATTCGACATTCGAAAGAAGAAGACAGTGTTACAGGTCAGTGTTTATAAGGCAGTTTCTACGTTATAGATATCCCGTCTGGGTAGGTACCCACTCATCAGATATTCTACCGCGAAACAGCAGTACTTGTTGTCGTTGTGTGCCGGTTTGAAAGGTGAGTGAGCCAGTGAAATTACAGGCACAAGGAACATAACATCTTAGTTCCCAAGGTTGGTGGCGCATTGGCGATGTGAGCGATGGTTAACATTTCCTACAATGCCAATGTCTATGGGCGTTGGTGATTTACCATCAGGCCGCATGCACGTCCGCCAACCTATACTATAAATAAAATATATATCTTTGAAGGGGAAATCTTTGGTGTAACCCTCGGCGGGGATTCCACCGATCATGTTCTCTATTGTAGGAGTTGTTTGTTACTTCGCAATGAGAGTAATAATAATAGATAAATTATATGCTAAGATAATCTAGTATTGAATCATTGGTCTTCTTTTGACGGTTCTTGAGCCGATTGGCGTGATTGGTAGACACACCCACCCAGGACAGACATTTGTGTGCATGGACATGTCTGTTTGTCCTGAGTCTGGTTTAATTATCTATATGAGTATGTATTTACAAAAGAAAAGTAGTATATGTAGTATATCAGTTGTCTGGTTTCCATAGTACGAGCTCTGCTTAGTTTGGGATCAGATGGCCGTGTGTAAATAATGTGCCAAGATATTATTATTATTAGTCCTTCAAAATCGCTCCACCACTAACTATTATATATCTCTATGCTAGCCTTTGCTAAACACCGTATTTTTGACATATATTTCATTCCGCTGCCACCGTCATTCGTTCAAAAAGTTTCTTCAAGATGGCGCGAAGCCATTGTCGTCGTTGATTGTCAAACCACCCAGAAGTAGTAAGAGAAAGACAAATATATATATTGTTATAAGTTGAACAGAGTTAACGTGTATTTCTTGAAATTAGAGTTGCAAGTATTATAAATTATACACTTTTAATGGTATGTTCATTAATATCTAATGTCAATTGAGTGATATTAATACTTTTCAACCATAGACATTGGCACGGTGAGATATTTTAACCGTACTTTATATTGCCAATACGCGACCTACCTTGGGAACTAAGATGTTATGTCCCCTGCGTCTATAATAATGGCTCACTCGTCCTTCAAACCTTAACACAACTACGTATTGTTGTTTGGCTATAGAATATCTAATGAGTCGGTAACTTATCCAGTCGTTGCACCAAGCCCTACCACGTAAAGTTAACATTTTTATATTTCTTACAAAAAAAAAGAAACGAAACTTATATCATTCAAAAAAATTGCGTCACAGATAACCAAAAAAAGATGTTGAAAATCGTTCCAAAAATAAATAAAATTTATTTCGAACGTAAATTTTATTTTTAAACATTTTGACCTGCATTCGCGTATTTTGAGAAAATGTCAAGACAACTTAGCAAAAAATCTTTTTTTATCACAAGAAATATATTTAAAAAATTATAAATATTTTTATTCTAGTTTAGCCATGTTTGCTGTTGAATTATCAATTGATAATAATTAAATTGACTATTATATACAAAAAAAAATTGTGTAGAAAGTATTTATACTAACTTTTACTAAAAGAAAAAGAGTCGCTGGCTAGTTATAATGGAAACTTCCAATTTTAAATATTCATTTTTTCTTTTAACTGATACTGTTTCTTGATGTTATCTTAAGTCTTAACAAGCTTACTTATACGTCTGTCTTCTTCTTCCAAATGTCAAATCGATAATGGCAGAAAGAAAAAAATCAGTATGTAACTAAACAATTGTTAAGCAAAGTTTTTAAGTAAAGCCGCATATACTGTAATCTGTAACAGCCTGTGAAAGTCCCACTGCTGGGCTATAGGCCTCCTCTCCTCTTTTTGAGGAGAAGGTTTGGAGCTTATTCCACCACGCTGCTCCAATGCGGGTTGGTGGAATTCACATGTAGCAGAATTTCAGTGAAATTAGACACATGCAGGTTTCCTCACGATGTTTTCCTTCACCGTAAAGCACGAGATGAATTATAATCACAAATTAAGCACATGAAAATTCAGTGGTGCTTGCCCGGGTTTGAACCCACGATCATCGGTTAAGAATCACGCGTTCGTACCACTGGGCCATCTCGGCTTTATATATATTATCTCGTGCTGATACTGTAATCTAGTCTAAGATATTTCAAATGTATACAAATCAATTAAAATTATTGTAATTATTTTATTTTTATATTATTTATATGTTGTATTCCATTAATTAATTAATTTAATTACCATGTTGTCTTAGATCTATCAATCAACCAATCAATAGTCATTCGTAGTCCACTGCTGAACATAGGCCTCTCCCAAGGTGCGCCAAAGCTCCCTGTCCACCGCCTTCCGCATCCAGTCGGTGCCCGCCACCTTCTTATGGTCATCGGTCTGGCCGTAGGGCGCCCTACGCTGCGTTTGCCGATCCGTGGTCTGCACTCTAGGACTCGTCTGCTTCACCAGCCATCGGTCCTACGACATACGTGACCAGCCCACAGCCACTTCAGCCTGCTAATTTTGCAAGCTATGTCGGCTTAGATATATACTGTAGTATTACATAGTTTCTTCTATAATTGAACACTTCAAAATTTAAAACCGATGACTCTCATATGTGTCGCCTCCTTTATACGTAACATTGGCAGAATATTTTGTTGCATTAGCGCATATATACATCAGAAAAAAATCTATCGTTCTTATTATATGTGTTTCATCATCACCCTTTTCTCGTCCACTGCTGGACATAGGTCTCTCCAATGGCATGCCACTGTGCTCGATCCTCAGCTCTCAATCTCCAACTGCTACCAGCCACCTTGCGTATATCGTCACTCCACCTAGCTGGAGGGCGTCCTACGCTACGTTTGCCAAGGCGTGGTCTCCACTCCAGAACACGTCTTCTCTAACGGTCGTCGGTTCTGCGACATATGTGTCCAGCCCACTGCCACTTCAGCTTACTAATCCTTTGGGCTATGTCGATAACCCTTATTATATGTATTTATTTTTGTCTATATTTGACGTTAACCATTACATCTGAAACTACTATTGTTTTAGTTTTATTAATATTTCTTATTTTAGTCACTGTTTTCTCTCCTTCTGTCATTAATCATTTGCAATTCGAAAGAAGGAGACATAGTATTTTTTTTTTGTTTCCAAATAAATCTATAAAAAATATTTGCACTTTTTTGTCTGTTTGTTAAAGGATAATAAATTATAAACACCATTTCTCACAGAAAGAGAAAAATCATGTCTTTACTCATAAAATTTGCTTATTAATTTTATTTAAAGACTGATTTCGCTGAAAGAAGAATAATTTAACTAATTATTCGTAAAAATATGTTTATAAGTCAGACAAAAATCTTACAAATATATTTTATTAATTAAATATTTTTAAGACCGCCTCTGTAAGTATCCTACCCATTGTAACCTAGTATCGTTGTGTTTCGGTTGGAAGAGCAAGTGAACCAGTGTAACTACAGGCACAAGGGACATAACATCTTATATTCTCAACGTTGGTGGCGCATTGGTAAGGTATTGTATTTCTAATGGCATGAAAGTATATGAACAGTGGCGACATATATACCTATATAATAAAAAATATATGTAATTCACTACATAATAAAATATTTTGATATAAATACATTTAAAATTTATTTAAATTAATAAGTATCGTTATTTGTTATCGGAAGTTTAGCGAAAAAAATAATAATAAAAAAAATATAATTTAAATAAAAATATGTTTAATGGCAATACATTGAGACTTAAAAGGTTTTGGCTGTTGGCAAACAAGTTATAACAATAAAATACTTTTTTAAATGTTCTCACCACGTACATACATATTTATATAATCTGTCGTAATTTTTTTAGACTTGCACTTAAAGAGCAATTTAACAAATTTCACGCAGTAAAAAGGGTAGACAATCTTAAATAAAAAAATTGTCGGAATATGTTATAACAAAATACAGTACAAATCAATGACCAGAAAATGAAATAGAGATTCTAGAAGTTAACAATGAAAAGAACAAAAAATAAATAATATAAAAGTAGATTTTTATTCCTTAATAATGGCCTGCTTTCATTTTTGAAAAGCGTTTGAGATTACTCAGAATAAACTAAACTAAGTAAGTAAAGGCTGTGAATGTCCCACGACTGGCCTATAGTCGAGATGGCCTAGTGGTTAGAATGCGAGAATCTTAAACGATGATCGTGTGTTCAAACCAGGGCAAGCGCCACTGAATTTTCATGTGTTTAATTTGTCTTTATAATTCATCTTGTGCTCGGCGGTGAAGGAAAACATCGTGAGAAAACCTGCATGCGTCTAATTTCTCTGAAATTCTGAAAATAAATTCCGAACCTTCTCCTCAAAAAAGGAGAGGAGGCCTTAGCCCAGCAGTGGGACTTTCACAGGCTGTTACTGTTTGACAAATAAGAATAATTTGTCGTTTGATATAACAAATCTACCCTAATATTTGGTCCTTACATACGAAATTAGCGTTTTGTCGTAAAACTTTGATCTGAAATATCTCCTCTTTGGTTAAGAATTCCAAACTCAAATTTATAAATTCATTCAGCTAGTACATTTGAGTTTTGAAAACAGTTATTCATTTGTTTTTTCCTCATTATTTTTTTCTTTGGCGTCGCTTTCCGTTCCGCACAATGAAAAACAAGATATATCGGTATATTTACAAGTACGAGTTCTACCGTGGCACCAGTGCTTCAGTTTTCATTCTGGAAATTTTAACCTTCAGAAACAACCCCGTCGACGGCCGGAGACCAAAATGGAAAATGAAGAATTAAGGCTATTGTGGAAGCGGATCCATCACAACGCACCTTAGAGATAACTGCAGGCTTTGGGGTAAGTGATAAAACTGTATTAATCCACTTGAAGCAAATCGGGAAAGTAAAAAAAACTTGAAAGATGGGTACCTCATATTGATGGAAACCCTGGAGACTACCAAAATCCTGCCCTAAACGAAAATTGACTCAGAAAAAGTTACTTCTGAGTGTTTGGTGGACTAGCGCCGGTGTCGTTCCCTACAGCTTTCTAAAATCTAGCCAAACGATTACGGCAGATATCTATTATCAGCAACTGCAAACCATGAAGGAAGAACTAGCTGCTAAACAACCGATATTAGTCAATCGCTCTAGGCCACTGCTGCTTCACGACAACGCAAGACCACACACTGCACAACAAACAACCACTAAGTTAGATGAGCTACAATTGGAATGTTTGCGACATCCACCGTACTCCGCGGACCTTGGTCCAACAGATTACCATTTTTTCCGGAATTTGGACAACTTCTTACAAGGAAAAAAATTCAACTCTGATGCGGAAATCCAAACCGCCTTCAAAGAGTTTATTGATTCTCGCCCCCATGGTTTTTTTAGTAAAGGGATCAACGAACTACCTATGTGATGGCAAAAGTGCATAGATAACAACGGTGTATACTTTGATTAATTCAATATATTTTACAAAAAAAATTGACTGTATATTCCTCCCGTACAAAACGCCAATTTCATATGTAAGGACCTAATATTACATATTCGTAACTCTGTCTGTCTGTTACACATTCACGGTAACCACTGAAACTAATTTAATGAAATTTCGTATGAAGTGGTTGAACCTCAAGGAAGAACATAGAACATTTCTTGCACCTCCTGCACCCCCCCTCCCATCACGCGAATCAAGCAGCGGGCGATGACTAGTATATTTATATACAGTTGAATGACCAGGGCCCCAGAAATTATCAGGAACAAATTTCAATAACGACTTCACATTATCTAACTGATAACGTATGTTTATCTCGAGTGTGCATTTTGTTGAAATTTTTTATATTAATGTTTATTTTTTTACGACTAGCAATGTTTTAAGTGGACATAACGCGATTCGGGTCCGGCTGTGCATCGGATTCTGTGTTGCTCTCAAAATGTATCTTATCACGAATGGACATGAAAATCAAAAAATATACTTTATTTAAATCTGATACTATATGTACTTTTGAAATGTAATTTTTAAATGAATAAATGTAACCGATTTTCATACAGTTTTTACGAATGGACGGAGTAATTAATGAGGAAGATTTAGGTGTCAAATTCATTAGAGATTTTGTGAAAATTCACTGAAATGTAAAGATTATTGAAGAATTTCAAGATGTCGGAAAAAGTCATGACGACTGGGGCTTAACTGGCTCCGCGTAGACCAATAATATACATATGTATTACGTTTTATGTAAACCATTATTATATGCGAAGTAAGCGAACCACCCAATCATCAGATATTCTATCGCAAAACAGCAGTACTTGGTGTTGTTGTGTTTCGGTTTGAAGGGTGAGTGAGACAGTGTAATTACAGGCACAAGGGACATAACATCTTAGTTCCCAAGGTTGGTGGCGCATTGGTGATGTAAGCGAGGGTTAACATTTATTACAATGCCAATATCTGTGGGCTTTGGTGACTACTTACCATCTGGTGGCCCATATGCTCGTCCGCCTACCTATACCATATAAATAAAAAATGTCGGGTCGGATAGCTAGTATTTATTACTTTATACATAAACCAATCATATTTTAATTGAAATGTAATGCATACATAAAAATTAACATAAAAAAGAACAGAATATAATGTACATCAACAAAATATTGTAATGGTCTTAAAACATATCTTACAATAAATGTGTAGATTCTTTATTAAATACTAGCTTACCCCCTAGGCTTTGTCCGTTTGTTTGCTGGTATATTAACCAACCCCTAACTTTGACAAATGACGGTTTAAAAAAGTGGCAGGTACGGGATGGATGCGGACTGCCCAACATCGGGATGGTTGTTCGTATAAGCCTATTCCTATAAATAAATAAATATCCTGGAACATTATTCACACACAGCCATCTGATCCTAAACTAAGCAGAGCTTGTGATATGGAAACCAGACAACTGATATACTACATGTACTACTTTTCTTTTGTAAATACATACTTATATAGATAATTACACCCAGACTCAAGACAAACAGACATGCTCATGCACACAAATGTCTGTCCTCGGTGGTCGAATCGAACCCACAACTTTCATTGTGAAAGGCAATATACCAACCACGCCAAACCGTACGTCATAGTAGTGGACGGCAAAGGCTGAAAAATAAAAAAAACTGACAATGTGCCACCAACTTTGGGAACTAGGGAACTAAGATGTTATGTCCCGTATATCCTTACTCTTTTATTTGTTAGGTGCCTCTAAGAGCCTACTTGTATTAATATATTTACTTTGACATTATATACCTAAGCATACACATTATATAACATCCGTACGTATATAAAAAAGTCGAGAACGATATCGATTCAAAAAAATATCTCCCTCCACGCAGTCGCGGTGTTATAAAATTTTTTATATACAGTTCCCCCTTTTCCACCCCCTGGGAACCCGTCTGCGGGCCGAGGGATGACGCGTAAGATGTACTCTGGAAATTAAGACTATGCGAAGTTATTTGAGTCATGTTTCATAAGTAAATAGAGTCGTTATATACATATCTTTATGTAGTGTTCGCTATGTGCTTTCAACAAATTCTTTAACAATATAGAAGTAAAATATAAGTAGATTTTTTCAGCACTTCCTACATTCTTGCCACCATTATTACGGTCGTTATAAGTATTCTATATAACGCTTTATTATATATATATATACATACACACACACACATAGCGTTACATTTACTTATTGTAAAACTAGCTGACCCGTGCCCACTTCGTTGGACGGTAAACATTTTTACTTGTAATATGTATAAAAAAAACTATGTTTTGTGACTTAAATATAACAGTTAGACATATGCTGTCTCTGACTTTTTTATAGGCATTATCAAGTTCTACAACTTTTGTCCAGAACTCAATCACATATCTCTCATCGTTAAGGCAGCGTTCATAAGAAACGTTTTCGTTCGACCGTTTTTTCTCCGACTTACTTTGCAAATCTGATTACCACGAAAAAGTCTTTTAATTTTTCGAATTAATATATAGCCTATGACACTCACAAATAATGTGGCTTTCTATCGGTAAAAGAATTATCAAAATCGGTTCAGTAGATTAAGAGATTACCCCGTACAACCTTAAAAATTTCACCTCTTTATAATATTAGTATAGATTAGAAACTATTTCCGGTTCGGTTATTTCCTTAAAACCAGCAAAAGAATCTTTTAATTGTTTACACATTTAAATAATACAAATAAATATATAATCAGGAGGCGATCTTTACATTCCCAAGATGTGCTGTCCATAAACTTAGTAATTGTATAACCTTTTGCTCACAAGCGTTCCTTTAATTATTTTTTTTTTAATTTAGCAACTCGGGCATTTGAACGCATTCTGGGATCCTGTTGTAGAACCGTATATATTGCCCCACAAAAGAGTTACTGACTCTATACAGTTGAGAATCTGGAGTAATCAGTTTGTGTTTGTTCCTTGGTGATGTTATGAGTATCACATTTTCTCACAAAATCATCGCTTCGTAAATACATAACATTAACTAATGTGTATTTCTTTTATTGAATAGGTAGGCGGAGGAGCATATGGGCCACATGATGATCAGTGGTCAACAAGAAATGTTAACCATCGCTTACATCACCAATGCGCCACCAACCTTGGGAACTAAGATGTTACTTCCCTTGTGCCTTAATTACACTGGCTCACTCATCCAAACCGGAACACAACAATACCAAGTACTGCTGTTTTGCGGTAGAATATCTGAGTGGGTGGTACCTATCCAGACAGCTTGCACAAAGCTCTACCACCAGTATTAAGAAGCAACAGTTTATATTTTAATTTGTTTAAATATTTGTCTTACTAAATACTCGGGTAAATATCCTTTTTTTCTCCAACTTCAGTCGCGCCATCTTGAAAACCCGTGGGGAGAGCTTCGTCCAGAAATGGACGTCTTCGAGTCGAGATGAAACCAGGAGTCAATCGCTAAATATCAACAAGTCTGTTAAGTTAACATATTATTTATATACTCGCTGTAAACCGCGGTTTTATCCACGTTTTTTGTATTATAAATTTCAAGTTGTCATATTTTTTTAAAGACTCAACCGATTTTGATGAAATAAAGACCAAACGGTGCCTTGGAATACTCTCTATAATATTAAATAAATTTTAATGATTATTAAACCGTGGCCCAGTGGTAAGAACGCGTGAATCTTAACGATGATCGTGGGTTCAAACCCGGGCAAGCACCACTGAATTTTCATGTGCTTAATTTGTGATTATAATTCATCTCGTGCTTTACGGTGAAGAAAACATCGTGAGGAAACCTGCATGTATCTAATTTCACTGAAATTCTTTCGCATGTGTATTCCACCAACCCGCATTGGAGCAGCGTGGTGGAATAAGCTCCAAACCTTCTCCTCAAAAAGGGAGAGGAGGCCTTTAGCCCAGCAGTGGGACATTCATAGACTGTTGCGATAATGATTATCCTGGAAAAAGAAACATAAGAATATGAAAATAATGGTTGTTTTACCTAAAAACGACAGTTATTTTGAAATAACAGTAATACACTTTAATTATTTATTTGTATAAGTATATAAAATAACGTACAAATGATCATATTTGACGACTGCTGCGAAATTTAAGACTCCATTTTAAAACTGATTACTCAGTTCAAATTATTAAAGAACCGGAGACCTTATCTGTTAAATAACAAACATAAGACACACATCCACACTGACGCACACACACAAACACCATATAGTAATTTTGTATCTGTACATTATACTTTATTTTAATTTCTTAATGAGTCAGCAATTAGTAAATAACTGACTGACTATGGTCTAATTATATTGTACTCAGTCCCCGTTGGTGGTAGGGCTATGTGATCAGCCTCGATTGGTGGTAACGTAGGGCATTGTGAAGGTCAGCTAACCACTCATCAGATATTCTACTACCAAACAATAATGCTAAATTTTTTTTTAATTTTAAATTTAAATTTAAAAAATTTTTACAGCACCAATGTCTATAGGTGGTGGTGACCACTTACCATCAGATGGCCTATGGTCTGCTGACTAACTTATAAAATGTAATCATATTAATTTAAACGGTTATGGAATATAAAATAGAATGCGTTCCTATTTCAAAATTTTATACCGATAATATTAAAGTCAATATGTAGTTCTAAAAAAGAAGCGAAGTTGAAGACGATCGTCTGGGCGGACGATAAAAAAAGGCGCGGGGAGAGGGCCAGCGCCGTTTCAAAAATCGATTGCCCGGCGCGTGTGTGGACGGTTTTGAATTTCGAACTTGTACAAAATCATAAAAATTTATAAAATTTTCGATTATCGACTCTAATGTAAGCGTATAAGATTCATTTTGATTCATTTTCGATTCGTTAAGGTTTGTATGTGTGAGTAATGGGGATGGATATACTAAAATTATAAAGGTCAGTCATAAGGAACTTTATGATGTATTTTTTATCGCTGTCTCGTGTTTGTGTGCGTTCGTTTAGATAAGACTTCAACACATGTAGACATTTATTATAAAAAGAAGGTCTTTCTATTTTTTTTATGTCTACGACATCCAATATACTTTGATAGCGTTTTAAATTAAAAAAAATAAACGTCACCGAGCTGTATGTTTTTGAACCTTTGCTTTCTAATAGAAATAGAAACATGTAGTTTTAAACTGTAGTATTACTTGACTAGAGCCGAGATGGTCTAGTGGTTAGAACGCGTGATTCTTAACCGATGATCGTGGATTCAAACCATGTCAAGCATCACTGAATTTTCATGTGCTTAATTTGTGTTTATAATTCACCTCGTGCTTGACGGTTAAGGAAAATATCGTGAGGAAACCTGTAGGTGTCTAATTTCATTGAAATTCAGCCACATGTGTATTCCACCCGCATTAGAGCAGCGTGGTGGAATAAGCTCCAGCCCTTCTCCTCAAAAAGGAGAAGAGGCCTTAGCCCAGCAGTGGGACATTACTATATAACTTAGTCTTTTATATTGAAAGGAAAGACATATAGTGAGATAATGTGGACTATTTAGTCTAAATGATAGTCGTTTTAACCAGCTTTATTCTAAAGTGGTACCATCAAGTGGTAGTCATTAAATATGAGAAATATTCAAATCCAGATCAGAGATCAGATCACGATTAAAACAGTATATAAAATAAAATAAATAAAGTTTTTTACATAAAAATCGAATTAACATTTATAAAATTGATGTCCTCTATTTCAACTTTTGTTTAAAAAAAAGAAATATTGATAGATAAAATAATATTATAATCTATCTATCAAAGATTTAAATTTGTAGAAGTATATTTTTCCTTGACGTTTTTAATGTAAAAAAAATATATCATATGCGACCGAATAAAAAAAAAACTAAAATATTATCTACACAAAACCAAGCTAAGCCGTAAAAATGTGGACCTTTGCGTGTTAGTTCGAGTAAAATTAAATAGATATAACATCCCGCCATATTCCTAGTAATTTTGACAGAAGCTTTTACAATTCTCGTTTAGGAATTCTTGTAAAAACATTCTATTCGATATATTTTAAGGCATCAAAATCCAATTTTGAACTTTATATCTATGAATATAAAATTGTAACTCGCTTGACGTCTAACGATGTCTCGATGAAATTAACTGAACATATCAAGATACGACTTTTATTATGACATCCTTTTCTGTATCTCTGAGACCCCTCATGCGAGATTATTTCATGAAACCAATAAATAAACTCACTTTTGCATTTGTAATAGGAAGGATAGGTAGCCTGGCAAACAGGCTAACACCGCCCATAAACAATAATACTTTAAGAAATATTAACCATTCCTTACATAGCCAATGTGACCAACTCAAATAAAATTATATTGAACACAACAATTCTAAGTATTGTTGTTTAGCTGTTAAATCTGTGGGTGGTACCTTCCCAGGGCTTGCACTCCCTCCAGCTCCAAGTTTTCACCTTCAATAGCACAATAATTATTTTATTTAGTATTTTATGTAAAATTTATTTATGTAACTATGTATATTACGTCATCGTCAGGACGATAGTGCGTTTTATAATATGGAGCTCATTTATAGGCGATGCCGTGATTGTCGTCCCATTTATTATGAGAGAGGGAATGGAGACTGCATCTGTGTTTGCACTGTGCACTATAATATGTCCTTTTAGAGCTGATGGCCCAGTGGTTAGAACGTGAATCAGCCGATTGTGAACCCGGGTAAGCACCATTGAATTTTCATTTGATTGGGTTGTAATTCATTTTATGCTTGTTGAAGAAAAACATCGTGAGGAAACCATGTGTCTAACTTCAAAATTCTGACATATTTGAATAAGCTACAAACCTTCTCCACAAAAGCGAAATGAATGTTAGCCCATCAGGGCCAAAATCGGTCCGAGAAAATTATCACAGATTACATATTTATGGAAAAATCTCGCAGTCTAGAAGATTGCCGTCTAAGAGATGTAGCATTGTACCCAAGACGCTGGCACTATTGCCTCTGCATCATATATATATTTGTTATGTGAGTGAGCCAGTGTAATTACACAATACATCAACACACACACAACACACTACACAACATCAAACCGAACAATTTCCTTCGAAAATTCACAATTTAAACTAATAATATATAGTGTTAATTTCAGAGAACTAATAACTTATTAATAAAAATATATATACAACTTATGTAAATAAAAAAATCTATTATATAATCAATACATACGTTTATTTGTTAATAAATAAGGTTCATTATACTGTACAAGGTTATATAAAAGATAGAAGAGCTCGAAGTTAGTATTTTTCTATATAGACACTATATATACACCTGATAGTAAGTGGTCACCAACGATATTGGCGTTGTAAGAAATGTTAACCATCGCTTACATCGCCAATGCGCCACCAACCTTGAGAACTAAGATGTTATGTCCCTTGTGCATGTTATTACACTGGCTCAATCACCCGACAAATTGGAACACAACAATACCAAGTACTACTGTTTTGCATTACAATATCTGATGAGTGGGTGGTACCTACCCAGACGGGCTTGCATAAAGCTCTAACACCAGTATTAATATTTATTTGTAGTAACTGATAGCAATTCTTCTTTTAAATTAATAACTTGGAATATGCTATACAATAATGATGTTACATCTCCGTTGCAAAACTTTTTTTTAAATAGAGTAACAACGGAGTTTTTTACCAATTATTTTCATAGGAATCTACTTCCAAACCGATGTTGGTGTTATGTTAAGGCCAGCTAATTGTATCAGCTTCGCATAGCTAAGAAGAAAAATTTACTTCGAATTGGACTTGTGTAAATCCTTTCTTAGTGAGCGTATACGTTTAGAAGGAGTAACTGTGAAAAATTCAAATCAATCGCGCGAATAATTTAGGAGATCTCGTGATGAGTGGTATTTTAGCTTATATATAGATTAATATTTTATAGTAACAATTCACCATTTTGTCTTCGACTAAAACCTACTGAGTCTAAAAAACTGTAATTTTGAACCTAGGTTTATTACAACGTAACAGTACAGTACAGTAACAGGCTGTTAATGTCCCACTGCTGGGCTAAGACCTCCTCTCTATTTTGAGGAGAAGGTTTGAAGCTTATTCCACCACGCTGCTCCGGTTCAATGCGGGTTGGTGGAATAAACATGTGGCATAATTTCACCTCACAATGTTTTCCTTCACCATCAAGCACAAGATGAATTATAAACACAAATTAACCACATGAAAATTCAATGCGTAGATTTGACACGATGATCGGTTAAGATTCACGCGTTCTAACCACTGGGCCATCTCGGTTACAATGTAAGCATCAACCGAGATAGGATTTTTGCAAATTTCAACTTTTAAGTAGGGGGGGTTAATGGGAGGTGTTACTTTGTATAGACGGGTACGAAGGTTGGTTATATATATGATAGCTTTATATACGCCTGTAGATTAAATTAAATGCGAAAGATTATACATATACCGGATTTGTAATTATGTCTTCCTGTTTTTAATATTAATATAATATAAATATTTATGTTATGTTAATTCATTTATATGTTTGCTATACTACGCGGATTCGTGCGCATTAAATTCGGAATTATTTTTATCAGTATCATAGTTAGCTATATTAAAGTTAGTCGTAACTGATATTATACCGATTTCGGCCACGGCGGCCAATCTCAAGAGAGATTAGCCAACTACGCAGGAGATATTATAGTGCACAAGTGTGTACGCAAACACAGGTGCACTCTCTATTCCCTAACTCTCATAATCCGATGGGACTGCAATCCGACACGACCGGAAAGAGTTCAAGTGCAGGACTTCGGGCTGCTGCTGAGAATTTTCTGTCAGAAATACATAATAACTTTTTATTGGCTCGACCTGGAAATTGAACCCAGGACCTCCGGGTCTAACATCAAGCGACTAGACCAACGATTTTTTTGATTGAGATTTGGCATTCTGGCAAATTGGCCACCTGATGGTAAGATCATTACAGCCCATAGACATTGGTATTGTAAGTTTTAAGCATCTTTGGAACTAAGATTTTATGTCCCTTGTGTTACAAAAGCTCATTAACCCTTCATATCGGAACACAACAATAGGTAATATTGCTATTTCTATAAAACAATTTTTATTTAATTTTACTGATGGTAGGGCTTTGTGCAAGCTCCTCTGTTTAGGTACCACCCACTCATCAGATATTCTACCGCAAAACAGCAGTACTTCATATTGTTGTATTCCGGTTTGAAGGGTGAGTAAGCCAGTGTAATTACAGGCACAAGGGACAAAACATCTTAGTTCCCAAGGTTGGTGGTTCATTGGCTATGTAAGCGATGGTTGCCATATCTTACAATACCAATGTCTATGGCGTTGGTGACCACTTACTATCAGGTGGCCCATATGCTCGTCCGCCTTCCAATTCTTTATAAAAAAACTCTAAAGGTGATGAAAACTTCTTTTGATATTGGACGCCAAATCTTACACGATCGGAAAAGAGACGCAGGACCTTAAGTGCACTGCGAAGACTTTATAAGTTCTATATTGTCACAGACGGACAAATGAAAACGTGAAACATATTTTATCTGTCAATTAAGAACAAAGAAAGCTAATTTTATTAATCATGTTTAATCACACTTCCTGATCGTAAGACCGTTATGCAAAACCCGAACGCCATTTTCGTTTTCACATTAGCATTCTATATTTGAACTCGGTTTGAATATTTATAAATAGACGTTGACGAAAAGATCTAGACAAAATATACGTACCACTTGCGTTCTAAATTTGGAAGTTTTTTTTTTTTTTTTTCGAATAACATCTTTTGACTATGGGAAAAAACATATGTAAATGAAGCGATAATATTTCTAGAAAATATCGTGTGTGTGTATTAAAAAACATGTTTATTTCTATTATACATTTAAAAGAGCAAATAATTTATGTTAATCTATTTTTTTATGTGTTTTTGGTAGGATATCGTTAATTTTTCAGAATTTCGGCTTTAACGTCTGGTCTGTGGGACTAGGTAACTATGATTATGGTGCATAAGTGTGTGCGAATAAATACAGGTGCATTCTTGGGGAAACGGGAGACTAGGTGGGTCAAATGTGGGTCCAAGAGTGTAATTGCTCTTTTATTTTTATAGTATAGGTAGTAGTAATGTGTGGGCCTGACGGTAAGTCACCAACGCCCATAGACATTGGCCCAATGTTAACCATCGCTCACATCGCCAATGCGCCACCAACCTTGGGCACCAAGATGTTATGTCCTGTACCTGTAATTACCGGAACATAACAACATCAAGTAATGCTGTTTTGTGGTAGAACATTGATGAGTAGGTAGTACACCAGATGAGCTTGCTCAAAGCCTACCAGTAAAACTCCCAACGTGTTGTTACTGAGTAAATATGAATATTACTAATTACTTTAATAGTGCATTGATAATATTATTAAAAGAAATAATGCTAAACTATAATATACTCGGAGTATTTCAATGTCAAAAATTATTCAATAAAATTCAAGTTGTTTCGTTAAAAATGCGGAAGTTTTTTTTTTAATTTTAATGTTTCTTGAGATTTTATATAATTAAAAAAATGACCGTTTTGAAATGTCATAACATTTATTGATTGTATGTATTAAAAATGATATATAAAAGTTGGGTATACAGGCTTTCCGGTTCCAATTATCCTATGGTTAGCGGCGCATTGGTGATATTAATATTTCTTAGTGCTAATGTCTATTTGTGTTGTTATCACATACCATTGGGTGGCCCATTGCTTAGCCATTTAAGAAAAAAGATATTATACATTTCATTTTGTTTTCAGTAGCATTTGACGAAGGTGACACTTCTTAGGAATATGTCAAAAATTGTCTATGATCACCTTAGTCAATTATCTATGACAGTCCGCCTCAAGTATGAATAAGGTTGACTTCAGTAAGCCCAGTAACAATTAATACGTTAAAATCAAAGACAAAAATCTTTATAGTCTTACACGTTGCTTATTGATTGTCATAAATCTACCACCGGTTCGGAAATAAACACCTCCGACCTGAGAAGAACCATATAGGTGTATTAACAAAGATAATAAAAGGGAGAGGAGGCCTTAGCCCAGCAGTGGGACCTTCACAGGCTGTTACTGTTACTCCTGCCCCCGATAAAATAACTTCGTGTTAGGTTAGATATAATATCGATTTATCACGCGTCAAAAAGTTTCATGACATGACTAGCATATGGGCCACCTGATGGTAAGTGGTCACTAACGCCCATAGACATTGGCATTGTAAGAAATGTTAACCATCGCTTACATAGATAGCCAATGCGCCACCAACCTTGGAAACTAAGATGTTATGTCCCTTGTGCCTTTTACACTGGCTCGCTCACCATTCAAAACGGAAGGCAACAATATTATGCATTGCTGTTTAGCGTTACAATATCTGATGAGAGGGTGGTACCATCCCAGACGGGCTTGCACAAAGCCCTACTAATTAAATAATAATTAAATCGTGTCTCCGTGATTTCGAAATAACTGTATGTTTTATTTGATATGGCATGTTACCAAAACCAAAATAATCATTATATTATTTAACACAGCTAATAGATAATAATTTAAATATTTAATATGTATATTTCAAATATGTATTATGTAAGTTGGAATAGCGAATTTTCGTCGTTGAAAGATTTTCTTCATAAAACGAATTCCACGCGAAGCCGCTGGTTTTGCTGGTTATTAAATTTTCCAGTTTCATTTTTCGAAACTATATTACCGTAACCGTAACAGCCTGTGAATGTCCCACTGCTGGGCTAAAGGCCTCCTCTCCCTTTTTGAGAAGAAGGTTTGGAGATTATTCCACCACGCTGCTCCAGTGCGGTTTGGTGGATTACACATGTGGCAGAATTCCTCACGATGTTTTCCTTCACCGAAAAGCACGAAATGAATTATTATCCCAAATTAAGCAAATGTAAATTCAGTGGTGCTTGGCCGGGTTTGAACCCACGATCATCGGTTAAGATTCACGCGTTCTTACCACTGGGCCATCTCGGCTTCATAACGTCTACATTACGTCCTATCTAATGTCTTGACAAACAGACACTATGATATATATACATATATTTATGTACCGTCAGCAGCGCCACCGATGGATCTACTTGTGTTTTCAAACGAGGAAAACATTGAAATACACACACAAAAAATTTCATTCAAAGAATCCAGCTGCTTAGTCAGGTGACAAATACACGTACAGAAGAATTATATATATAAATATATATAACTTAGGTTAAGTTACATTTAAGTTATCCGATTGGAACGCTAACAGTTAAGAAAAAACTATTCTATAATGTAAAAAGCAAAACGCGGCCAATGTTCCGACGCTTGGAATTATTTTGAATAATTTGACCCTTATTGTGTACGGGTTAGGGTTGATTTTATATCGCCATATTTGGCTTAGAGAAAGGTGGGAAAACGACTAGATTGTGTGAGAAGCCTAGTTCACAAGTACGGCTATGCCCGATTGGATGTTTGACGCGATGCTGAGCGATATGAAGCGAGTTATTTTGATTTTGATATTACAATAGTTTTGATGTATTTTTAGTTGTGTGTGTAAACCAACACAAGTGCACTCTCTATTTTCTTTCTCTTTCTCTCATAACAGATGAAAATCTGACACAACCGGAGAGAAATCGGACGCAGGATCAATCGCTTCACGTGCTTTTCGAGGCACATGAATTTTATTCTTGCCAACTTCCAAACTATGGGCTGCTACTGAGGATATCATGACTGAGAAACGGAACATAACTGGCCCGACCCAAGACCTTGAAACCTGCTTATAACGTAACCACTGAAATATCTATTAATAAGTTAGTTGTTTGTAAGCTGCAAACGAAGACCTACTTACAGCTGGGCTATCTTAAGTGTGTGTGATAAATTGCACTTGACGAACAAGTCCCTCAGAATATATGAAATCCATCTATTTCGCTGCTGGAGCTAGAGGAGACATTTGCTAATAGTCGGTAGATTAAAACAGAATTAGAGAGAGAAAATTGGATATCCACCTCCAAGAGGTGATATTTTCAAATTATTCTGTTAATCAAATTCATAAATCCCAATTAATAAACGCATAACTCAGGTAAGCTCTTGTTGAAATGCCATTCTGGCAATTTAACCCGTATTAAATTCATTCCGGTGGGCAGATTTCCGTGTGAAGGCACATTTGATCTTGAATCTTGAGCAAATTATTTCGCGAAACTCGGAAAGAGATCTTAGATTCGGGCTCAAAATTTGTGTTCAGGTAAGGTTTTGCCATTTAAGTGTATCTATAAAAAAAAAACTGAACTGAACTATAAAAAAAATACTGAAAAAAAAACACATTTTTATTAATCTATTATTTTTATATTACATTTTTATTCTAAATTAATCTCTGCCTAAAAATGTGTTGGCTTCAAATGACTGATGGTGACACCTATATAATATATATGTTAATGTAGACAATATATATAATATATAAATATATAAATGATGAGTATATTATTGTACACTGCGATAATCGCCCATTGGATTACCATCTTATAATAAATTAAATAAACATGGGCTATGAATTTTTAAATAAGGAAGCGAAATAAATAAATATCAAAATTAAAATTAAATATCTGTTTGTAAATGCCACAATATTATTTGTTGGCTATACAGCCACTTATTTACTTTTAAATATATTCAAATACGTTTAACATATTTCACCAATAGATGGCGTTAATAGTACTTTAAATCGCGCTATCGTCGTGCTTTCTTAATAATATAAGGCGTGATTGTGTTTTTGACAATATCCGTACCGTAACAGCCTGTGAATGTCCCACTGCTGGGCTAAAGGCCTCCTCTCCCATTTGAGGAGAAAGTTTTGGAGCTTATTCCACCACGCTGCTCCAATGCGGGTGTGTGGAATACACATGTGGCAGAATTTCAGTGAAATTAGATACATGCAGGTTTCCTCACGATGTTTTCCTTCACCGTAAAGCACGAGATTAATTATAAACACAAATTAAGCACATGAAAATTCAGTGGTGCTTGCCCGGGCTCGAACCAACGATCTTCGGTTAAGATTCACGCGTTCTTACCACTGAGCCATCTCGGCTTTTTTTTGACAATATGACCCTACCGAATACTTCCCGAGTCGAGGTGCGATCTTACAGGAAACACCTTCAGGATGAACGTCACGCGGAGCCCGAGATGGCTCAAATTTCAAGGAGTCCAGTACTCGCCCTCAACGCCTGGTGACGCTGTAAAGGACAGTCGGGCCAACAGCATATTCAAACAGAAAAAAAATTGTTAATATGAATTATAAATTCCTAAAAATAGATTCAAGTTGTGCGTTACTGGTTTTAATTTGTGCTCGTCTGAGAAGTTTATTTGCATCTACGAAATGGATTTTTCGTAACCCAGGTAAATTCAAGTTGTGCTTAAACTCCAAGATGTGTTTAAAATTAAAAAAGGTAAATTTCAAATAAATAATTGATAGACCAACGGAGCACGGACGTTGGTTTAAGGCGCTTTGTGAAACAAGTTTATAACTTCAACCATATCAGCCTTTGAGTGCCGCCAGGCGCCTCGGTCTCTCGGTTGGACCTTGGATTGCGAGACTCCGGGTTTTGAGCATCCCTGCTAGACTAGCAGGGTCTCTGAGCCTTGTATACCCAATTCTTAATTAAGAATGTGCACTGGCTAAAGTCATAATTATAGAGTCGTATCGCGCTATACATTCAATAGACGAACAGCATTATACTGAGATTTTGAAATCGACTTCGCAAAAAGGTTAGTATAAAAAGACACTATTTACTTGGTATGTAGTACATAGCTTCGATATATAGAATTATTGTTATTTACGTCTAGATGAGAATTTTTCTAGTCTGCTCGATAAATATGTACATGTCATCAAATCGAAATAGCTTAATAGCATAAAAATAGTATTGGTTGGCAAATGGGCCAGCTGATGGTAAGTGGTGACCACCTATATATTGTTGATGTAAGTAAGGTTAACAAAAATAGGAGGAAAAGGGTTAATTACTCAACTATTTTGTATTTACCTTTTTAGATGATAGCAACTGTTTCGTTGGTCTAGTTGTTAGATATAAGGACGAGATTCAGATTCCGAGGTCCTGGCTTTAAAGCCCACGTCGGGACAAGTTATTCGGTTCTTCCTTTCGAAGACTCAGATCTCGGAAAGCACGTAAAGCTAAGGTCTTGTGCCTGAACTTATTCCAGTTGTAATTGCTGTCCCATCGGATTATTAGAGAGGGAATAGAGACAACCTTGTTTGCGAACACACTTGTGCACCACAATATCTCCTGCGCAGTTTCTTGAGATTGTTCGCCGTGGCCGAAATGTCTTCAAATCCAGAGTGAACAGGTTTCTTTAAGGCAAGCGTGCAACTAGACCGTGTCGATGTTAACATCAGGCAAGTCAACGGTCCAACGCTGGTCATTAAGGGTAAGAAAAAAAAACAAATCGCTCAGGACATAATTAAAGATTATTTATTTATATTACGCAAGTCATCATATATGTATAGATATAATATTTTGTTTACGATATACATTAAGAATGAGTTTTTTAACCCATTGACAATACGAACACGAGCTATGAGATTTATCTTTTCCAAAAATATTCCATTCACAAACAACACCAGCCATGGTTTTATATTAAAAGATAAGATAAGAATTGAAAATGAAATGGATTCCCATCGTTTAATATTTAGAAAATAATGTAATTCGTTTCGAAAGGGCGCTGATAAATATATATGGGAATATTTACAGATGTGATTTATCAATTGGGGTGGGGGTTAACTGTAATTAGAGTGAGCATTTTGGTTAGAAAAAACAATACCCTCTTTTTGAACTAATTGGCAAAATCCATCCCTGGAAGGGTAGGGCTTGAGTCGATTTGTTGGTAGGGCTTGGTGCAAACTCGTCTAGGTAGACCATCCACTTATAATGAAGTCAAAGATTCAATACAGAATCTTTACACTTGCCAACTCCATTCTCAAAGTTGATGGCGTATTGGCAACATAAAGGATGGTTAATATTTCAATGCCTAAATCTATGGTCGGTAATCACCACTTACCAAGTACTCGCTCGTCAATCTGCCTCTCTAATACAATAAAAAAAAGTCGTGCAGATCACCACTCTCATAGCCTGGACCCCTGAGTGATAAACATGGAGATGAAATGAATATGCCTAGGTTACAAGACCGGCGCAGAAGCCGGCAGAGGGATTCTACTCAGTCAAAAATAGTATAATTTTACTCTAACCGCTTCGGAATGGTGGAGTCTCCAATTTCAAAGTGCCAACGGCATTGGATTTCTAAGCCCGGGACTGGGTGTGAGCACTCAGATTACTTGGTGGTAGGGCTTTGTGCAAGCCCATCTAATTAGGCACCACCCACTCATCAGATATTCTACCGATAAACAGTAATATTCAGCATTGTTGTGTTGTGGTTTGGAGGGTGAGTGAGACAGTGCAACAACAGGCACAAAGGACATAACATCTTTGCTCCCCACTTGGGGGGGAGGATGTAAGGAATAGTTGGTATTTCTTACGACGCCAATGTCTATGGGCGGTGGTGACAACTTAGCATCAGGCCCCCCATTTGCCAGTTTGCCTTCCTATTTCATAAAAAAAAGATCCGTTGCGATCAGCTTCCCGCCATCTGTAGTCTTCTTAAGCACATAGAACACAACGCGCCCACGTCATACAATCCCGTCGACAACTTGGCCGCTATTTGACACAAGACTGGGAATTCGTGAGTGCATTATGTGCGCACACATGAGTACAACTGTGCAACTATAATAAATGGACCAGGAAAACATAGTTAGTGTTATACATATAAAAATAAATAACGAATTAATGTAAATGATATCCCTTAAATAACATTTAATTCGGTACAGTGGTTTCGGAGATAAGGAGAACATACGAGATAACAGAGCGTGGGTGGATGGTAAGATGCATTAGCATGCAAGCTGAGTGCAGGCAGATATCACACGGACAACCTGTATAACGTTTGTTTTATATATATATATGTATATACTTTTAAAATCGGTTTCCCTGAGTGATCAACGCACAGCCAAAATTATTGAGCTGAATTTTTGTAACAGTTAATTTTCTAGAACGTAAGTATTTTTTTTTATAGAATAGGAAGGCGGACGAGCGTATGGGCCTGATGGTAAGTGGTCACCAATGCCCTTAGATATTGGCATTGTAAGAAATGTCTACCATCGCTTACATATTGCCAATGTGCTACCAACCTTGGGAACTAAGATTTTATGTCCCTTGTGCCTGTAGTTACACTGTTTCGCGGTAGAATATCTGATGAGTGGGTGGTACCTACCCAGACGAGCTTGCACAAAGCCCTACCACCAGTAAAAAGTATAAAAAGTATCCGGTAAGGAGGGATACTTGGAAATTTCAACTTTGAGCGGAGATATGGAAGTTTATGGATTAGCAAGTCGTGACGGGCAGTTCGTAATAAGAATACAATTAAACTCTTAAAATCGCACTACAATACTTTTTTAAATAAGTTTCACTTTATCAAAGAATTCTCGACAAGTCAAACCATATATATCGGGCTTGCCAACACGTTGCTGATTATCGAACATATCTCGATAATTACGAAACCGGATTAGTCCCATATACACTAAGAAATATATATTTAAAAGGCTCCACAGATTTAATCATTGCCTTAACATCTTAAAATTAACTGTTTATAAAAAAAAGACGTATTAAACCTCGGTAACCTTCAAATCCATATATATTTTTAATGATATTCGAAAGTAGACTAGGCGACATCAAAAACCATAAATGTGAAATGAGAGCCAAGTTCAATATTATGATATATGCCTTGGTTGTTGACTTCAACGACAAAATAAGTGAGATCTAAATGGACGCGAAGTTCAGTCAATCCTGAAATTTATTTATAACAACATAAAATATTTTATATCAACTTAAAATATCATTTCTTCTTATAACTTAGGATTGATATTAAAGCCTTGGCTAGTTCTCATATACGAATTGTATTATAGCCTTCGGAGGTTTTAACGCAACCGCGTGTCTAAATCCATAGTTAGGTTTATCTGGGTGAGTGAGTCAGTTTACGAACAAGGGACATAATATCTTAGAAACCGCATTGGTTTATATTAATGAAAGTCCCATTATCTATGGGCGAAGGTCTTATAATTTACTTCCAATACAAATTTAAAAATGTTAAAAAAGGTAGTATATATATATTTAATGTGTATAAAAAAAGTAATGTTTGAATTTCGAAACTATTTTATTTTGTATGTTCGTCTTTCGAAATCATTAGTTTCAAATGACTGGCATGATTTTGCTAACACGCAACGTAGATCCAATTTCGTTTTTTTTTTTTTTTAACTTGATATTTTCTTCAAGTAATAACGCTCAGGCCGCACAAATTTATTTTTATTATAATTTATTTTTTTAATATAAGCATCGGTTATTTATTGTTTCTTTTTTTATTATAAATGACGAATGAAACATGTCAGACATTTGCTTAACAATTTAATTAAAAAAAACTTATGGATATTTTATTTTCTGTATTAATTATTATTAATGCCATGTTTTTAAACTTAAAATCAATTAAAAATACATTACAGATTTTAATTTTTTTATTATAACAAAACAGCATAACTCTTCTGTTACCGTTATCGAGTAATTCTAATTGCACGCATGTTAATACAATATAGTTATCGCAATAATATTTTATTTAAAACAGTTCAATTATAACGCATTTAAGTTTAGATCAACATTCCGCTACACGGTTAGTTTAACTGTACACGAGAGTTACAAAACTATTTCGATTGCAGACATGACTTGCTCAAAATATTAAAGAATTTTTAGATTATTGATTCCATGAGCCAGTCACTGACTATACAATTTTTATGTAATACAATACCCCCACAAGTGTATTTATTATCCAAACGATAACTACACATACGGGAAGTCACTCACACAAACGCAAAATTACATAGAAAAACAGCCGTTCTCTCCTAGCCGATATACGTAGTATAGAAAAAAAAACTTCAAAATAGTACGGCTTCGCTCATTTTCTTACTTTACGATAGGAAATTAAAACAGTCGAGTATGAACTACGAGGGCCTCTAAAGTTCACTTTTGTTCGTCAGAGTGCTGGTTCTATCCCTTTCGCACGACCGAATGCTTTCGAGTTTTCCCGTTCACGATTCAACTCAAAATACGCCAAAAAATGACGTCGATCCAAATGTTTCGAAAACAGTGTCTCGCGTATCAGTCGACGAGTACGGTGCGCTCACTCGGCACTCATTATTTGGAATTTTCCAATTCACTGATTATTACAACTAGTAAGTTTTACAAACAAATCCGTATCCGTCTGCATTTTTTTCGCGAATAGTGCCAAATATGAAAGTCGTAAGTGATGGAGTCAATAGGGTCGCTTCTAGCTCAGCAAGGCATGCTAACCGGCGGATTGTAGACGGCCGCCGCTAGCGCTATTCGAATAGATAATAGCGACTGTCTTAAACCGGTCGGTTATCACATAGAAAATTCTGACAGTTCAGAGTCGTCACGAGAAATAATGTCGTTTTTATTACATTTTTTGATAAATTATTATTCTCGTTTCGATCCGGCGACATCGGCTTATCGATTTTCCTATTTAACGCGCCACTGTATTTTATACATTTTCGAAAGATCGACGTCTCTGTGTCTAAGCGCTTTCGAAAAACGTTTTATAAGTATTTTCTCGCGGCGAACGGACGTCGAGCGCGTTATTGTAAATTGGTAATAATTTCGTTCATTACAGAGTAATACAGTGCTAGAATATGGGTTAACACTCCACAAGGAATACCCGTTAGTGCAGTCGTTAATAAAGTGTTTAGATTAGAAATATCATGTTTGTTTTGTGGTAACTGTGAGAGTTATATTATTTTGTTTGTCTATTAGTTGTGTATAGTGCATTCCGTTTGTGAAAGTATACAGCAGAATTTTCTTTTTATGAGCACGGATGGTCATATTAGTGGCATCGGATGCATTACTTGTAACCAACGTTCCTACAATTTCTGTAAGTATTACATTACACATTTAAAATATTTCTTAAAACGCTAATTAAGTATTGGAATGACCGATTATCACAACATTAGGTACCTACACGAATTGTTTTATCATTGTTATTTGTAACAACAGAGTACAAACTACATTATCTTAATTAAACAAACTTTTTTTTTTAACAAAAATTACACCATGCCCTTAATCATAATGACCTTTAACCAACACACATGTGTACCAACTTCTAATACGAAAAACTTTTTTTTATTCGTAATTTTTTTTATTTATTTAAATAACTCATGGACACAGGATATATAAAAATGTATGGCCTTGTATGTGTTTAGGATTATGACAGTAACTCAATAAGGGTTTTAATACTTTCTACTTTACAAGGAAGAACAATTTAATTATTAAAAGATAACATCAAAGTATCCTAAAATAACCATTACTTTATTTAAAGTTCTTGACATTTATATTTATTAGTGCCAGATATATATCAAATAAATATGTGTTTTTTATCACTATTAAATTTTCATCACATAATTTTTTAATACCTTGTAACCCTTTCTCTTTAAATGCCTTCAAGCAAAGGGAATAAGAATTACAGCCTTGTATTACATGCTTAACATTTATATTAAGGTATGGTACTAAAACATGTATATAAAAAAAAAACTTTAGGCTAAGGTTTTATTGTGCTATATTTTTTTATGAATTCTAAGTAAAATTAAAAAAGGTGAAGCCAAAACAATTAATATACATATTTTAAAGTTGTCTATCTATGCTTTATATGAATTTTAATAGAGATAATTTACAAAAACTAGTTCTCCATTTAATATATAAACAACTTTTAATATAACATTTTTGTATTTTGAATAATTATTTAAATTTATGTGAATTCTAATGTCATAGTAATCCACATTAGCTCAGGATTAATATTCTTGTAAGTAATAAAAATAGATGTTGCGGAATCAAGTTATCGTAAATACATTAAATGAAATAGATATAATATATTTTTTTGGTATGAATTTTTAATACGTGTTGTGAAATTTTTTGAATCTATAAATAAATTGTGCCATATTAACAACTTTATTTGCATTGAGAAAGAGTTCTTGAATGTCATAAAATCTATTTTTAGCATTCTGATTTCGAATGCTAAAAAGCAACATTTTACAAAAATTTATTATATTGTTTTATCTGTATAATCTGTATATTTAAATATAATTATAATGTATATTAGTAATTTGAAGTCTTATTTATTTATTTTAAGGATAAAAAATGTATTAAAGTAATTAATTATAATTTGTATAATTTGATGAAATCACTAGATCAAAATTACCAAAATTACTTTTTACTATATATTATATAACATAAATATATTTATTTCTTAAATTAATGAGTTAATTTTGATAAGTCAACATGCTTCTATATTTCGTGTTATATTATTATTATGTTAATAATTTATTATTAAAATTATATACATGCTATATATATTTTAGTGGCTATGTGCAGGCCTGTCTGGGTGGGTACCACCCACTCATCAGATATAAAGTTGCTAAGCAGCAATACTTAGTATTGTTGTCTACCGGTTCAAACCATCTGCCTATAACATAAAAAAAATTTTTTTTGTAAATTTTAATGATACCGAATGTCTTCCATGTTATCATGGTATTATGAGTACTATAATTTGCAAATATAGAAGATAAATTTACAATTTATGATGAATAAAGATAGCGTAATGTTGATTAATTTAATTATTTATTGTATGTAAGTTCAAAAAATTTGTAGATATCTCGGAGTAAACACGGTCCACTAAAATGTGTCCTTATCTAGCCATATATAAGATTCTTATCTCCTGTATCTTTCTTGAAAATCAAATAGCTTTGCTGTATTTTTTATAATAATGTATAATTGTTGGTAGCTTTAAAATAGTTGCGAACAAAAATTGACGACTTTGTCAGTAGGAAACGATCTTCAAGTTCATATATTCAATTCAAAATATCTCTTAAACTTTGTATCAATTTAAAGTAATGGTAAATATTTAAATAATCATTGAAATGCAACAAGTTATATGTAATGAAGTGAAATATTTTCGTATGTATTGTATGTGCAGTATATATGGTGAGCGATATCAATCTTTAGCGGGAATTGATTATGGTATGTCTACATAATCAAGTGGTTCAAATGATGGCAATCACATCACAAATAATGTCTACTGAGGTGATTCTGGACTACAATCTGGCGATCATAATAGAAATGCACCCATCGTGGGCAAGCAAGCCAAACACCAAAACATCAAAAAAATTATAGCAATGACTTAATTTTTAAAATGATTTATTGGTTATATTCATATCATACTCCCTACATTTTACATGCATGTCTAAATTTTTAAGATATTTATATTCCCCGGTAAGATATCGGTTAGTTTAAATGCATATTCTTCTTAACGGTGACAGGTATTGCTCATGTAAAATTAAAAAAATAATGGTGTGGTTTTTTTATGTAAAATATGACCAATTGGTGATTTTTGACAGTCAGAAGCAAGTGTTATGCTTCTATCTTGATAAAGATTGTGACCATTTGGTGCCCTCTATATATATGTATTATATATATCATTATGTTTCATTTGCCTCTATCAAGTACGTAATATATAGGCTAGGTTAGTTACGTCGTATAAATGTAAATAATTGTGTGGATGTTTGCTACTCAATGCAAAACGGTTTTGGATGCAATTTGGAATATGGAGATAGTTTATACTCTGAACACGTGATATCTAACACCAACCCCCTTACAATAAAATGCGTGCGAAGCCGCGGGCGGGAGCTAGCTAATTTATAAGTTCATAATCTTGTTTAAGAATTCTTATAGGAATGTTTCCGTATCTGTTACGGAATTTACAGTTCGAAGTTCGAACAGATGGCGCCACGATCGCCGTCTAATGTCGTATTCTTTTTAACAATATGTAAGAAAGGTACCAAATTTTTCAGCCTAGAAAGCTGAAAAAGCTGGTTATTATTTATAATAGCATTGGCTAAGATTTAATTTTTAATAATTTATTTTTAATTGTATTTTATTTTAATCAGCTAGTAATATTAGTAGTAATGCGAAAGTTGCTCCGTCCGTTCGTTACCTCATTACGATAAAGTCACTGAACCGATCTTAATTAAATATGATATAGAAGTAGGGCGATGTAAAGTTGACGCGAATGAAGTCGCGGGCAACAGTTAGTTTTGTTTATTATAATGGATGTTTAAACGATATCTCGGATTTCTCATAGTAGTGACTTCGAACCAGCTGTTTAAAAAAATTGTATGGTTTTCTCTTTCAACACAGCGAAACGGTATGCGTTAGACAAGGACGGATATATTATACGCTGTTAGCTTGTTTTTTTTTTATTGTTTGACCTTAGAAACTACAGTTTAGTTTTTTTTTTACTTTAAAATTCATTGAAGTTTTTTTCAAGTTAACTTATTTCAAATATGTACTTTGTTACTCGTGTTGGTTGATATCGAAGGGTTCCGGGTTCAAGTCAGGTTTGCGTGAAATATATAAAATTAAAATGGACGCCTGTAATATTCTTCTCAATTAATATATGCCAATGTTTGTACGTTTGCCTAAACGTTTCTAAGCTTATCCGATTGTGATGAAACTGATAACGTAAGCACGAGTGTGACGAAAACAAAAAAAAATCTGTGTGTTTGTTCTCTCTTTCTAGCATTTTACATATTGAAACCCTTATTGTACTCGTGTAAGAACAGGACGGGTAATAGTTTCAACAGGGTAATGTTTCACGGGCCGCTAAAAATCGCAGGTTCGATCCTGATTAGGCTACTGTCGTCCCCACTCCTAACACAAGCTGTACGGTTAATTGGGGGGGGGGGGTAAATAGGTTTATATGTAATTATTACGAACTGGCAACCCCTGACGACGTGTATGCAAAATTATATAAATATCGGTTGAGTATATTTATAATATTAGTGAGGATGTAGAGGTATTATAATATAGCCGATGGCCCAGTGGTTAGAATGCGGGAATCTTAACCGATGATCGTGGGTTCAAACCCGGATATTCCCTACTGAATTTTCATGTGCCTAATTTGTGTTTGTAATTCATCTCGTGCTTGACGGTGAAGGAAAACATCGTGAGGAAACCTGCATGTGTCTAATTTTTTCTGAAATTCTGTCACATGTGTATTCCACCAACCCGTATTGGAGCAGCGTGGTGGAATAAGCTGCAAAAAACACCTCAAAAAGGGAGAGGAGGCCTTAGCCCAGCAGCAACATTCACAGGCTGTTACTGTACTGTTACTGTTGAAGCATATAGTTACTAATTGATGACTCTCACAGATGGGCTAAGGCCTCCTCTCTTGAGGAGAAGATTAAGGGATTTCAACCACTCTGCTCCAGTGTGGGTTGGTACATACATCTGACACGTGCATTCCTCACGATGTTTTCCATCACCGAGTAACGAGATGGCGTTAAATGAAAATTCAGCGGTGCGTTTCCGGATTTGAACGCGCGATCTTTGTTTGCAACGTGTTTTGTTTTAGTTGAAGTAATATTAATATCTAAATGAACATAATTTATTAAGTGAGTCATTACAAGAATTTAATAATATTAATATCCACACTTCTGGTGATACAAGAGGTGGCGCTTATTGAGTCCAAAGGATGAGTCTGGTAGTGGCGAGGCGTCCCAGCGTCTTGGGTACAATGCCACAGGTCAATCTTTTAGACGGCGTATTTTCTTTTTTTTTTTCGTTTTAATTTTATTTATGACGGGCCGTTGGCGTGGTTGGTAGATACTTGCCTTTTACGCCGAAGGTTGTGGGTTCGATTCCCACCCGGGCCAGACATTTGTGTGCATGAACATGTCTGTTTGTCATGAGTCTGGGTGTGATTATCTATATAAGTATGTATTTACAAAAGAAAAGTAGTATATGTAGTATATCAGTTTTCTGGTTTCCATAATACAAGCCCTGCTTAGTTGGAGATCAGATGGCCGTGTGTGAATGTCCCAAGATATTATTATTATATTATTATATTATAGAATATATAAAACGAATGAATTGACAAGGTTAATTTTTAAATATTATATTTATTTGTATATTAACTCATGTTCTACTGTTAATAAGTATCGGCTCTTGTGATGAAGTACTGCCCTCTTAAATGCAATTGATAAGAAACGAAATCCGCCATCCTCTTTGATCAATGCCTATATTGTAACTTAAACATCTTAAGTCATACGCTTACTATAACTTATATTATGTGAAGCTAATAATTTTAAATTCTAAGTTGAATATATAAAAATAGTATACAATTGTTGTTTCCTCTTTCATCTCATAGAAACATTACGCGTAGGACAAGGACGGAATGCGTGACTAAAACGCGAAATTTTGCGCATTTGACCTTGAAAAGTTTTTAGGCTTTTTTTCTGTTTGCGTGAGTACTATTGAAGTAATTTACATTATCTTGATGAATTTTATTCTATAAATCGTTTTAAACAGATGGAATTATAAGAAATGAAAGATTACGTTTGTCCCACTGCTGGGCCACTATTGGAGTGGCGATACATGTATATTTCTGTATATTAGTATAGATGTATATTATATACTTACCGGTATAATTAATGCCTTCCCTCTTTTCGGTTCTCGGAATCCTTCGAACAGGTGTCGGGTCGTTTCGTTATTGACGTGTCCCGTCATATGGGGAATCGAAGGTGCTCGTGAAGATTGACATGAGAAATGAATTTTAATATGTATCGAGGCTGTGTTCGCACCGTCGGATAGTATTAACATTTTTATGTTATGGCTCTGGCAAATAAGCCACCTGATGTTAAGTTAATAAATCCTTACGTCGTTATGCGCCACCAGGTTTGGGTACGGAGATGTTATGTCCATTGTGCCTTTTTTTTTTATAGAAACGGAAGGTGGACGAGCACATGGGCCACCTGATGGTAAGTGGTCACCAACGCCCTTAGACATTGGCATTGTAAGAAATGTTGCCCATCACTTAAATCGCCAATGTGCCACCAACCTTGGGAACTACGATCTTATGTCCCTTGTGCCTGTAATTACACTGGCTCACTCACCCTTCAAACCGGAACACAACAATACCAAGTACTGCTGTTTTGCGGTAGAATATAGTGCCTGTTATACTGGTTCACTGACATTGCAAATCGGAACGAAACAATACCAAGTACAGCTGTTTGGTTGTAGAATCTATGATGAGTGGGTGGTAGAGTGGTACCTCACGTAAAGTCCTACTACCTAGTAAATATATATCTTATATGTTATACATATTTATTGTTTTTTATATATTGTAATTTTTTTTGGCACATGGGATTTTTGAGGGTAAGTCACCCTTTATGATAGATAGCTATCCCTCACGTCGTCAAATCCACCATCCTTGTTAATGAGATGTTATGTCTTATGCCAGTAGCTACACTGGCTTACTCAGCCCTACGGACCACGTATTAATTATAAATCTTTTCAACATCCATAATTCTCGTCCCTCGTTGATCATTTGTTTTTAATTCAGTCATATTCTCAATACCGTATTGTCTTTAATTAAACTGTCTTCGTACATCGGTAAGCCAGTGTAGAAAGGCCTAATAATTACAGGTTCGAAAAAAAAAAAGTTTCTCATAATGGCGATCGATCAATACCCCGTCAATCGTATCAGCGATGAATCGATACAATATTGATATATCGGTACGAGTTTTCACTACCGTTGACGTTTCGTTAATTTGCATAATCTGTATTTCGTTTAATGATCACTGAAGTGTCAAAATGACATTTCTAACTATAAATTTTAGGGTGGGGGGGATTTTTAACTAATGCTTTCTTCATTTATATCAAATTTATTATTTAAATAGGTTTATGAATTGAATGATTCAATTAAATGTTATGAGCCGGTCCGATATTTAGATTCTACTAGAATCATCAAAGAATCTTATATATACGTACTGCTTAGCGAGTGCTTAGTTAAATATTCTGTCTTCTTCTATCGAATGACAAATCAATGATGACAAAAAGAGATGGATCTATGTTTAACTAAACTGTTTTTAAGTAAAACGTATATATTGAAGGACAATCATACGCCAGAAACCTTCTCAGGTGTACGCGGAACAACTCGCTAAAGTTTCATCGGAATCGGATGATTGGTTTAGAAAAGCGTAAAGGACAAACAGACATATATTCATGATTACGTCATCATGATTACGTCATTTTCGTATATAGAAACGTCGACGTTGGGTAGATTTTGGTATTTTATTTTGTACACGCAGAGCTAACTTAACGCGGCGATCAAATGGTAAAAAAAGGTGGAAATACAACAGTGCTATTCTTAAAAGCTCATGTCGTATCTCACTCCAAAATGTTGTATATCAACTTACGTTGATACGGTATTTTGACACGTGTGTCGGTTAAATGTTATAGTTATTATAGTCAAATTCGCATATCACTTATATTTTCACAATGATATCCTGTGATCAGTTTTATTATGCCTGTATGTAGGAATCAAGGGACATCACATCTTAGTTCGCAAAGTCGGATGCGCATTACCGATGTCTTTACATTATGTTTAATATTTCTTACAATGCCAACGTATATCACCGGTAGTGACCACCTCTTACCGTCAGGTTTACTTGCCAGTGGGAGGTATCCAGACGGGCTTGCACAAAGCTAGCAGGGTTTCCAAGTCTGTCTATCTAAAGAGGAGAAATTTCTGATATGGTCTCGATGGGAAAACCCCATCGATCGGTCACGTGGCTAGTGATTTCATAGTTTAAATATTTATGAAATGCACTCGATCGATACTAAGTACAATAGAATACTGTTTGAGTTCGTTTGTTTGTTACATTATTACATCTCAACTACACAACCGATCATCAGGATATTTTGTATACACGTTGTTAGGGACACAGGCACCTCCCCTCAAACGATGACAAAGTCGCGGGCAAAAACTAGTTATTCAAACCCGGGCAAGCACCACTGAATTTTCATGTGCTTAGTTTGTGATTATAATTCATCTCGTGCTTGACGGTGAAGGGGAACATTGTGAGGAAACCTGCATGTGTTTAATTTTACTGAAATTCTGTCACATGTGTATTTTACCAACCCGCATTGGAGCAGCGTGGTCGAATAAGCTCTAAATCTTCTATTTATTAAGTATATATATATTTTTTTTTTTTTCTCAAGAATAGTATACATACATAAATAATCTTCTATTCTACATTAATGATATTTATGTAATGAAAGATCATTACTCTTTAAAGTTGATAGGAAGACTAATTTTGGGTGAGCCGAGAGTCCTGAGAAAGTCAGGGTATTTTTTAATTTTGATGATTTTAGATTCAAACCGGGGAAGTACCGCTTAATCTCCGTGTGCTTAATATTAATAGTTGTCAGATGACAATAGTCCACATGTGTATCCATATATTGGTAGCTGTCAAATTTCTCAGAGTCCTTAGCCCAGCTGTGGGACAGTTCACTGTACTGTGTGTTTTCTTTAAAAAAATACTAATATGAATATTGCCAATCCAATTAAGTGTGTGTTACTGGTGGCTTTGTGCAAACTCGTCTGGGTAGGTACCACCCATTCATCAGATATTCTACCGCAGAACAGCAGTACTTGGTATTGTTGTGTTCCGTTTTGCACAGTGAGTGAGCCAGTGTAATTACAGACACAAGAGATTTGACTTGGTTCCCAAGGTTTGTGTCGCATTGGCTATGTAAGCAATGGTTGACTTACAATGCTTTTCTTACAATGCCAATGTCTAAGGGCGTTGGTGACCACCTACTATTAGGTGGTCCATATGCTCGTCCGCCTTCCTATTCTATAAAAAAAAGTGCAGCTTGAGTGGGGACAATAGCTTTTATCACGATTGAACCTGCAACTTTTACATCGCTAGCCGACCCGTTAACCATTGCACTATTGACGCTTTAAACTTGTAACGTTACTTTTATATATAATTTTTTTTTTATTATTTTGTCTCTTTCGTTTGCCTTGTAATGAAACGCAAAAGTCATTGACGAATACACGTCATAGTTAATAAATTCCGTATATTTAATTCCGAAATCCTATCGATTGGGAATGAGACGATCGCCGTACGCTTATTTCTCTCTCTTTTCTTTTTGTAAAGGAAACATGACACATGTAAAAAAAAAACACCCACTGAGTTTCTTTCGCTGGTTCCTCTCAAGGCTGGGTGTTTCTTTTCCGAACTGGTGGTAGTTTCTGGTATGACTATCAATAAGCAAGTGTAATGTTTCAATATTGAATAAATCATTTTGATTTTGATATAAATTAAATATCTTTTTTTTTATGTGGAAGTCGGAATTTGAGTCACTCGATGGTAAGTGATCACCGCCCGTAGATATCGGCGCCGTCCAAGACCCATTACCAATGAGCCACCAATCTTGTGGACTACAATATAACCTTCATTATTTTTTTTATTTTTTTTGTCTTTATTGCACACAATTTACAAACATATTGTAACGTATAGTAACAAGTAGTACATATAGTATGCAAAGGTGGCCTTATCACTTGGTGATCTCTTCCAGGCAACCTCTGTAAAGAGAAATATTTATGGTTTTTTTTTTCAGCCAGGATCATTTATCGGGCGTAGTTTGCGAACCTTGTGCCTGTAGTTACACTAGCATTACAACTGGAATACAACAATATTATTATAAGTATTGCTATTGGGCTGCTTTTCGGGTAGAATACGTACGAAGCCGTAGCACCAAGTACATTATGTTTATTAAACTAAACGACAGATGTCGTTTTTCGCGTTCTTTTTTCAAATTTAAGAACATCCTTTCGCATATTAAGCTATACGTTGAAATAAGCAATATATGAACATACTATGTAACCTATGTACGACCTGAAACGATAAACTAAAATAATATGAAAGTTCCATATAAACTGGCTTAGTAGTTTTCTGTGAAAACTGAAAAAACAAAAACAAAACTTAATTCTTTATAATATTTGTATGATTAAGCGTACGTGCTACCCCTCCCACGGACCGAGATCGACTGCGGAGCATATTTCACGGATTTTATAATGCCGCACGTTTTGGCACGCCCATTTAATTTATATCGATCAAACTACGGATTATATTGTAAATTGAAAAATATATTTTAAAAGTGGACTGGCCACCTGGTGGGAAATGGTCACAACCGCCCATAGACATTGGCACGGAGAGAAATAATTCCTTAATTGCCTGTACTTACATTATTATTAATGTATTCAAGGCTAAATATATATATTGTTAAAATATATTCTACTGCTGGGCAAATGGATCCTATTTAGGCGAAAGTTTGAAGTTTATACCACAACGCTGGTTCAGTGATGGTTGGTAGTGAAAGCCTCGGTGGTTTCGGAGCTAGATAAAAGGTTACAAATCCCGAGGTCCTGTTTTCGAACCCCAGGTCGGGCTGATTAAAACTTATTGAGATTTTTTGTTGAGTACTCTCAGTAGCAGCCAGTCTAGAAGGAGTCGTGTACACTCCGGTCCCTCGGAGAGCACGTTAAGCTGTTGATTCTGTGCCCGAAGTCTTTCCGATCGTGGTGTTCTGCCGTCGGATTATGGGAGTTAGGGAAAGGAGAGTGCACTATAATATGCCCTGCGCAGTTGACTAATTGACGTGGCCGAAAGTCGTAAGGAGGTTGCTTCGTGTTCACGTTATTTGCACGTGATTTTTTTTTTTATCTGTAGTCATTCAAAATAGTCTTAAGTTAAATTTTTGTAATCCAAATATTAAATATATATTCGAAAACACGTACTCGTTTATTGTTTGTTTAGTGTTATCAAAACGGTTACGTCATTATATACAACGCGCGACGGTATATAAGTATATTTTGGTCACCTTTATAT
Source organism: Nymphalis urticae (assembly GCA_905147175.2). Taxonomy (NCBI): domain Eukaryota; kingdom Metazoa; phylum Arthropoda; class Insecta; order Lepidoptera; family Nymphalidae; genus Nymphalis; species Nymphalis urticae. The sequence goes on from LR990009.1 coordinate 1,806,442, forward strand.
CGTATGAAATATAATGTGCAGTGGAATTATGACGCTATACCTATAGATTTAAGGTTGAAATTCGAATCGAATTTAGTAATATTTTATTTTTAATCGACTTTAAAATATAAATTGCTACCTCTGAACTCCGTCGTTTATGATCAGATTTGTTTTTTTTTTTTTGTTTCGGAAAAAAATGCTAAGGAAAGGAAAGAGAAAGGCTGAAAATATGTGGCGGAATTTCAGTGAATTAGACACTAGACTGGTGATTATTCGCACAGTCTGCTCACACTGCCTTTGAATACATGCCTTAATATACAGTACTGCTGGGCTAAGGCCTCTTCTCCCTTTTGAGGAGAAGGTTTAGAGGTTATTCCACCACGCTGCTCTAATGCGTGTTGGTAGAATACGCGTGTGGCAGAATTTCAATGAAATTAGACACAGGTTTCCTCACGATGTTATCCTTCACCGTCAAGCACGAGATGGATTATAAATATAAAAAAAAAAAATTGCGGTCGGGGGACCCCCGTAAGGAACGAAGTTCTTTGCGATATTTTTTCGACGTCAAAACGTGTTTAAAATGTAGATTTTAATTAATTATTCAACTCTCTCTAATCAAAGTTTATGAAACGATTTCAATTTATTAAATTAATTTAACATTTTCTTAGGAAAATAGTAATTTATTTAAATTTAAATATAAAATTGCGAATCATAAGTTAAATATGTAAAAAAATCAACTCCCTAATTTTATTTTCTCATATTTACACAGATACAATTATTATTCATAATGCCCGGGTTGTATAAAAGAAATGTACTTCGAACTTATATATACTTTATAGCCGAGTGGTAAGAACGCGTGAATCTTAAGCGATGATCGTGGCATCAAACCCGGGCCACTTCAAAAGCACCACTGTATTTTCATGATTATTTAATTTAACTTAATTTGTGATTATAATTAATTTCGTGGTTTTACGGTGAAGGAAACCATCGTGAGGAAACATACATGTGTCTAATTTTCACTGAAATTCTGCCACATGTGTATTCTCCCAACCCGCATAGGAGTAGCGTGGTGGAATAAGCTCCAAACCTTCTCCTCAAAAAGGGAGAGGAGGCCTCAGCCCAGCAGTGGGACATTAACAGGCTGTTACGGTTACGGTTATATATACTTTAAACAGCTGTCGCAAATGCAAACGTTAAATATATACATTAAAAATCGTATATTTTTGATAAGTTCATAAAGAAATTATAACAGATATAATTTTCGAAAATATTCTTATGAAATTAAAGATATAATAATTCCATATCTGGCCAAATATGGCGTCCGTGATGATGTGATGAGTAATTTAAATTTATAAACTTTTTTTTTAATGACTCGATAATTATAATTATAAGGTGCCAGAAACGGCGATTATAAAATTTCATATTTCGAATATTGTAGCGCTAAAAGGTTTTTTTTTTAAATGGCGACTTTCTCAAAGGCAGACATTATTATTATTATTAGGCGATTTAGACCTTACAGTCACGAGAGGGCGATGAAGCGATTTTTATTTTATTAGTTTTTTTTTTTTTTTTAAATAAATAAGCAAGCGCTTGACTGTTATCACACCTGATGGAAAGTGATGATACAGTCTAAAATGGAGCGAGCTCATCTAGAAGATGCCTATTCACTCTAGACTTGAAGGTACCCATATTGTAGGTGGTGGGGAAAACGGAGGTCGCCAGGGCATTCCAGATCTTAGCGGTTATTAGAAACGAAGAAGCGAAATCGTTTCGTAAGTGTCTTAGATACGTCAACTACGTACGGGTGCAGATCTTTACTTCCGAACTTTATTTATATAGAAAAGGAAGGCGGACGAATATATGGGCCACCTGATGGTAAGTGGTCACCAAACGCCCTTAGACATTGGCACTGTGAGAAATGTTAACCATCGCTTACATCGCCAATGCGCCACCAACCTTGGGACCTAAGATTTTATGTCCCTTGTGCCTGTAATTACACTGGCTCACTCATCCTTTAAACCGGAACACAACAATACCAAGTAATGTTGTTTTGCGGTCGGTATCATTTATAAAAGTAAATAGTAACAGCATGACTTACTGCGTTGGCTCTGGGCTGCTTTTTGAGGAGTAGGATTGGAGCTCACTCCAACACGCTGCTCTCAATGCGGTTTAGTGGATACACGTGTGGCAGAATTTCAGTGGAATTAGACCCATGCTGCGTCACGATATTTTCCCTCACCGCCGAACACGAAACGAACTATAAACACGAATCAAGCACGTGAAAATTCCGTTGTGCTTGCTGGAACTCGGAATTGTATGGAATATGTAAATCTAAGGTTTGTCTTTTCTCCTTGTATTGGAATAGGTTATATATTATTATTGTCCGTTAGTGGTTTACATTCCAACAATAACTCTAAGCGGGGCTTGGTCCCGTTGAACCTTTTGTGGGGCATTCTAGGCTGATAACCCCCCGTCCTTGGCGGACACATCAATGACGGCTCGGATGGCTATTCACTAAACCAGTTCTAATGGTGTTTTATTTAATATACGAATCAAACGATTTTTGACGATGAATTCGCGTATTAGGTGGCTGTTTATTTTATGTATATTTTTTTTAATGGTAGTTTCCAATTTAAAAAAAATTGTAAAAATCTTTTGGTGTTTAGAAATTATCTACTGCGGTCAAAGATCGTGAGGAGGTTTACACGTGTGGGGCTAGAATTTTGCTTTTGTTGTTTTAATTTATTTCAATCATAGCATCTTTTACAACGCCAATGCGCCCACGAACCTTTTGGAACTTGAATGCTGTCCCTTGTGCCTGTAGTTATATTGGTTCACTACCCATTGCAGTCGAAACGCACCATAAAGTATTGCTGTTTTTCGATAGAATATATACTCTTAATGTGATAGATATAGCCGAGATGGCCTAGTGGTTAGAACGCGTGAATCTTAACCGATGATCGTCTATTCAAACGCAGGCAAGCACCACTGAATTTTCATGTGCTTAATTTGTGCTTATAATTCGTGTCGTGCTTGACGGTGAAGGAAAACATCGTGAGGAAATCTGCTAGACACATGCATTGCATTGAAATTCTGCCACATTTGTATTCTACCAACCCGCACTGGATCAGCGTGGTGGAATAAACTCCAAACCTTTTTCTCAAAAGCCTTAGCCCAGCAGTGGGACATTTCTGACAATATGCCTTGTACACATGTTTAGGAATTAATCTAGCTCCAAGATGTATGAGTTCGTAATTTAAATGTACGTACTCTGTTTGTATAAATAAATAAATAGATGAGTGGGTGGTACCCAGATGTGTTTGCACGAAGCCCTATAGTATATTTAATAAAACACGTTCATTGTGATAAATTTTGCAGCGTTTGATCAGTGGATTGGGTAGCAGGTTCAAAATCTTGGTGACCGCGGAATTCGACAGTGATATCGTGCTTTTTTAATTTATCTCACGCGCGACGGTGTGAGATAACATCGTGAGTGAATGCACATGGAGCGGATAAAAATCTGGACATCTGTGTGTGCGGTTTGGGATGTACAACCCGTTGTTTCAGCTGCTTTAAATGTGGTCTTCGGATAAAATTGCAAGTTATATGATTGAATTAATTAGCTGTATCGCTTCGACTACTTTTTTTTTCAAATAGAGTTCGCCCTTTTTTTAACGCTGGAATAACGCCTTAAGCGTTTCCCCCACGGGAACAGTGGGGGGGGGGGGGGATGTGGGGCTCGCCGGTGTCTAAGGCAACGAGTGCGCCCCGAACATCGGAATAACCACTAAAAAACCAGCGGTCCCCTTTACGTCTTAACGAGGAGTGCCACGGGATCGCTTTCGCATGCTACCCTGGAAATAGAGTTCGCCCTGTATAACATAGTGTATATGAATTTGTATTATATTATTCGATTCTTTGGAAATTTGTTCGAATTTATTAGTATGAAGTCGGTACGAGCAGGTAGTCTTATATATAAAAATGGATGTCGGTTGGTTAAAGAATGATGACGTGCATTAACCATGGGGTATCGATAGGTAAAAAAAACCACCCAATAAGACAAATGATGGTTCTGGTGATGTTTTAAAATACAGTAACAGCCTGTGAATGTCCCACCGCTGGGCTAAGGTCTCCACTCCCTTTTTTAGGAGAAGGTTTGGAGCTTATTCCACCACGCTGCTCCAACGCTGGTTAGTGGAATACACATGTAGCAGAATTTCAGTGAAATTCGACACATGCAGGTTTCCTCACGATGTTTTCCTTCACCGTTTTAAAATACCACAAGCAAAAACATCTTGAGTATGAAGCGTGGAAGCTGTCTTCCATTGATGGATGATCAGCAGATAGTAGCAGGGACTCAATTAACCCTGTTTGGTATACTATGCCCTTACTGTAGCCTTGAGGACGTGTATTCGAAATTCCATTATAATCGCTTGGCTAAATAAATAAACTCACTTTCAAATTCGCATTTATGTTAAGGGGAGAGGGGTGGGTATTAGGTAGAAATGTTGCCTATGTCCTTCCTTGGGGCTTAAGCTTGCTCCGTACCAAATCTTATCAAAATCGGTCTACTGGTTTAGCTTCGAAAGCGGGACATACAGAGTTACTATCGCGTTTATAATATTAGTATAGCTTCCGTCTCTGCTTTGATCGCTTGAAATTGAAGGGGGAGGTGACTTGTATTCTATGTTCATCCGGACGAGTAGCAATTTTTTTTTTTTTTATATATAATAATATATAATAATAATAATAAATGTTTATTTACAGATAAATATCCAAAGTGTTAGTTACAGGCTTAAAAACTATGTTAGTAGATATTTTAACTATTATTTAGCTATTATTTAGCATACATAAGGGGTCTAAAACAGCGAGTAGATACATGAAGTTCCCCCCAATGCTTAACAAATGGACTATCCATTTTCAGCATCAATGCATTCAGGTATACGGTATCGTTAGGAACTCTGCGCATCCTAGCCGTTATAGATGCTGCTCTCTTTCTAATGATGGCATAAAAATCATCCACACGGGCTTCAGCAAACATCAGTGAAGCACTGCAAAAGCGCGGCAACCCCAACAGTATCCTGAATGCATCGTTATACTGTACGCGCAGCGCATTGAAGGCCCTCTGCGTATACTTTAGCCACAAGCTACACGTGTATAAGTTTTGACAGTACGCTTTAAAAAGAGTAATTTTTACGTCATTCGTACAACGTGCAAACTTGCGAGCCATCATACCGCATCGTACCGCCAAGGCCCTGCGCTCCCTCTCCATGTCAGCATCGTCAGATAAATCCTCGGTGACTATGTGACCCAGGTATTTAAAACTCTTAACTCTTTGGAGTTGTGTTCCGTTTAGAGTTACAGAAGGGATATTATCTGATATGCTATTTCGACCCTTAAAAATCAAAAGTTCACTTTTCTTTTCATTATATACAAGCCCATGTGACAGCATAGGACTCACACACAGTAAGTAATTTTCTAAGACCGCTAATTGAGGCTAGAGCTAATATAGGCTAGAGCTTGACTGTTATCACACCTGATGGAAAGTGATGATACAGTCTAAGGTGGAGCGCGCTCGCCTAGAAGATGCCTATTCACTCTTGACTTGAAGGTATACTGTAGGTGGTGGGGAAAACGGAGGTCGGGATGAACATGATGATTGGTTAAATAGTTGAGACGTAACAAATAAACATACTCGCTTCAAATTACATCATCTCATCATCATCATATCATTTACACCTGACAACCTGTTTTTCTAGATGTTTGATAACACACAGACAGACTAACGAATTAATAATATTACTTGAAATGCGAATGTGTGGACTTGAAACCTTAAAAGGTGCACATTAAGCGACGTTGGTGGTTCACCATTATTTCTGATCGATACACGAGCAGCCACCGCTGACATACCACGCTTATTAAGAATAATTATAATTCGGCTTCGCTGTTAAATGCAAAGCCGTGCCTTCGTTTGACACTTTTTTGAAATGTCGCAAATTGTTCGCGTTAATCGGTGTTTTTTTTTTTGTTTTTTTTTTTAATGCCTCGAAATGTTTTAATGTTTATGCCTTTGATGAGGACGAATACAGCCTTGGATTTTTTGTTTTTTGTTTTTTTTTTTTTTTTTTGGTGTGGTAATGATCGTATTTATCTCCTTTTTATTGCTAATTATATATCTATACTGATGTTAAGAAATTAAGAAGTGTTCGTTATGCGTAAATTAATTAACCGATTTTGATTAAATTAGCTGTGAAGCAAGGTGTATAGGCTAGATTTTTTTATACCTAACATCTGTCCTCACTCCAAAACGCGGGTGAAAAATAGTTATATCATATCAACAGCCAATCATTGTCCACTGCTGAACATAGGCCTCTCCCAAGGTGCGCCAAAGCTCCCTGTCCTCCGCCTTCCGCATCCAGTCGGTGCCCGCCACCTTCTTAAGGTCATCGGTCCACCTGGCTGTAGGGCGCCCTACGCTGCGTTTGCCGATCCGCGGTCTCCACTCTAAGACTCGTCTGCTCCAACGGCCATCGGTCCTACGACATACGTGACCAGCCCACTGCCACTTCAGCCTACTAATAGTCGGTGCAAGCTATGTCGGTGACTCCGGTTCTTTTCCGGATAATCTCATTTCTGATCTTATCCTTCAAAGATACTCCGAGCATAGCTCGCTACAATTATATATACATATAAATGAGAACAATTTTTTTTTGTTTGTCAATTTTTTTTTAATTAGAAATAGATTTATTATTATTTATGATGAAAGCCCGTCTAGGTAGGTACCACACACTCATTAAATATTCTACTGCAAAACAGCAATACTTAGTATTGTTATGTTCCGGCACAAGAGACATAACATCTTAGGTCTCATGTTAGTTATGGTTGAAATTTATTACAGTGCCAATATATATGGTATACGAGATTGGATACCGATATGTCACTCATCTGCCAGACTGCCTACCTAAAGCTATTAATACAGTGCAGTACCCAACATTCATTATCAAGTTTTATCGGTATTCTTTTTTTTTATTGCTAAGTCGACGGGCAAAGGCCACTTGAAGTTAGCGCCATAGACATTGGCGATGTAAGAAGTATTAACTATACCTTATATCGCCAATGCGCCAGTAATCTTGGGAACTAAGACGCTATGTCCTATCCATAGTTACGCTGGCTCACTCACCCTTCAAACCGGAACGCAACAATACCAAGTATTTGATTAAACTGTTTAGCGGTAGAATATCTGATGAGTGGGTACCTCAGATGAGCTTGCGCAAAGCTCTACCACCAGTATTGAGAAGCAACAGTCAATGTTTTAATTGGTTTAAATATTTGTCCTACTAAATACGCAGTCGGGTAATTATCCTTTAATTCTTCAACTTCAGTCGTGGATATCTAATGTCTGGGTGGTATCTGCACAGATGGGCTAGCATAAAGTCCTACCCCCTACCCCCTACTTACCTAGAGAGTTCCAATATCCTATATTACTAATATCATAACGACGACGTAAGAAATAAATCTCGGTAACTTAACACGAGACGAAACGCCTCGTAACCGGAATCGGTTGGTTATTATAATTTTTTTTTTAAATGCTTTTCATTATTATTTTGAACGCGATAAAATAAGCATTAATACTGTAATTAGTAAAGAATATTTTCGCCATGAAATCGGAACAAGTTATTAAAAAAACATTACAGATTTTTGGTTTTTTTTTGTCAATCGGCCATGTAAACTGACATTCCTTACGTAGGTGATTTCTTTTAGGGTTCCGCTGTGGAATGTTAAATTTAATATTTCAGATGGTAAAGTCCAAGGTACTGTGGAATGCTAGGACTCCCCTAATTATTATAATAAAATAATTACAGCCCATCCCAATAGTAGGAGAACTGATAAAAAAACCTTAGATGTACATATTCCACGCGATTCCCTAACAGCTCTCCAGTATTACGCACTACGAACAGTTCTCGATTAATATATCTCTATATATAACACCAACTTTACCATCATACAAAATGATTTTATTTTTCGGAAATCTACTATGGCTCGTTATGGTATATATAGATTTGTTATTAAAGTATATAATTAATATGTTTATCTATTCGTATATTACGTAATTGGTGGTAGTGCTTTGTGCAAGCTCGTCTGGGTAGGTACCACCCCTCATCAGATATTCTACCGCAAAACAGCAGTACTTGGTATTGTTGTGTTTCGGTTTGAATGGTGAGTGAGCCAGTGTAATTACAGACACAAGGGACATAACATCTTAGTTCTCAAGGTTGGTGGCGCATTGGCGATGTAAGCGATGGTTAACATTTCTTACAGTACCAATGTCTAACGGCGTTTGGTGACCACTTACCATCAGGTGGCCCATATGCTCGTCCGCCTTCCTGTTTTATAAATAAAATAAAACGTATGTATATTATATTTTATTATCATTTAATTAAAAAAAAAAACATCTTGCATGTGAATTGTTCTGCGTACGCCTGCGGAGGTTCGTGTTGTATGTATGTCCTTCATACATACGATGTTTAGCCTTCAGATTAGCCTACTTCGATTTGACGAGTACTTCAATGAAGGATAATGTTTTTTTTTTCTTATGTTAATTTTAAGGTTGTATTTTTAAGCCTCTGCAATTGTTATGTGGGTGTCGTCATTTGTTAAAACAAATATAATCCTTATAAATGTCTTTTGTTAATCTGACTGCCTCGTTGGTCAAGTTGCTAGATCGGCCTGAGCACAAAGTGTCCTCGGTTCAAATCCCAGGTCGGGCCAATAAAAATGTTATTGGGGTTTTTATGTCGTAAATTCTAAGTAGCAGCCCGGAGTCTGGATGTTGGATGCGTACACTCGCGTACCTCGGAAAGCACGTAAAGCGTTGGTCATGCGTCTGAACTCTTTCCGGCCGTGTCGGATTGCCGATAGTGCACCTGTGTTTACGCACACACTTGTGCCCTATAATATGTCCTGCGCGGTTGACTAATCTCTCATAAGTACTTGTTCTATTTGAATAAAAAAATATTTCGCTTGATTTTGATTCTCTCGAGATTGGCCGCCGTGACTGGAATTGGTTAGCATTATTATTATTAATAATAATAAAATAAAGTTTTGTACTGTCCATATGTGTGTGTGTAAATCTTTGAAGGTTTCTTAGTTTATTCCACCACGTAGCCATGTTGTCTGTCTGTCTGTCTATGAACGAGCAAATGGGACTCTTGGTGTATTATACATATTAAGCATTCCTTACATCGTCAGCACGCCACCAACCTTGGGTACTGAGATGATTACCTTGTGCCTGTATTTTCATTGTCTCACTCCTCAAACCGGAACACAACGATATCACGTATTGCTGTTCAGCGGTAGGATATATGAGTGGGTGCTACCTACCCAGACGGGCTTAGTCCTACCACCATGTGAATGAAAAGTTTCGGTAATTGGCGTCGATGTTTTTTTTAATTCTGTCACAGCTTGTGAATGTTCCCTTGCTGGGCTAAAGACCTCCTCTCCTGTTTTTGAGGAGAAGGTTTAGAGCTTATTCCACCACGCTGCTCCAATGCGGGTCTGTAGAATACACGTGTGGCAGAATTTCAGTGAAATTAGACACATGCAGGTTTCTTCACGATGTTTTCCTTCACCGTAGAGCACGAGATAAATTATTAATCACAAATTAAGCACATGAAAATTCAGTGGTGCTTGCCCGGGTTTGAACCCACGATCATCGGTTAAGATTCACGCGGTCTCACCACTGGGCCATCTCGGCTGAATTTTGTTAATTACACTTTTAAAATAAGAATATATTATATCTTCTATCGAGAAGAACCGATAAAAAACGTATTCGTAACTCATCTACCAAATTATACAAGTATATAATTAAATACAATGAAATTTATTAATTGCCATGTATGAATGTCAACGAATACTTATTCCACACTTAACATGAATTCCTAAATAATTTAAAAGTACATTACTTAAGTATCCGTAAGTATAATTAAAATTTAATGTAACGATAAAAAAAAACTTATTATATAACATAGCAAAGCTTTCGAAATTCCATACACTACGGTTGTTACTAAGTATTTGAGTTGACATCCGGATTCAAGGCAGACTTCGCGAAGTCAATATGTCCTTCCATTGGCAAGTTTCGCTTCTATGATAAGATGAAGATATTTTAATTGTATCTATTATCTATCTATAGTCAGATTTGACTGCCTCGATTGTCTAGTGGCTAGAACGCAGGTCCTGGATTCAATTCCCAGGTCGAGCCAATTGGAAGTTGGAAGTGTGTACCCTCCCGTGCCTCCGAAAGCACGTAAAGCCGTTGGTCCTGTGTTTGAACTCTTTCCGGTCGTGTCGGATTGCCGTCCCATCGGATTATGAGAGTTAGGGAATAGAGAGTGCACTTGTGTTTGCGCACACACTTTGCACTATAATATCTCTCTTGACATTGGCCGCCGTGGCCGAAATCGGTCTGGACAGGACATTACCTTATCTTATAGCCAGATTTATAGAAATATGTAAAATTGTATTTAATTAACACACGTATTCGAACATCAAGAGGCTTAAAGAATAATGAACAACTTTGATCTCGAATGACGCGATATTATTGGCACATTGGTGGAGTACTTGAATCATTTGTGGCAGACAATGCTTTTCGCTATGGATTCGTGACAGAATGGCGTCTTTATGGGTACTTTGGAAGTTAAATCAAAGTGTATATAAGTAGTTGAGTGTAATAGTGTCGTGTTATATATAGAGATATATTAATCGAGAACTGTTCGTAGTGCGTAATACAGGGGAGCTGTTAGCGATTGTATGGAATATGTAAATCTAAGGTTTGTGTATCTTTAGTGCTTATTCGATTGAGTACTGTTTTTCTTGATGGTTGGTATAATGGTAGGTCGATTTGAACCAGTAAAACTACGATTCAAAAGTGTCTATAGAAGTCGATATTAGATTTTTACTAAATGTGTATGTTTTACTTGGTGATAGGGTTTTATGCAGAGTCGTGGTGGTTCAGACATTCTACCGGTTTGAAGGTTGAGGTAAGTTAGTTTAACTACAGGCGTAACCGTAACAGCCTGTGAATGTCCCGCTGCTGGGCTAAAGGCCTCCTCTCCCTTTTTGAGGAAAAGGTTTGACGCTTATTCCACCACGCTGCTCCAATGCGGGTTTGTGGAATACACGTGTGGCAGAATTTCAGTGAAATTAGACACATGCAGGTTTCCTCACGATGTTTTCCTTCACCGTAAAGCAACAGATGAATTATAATCACAAATTATATATATGAAAATTCAGTGGTGGTAAGATTCACGTGTTCTAACCTTCATCCATCTCCATCAGGCCATCTTGGTTTTTTTTTTAACTACAGGCGCAAGGGACATAACATCTTAGTTCCCAAGGTGTCGCATTGGCGATATAAGGAATGGTTGATATTTCACACGACGCCAATGTCGATGGTGACCACATTAATGTCGATAATTATTTAGATTAAAAGATAAAATCTCTTCGTTTTAATCGCTCGCTACATATAACCAGTGTGCCCCGAGCTCATGCAAGTTAACTTGGAATGCAGTCCGAATGTTTTTTTTTTTTCGTTATAATTCTCGCCCGTAAAATTGCCAGCCTGTGACAGTGTGGTGTTTTTTTTTAAATAAACAAGTAAGTTTCATTTCAAACAGCCAAGACGTATAATAAACTTAAGTGACCACATGTTTGTACATCATGCTATTAATATCATGTGTAGTTCAATTCGGGCGCCATGGTGGAATTTTCAAGGTCATTCCTTGATGTAACGTTTTTTTTGTGTAACGTTTGATTAAAACCGTTTTTAAATAGTTGTATCGGAGCTAACGGATGAGTGAATTGATCACCTGATGGTGGGTATGGTCACCGTCTACCACCGGTTTGGAATTTAGATTCTATCGATATCTACCGGTTCTTGGTAAGAAACCCAGTAGGTTAGTTAATTAAATACAATTAATTAAATAATATGTTATTAATAATGCATGGAGATCGAAAAATCCTATACGTATCGCTTAGCGAAAAATTTGTTAAACAATGTTCTGTCTTCTTCTATCGAATGGCAAAGCAATAATGAAAGAAAGAGAGAAATAATCGTTTTAATAAACAGACTATAATTTATAATTAAAAATCCTGTGTGCATGAAGTTACACTGCCTAACTCACGTTTCAAACCGGAACAGAAATACTAAATATTACCGTCGGGTGGTAGAATAATTGGCGAGTGGGTGGTACCCCGGGACGTAATTTAAGACACATATAGTAATTAAAATACTTTTTTTTTTCTTTTAAATAAAAAATGTCAATTAAGCCTCGTAATTCGAACGAGTCGTTTCCGAGATAGTAATTTATGTTCGGACGAACATATTAAAAAGGTAAACGGTTTTTTTTTTAATTCCACATACAATAACATTGAGTTCTTTGTTAATGTGCTCAATAAAACTACTGGCTGATAACAAGATAACGGCCTGCTAGAACTGCTGGGCTTTGGTTTCATGATTTCAGAAATCGTGAAATTCCGCAAACGATTTCCCGCTGGGTGAGACTCATGTTTCATTATCAGCGCGTGTCAGTTTGCTCCTGGATTATCCAGATTCACTCCACTGTAATCGATCTTCAGTTCTCTTCCTCTCAGCTTTATCACTAATTCAGTTTATAGAAGTAAAAATGATTATCCGTTTAAAAAAAAAAAAAACTTACCCTAATTAAATTCGATCCCATAAAAAAAGCCAATTTTGTTAAGCCTAGTGTTCATCATCAGCTCATGATCTTTAACAATCATTTTTCTTTTTTTTTTTTAAAGAATAGGAAGGCGGACGAGCATATGGGCCTCCGGATGGTCAGTCAGATCACCAACGCCCATAGACATTGGCATTGTAAGAAATTTTAACCATCGCTTACATCACCAGTGCGCCACCAACCTTGGGACCGTAACCGTAACAGCCTGTGAATGTCCCACTGCTGGGCTAAAGGCCTTTTTGAGGAGAAGGTTTGGAGCTTATTATCCCGCATTGGAGCAACGTGGTGGAATAAGCTCCAACCTTGGGAACTAAGATGTTATGTCCCTTGTGTCTGTTATTACACTGCGTTAGAATATCTGATGAATGGGTGGTACCTACACAGACGAGCTTGCACTAAGCTCTCCAATCTTGTAAATACATACTCCAATATATATTTTTTATTTATACCATATCGGTAGATACGTACCATTGTACGCATGAGTGTCCCAACTTGTCAATTTCTTTAACTGTCAATCTTCAAATTAAAAAAAAAAAATCTTTTCGAATTTTGTCTTAAGTTTCCTAACTTTTTTTTCTTACATATAATTGGTTTGCATTGTGACATTTTCGTCGAGATAATACAAACTTTAAAAATAATTAATCTGTCAAACTAGTGTTTTTTAATATGTTTTCGTATTAAGTCTTATATATATATATTTTTTTCTTTTTTACTATTGTATGATTGAAGCGAGTGTAAGTTTTTAAGACGTGAATTTTCGAATTTTATAAAAAAAAATATAATATTTTTTTGTCTTGATTCTCTTAATTAGCGTCATTTTTTAAAATATATTTAGCGTCAACTCTCCTTATTATAATTCTTTACTATCGAAGTGCATTGTGAATTTTTCGATTTTTTTTCTCGTCAAAGAAATTTAAAAGTTTTTAAAACTCGTGTCGATTCGAACCCGCGCATATCGAGACATTCTCGTTTTTCAGATGTTTTAAGTATTTAAAAAAAAAAAAAACTAACCTCGCTATGGTCGACTTTAGTCAAATTCCTTTCAAGTTTACATCGAACGTGAAGCTTTACGAGATATTTTCAGTTCATTAAGACTAATTAAGACCTTAAATCAATGTTTTTATAACGAATTTAAAGCAATTACGTTGTTTCGGTGAGGTTTGTAATTAAAATAAACAATCACTAGATTTTTATGGGTTTTTTTTTGCGCAAGACCACCCGGGTTGGTACCACCCACCCGTCAGATATTCGATCGACAAGTAGCACATTGTTCGTACGTACAGACCAAGACGCAAGGACCTAACATGTCGGTTCCCGAGGTCGGTGGCCCGTTGATGATGCAAGGGATTTCTTACAATGTGATTCATTTGCAAGTTCGCCTAAAATTTTTTTTTTTTTTTAGATTAGTTAGGCGGACGAGCGTATGGGCTACCTGATAGTAAATGGTCACCAAACGCTCTAAGACATTGGCTCTGCGAGGAATGTTACCCATCGCTTACATCGCCAATGCGCCACCAACCTTGGGAACTAAGATGTTATGTCCCTTGTGCCTGTAATTACACTGGCTCGCTCACCCTTCAAACCGGAACACAACAATACCAAGTACTGCTGTTTTGCGGTAGAATATCTGATGAGTGGGTGGTACCTACCCAGACGAGCTTGCACAAAGCTCTACCACCAGTAACTTGCACTTATCAGGTGTGACCGTAGCACATTTCTAGCGACCAATCTGCTCTTCACTCGCATTGGATTACGTGGTCGAATCAGCTCTAATTTCGAAAGAACATTTATGGGGTGTGTCCAATAATTTTTTACGCAATTTTGTTTATGGGATGTACATAATACTTAAGAAGGTGGCGGGCACCGACTGGATGCGGAAGGCGGAGGACAGGGAGCTTTGGCGCACCTTGGGAGAGGCCTATGTTCAGCAGTTGACAATGATTGGCTGTTGATTGATTGATATAAAAATGTATAAGTACTAACTCATGTGAGGAGAGTCAGGTGTTAAGTATAATAAGTAACCTATGTACTTCGAGCTTGATTCATACAAAATTTCATCAAAATCGGTTCAGTTGTTTCGACGCGAAAGCGTAACACACAGACAGACTGTGCTACACTTTCGCATTTATAAAATTAGTGTAGGTATATGCGATACGTATGTAATATATAATTACGTGTTGGTAACACGTTTTGCAATCAATTTTTATGTTTCCAACTTCCAAGTTTCGAATAATTTAAAATAATATAATAATAATCAGTTAACTTTAAAGCCGGTATACTAAAATATATAAAACTATTATTTTAATAATATCCTGGGACATTATCCACACACGGCCATCTGATCCCAAACTAAGCCAAGCTTGTGCTATGGGAACCAGACAACTGATATACTACATATACTACTTTTCTATTGTAAATATATACTGATATAGTTATCTATTACACCCAGATACAGGACAAACAGACATGTTCATGCACACAAATGTCTATCCTAGGTGGGAATCGAACCCACAACCTTCGGCGTGAAAGGAAAGTATCCACCAAACCGCAAACTTATATAACAACATTATATACTAAAACTTTTTCCGAAACGCGCTGTTTCCAAATCGTTTTGTATAAATTTCATTAGGTAGGTTTAAAAAAAAAAGCAGTGTGCTCCTTAATTAGTATAGTTGTTTTCGAACGTCGGAACGTCACGGCAGTATGTGCATGGTATGCGCCAGCGATCCCGCGACACCCGAGGAGACGGCGAGGGTGCCGCTAGTTTTTTAGTGGGTAACAGCCTGTGAATGTCCCACTGCTGGGCTAAAGGCCTCCTCTCCTCTTTTAGGAGGAGAAGGTTTCTAGCTTATTCCACCACGCTGCTCCAATGCGGGTTGGTGGAATACACGTGTGGCAGAATTTCAGTGAAATTAGACACATGCAGGTTTCCTCACGATGTTTTCCTTCACCGTAAAGCACGAGATGAATTATAATCACAAATCAAGCACATGAAAATTCAGTGGTGTTTGCCCGGGTTCGAACCCACGATCATCGGTTAGGATTTACGCGGTCTTACCACTGGGCCATCTCGGCTTTTTTTTGTGGGTATTCCGTTGTATTTCTATGCGCCTGGTGAGTCCTATATACCCCCCTCCCCCACTTCACGTGAGAGAAACGCGTAAATGCGTTTCCAGCGAGATAAAGATGTTTCCGATAGAATCGTTCAGTAATTTTTTTCAAGGATTTATTAGTAATTCTATTTACCCCCTCGAATTAAGCGTAAAACAAAAACAGCCCAAGGCTTCAAGATCTGATCAGCCACGTTACGCTATCCTTCACAAATTTGATACATTAAATTGCATTTATATAATAGGTTTTTGAAATCTTCCCCAATGGCAGTCAATAGAAGTTTCTTGTGCATGGAAATTGACTGCCTCGTTGGCCTTTTGGCTTGATCTAAGGCCGCAGACCCAGAGGTCCTGGGTTCAATTCCCAGGTCGGGCCAATAAAAAGTTAATGGGTTTCTCTGTCGGAAAATCCTCATCAGCAGCCCGGAGTCTAGAAGTTGGAAATGTATACAGTCCCGTGCCTCGGAAATGGATTGTTAAGTAAAGCGAGCGTTGTTGTAAGTTATATTAATAAATGTAATAGTAATCTCATTACGGAATCTAGATCAATACAAACTGGTTTCATGTTACGACATTTCTCTTGAACAGACAATTTAAGCCTATATATAATACTTTAAGTATTACCTTTTCTTTTTTTTTAACGCTGAAAAAACACATTACGCGTTTCCTCCACGGGAACAGTGGGGGGGGGGGGGGGTGTGGGGCTCGCCGGTGTCCAAGGCGCCGAGTTCGCCCCGAACATCGGAATACCCACTAAAAAACCAGCGGTACCCTTTCCGTCTTAACGAGGAGCGCCACGGGATCGCTTTCGCATGCTACCGTGATCCTCTGAAATATTTGTATAACCTATTCCAACCAAAATCCTCCTCCTCCTCTCCTAGTAAAGACAGATAAACAGATTTGACCTTGAAATGACGTGAAACATTGGTCGAGCTCTTGAATAGTTTGTGGTTTACACTATGGACTCGCGAAAATGTAGAGTTATGTCGGCGAAGTTGTTATCGGAACTTTGGAAGTAAAATCAAAGTGTATATAAGTAGTTGAGTGCAATAGTGTCGTGTTATATATAGAGATATATTAATCGAGAACTGTTCGTAGTGCGTAATACAGGAGAGCTGTTAGCGAATTGTATGGAATATGTACATCTAAGGTCTATATCTAAGGTATATAGGTTTATTATCTGTACTCCTGTATTGAAATAGGATATTTTTTTGAAGATGTTGCATCCGCGCCTTTTTAGATTTTTGTTTTTCTAGTATATTGATCTGTACCGTATCCGTACCGTACCGTACCGTAATCGTAACAGCTTGTGATGTCCCACTGCTGGGCTAAAGGCCTCCTCTCCCTTTTTGAGGAGAAGGTTTGGAGCTTATTCCACCACGCGTCTCCAACGCGGGTTGGTGGGATACACACGTGACAGAATTTCTGTGAAATTAGACACAATGATGAATGACAATGTACTTTAGTTCAATAAAGCTCGTCGATAAATTCCAAAAAGCACGCTTAATAAAGAGAGGAAAAACTACCGAACTGTTTGCCTATTTACATATTATATAATACTGGTGGTAGAGCCTTTTGCAAGCTCGTCTGGGTAGGCACCACCCACTCATCAGATATTCTATCGCAAAATAGCAGTACTTGGTATTGTTGTGTTCCGGTTTGAAGGGTGAGCGAGCCAGTGTAATTACAGGCACAAGGGATATAACATCTTAGTTCTCAAGGTTGGTGGCGCATTGGCGATGTAAGCGATGGTTAACATTTCTTACAATGCCAATGTCTATGAGCATTGGTGACCAATGATGCCTTCCTATTCAACAAAGGAAAAAAATATTAAGACGATTAAAAAATAACACCGTAGAGGTATCCTGCATGCGTTAAATTTTATATATAAATATATATTATATGTATATGTATGTGAACAATAAAATCAAACGATCCCCGTGTTTTTTATTATATAAAAGTATTTTAACGTTCGCGTTGTAAACGAAAATATTTATTTCTTTAACACATGTTAAGTTTGTTGGAACAAGTATTTATAGAGATTTTTTTTTTTTAATATTTTTTTTTAATTTTTAAGTATTGTACCGCTGGTCGTAAAGATTGTCTCGTTCGTTTATCTCAGCCATCAGATAAAACTCATAAACCGCAGATATAAAATTATTTAAATATAATGTTACAACGTGCCCTCCATATGATAACAATCTCTATATTTTTCTTACAAGCTCATCTGAATCGTTACAGCATCGAATTGTTTGTTAAATAATTTAGTGTTTTTTTTTTATTAATGTTTTCGTTTCATCTCCAAAGCGTATGTTTTACATGACTTTTTTTAATTTTCACATAAAATATTTTCGTTATACGTCCGCCGGTTTTAAATGTTTAAAATACATAAAATTGTTATATATTATATATCTTGGTAACTACGCAGAGATTCCTAATTAAAATACATTAATATCTGTATATAATATAATATATATAATCTTAACTATCCGCCCGATTGACTTGAAATTTCTCAGTTAGGGAGTAACCCCGATGTGGACCCTCGCTAAGAACGGATTTTACGCAATACCAATCTAAAATACATTTTTCTTATCCACCCATTCGAAGTCGCCATGATTACCTTGTATAGATATAAAGAATAGAGGTGTGTAGTGCAACTTAGAATAGGTCGTATTAATGCCCCCTGAGGAGAGCTCCGCGGAGCCCCGAGTTGAGCAAAGCACGGGAGAGGCCGCGGATGCGTTTTATTAACACGCAGCCTCTATGATCCGTGCCGAGGACGGCCATCGCAGTGGTTTTAGTGGGTAAGAATCCCACATAACCCAGTTACCAAACGGGAGCTAGGTACATTTCTGAAGGTTTCCACTGCGTGTCAAAAAATGTCGTATTAATCCAAATTGAAGACAAACTGCATCTCAAAATGCTTTACGGTTGGTTATTCTGTAGAAACAAACTCGAGACTCCACGCAGTAAACGGTCGTGAAATGTCAGGTAGTGATATGCGATATTGACCTTTATGGTGTTCCCCTCTTACAACCTGCGTTCCTTCAAACGAGGTGGCTAGTGCAGAACATTCTTCCCGGCTGTACTGGCCGTCGTCGCGTTTGGACTCCACTACCGCTTATCATGAGGTGGAGTGGAGTCATTTGCTTCCCGGTTTTATATAAAAGAAAAAACAAATCAAAATCTTTGATTCAACATAGAAAAGTATCATTCAATTGTTGCTTGTTAAAGAAACTATTATCGTTTCGTAAAATAATTACGCTGTTTTTTTATCATGTCTTGTAATTGTTTGAAAATTTTCAATATAAAAAAGACTATATATAATTTAATATTTTATTTTTTTAAATTTCTGTCTCGGAAGTTCTTTAGGACCTAGGTTTTGCCAAAAATATCGTATTGATAGATATTTGAAATATACTAAACATTATACTGTACAAAAGCGGAGATGGCCCAGTGGTTAGAACGCGTGAATCTCAACCGATGATCGTGGGTTCATTTCGTGTGTTTATAATTCATCTCGTGCTTGACGGTGAAGGAAAACATCTTGAAGAAACCTGCATGCGTCTAATTTCACTGGTGGTAGAGTTTTGTGGAAGCTCGTCTGGTTAGGTACCACCCACTCATCAGATATTCTACCGCAAAACAGCAGTACTTGGTATTGTTGTGTTCCGGTTTGAAGGGTGAGTGAGCCAGTGTAATTACAGGCACAAGGCACATAAAATCTTAGGTCACAAGGTTGGTGGCGCATTGGCGATGTAAGCGATGGCTAACATTTCTTACAGTGCCAATGTCTAAGGGCGTTTGGTGACCACTTACCATCAGGCCCATATGCTCGTCCGCCTTCCTGTTCTATATAAAAAAAAATACTGCCACATTGGAATTTAGAGCATCCCAGCAATATCCCACATTCAAAATCTGTTACTTTACTGTATCATACTGTAAAATAAGAATAGTATATCATCATAAGTAAATTGTCATGTGATATTTCACGGGTGAGTAATGAAGTGAGTTACAGAATAGCTCATTTAACACGTAAGACTCCGCTTCGGTAGTTTTAAGTCGTTTCAAATTCGAGCTCGGGTCACATTTTAATTGTACGTTCAAAAAAAAAAAAGTAACTTTATAATTTATGTTTATGATAAATAGTTATTACGATGTAAATGTATTCAAATAATTGAAAAATATCTACTTTAATGCGGATGTCGGGTGAAAAAAAAATATTTTGATGGCTAAATAAAAAAAAAATGTGTGTAATTAAAATTTTGTGTTGATAAGGCCTAATGAGTAATATACAAATTAGCTATGGATTAGTATGTATATGGGTCGAATTCTATATTAAATATAATGAAGCTGAAATGTTTGCTTGTGAGTGAATCAGTTTAATTGTTTTTTTTTAATATGTAGATTTATTAGTTAAGATTTTGTAGCGGTATTAAGTTTATTTATTGACATAGGTTATATATATATATATATATATATATACATAGCCATACTTATAAAAAAGAGGCAGCTATTTCACACAGACATATGTTCGGGGTTTATATATATATATATATATATATATATATATATATATATATATATATATAAACCCTGAACATATATATATATAAAATTGAATTGTTTGTCTGTGTAAAATAGCTGCCTCTTTTTATATTAGTATGCGGCTATGTGAAAGTTACAGGCATTTTTTTCTCATTGTCTGTCTGTCTCTTTGTTCGGGGCAATCTTAAAAACGGCTTAAAAATTACAATGCAAGTACTGAATTATTATAATCTGCTCAGTCTATCAAAAAGTTCAAGTTTGATGTCAACTGCTGTAGGCTTATCTATGTCAGTAACAGTCTGTGAATGTCCCACTGCTGGGCTAAGGCCTCCTCTCCCTTTTTGAGGAGAAGATATGGAGCTTATTCCCCCACGCTGCTCCAATGCGGGTTGGTGGAATACACATGTGGTAGAATTTCAATAAAATTAGACACATGCAGGTTTCCTCACGATATTTTTTTTCACCGTATAGAGATGAATTATAATCACAAATTAAGCACATGAAAATTAAGTGGTGCTTGCCCGGGTTTAAACATACGATCATCGGTTAAGATTCACGCGTTCTTACCACTGGGCCATCTCGGCTAACTATCTATATACATATATGTAAATAAATAAAATTTAACTGTCTGTCTGTGGTTTCAAAATTATCGTCTCTTTTAAAGTTAATACGGTTTTTTCGAGTTACCAAAACAACCATCTTTTTTACTTTAGACTTCCGCTGATATATAATAATTTAAATATATATAATTCAAATAGGCATTATGTATATATATAATGGGCCGTTTGGCGTGGTTGGTGGATACTTGCCTTTCACGCCGAAGGTTGTGGGTTCTATTCCCACCCAGGAGAGGCATTGGTGTGCATGAACATGTCTGTTTGTCCTGAGTCTGGGTGTAATTATCTATAAGTATGTATTTACAAAAGAAAAGTAGTATATGTAGTATATCAGTTGTCTGGTTTCCATAGTACGAGCTCTGCTTGGCTTGGGATCAGATGGCCGTGTGTGGATAATGTCCCAGGATATTATTATTATTATAATATATGTATGTAGTTGAAGGATTATCGTCACAAATTGATTACGACGCTGACGAAGCCGAGGTTTTTTGTCAGTCATATGTAACTTCACGTCGCGAGTCACGGGTGACCTGTTCGCGTTATACGGGGGTCAGGCCTCTCGGACCTAGTTTATTATCTATAAAAGTCATTTTTCGTTATGATATATATAACGTATAAACATATATATACATATATGTATAATTTTGGTCTCACTGATATCTATAAATAGTATGAAAGAAAGTCCCTGTCTATCTGTGTCTGTATCTCCGCTTACTTCTAAACCAGGCAGCGGATTTTGATGAGGTTTTCACTAATACAAAGAATGATAAACGAGGAAGATTGGTTGTATATAACTTAAGGTGTTATCCGAAAATATGTTTTCATGTTGAGTATAAAAAAGTTACCTACGTGAGTAAGGACCTTCCAGGTGCTTTACTGCTGGTAGGACTTTGTGCAAGCCCGTCTGGGTAGGTACCACCCACTCAAAAGATAATCAACCGCAAAACAGCAGTACTTGGTATTGTTGTTCGGTGAGTGCCAATGTCTATGAGCGTTGGTGACCACTTACCATCAAGTGGCCCATATGCTCTTCCACCAACCTATACTATAAAAAATAAACTTCGTACCAATCATCAAGATCGGTTCCATACTTTAGTGAAATACACAGACGTACAGTTACTTTCGAGTTTCTAAAGAATTTTGCCTTTTATCTCGTATATTGAAGACATCGTTGATATATTAAGACCTACCTACACCAATGTAACTATAAAATCTTTTTCTTTTTTTTAAGGAAGGCAGCCGAGCAAATCAACCACGTGATCAATGAAGACCGGTAGTGACGTCCGCCCGTAGATAATCACTGTAAGAAATGTTTAATTTTATCTTTTTTTCGTTTTCATCTGAATATTCAAGATCGTAATCATTGTCGCACGTT
Source organism: Nymphalis urticae (assembly GCA_905147175.2). NCBI lineage: Eukaryota > Metazoa > Arthropoda > Insecta > Lepidoptera > Nymphalidae > Nymphalis > Nymphalis urticae. The sequence continues at coordinate 1,828,823 of LR990009.1, forward strand.
ATAGTGGTCGAGTGTGTGCGTAAACCCAGGTGAACAATTTAACTCTCATAATCAGATGGGACGGCAATCCGATACGACTGGGAAGAGTTCAGGCGCAGGCGCAGGACCAACGGCTTAACGTGCTTTCCGAGGCACGGGAGTGTTGACACTGAATGTTATGAAACAACCAAATAACATTTTAATGGGTACAATAAAATGTTATTCGGGGTACCCACCCGGTGTTTGAAAGCAGGACCTCGATATCTGTAGCTGCATAGCCGCTAGACCATCGAATCTGTCGGTAGGAAGATCATAAGGAATTACTACATTAGTAATCAACGTATTTACCCCTCCAATTAAGCATAAAACTTGTGCTAGTGCAAACCTGACACATTTACATCGCTATACGACCTCGTAAACCATTGAGCTATTTACCCTTAACACCTTTGTTCACCTTCATTGTGCATGGTTATAGCCTTTCAACATTGATCAGCAATGAAAAGTATATTTGGAGATTCATCTGAGTGGGTATTACCTCTGTGAACATAGCTTAGTGTATTTGATTACGTATAACTTAATAACAAACCATTTAGTATAGAAGCGCCCCCCTCCCACCAGAACATCCTGGGTGGATGTTTATGATTCAAATAATTATCACAGCACGATTATTTAAAGAGACAAAATTAAACACTAATAAAAAATACAACGTTTGCAAATACTTTAATTATTTTTTTTGTTCGAAAAATTTAATTTCGGATTTTAAATTCGAGATTACTGATTAAATCGAGATTTTTTTTATAAAGGCAACACATGTTAATTATCGTTTCATTTAATATAAAACATGGGAACAAGTGTCGATACTTTGAGTCAATTAATGATTTAAAAAAAAATATATGCGCGTCGCGTGTTTTCAAAATGTCACCGAAATTATCTCTGCTCTCGTCTGGGTTCTGTATATTAATGAATTGAATTGATAATTATTCTTTAACTAGCTGTGCCCGCGAATTCACCGGCGTTTAACTTAAAAAAATTACTAAGAGCAGACTTATAATATTTTAGTATATACAACATTTTTTCGGACCCTTTTCTTAACGTTGGAAAATTGTATTACGCGTTTCCCCCACGGGAACAGTCCGGGGGGGGGGGGGTTATGTGGGGTCCGCCGGTGTCCAAGGTGCCGAGTGCGCCCCGTACATCAGAATACCCACAAAAAAACCAGCGGTACACTTTCCGTGTTAACGAGGAGCGCCACGGGATCGCTTGCGCATGCTACCGTGAGTTTGTTTTGGACCCGGACTGAGATAGGGCAACATACCATGCATACAATTGGCCATGAGAAAAACAATACTCCATTAAATCTATTCCGACATACTTGAAGACAAACATATAAAAATTCTAAAAATCATTGTTTTGTGTTCTATTGTATTGACAAAGCCTAACTTGCGTTAGTACTCAACTATTAGCAATGTACAGACAGCGATCAGTTACAGTTTTTATTATATGTATAATTATTTATAATGCAACTAGTTTTCGCCCTCGACTTCGTTCGATTGATGCTAGGTTAGATTAGATTAACCTCTGTCCTTTTCTACCAAGTCACATTGGAGCAGCGTGGTGGAATAAGCTCCAAACCTCCTCCTCAAAAGGGAGAGGAGGCCTTAGCCCAGCAGTGGAACATTAACAGGTCGTTACTGACTGTCCTTTTCTGTTTCTTGACAACGCGTATGCAAGATTTAATGATAATCCAACAACTGATATGCTACATATACTACTTTTCTTTTGTAAATACATACTTATATAAAAAATTACACCCAGACTCAGGACAAACGGATATGTTCATGCACACAAATGTCTGTCCTGGTGATAGGCAAGTATCTACCAACCACGCCAACCGGGCCGTCACCGGCCCATATACATGGTTTTAAATAAATAATAAAATATTGATTTTTACTTCAATTCTTAGAATACTGTTATATTAAGGATTATATCAAGTGCTCCCTATAAAATGTGTTCATGGATATTTTATTTTTCCTTGTAATCAATAGAAAAGTGGTGTAGAATAGAAAAATGTTGGGTATACCGTGGACAGCAAAAAGAACCAACAGGTCTATTGTCGACGAACTGAAGATTACTACCAGGTTATATGCTACAAACGAGTCTTAAGTTACTTTGGCCATAATGCCCGGAGACAACCAGACAATCTGGATAAATTGGTTGTTGTAGGGAAGGTCGAAGGCAAAAGATCACGCGGTCGATTGCCTACCCGCTGGTTCGACCAGATCCGAAATATAACGGGACTCAATATTCCAACTGCCCTGAGACAAGCAGAGGACATCGGTGAAAGCATTTCAGGACAAGCACGACCTTCAGTAAGGAAGGCGGACGAGCATATGGGCCACCCGATGGTAAGTGGTCACCAAACGCCCTTAGACATTGGCACTGTAAGAAATGTTAACCATCGCTTATATCGCCAATGCGCCAGCAACCTTGGGACCTAAGATTTTATGTCCCTTGTGCCTGTAATTACACTGGCTCACTCAACCTTCAAACCGAAACACAACAATACCAAGTACTGCTATTTTGCGGTAGAATATCTGATGAGTGGGTGGTACCTACCCAGACGAGCTTGCACAAAGCTCTACCACCAGTAATACGAAGAAGAAGAGAGTAATCAATACCCTTGCAGAAATTGTTGTACAGTTATTACTTATTACTAAAGTAAGGCCGCATAGAATTACAATGTTATAATACGAAGCATGAAAAAAACACATAGTGAGATAGTATATATTTACAGTAAAAAAAAAACCACATTCTTGCTTAATGTTAATGCGTGAAAATCTTATGCGTGAGTGCGTTTGTGTGTATGTGTGTGTGTGTACGGTTTTATGCATGTATTTTTTTTTTCGCTTTTTTTACGACGTATATTAATTATTTCTCTTTTCAATTGCCTTTTGGATTCATTAAGATCGGTTGAAAACTTCGAGTTATTAGAGTGTGACCGACGGATGTGACGAAATGACGTCAGTCGTTTTTCTTGGGTCTGTTGTTTTTTGTCGAATCGATGTTAGAATATTTACAATGAATTCGAAAGTTTGATTATTCAATTTATTTACTATATATATCTTTCTATATACTAGTTCGAGGATAGGATGAGAATTGGGACTTTATATCGTGGTAATGTGTATGCGAATTTTCATAGAAGAAGAAGAAGGTCCTGGAAGGAAGAATAAACTGGTCCTGTATGTAGATTGACTGCCTCGTTGGTTTAGTGGTTTGATGTAAGGCCGCAGACCCGGAGGTCCTGGGTCCAATTCCCAGGTCGGGCCAGTAAAAGTTTTGGGTTTTTCTGTCAGAAAAATTTCAGTAGCAGTCCGGAGTCTGGAAGTTGGAAGTGTGTACACTACCGTGTCTCGGAAAGCACGTAATGCCGTTGGTCCTGTGCCTGAACTCTTTTCGGTCGTGTCGGATTACGAGAGTTAGGGAATGTAGAGTGCACCTGTGTTTGCGAACACTTGTGCACTAAAGTATCTCCTGCGTTGTTGGCTAATCTCTCTTGGGATTGGCCGCCGTGACCGAAATCGGTCTGGAGTTTATTATTTTCATTATTATATAGATTAGTGTTCCATAGTGGTATTTTACAAAGGAACCCTAAAACTGAATTTAAATAACGACGTACCGTTTTTTCCCACGCGAATGAACCATTCCTTTATGAGGTTATACGTTTTAATAAGAACATAATTAATAAAGTGATATAACTCATTATAATTATATTATATATTCGAAAGTAACTCCGTCTGTATGTAACGTTTTCACGGTTAAACCGCTGGCCCGATTTTGATGAAATTTCGTATAAAGCAAGCTGAAAAGCTAAGATGGGGCGTAGACGTACTTTTTATACCTTAAACCTTTCGCACGGGATTCTATCACAAGGGAAATTCATGCTTAAATTTTAAGCGGGGTGCACTAATATATAACAAGCGCGGTTGCTTATATATTATTATTGTATACTAAAACCTTTTCTGTATATAAGTAAGTAAAAGTTTGACGTATATTGGTTTAGTAGAGGGGTAGCAGGGGCGTATATAGTAGGCTCGGGGCTAGAGTGGATTTGGTAGATGAGTGGTTTTTTCAGTAAGCGCTCTGTGACGTCACGTCAAGGTTTAGAAAGAGAAAAATGTATCCATAGGCAAGGGACTAACATCTTAGTTCCCATGGTTGGTGGCGATGTGAGGGATGGTTTACATTTCTTACAGTGCCAATGTCTATGGGCGTTGGTGACGTACCATCAGGTGGGCCAAATACTAGTCCGCCTACCTATTCCATAAAAAAACAATCAGCTCCTGTTTAGTAGTTTTTCAGTTAAACCACAAACGCCACATTTATCAGTATATATAGAGATTTGTTAACTTTAAAAACTTATTTTGCAATAACAGACGGACACTTTTTTATTTATATGTATAGACTTTGGAGACGTGACCAACATAATTCAATATTCCACTTCATTATATATGTATATGTATATATATATATATATATATATAATATGTTAATAGTTTATCAATTAAACCTCTTCACTCGAGTGACGGACGCACGCATTTTTCGAAATTTTATGGAAATGATATTCGAGCGTGAATTTTCACACGCGACTGATAATTATTCGGGTCGGTTGTCCAGTGGAAGTTTGCCGCTATGATACGCTACGTGAGCCATCTGAAGAAACTCTTCTTTTTTTTATGCCATAGACATTGGCATTGTAAGAAATGTTAACCATCGCTTACATCGCCAATGCGCCACCAACCTTGGGACCTAAGATGTTATGTCTCTTGTGCCTGTAATTACACTGGCTCCCTCACCCTTCAAACCGAAACACAACAATACCAAGTACTGCTGTTTTGCGGTAGAATATCTGATGAGTGGTGGAATGTCTGATGGTACCTACCCAGACGAGCTTGCACAAAGCCCTACCACCAGTAAATCTTCGTGTTCCAACTTCGTATGTCTAAAATTCATACAAAATTAAACCTAAATCCCCTATGAAGTTGAAATTTCCAAAAATCCTTAGTGAACGTCGTTGCGAAAGGAGTAACTATGCTTTAATAAATTTCAAGTCAGTCGGCTATAGTTTCGGAGATCTCGTGATAGAGACAGTGTAATGTTAATTGTTGCGCTACCAACCTTGGCGCCTGATAGTAAGTGGTCACCAATGTCCACAGACATTGGCGCTGTTAGAAATATTAATCAATTCTTACATCGCCAACGCGACACCAACCTTTGGAAACTAAGATGTCCTTTATGTCTGCACTGCCTCACTCACTCTTCAAACCGTAACACAATAATATTAAATATTGCTGTTTGGTGGTATAATATCTCATAACAAATTGAATGTGACGTCCGCAACAACTGGCATGCCCCAAATTAAACCGCGTAACCACTTATATGTCACGTGTCTGACACCCAATACTGATTTCCGGTGGTGAACTGTGGTTGCGGTTGACGATAAGCATTAAGTGACGACGAGTGATGTGCCGCCGTTATAATATATTCCCAACTCAGTTAACCCACGGCGTCCATTCTTAAAGGGATCGGCAACTGCGCAGGATATATCGCATTGGGGGGGGGGGTCATGGTCACTTAAAACTTGTTCTTAATTCGAATCTGGGTACTTTTGGATCTGCGTCATTACTATTTCCTAAACCAGCGTGGTTGTCAGTGTTCCCTCTAATATGTATGAGGGGTATAGTAAGACGCCAGCTGTAACCGACTCTCATTCCCGATTATCTCTTAAACTCATTCGACCGCACCAAGATCGGTTTATTTTTTTATAATGTATTCGTGTTTATTATCAAAATGTAAAAGAGTTTTTATACGATGCTGAATAAGCTGCGGTCACACATTTGTAGTATGTTAACTGATATAAAGTTTTCGATATCATGATGAGTGAATTTGCATACAATAATTAGAAATTAACAATAGCATCCTGGGATATTCATAAACGGCCATCTGATCCCGAACTAAGATGTGCTCGTATGGAAACCAGACAACTGATATACTACATATACTACTTTTCTTTTTTAAATACATGCTTATATAGATAATTACACCCAGACTCAGGACACGCACATTTCATGCACACGAATGTCTGTCCTGGGTGGAATAAACATCTATCCCAAGGCATCCCTCAACCCTGGTACAGGATACATCAGAACCTCGAGCAATCAAAGTAGTTAAAAAAAATCATCGCCATGTCGAAAACGTATCCACAACGAGAAAAAGTCAAGACTTCGTTATAAATACGCCGAGCGAAAGTATTCGATGATAATTACGCATATTTCCAAGTATCAATTTGTTACAATGACTCGACCATTAAAAAATGCGAGATATTTAAACGAAATATGACACGAGACTGTCAGGCTAACTGCCTTAAACATCGAATCAAATCAATACGTATATTATTGAAGTGGCATTTTACGTGATTAAATTAATTAATTAATTAAAACTAACACTTTTTGAATTTACATTCTACGGAATAGTACTGGTAACAGCCTGTGAATGTCCCACTGCTGGGCTAAGGCTTTTTGAGTAGAAGGTTTGGAACTCCACCACGCTGCTCCAATACAGTTTGGTGGAATACACGTGGCAGAATTTCAGTGAAATTAGATGAGATTGGGATGAGATATGATGATGATGAGTGTGTGATTAATGTCCCAGGATATTATTATTAAAAACGGGTTGCAGTGACAACGTTTCGATTCGTTTTTTTTTTAAATTTATTTATCCATTTAAAATAACAGTACAATATTTAACATAATGATAGCAGCTAAAAAACCACTAAGGTTTATACGTGTGCCATCAATAGTCTACACTACACATGTATACATTTAAATACTATCGCTATACTACAGATCTAAATACGTACATACACACTTAAAGTAAATCTAAAAAATATTTTTTTTTTTTTTTTTTTAATATTATAACATAGATCTGAAGGTAGTTTGTTAATTAGTCTGGGAACAATATACCCAGTAGTCCGCTCGCCATACATATTGTTTGCACGCTGGGTGTGAATCCGATTCGCAGAAATGGCACGAGTGCCTACAGGTTTTTCGATAACATTTCTTAAAGAATTATTGAAAATTAGATCTTTTAATGATAAAAAAACAATTGCGATAAAGTGACATTTGTTTAGTAGAATTTCTCACGTAGTTCCATCGGACACGACGCGACCGTACCGCCGGCTGCATCCCACCCGCATTACCGTTACCTTTCAAAAACCTCGCCGCTTATCTCAAATCACTAGAACCAAAAATAAAATTAAGATTGCGTTTAATTTTGGAACCCAAGGTAAGAAATGATGATGTATCATGTTATATTTTTAGATATATTATAATACATATTGTTTTTCCATTTAATATTTGGTTTTTACCAACAACTCATAGACATTGGCGATGTAAGAAATATTAAACCTTGGGAACTAAGATGTTATGTCCCTTGTGCCTCTAATAACACTGGCTCGCTCACCGTTCAAACCGGAACACAACAATATCAAGTACTGCTGTTTCGCGGTAGAATATCTGATGAGTGGGTGGTACCTACCCAGACGAGCTTGCACTAAGCTCTACCACCAGTAAACGATTACGATTCAAACTAAGGTGTATCTTTGTGAGGAATAGAATCGAGAACGTTTCTGTATCGTATATTGCTGGTATAAATTAGTTCAGTTTTCTCCCAGTTACGATACGAGTCGACCCTCAGCTGTTGATATGAACGAGGAATTCATTCGATAATTACTATAATTTATTAACGAATATGTATTATTTAGTTTGAAGATAGGGAATGCGTAATGTATCGTTTTTTTTTTTTTTATTTTATCTCCAAAGGTTTTCGTTTCATTTTTTTTTTGTTTCGTTTCGCTCCGATAATCGTGTTTGATTCGAAGTTATCTTAATGATTTTATAATGATTAAAGTTGACCCCGCGGTTAGAAGACGTGAACGCATTGCGGTTTCAAATCCGAATAACCCATCACTGTGTTTGTAATTTTTTGGGAGAACAACCACCAATCTGCGTTAGAGCAGCGTAATGGAATACGTTCTAAGCCGTATTCACTTGAGAGCCTTTGTCCAGCTGTGGGTCATTTAATAACCTTTTACATTATATAATACTTGTATATAAAATTCAAGTGTACGTCCATTCCTAAACGGCTTGACCGATTTTGATGAGTTTTCATGTGGTTTTCATGTGGTTCAACTGTGGTCACCTGTATGGTGGATATATATAATCGCTTAGATTTCTTACATAAAACGACATATAATCATTATCATAAGCCCTAAAGCCTTTCGTTTTTGATTATAAGGTTGAGAGCTAATTCACCCAGCTGCTTCAATACAGCTTGGCGACAAATGAAGTTTTCCTCGCAAGTTTTTCCTTCACCGAGCGGATAGGTAGGCGCATGTGTATATGGATAACTTGATGGTAAGTGGTCACCAACGCCCATAGACATTGGCATTGTAAGAAATGTTAACCATCGCTTACATCGCCAATGCGCCAGCAACCTTGGAAACTAAGATGTTATGTCCCTTGTGCCTGTAGTTACACTGGCTCGCTCACCATTCAAACCGAAACACAACAAAATCTGCTGTTTTGCGGTAGAATATCTGATGAGTGGGTGAGAACATCTGATCTCTATCACCAGTAAAAATAGAGGTGGATGATAAACGCAAATTTTTATCATCATCAACCATAAAGGTAGCTAAATACTGCAGACCGGTGGCGGACTGCAGCGTCACTTTGGGGTGAGCTGCGCTCTGCGATCACCGCCCTGCCTGCTAGCGTGGTGTTAACGGGCGAAACATCGTTGGCACAAACATAACGCAAATTAACTATACGAAATTTCGTTGCTTATTAGAGCCTGTAATCAATGGTTATATCGGCCTCCCTTTTATTATTATTGGTACCATATATCGTGCACTAAACGCGAGATGCAGCATCTCGTTCGTTGTCAGAAAAATGTCTGAATTTAATTTAAGTGCGCCCGTTTAATTTTATGTCCGATATAAAAATATGTAATATGTCCTCGATTTAATTAAATTAATTAAATGCTCTGAACAAGAGCGTAATAATCGTGCGTTTATAACCGTGTACAGTTATTCGATTCGGGCCCCGATGTGACGAGGGGCCTTTACTTTTGAGGGGGGTTACTGTATTTTTTTGAGTAATGATTTTGATGTTGTGTTTTTTGGATGGCTGTTATCATCGAATGGGTAATTTATTATGAGGAAGCCAATTGGTTCCGCTGGTGATCTGGAGCTCATTAGAAGGTAACCAGTTAGAATTATTATTCTAGAATTATATATTTTGAATAATTGTCCATAAAAAGCACAGACAAGTCCGTAGCGATGCGTCGGGTCCACCGCGAGTCGATGACTTCTAACGTTCTTCGAAACTCACGACCGACACAGACTCACCGTGGAAAGCCTCTTTAAGAGCCTACTAGCTGTGACGTATTTACCCAAGGACAAGGCGGCAGGTCTTGCAGGGGTTTCAGCCTAGGCGCCTTTTATAATCGTTACCAATTTTTGGTTACTTTAATATATAAACTTCAAAAACCTACCTAATCAACATCACCTCTGTTATTTAATAATTAAGTATAAATAATAATAAACTATATAATGCATTTGCGCCATCTGATGGTAAATCAACACCAAGTATAGACATTGGTGCCAACCTTGGGAACAAAGATGTTATGTCCCTTGTGCCTGTAATTACACTGGCTCACTTCAAGCTGGAACACAACAATAAATATAACTAAATATTACTGTTTAGCGGTAGAATATCTGATAAGTGTTATCTACACAAAAGGAGAAGTATAGTATAATATAATAATTTACTAATTAAATATATCAAATTTAAGTGCTTTCGTACTCGTGTAAATAAAAAAATATTATTTGACATGACAGGCAGGGTCGTGATCTATGATATTCATTGTCGCAAAGCATAGCGTTTTTAATATCGGCGAATTTGCTATCGTAACTTTGGAAGTGAAATCAAAGTGTATATAAGTAGTTGAGTGTAACAGTGTCGTGTTATATATAGAGATATATTAATCGAGAACTGTTCGTAGTGCGTAATACAGCAGAGCTGTTAGCGAATCGTATGGAATATGTAAATGTAAGGTTTGATTATCTTTACTTCTATCATTGGTATAGTATAAAATGTATCTACTAATTACAGTTATTATTAATTATCGGAAACAAAGCTACAATTAAAAATATAAATGACGTTATCATAATAAAGTCGTTCGTGGGAACAGCATATACCTAAGCTTCGTATTTAAAAAAAAAAAAAAAACTCCATTTAAGTATTTACATTAAATCCAAGATTTTATATCTTTTACATGAAAAACGATTTAAAGATAAATATTATCTCTACAAGCATAAAATTTGGTTTGAGAATATTTTTTTTTTATCAACACACTCGTAAGTTTTAATTACTGTTTTTTTTTTAATATATAAAGTAACGTGTTTCGGTTTAATTCGATTTTTAGAATAAATCGATTTTCACTTTGTTGTAAGTAATTAATTAAGAATGTTCTCGATTCTATCTTTGTTTTGCTTTGGTTAAGTATATATATATATATATATATATATATATATATATATATATAATATATTTTTATAATAGCAGTTTTTTTTTTTGAAATTGGCACACATGTTTTGTGTAGGGTTTCTAACTATAATTTTTAATAGTTTTTAATAAAATTGAAGTGCCCATAAATATTATTTATAAATTATTAATTTTTCTCATAATACATATCATCTTATATTTTATGTTTTTTTTAAACAATACTACAATCATTAGAAAAAATGTTGCAAACGGTCGTTGTGTGTAATTGTATCCCAATCGAACTTTTGAGATTACTGTAAATATATAATATTTATTAGGTGGTAGGGTAGGTACCACCAGCTCATTATATATTCCATTGCCGAGCAGCAATACTTAGTATTATTGTGTTCCGGTATGAAGGCTCATACCGGAATGAGCCATTGTAACTACAGATGGGACATAACATCTTGGTTCCCAATGTCGGTTGCGCATTGGCGATGTGAGGAATGATTAATATTTCTTACAGCGCCGATATCTGCGAGCGCTGGTGACCACTCACCATCAGGTGGTACATTTGTAACTCACACGTAGACCTATACACGAGGCAGTTCCTCAGAAACACCGTCAGGCTCAGGTTTGTCAATCGATTTGTTTTTGTTCGTTAACTATAATCTAGATTTAATTTTATCATTATAAAAATACGTAAAATATATTGCACTAAATAGTGAACAGTAGTTTAAGATAAAATCCGTGCACCCTAACCACTGAGTCATCTTGGCCCTTAATCCTTTAATACTTGAAAATTGCAAATTCCATATAAGAGAAATCAATCCATGACGAAGGTCAGCGGACTGCGGGCGATTTTAATATCTATCCCTCACGTAATAAGGCTCAATGTCCCGCTTCGACCGACAAGGTTTCAGCCCGCGTGGCCTCGTTACGCAATAAATATTTTAAAAATAACTCGAAAGCCACTTTTAAATATATCCGGATTTGTGAGAAACAAAACTTACGAATACCTTCCCCTTTTAAGTATTTAAGTCTAGATATTGATGTGGTTTTTTTTTTTTTTATATTTTTAGTTGTAGGGTGACTGTTTTGTACTGTTTTGCTGAGACTATACACTTTATTACTGGTGGTAGAGCTTTGTCCAAGCTCGTCTGGGTAGGTAGCACCCATTCAACAGATATTCTACCGCAAAACAGCAATGGTATTGTTATGTTCCGGTTTGAAGGGTGAGTGAGCCAGTGTACAGGCACAAGGGACATAAAATCTTAGGTCCCAAGGTTGGGGGCGCATTGGCGATGTAAGTGATGGTTAACATTTCTTACAATGCTGACAAATTGTATAAAAAAAAGAGGAAACATCTTACCGCTCGGTACACGGTAGAGTCTAAGGAGAGTTAGTGTGTTAGGTGACGTCAGCGTAAGTTTTCGAGCGTCAGGTGACGTCGGCGTAGGATTTGTTAATGTAAATGCGTTGATGTGTGCGTGACATTACACACGAGCTCACATGTCAACACATCAATTCTCGTGAGCACCTTGGCACTCACTTTTTTTTTTTATACAAGCAACGACCATGCCCAAGGAATTACGAATTGACTTTTCGCCGACGTATACTTGACATTACAAGTTTTTTATCTCACTATTCGTATCGTAAGGCTTCTTTTCATCTATTTGTATATCTGTAGCTATTTAAATAGACGAAATGTTGTTATTAGAAGGTCATACTTTAATATAGTAACACTCGTTTGTTTTTTTTTTTTTTTAATATAATAATTAGCGTTTTATTCGCGGCTTTGCACGCGTCATAATTTAGATTTGCTAAATACTTACTTCCATAGATAGCACTTTCTGTAAAAATGAAAGATTTTTTTACATACTTTTTTTTACACTACCTAAGGGGTTAAATATTTCAAAAATCTTTCAAAAAATCATGATCATGATGCTAGCCCCAGTAGTTTGGGCTGTACGTTGATATGTCTGTCAGTCCGTTATTCTTTTATATATATATATTGTTATTAGTAGTACTTATGTACATGTTTAATTACATATCCAAATGTGGGCTTGCGCAAAGCCTTACCACCAAGTAATTACTGACTTGGTGGTAATGCTTTGCTTACCCGTCTGGGTAGATACCCTCACTCGTCAGATATCCTATCGCCAAGCAGCATATATAGTATTGTTGTTTTCTGGTTTGAATGGTGCCTGTGGTAACTATACCATTTACAGGCACAAGGAACATTGCTGGTGGCGCACTAATATAATGACGTAAAAGCCATTAGCTTTGCGTGTATTTTGATTACTGGCTATAATATCTATTGATTAACTAGTTTTCGCCCGCGTGAAAGAGATGACAGATGTTAGGTTAGTTGTCTCTTTCTGCCCCTGACAACGCGAATGAAAATTTTCATGATGATCGGTTGATTTGTTAAGACGTGGAAGCATAACGTACAAGCAATGCGAAAGTGAATTTCGCATCTACTATATTAATAAGGATTTGAATACTACATTCATGTAATGTGTAAATAGTTCGCGGTAACATTATCTGATACATAAGAATCGAAGCGTGTCCCGGAAAAACGAAAATGATGTTAACCCTAACGAATTAAAACTTAAATTCATTTAACATTCATTAACAACAGATGTTATGTATATTATTGACACAATAATTTAAATAACTTATATATTGTTACATAACTTTAAAAAATATATATAATTTGCAAAGCAGCGCCATCTATTGGCCGCAATATATCAACAATGGTTCGTTTCGTAACACGTTAGCGATGTAGTTCGCGTAGAATAACATAGATGGCGTTAGCGTTTTTTTAAAATTATTCAATGTAGCCCTTGCGATTGGCTGCGGTGTGGTAATGAAGGTTGGTTTTGCGTTGCAAGTGGAACGGAATTCCGATGTTTTGTGAACGTCGATTCATTAGGGGCGATTCACATTAAACGCGTCGCATCGTATCGTGCCGTTGCGCATAATAATACATTTTGTAAAAGTAATTACTTTTTTTAAGTGTTTATACCTTCCATGATATTTGCTATTACGAAATTACATAATATTGAATGTCCATATATAGATGTAGGATCAGGGAGGGCTTTAAGTGCCACTCCCCCCCCACAATGGAGATTTTTAAACCAAAAAAAAAAACATCCCAATTCCAAGAAGTAAACAATTTTAATATTAGTATTAATCGCAAACTGTTCGTATTGCGTAATACAGCAGTACGATTAGCGAATCGCGTGGAATATGTAAATATAAGGTCTGTTTATCTTCGGGGTATGAAAGCCTTAATTTCCCTTATCCGAGGCGAAAGGCGCTGCGGCGCGATAGGAGGCGGCCCGTTTGATGTGAACCATACCTTAATGTACTTCAGCTTGTTAGCATTGGTATGCATAAATACATAAGATCGACGCGTCGATACACTGAGTCACCTGGCTTTTATATAGAGCGATATATATTTAATGTCGCTTCAGACATGATCATCCGTGTGATGTATGCGTATTTGTTCTTTATTTGGGTACCGCGAAATAGCAACGGTTTGTATTGCAGTGTTTCTATTTGAAAAGGGGGGTGGAAACTGTAAACATATTTCCTGGTAGGTGCAATGTTGGTGTGTTCAAATCCAGGGTATACGGGTTCCTTCTTCAGGCGCGCTCCATCCTAGACCGTGACTATGCTTAAGATCAGGCAAGTCAACGGTCAAGCGCTTGCCTGATCTTAAGCCTGAGAATTGTAAAAAAAAAAGTCTATTTGACTGTTTTTGCTTTTCTATCTTTACAATGTGAGAAGCGGGTGGTACAATATTAGACTAGCTCGCCACAAAGCCCTACAACCGAGTATACATATTTTATACGTAAATTAAGCAATGATGCATTCATAGATTTGAACCCGGAATAATCTGTAAAGATTCACTTGTTTTCACGATCGGGCTTTATAAATATATAATAGATTTTGATGAAATTTGGTACGAAGCAAATTTGAAATCCAAGGAAGGGCATAAGCTACTGTTGCATGATACTTGCTCCCTTCTAACACGCGATCGACAACTAGGAGAGAATAGAATCTCGGTAATTGCTCGCGAAATCGTTTAGAAACGAATTCAGTAATAAAAAAATAAAAATAATCAAAGAGACTCATGATTGATTTCGTTCCAAAAATCAAAAAAGTTCATCCGTGACGAGATGGCTCAATCGAGATAAAATAATGTGACCGACGAAATTCGCCGAATGAGCCGACAAATAATGGTTTCGGTGTTAAGACTCTGTCATGATTGACACACAAAGGTGTCGGCCAGCCATGATATCGCCAATTACAGGCCGCGTGCTGTTGGTTTTTTGCTTTTTTTTTGGTTAGTTTTTTTTTTTTTGTTTGCGGAACGGTAGCAGATCCTGCTTTTAATTCCTTGGATATATTTTACGTGACGAAATTTCGAATCAGGGCGAGTTGGTATTTATTTTTGCGTTCGTTGATAACATGTCTAACTAGTTTGACCGCGGCTTCGCTCGCGTGGTGCTGTACGAGTATATACATCTGGTGGTGGCCCTGTGCAAGCCCTTCTGAGTGGATACCACCCACTCGTATGTTTAGCCGCCAAGGTTGGACAATAGGGCAATGTAAGTGATGGATAATATTTCTTACAGCGCCAATGTATATGGGTGGTAGTGAACATTTACCATCATACTATATATATATATATATATATATACATATGCGCACTCGGATAAACCAGATAGCCTCGTGTTTTTTCATCTGGTTTGCTTTAAATACAATTATATCAGGCCGTTGTCTTATTATTACTGACATAAAATAAAGCCTTATGTTGCTCTTGGATAAATAACCTTTCTAATGGTGAAAGTATTATTAAAATCGATCCAGTACGTTCAGCCTTTAGTGTCCCACTGTTGAGCGAAAGCACCAACCTTTGAAGGTGCTCCAATACGGATGATGGATACAAGTGTCAGTTTTTCTTTCCCCATATGCAGGTTTCCTCACGATGAAACCATCGTGAACCATCCATAGCGAGCACGAGATGAATAATTAACATGAATTAAGTATATGAAAGTACAATAGTAAATTCAATTATGCCCAGGTTTGAACTCGGAGAGCCGAGAATGGCCGAAGAGCCGAGATTGACGCGTTTTTACCACTGGGCCACCAGTTAACCGATGGTCGTGGGTTCAAACTCGGGCAAGCACCACTGAATTTTCATGTGCTTAATTTGTGATTATAATTCATCTCATGCTTGACGGCGATGAAAAACATCGTGAGGAAACCTGCATGTGTCTTATTTCACTGAAATTCTGCCACATGTGTATTCCACCAACACGGCTCCAAACCTTCTCCTCAAAAAAAAGGAGAGGAGGCCTTAGCCCAGCAGTGGGACATTCACAGGCTGTTAAATTTAAAATTGTATAACGATTCGAAAGCTCTTGGTACCTACTTAAATAAAGTATATTTTAACTTTGATTAAAAATATCTCGATATAATTATACATAAGTTGTTATTCGTAAATTAAATTATATATTTACTTTTCATTATAAAGTAATGATGAAATATATTCTCGTTTATTTTTGTTAAATATATAAACCAATATGATCGAAAGAAATAAATTCATCAAAACTTAATGATTTTTTAAAATACTTAATCGGCCATCTTGTTAAAGTTAATAAGAGGCGTTTACTTCGACGTAATTTTATTTATATAAGTTACTCTTAAAACTTGAAGGCTTTATTGAAACGATAATAATATATTAATATAGCTAATCGTTTCGGCTTCGTTCGGGTATATAAGAAGAAATATTTATTTTGGGTAGGATTTGCGTGAAATACGTTCATAGTGAGCGTCCACGTCGGGTAGGTAACTGTGACAAATTTTAAGTCAATCGCGTGGATAGTTTAGGAGATCTCGTGATGAGCTTGGTTTTTGAAGAAGTATACGTGACTGGTTTGATTGGGTGAGTTTGGTAACTACTGTATAAAGTTGTATAATAATCCGTACGAATTGTTAAAATGGTGTCTCCATTGTTCTGTTTCACCCCTTCAACGAAGCTATTGAAGATCAACCTGTACCAATTCCTTGTTTGGCTATTATTATCAGGGAGGTGTTTTGTTCTGAAGGGGTCTGTAAAATGAAATAACCAATTACGAATTTTGACGAATTATTTAAAAAAAAATTATGAGAATATATTTTTTTTAATAATTCGTCAGAATATTGTTGTTACCATCCATGATTTTTTTTTTTCGATTATACCTCTTTGTTTTCTTGTCAGACTTACGTATTACCACTCATGTGATTTACTTCACCTGGCGACAACATTTATTGCGCCAGAACTCATCAACTGTTGATTATACAATAAAAATGTTTGGTACAAAATTTGTGGGAAGATTATGTGTTCCAACTTTGATTATGATATTATTTTTCGTATTTCCAAAAATAATTTATATTTTACGAAAACCAAAATTTGTTTACTATATCGCGGAAAAATGATAAAAATAAAAGAAGATGGCAAATTTTATCCTCTACAAAAAAAGTCAACTGTTTTTAACGTAAAGCTCATCGTTTCCGAGGTATTTGCAAAAATCCGTTTTTCAAGATGGCAGCTACCGCTCGCGGTCTGGGATGACAAAGACTCGGTTTTCATACTTACTGCAGGATTTGTACGGAAACCTGCACGGTTTGTGCGTGAACAAACCGGGTCGAACCCGAACTGAACGCAAGATGGCCGAGCGATTAGAACGTTATAAAAAACTTGCGAAATAAAAATACTTAATTAGGTATTTTAATAACATACATTATAGCGGAAGAAATGTGTTTTTTTTTTTAATTTAATTTAATTAATATAATTAAAGTTCTTATTAACGGATGGCACCCGTTAAAGGAAACGATCACATAATTTTTTTTTAATTAATCTTATTATTGTGTAGTGTCTTGTTATTATTATTTTAATCATGGTTTATAATTTTCTAGTTTACCTTACCGTGTACCTAAGGCGAGATGGCCCAGTGGTAAGAACGCGTGAATCTTAATCGATGATCGTGGTATCAAACCCGGGCAAGCACCACTGAATTTTCATGTGCTTAATTTGGGATAATAATTCATCTCGTGCTTTTCGGTGAAGGAAAACATCGTAAGGAAACCTGCGTGTTTCTAATTTCACTGAAATTCTGCCACACGTGTTTTCCACCAACCCGCACTTGAGCAGCGTGGTGGAATAACGTCCAAACCTTCTCCTCAAAAAGGGAGAGGAGGCCTCTAGCCCAGCAGTGGGACATTCACAGGCTGTTACGGATACCGTGTACCTATATTGCTAATCTTACGCTTACGTCTCCGACGCTCGAAATCTCACGCCCGAAGTCCCAGTTAGCTGACGTGTATCGTGCGTTTAAATGTAAACGTCGAACATCTTATTTTACATTCAAAACAAAATGAAATTTCGCTCAACGGATGTTTGTTGACTGATCAAGCGAAACATGATATGGTTAACGCTTTCCAACTAGCGACACTGTGTTACAGAAATGTCGTTATATATATACTATATAGGTGTTATATATATATATATATTTGTATCAGATACATTAATTCGGGAAGAACGAAAGTTATCAAAAAATATTCATTTAAAAGTTTTTTTTTTTTTTGTATAAAATTGAAATTGTAATCGGAAATATTTAATTCGTAAGGTAATGTATGTATTATGAAAACATTACCGTAATTTTATTCAAATTTTTTTTTCCATTAGTATTTCCTACAAGGAATACACATCACGCCGACGTTACACATTACACGATAGACTATTGCAACCACAAGAGGAGTACTTTTTTAACTGGTGGTAGGGCTTTGTGCGAGCTCGTCTGGGTAAGTGTCACCCACTCTTCAGATATTCTGCTTCAGCTCGGAAGCACGTGAAGCCGTTGATCTTGCGCCTGATCTCTTTCCGGTCGTGTCGGATTGCGTTCTCATCGGCTGAGAGATAGCAGTTTGCTAATCTCTGTTAAGATAAGTCGCCATGGCCTTAATCGGTCTGGAGGACATTACTATTATTATTATGGGGCTTTTCGTATATTCTACCGTATACTTAGTACTTAGTATTGTTGTGTTCCGGTTTGAAGGGTGATTGAGCCATAACTAAAGGCACAAGTGACATAGTCTTGAATCGCAAGTTTGGTTAATATTTCTTAAAGCGTTAATTTCTATTGGCCATGATGATCATTTACCATCCATCATTAACATTTTTAAACACTTCGATGACCATATTGTTACGATCGAACAAAAATTAATTAATATAGAAATTGTTTTCTTTTTTTTTTTTGTTTCAATCTTTAATTTAATTAACAGTTTGTCGTTAATAAATTATGAGAAATATTATTAAAAAAAAAAAAAAAACAAGATGTATCGAGTTTTATGTCGTTTCGTAAAGATCGTATCTACGTGTTCGAATGAAATCAATAAACAGATCGGTGCCGTGGTGGGCTCGCTAATTAAAACCGATCCCATAATCAGACAACTCTGACGAGTGGAGATTCTGAAGTCGTCGTATAATTTATACGTTTCCGATGAGATTATTCCATTTTTTTTTTTTTTTATATAAACGCACCTCGCGTTGTTCGATCAAAGCGCGCCGATTACGCGCATTGCTCGATAGGGGAGGGGGGGTGCGGTATTACAATAATAAATGAACCGCGACTCACGTCAACTGTAATTATGTTTGAGTTTTTTTTTTTTTTTGTTGGTTGGGATATCGTTGGGAATGCGTTTCCGATGTGATATGTATCGTTCGATCGTTTGTTATGCTATTAGGGTTGGTGGTTTTGGGGGGGGGGGCATTGATTTTTGATGGTATTGATGAGTAGCGATCCTTCTCTAACATTTTAGTTACTAAGGTTGGTGGCGCATTGGCGATGCCAATGTCTATGGGCGTTGGTGACCACATACCAAGGGGTGGCCCATATGCTGGTCCGCCTATCTATTCTATAAAAAAAATATGTTGCTTATTGGAGTCCGGTTTAAGCTGTGATTGGTTGAGCTTGTGTAATTACCAAGTATAAGTGCTAGGTAGGTAACATCTTAGATATAACCATCGACCGCTACCAGTTCACGCATGTTTCAGTTTCATGTGTCACAATGTCGTATGTGTCATATTCTGATTGCGCTCGGATTGTATATTTTTCATGGGTTTTTCATGTGTTAAATTTATCTTTATGAAACATTTTTTCTGAGTCTGGGTGTAATTATCTATATAAGTATGTATTTACAAAAGAAAAGTAGTATATGTAGTATATCCGTTGTCCGGTTTCCATAGCACGAGTTCTGCTTAGTTTGGGATCAGATGGCCGTGTGTGGATAATGTCCCGGGATATTATTATTTATTTTTATTTATTTATTCGAGTTTCGGTTGTAATTCTGACACTTGTGTATATTTTATCCGCAAATACGCGTCGGATTGAAGGGCAATGAATATTTTAATACCAAGCCAACGTAGTAATATAATATTAACATAGTCTTATATATACAAAATATATAGTATGTCCCACCTAATTATTATTATATAATAATATTTTATTCAGTATATAAAATTAAATACCATAAACAATAAAAATACAAAAAAAAAATATATTTAATTTGTATTATGCGTTATAGTTTGAACAGATAAAATAAAACATTTTCTACTTTTAAAAATGTTACGTTTTAAGTTTTTTTTTTCACAATGGAGGCAACCCTATCGAAAACTTACTTGTAAAATTCGACGTTTTTTTTTTTACTTTAAGAGAAAAATCTCAGACTTTATTATTAATTATAATTTGTGTTAAGAGTAGAGCCTTTTTAATACTTAATTATTTTTAACTTTTTTTTTTGTTAATTGTAAAGCTCGGCCCTGACCTGATATGATTATGAATTTTTGCGGCGAGAGTTGCGTCGCTGAAAATGTTTCATGCGTGATCGACCGTTGTTGAGACGTGTAACTTTAGTTATAGTGATTACGTCAGATAAACGCAATTTTATATTACAGTAGGGCGATTTAGTAAGAACAGACACTGGTGGTAGAGCTTTGTGCAATCTCGTCTGGGTAGGTACCACCCACTCATTAGATATTCTACTGCAAAACAGCAGTACTCGATATTGTTGTGTTCCGGTTTGAAGGGTGAGCGAGCCAGTGTAATTACAGGCACAAGGGATATAACATCTTAGTTCCCAAGGTTGGTGGCGCATAGGCGATGTAAGCGATGGTTGACATTTTTACAGTGCCAATGTCTAAGGGCGTTTGGTGACCACTTACCATCAGGTGGCCCATATGCTCGTTCGCCTTCCTATTCTATAAAAAAACAGACTCGAGAGTCACCGCAGAAAAAAGGGCCACCTAATGTTAAGTGGTCACCACCGCCCATGGACATTGGTATGCTTTCGTTCATCGTCATTGCGCCACCAGCCTTGGAAACGAAGGTGTTACGGACATAACTTGTGCCTGTAGTTATGGCTCACTCACCCTTCAAACCGGAACACAACAATAAAAAGTATTGCTGTTTTGCGGTAGAATATCTGATGAGTGGGTGGTACCTACCCAGACGAGCTTGCACAAAGCCCTAGTGATACTTGGAGATGATACCAAGCTTAGGTTAAATTTATTGATTCTTGATTGTTGTATATAAAACATAGTATTATGTTATAATATCCGATAAAAAGGAAAAAAATAACTTTAAAGGCGGGAACACAAGGGGTAGCTTTGTTAAAATGATATCCGTACGAAGTCTGTACGGGCAGCTGGTATGTATAAAATTTTAAATACGTTATGACGTGTTATATTATTATATGCAAATAATATTGGTCAGTCGAGCGATAAAAGGAATCATTTTGAACGGTAAATACATATATTATGTTGTGTAGGCCGCGAACTTCGCGCGCGGTGATAATTTAATTTTTTTTTTTTAGGAATAATAATGTAGTACCTTTGTCTTTTTAAACTGCATATTCAACTTCAATTTAAAAATAGAAGGCAGTTCAGTTTGACTTTATTCCAATATATTTTTTTATTTTTATGTGAATAATGTTGTAAAATATTTCGGTCCAGTTTCTGATAAAATTCTTTAAAATTAATAATTATTTTTCAGTTTTTTGTTTTTTTTTTTTAGTTGTAAATATCAAAGGGATTATTTAAAGGCAAATAATTGCGTTGTTTTTTTTTATCTTTTTCCTTGTTAGGCAAAAGTGTTGCACTATATCCGTAACAGCCTGTGAATGTCCCACTGCTGGGCTAAAATCCTCCTCTCCCTTTTTGAGGAGAAGGTTTGGAGACTTCCCACCACGCTGATACAATGCGGTTTGGTGGAATACACATGTGGCAGAATTTCAGTAAAATTAGAAACATGCAGGTTTCCTCACGATGTTTTCCTTTACCGCAAAGCACGAGATGAATTATAATCACAAATTAAGCACATGAAAATTCAGTGGTTTGAACCCACGATCATCGGTTAAGATTCACGCGTTCTTTCCACTGGGCCATCTCGGACTCGGTCACACTATATACAGCCACGTATTTTTTCACAATACCGTTAAAAATTGTAAGGCCATGTTTTTTTTTTTAATGCTAATAAATTTAATTTACTAAATTATTTGGTCGATTTTCTTTTTGTATGTCGATTTAATTCTTATTTATATTTGTATGTCGAAGTCGACTTTAATAAAATACTCTTATCGTACACGAGGCACGGAAACGTCGTTTATGAATCGTTAATGAGAGCGATTTCATTGTGAGCTTAAGTAATTTTTTTTTTCTCTCGGAACAAGCAAATGTATTACACCATACAGCCACTGCATCGGTACTTTTTTTTTTAATTTCTCGTTTGATTGTAAGACATTAAGGAATGTATTTCATGTCAATTTAGCGTTTCAGTTTTCGTATTATGTAATTATATATCCGATTCGGAGTAATTCTGTCACATCAAGAATCAAATTGACATCTGAATAATGTTATATAGTTACAATTTACAATTCCAAGTATAATCGTTGTAAGCGAAAGAGTCCTTCTATATTTTTAAAGTAATTTCACAATGTGATATGTTGAATGGAGTTTCAAATTGCAGTTCCATCGGATTATGAGAGTGAGGGAGTAGAGAGTGCACCTGTGTTCGCGTACACACTTGTGAACTATATCTCCTGCGTAGCTGGCTGATCTTGAGATTGGATCCGTGGCCGAAATCGGTCCGGAGGATGTTTATAGCCTGAGCTAATTGTTTCTGTTTTTTTTTTTATTACTGTACTAGTATATTATTATTAGTGGGCATATAGACGTGTGTTGGCCATAAGTTGGACTCAAAAGTGTCTCGAACGTGGAAGTTCTGCGACGCGTCAACCAGAAACGGCAACTTTTGAAGACTGTCAAGAAGAGAAAAATTGCATATCTCGGACACGTGCTAAGGCATGAAAGATATGAACTTTTGAAACTCATTATGATAGGAAAAGTTGCCAGAAGGAGAGCTATTGGGCGCAGAAAAAAGTCTTGGCTGTGCAACATCCGAGAATGGACGGGAATTGCGAGTGCTGCCGATCTCTTTCGCTTCGCGAAGAACAAGAAGGAGTATTCAAAGCTGACTGCCAACCTTCGCTAGTCGGAGTGGCACTCGAAGAAATATACGTAATGACAAATAAGCCACATGTTGGTAAGGAATATTCGACACCGATACATTGATGCTCTAAGAAATATTAACCATTCCTCATCGCCAATGCACCACCAACCATCACCAATGTTGTGTCTTGGGCCTGTAGTTACCTGTTTTTTTTTATCGCTGGAAAAACGTATAACGCGTTTCCCACACGGGAACAGTGGGGGGGGGGGTATGGGGCTTGCCGGTGTCCAATGCGCCGAGGGCGCCCCGAACATCGGAATAACCATTTAAAAACCAGCGGTACCCTTTCCGTCTTGACGAGGAACGCCACGGAATCCTTGCACATGTTACCCGTGTGCCTGTAGTTACCTGTCACTGTTTAGCGGTAGAATATCTGATGAGGAAGAAGAAGAAGAAAATATATTAGTTTCGTTTTTTTTTTTTTATAATTTATTACTCATTTTCATTCCTGTAATAAATGAACTAATACTTTAAGATAAACTAATTATCATTAAAGATTCGATAAGATACACAATTTAAATACTAATATCGAGGCGGAAGTAAAAAAATTAAAAAAAAATCCTTCAATACGAATGGAGTCCACATCGATTAATCATTGTAAATAGGGATGGGAGTTCAGAATATATCGATGTTTATTTATTTGATCGGTACTCGATGATTTTTTCTTTTAGTGTTATGAGGATGTATTACCGAAGGTCATACGTTCATATCCCGGGTCGTGCCTATGAAAGTATATTCGGAATTCTCATCATCATGTCTTTTCGGATGGCTGTCCTTTCAGACTGTCAGAGTGTACCTCTCTTACATGGCTTTTCTTCAAGATACGTCTATATGTATATATATATATATATCCTATCCACCTGACGGTAAGTGGTCACCACCGCCCTTAGACATTGGCATTGTAAGAAACGTCAACCATCACTTACATCGCCAATGCGCCACCAACCTTGGGAACTAAGATTTTATGTCCCTTGTGCCTGTTATTATACTGGCTCACTCACCCTTCAAACCGGAACACAACAATACTAAGTACAATACGTAATGTATATATATGTACCTATATATAATAATAATTTCCGCCTGCGTGTTAGAGGTTAGAAGTTTATGCCTCTGTTTTCTGTACCCCTGACAACGTGTGTGTAAATTTTAATAGTCGAGTAGTTAATACGTGAAAGCGTAACAAAACAACATACGAACGAGCTAGCTTGCGTATTTGTTATTACTGCTTTGTGCAATGTCTGTGTTGGTGGAATTTTGCAATGGAGTTTAGAATATAGCTTAAGTTTGAGTGATAGTATGTGAGAAAGAGAAGAAAAGAGGTATATATATTATATAAATAACTAACTGTCTGTAACTGTGCGACGGGCCGGTTGGCGTGGTTGGTAGACACTTGCCTATCACGCCGAAGGTTGTGGGCTCGATTCCCACCCAGGACAGACGTTTGTGCGCATGAACATGTCTGTTTGTCCTGAGTCTGGGTGTGATTATTTATATAAGTATGTATTTACAAAAGAAAAGTAGTATATGTAGTGTATCAGTTGTCTGGTTTCCATAGCACAAGCTCTGCTTATTATGGGAACAGATGGTGTGTGTGAATAATGTCCCAGGATATTATTTATTTATTAGTTCATACAAAGTATGCCCCCTAAAGTTAAAGCATCCAATAATTTCTTAGCGGATACTTACGTTATAAGCTTAAGTAGTGAAATTTCACGAGTGAATTTTCATGTGCTTATAATTCATCTCGTTGTCGACGGGGAATGAAAAAGCATACAGGTTTGGCATTATTCGTACCCTACGAAGAATGCCAAACCTGTATGTTTCGAATATGTGGTGGAATAAACTTCAAACGTTCCTCTCAAAATGGGACGACACTTAGCCCAGCAGTGGGTCATTTAATTCACAGAATGTCTACGATAATATGAAAACTGCGTGATGTTTCTAATATTTGTCGTGTGATGAACGCACAGACAAATTTTTTATGTACTTATATCAGTATTGGAACGAAACCAATTTCATCTGACGAGTAAATCATATTGAATACATGATTAAATCTCAATTTAGATCGATGCAGTTTTTTCTTTCAAATTACAAAGATCGAAAATGTATCGAACGATCACTAAAATCATCAAAAATCAAGCCATACTTATTAAGATCACAAGAAATTATAGTGAATTCGTATCTAAATTATGTTGATTCGGGTTTGATTGTCAATAACTTGAAATGTAACGTGTTTCAGAGAAGACGAGCCGGTTTGGCGTGATTGGTAGATACTCGCCTTTCACGCCGAAGGTTGTGGGTTCGATTCCCACCCAGGACAGACGTTTGTGTGCATGAACATGTCTGTTTGTCCTGAGTCTGGGTGTAATTATCTATATAAGTATGTATTTACAAAAGAAAAGTAGTATATGTAGTATATCAGTTGTCTGGTTTGCATAGTACGAGCTCTGCTTAGCTTGGGATCAGATGGCCGTGTGTGAATAATTTCCCAGGATATTATTATTATTATTGTTAAAAGTTTCATTCGTAACACAAATTAACCAAGAAAAATGCAATGTTGCTGCCCCCCCAATGAGGTTGATCCCTTCGGTATCGTTGAATCTGTCACGTGATCAAACCAATTCACTTTGTCGGCGTTTCATTTTATTTATATCTATCTCTGTAAGTCATTGAGTTGTTTATAACAATATAATACTTCGTATTCGCCCGGTTTATTAGGTAAGGGGGGATATGTTGGTGTTTGGGATTGAGTTCAACTCACCCCCCCCCCGTTGACGCTGGAGAGGCCACCAGGGCCAACAGCAATAAACAATCGGAAAAAAATACGGTATATATTGATACAATTGTTTATTGTATTCATATATGTACTACATAATCTACTGTATATATAAATGTGGAGTGAAATTAAAATTATACGATTATTTAAAAAAAAAATTACACATTTGTTCATCACAAAGATTCGATGTTATCGACGAACATCGGACATCCCTAATTGAAAAAAAATATATGTCGTGTACAAACGACCGCGAATGTAGTTTTATGTAATAATAAATACATAATAATCTATATACGTTTAAATATCTTGAACGAGATCAGTCTTAAAATGACTTCCGAGAAATTGTGAGGCGGGTGGTAAAGTGACTCGTTTAATTTCACGAGGTCGCAAGTGCGGTTCCCGAGTAGGTCGGAATCAATTCGGCCGCGGTGTATTTACGTTACTTGTTTCAAGCACGATAGCGATGAACGAAATCGAGACTCGACGTAGAAAACGATCGTAAATTGTCATTTTTTTTTAAAATATATATTTAGTATAGGTAGTACAGTAACAGCCTGTAAATGTCCCACTGCTGGGCTAAGGCCTCTTCTCCCTTTTTGAGGAGAAGGCTTTGGAGCTTATTCCACCACGCTGCTCCAATGCGGATTGGTGGAATACACATGTGGCAGAATTTCAGTGAAATTAGACACATGCAGGTTTCCTCACGATGTTTTCCTTTACCGAAAAGCACGAGATGAATTATAATCACAAATTAAGCACATGAAAAACTTCAGTGGTGCTTGTCCGGGTTTGAACCCACGATCATCGGTTAAGATTTACGCGTTCTAACCACTGGGCCATCTCGGCTTCCTATTAGTATATGTAGGCGGACGAGCATATGGATCGCCTGATGGTAAGTCACCAACGCCCATAGACTTTGGCATTGTAAGAAATGTTACCCATCGCTTCCATCGCCAATGCGCCACCAACCTTGGGAAATAAAATGTTATGTCCCTTGCCTGTAATTACACTGACCCACTCACCCTTCAAACCGAAACACAACAATAAGAAGTACAGCTGTTTTGCTGTAGAATATCTGATGAGTGGGTGGTACCTACCCAGACAAGCTCACACAAAGCCCTATCACCAGTGATACAAATAATGATATTGACTGTAATAATTATAATATAACAAAAATACACGCGTTAAAATAGTATATCGCCCTAAGTCGGTTGATAACATTTCACGGGTGAGTAATGATTTCGACCACGGCCACTCAAGAGAGATTAGCCAACTGCGCAGGAGATATTATAGTGCACAAGTGTGTGCGCAAACACAGGTGCACTCTCTATTCCCTAACTCTCATAATCCGATAGGACAGCAACCCGACACGACCGGAAAGAGTTCAGGCGCAGGTCCAACGGCTTTACGTGCTTTCCGAGGCACGAAACGGTCTGCTACTGAGGATCTTCCACTGGAAAGATCAATAACTTTTTATCGGTCCGACCTTAGGTTTGAACCCAGGACTACAGGTTCTGCGGCCGTTTGTATTTATTTTGTTTAGTAAAATCCTATCACCGTTTCGAAAGAAACTCCTTACACTTGTCTTGAGAAATACACCGGGACGTTTGTTTTTTATTCAGTTTGTTTATTGTATGAACATTAGAACTAAATAATCTTTGCCCGGATTTGAATCCGCACCCCTTAGGTAATAACAATGTGTTTCATCCGCTGGACCATCTAGTTATTTACACAATACCGAAAATTATCGATAGCAAATAATTAATTAGGTACCATACCATCCAACCATACCATTTAGGTACCAATATATCCTTACGCCCTGTGCCCTAACGACGGGGAACCATCCGTTGAGTAGTAAATCGTAACAAACACACACACTGTCGTATTTGATTTCGCTTTAAATTCGCTTAACAAATTTAATATCTTATATATTTAACGAGATCGGTGATTTCGAAAATTATGATGTAGTTCAATTTTTTTTAAAAATATATTAATGATATATAAACTTTAAAATTATAATACAATGGGTATCGAACCCGCGATCTGCGCGCTCGTGCCGTGTTAATAAATTACACGCACGCCCCGCGCCAGTTTTCTCATGGCCTTATTGAAATATGTCGTGGTGATAACTTCGAAAATTTTCGTTCCAATTTTGTATATACATAAAACGAATCGAATATGTTTTTTTTTTTATATTTGCCGGGAGGGCAAATGACTCTACTCCACCTGATGGTTAGTGGTACTAGAGAGTTTACTGGTGGTATGGCTTCATGCAAGCTCGTCTGGGTAGGTACCACCCACTCATCAGATATTCTATCGCATAACAGCATTACTCGGTATTGCTGTGTTCCGGTTTTAAGAGTGTGTGAGTGAGTGTAATTACAGATAATTAAAAAAAAAAGTCCAAACGCGACGACGGCCAGTACAGTCGGGAATGTTCTGCACTAGCCGCCCCGCCTTGCAGGCCCGCAAGATGCCTCTTCACGCCTCGTTTGATGCTATTATTTTTGTAAATGATTAATACTGTTTTTCTAGTAGTAGATTCCTATAATCTATCTATCTATTATCTTATCTATAGCTTATGTATATATCTATATAATAATAATACTGTACCGGTGGATTTCGGCCACGGCGACCGCTTCAACCCCTTGCCTGGTGTCGTACGTGAGATCGCGTGTGGCTCATGAAGCCGATCTTCTTACTGATGATCCTCGCGCATAGCGGGCATGTGAGCACTCCATTGATATAATTGTAGTTGATACCCGCGGGCAGGTCGGGCTTTCAACTGGTCGCGTCTGGCATCAAGCTCAGCGAGGCGATTTGTTTCAAATTCTTGGATCCTTGCTTTAATGCTGGATCTCCATTGTTGCATGTTGGCGGTCTGCTACCACTGCGTATAGAATGGCATCGTGTGTGTGAATCTAATCTTAGATTAATTAACAGCTCTCCTGTATTACGCACTACGAACAGTTCTCGATTAATATATCTCTATATATAACACGACACTGTTACACTCAACTACTTATATACACTTTAAATTCACTTCAAAAGTTCCGATAGCAACTTTGTCGACGTTTAAATAAATAATATAAACCACAAATTAAACAAGATTTCGACCAATGGCATCGCGTCAATTCGATGTCATCTTTCTTTATCTGTTTCTACGCCGGTTCGGTTTTTGGTTGGAATAGAGTTCTATTTAAAATTAATCTTATCAAATGATTTATTAAAGTGAGCTATCTTCTAGTAAATATATATTCTGTTATGCGCCACTGCTGGGCAACTGGTTCCTCGAGGTTCGTTATAATTTGCAAATAGGATACAAATATTGCAGAATTAGAAGATTTTCATTGCACGAGATGAATTGTAAACCTAAATTATCAAATGCGAACTCAGCGGTGCTTGCTCGGGCTTGAACACGCAAGCTTCGTTTGATCGTCACATGTCACCCACTGGGCCATCGAGGCTAAAATAATATTACTTTCGTGGATGTGAGTAATTTTTTTTTTTAATTGCAAGGTTAAGTTATTTGTGTAACATCACGCCCATAGGTCAATGAACTTTACTCTGAGTTCTAGTGTTCATATATTTAAGCATGCAAATTTAGTAGTGCTTGCTCGGGTTTGAACCCGCGATGATCGGTTAAGATTCACGCGTTCTAACCACTAGGCCATCTCGGCTTCTATATATAACTATGTCCAGTTTTGTTGAAAGCATCCCGATGGGAGGTAAGGGAGTCGGCAACAGATGAAGCAAACAAAACAATTGATAAGAATGTCCCGATGACCCCTCGTTATCAATTTTGAAAATATAAAAATAGCAATTATATTTAAAGACGAAAATAAAAACATATATAATCTTTATCGTATAGTTTTTCGAAGAGGTCAGCGTTGTAATGAAATACTAGCGTTTTTTATTCAATTCCGCTCCGATACGAACCGACATGTTTATTGATACTAAAAAAAATTGTATTAAATTTTGTTGTTAACGTGTTTTAATATATTTTTTTAATTAATAAATTTAGGTAGCTATTGGGTTCGGCGATAAATAACTACCGTTTATATATACATTTTGAGAAATATTAATAATTCATTAGCCGAGATGGCCCAGTGGTTAGAACGCGTGAATCTTAACCGATGCGTGTGTTCAAACCCGGGCAAGCACCACTGAATTTTCGTGTGCTTAATTTGTGTTTATAATTCATCTCGTGCTGATGGTGAAGGAAAACATCATGAGGAAACCTACATGTGTCTAATTTCATTGAAATTGTATTATGCTACATGTGTATTACACCAACCCGCATTGGAGCAGCGTGGTGGAATAAGCTCCAAACCTTCTCCTCAAAAGGGAGAGGAGGCCTTAGCCCAGCAGTGGGATATTTACAGGCTGTTACCGTCACCGTATATAAATATGTTTTCCTCAAACATTTAATTACGATTATTACCACTCATTACAGATTGTTCCAGGCTTACTTAGTAACATATAGAAAATACATCTGAACAAACTTGATGCTGTTTTCTAGTAGATTTTTGAGGAGAAGGTTTTGGAGCTTATTCCTCAACGCTGCTCCAATGCGGATTGGTGGAATTTATATGGATATTTATATGGATTGGTATAATTCGAATAAATTTTTATGACCCTTTTTTTCACACCGGTTAACAAATAATAAATTAATATATAAAAAGAAATTCATTTTTATATATATATATATATATATATATAGCTTTTATGTACAGATCTTGTTACTGCTGTTAACAGATTAGTTTCTTAGTCTGGAGACAATCTCGGGAGTAGAATCAGGTCATGCTGACCTTGAAAATTAATCGTCATCGGAACTGAAGCAAGATGTGAAATTTCAACTCCGTATGGTAAGCGGAAGAGGCTCTGATTCAGTTCGCGATATATGACCTTGAAAAACTAACATACGAACTCTTCTTCTTCTTCTTCTTCCTAGCGTTTTCCCGGCCTAGAAATGCCAGGGTCCGCTTTCCTACATCTTTGCCTCCACTTTGCCCGATCGAAAGCGTCGTCTTTTGTGAGATCGTGCTCTCTCATATCGTCCCTCACAACATCGAGCCAGCGCTTCTTGGGCCTGCCGCGGGATCTAGGGCCTTCGAAAACAAAGTCCAGGCATCGGTTCCCAACGTAGTCTGGCGGTCTGCGGCTAATGTGACCAAACCAACGGAGACGGCTTTCCTGCAACTTATCCGCTACATCGCAAACGCCAAGGCTACCACGGATGTGCTCGTTACGAATACGATCTAGTCGCGTAACGCCACACATCCACCGCAGCATCTTCATTTCCGCGACGTGAAGTTGCTGAACATGTCTCGCGAGAGCTGGCCACGTCTCGCTGCCGTACAATAAGACCGGTCGGATGATGCACTTGTACACAAGGCCCTTTAATTTCACCGGTATCCTGCGATCACAGATTACCCCGGTGACTTCCCGCCATTTGGCCCAAGCTGCGTTTATTCGAGCTCTGACGTCGTGGTCGATCGTACCAGACTCGTGCAGTACGGACCCGAGGTATTTAAATTTTTCCGTCTTGATAACGGATTCTCCGCCTATCTTTATGGGTTCGGGGTCCGTACTGCCACAGGCCATATACTCGGTCTTCGCAACATTTAGCATCAGACCACCCCTCGCTAGCACACCCTTCCACTGGTTCACCTTTTGCTCCAATATCTGCTTGTCCTCATCTACCAGTGCAATGTCATCAGCATACATCATGAGCCAGGGAGACGGCTCATGGGCTTTCGCTGTGACAACGTCAAGCACTACACTGAACAGAAAAGGACTCAGGGCCGAGCCTTGGTGGACACCAACTGTGATCGGGAAAGGGTGCGTGTCGCCAACGGCGGTCCTTACTATTGATTCCGAATTATGGTACATGTCTCGGATAATGTCAATATAGATTTGTGGCACATTCTTCGTCTTCAAAGCCCACCAGATTATTTGGCGTGGGACGCAGTCAAATGCCTTCTGCAGGTCTAGAAACGCCATGTACAGCGGCTTCTTCTTTTCTCTATGGGCCTCGGTTAGTATTCTTAGGGCGAAGATGGGGTCTATGGTTCCACAGCCTGGGCGAAACCCATACTGACATTCCGAGACGGTACATTCTTGCCGAAGCCTTGAATCGATTACGCGTTCGAAGAGTTTCATGGTGTGGCACATAACCTTGATACCGCGGTAGCTTTCGCAGTCCTGTACGCTACCTTTGCCTTTATAAACTGGAGTAATGATACTCAATCTCCAAGAGTTGGGCATCTTCCGGCTAGTAAGTATTCGGTTAAAAAGGTCAGTAAGTAGGTTCACACCATGAGAACCCATCGCTTTCCACGCTTCAATCGGCAGGTCGTCAGGGCCTACGGCTTTTCGGTTCTTCATTGTACGAAGACATTTGAGTACCTCGTCAGGTGTTACCGGTGCAACAAGTCCGAGATTAGGAGGCAGTTCTGGAGGAGACACATTAGCGTGTTGTGTGTTAAGCAACACGTTAAAGTAGTTGCGCCACCTCTCCTTCACCTTAATTGCATCGCAAACCAAAGTGCCATTAGAGTCTTTGACACAAAGACATTTTGTTATGTCTTGTGTCGCTTTCTCCCGAGCCTTTGCCAAACGGAAGATAGTCTTTTGGCCCTCGTTTGTCTGGAGCGTGTCATACAAAGGTGACAGCGTCTGGTAACGGGCTTTGGCAACTGCTCGTTTGGTGGCACATTTAGCTGCTTTATACGCGTCTCGGTCTTCAGGAGATTTGGTCTCTTGCCACTTCTTAAACTGTGTCTTTTTCTCTCGAACTGCCTCCTGTACTGAGCCATTCCACCACCACGTCTCCTTGTCGATGACCCGGCCTCCCTTCGAAGTGCCAAGCACCTGTTTTCCAATGGTATTCACTGTTGACTGGATCCTAGACCATTGACTATCTACTGATTCTTCTGTGTCTGTGCTTAACTTGGAGCTAACTACGAATTTACAGAATTCATGCTGTTTTGGTCCATTCAACAGCCACCATTTAGTTTTAGGTCTGCTTCGTTCAGGCACTTTTTTACTTGGTACTACCAGCATGTCCATGACAAGGATGCGGTGTTGTGTTGTGAGGCATTCCCCAGGAATCACTTTGCAGTTAGTCACTCTACCAATTTGGCTTCTTCTTATGAGCAAGTAGTCGATCTGGGTGGAGTGCGGCCCACTTTTATAAGTGATGAGGTGCTCGGGTTTCTTTTGGAAGAAAGTGTTAACAATGGCAAGGTCTGATAATAAGCAGGTGCTGAGAATTGACTCCCCCTCTGCATTCTCACGACCATAGCCGAAGCCGCCATGTACACGTCCATATTCACGTGACTCCTCACCAACATGGCCGTTCAAATCTCCACCAATCACGATGCTCTCGGTGTTCGGAATGCAGCGGAGCATGTCTTCCAAGTCATTCCAGAAGGCTTCTTTCTCCGATGCAGAGCCACCGACCTGTGGAGTGTAGGCGCTGATAAGATGAGTAATTACTCCTTCTATCAGCAGCTTCACCCGAAGAAGTCGGTCGCTCAGTCTATCGACTTCTAGAATACCGTTCTGGAGTGCCTCAGATAGTACTACGGCCACACCGTTCTTCCCTGAGGGGGAGCCGGAGTAGATCAACTTGTAACCCAGTCCAATATCACGGGACTTGTTGCCCTTCCAACGAGTTTCTTGCAAGAATGCAACGTGAACCCTGCGCTTCGTCAGTACGTCAGCCAGTTCAAGGGAGCGACCTGTGAGAGAGCCGATGTTCCAGGTGGCAAAGCGGAGCTTCTTTTTAGGTACTTGCTTCTTTAGCCGTGCCCGTACTTGACACGGTAGCCCTTTCCCACTTGTCGCAGGTTTAGGGCGATGTGCCTGCGCGTCGTTTTGCGGCGACGCCCTAGCCATTGTACCTAAAATTCTTTTTTCCACTTCCATAGTAAATGGCGGGTACTGGTTTTATAAGGAGCGACTGCCGTCTGACCTCCCCAACCTATAGTAGGGAACCAGTTCAGGATAGAGGGATATTGAGGAAATTTGGTGGGAATTTAAGGTATAAGGATACTTATGCCACGGAAAACACAGGGTGTAGCATAAGTAGCTCGGAGAAGGCGGGGTCGCGTGCCCGTATGCTTATATCACTTATACCGGACAGGTACAAAGATACAAACACCTCCTGCCTATAAACAAACTAACATACGAACAATCTCAGTTAAATAAAATGGCCGAAATGATTCTTTCCTTTGCCTATTTATATATAGATATGCAAATGAAAAAAAAAACTTGAATGTCAGATTATAAGTTTAAAAATACAGATAACAGGAAATTGGTTGTTGTTTATAATAAAAGAGATAGATATATATTATATCTGACGACACTTGTATGTGGTGGATGAAATTTTGGTATATACTCGTATAAGTATGAGCAGTGTCGTGAAAAGAGACAAAAAATAAGAGCTTCGCTATACGAACTAACTTTAAAAAAAAAAAACGATCGACCCGATCAATTTTATTTCCAAAAAAAAAACCGGCTTTATGTACAATCGTTAAAAATGTATATACTAAGTCATATTTGTGAATTCAACGCAATGACTACAGGTTTCGTAAATCCCTCCATAAAAATATCCCCTCTTTAACGGAAACGGACACGCCTCATTTTCGTCGCGTTATTTACTCAACGTGTATATAAGCGATTTTGATTGCTCGTGATACCGTTTTCGAAAAGGTGATAAGTATATAAGTAACGATGCGATTTTTTTTTTATTATGTGTTAACATTTCAGCGATCGTACGATAATTCGAGCGTAAGATTTCGAGCGTCACGTGACGTCAGCGTACGTGTTTTTGTGTGAGCTCACGTTCATCAAAAAAAAAATTTTAAGTCCTGTACCGGGTATCGAATCTCGATCCACGGACTCGGAAACCGATAGACCGAGACGAGTAGACGAATCAATTTTTCTTGCTGATATTATAAACGCGAAAATGTGTTTGTTTCTTTGTTACGCTATCACGGTGGTATCCACTGGTGGTAGGGCTTTGTGCAAGCTCGTCTGGGTAGGTACCATCCACTCATCAGATATTCTACCGAAAAACAACAGTACTTGATATTGTTGTGTTCCGGTTAGAAGGGTGAGTGAGCCAGTGTAATTACAGGCACATGGGACATAAAATCTTAGTTCCCAAGGTTGGTGGCACATTGGCGATGTAAGCGATGGTTAACATTTCTTACAGTACCAATGTCCAAGGGCATTTGGTGACCACTTACCATCAGGTGGCCCATATGCTCGTCCGCCTTCCTGTTCTATATATAAAAAAAAACGTGTAAACCACGGACACAATCATCATGAAATTTTTATACACAATACCAGACAATTACCAGCCTCTCCCCCTCCCCACCACACTACAGGCAGGCGGTAAACAGTTCTTAATATATTTACAATTATATTTTTATATTTAATGTCATTTACCTTACACACTATATATAATATTACTTATTTGGTATTATTTTTTTATTTATTTTAAAAACGCGACCTCCATTTCGAAACCACGTGGTATATCCGGCTCGCTTTCTCTCACATAAAAAACAAAATTAAAATACATTTTTCGTCTCCTTTCGTTTATAATTAATTTTTTTTATGTATACTAGCTGTGTCCCGGATTTTTGGCTGTGAATTTAAATGTTGTTAAATATTATCGGAAGAAAAACAACCCTTCCGGTAGGATTTTAGGCAAATAACGAAAATAGGCTAACAGGCAGACCTTTTTTTAATATTGGTAGGCGGACGAGCAAATGGTACCTGATGGTAAATCACCAACGCTCATAGACATTGGCATTGAAAGAAATGTTAACCATCACTTACACTTCAATATCGCCAGTGCCACCAACCTTGGGAACTCAGATGTTATGTCCCTTGTGCCTGTAATTACACTGGTTCACTCACCCTTCAAACCGAAACACAATAATACTAAGCAATGCGGCTTGACGGTATAATATCTGATGAGTGGGTGGTGCCTACCCAGAAGGGCTTGCACAAAGCTATCAAATAAAAATTTTGGTAAATTTTAACTACATACTTACATACCTGAAATATATGTAAGTAAACGAGTTTGTTATAACCTTTGATAGACTAGATAAAGTATACAAAGGGTCGAGATGGCCCAGTGGTTAGAAAACCTGAATCTTAACAAACAAGATCGTTGGTTCAAACCCAGTTAAACACCACTGAATATTCATGTGCTTAATTTGTGTTCGGTGAAGGGAAACATCGTGAGGAAACCTGCATATTTCAGTTGAAAATCTTTTGCTTTTTGGTGTGGTGGAACTATCTTAAGGGAGGAGAGTTTTAGCCCAGCAGTGGGACGTATACGGATTTAACTAAACCTTAGATAAATCTTCGAAGATTTAATTGATAAGTATTTACATTCGTAATATTTTTTTGTTTTCACGATAACCCTGGATGAACAGAACGGACACAGAAGTAAAGTAAAATGATTGTTTTGATTGATTTTTAATTTGGAAATAGTTATATTAAATTTAGAAAAACACATACAGACACATCGATTTTATTTATTTGTACAGATGAGGTCTACATTAAAAATAAAAAACCTTCTTTGTTAAGTCGTACGTTAGTTGTAGGCCTTGTGCTTAAATATAAATAGGAATTGTGGGGCCCTTGAGTTTTATTTAATATTTAATGACGTCACGGTATATAGGCAGTGTAGAAATAAGCCAGGTTCGATTCCGTATGCTACGTAAACGCGATAGTAACTCAGTGTGTTACGATTTCACGGCCAAGCCACTGAACCGATTTTGATGAAATTTGATACAAGGCAAGCTTTATAACAACCCGTCCCCCCAAACACCAACATATCCCCCCTTACCTAATAAACCGGGCGAATACGAAGTAATATATTAATATATTATAAGTGAAGTGGTTTGATCACGTGACAAATTCAACGATACCGAAGGGTTCAATCTCGGCAGCAACTTTGATTTTTCTTGGTTAATTTGTGTTACGAATGAAACTTTTAACAATAATAATAATAATAATATCCTGGGACGTTATTCACACACGGCCATCTGATCCCGAACCAAGCAGAGCTCGTACTATGGAAACCAGACAACTGATATACTACATATACTACTTTTCTTTTGTAAATACATACGTATATCGATAATTACACCCAGACTCAGGACAAACAGACATGTTCATGCACACGAATGTCTGTCCTGGGTGGGAATCGAACCCACAACCACGCCAACGGTCCGTCGAATGTCTAACTATTGTTTAAAATAAAACCAAAATGGTTGGACGTCCGGGTGGGTAGCACTCACAACTTGGTCCGCTAATTATCGAAAATTAATCCGTTTTTTTTTATTTGAGTGAGCCAGTGTAATCACAGGCATGGGATATGATGTATTTGTATGTAATAAAGAGTAACATAACAGCGCCAATGTCAATGGGAGGTGAACACCGTCATTTTCGTTCGTCTGTCCGTTTTGAAATTAAAAAAAAAAAATTAAACAGTAAAGTTATTACGTAATAAATATATAATTTTTATTACATAATGACCTCACGTGAGTTACGTTTGCCTTGAGAGGGAAAGAAAAAAAATTATGTTTACAGTAATTTCTTATGTAATTAAAATTAATTATCAAATTGATTGTTTTTTGTTTTTCGTTTAAAGTCAATAATGAAATATTCCTTATAATGAAATTGACCCTTCCACGTCAAGTCTAAATTGAAGTTTCAACTACGAAACTTACCTAGTTATATAAGTAGAATGTTATATCCTAAAAGCTTCCTCGAAACGTATTATACTCATTTTCTGGTATAAGTTTTATCAGTTACTATATTATAAAAAAAATAGGTCATTTATTCAGTGCAGTCGTTAGGGCCCCTGACAGACCGGGCAAAATTTTTATTGGCGCTCACTTTAGGAAAACATAATTGATTGTTAAATTTTTTGCTGATCCAGAGAAAATTTCATCTTTACTTTAGCGTAACCCAGAGCTAACGACTTGGATGTAGTTTTACAGTTCTTTTTGTATTTCTTTTTCTTTGTGTGGCGCCCCAGGTCCTCGCCCCCCTCCCCCCTAACGTCTGCTCTGCATTTATTACTATAGATAGCTATTCTATGATATTATAGATAGTTCTTTCAATACGCCGAGTTTAATACGTAAAACATTTGGGTTTTTATCTTAATTTAGCTGATGGTAGGGCATTGTGCAAGCCCGTCTGGCTAGGTACGACCCACTCATCAGTTATTCAACCACCAAAAAGCAATTCCTAGGATGGTTGTGTTCTGGTTTGAACTGTGAGTAAGGCAGTGTAACAGGCACAAGGTTAATAACATCACAATCAATCAATCCCAAGGATGGAGGCGCATTGGCGATATGATAGCTTATATTTCTTATAACGTAAATGTATAAGGTTGACCACTTAACATCGGGCGGCCCATTTACCAGTCAATATATAAAATAAAATGAAAAGTTTATTTTCAAGTAATCGCGATTCGTAAATGAAATGTTCACCAATCAGCATTGGAATGGCATGGTGGGTTAAGCTTTTTTTTTGACAACCGAATTTTCTCTTCAAAAGAGAGAGGAATCCTTAGGGAGACGTTTAAAGTTTGTAATAAATAAATAATTAATTAAAAAACGGATGGTATTTTCGTTAAACGATCAAATTTAATTGCAATTATAAAATAATTACAGTCAGTTCGTTGAATATGTCACTCGGCTTTAGATGTCGAGATACGGTCAAATTAACGCCATCTTTAAAAATACAGGGTGGTCCAAAATTCAACGACAATTTGAATTGAGGATATTGTTCATGTTAAACATACTATTCTTCTGGTGCTTCTCCACCATTGAAGGGCAGTCATTGATTTATATAATACATACTAGAGGACTCGGCAGACTTCCTGCCATACAGGAATTTTTGGTGATATACCAATAGGAGTAGCACCTACCGGGTTCAATCCAGGTACCATTGAAATATACGTACAAAATGTTATCCAAATCGGTCCATCATTTTAGGAGTTGAGTGACAAACACACGTACAAAAGTAATATTTATATTAAGATATAACTAAGTATATACACGACCCTTACAACCTTACAATTGTTTTTTTTTGTAATGCCTGACCTACACTCGCAAACGAGTCGTGCGTACCTTAGCCGTGATTCGTATGTGGGATCTGCGCTGATAATATCATACTTCTATACTTCTTCTTCTTCTTCTTCCTACTACGCTAAAACGCTACTATCTAACTACGCTACTATCATACTTCTATACTAAAAATAACAAATAACTGTTTCGTTCACGGGGGGTGTTTACATGTGGACGAAAAAAATTACTTAATTTTATATTTTTAATTGTGCTTTAATTACTTTCTCATTTATTAAAAAATAATATTGAGTTTACGAAGTGCCTTAAGTTATATAACTCGTTAGTAAATAATGTATGACAAGTACATAAAAATGAGCTTCGGTCGGGCCGGACGCTTTAAAAGTACGCGTACTAAAATTAATAATTTATAAAAGCAAGGCGAATTTATCTCGAATCTGTGGCTTAAATAAAAATAAAAAAAGCTAAATATGTATGACTGTTTTGTGGTTGTATATAATTTACCGTAGAAGTCCTGAACTTCCCTAAGATCACGAGCTGAGTGGTGATCCGAAAAAGAACCAAGGTCATCGACATAGTCCAAAGGATTAGTAAGCTGAAGTGGCAGTGGGCTGGACACATATGTCGCAGAACCGACGACCGTTGGAGAAGACGTGTTCTGGAGTGGAGACCACGCCTTGGCAAACGTAGCGTAGAACGCCCTCCAGCTAGGTGGACGATATAGGCAAGGTGGCTGGTAGCGGTTGGAGATTGAGAGCTAAGGATCGAGCTCAGTGGCGAGCCATTGGAGAGACCTATGTCCAGCAGTGGACGAGAAAAGGATGATGATGATGATCATGATGATGTGTTGTGGTTACATATTTTTAATGTGAAAAGTGTATTGTCTTTTGGTATAGGATTGATTTTGGGTTAGGCGAGTATAGTATATACTTCATATCTATGTACTATTATAATAATATAGTTAATTATATGGTCAATGTCTATGGGCGGTAGTGACCGCTAATTATCAGGTGGCCCATTTGCCAGACCGCCTATCTATAAAATAAAAAAAACCATTCATTTAACGCGAGAACATTTGAGCCGCTACGTACGAACGTATCACATTCAACCAATCACAACTCGTGTTTAGACTCCGGGGATTCCTTAAGAGATTTTCAAACCTCTTTTTTTATAACGCTAGAAAAACGTAATACGCATTTCCCCCGAGAGAACAGTGGGCTATGTGGGGCTTGCTGGTGTCCAAGGCGTCGAGTGCGCCCCGAACATCGGAATACCCACTAAAAAACCAGCGGTACCCTTTCCGTCTTAACGAGGAGCGCAACTGGATCGCATGCACATGTAACCGTGACCTTGTCCATTTTTTATGGAGGATTCACAGGGTACTGTGAACCACCTAGTCCCAGCGGCGTCTATTGCGGCGGGGGAGATTTTCAAACCCCTGGGCAACTCGAAGGAAATAAATATTCGTAATTAATTTAATCAAATCAAATAATTGTATATTCGAGTAGGTTTAATGCACTTTCGAATCGTCATATCACGTATTCAATTAAACGTAAAGCTACTACTGGTTCGGAATGTAGATTCCAACGAGAGGAACCGTCAAGGAACTCAGTATACAGATGATATTAACTGCGATTTGCTTGGAATGAAAACTTCGAGTCTAGTGACAATAATCCATTTATCAATCCAAGGAATTCCATACAAAAAAGCCGGAGATACTGTTGGGCGATGGTAGTTTCATCAGGTGAGCCTTGTGTCCGTTTCTATTACATAAAAAAATAAGTAAAAAATCTCATTCAACCCACCCTCCATTTTCGATCCATAAGCGTCCTATAGACGTCCTTATTGCCCCCTATGATAAGATTACATCGGCCAATATCAACACGATAAGTTACAGGTCCCTCTTATAACCCGTACGAGTTTGGGCGTATGACGTCATTGGGTCATTGCACACATAGTGTCCTCCTTCGTGACGTCGACGGTCTCCTAAGCCGAGGTTCGGCCTCACAGGAGGCGCCCTAAGGACACGCGTATTCTGAACCCTTAAGTGGACTCCCAACATCCGGCTGAGTATCTTAAAGACTCGCCCCCCGCCCGGTGACGCTGTCGAGGCCATTTGGGCCAACAGCAACAAGTGAATTCGAAAAAATAACAAACACGCCACACTGCTCATGCAGACTAGCTCTGTAGGTATTTTGTTTAAGTTCCAAAGTTCCAGTAATTACAGTAATCAACGAATTAATGATTCGAACGTAGCGTACCTTTAGCCCTTAATGATAAAAATTATAATGATGATGATGGTCATATAAAGATATGAAGCGACGTGATCTTATATCCGATTGACAAATGAGCTAACGAGTCGTTCAACTGTCAGGCTGCGCATGCGCACGTCAATATCGAAGGCGTTCCTCCGCTTAATTGGCTGAAATACTCTCCAATCCCTTTTAGTAGCTT
Organism: Nymphalis urticae; assembly: GCA_905147175.2. Taxonomy (NCBI): domain Eukaryota; kingdom Metazoa; phylum Arthropoda; class Insecta; order Lepidoptera; family Nymphalidae; genus Nymphalis; species Nymphalis urticae. Next base: position 1,870,383 of record LR990009.1, read on the forward strand.
CTACATAATAAATTGGTATTGTCCGAAATGTCAAATTTTCAGTTTTATTCGCGTTCGCGATCTGGTTATTCGTGTTTTATATGCATTTAAGTGACACGGAATGGCGGGCTGCGTGTGTGTGTTTTTTTTTTAATTTTAATAAGCTGTGATCGAATGTCATAATTGTTAAGTTACAGTTTTTTTTAATTCGAACGTTTTTAGTAATAACGGTGTTTTCTTATCTGTGTTTAGATCGTTTTCGATCGAATGGCAATGATGTGAGTAATTTTCTTTAATTTGAAACGGTGTTTTGGTGATTGGGGTTTTTTTTTATTGATCCGTCAATGATTCTGCTAATTTGAAATCATAATGTCTTCTACAGAGGTTGTATATGTTTTTTTTTAAACAACGCGAATGTATCTTCGATTCGTTCGATTGTATGAACTTGAAGATTGTAGATGAATTATAGATTATATTGATTTAATTTGAAAATTGTCACCATATGTCTGACGGTGATAAACTCAAAAACTATCGGACGGTTCCTCATTCATGATTCCTCGATTCATGATGAAGGTTTGGGTGTAGTATTGATTAAGGTTTTGTGTAAATTGGCTGAAATATGACGATGATTGTCGAAGATAATGCCGACTGGATAGAGCTGTCTGTATGTGAAGCCGCGACAAGTAGCCAATCTTAAATATAGACTGGTGGTAGAGCTTTGTGCAAGCTCGTCTGGGTAGGTACCACCCACTCATCAGATATTCTACCGCAAAACAGCAGTACTTGGTATTGTTGTATTCCGGTTTGAAGGATGAGTGAGCCAGTGTAATTACAGGCACAAGGGACATAAAATCTTAGGTCCCAAGGTTGGTGGCGCATTGGCGATGTAAGCTATGGTTAACATTTCTTACAATGCCAATGTCTAAGAGCGTTTGGTGACCACTTACTATCAGGTGGTCCATATGCTCGTCCATCTTCCTGTTCAATAAAAAAAAATAGTAGTTATATTATTTATTTAAGTTCTCTCCTAAGATTTCTATGCTGACTGAAACAGAGGGACGGTTTTGAAAAGTGTCACTTCAACATTCGTACTTGGTGGTAGGTTTTTGAGCAAGTCTAGATGGGTACCCACTCGTCAGTGGTTCTACCGCCAAACAGCCGCCGCCGCAAATCGCCGGTGTCCAAGGCGCCGAGTGCGCTCCGAACATCGGAATACCCACTATAAAACCAGCGGTACCCTTTCCGTCATAACGAGGAGCGCCACGGGATCGCTTGCGCGTGCTACCGTGACGCTCATCGTCGGTACGAGTCCGACATAACCCTCCATCATTCCCGAGATGGGGCTATCCATGAGGATTTCCCCACGGAATTAAGAAATCGGCTATAACATCTTAGCTCTCAAGGTTGGTTACGCATTGGTGATGTAAGGAATTTTTAATATCTCTTACATTCCCAATTTGACATTCCTCTTGCTCCCTCAGAATCCACCATTTTAACGTACATAATGACATTTTGTTATACATATTAAATATTTAAATTATTAGGTGTTATTTTAAAATCACAGATGGATACTTCAAATTTTATCAATCTGTATTTTATTATGATAATAAGAAGGATCCCTTCGTTCAATTGGTTTTCTTTAATTATAAATTATTTTACAAGCTATCAATTTTTCATATGTATTGGTCGTCCAATGAGGGTCACATTTTTTTTTAAATTTTTTATTTACCGCGAAACCCGTAAATTATATACACATATATATATATATATACATTTCTCAAGCCCCTGGATACCTCATTGTCAAATTTAATTACGACTGGTTCAGTGGTTTTAGTCGTGATGATGTAACATACAGACGGAGTTACATTCACATTTTTATTATTAGTATTGTATTCATTAAATTTAATATATCATTGTTTAATGTTTAATGGCCGAGATGGCCCAGTGGTAAGACCGCGTGGATCTTAACCGATGATCGTGGGTTCAAACCCGGGCAAGCACCACTGAATTTTCATGTGCTTAATTTGTGATTATAATTCATCTCGTGCTTTACGGTGAAGGAAAACATCGTGAGGAAACCTGTATATGTCTAATTTCACTGAAATTCTGCCACATGTGTATTACACCAATCCGCATTGGAGCAGCGTGGTGTAATAAGCTCCAAACCTTCTCCTCAAAAAGAGGAGAGGAGGCCTTTAGCCCAGCAGTGGGACATTCACAGGCTGTTACGGTATATCATTGTTTGGTGACGAGGTGGCTCAGTGATTAGATCTACATTAACCGATGATACGGGGTTCAAATGCAAGCAAGCATCACTGAATTGTATTTTGATTAATTTGTGTTTTAATTCGTAAGTAGGATGAAAATAAGCTCCATGTGTACCAAACTGCTATTGAGAATCTTCGACGGAAAAAACTCAATGATTTTTTATTGGATTTGAACCCACGACCTCGGGACTTGCCATTAATCAGAGACCTACGTATTAAATAAACGTCTCCAAAGACCAGACTAAGGAGTGCAAAGCTAACGAGCAGGCGGTAGGTGGACGAGCAATGGGCCATCTGATGGCATGCGGTCACCAATGCCCTTAGACATTGGCATAGTAAGAAATGTTAACCATCGCTTACATAGCCAATGCGCCACCAACCTTGGGAACTAAGGTGTTATGTCCCTTGTGCCTGTAGTTACACTGGCTTAACATTTCATTTTAATTATACGTAAAATTGATCTTATATGGTCACTATGTATGTATGTATATATATATATATTTAGTATGATTTAATTATACGAGCGATATAAAAAGCCCTGTAGTCACCACTGCTATGTAAGTTTCGCAACGCGTGTTTTTTTTTTTTTTTATTACATTTTTTTTTTAATTTGTTTCGATATTCGTTCGGAAATCGTTTTTATGATCGTATCGGAGTGTTATGTATTTTCGTTTTTATCATATATTGTTGTATTTTAATTTTATATCTTTTTAAAAGCCTTTTGTACTAATATAATATATATGTATTATGTATAATAACGAATTAAAGGACATTTTATCAAGACACGAAAGTATGTAAAATATAACTCACGGCGAAAGGTCGGTATTACAGATTAAATAAAATTAACGGTATTTTATGTATCAGCTCGCTATGCGCGCACGAAGCACTCCGCGCCATTACCGATATCTATTCTATTTTCCCGCGTTCCGCGATGCGTGTCATCCGACATGACAGATGTACACAGATAATAAATATTCATGACTGCCTCGTTGGTCTAGTGGCTTGATGTAAGCATCGGACCCGGAAGTCCTGGGTTCAATTCCCAGGTCGGGCCAGTAAAAAGTTTTTCGGTTTTTCTGTCAGAAAATTCTCAGTAGCATCCCGGAGTCTGGAAGATGGAAGTGTGTACACTCCACAGCTAGGAGTGTTCCAAGTTTTTTTTTTAGGGATGTAAAGAGAGTCGAGAACAATCTAGGCTCCCGTTTAATTTTAATTTCATCGAAATCGGTTCGTTCTATAAAAATTAAAACTTGTAGTTAACATACGTATATCATGTTTAAAAAAAGCGACATATACACGCACGGCGCAGCTAAATAAATATCATTTAGGACGAAAAACACTCGCGTGACGAAGCGAAGCGTTAGCTGCCAAACAATATTAAGCAAATGAACCGAGAATGTTCGTTCAAGCGTTCGCTTGAGAGCTGTTCGTTGTAATTTTTCAGTTTGTCGCTCAGTGCGGTTGCAGCATTACGAATGATCACGCTTCGAATATGCATCTTAACGCGCATGACACAGCGGGACACAGGTGTAGCATTTATATGTATATATATAGCTATAGTCTATATATAAATCGTTTTCTACACGGGCTTTTGCATGTTGTCTTTATGTGTGTGCGTTTCGTATTATATATTAATCTTTCACGGCTCCATTATACTCTTATTAACTAGCTGGACCCGAGGCTTAGGTATCGTGGAATTCAGCTAGGGACGAAAGCCCTTACCTTTAGGTTATCTTAAGTTATTATAAAGTTATAGACCATCTTAGTGGCTTCTGATGAAAGGGGAATGAAATATATATATTAGCCCGTGTTTTGGGTTCCTTGGGGGGTTGGGTCATCGGGTTTTGGGGGGAGGTCAGGTGTTAGGTATATACGAGTAGATAGGGTAGGATCGGGTATCACCGTGTTTTGATTGATTGGTTTTGATTGACTGTTCCGATGTTCGTGCGCGTTAGGCATCTTGGACCTCCCCCCCACATACACACACACATACACACACACATACACACACGAGGGGGAAACGCGTAACGCGTTTTTCCAGCGATAAAAGAAGATGATCGATTCATATATATATATATATGTATATATATATATATATATATATATATATATATATATATATATATATATATATATATATATATATATATATATATATATATAAGGTGCTTTAAGTCTGCCTTTTTGTTCCGGGATAATTGCTTGTTATCAATAAAAATATAACAATTCACATGGTGGTAGGTTTTGTTTGTTCAAACTTGCCTGGGTAGGGACCACCCACTCATCAGATTTTCTAACGATGATAGCAATACTTAGTATTGTTTTGTTTCGGTTTGTAAAGTGGCTGAGACAAGAGCAATATTATATAATTACTTTGCTTGTCTATCTTTTAAAAGCCGAGATGGCCCAGTGGTAAGAACGCGTGAATCTTAACCGATGATAGTAGGTTCAAACCCCAAAAGCACCACTGAGTTTTCGTGTGTTTAATTTGTGATTATAATTCATCTCGTGCTTTACGGTGAAGGAAAACATCGTGAGGAAACCTGCATGTGTCTAATTACACTGAAATTCTGCCACATGTGTATTCCACCAACCCGAATTTGAGTAGCGTGGGGGAATATACTCCAAACCTTCTCCTCAAAAAGGGAGAGGAGGCCTTAGCCCAGCAGTGGAACATTCACAGGCAGTTACGGTCTATCTTTTACACTTTCACGGTTAGAACACTGAATCGATTTTGATAAGATTTGTTATGAAGCAAGATTGAACTCAAAGGAAGGATACATGTTCATACCTATCCTTCTCCCCCTAAAACGCGGAAAGCTAATGAATTATAATTAATTTTGAAACATCGGGTCCATGGTCGTCCGATTATAAAAAAAAACATAAAAGTCCTTTCTAAGAAACTGGTCCACACTTCTGGTGACCCAAGAGCTGGTGCTTATTTAGCCCAAAGGCTGAGTCTAGCGGTGCAGAGGCAATAGTGCCAGCGTCTTGGGTACAATGCCACAGGACAATTTTTTAGACGGCGTGTTTTTGCTATCAATTTGTAATGTGAATTTTGTTCTTTTTATTTTAATTTTGTATTTTTTTTAAAAATGTCTGTACATCGTACTTACTTAGTAAAAATTAGTTAAATATTTTTTTTAAGGTCAATCCTGTATTTGCCTAACTCGGTTGGGCTACATATAAAAAAAATTAGTCGAATTTCAGACCACACACGCTTACTATAGGAATGTATTACAATTTATTTTAATTGCTATAAAAGTATAACGATTGAGTGAGTGCGTTTTTGTACGTTCTCGGTAAAATCCACATTCCGTGTTCCGATCCGGTGGTACCTTCATGTATAATTAACTTGTAAAATGACGATTCAAAAGTGGTCTCCTTTTTGTAATTAACACAAGCGAATCGACCATCTGCTGGTGGGTGGTCACCGTCATCCTTAGACGCTAATATTGCAAGTGTAAGTTACTAAAACCGATATAGTGTTCCACGAAGTCTTAGACGTTATGTCTCGTGAACAGCTACTACCAAGCAAATATGGACTTTAAATACATTTAAATATGTTATAATTTCGCGTATCACAACTAAAATGCGTCGTACCTTTTATGTTAATTAAAAACTATATTAACAAAGTCGTCCTCCCGTTTATCTCATGGCGTTAAGTCGGACTTCGCACGGGTGCATTTGATAAGTACGGTTAGCAAAATATTACACGTATAATAAATTTTATTGATCACGTCGAAATTTGGTATATGTTAGGGATTAACTGAGACTTCGAGCGTCAGATGTCGTCAACGTAAGATTAGTTATATATATTAGTTTATATAAGTATATCATAAATGAGAAATATTAATAATATAAGCAATTTCATTGGCTCACGGCTTATTGATTTGGATAATGTTAACTGTCAATGTCAAAATTGACAGGTTTTTTTTTTGTTAGCACTTAATTTGGAAATGGAAATATCTTCTAAATTATTCATTCGATTGATATTGTGTGAAAGAAAATTTTAATCTATATAATAAAATTAATGTCCATGTTCGTCCTTTTCGCATTGTTAAACTACTAATTCTATAGTTATGAAAATTTTTGTGTGCAGCTCAGCGTGTGTCTGTGAAGGTTTTTGGCCAAAAATGGGGTCTTTTCTGTGTATGTTCGTCCTTCAATGTAAACGTAATATTCTCTATCTCATTAACCACGTGTTTATCGTCCTTGTTTCAGGTAAAGATAACCACCGAGGGAGTACATTCCAAATTGACTAGGACCTCTTTTTGTATAGACTATAAATATTTAAAAAAAAAACTGACCAAAATTTTTCTACCAAACTTTTGAAAGCAACCAAAGTGTCTAAATAAGGAACATGATGGTGCCGCAGCAGTATTGCCTGAGGTGGAAGCACCACCACTCGAACGTCCAGAGTATGTTCGCTCAGCTCCTCGAAAAGGGTAAGTCCCCAATTTTTTTTAAATTTTAAGTAGCCTTTATCAAAAATAGGCTCAGAGCTCTGATGATCTGAGCTGACGCTGGAGCGATTACTAGGAGATATCTCTTTTTGCAATCTCTGGCTATGTACCACCCAATCATCAGATATTCTACCGCCAAGCAGAAACACACTTTTTTATTATATGATCTTTTTATTGACTTTTTTTTCTTTTTGAACATCATAAATATTCCTAAAAACTTAGCATACTTAAACCATACTAATGCAACTTGTTATATATAGGCAGATCAGATCGCTTTCTCACATATTTGTTACTCACTCATAAACGTTGCTCAGCGGCTGTTTAGTTAAACATTGATTTATCTCTTTCTTTCATCATTGATTTGACATTCGAAAGAAGAAGACACAGCATCGTTTAACCGGTCATCCCCTGAACAAGTTTTAAGAGTATAGCTTTTAGTTGCTGTAAATCAATGCTTTTCCCTTCATAATATTAGTATAGATGTATATTATAGGTGTGTTTTCTCAGGTGAATTACTATTCTCGATTATACATAATGATTGTCTTAGACATCAGTACTTGGTATTGTTGTGTTCCGATTTGAAGGGTAAGTGAGCCAGTGTAATTACAGGCACAAGGGACATGAAATCTTAGGTCCCAAGGTTGGTGGCGCATTGGCGATGTAAGCGATGGTTAACATTTCTTACGGTGCCAATGTCTAAGGGCGTTTGTTGACCACTTACCATCAGGTGGACCATATGCTCGTCCGCATATATATATATATATATATATATATATATATATATATATATATATATATATATATGATATTTATTACATATATAATGACTGCCTCGTTGGTCTAGTGGCTTGATGTAAGGCCGCCGACCCGGATATCCTGGGTTCGATTTCCAGGTCGGGCCAATAAAAAGTTATTGGGTTTTTCTGTCAGAAAATTCTCAGTAGCTGCCCGGAGTCTGGAAGTTGGAATTGTATACACTCCTGTGCCTCAGAAAGTACATAAAGCCGTTGGTCCTGCGCCTAAACTCTTTCCGGTCGTGTCGGATTGCCGTTCCATTGGATTATGAGAGTGAAAGAATAGATAGTGAACTCGTGTTTGCGCACACACTCGTGCTCTATAATATCTCCTGCGCAGTTGGCTAATCTCTCTTAAGATTGGCGGCGGTGACGAAATCGGTCTGGAGGAGGACATATGTATATTATATATATCGTTATGGTTTTTATATTGTACAAAGGAACCCTACGAGTACAAATAAGTTGAAATGCTAAGATAATTTGAATTTTTCGAATGTCCAGTCGTTTTGAGCGTTTCGAAGGCGGAATGCGGTTCCGGCTGACGACAGACTGGCTGCACCCTTGAGCTATGTAACGATTTATGAATTTATCTGTTCTAAATTCGAAAATGACATATATATTTATATAATAACAGTTTCTGTATAAATAGTTTTTAAAAAGTTTTTATATATTTTTAGAAAAAAAGAAATATTAACCGTTGCCTATATCGCCAATGCACCACCAACCTTGTCTGGTTACATTGGATCACTCACCCTTCAAACCGGAAGACAATTCTAAGTGTTGCTGTTTAGCGATAGAATATATGATGAGTGGGTGGTACCTTCCTAGACGACTACCACTCGAAAAAGTATTATAAAATATGTGATACGAGAGATCGATTTATGTCACCGAAATAGTGTAGTAGTAGTTTAGTTAGTTTGACGGGCCGGTTGGCGCGGTTGGTAGATACTCGCCTTTCACGCCGAAGGTTGGGAATTCGATTCCCACCCAGGACAGACATTTGTGTGCATGAACATGTCTGTTTGTCCTGAGTCTGGATCTAATTATCTATATAAGTATGTATTTACAAATGAAAAGTGGTATATGTAGTATATCAGTTGTCTGGTTTCCATAGTACGAGCTCTGCTTAGTTTGCGATCAGATGGCCGAGTGTGAATAATGTCCCAGGATATTATTTTTAGTAGAAAACACTTTATCATATATTTATAATAAGAAAGGGAGGTTTGAGGTTTTAAAAAATATGTTCTCCCTTGGTGTTCGCTTCAAACCACATCAAAATCAGCGGTTTAATCGCGAAAGTGTAACAAACAGACAGACTAAATTTTGCATGTATAATATAAGTACAGACCAATAAACAAGTTTGACCTTGAATTGACGCGATATCATTGGTCGAGATCTTGTATAGTCTGTGGTACTCACAATGGATTCACAAAATATATGCCGTTTTGAAAGCAAGTTGCTAAAACAGCTTTGGAAGTGAAATTAAAGTGTATATAAGTAGTTGAGTGTAACAGTGTCGTGTTATATATAGATATATATTAATCGAGAACTGTTCGTAGTGCGTAATACAGCAGAGCTGTTAGCGAATCGCGTGGTGAACAACTTGTTCCCTAGACCCTAAGGATGTATTTTACTATAACGACACTATTGTATTACAATTATATGCCACGATTTTCCATGCTATATTCAATTTTTTTTTCTCATTGTATGTATGCTGTTGGCCATACTGACTTTTACAGCGTCACCGGGTGTTGTGGCGAGTACTAGACTCCGCCTTGAAATTTGAGCCGTCTCGGGCTCCGAGTGACGTCCACCCTGAGGGTGTCTCCTACGAGATCGCACCTCAGCTCGGGACGTAGTCGGTGGGGTGGGAAGCGCTTCTGCAAGAAGCATCATACTATATCACGACCGCTTTCGTGACGTCACTAGTCGGGGACCTCGTCTCCGCCGGCGGAAACGGTGTATGTGTGTTGGGTATAGTGTCTTCCCTTCGAAGAGAGCGCTTGCGACAGTTATTCTGTTGTCTATATCATCCAGGATGTGCATTGGACGCCTGAGTCCGTTCGGGTGCTATATTCAGAAACTTTCTTAACCTATATTTAACGTATAGGAAATCTTGTCATCGCGATCTAGAAATGTAACGATTATTTTATATCGCCATCTAGTATTTAACGTTGGAATCACGATGTACTTAAAAAGTACACGTATACACATGAATTATATAAATCTATAGAGGTATGAGTAGACATTAGGTAAATCTTGTTACATTAGGTAAATCCATGCTATGTTACAATTCAAAACCAAAAAACGATATATGACTGTTCGTTTGACGTTCCGCCAGAGTGAGATAGCAACAAAAGTCTGCTATCACTCTCGTCTCAAATTCTATAGTCTAAATCATTGACAGCACCAAAGTCTCGTCGACAATCTATTTGGTGTGTTTATATTTACTCAAAACAAAAAAGCCGAGATAGCCTAGTGGTTAGAACGCGTGAATCTTAACCGACGATCGTGGGTTCAGACCCGGGCAAGCACCACTGAATTTTCATGTGCTTAATTTGTGTTTATAATTCATCTCGTGCTTTTCGGTGAAGGAAAACATCGTGAAGAAACCTGCATGTGTCTATTTTCATTGAAATTCTGTCACACGTGTATTCTAGCGACCTGCATTGTAGCAGCCAGGTGGAATAAGCTCCAAAACCTTCTCCTCAAAAGGGAGAGGAGGCCTTAGCCCAGCAGTGGGACATTAACAGGCTGTTACTGTTATATTTACTCATTCTTCGATTGGTTTATCATTGCGCTTTCTTTATATATTTCGTTTTCTTTGTGTTCGACGATTTCTCAGAAACGACGGACGGCGTTCATTTGAAACGATGACCAATTAACGATCTCAACGGCAGTTTCGTTTAAAATTCATGAATCGCAATAAAAATATTTGTCGACACATTATATATGAAAATAAAAACAGTAACTTTAATTAATTGGAAAATTTCCACGCGAGTTTTGGGGAGTTTTTTTTTGGAATGGACGGTTGATTGTTTTTGGTTTTTTATATTTTATAATTGGAATTTTTTTATTTTTTTTATTTTAAATTCGTTTCTGGTAATAGATTGATAATAAGTTTGATAATGTTTAACAGAGTGTATAGTATATAAATAATATTAAGTAATAGTTTGTTCATGTTTTTTTTTAAATAGCACGTAAAACAGTTTAGCTCAGTTAACTGTAAGATATATAATTGTACATAAGGGAAGAGTGAGTGAGCCTTTTCGCTGGTGGTAGAGCTTTGTGCAAGCTCGTCTGGGTAGGTAACACCCACTCATCAGATATTTTACCGCGAAATAGCAGTACTTGGTATTGTTTTGTTCCAGTTAAGTTAAGGGATATTACATCTTAGTTCCCAAGGTCGGTGGCGCATTGGCGATGTTAGTGATGGGTAACATTTTTTACAGTGCCAATGTCTAAAGGCGTTTGGTGACCCACTTACCATCAGGTGGCCCATATGCTCGTTCGCCTTCCTATTCTATAAAAAAAACAGACTCGAGAGTCACCGCAGAAAAATAGGCCACCTAATGTTAGGACATAACTTGTGCCTGTAGTTATGGCTCACACACCCTTACAACCGGAACACAACAATACCGTATATACATATATATTTATATGTAACGTATGTAGGTTATATATATTTTACATTAGTATGTATATTATAAGTCATTACTTTCTTTTATCTTGAATATTATTTTATTTTTATTTTTTGCACTATCCTGTTTCTGCTTTTGCAAATCCTTTCACCAAAGGTTGTCTGTTAGAGATTGCTTTAGCAATAAGACCGCCTTTGCACGCTCTTATTTTCTTGTCTTTGTTGTAATTGTTCTCTTTATTTTGTATGTCCTTTCATTGTGTGTGCAATAAAGTAATAAATAAATAAATAAATAAATATTAAACAAATAAATAATGTACTTATATATATATATATATATATATATATATATATATATATATATATATATATATATATATATATATATATATATATATATATATATATATATATATATATATATATATACGGTTGCTATTCGAGAGAATCTTAACCGATGACCGTGGGTTCAAACCCGGGCAAGCACCACTGAGTTCTCATGTGCTTCATTTGTGATTATAATTCATCTCGTGCTTGACGGTGAAGGAAAACAACGTGCGGAAACCTGCTATCTAATTCCATTTAAATTCTGGCACACGTGTATTCCACCGACCATCAGAGCATCGTGGTGGAATAAGTTCCAAACCTTCTCCTCAAAAAAGGACATGGTGCCTTAGCCCAGCAGTGGGACATTCACAGGCTGTTACTGTATAATTTTTGCCATTTTAAATATAAATGTATTTCTTTATTTAAGAGATTAGAAACGGATAAAGGACCTGATATATAAATCCGGTCGCACGGTCCTCATATTCTTATTATCGCTTAATATATTTATGAAAAAAAAAAAAGTTCAATTTCGAAATTAATTATCACAAGTTTTTAAAAATGTTTTCTGTAACGTATTTTAGTTATCATGTAAGTTTAATTATTGTTTGTAAATGGCTTAGTTTTTTTTTTTTTTTAGGGTTCCCTCGGTCGAATGTAAAAACGATGTCGCTCTCGTGTATGTATGTATGTCTGTAAATTTGGACGTACATAATGTGTATACTATAATGTATTCAATTCCTAATTGGAACGAGGTAATTATTTTCATATATATGTTTTAAAAGCTGGTTGGCGTGGTTGGTAGGATACGTGCCTTTCACGCCGAAGGTTGTGGGGTCGATTTCCACCCAGAATAGATATTTACAAGATGGATATGTTAATAAAAAATAAAAGACCTTAAAATTTTTGAAGCACGCGATTAGGGTGTAAATCTACGAAAGGTCATTCGGTCCGGAGTCTTTAGCCGGCGGTGTTTCTCGGATAGCACGTAAAGCACGTAAAGCCGGTCCCGCCCGAACGAGTTCAGGTCGAGTCGGATTTGCCGTCAACGCCGAGAGTGAGAGAATAGAAAGTTTTGGTATAGCTCACACTCGTGCAATATAATCTGTTAAACAGTTGTCTATTGTCGGTATTCCTACGAAATTAGATAAAGATCTAGATATTTTTAATTACGTTTAAGCTTTTGAGCTTCCGATTCGATTCCTCAGTACAGTACAGTAACAGCCTGTTATAGTCCCACTGCTGGGCTCTAAGGCAGGAGGCCATGGCCAGGAGGAATGAATGTGTCAGATGTATGTACCAACCCACACTGGATCAGAATGGTTTAAATCCCATAATCTTCTCCTCAAGAGAGGAGGCCTTAGCCCATCAGTGAGAGTCATCAATTAGTAAGTATAATTCTTCTACAGTAACAGTACACTAACAGCCTGTGAATGTCCCACTGCTGGGCTAAGGCCACCTCTCCCTTATTAGGGAGAAGGTTTATAGCTTATTCCACCACGCTGCTCCAGTGCGAATAATACACATGTGGCAAAATATCAATGAAATTAGACACATGCAGGTTTCCTTATGATGTTTTTCTTCACCGTCAAGCACGAGATGAATTATTATCCCAAATTAAGCACATGAAAATTCAGTGGTGCTTGCCCGGACTTGAACCACGCATCGGTTCATCACCCACGATCATCGGTTAAGATTCAGGCGTTCTCGGCTTTTTTTTGACGATTCCTCAATATGTCCTAAATAGTTTGACGTAATAAGATATTGAACGACTATGTTTTAAATCTATTTATCTATTATATACTAATACTATAAATGAAATAGTAGCTCTATCTGTCTGAGCGGATTTTGATGAGGTTCGCCATGAAGCTTGAACCTCGAATGCAACTATTTTATCTCCAAAGCTTCTAACAGTGAACGAAGCCTCTGGCGAAAGCTATTAGTTAAATAAATAGTAGGTTAAACATACAATTATCGAATGGCATGTTATAATTATTTATAGAAATATCCGAGGCGTTTGATCGATATAGCCTACGGCTTTTCTGGTTTAAACCGCCTTACTGTTTTGTAAAACTGTTTCGTCCCTTTCTGTCATCATTGATTTGTCATTCGAATGAATGAGACATAACATCGTTTAGCAAATCAATTGCTGTAAATGTTTTACAAGAATAAAATTTTAATATACTTCATAGAGAGGCGTTTTTTTTTATTTCAACTTGATTTTTTTGTTTCGATGTTTGTTATAAGATACACTTTTATTTTCTTAAACGTAAACATTACTGTTATGAAATGCCATAAAATGTATATATTGGAACTGTAGTTGAGGTCTCCAAATTCGCTGGTGGTAGGGCTTTGTGCAAACTCGTCTGGATCGGTACCACCCAGTCGTCAGGTAATCTACCGCTAAACAGCAGTTGGAAGGGTGAGTGAGACAGTGTAATTACAGGCACACGGGACATAACATCTTAGTACCCGAGGTTGGTGGCGCATTGGCGATGTGAGCGATGGTTAACATTTCTTACAATGCCAATGTCTTGGGCGTTGGCGACCACTTACCATCAGGTGGCCCATAAGCTCGACTACCTATTCTATCAAAAATATGCTGATTGATTGATCTTGTCTAGTAAAATGTTATGTTATATAATGTAATGTATGTTACATATCTTTGATTAAATAATAATATCCTGGGACATTATACACACGGGATGAGGATCCCAAATTAAGCAGAGCTTGTATTATGGTAAAGAGTTTCGTAGCTTAGCCACCAATTAAAAACTCCGGCAGACTTTTAGAATTATTTATTGCGACAAGTCAACAATGTTTTGTATTAGAGCTACACTAAAAATAATTGAAATAATTAAATAATTAAAAATTAACAATAACAACAGCGCTTATATAGGCATTCCCCTCTTCCGATGACCACCACGCGTGCTTGCCATTTTTGGGACCTCCTCCTAGACGAAAACAAAAGCGATGCATGCGGCCATCTTGCTGGAGGTGTGGTCAAGCGTGTGACGTCGCTGCGAGGACAATAGATGCGCATGCGACCATATTGCCGAAGGGGTGTGTCCATACGTGTGACGACATACATCAGACCACTGCAACATCACCTGATCAATGACGTAGTTGATCAGGTGATGTTTGTGCTGCGTTTAGACGCATTGCGCACTCGCCACACTACTCCCCCGCCGAGACCGTGACTACGGGCGATAGTAGTTTGGGAATCTGACCACTCTACCACTCCTGGTTTTACTGGCAGGGATGGCATCAGACTTCTCCTGAACTTTGATATTCTGGTCTGTCTGGTCCTCAGCGAGTATGTAAGCTGGTTTCAGTCTGTCTATGCTGATTCGCTGCGTTTTGCCTTGTACGTCGATGTCAAAGGTTTTCTCCTCGCGTCGCAGCACCCTGTATGGACCTGAATAAGGTGCTTGAAGGGGTTTCCGATGGGGACCCTGCCGGATAAATACGTGCGAGGTAAGCATAAGGTCTTTTGGTATGTAAAAAGTTTGATTAGAACTTGTGTGCCAAGATGATGGTTGTGGCCTTAATTTATTGACATGTGTTCGGATTCTACCAATGAATTCGGTGATGTCCACGATGGTTGGGGGTGCTGATGAGAAGAACTGTCCAGGTAACCGCAGTGGTTCCCCGTAGACAAGTTCGGCAGTTGAAGCTTTAATGTCATCTTTGTATGCGCTGCGTATACCTAGTAATACCCAAGGTAACACTTCTACCCAGTTCGGGGTAGAATGACAGGCAATTGCGGCTTTTAATTGACGGTGTAGCCTTTCTACCATACCATTAGCTGCCGGATGATATGCCGTTGTGGTATGATGGTTGGCACCGATGAGCTTGACCAGTTCTTTGAAAGCGCCCGACTCAAACTGCCGTCCACGGTCAGTGGTGATGTGTTCGGGGCACCCGAACCGTGATATCCAACCACTGGAAAGGGCAGCAATGCAGCTTTCGGCGGTGATGTCCTGTAGTGGGTAGACTTCTGGCCACCTTGTGTAGCGGTCCACGATGGTCAGGCAGTACCTGTAACCTAAACATAAAGGTAAAGGACCTATCAAATCCAAGTGGATGTGTCGAAAACGTGCGGAAGGGCTTTCGAAGGCTTGTAGCGGAGCTTGAGTGTGTCTGGTCACTTTGCTTTGCTGACATTGTTGACACTCCTTTACCCATTGTCGACAGTCTTTGCGGATACCAGGCCAAATGTAGCGCTCTGTAACTAACTTGACCGTAGGCTTGGCTCCTGGATGGCTTAAATTGTGGAGAGAATCGAATACCTGCTTGCGATATGAAGGTGTGATGAATGGTCGAGGATTACTTTGAGAGACATCGCAGTATACCAGGAGAACTGGCTCTGACTCTAATCGTATTTTCTTCAACCTAAGGGAAGACCCATTTTTCAGCAGGTCCTGTAGCTCGCTGTCCGCCTCTTGTGCTTTGACCAGGGAGTGGTAATCTAAGGGTATAGAAACTGCCTCGATACGCGAAAGGGCATCTGCAACAATATTGTCTTTACCAGCTACATATCTGAAGTCTGTGGTGAATTGGCTTATAAAGTCCAAGTAGCGAAACTGGCGTGGCGAACAGTTCTCTCGGTGATTAGCAAAGGCAAACGTAAGTGGTTTATGGTCCGTGATGATACAAAATTTCCGAGCTTCCACCATAAATCTGAAATGTCTAATTGCGTCATACACTGCCAATAACTCTCGGTCATATGGGCTGTACTTTTTCTGTGATGGACTTAGCTTCCTCGAAAAGAATGCTAAGGGTTGCCATTCATTGTTCTTGAACTGTTGCAGCACAGCACCTATTGCTGTATCTGAAGCGTCCGTCTGTATGGACAGTTCTGCTTGAGGATCTGGGTGGACCAAAAGCGTGGCTTCTGAAAGTTGCTTTTTAGACAGTTCGAAAGACTCTAATAGGGCAGGCGTCATGTTAATAGACTGCGATCCCTTCGTTTTAGGTCCAACGAGGAGTTGGTTGAGCGGTGCCTGAACTTTTGCAGCATTAGGTATAAAACGGCGATAAAAATTGATCATACCTAAAAATCTTCGTAATTCTTTTAGCGTCTTGGGTACCGGGAAGTTCTGAATGGCTTCAACCTTCGATTCTAACGGCTGTATTCCTGCTGCTGACACGTTGTGGCCCAGGAACTGGACTTGCGTTTTGCCGAAAGTACATTTGTTGGTATTTATTAGAACTCCATATTCTGCTAGTCTTTGGAACAACAACTTGAGATGCTCCTGATGAAGGGTACTGCTGCTGCTGAAGACTAGAATGTCATCCAGGTACCCGTAACAAAAATCTAAGCCCCGCAGTACCTCGTCCATGAATCTTTGGAAGGTCTGTGCGGCGTTACGAAGACCGAACGTCATGAACGGGAATTCGTAAAGCCCGAAAGGAGTGGCGATAGCGGTTTTCGGAATGTCGTCTTCGTATACTGGTATCTGGTGATAAGCTTTAACCAGGTCTATGGTTGAAAAGACCGTACTGCCTGTCAACTGGCACGTAAAATCATGCAAGTGCCTGATAGGGTACTTATCGGGAATTGTACGGGCGTTTAGGGCTCTGTAATCGCCGCACGGTCGCCACCCGTCGTTCTTGTTTTTAGTTAAATGTAACGGTGATGACCATGGGCTGTCAGATCTTCTTGCTGTGCCACTCTGTAACATTTCATCGAACTCTTGCTTAGCAATTTTTAGTCTTTCCGGGTCTAACCGTCGCGGGCGGCTAGATACCGGTGGTCCATCGGTGGTCCGGATATGGTGCACCGTAGAGTGTTTGGTGATGTGCGGCTTTCCAGCAGGACGAGTGATTTCTGGAAATTCTCTAAGCAGGCGATGATAAGATGTATCCTCTAAAGTCGTACGTACTGAGGAAATTGTTTCCGTAGAACGTTGTTTCGGGAGTGCAACAGCAAGTGTGGTAACACCGTCAACGAGGCGCTGGTTGCGACAGTCGACTAGCAGGTTGTAGTAACTTAAAAAGTCGACGCCGATGATGGGCTTTGAGACGTCTGCTACGACGAAACGCCACGTGAAAGCGCGCCTAAGTCCTAGATCCAGCGTTAAGGGGAGGAAGCCATATGTGCAAATGATAGTCCCATTTGCAGCGAACAATTCGTATCCCGTTTTGTTTCTAGGTTCCCGAACAGCGGATCTTGGAAAGACACAGAGGTCTGAACCGGTGTCAACTAAATATTGCACTTTGGTCTTGCGATCCGTGATGAACAGGCGGCCCGAAATTGTAAGGCAGTCGTTTACCGCCACTACTGGCTGCCTTGAGCGTTTCCCGTCTTCTTGTAGCTACACGGTTGAATACATTTGCGTGCGCGCTCGCCGAATCTATAATGGTACCAACAGTACGGGTAGTTATTTGTTTGTGAGCGGGAACGTGCGCGGGAATGTCGTCGCGATCTGTCTCTGGCGAATCGTGAGCGGGATCGTGGCTGTCTTCGGTTAAGTTGCATGCTAAGTATCTCCATCTGCTTGCTCAGCTCAGCTACGGTCTGGTTCAGGCTTTCGAAACTAGTACTTGGTACTCCTAGAGTGGAACTAGATGTACTAGCTACTTGCCCGGCTACTCGACCGGCTACTGGCACGGCTACTTGCTCGGACACTTGCGATGTTGCTGGAACGATTTCGTTGATACGGTCGGCAAGCTCTGCCATGTCTTCAAGGCTCATCTTCGTATGCTGCGCTGCTATACACGTCTGCAAATGCGTTGGGAGTCGACTTGACCAGATGGTACGGATAAAATCGGTTGGAACAGTTGGCCCTGCTAGGTGTTGTAGATGCCGTAAAAATTGTGTGGGCTTTCTATCACCGAGTTCCTCGTGCATTAGCAGTTGTTTTATTTTACGCTCTTGTGAAGCTGACAGCCTCCGTATTAATTCGGCTTTTAATTTGTCGTACCTGCCGGTGGAAGGTGGAGCTACGACCAGGTCCCTTATTTCCGCCGTGTGCTGTGGTTCCAGTTGCGCTAGTACGTAATAGAACTTCGTGGAGTCCTCTCGGATGCCGGACAGGATGAATTGGCCTTCGAGCTGTGCGAACCATAATTCTGGATCATCTGGGTTGAATACAGGCACTCTCACTCCAACTCGCATCGTTTCTCCAGTGGCTGGAAGGGCGGTAACAGCTGTGGCGTCACGTGATAATGGAGCGTCCGGCATTGACATCTTGAAAGGTCTTCTTCTTCTTCGTGCTTCAAACGTCGGGGTCACCAGTAAAGAGTTTCGTAGCTTAGCCACCAATTAAAAACTCCGGCAGACTTTTAGAATTATTTATTGCGACAAGTCAACAATGTTTTGTATTAGAGCTACACTAAAAATAATTGAAATAATTAAATAATTAAAAATTAACAATAACAACAGCGCTTATATAGGCATTCCCCTCTTCCGATGACCACCACGCGTGCTTGCCATTTTTGGGACCTCCTCCTAGACGAAAACAAAAGCGATGCATGCGGCCATCTTGCTGGAGGTGTGGTCAAGCGTGTGACGTCGCTGCGAGGACAATAGATGCGCATGCGACCATATTGCCGAAGGGGTGTGTCCATACGTGTGACGACATACATCAGACCACTGCAACATCACCTGATCAATGACGTAGTTGATCAGGTGATGTTTGTGCTGCGTTTAGACGCATTGCGCACTCGCCACAATGGAAACCAGACAACTGATATTCTACATATACTACTTTTCTTTTGTAAATACATACTTATATAGATAATCACACCCAGACTCAAGACAGACAGATATGTACATGCACACAAATGTCTGTCCTGGGTGGGAATCGAACACACAACCTTCGGCGTGAAAGGCGAGTGTCTACAAACCACGCCAACCAGCTCGTAAACCGCATTCAATTCAAAGGTGCAATTGCCGGTGGTACTTTTTAGTTTGAGGCTGTTTAACACTTCAAGAACGATTAACAAGTCGTATGGTGTGTACTATAATTTTATCGTGTTGTCAAGTTGCCTGTCCATTATGTAGTTAACGAAAATGACTATTTATTTATTTAATAGGAACACTAACAATATACATAATAAATGGTGGCATACATAACGTCCAACGAGAAAAAATCAACTTCTGATATGTATATCGATTACAAGTGTACACAAAATTCACAATGTATCGCGTCAACGTAAAATAAAGTAAAAAATAATTATTATTGACCTATGCTTTCATCATTAACAATGATATGAAAAAAAAAAAAACAATTTTTTTTTAAATAAAATCATTAAATACACAACAGAAACAACAGAATCTCAACACACTATTTTGATGAGATGGACTCGCTGACAAAAAGTAATCCATGAGCTTTTTTTTTTTAATTAATCTGTCATGAAATACGTCAATGCCATGTATAACTTTTGTCAATTCATTATGTCGAGCAGATATGCGCACTATCGGAGCCAGCTTTCCAAGACGAGTTTTCGTGATAGGGGTATGGAATATTTTAGTTATGAACTAAAACTATCAAGAATTTATTATATATTGCGAAAATGTATATAGTAATGTTCATTTTTAAGATACTGGTTTTCGCCCGCGTGTTGGAGCGATTAGGGGAAAGAATTTGGTATAAAAAATAGTATATGTCCTACCTTGGGGTCCAAGCTTGCTTCGTTCCAAATCACAATTCCAAATCCAAATAGAATAGATATGTACAAAGAATAATATGTATTGCTCAATACAGCGATACGGTTTTCCCTTTGCATTTTGGAATGCGAGAACTACTTCGAATCTCGCCCGACACGGATCGACACGCACCATTAGCCTACGTGCGGTGCGCGGTCGTCCGTTGTCATCGGTCGTCCGTGTATAGTCTCCATCTCTCCACCTCTAGTCTCCACCCATTCATTGGCAGCATCTTTTCATCTCAATCATTTTTCTGATACATTATTAATTTTACATACATAAGTATATATTGATGACTTAAGTATATAAAAATCAATATTTATTATATATTATCTTTTAATATATATATGTTTTATTTTTTATTTACAGAAAGATTCTGCGATGTCACGCTGTACTGTTCGCCGAACTTCGCGACTCAAGTACCTAACAAGGACACCGTCGATCCGCAGAACATACGAGGGGTGTCTCTCAGGGCGCACAGGTTGGTCCGCTTTTCTTGAATCGCTTCAAAAATGGAGACTTTTTCGCTTCAAAAATGGGAATTTTCAATTCGTCTATATAAATAAAGAAGGAGACTACAATATTTTTAACTGATCTTTATATTTGCTTGGCTAATTCAACTGCTAGGCCCAGGACGATGGTGAAGTGGAGACAAATATACTGCTTGTTACACTACTACTATTGCTCCACTCCATAAAAGATTCATCTTCATTCATTAAATCTCTATACACATAACCACCAGTTATATTCAATTGTACTCGTAAAGTAACAATTTAGTGTATGAAAAGCATATTTCAAAACACAAAGAATCTCATAACTTTTTATGACTATGTCTAGTTGGTTCAGTGGTTAGAACGCGTGGATCTTAAACGATGGTCGCGGATTTATTTTATGTTATAGGTTGACAGACAGGCAAATGGGCCACCTGATGTTAAGTGTTAACAACCGCCCATAGACATTGGCGATGTACGAAAATATTAACCAATCCTCATATCGCCAATGCGCCACCATCCTTGGGAACGAAGATTTACTAATATTGTGTTCCGGTTTGAAGGGTGAGTGAGCCAATGTAGCTACAGGCACAAGGAACACAACATCTTCGTATCCAAGGTTGGGAGCGCTGTGTGTAAGTAATTGTTAATATATCTTACATCCCCAATGTGTATGTTGTGACCATTTACCACCAAAATACCAATTTCTAGTTGATATAAAAAAAAAGATTAAAACGTAAGGAGCCTATCGAGAAGAATCGGCAAGAAATATATAATCTTATAGCCTGTTACAACCAAGGAGGATTAAAGACAGTTAAACAACTGACTCGATATAATTAGTGAAATTAAGTATACATATATATATATATATATATATATATATATATATATATATATACACAGACCAAACTACTGAGTCTGGCATATTGAAAATTTGCATACGGATTCCTTTTAAACAATAAGTTAGCATCGAGGAAGGATTTTTGAAAATTTAACCCCTAAGTTACTGATAAATTGGATGAAAGTTTGTATGAAAATGCTTTTAATGTCTTTAGTAATTCTGAATTACGTGAGTGAAGCTGCGCGTGAAACGCTAGTCTATGATTTTCATAGTGAACTTTGGAAGTAAAATTAAAGTGTATATAAGTAGTTGAGTGTAACAGTGTCGTGTTATATATAGAGATATATTAATCGAGAACTGTTCGTAGTGCGTAATACAGCAGAGCTGTTAGCGAATTGTATGGAATATGTTCATCTAAGGTTTGTTTATCTCCTTCAATTGGAATAGAGTATAGATGCTTTGATTCTTATAATACTATACGTGGACAATATATTCGTTCGCTGATTAACGGGTGGTAACCTCACCGTCGAACACATCGCGAGAGCTCAACTAATTTTCGCGATGTAGTCGAAGTTATTACTTATTTTAAATGCATTGGTCTCCTTCGTATTAACATGCAAATCTTTTTTTTTTATATAGATGTTTAATTGCGAAAACATGTACATGTAATCATTCTTTAAATTACTGAGCCGTTTACGATAAAAATAATCCCAATAAATTATGTATCTATATATCTATATATGTGTGTATATTTTATTAATTACAGATAAGAGAAATGTTTTTGTACTGTTAAATATTCATTTTGATTTGAAATTCGTGTAAGAATTCTTGTATTGCCACTTACAAAATATCGAAAGGTTTTTTTTTTTTAAATTTAATGTATATCTCATGCCTTATGTTATTATCGTTTGTAATAAATATCGTAACAGCGAAGTGGAGTTACATATTCGTATCGTTTCGTTTTTTTTTATTGTCTTATGGAAATGTAAATGATAATTTTTATATATTTTTAATTAATTTAAACAAGTATATTAAAAAGCGGTTGAGGCTGTATGGTTCAGCGGTTGGTATGTGCGAATCTCAACCGAGGGGTGCGGGGTTTCAAATCAGGTTAAGAATTTGGAATTTTTCATGAGATTGTGATTTTAATTCGTCTCGTATTCGAGACCGAAATTAACAGTCGTTAAATTTCCCAATGCTGGGCTTGGTGTTTATTCCACCTCTATTCGCTCGAGTTTTGAACCTACGATCATCGGTTAAGAATCACATATCTTAACCACTAATCCATCTGGTCTTAATAAATTTTATCTTAATTAGAAATAGATGCTATTTTTAGAACGTTCGATTTAATAAAACTAATTGCATAAGAACTAAAGCGATCGTTGACTCCTATTTTAAATTTGGAATGTTTTCTAAAATAGAAAACTAGTTTTTAAATTTGGAACGACATAAATTATTTTTAAAATTTGCAATACATTTTAATGTGACGGCGATAACTGTCTTGTCGGTCTAGTGGCTAGATATAAGGCCGTTGATACCAAGTTCCTGGGTTCGAACCCAAGATTGGACCGATAAAAAGTTTTTTTTTTTTTTTTAATTCTTTATTAATTTTAAAGAGGGTTTTTTCTAACAAGAAAATGTCACCCTCATAGTTCTACACATTTTTCTATTGCTATACGATTTAAATAAATAATTAAAATAACTATTATTATATCCCTATATATCAGATTTTGTTATCTACATTTAATACATTTAGTTACTATTTTAAGTAATGCTTTAGATGCGTCCGAAGACGGAGCTGAAAGTACACTATTATAAAAACCTACTTCATACGTAAAATTAAACTTATGCAGAAATTCTAACCTTTCGGTTTCATTCCGAACACACTCCCTGATTACATGTACAGCATCTTCAACTACACCGCATTCATCGCAATTTGGTGATGTTGTCTTACCCATCATATAAGCGAATTTATTTAACGGGATGTGTCCCGACCGAAGTCGAAGGGCTGTTACAATATCACACCTGCTCATTTTGGCTCCATCTATCCAAGTATACCCTGAAGGTTCTGGTTGGATTGTTTTATACCAGATGCCTTTAGTCAGAGAACGCTCGTCAAAAAACTCTTTCCATAGATGTTTGCATCGAAGTTTAGTTTCATATAGAATGTCTGTAAAATGAGGGTCATAATCAGCTAAAATCCCTTCGATGGTTGCTTGTTTGGCTAATGTATCAACAATTTCATTTCCAGGTAGACCAATATGAGCAGGTATCCATTGCAAGATTATGTTCTTACTCTTATTTTTCAATTTAAAGATAGAATCCATTACAGCAAAGGCTATCGGTGTACCTCGATAAGTCGAGGTGCATCGAGCCAAATGCTGCAAGGCACTTTTAGAATCAGACAAAATTACGAAGTTATTTTTGTTAACAGAATTAATATAAGATAAGGACTCCAAAATGGCTATAAGTTCTAAGTGCATAATAGACATAACCTTACAGTTAATTTTTAATTGGATGCTATTTTTTGTCTGATAATCAAAAAATGCCGCACCTGCCCCATGCACATCTTTAGATCCATCTGTATAAATTTTGTAAAAGGCCGAATAATTTTTACATAAAAAAATTTCACACTTTTCAAGTAGATCTAACTGATGACAATTTCGTTTAGCTCTATCCACACCATCTATGCTAACTTTAACGTGTTGAGATAAATCCATATTGCTTACCCATGTTTCTAAAGAAAATGTTTCTAATTCTTAACTTCTATAAATTGGAACATCCTCGAGGTGACCGTGAACATGTACAAGAAGGGGTAGTTTTTTATTGCGCCAATAATTATTATTCTGACATAATGCATGTAGTTCAGTTAAGAGATTTATAGTTTTGTTGTTTTTAAATGATTTACATTTTAACCAAAACTTTTCAGCTAAAAAACGTCTTCGAACAAATAAGGGTGGTAAATTAAGTTCGCTTTGCATAACGTGGATAGGAGTTGACTTTATAAAGCCACCAATCAGACGCAAACACAAGTTTTGAGTTCTATCTAAGTTTTTTAATTGAGTGTTACTACAATTATCGTACAAAAAGCATGCATAATCCAATCGACTTCGTATGAGTGAAATATACAAACGTCTCAATTGAGAGGGATGAATTCCCCAACCTGGTCCAACTAAGATTTTAAATATGTTTGTATATTTCATTACTTTTTCACTAATTTCTTTTATGTGTCTAGTCCATTTGAGAGTCTTGTCTAACCATACTCCTAGATATTGAATATTGTTAACTACTTGCAAAAGGATACTGTTTAGTTTTATTTCAATCAATTCGTTTTTATGATATCTTTTGAATATACAAATTTTAGATTTAGCTGTAGAAACCTCAAGCCCCAATAGAGTCACCATATCATTAAATTTGTTTATAGAATTTTGTAATTTAAGCTTAGCCATAGATACGTCGTCATCAGTAGTATACAGTACAAAGTCATCGGCATACTGACTAATACTAACTTCTACAATAGTTTTACAAATATTGACTGTTGCTATATTAAATAAAAGAGGTGACAGTGGATCTCCTTGAGCTATGCCATTACTCGTATATCTAGAAATATATATATCGCCCAACTGCATTAGTAATTTTCTGTCATTTAAAACATTCCAAAGGTACGAACATAACTTAAACCCCACCCCCATCCGATCCATTATGTAAAGCAATGTTGTGATATCTAAATTGTTATAGGCATTGTCAATGTCAATAAAACACGCAAGAGTACACTGTTTTTTAGAAAATCCAATTAAAATTTTGTTCACTAAATTTCCCAAGTTGTTGTACGTGGAGTGTGCTTTTCTAAAACCAGTAGTGTTATTTGAAAATAAATGATTTTTCTCACAAAACCATTCTAATCTATTACCCAAAATTATGTGAAATATTTTACAGATACAAGACATCATTGATATGGGTCTAAGCGATGATAAGCTGTTAGGATCCCTACCAGGTTTGGGTATGGCTACTACTTTCACTTCTTTCCACTGATAGGGGACAAAACCTGACCAGTATAATTTGTTTAAGAGATCCAGTAAAATTAGCTTACCGTTAATTGGTAAGTTTTGTAACATACTGTACGAAATACTATCATGGCCTGGAGTCGAATCTTTTCGCCGCATACTAAGCATTAACTCAGATAGTGTTATGTCGGAATCTAAATGTGAGTTATTAGACTTAAATATGGGTTTATTCCATTTAACGAAATCAGGACATAGGCAGCGTAATAATTTATAAGCAGTATCTTTATCAATATAAATGGATGGAGACTTAATACCTTTTATCCAACGCATTTTGCGATGTGTATCGCTTATTGATGTCGAGTGTGATAAAGATGAACAAAAATCATGCCAACTTATATCCTTAGAATTTCGAAAGAGAGTTTGTGCATGACGTATTCTTTCTTTTAATTTATTCAAGTTTAAAGGTGTGGGATTTCGTCTAAAAATTGAAAGAGCCAAACGGCGTTCAGCGACAACTTGACATAATTTGGTATTCCAAAAGGGCCTAGGAGTGAACTTTGAGGAAGGATTTTGATTTATTTTAAAGTAAGGAATATATAAATCTGCTGAAATATTCATATAGTCAGTAAATATGTCGTATGCCCTCTGAAGATCGTCGGGTAAACAAAAATTAGAGTACATTTTGTCTAACAGTTTTGTATATGAATCCCAGTCAGCTTTCTTGTAATTTCGTTTCATTATGGGCTTATGGATAGCTTCGATATAAGTAGACATTTTAATGATACAATGATCACTTCCTAAAGTCTCTTTTAAGACTTTATATTCAAATTTAAGCGCAATATCCGCAGATGCAAATACAATGTCCGGAGAATACTGGTAAACCACGCCTTGAACTAATTTAATACGTGTCGGTGTACAATCATTTAATGAAACAAATTGCGTATTAGTTAATGCATCAAACAGTTGAGACCCCCTAGTATCAGTTTTCCTAGACCAATTTGTGTGGTGGGCATTAAAGTCACCAACAATAAGTGTGTTTTTACGAGATAAAGCAAATATTTGTTCCCAATCTTGAACTCGTGTAGTGACTGACGGAGGGCAATATACCGATATTAGATTTTTTATTACTCCGCAATTGTATATTTCGATATGTACAATTTGTATGTTCGTATTGTTGAGTTCGACCCTTACCTTTTTACCTTTTACTGATTTATGAATTAGAACTGCAACTCCGCCAAAGGAATCGTCACGGTCACAACGGAATATTGTATAATCTTTAACCTTTAAATAACTATCGGGTTCTAACCAAGTTTCACAAATAGAAGCAATGTGGACTTTCTCTTGTATTAATAAATTATCGAACGTTAACAACTTTGGCCTGAGACTTTGTGCATTCCATTGAACAATGTTTAAATTAATTTTTGAATTGTTACTCATTATATATGTTTAAATTTAAGAATTCTAAAATCTTCCCTAGAACTGGCCATTCAGCAATATTTTCTACTAAAATCAACATCACCCATTCAACACAACATTTCATAATATTCTGAACCTTTGACTTTAATGATCCTTGTTTCAAAAATATTATTTCTTTTAATCTCATTAAAAGCTCCATGAAAGTGACCTTTCTCGTTGCCTTTTGAGGTTTCTTCTCCTTTCCACCCTCAGACTTAGTATCAATGTTCGGATCCGACAAATACTCTTCATTATTTTCTCTAGCCGACATTTTACCCTTATTGTTTTTATGTGAAGCTGATCTAATTGCTGGATGTGTTGCTTTATTTTTTTTTAACACGTTCGAATAAGAAGGCACGTCAGAAGATTCTTCAAAGGAAGGCCAGGAATTTAAATTCATCGGTTGTTCTGCTTCGAGGATATCTCTTTTAAAGAATTCATTTGGTTTATTGAAAACATGATTATCAGTACCAAGATTGTCATTTGTTTTTTCTTGTGGTGCTGGGTCCGCAACGTACATAGTACGAGCTTTTCTGTAGGTAACATTAAAATCAGACATAATATGACGGATTTTTTTTTCTTTTTTAAAAATAGGACAAGTTTTGTTTAACGCCATATGATCACCTCCACAGTTGACACATTTAAAGCACGTCGTAGTGCAATTTTCGTGATTCTCACAACATTTAGGGCATACTACTTTATCAGTAGGACATCTTTTTGATGTGTGTCCAAATTTCCAGCACTTAGAACATTGTGAAACCGGAAATACAAACGGTTCTACTTTAATTCTTAAGCCATATACTGACACAAAAGGTGGTAAATAAGAGTTTTTAAAGCACAAGCGCACTGTTTCACTTGGAACCCATTTTCCATCTTCGTTAAGACGTGAAAGTCGACGTACAGATGACAGAATTGCAGGATCGGCACAAACAATGTTGCTCATAATCTCCTCCTCCGATAAGTCACCGTCTACATTTTTAATAACCCCATAAGAAAAGTTTACTTCGAATGCTTTCTGGAATTTCCATCCTTTTTCTATTAGTTCCTGACAGTAGATTAATTTTAACATACAATTCTCAGTTTCACATTCTACTTTAATCTTGTATGGAGATAAGTATTTTATTTTATTAATTTCTGTGATTTTAAGAATTTTGAGTGTACGCGCTAATTCGAATTGTTTAGGTAATTTATCGTTACACGAGATATATATTTCCATCTTCTCATCCTTCATTTTTTTTTCTTTTCTTTTACTAACTGTTATCCACTCATCCCCACTCTCACATCCTTCCTCTTCGTTATCCCTACTCTCTTCCCTGTCGCGCTTACTCGCTCTTATTGGCTCACATTCTTCCCGTCTCTTTAATAAATGAACTTGTTCCGCGATGTTTGTATTCTCCATATTTTCTTCATTCATACTTCTATCCGATAAACTTAATTTGTCACAGTCATCATTATTATTTAATATTTCATTAGTCTCGTCCATAGTTAATGTAAACAAATCGCATTATTGTTGAACGGACTTCGCTTATCGCAAAACCGGTTCGGCGCTAAGGCCCGTAGCGGTCGTTGCTAATACGAAGTAAACAAATACACAATAGGCCCGATGACGATTATTTTAAATAATAAAATGCACACAACTACCTTACACAAAGGTTCGTCTGCGACTCCCACCGATAAAAAGTTATCGGGTTTTTCTGACAAAGATTCTCAGTAGCACCCCGGAGTCTGTAGTTGGGAGTGTGTATACTCCCGTGCCTCGGGAAGCACGTAAAGCCGTCATGTGCCTGAACTCTTTCCGGTCGTGTCGGATTGCCGTCCCATCGGATTATGAGAGTTAGGGAATAGAGAGTGTGTTTGCGCACACATTCGTGCACTATAATATCTCCTGCGCAGTTGGCTAATCTCTCTTGAGATTGGCCGCCGCGGACGTAATCGGCCCGGAGGGTATTATCATATTATAATAATTACGTATGCAATAAAATACCCTGATTTATGTCTTTTAAATTACTACTAATGGTAATACGAATAAAATATTATCAAATAAAAATAAATAATAAATATTTAATGTAGCAACTTCCGGTCTCGTTGATGGAGATTTCTATTGGCGTTCGTAATATTAAATTATATTTATCATAGAACTAATATAACAGTTATATACATAGTATATTATATACTTATAAACATTCTCCTCATATACATTTAAAAGCTAGCTCCAACCAGCTTGTTATAAGCTCTAAGCCTCCCGATCGAAGGGAGAGGAGGCCTCAGCCCAACAGTAGGCCATTGTTGTGTGGGCAAGGATTGAGTACCATTTGGTTTCTTCGATACAAACAAGATACACTTCCGAAAAAACGAAGCCAGGAAATTAATCTATAAAAATAATAATTCCACGTCGATGTTTGCTTAAGCCAATTTCCATATATTTGATAGAATATTTTATCTCCTATTTATAAGAAAAAAGTTTTCGTACTCATCTACGTTGTACATATATATTAATATGTATATACTGATCACAATTGTATACTTTTGGAGTAAGCGTTGTCAGTCAATCTGTGTCAGTATTGTCGAAGCTTTTAAATTAAAAAGTGTATATAAGTAGTTGAGTGTAACAGTGTCGTGTTATATATAGAGATATATTAATCGAGAACTGTTCGTAGTGCGTAATACAGGAGAGCTGTTGGCCTAAAATTTGTTGGCGGAATTCTACTAATTCATAATGATTACGATACGTTCCCGATTCAATTCCGATCCAAATCTAAATCGTCTGTATTTATTCGAATCGGAACCGAACCGATATGATGTTAACATATACCGTTGTGTCAAAACCAAACTTATTTCTTAACTCTTATATAATAATAATATAATAATAATGGTCTCGATTCTCACCCAGGACAGACATTTGTGTGCATGAATATGTCTGTCTGTCCTGAGTCTGGGTGTAATTATCTATATAAGTATGTATTTATACTCGTAAGATATTAATTTAAATTAATTCTTTTATAATTGCAGTGAGGTAACCGCGTCTTTTTATTGCCTTTCAATCGAGACAATTATAAGCAACTAACAGTTTCTATTAAAACAGACAAATTGTATTACTGCTAAATATTTTTTGAAATTTAGTTTAATATTTTACACAACTTGAGATGATTTATTTCATACAAACTATATAAACAAACATAGTCTGTTCAAAGGTGGCGCTGCTAACAGAATTCAAATGGAATTAAGTTTTACTTGTTGCATTAAATATGTAGTTAAATTTGATTCAGAATAATGATATTATTTTAATGGATTTTGTTTTGAATATTGTCAAAGTAATTTAAACCTTTTAAAAATAAATCAAACAAAAATGTATTTAAAAGTTTCAAACAATCAAAACAGTGTCTACTATAAATTAAATATTGTTATAATTGCTTGATAAATAATGGTCATTGATTTTGTTTTTTTTTCCTTTCGATTGTTTTTTTGACGCCGAGCATATGATTCTACTATCATTTCTCTGATTATACTTTCAATAGTAAACACTCGAATCATGCGTATATTGAATGTATGTAATGTATGGATACTTGAATTAATTTACATGATTTATTTACTTGCTACAATTTCGGTTTCTTGACTTTCCTCCATAAAATTGCGATGAAGACACGATATGAGTCCCGTGTAAATTAAAACAATAATAAAAAAATGTATGGTTGGGGAAGAAGAGACCCGGGGAGGAACGAAGTCCTTTGCGATATTTTTTCGTGCGCGAATGGACTTCAGGAACAGCCGTACTACGTAGCAAACGTACATACGTACGCACGCACGTATCCAACGTGCCGATGAGCAAACCGTTCAATGGTGACATGCTCACACGCACCTTTTCGTTATTTCGTTGGATTTGTCCGTCTGTTCTTTCTGCTCTATTATTACGCATGCTTGATGCTTTATTAGTTCGACGTCCCAAATAGGCCACCTTGCGTCTTGCTGGCATTTTTCACTGTAACACACACACACAAATAGGCCAAAATGTTGTATCTACTGATAAAAACGGTATACCGATAATGTATTTGATCTTTTAGTATTTTACCAACCTTTTCAATATCGAAAAACACGTTTATATTTCTTATCAATTAAATAAATCGTTTAATATTTTGCAAATTTTTAAATGTCAAAATGACGCGACGCTTCTCGTGAATGACGTAGACGAAAGTTCAATGAGGTTCACTATAAGTGATTATTTTGATAATGTTCGTACACAAATACTAAAATCGTGATTACAAAATAGAAGGATGGGTTAGGAGGGTGAAAATTTGGGATCATATGTATTTTTTGAAAATAGAATACAAATTTAAAAAAAAATGTCTTAAAAATAGAAAAATAATTTCTGGATAGGGTCACCCTTATCAACTAGCGATATGAAATATACTTTACGACCTATTCTCATACCTCCCAATATACATAACAAATTTCATAAAAATCGGTCGAGCCGTTTCGGAGGAGTTCGACCACAAACACCGTGACACGAGATTTTTATATATTAGATTAGTCATGTATATTTAATATGTATCAATGTTTTTTTGTATGAGAATGTTATATAAGATATATATGAATGTATGTATGTTTGTATGGCTTTAATTCAATCGTGTATTTCTTTCCAGAGTGGTATTGGCGGCTTGCTCCGAGCTACTGGGCGCGCTGCTTGGTGCCCACGAAGCCCAGGGCGAGCCGGTCCTCGTTATAGACGGGGCTGAACCGCGACACCTGAAGGCTCTCCTCGATTACATGTACACCGGGGAGATGAATGTTCACCATGTGAGTGAAACGCTATCAAAAAAAAAACTAGCCTTTTTCATTTTAATGCGCTCATGTTTTTTTATATTTTGGGGATGACAATGACCCGATTCAATTAAATTTATTTGCATATAACATAGTATATATGTTTAGTATATATGTTAACTTTTAAAATAAATATATAAAGGTATTACAATACATTATAAAAGTACGAGGAATAAGGATTGAACCTGAGGTATTTAGGTCGCGAAGCGTATTTAAGGATTAGGCGCTCCGGGCACCAAATAAAATGTGCGCTCCTTAACTTTAAGAAAAAAGACCGAAGAAAAACCTAAAATTGTTAGTTATGGATTATTGGTTAATTAAGAGTTTGCAGGTAAGTAATAATGAGAGCACTTCTCGAAGTTTATTCAGAAACAACGTTTTCGTTCCCAAGGTTGGTGGCGAATTGGCGACGAAAGGAATTGTTAATATATCTTGCATTGCCAATGTTTAGGGGTGGTGATGCTCACCCAAAATCAGGTGGTCATTTTCCCGCCCGCCTACCTATATGCTAAAATGCTTGATTTGGAGTTTTAATCTCGCGCTTGGGATTTGAAATTTGGAGACGTGTGTATCCACCAACTCGGTTTGGTGCAGCGTGATGGAATGAATGGTAATATTAACAATATGCTTCTGTCTCTTATTACAGACCCAATTGGCTGGTCTGCTGAAGACTGCGGAAGAACTTCGTATAAAAGGCCTCACGGATATCCGGTGGAATAATAAGGATGAACCCCCCGATTGTGCTACTGGTAAGGCTCTTAATCTAAGCTGGTGTTAACCCCTCTACTAGAATGGGTTGAGCCTGGAGCTTGGGCTATCTTCGATACCAGGTTGAGTGAACTAGACTTAACAGTTCAATCGGCTGAACCAATAGGTTATTGGGATATCTAACAGATAATAATGACAGTGTTACTCTCTATGACTGGGTGAGTGAGCCAGTGTAATTACAGGCATAAAAGACCTAGAGATATTATAAATTCCATATGTGTTTTACACCGTAAATGCCATGGTTGTTACGCTCCAGTGCCACGGAGACCACGTTCAGCCGTCGATCTGATGTTTCATGACTGTGTTATTTTGAATACTGTGTTACAGCCCTTTACACCCCTTCCTCTCCAGCTTAATATCGATACTAATATTATAAAGAGGTAAAGTTTGTGAGGTTGTACGGGGTAATCTCTGGATCTTCTGAACCGATTTTGAAAATTCTTTTACCAATAGAAGGCCACATTATTTGTGAGTGTCATAGGCTAGATATTAACCCGAAAAATTAAAAGACTTTTTCGTGGTAGGAAATAAATCATAGCACTCAGTACTAACCGAACGACAAGCATAATTTCATTATAAGTAAAAATGTTTACCGCCCAACGAAGTGCGTACGTGTCCGCTAGTAATTATATAAAGTTATAGTAACATGTAACTAATGTAAATGCAGAGATGGTCTAGTGGTTAGAACGCGTCAATCTCAACCGATGATCGTGGGTTCAAACTCGAGCAAGCACCACTGAAATTTCATGTGCTTAATTTTGTGTATGTAATTCATCTCGTGCTAGACGGTGAAGAAAAACATCGTGGAAAACCTTCATGTGTTTAATTTTACCAAAATTCTGCCACATGTGTATTCCACCTAGCCGCATTGGAGCAGCGTGGTAGAATAAGCTCCAAACCTTCTCCTCAAGAAAGGAAAGAAGGCCTTAGCCCAGCAGTAGGACATTCACAACCTGTTACTTTACTTTTTTTTTAAGTAACAGAATATATAGTGTACCTGTGTTTGCACACACACTTGCACTAGAATATTAAGTACACGTGAACCAAGAACCGCTCAGTATATAGATTCTACTTATCTGAATTAAAGCACATAATTGGCTGAACGCATTTATCTTGTACATAATGTATGATAGTCTTATATGTACATATGTATGACCTTGCTTCGTACTCTTAAAATGTTGAAAAACAATCTGACATTTCACATTTGATTTTGACATTTAAAGCCGACTGCTACTGGTTCTATTCGTTCGAATCGCTTTTAATACTTTTCCAAGCTAGAAATAATACTAAAAAGTCCGATCATACATTTCAGGAGCGGTGACGACGACGGCCCACGAGAAACGACCGGAACCTGTTAAACCGACCGAGAGGCACGAACAGAAAAACTCAGAAAAGATCCAAGACTGCAAGAGTACGCAAGAGAAGAATACGCAAGACTTGAAGAGTACGCAAACCACGAAGAATACTCAAGATAAGAATATAGATAGAAAGACACCAGAACGCGAGAGTCATGTTGAACCAGAGGATACTGATGACGTGAATAAAGAAAAGCTTAACGTTA
Organism: Nymphalis urticae; assembly: GCA_905147175.2. Classification (NCBI taxonomy): domain Eukaryota; kingdom Metazoa; phylum Arthropoda; class Insecta; order Lepidoptera; family Nymphalidae; genus Nymphalis; species Nymphalis urticae. Next base: position 1,904,444 of record LR990009.1, read on the forward strand.
ATGGTATGTGGTAGACTATATCCCGAACCGGTGGTAGCTTTAAACTTAGGTCATTTTGTAACCACGAATGGTGATGATGTAACCTTTAGTGGTACTGGGATATGTTATAAATATTTGAATAAAGAATTATCTGATTTCACTTGGAAATTGGTTTCAGATAAGAGTTGACAGGTGAACTCACAAAACAAAAAATGAATGTAAAAACGTAATACACAATAACCCAACGCTTGACGGACTATTTAGAGCTGCAAAATTTAGTTAGATAATTAAATCTTGAAATATCGTCTCCACTCTGAGTTGTTTAGCTCTTAATTTTAATTTACTTGGTGGTAGGGCTTCGTGAAAGCCCGTCTGGGTAGGTACCATCCACTCGTCACGTATACTAAAAACAGCAATGCTCAGTATTGTTGTGTGTGTGTGTGTGTGTCTGAAGGGTGAGAAGCCAATGAAACTTCAGACACAAGGGACATAACATCTTAGTACCCACGGTTGGTGGCGTATGGGTGATGTATGGGCTGGTGACTATGACATATTTGATTTCTGCCAGTTTTCAAGCATTTGCTATTGTTTATTTAATTTTAAATAACGATAAGTATTTCTGACTTGTTCCAAATTCGTCTTCTTCCGTTGAAGGTTTTTCAAGGTCGTCGTCACGCCCCCCCAATCGACTTTTTCACATTTATATTCGACTGACTTCTAAAACGCTATCCTGTTACTAAATTCGTATCGCAGTCGTGAAATGAAAACAGGTTTATGTTAATCCATATGTCTTTTGAATGTTATAATATGGTTAATGTCGTATATCACTGGTGGTAGGGCTTTGTGCAAGCTCGTCTGGGTAGGCATCACCCACTCATCAGATATTCAACCGCAAAACAGCAGTACTTGGTATTGTTGTATTCCGGTTTGAAGGGTGAGTGAGCCAGTGTAATTACAGGCACAAGGGACATAAAATCTTAGGTTCCAAGGTTGGTGGCGCATTGGCGATGTAAGCGATGGTTAACATTTCTTACAGTGCCAATGTCTAAGGGAGTTTGGTGACCACTTATCATCAGGTGGCCTATATGCTCGTCCGCCTTCCTATTCTATAAAAAAAAAAACGCTCTGACATACCACGAGCGTGGTCTGCGTTGAGTTACGAATTTGTCCTTACAGAATACCTCTCAGGATAGGAATCGGTTGTAAGTTTATTAATTCTCATGTTTCACCGCCAGGGGGACCACCGCCGTTGATAAAACTGCCGACCAAAGAGAAGAACAGCGTACCCAACCCCAAGAGAGAAATGTCTGACACGTAAGTTATGTGTTATCTAGCTGATACGTCCAATTTCAAGAGATTAAAGCTAATTTCGCAGGACATGTTTGAAGGGTAAGTTAGCCAGCATAACTGCAGGCACAAGGGACAGAACATCTGAGACCCCAAGGTTGGTTGCGCATTGGCGATGTAGTTGGTTAATATTTCCGAGAGTGCAATATCTATAGTCGGTGGTGACTTACCATCAGGTATTTATTCAGGTGCCTATTTGCCAGTTCGACCGCCTATGTTATATTACAAAATAATATTAATAGTTTATTAATGAAAATTAAGAGCTGAAGACCGAGCTCAGTGGTGTGCCATTGAGCCTCTGTCCAGCAGTGGACGAGAAAGGGATAATAATGATGGTGATTTTCACAGGGAGAGTCCAAGCCCGAAGCGTCAGAGGGTGATCAGCGCGACGGAACACACGGACGACGAGAACAGCGGACAAATTAAATCGTTAGTATTTTATTTATTTAGGGATTATTGTATTGGTGTCTTCTGGAATTTTTCGGCCATTAGACGCCTTCGCAGGGCATGTCCCACCCACGCATCGGTGCATATTCTACCGCTAAATAGCACTCAGTATTGTTCTTTTACAGTTCGAAGCGTGAGTGACTCAGTGTAACTACAGGAACGTGGGACATAACATCTTAGTTTCCAAGGTTGAGGGCGTACAATGTAAGGGATGGTGTTTACAGTTCTATCGTGGTGACAACCATCATGCCCAGTTGCCTCTACGCCTACCTTTTTTAAATGCAAAAAAAAAATTGAAATGAAATAATATATTTTTTTATTTACTTTTTTCAGTGAGAGGGATCAAGAATGGCGGCATGGGAATTTAGTGAGTATTCAAAACGTTTCGTTAAGTACTCGACACACGAGTCGTGTGAGTGTGACACGCTCTCATAAATACACACAAACATAGCACACCCATACATCCACACACCATTCAAAAAAGAACAATACAGTTTTCTCTCATAATTATATCCGAGAAACCCATTAAAAAATCTATTAATATAATTAATAAATCATTGCTAACGGTACTTAAAGACGAAGGTTGAGGTCAAGATGCGTCTTGGAATAAAAGTCCCATCGTAACGCTTATATAATATTTTATATATTTATATCATACATAATCGATATATCTATTACATACATATATAAGCTAACTCTTTACGAGATCTCCTAAACTATTCGCCCGATTCACTTGAAATTTGTCACAGTTACTCCTTCCCGATGTAGACGCTCACTAAGAACGAACGAAAGATTTTTTTTTATCTACCCGTGCGAAGCCGGGACGATTATCTAGTTATATATATATATATACATATACAAGCTATGCCAACCACAAGAGGAGTACAGACAAATAAACAAGTTTGACCTTGAATTATAGCGATACCATTGGTCGAGATCTTTTATAGTCTGTGGATGGTTTTGGATACGCGAAACAAATGCGTATATCGGTGACGTTGTTATCGAAACTTTGGATATAATTATTGTGGATATAAGTAGTTCAGTGTAATAGTGTTGTGTTATACAGGGTGACTGGTGAATTAGTATCAATATTTTAGGAGCATAATCGGTACATGATTCTCATTCGAATTATGTAAAAAAAATAGGTACTTAATTTTTGACCAAATTTACAAAAATTTTACTTTAAATAAATAAAGTGTGGACATATTTCCGCGGCGCGTGCGGCGTGGTGTTTGCCCCCCGCCCCCCGCCCCGCGGCTGATTAGTCGGGCGAGCGCCGCCGTAAGGTTCGTCCATCTTCCCGCGCGCGCGCCCCTAGCGATCGATCTTACGCGTATACCTAATCTTTCGTGTGTGAGTGTGATTAGTAATTAGGTATGGCTTATCAATACACAAATGCAGAATACTGTGAGTACTGTGAGTAGTAAAGTGACCCATTCGTGTTAAAGCGTGTGAAAGACAATATGCGTAAACGTGCCGAACTGTGTATCACACGAGCAGGAGCTCACTTTGAACATTTGTTAAGGTTAGTGTAGTTATGTAGGTAAATAGGTAGTTAAATGATTGACAATCGTTGTAAATAAGTATGATTCCATTTTTAAATACGCCGGAAATACCAAGATAGATAAACAGTTAATTTTTGTCCCAAGTTCATATCATTTACCTAGTCAACAAATTTGTTGCTTAAACGAGTGAAATATTTTGGTATTTTTGCCTGTACTAAGCCAGGTTTAAAGTATGAAGGGGGATTGGATCATGCTTGTTTATCAAAGGTAGCCTGCTACCCTGTTAACACGCGGCGGCGTTTGGACGTAGGTAAAGTACCGCGCGATAACTAAATGTACCTAACTGTGTTGTGTCGTCAGCGCAGCTAGGGTGTCCACATGACGCGTAATTAATTACATAACTTTTGGTTAACTTTACTTAGAAGTTTATTAATATTTATGTTATATGTATTTTTTTTTGGTCATATATGGTCGTCAAATATCACGTCCTTAAGTATTGATACTAATTCACCAGTCACCCTGTATATAGAGATATATTTGAACTGTTTGTTTTTTTAATCTTGTATTTTTAAATGGCCTTTATAGGCCATCGTTACACGCTAAATTAAATAAAAAAAGGCTCAAAAACTAAGACTAATTAAGTTTGAGAGAATCACTAATAAATTAATATATTTTAATTGCCGAAATACTCGAAGGTTTACTAAGAATAGAATTAAAAACATCAATATTCATAAAATTTAAATTTAGTTCATATTTTAGTGTCTCTCTCAAATTGTGGTTACGATCACATGCCACTAACAAGTGTGAAACATCATCTAATACACTACATTGGGATTGGAGAACTGTTCGTAGTGCGTAATAAAGTAGAGCTGTTAGCGAATTGTATGGAATATGTAAATCTAAATCAGATATTCTACCGCAAAACAGCAGTACTTGGTATTGTTGTGTTCCGGTTTGAAGGGTGAGTGAGCCAGTGTAATTACAGGCACAAGGGACATAACATCTAAGTTTCCAAAGTTGGTGGCGCATTGGTGGTGTAAGCGATGGTTAACATTTCTTACAGTGCCAATGTCTATGGGCGTTTGGTGATAAGTTACCATCATGTGGCCCATATGCTCGTCCGCCTTCCTATTCTATAAATAACCTTGATTACTTTGTTGTATTATCGGCAGTAAATTACATTTCATACGTTTTCCAGGATATAACGGCGGAGCGTGTGGTGGGGTGGGGGGCCGGCGAGGGACCGGAGGGCGATTGGTCGCGCGACCAATCGGACGAGGAGTGGGCCGACCCGCCCGCCGACATCGGCTCCTTCCTACGGACGAAGCTGAGAGTGGACGGTGACAACAGTGGCGGTATGTAATCTTCACTAATATTATATACGCGTAACTGTTTGTCTGTCTGTTACGTATTCATGTCCTACATTAAACTACTTGACCGATTTTGATGAAATTGAATACGAAGTAAGCTTTAACCCCAAATATATGGGCTCCTTTTTCGTACTTAACATCTGCTTCCATCCCTCTTACACTCATATATTTATGAAGTGAGGCAGAAAGGGGGGGGGGTGTATGTAAAGGTTGCTAAAAGATATATACATTTTTAAATAAATGTATACTTGTATATCTGTTTGAGATTAATATACATAGAGACCGTTTGACAGAGCACCCATGAAGTAGATTTTTTTTCCATGGTGATGGTTTTCCTTTTATTCATTTTGATTTTTTTCGCCGCTAGATGGCGTTGCAACATTGGCATATATACCTTTCAATCGTTCTTCATGACAACTGGTATAAATATATACACGGGCAGGACAATGTCCACAGGGTTTCGACAGTATTTTATATAAAACACAACAAACAACCACTAAGTTAGATGAGCTACAATTTTAATGTCTGCGACATCCACCTTACTCCCCGGACCTTGCCCCAACAGATTACCATTTTTTTCGGAACTTGGACAACTTCTTACAAGGAAAAAAATTCAACTCCGACGCGGCAGTCCAAACCGCCTTCGAAGAGTTTATTGATTCTCGCCCCCATGGTTTTTTTAGTAAAGAATTCAATCAACTACGTATGTGATGGCAAAAGTGCATAGATAACAACGGTGCATACTTTGATTAATTCAAAATATTTTACAAAAAAATTGGCTGTATATTTATCCCGTACAAAACGCCAATTTCATATGTAAGGACCTAATATATATAAGTAATTGATATATAGAAAATATTATATATAGGAGTACTGACCATATAATAATAATAATGTCCTCCAGACCGATTTCGGCCACGGCGGCGAATCTCAAGAGAGATTAGCCAACTACGCAGGAGATATTATAGTGCACAAGTGTGTACGCAAACACAGGTGCACTCTCTATTCCCTAACTCTCATAATCCGATGGGACGGCAATCCGACACGACCGGAAAGAGTTCAGGCGCAGGACCAACTGCTTTACGTGCTTTCCGAGGCAAGGGAGTGAACACACTTCCAACTTTCAGACTCCGGGCTGTTACTGAGAATTTTCTGACAGAAAAACCCAATAACATTTCATTGGCCCGACCTGGGAATCGAACCCAGGGCCTCCGGTTCTGCCGCCTTACATCAAGCCACTAGACTAACGAGGCAGTCAAAGGACCATATATATTATTTTCTATATATTAATTACTGTGAGCGTGCCGCCGGCCGGTACGAATGACGTCATAGGCACAACTATGAGTACCGTTGCCAAAAAAATGAAATTTTATTTTAACCGCTGTGCCCGCGTGTTGCAGACGAGGAGTCGGACGGCAGCAACGGCGCGCGCGCGCACGCGTCGTCGTCGTCGTCCACCGCCAGCACCGCGCACATCGACTACGTCAAACGTCAGTACACACTCGATACCCCCATTATATCTTAATCTAGGATTTTAAGCCGAGATGGCCCAGTGGTTGGAACGCGTGAATCTTAACCGAAGATCGTGGGTTCAAACCCGAGCGAGCGCCATTGAATTTTCACGTGCTTATTTTGTGTTTATAATTCATCTCGTGCTAGACGGTGAAGGGAAACATCGTGAGGAAACCTGCAGGTGTCTTATTTCACTAAAATTATGCCACATGTGTATTCCACCAACCCGCATTGGAGCAGCGTGGTGGAGTAAGCTCCAAACCTTCTCAAAAGGGAGAGGTCTTAGCCCAGCAGAGGGACAATAACAGGATGGTATTGTACTAGGATTTATACATAAGGCACATATCTTGATAATATCTTGTCTCAGATAAAATAATAAAAAAGAAGATAATAAGAAGTAAAACAAAAAACAAAACATCTCATATTAAAAGTTTAGCAATAAAATTTGAAATCCTTAAACTATGTAATACAAAAATATGCTAAAAATACAAATAGAATGAATGAAAGATGACTTTATTTTAAATGTTGTTGACTTAAAACTATTATGGATTTATTTATTTATTTAATAATATAAACAAACAGAAACAATTAAATTATGGCACGACAAAAGCAATCATCTAATGAGATTAGCTGAGATTAGATGAGATTGTAAAGTGGGAAGCAAATTGGTGCACATATCGCACCTAAATAATAATAATAATATCCTGGGACATTCACACACGGCCATCTGATCCCAAACTAAGCAGAGCTCGTACTATGGAAACCAGACAACTGATATACTACATATACTACTTTTATTTTGTAAATACATACTTATATAGATAATCACATTGACTCAGGACAAACAGACATGTACATGCACACAAATGTCTGTCCTGGGTGGGAATCGAACCGCTCGCCAACCAGCCCATCAAATGATAAACAAATAATGATTGAACACAATTCATTAATTCGTTTCGTTTTCATTTCACAGCGAACAAGTTGGGTATGCAAGACCCGAGGTTCATGGATGTCGTGAAGTTGAACGACTATCTCCAGCACGGGAGACGGCCACAGTTCTGGGAGGAGAACTATGTGAAGAGGGTAAGTTTCCCCAAATAATATGGTGATAATAAATAAGACTTATTATACTGTATAGCTATACTGTACGGCTGAAGCCGAGATGGCCCAGTGGTAAGACCACGTGAATCTTAATCGATGATCGTGGGTTCAAACCCGGGCAAGCACCACTGAATTTTCATGTGCTTAATTTGTGATTATAATTCATCTCGTGCTTAACGGTGAAGGATAAACATCGTGAGGAAACCTGCATGTGTCTAATTTCACTGAAATTCTGCCACATGTGTATTCCACCAACCCGCATTGGAGCAGCGTGGTGGAATAAGCTCCAAAGCCTTCTCCTCAAAAAGAGGAGAGGAGGCCTTTAGCCCAGCAGTGGGACATTCACAGGCTGTTACGGTTTTATACTGTACAGGGTTTGTATAAATGATAGAAGAGATCGGAGTTAGTATTCGTTGGTGATCATACAGGATATGTATAATAATAATAATAATGTCCTCCAGACCGATTTTGGCCACGGCGACCAATCTCAAGAGAGATTAGCCAACTACGCAGGAGATATTATAGTGCACGAGTGTGTGCGCAAACACAAGTGCACTCTCTATTCCCTAACTCTCATAATCCGATGGGACGGCAATCCGACACGACCGGAAAGAGTTCAGGCGCAGGACCTACGGCTTTACGTGCTTTCCGAGGCACGGGAGTATGCACACTTCCAACTTCCAGACTCCGGGCTGCTACTGAGAATTTTTTGACAGAAAATCTCAATAACTTTTTATTGTCCCCACATGAGAATTGAACCCAGGACTTCCGGATCGTTATAAGCCTAATATCTAGCCACTAGACCAACGATGCAATCAAATATATATATATATATATATATATATATATATATATATATATAAATAAGACATAACATCTTAGTTCATCATCGTCAAGGTTAGTGGCATATTGGTGATGCAGAGAACGATTAATATTTCTTACAGTGCCTATGTCTAATGGTGACCCCATGTACCCAGGTGTCCTATTTAAAAAAAAAAAAACATCAATTCCTATCATTTCAGGTGATGGAAGCTGTGCGTCTCAAGGAGTTAGAGATGAAGCAAGCTGCGGAAATATTGGGGGTCAGCTACGGGACGCTATACGGGAGATACCGCGACGTGTACGGATGCATTAACAGACCTTATCGGTGAGAAATTACAATGCCCTTGTTTGTATGTTTATAAGGACGTGAGGTCCTTTTTTTTTATTTAAAACTCCAGTGCATTGGAATACCCCGCGTTAAAACTAGCGGTACCCACACCGTCTTTTTTCGGGGGGTGGCACGGGAATCGTAACTAGAGACCACGGGTTCAACCCCAGGCACACAGTGTCGAGTTAACGAGGGTATCGTTTGCAGTCACAATAAATAAGGCACAGGGAAAGAGATTCATATCCTTAAATCTATTCTGACTAATGGATTTAAGGAAATATTTTTCTCATGGTCAATTGTATGCTGCCCTATCTAGATCCGGGTGCGGCGAAAACCAATAAATACTAACATCAAACGAAAATATAACTAAAAATGTTGTATATATGATATATATATGAAATATTATAAGCCGACTCGTAGTGATTTCTTTAAGTTATACGCAGCTAGTTAAAACCGATAGTTTTCCCCCGCAGGACCGCCCGCGACTTCTGGCAGGCGAAGGGCCCGTCGGAGATCCTGGACCGCCTGCAGCGCGGCGACCTCGGCATCGAGGCGGCCGCGCTCGCGCTCGGCGTCAACCCCGCCAACCTCGCCGCCTACGTGGCCGACGTCTCCGACAAGGGTCAGCGCACTTCTACATCAGGGCGTTCTACAGGCCAATAGCGACCCTAGCGTCTCGCCATAGAGCTCACTTCTATATCAGGGCGTTCTACAGGCGAATAGCAACATTCTATATCAATGCATTATATAGGGGAATAGCGACCTTAGCGCCTTGCCATAGAGCTCATTTCTATATCAATGCATTATGCAGGGGAATAGCGACCTTGTCGTCTTGTGATAGAGCTCATTTCTATATCAATGCATTATACAGGGGAATAGCAACCTTAGCGCCTTGCCATAGAGCTCATTTCTATATCAATGTGTCATTAGTAATTTAGTTATCAATTTATCATTAATCCCACACACACACATCAATGTCGTATGTTCATGTTGAGACAACGTAATTTTCTTCATCAGATTTCGAACCCGTCCCCATCGAAGTGGATCCGTCGCTGAAGCTGCGCGCGCGCACCTACACGACCGCCGTCAAGCCGCGGAAACCAGATAAGGTGAAATCTCAGATACAAACATAAACACGGGATAGCCGGCCTTAGCTTCTTCGACAGTTTTCGATATTTTTTTGGTAGTTTATTTATGTATATGTATGTATGTATGTATTTATATCATCTTTGAACTGATTATAATAAGAATTAATATCAAATAACAGGTGCCAGGCAAGAAAGTGATGGTGGGCAGCCTGGCCGATGACGACCCGATACCGGCGACCGTCATCACCACCCAGGACAAACACAGTCAGCCGGCGTGCAGTGAGTATATTTATGAGTTATATTGGGCACTTGACAGACCCATAGCTAGTAGAACGTTAGGGCACAATCACACTATCAAAACAATGTGCACGTATGTACACTCTATTGTACACTCAATTAAGTAATCCCACAGATTGCAAACAGCGCCTCTAAGTTAATACACATAGTACCGAAAGCGATATAATAGATTTATGACGATCTTTACTAACAAATAAGTATGTAAGGGGTCGTCCCTTAATCACGTGATGTTCTTAGCAACTTTTTATCCCCCTACCCCCCCTGATATATATAGAATAGGAAGGCGGACGAGCCATTTGGGCCACCTGACGGTAAGTGGTCACCCTTAGACATTGGCACTGTAAGAAATGTTAACCATCGCTTACATCACCAATGCACCACAAACCTTGGGAACTAAGATGTTATGTCCCTTGAGCCTGTAATTACACTGGCTCACTCACCCTTCAAACCGGAACACAACAATACCAAGTACTGCTGTTTTGCGGTAGAATGTCTGATGAGTGGGTGGTACCTACCTAGACGGGCTTGCACAAAGACTACCACCAGTAAAAATCTCCGTTTGTTTTAAAATTATCAATTTTTCGTCCTTGTTCGTTTAAACTGAAGATGGTGGGAGCTGTACTGTGTATAAAAACATGTAATATATTTTTTTCAGGCGGCAAATGGCCCTCAATTCGAGTAGCTAGCCTAGAGTCCCTACGCGGGTCGGAGGCGCCCCCCTCTCCTCTGCCCGCGCCTCCCCCCTCGTCGTCCCCCTCGCCGGTGCCCTCACCGTCCCCCTCGCAGCTGATGCGCACGAGGCCGGACCTCACCATAGTGGCAGCGAGGCACGGCAAGGCAGACTCGTGACACGGACGGTAGGGAGATACGCGTAACACGATTTAGACATATTGTTTACTTATTATTTCAATTGTGTAAAGTGAACGATCGTTACGTCTCTATCACGCAATTATTATATATTATTGGCTCAATTGTAAGATGTCGCGCTTGTCGTTGAACAAAATTACATATATGTATGTCCAGTTATATATTATTCCATGTATTGTACATTCCAATGACAAAAGGAGTGAAGATAATATATTCCACGCGATTCGCTAACAGCTCTCCTGTATTACGCACTACGAACAGTTCTCGATTAATATATCTCTATATACATATAACACGACACTATTGCACTCAACTACTTATATACACTTTAATTTTACTTACAAACTTACGATAATAACTTCGCTGATATTCTAAACGTATTTTTTTCTCGAATTTACAATAAATACCACAGATTAATGAATTACAGATTATTAAGATCTCGACCAATGACGTCGCGTCAATTCAAGGTCACAATTGCTTAACTTTACTCCTCATGTCATTGGATGTGACATAGTTATTTTTTAACTAATCGATTCGTTGATATATCGAAACGGGAGATAGTCTTAAACTCAACAAAGATATTTTTTTTCTTCATATAGATAACATTTAATCAATTCTAAACACCTGTATAATATACAACTGTCAGTGTGAACAAAGATATCGTTAATTTTTAAAACGATATTTATATATTGATTTTATATATTATAGATTCCTCCATTATATTTAAATAGGAGGAGATTATATAATCGGTACCAAAGATCTCGCCAGCGTGGTTTAGAATTTGGAATATTCGATCAGCGCCATCTATCGGCGTTTTAGAATATTCTATTACAGGATTTGAGAGTATACTTTCATTAGTGTTTTTTTTTTCTTTTTTTTTTATCTATATATAGTATATTAACATTGCATTGAGATATATTTATATACAGCCAAAAGTCTCTCCTTAGATAAAAGATGTTTGTCTCTTTCTAGTTACAGTATTTTCATACTTTGACAGATATTTTCTATCTCTCTCATAGAAATATGTGTGCGTATCACAAGTTCGGTTCAGATGTAAAGTTTTGAGTGTTTTCCCGTCGATGTCTGAGTAATGTCCTCGTAGGTGGTACCACCAGACTGTAGGAAGCTTTTGACCAACATTGTATACAGTAATATAAGATTATTTCATAAAAGCTTAAACGATTTTGAACGATACTTCAATCAGCCATTTCTTTGTAAATGTCAAATTTTATCACATTGAAAAAAATCTAATGGAATTATTAATTCCACAGAATTTAAAAAAAAAAGCTTTACAGAGAATATACGTTTAATATTGACTCCTTTAAGGGTACAAATTTGTTTAAAATTTATTAATTTTGGTATTTTTGATTTTTCTTTATATTAATGTTGATATTAAAACCGGTTAAGTATATAGAGACCAATCGCTCTGTTTAAAGTAAATATTATAATATATATATTTCTTAATATTTATTAAATAATTATTTTTTAAATTTAGAACCCTATGATGCACTATATATTTGATAATATGTGGGCTAGATTCTCATGACCGATTTCGGCCAATGGCCAATCTCATGATTGATTAGCCATTTGCACAGAGTATATAATGCACAAGTGTGTGCGCAAACACAGGTGCACTTTCAATTCCTTCATTCTTATAATCATATGGGCGGCAATATTCCGTCACTTTTATCCACCAACCCGTATTGGAGCAGCGTGCTGGATATCATTTCAAGGTCGAGACTGTTACTTTACTTTTTTTGTTATAAATGTACAGTCCCCGTTAATAAATATCGCCCTTACCTTTGAAAAGAGACAGTCGACTAATTTCATACCCACCCATGCATCGAATCCCAGCCGCCAGAATCTTATTCACCTCTAATCGTGTTTCTATATACTTAACATGTTTTTCCTTATAAGTTCAATCGTTTATATACAACGGCCTATTAAGATGAAAAACATGGCGAGAGTTCAGGAGAGCTATAACCTTCGGTTCCCGTTTCTGTGCTACTGTGCTACGCCACAGTAGCTGTCATAGGGCCCCTTTGATATGAGTGCAACGCCACACCGCACGGGGGGCCTTCGTACGCCCAGCAACGCCACTGACCTTTCAAATACAAACTGACAGCTAATTAAAATAATTTTAAGTTTTTTTTTTTTATTAAAGTTTTAAATATTCGTTTATATATAAATAGTATTCCCTGTAAATAATATAATAGCCGACCAAAATTATTAATAAATGAAGTATATTTATTAAATGAGACCATTTTAAATGAAGGCGTTTTTAAATTTCGTTTCTCGAACTTCATGTAAAATTGTTGTCGTTTAATAAAAATAATCAAAATTAATTATATATTTTTACTTATTGTTATATATCGTGTAAGGTAAATAATGAATCATGTGGTGTGTGACTGATTAAATTACATTTAATTGTAAAATAAATGTAAATCGATGTAAATGAAGTATAAAAAATTCCATTTCCACACGTGAAGATATTTTAGTATAGATTTAAAAAAATATAAAAGAAAAAAAATATATGAAAAAAAGTTTAAACTTTAATTTTTATAGAATAGTTTGTACGTAAAAAATATATATATATATATATATATATATATATATACTAAGGATACCGTCGGTTAGTTCGTTTAAGATATATATAATTATGTATAGTATAATTAAAAAAAAAAAAACTGCGTATCGTTCCTCTATTTGTCTTGTCCAACTTGAAAATTTTTTTTCACTATTATATATTTAATATTATATACGTTATCATCCAGATGATTATATGAATGTGAGTGATGATGTTTTTTTATATACATAAGTAGTTATGTAAACTCGATATTCGATATTTGAATAGTTTTTTTTTATTGATAAACAATAGCGGAATAATTTAGATATTTGGATTTTTTTTTTATGTTTTGTTGTTGAACTTTTTAAATGTTCGTTTTGTCACTGTTTATGTTATATATAGAGCTTAGTATAGATAATGTTCATAAAAGGCGTTATGTATTCTATTTAATTTAAAAAGAGATTAAAAATAACTATTAATTTATAACGAGGCGTATTCTTTAAGATATAATAATGAATTAAGTTTTTTTTTTGTCTATTTTAAATATAATTTCCTATGAATTCTCGCAATAATATCGTTAATTATAGTTTGTCCACTCGCTGGACGAAATTCTGGGTTGAAGGCTTCTTGATTGAGATGTGACGCTGTTTTATTAAGACCCACCCATTTGTAATGTATATATAATTAATATATAAGATATGTTTTTTTTTAATATATATATATTTTTATCCAAATTCAATTGGATGTTTGAACCAAATTTTCATTGTAATTTATTATCTAAGTTATCATCATTGTTACTCGAAACTATTTTAAAATGTTTATTTATTATAAAACACCGCTCGGATGTTTGTCTTTTCGAAACAGACCATGAACATTTTTGAAAAATTTTGAGAAAAGAAAACTTTGATTGACAAAGATACTGAACTGAATGTTTTGTCTTCGTCCTTCTTATGTCAAATTACTGATGGTAGAAAGGGATGGAACGATGTACTGTTGAGTTGATGATGTAATGGTTTTCAATAATATGATAAAACTCAGTGACCTTGAAATGTTATGCCGTGTACACATTTGTAATGTAATAGAAAAGGCAACGCCGAAGGCGGTGGTTAGTTTTAAAATTGATGTGTTTTTAAATGAGAATTGTTGCTAGATTTTATATTTTTAATCAAAAAAAAAAATATATATTTCATACAAAATCAAATTAGGTTTTTTTTATAGTGATTCGATCTGTTGAAATGTTTCGTTTGATAATTTATAAATCTGTTAATAATTCTCAATTAAAAAAACCTCGTAAGGATTTTCTTGTAATTGTTAGCTAATGTGTAATCAAAACTCATTATTTTTAGATTACGTTATATTGATAAGAAGTCGCGAATGTTACTTTTTTTAATTGTCAAAGAAGCGATCGGGGGACTATTTGAATTTGCAGCGTTATATTATTGTTTTTTTTTGTTAATGTGACTGATAAAAAAGTTTTTTTTTTATAATTGTCTATATTATTGTTTTTTTTTTTTAAATTGTTACATGTCAAATAGATTTTTAGTGTTGGCAACTCATAGAGTTTTTGTACGATTGAGTATAAATGATATTAGTTTTTCAAGGTGCCTACGTTATTCGGTACAATTATATTTGTCGATATTGAGGCTGCTAACAATATGTGTTCCAGTGCGAGATTTTTTCAGTCATTCGATGGTATTGTCAACTCACAAAAACGGTCGTGATGTGTCAGATAGTTTTATGCGATATTGACCTTAATAATTATAACATTGCAAGGATGCAAGGATCAAAATAGTATATCAACATAAGTCGGTTGTCAACATTTCTCGGGTGTGTAATGGAGTAAGTTCTTGCAAAATGGCACTGCTGTATGGAGTTCCAATTATTGTCACTAGATGGCGCTGTTTTCTTACGCTATCGATTAAGTAAAAAAAAACTCGCACTAAACACACTTATTATTATAGTAACTTAATTGTTAATACATGAACTAATATCAAAGATCTTCTAACAGTACGTGTCCAATTAAACAGTTGGCAATTTTTGGGTTTGCAACTCTTCAGAATTTATTAACGTTTTTTTTTTCTTTAATAATCTAAATTGATTATCATAATTAACGAACAAATGGTTTCAATATAAAACAATATCTAGCAATACAACCATTTTAAGCTTTTTACTGACACGAGGCCCATTGGTGCTGCAAAAAATGTTAACCAGTTCCTCACATCGCCAATGCGCCACCAACCTTGGGGACTAAGATGTTATATCCCTCGTGCGTGCATCACCCTGTCTCGCTCACCCTTCAAACCGGAACACAACAATACTAAGTATTGATGACGGGCTTAGAGCCCACCAAGTTAACAATATTGCTTGTTTTAAACTAAACAACGACCGATAAACGGTTTTTAGCGAGTGATTAGATAAACAATGTTCTGTCTTCTTCTTTCGTATGTCAAATGAATAATGTCAGAAAGAGAGAAATCCGTTTTTGATTTTGACATTTGATTTTTGACAGTTGTAAGATTCTTCATTGACAACGTAAGTTGATTGCAGTATATGTTGATAAACAGTGTTGAAAAGCACAAAAGTTGCCAATTTTCATTTGTTGGAAAAACGGGTCGTGTACAGAATTTTTAGGTGGGGGGGATTAGGTGGTCATGTTCTATCATTGTGTATGGAAAAAAAGTTTGACTATTAGAAAGTCGAAATGTTTATTATTTTGGGCTTATGTATTGAAAGTTGATAGATATTAATGTATAATATAATTATGTCATAAATATTATTTTTATTATATTTTTAAATGTCTCCGAAATTTGATATTTTTAAACGTTTCTAATTTTTTTTTTTATTGTGACGTCTTTTTTTTGTACTTTGTACTCGGATCGCTGTCTTTGCTTTAAAATGTAACAAAATAAATAACTACTACCTGTTAGGCGAATTTAAAAATAAAAGATATAATCAGACTGTTCTTTTATTTATTAGTAAAAATAAATTTCTGAGGATTTTTTTCCTTTTTCTGCTATCAGTACTTATCTGAGAGTACTAGTAGCATGAGTCTTTTTTATTTACCCTAATAATAATTATCTACGTCTAATGGTTTTGTAAATGGATTTCCATGGTGTGTGATATTACATATGGACACATCAGCTCGCACCAACGCACCGTGGGAAGAGTATCGTCTGTGGTAGCGCAGACAAGTCCGTAGCGGTGCGTCGGATCCGTGGCGAATCGGTAACTTAAAAGGTGCAGTTCGAATTTTGTCATTTAAAAATGGAACGATATCTTCTAATCTCAAGACCGGCTCACACCGTTGGAAGAGACTCGGTGCGGTGCGTGGCCGTCCGTTGTCGTCGCCCTTGTATTAGTAATCCGCAAAATCACACCGAGGGAACATAAAGTATGTTATCACACGATGTGTGAAATGGAATATTATTAAACAGTTTATTAGAGTGAGATAGACGATGATCAGATCGGTTGATAAGACTGCCTTTTCCCTAAAACTGAATAATCGTTATCTCGATACAGGTAATATATTTTTACTAGATTTATTGTACACATTTCACTTCAGAGGGCACGAAAACTAAAAATGTCATCAAGTTTTGCTGCCTCTTAAACTTGGCAGGGTTATTTTTCCTGCAGGTAAATCCACCCCTGCTAACATGTGGTTACCCATTCTCGTTAAGAACGCATCTAGAACGAATCGCGTCAACGTAGTATTAACGCCTGTACAAAAATAGTTTCCGTCCCCGCGTATAAGGGGGGGGGGGGGGCTGTTATATAACAAACTCACTTTCGCTTTTATAATAGTAAGGATATTTATGAAAAAATTTCGTCACGACACCAAAGTATAAAATTAATTTGCCATTTGAGATTATATCATAGTTAAAAAAAACGACAGTTCACCATACACAAATATATTTCATTAAATACAACACAGAAGCAAATGCCTTCAAAAAAAATTGACATATTTCGACTGCTATTTTCAAACGACCCAACAAGTAAATGATTATTGGACTGCGCGCACAAGACGGCTACGTATCCGGCCTGTGTCCTTAGCAATTAGGGTAACTAAACAAACCATATGAACGCCGCGCACTTACCCACAACGACAAGTTATGGCGGCTTGGGGTTCAATTCTACTAAATTGTGCTACAATACGTTCCCGATTCTATGTATGTGTTTAAAACTATGGTTTCTGTAACTCTTTTGGTATTTTTATACATATATAATAGGAAGGCGGACGAGCATATGGGCCACCTGATGGTATGTGGTCGCCAACGCCCATAGATATTGGCACTATAAGAAATGTTAACCATCGCTTACATCACCAATCTTGGGAACTAACATCTTATGTCCCTTGTGCCTGTAATTACACTCACTCACCCTTCAAACCGGAACACATCAAACCAAGTACTGCTGTTTTGCGGTAGAATATCTGATGAGTGGGTAGTAAAAATAAATGGTGTACAATAAAGAATATTCTACTCTATCCGACTTCGACGTATGTTTGAATAGGAATTAAATAGTAACGATTACGTTTCGTTTCGATTGCGATAAAGATAATTTTAGTAGAATTGATCCCTTGGTCTGTCTGTCCAGTGCGCAGTCTCTAATTAATTAAAAAAAAACCAGAATATTACATTACAATACCACGCTCCCATTTGTCTATGTATTCACTTTTCCTAATTTCGCGTCGCTTGAAGTAATCCGGGTATTGAGCCTTTTCTAATGGATGCCAGTAATCTAACACCCAATCCGGTGGTTCAACAACGCGAGCGTAAGCCACGCCCCCCGCGATGCCCACTGAATACGGAACTGAAATGGAATTGTTAATTATAGTGATGCTTTTTGACTAGTGACATCGTCCACACGGGAGACCAGCCAATCCCACAGAAAGTTTACAAAAAAATATATACTGTACTGCAACTGACTGTATAATGTATGTTACTATTCGCTAGCGATAGATGGCGTTGATTGAATTTTGTCACATTGATTGATTATCATTTCATTATCATTTCAAAGCGGAGACTAGTACTCGCCACAACGCCTGGTGACTCTGTAAAGGCCAGTAGGGCTAATAGCGTACATTCAAACAGAAAAAATATATATATGATCAAATAAATTAAGTACTGTGGTAAACATCCTTTGTTTTTCATATACCATTTGATCACTTAACATCACATCGTGAACAACAATAACGGTTCGATGTTCTAAAATTTAAAAACGATTGATTTGCTCATGTACAATAAAGATTAATTAAATATAATTTATATTCAAGGAACTGGTCATAAACAGCTCGACCGATTTTGATGGTTTTATATTGGGCCCGGTATGTGGCACTGTGATCGAGTTCCAGGATTTTGCTTACCCTTAAGATCAGAAGTCAGAACAGGCCACAATTAATATATATTTTTTGTCTCACATACATTTAGCGATCGGAACTGGATGCTGAGTCATAAATAGTTCGTGTTTTCCAACTCGGTAGAGAAGGCGTTGGTCTTTCGCGTCGGTCACATTCTTGTTGGCATCGAAACGACTTCGGAGAATAACTTGCTGGTAACGAACAACATTTCTGGAATATTCATTAATCAATAAAAGTATATTAACTATAACCCAAAGGCAGAAAAAGTAGCAGCAAAACTTCGATTTACATATTCCACGCGATTTTCTAATAACTCTGCTGTAATACGCACTACAAATAGTTCTCGATTAATGTACCTTTAGGTGATTTCGTTGGAGTAGTGAAACCAATTGGAGCAAAGCTTATTATATGAAGATAATAAATATAAAGACAGTTCTTTTAAGAGCTCGACATTACGTCATACTACGTCATTGCATGCTGCTTCTCGTTTCAAATAAACAGTTCTTTTCAGAGCTACACGTTGTTTCAAACGATGACGTCTTATAATGCGGCATGCGTGGCGTCTGTGTTCTTGTTGCTATGCGTAACGACGTACTGCTGTATATCTTGAGCGAAATATCAGTGACTGACTCGTCACGAGATCTCCGAAACTATACGAATTAAATTCCGATTGACTTAAAATTTAACATAGCTACTCCTTTTGCGACATAAATCACTAAAAAAATTTACGCAAATCTTATCCTAAATAAATATTTCATCCGAACGAAGTCGGGACGAGCTAGTATTACTATATTAGTATAATCTGTAAAGCGCAGTTACGCTTCACAAATTCACTCGCAATTATTAACATGACAAGCGTGAATTTTAGACAGATTGATAGATAGATTATGCTTTATTGTACAACAAAAGAGTTACAGAACCATTTCAAACATAAACATAAAAAAAACGAAAACTATTTTGTACAAAAGGCGATCTTATCGCTAAAAGAGCGATCTCTTCCAGACAACCTTTGGATAAAGGACATGAAATAAATAAAGCGGTAAGGAGGTGTACTGATCATATCAATTTTTTTTAATTTTTAGGGTCTTGATAAAAAATTACCTTGCGCAATAGTAAGATTCAACTTGTCTCATCGCCTTTTTATATAGAGTACATACTTTTTGTGCGTGAGTACGTAATTCGGGAGCAAAAACCATTCTTTAAATTATAATAATTCGTTGCTTATATATCTTCTAAATGAATGACAAATTGAATTAATTCAGCTATGTGATTTATCATATGCCAGTTATATTTGTAAATAGAAACTTTTTCGATAGATAACTGACAGAAAAAAAAAACAAACAAACGGCCATGAAAGACATATAGAAATATTAATAACAATAATTAGTAGTAACAAAAATTATAATCATATTTTTATGTCTCACAGTTTTAATATGTATGAATCAAACTAAAGAGATTTAGGGAGGTATGAAGATGTATCTCATATGGGTCGTCAACCGAAAACGTCCAACGAAATGAATAAAATATGGGTTTCATAAATTGTCAGAATGGCGCTACTGTAGGTGGAGCTGATTTGAAAATTATATTAATATAATAATTTAAAAATAGTGCCTTTTGAAGGCGGATGTCTAACGTTCTCTCTCTTTTTAATTCCGTTTCTCACTGCCGAATATATACCTTCAATTCCCCCTCTAGCTCCAGTAGCACCACCTAGGTTTCTTATATTTTTTGGGACACTTTTTATACACGAAAGTACATCTCCTTACCACTTTACTCCATAGAATTAACACAAGCATTTTCAGTGCACAATGACTTTCCTGGTTATTACTGTAATGTATGTCACAGTCGCGAATGAGGATTGGATAAAAATATACTAGAATTCATATAGATTTTAAAATAGCAATATTAATTTTATTAGCAATATAAATTAAATGATATAATGAAATTAGATCTTCTTTATATTACATTTGGTCATTAACAAAAGTTACATTCATAATAATTATGGTATCATTTTTTTCCATGTCTCCAGTTTTTTTATAACGTAATATTTAGGGTAAATACTAAATATACATTAGCAATGTTTAAAAATACTCCGCGTCAGCACACATACGAATTGTCGTACATAAATTGAATGTAAGTAATATTTATTACATTGCAGTGTTGTGTGAAAGGTTTTTAAATGTAGTAAGAGATGTCTTTTGTTTTATTTATAATAAAATAATCTTCTTCTTACTAGCGTTTTCCCGGCCTAGAAATGCCAGGGTCCGCTTTCCTACATCTTTGCCTCCACTTTGTCCGATCTAAAGCGTCGTCTTTAGTGAGATCGTGCTTTCTCAAATCGTCCCTCACAACATCGAGCCAGCGCTTCTTGGGCCGGCCGCGGGATCTGGGGCCTTCGACAACAAAGTCCAGACATCGGTTCCCAACATAGTCTGGCGGTCTGCGGCTAATGTGGCCAAACCAACGGAGACGGCTTTCCTGCAACTTATCCGCTACATCGCAAAGACCAAGGCTACCGCGGATGTGCTCGTTATGAATACGATCTAGTCGAACACCACACATCCACCGCAGCATCTTCATATTATAATAATAAATTTTTATTCATAAGACATTTTCGTTTTTTATTGTTAACTTCCATTTATATAATATATAGTTAATATCATTGTACATTCAATTTCAAAATAATGTTATAAACACTCAAATGTTACTGTGGTTGTTTTTTTTACTTCATCCTAAAATGAAATAAATGCAATTATATTTATAAAAGTCAAACAAAATTCTTTTATATTAATTAATTTAAATAGTACTGTACTTACATTTTTAGTGATGGTATCACTCCCTTACAAAATGACTCAATATTGACAATTCGGTTAGGAAATTGTACACCGAATCAGTTATATGCAATTTTATTTTAGTAGGTATCTGCAATTCGTTCTCTTTGTGTTTATGACAATGAATTCATAGTTTAAAAAAAACGATTTGAAAAAAGTTATAAGCAGTCTGTAATCTGTTCTTTTCAAAGTTTTTAAAACGTAAGTGTGGCGTCAGCATAGTTAGCGGTTCAAGCCTCAAGTTTCTTAGCTATTTATTATTAAGTCTTTGTTCTATAACTCGACTTTTCGTTAAGCAAATATAAATAAATAACGAATTTATAATAATTATTATAAATAACGTATTTGTATTTTCTATATAAATAAAAACTATTCCATACGGTTTGTTAACGCCAAGCATTAAAACTCGCGCAAGGCGTTGAATGTGAAATTTGCTTGACGTTTACCATCAGGCGTAACACCTTTTGTATGACATTTTATTATGTATAACTCACTTGACTTTCACCACTCGTACGATCAACATCAAATTAAACTGACTAAAGAATTTTGAAGAGTTTCATTGAAATTCCATTTGTACACGAAGATATATAATTTGACGACCGTGACAGGACATTGTTGAAGTTATAAAGGTTTAATCGGAGCTGAAGTGAACAAAAACCATTGCCGGGCAGTGAAGCACCTAAAGCCTCACCTCGCAGCATATCATCATTTGAACAGATAAGTGCCCTGTTATCCATCATAACTTCCTAAATCATTACCTAATCCTAAATTTCTGTCTTCCTAATCTAATAATTATACATAAATACTAAAAAATTTAATTGTGTGAACAAGTTGCATCTACCTACAAAAAAAATAATACATTAAAATATTTAAATTACATGAATTTTTAATTAAATTATTTTATAAACTAAGACATTTAATAAATATAATAACAAAAATTAAAGCCTCGTTATCCTCGCAACATTTTTTTACGCGATATTCAGTTGTTTTGGCCGACGAATTCCAGATATCTACGTACGGCGGCCGGTTGACCTACTTTCGTGATCCGTGACCGTTGCTGATCGCTGGTGGAGATTCTCCTGGTATTGCACGCAGCTACCTAACCAGGTGTCACCTTGTGAGGGACGTAAGACAATTTATTTTTATTTGAGGAGAATTAATTTGAAATTGCCTTGTGATTAATCTATTATTACTGTTTGATAATTTTATTATTTACAATTGTTATTCATGTTAATATTTATTCGCATTTTAAATCTTTTTTTTAAATAAAGAGAGTATTTTAAGCAGGAGTTTTGCCGTTATCATCAATTAGTTATGCCTTTGTTTTCATGTCATTAGTGAATTCTTAGATATGGTCAAGTTCTTTTGAGGTTGAATAACTTCTTTGTGTCGATTGTTTTATTTATCTACCTTCTTTAAATAATACAAATTGTATCATCTTTTCATATAAACAATTTTCAAGTAATTAATCTTTTATTTATCTCATAATCAGTATTATATATTATCTATTAAAATAAAATATATTTACTATTTCTTAAATTACAATACATAAACATAACTGTCAAGGATTAATATGGTTAGGTTATATATGATGATGTCACAAATCAAATGGCATGTAATGTATGAATTATTTGATATATGCTAGCCTTATCGGCAGTAGTTTCAGGCAATTCAATTCACTTCCTTTATTGGGAATTCCAGTAACAGAATTACTTCGGTGAGAACAAACTCAAAACTCATTCCAGAAATGAGAATATAAATTATAAGATCTGTTCTGACATTTGAAGATCATCAGCTCATTTCCTATATAACAAAAGGTTCTGATCAACTTTTACAGGTTCGTTTGTTATGAAATTCCGGCCCTTCGATGACACAATGTTTATGTTGTGTATTTGATTTCATACTTTTTGAAGTTTTATTGTGTCGGGTTTGTTTCAATGTTTAATATTATGATTACTACTGTTTCTGCAGGTGGTCTTTGACGTTACAAGGACGAATCATTTGCAAGAATAACATTTTTTTGTTAGACATAGTTCTCTTGGTAGACGGTTATTGTGTCCTACGTTGCAAACGTGGCATGACTAAATAAACAAGCAATCAGCAAGATCCTGAAGAAACCGTCCTCTTGTTACATTATTGCATCTCTTGTTAAGGTTATGCATTTACACTGCTCATAACTAAAATTCTGAAGAAATAGCAAGAGGCAGCGAGTATTAAGATTGCAAGAGTAATTGAAAATGAAACAAGTCATAATAATTGAGTGTTTTTAATTTCCTGGTCCAGTACAGCTGTTTGCGTTTGCGAAGTGCTTTTGACTTTTTGATAAGATCTTATTTTTTTAAATCAACTTTGATTGATCAAGTTTTAAAAAATATTTGACACCTTTATTTCTGTGAAGACTAGGACAGCGGAATGTACACACTATATATGCATATACATTTTTTAAATTTCGGGATTCGACTAGTGAAATATTCTATAGGTTTTTATATATTTTAAGCATCAGTTTTTCTATTATAATTGAATTTGTTGTCTTTTTTTGCATGTCATTATTATTATTTTTTCGTATTGTATATTGCTGTTGGCCCTTGTGGCCTCTACAGCGTCACCGGGCGAGATGGACGAACTCAAGCCGGAAGTTGGAACCCACATACGAGGTCCTAAGGGGTGCCTCTTGTGAGGCCGGACCTCGGATTAGGACGCCGTTGGAGTCATGTCATTAGTGAACTAATTCGTTGATGCGATCATGTTGCAAGCGTGGTTCGTGTCTATTTTTTTTTTTTCAAACCTCCTCAAATAAGATAAAAGTATAATGCACTCTCTCATTATTTACGAAATTTACTAAACCCACTTAACCGTCGGTTTCCTTTCCGTCTTAACGGGGAGCGCCACGCGATCGCTTGTGCATGCTATCGTGACGACAAGTACGGCATGTATGTACAATGACCCAAATATATATGTGCTTAATTAATTTAGTAACATAAAAATTTAAATATACAATTTTACTCATATACGTTATTCCTTACAAAAAGTTTGTCATTTTTTTAAGGTGGCTATACTTGCACACAATTTGTACTATTTAATCTCAGAAATATTGGTTTGAAAACACGTATTGCTATGGAAACTAGGAGCTTGAAATATGACATTCACAGCTGTTCCTTCTTTTAATATCGGAGACAGAAAAAACAAATATAATTGTGTCATCATTGTACATGGCAGCAAGCTCCCTTGCTGTGTAACACTTTTCTGATGATGTCACCATATTAAAGTGAGTTTTTAGCTCAAGCCACTGGCTAATGTTTGTTTTAGTAGCTGTATAAAACGCCAACCATCTAGTTGCGGATAGTTGAGTAAGTTTCAAGGGTTTTTTTTACCATCATTAATGGTTTCAAATAGGGTCTGATATATTTTCATTTGCAATGGGCTGTGGCCAAACCAATTTCTGGTTTCCCTAAGTAAATATTCCAGACAAGAGGTTAAGGAGTGACACACATACTTGAATAGCTGTTAAATAATATTTAAAGTTGTGAAGCGGGTCTTACGTTGCGTTGTCTTATATTTAATCCGTTGATGCATAACTCACGTACAGCGCCTGACGGTACGGATCAGCAGCGCTAGCGCGTTACTACGCGGAACCCTATAAGGGCCTGGCCACCGCTTCTGGCGGTGCTGCGGGAGACGTGGCCGGTGGCGTGGTTTACGGTGGTATGTCACGGCTTGATTAGTTTAACACCGCGCGGAACTTGATTAGTTTTAAACCGGAAAAAGAAACAGTTTATTTATCTACGGACCACCGAGCACAGGAAAACTATGATTATGAAATCCTTAGTGGAAATGCACTATAACTACGCTATACTGACAGGATTACAACCAAATCATCATTCGTCTTCGCAAATCTCGTGTTTAGAAATGCATGTTTCGTGGAGTGTCAGATTCAATCAACAATCAACAGATCAATCAATCAACAGACAATCAATTCCAACAATGGAAACTATAAGCAGGACGAGTCATGAACACCGAAGTAAGATGTAAAAATCAGTTACCGATCTATGTACAGTAATTTTTATAATATATACAATAAAAATAATAAAACAAATAACACATTACAAATTGATAGCATTACTATTGATTAAGTAAAGAATCAAGCACAATTATCGTTTTGTGTGTTTCGTTAGTAGAAATATTAGTTCATGTCGCGTATCACGTCATTGTTTATGTTTCAAACTTTCAAGTGCCAGAGTATGATAGATTTTCAAATAACAAATTAAGTTATTTACGAAATAACTAATAATTTACATACCGTTCCATGAATTCCAATAAAGCTGCAATCTGTCATGGGCTTGCTCGAGATTTATATTCAATTCTATGAAAGTTATCACATCATTTAAGGTACCGTTAAACGTGCTGACTGCCACTTTTTTGGGTCAAAAAAATTTTGACTCGACTTTTTTATTAACAAATATAAGAAGATGCTAAGAGTTACTTATTTTTAAATATATTTTATCAAGTGCAAATACTTACTAGTATTAAAAAAATCCTTCGTTTAAATCATTTTCATTATTAAAAGCCTAAAGAAAAATGTGGCAAAGTCTATGATCACATCTGCTAAGATTGCCAGACGAAAATAAAACAATATTTAATAGGAATTACATTCGAACCAAAATATATAGCAGGACTTGGCCTCTATTCATCAATATGAAAATAATATAATCCCACTATTTAGCACTGGTAATATTTTTTCTAAGAAAGTGGCAAATTTACCAAACTTTTTAAAATTCTTCATACAAAAAGAAGAAAGTTATTAGGGTTGTCAAATATTTTCGTAGTTTTTATGAACTTGAAATCTTTAAGATAGTGATTCCTTGGTGGGTATAAAAGTACATCAATGCAATTTACAAGCGCAGAAGTCTACCTACAGAAACTTAAGGATACTGTTTGGAGCGCGTCAATGCGCTGACTTTCTTTGCCTTTAAAAAATTGCCTGAGTTCATCATTTACCTCCAGGTCTATAAATCCTGGAGAGGCAATGTGCGTTTTTAAAGGGTCAGCGTAACGTACATCTTTCCATGAAAGATCTCCGAATCTTTGTAAATTTTGAAGAATTCTTACATGCTCAGGATCGGCCCGAGGCACCTTTGGCTCTTTAACTGATGTATTAATTAACCCTAAATTCAAAAGAGTATTGTTCGTGCTATTTGTGCCAGTTGTGACAGTAGGCCGTTTCAAACAAAAGGATGTCGTTGCAGAATCTAGACTTGCTTGACATGCTTGGTTGTTATCCGGAGGAAGCGAACTCAATAAACTATTCGAAGTCATTTGCGTGTAAGATGAGGGTTGATAAATATTTTGTAATAAAATATTGGTTAACTCACCGATCCTGTTTGTCAAAACCTCGAGTTGATTTGAAGTCTTTATTCGTTTCCTTTGTCTATTCTCCGACTCGCTATCAGAGGAAGACGAATTTGAATCGCTTCGTTGTATTCTTTTCTTAGACGCCGGGCTCAATACCGGCGAATGTGTAGACCGGTAACTACAACCAGCGCCTTGCTCTATCCCAATATGGTCCGGTCCGGTCCACATTTTCTACTTCACTTTCACTACTCATAATTAGAATGGGTCACACACTTGTTAACACATAACTCTTTTTTAACAAATGAAGTATTCACTAAAATCAAAATACTGAACAAAAATAGGAGCTTACACTAAGAGAAGTAACAACGCTATGAAAGCAAAACGGCAAGCTGCCACCCTGGGACCAATCAAATGGTGGGGAGCGGACGTGACGTCACATCCCCACACTAAATTCAAGAAAGAGGAAAGGAAAGTATACAACGCACTCTCATGGATGCTGTGCATCGTCAAATGCCAAATAATAAATATTTTAATCTAAACGGAAAGAATCAATTGAGATACTACAATATTTGTAGGATATTGTTTTGTGATTTTTTAAAATATTGTATACTTCCGCTTTATTAAAACAATGATATATCTAAAGTCGGTAAAACAAGTAATATATTTTTCACGTCGACACAACTCCATCTTGAGCAAAATACCTTTCCCTCGAAATTTGCAAATCTGGTCCATCGACTGTATATAATAACATCTTTATCGAATGTTAGGTAAAAAAACAAAATAAGACAAGAAGGTGACAGCAAAAATCCGTCCTGACGAACAAGCATACTCCGGCATTCGCTTTGAAGGATTCTTCAAACATGTAGCCGGGATAATTATGGTAGCTGGTATCGGTAGGACGGAGTATTTGTGTCTCCGTGAGAAAAGAGACGTGAAGCGAGCGATGTATTGCCACGATAGGGATGGGCAAAGTGTGGAGGCGTGTTTCCCCAAGTGGTTGCCAAAAGGGAAATTACACTGACCCGCCACGGAAGGGCCCCCGAACCCCCCCGGATGTGGTCGCCGGGACCCCATCTTCCGGTCACCAACCGGCACGACGGTCCACCCCGAGATTATGCGTGGCCTGGTGGGGCAGCCTCGCGAGCTGGTTAGGCACGCTCGGGCCCCTGTGCTATGCCAACAATACAATTAGTTCCGGCACGAGATCCCGCAATCATTCAAACCACGCATTGCAATGCTAAATGCACTAAATACGTTTTGCAGACGTTGCAACGTGGTAATACAAACATTTTTTCTTGAAATAAAAAAATTGACATATAAATTAATAAATAAGTCGGGAATCATCGTTCTCGATGACATCGTCATTAGGGCCTGTACATAAAACATTGTATGCTTAAAAAAGGTACCTTGTATAGAATAAGAAGGAATAAAATCCAACATAATTTCATCTGTGGCAGAAATTTGGGATGGACAGATTGTACGTTCAGAGTCTTCGTTTGGGGATGGTAGAGATATTCTCTGATGGTGGAGCCTGAAAAACATGAAGAACATTAATACACTTGTTAATAGAAGAAAATACACTAATAAGCAAAGACTACAAGCAAAAAAATAAACTAGCATCAAAACCTGTCTTTAATTCCACCTTTAATTCCAGCAGACCAATAACAGCAGTCAAACCCATTATGCCCAACACCTTCTCTTCTTCTTCTTCATCACCACGTATCGCCAAAGCTTTTTTTTCTTAGTCTTAGCTTTCCAGTCCTGGACATTATTCGTTAATTTTTGTTGTGAATAATATTTCCTTGCGATGTGATTTCCTTGTTATAACTAGAACAAGTTGAAACTAATTCAGAGAAACAAAGGATCTATTGATTAAGTAAAGAATCAAGCACAATTATTGTTTAGCTTGTTTCGTAAGTAGTAATATTAGTTCACGTCGCGTATCACGTCATTGTTTATGTTTCAAACTTTCAAGTTCCAGAGTGTGACAGATTTTCAAATAACAAAGGAAGTTATTTACGAAATAAATAATAATTTACGTAACTTTCCATGAATTCCAATAAAGCTGCAATCTGTCCTGCGCTTGCTCGAGATTTATATTCCATTCTATGAAAGTTATCACATCATTTAAGGTATCTTTTCTGCTTAAGATGAATAATAACATAAAATTTCGAGTCACAGTAATGTTTAAATTTACATTCCGCACTGTGATAAACAAGAAGAACATAGACCTACCCTATTTCATTTACTTATATTTTTTAAAAAGTTCAACCCGCGCACAAAGTACACAACCGCGACTTTGACGTTAGTTTTACGTGTGTAAGTACGCTCACCATAAACTCAAGTGTAGGTTTTTTTCTAAGTACATTGTAGAATAGAATAGAGAGCTATCGACTCGGTCGTGTCAAATTGGCTACCAACTTATCGTTTTCTAAAACCGATATGAAACGAAAATAACTTGGCTGGGGCCTCAGGGCACCTATCTGACTTTAACTGACGACTACACGCAGTGACCCATCTCGATCAGTAATTATTACTCAAATTTCATATCACTCAAAGGGCTTGAAGTACTTATACATTTTGTTTTAAAAAAAAAGTATTAAACGCAACGTTAGCGCGATCTAAAATACAAGTCACGCCATCTAGTTCGTAAACATGTAAACTATTCTTGTTGCAGTAGGTATTATTATAATAATATTAATATTTACTCAACCACATTATGTATACGAAAGATATCGTGTAATTTTTCTTTTATTTTGCTTTTAAAAATAGTCACACAACGGAAACAATTACGCCACAAGGTCCCCATTCCGCGATTCCGCGTTCCACCTTAGTTTTGTCTATAATAAACCATATTCATTACATCATTGCAAATAAAATACATTTTTACAGAAGAGTGCATTTGGTTTATTTTTGAAATTTGTAACGCTTGTATGCGTTTCGAGTAGTGGTGCGGTTCTTATCCCTCGATGACTTAGAAGGTGGCGTGATTTTTAATGCGCATTCAAGTGTGCGAGTATAGGTGCTTGCCAGCTAATTATATTATTTATTTATTTACAAAATATACATAAAAGGAACCTAAAGCATTACTTAATTAATACTCTTACTTACTTAATTATTACAATTTGTACGTATTCCGCTGCCGTTTTGCGAAATACAACAGGTGATGAGTTAAGCAACTCGAGGCCTGGATTCCAGGCCAGGACACCATTGAGCAAAGTCAACGCGCGTATCATAGGTGACTCGCTCACCAGTACCAATCGACAGCCGGGCACCGCAAATAGCTTGTGTCGACGAGCGCGAGTGTATTTGTCAGGAAAGCTCAACGATATTAGCCTTAACACTGAGGGATTGAAAATGGTACCCCTGAGTAACTGTAAGAAATACTTTAGCAAGGCCACATGTCGTCGCACCTCGAGGGAATCGTATCTTGTCATTCCTTGTACAGTGGTATGAAGGAAGACGACAAATGATATTTTTTTCTGCTACATAATCTATATATGTATTTTATTTTAAATTTTATTTGTCGATTCTGCTTGAAAGTTCAGCTTTTATCCTCGCCTTTCTCAGATCTTATTCCCGTGTTTGTTAGCCACGTTTGTATGTAGTTTTTCTTCCAAGACATATTTGGCAGTCGCTCCACTTGGCGTGAGTGACTGAACCCGTTTCTATTCTGTCGAGTATGCTTCGGAACCTACATATAAAATACATATTAGTAGGTATTATTATTATTATTATTTACTAAAGTATTTCGAACATTAAGGTATATGAAAGATGTAATATTTAGGTAAAATACCATTTTTCAAAACTATGGGCGTCCACACCTTGTGGTAATCGCCTTCTGTTTTTTTTGCTTCAAAAATTACCACTCACCGCCATCGAGAAAGCCGGTCGCTCTCTGTATGAGCGATTATTAGCCTCTTGCCTTGGACGGGATATTTTGGGCCTATTGTTAGGCCACTCAAGTATGCTCGAAGGGACTTCTCTATGTTATCCACCCATACATTATCCTTGTATTATTCATTATATTTATTATTATATGTATTATTCATTATATGTCCTTCAAATAGTTAACAGCTTAAAAATGGAATATAATTTATTTCTACTATATGAAATAACAAGACAACTCACCTTCATTAACCCAAGCTTCATCCGAGTAATCTATTTTTCACGCCGTTACGACTCCATCTTTCTCGAAATTTGCAAATCTGGCCTATTGACTATATGTAATAATATCTTAATCGAATGTTAGGTAACTTTCTATATTTTTACAAATATTTCATAATCCGTATTGAATACAAATGAATTAACAAAAATCTATTTTAAAAAAATCTAAAATTTGTGACAAAACTAAAATGACATATTTTTATCTGGATTAATTCATTCGTTCTCTATTCGCATGATCTGGGATATTTGATAATTTTTTTTCCACAGGCAAACGTACATCCTGTACGTAACATGCTGTAAATACTGTTTTCATAATTATGCCTGGTCTGATCCTAAATGCACCACGTATGTTTTTCAAACGTTTTGTTGGCATCACAAACAGTTGCTCTTGAAGTTTGTATGCTTTGAAACTTTGTTTTAATATAGACAAGTTCATTATTTTTCGCCAATGATCTTAAAACACAGTCATCGTTACTGTCTACTCTCTGCAGTTTTTATATTTCGACGACTCACCAGAGTTCTCCTCAGGATCCATGATAAAAAAATAAGACACTCAATAGAAACGAACATAATTATATTTTTAAACAACATGTACAGCGGTACAAGAATCTTCGAAAGAATGCCAGCAAGACCTTACTTTACAACTAACTGAACTGCGACATGTGTTATTTCTCAACAATGATACCATATGAGGAGCGTCGGAATAAAAACCGATAAATAACATTTGTGTTTTTTGTGGAAAAATGTAAAAATATGGCCAAGTTCATGGTTTTCTAATTTAGAGTTAAACAAAATCTATCAATTTATTGTTTTATCATTACTGTTTGGAAACTAAAATTCTGCATTCGTGACTGTGTTACCTGTAGAATTATAAAAAATATCCGTTTATTCGAGGGATAAAACGAACTGTGTAATTTCATAATATCAGTCGTTGTCAAACTTGAACATTTTAGATGTTTGTTTTAATGCTCGACGGGAGTTTTCGATGTTCTTATAAGCAGTATGTCCTTAAGGTAGTAAATAGTTTAAAAATGGAATATAATTTATTTCTACTATATGAAATAACAAGACAACTCACCTTCATATACCCAAGTTTCATCCAAGTAATATATTTTTCACGTCGACACGACCCCATCTTGAGCAAAATAACTTTCCCTCCATATTTGCAAATCTGGTCCATCGACTATATATAATACCATCTTTATCGAATGTTAGGTAACTTTCTATATTTTTACAAACATTTCGTATTCCATATTATATACAAATGAATAAACAAAAATCTATTTAAAAAAATCTAAAATTTGTGGCAAAACTAAATATTAAACATTTACTATTTTTTATTAAATATTTACTATTTTTATCTGGATAAGTTCATTCGTTCTCCATCGGTTCATCAAAATATGGCGTCTTGAATGTTAGCAAAACTGTTTTCGTAACTTTGGAAGTCAAATTAAAGTGGATTTTAGTAGTTAAGTGGAATATTGTTGTATTATAAATGAATATATATTGTTAACTGTTTGCAGTGCATAATAAAGCGAAGTTATCAGCAATTCACATGGAATATTTAAAATTACGGTTTGTTTTTATCCATTCCTATTGTGGTTGGAATAGTTATGGTATAGATGTTTTACTGAGTAGTTCAATGGAATACGTTCAGAAAGTACTTGCCTATCGGTAGCGAGGACATGAGGTTATGACCTTACCTGATCAGCTGTTGTTAATCGTTCGGTAACAGTAGTAAGGAAGCGATATTTATGCACCTCTGAAAAGAGCTTTTTTTATATGTCCGAGTTATCGTGTATCATAAATTAACACATATTTTTTTTCCTCAGGCAAACGTACATGCTGTACGTAACATGCTGTAAATACTGTTTTCATACTTATGTCTGGTCTGATCCTATATGATCCTAAATCCTAAACTCTCATCCAACTGCACATTATTACATTTATATGAAGATGTTTGTTTCTTGGTCGCTTACTTCTTTCATCTATGGGTAAATCACTTTCATTTAATAGATGTTCCTCATGACTGCATGGTTAGTACTCACTGTACATTTATATTCTAATCCACCTTCTCCAACACTACCTGTAGGAGTCACCTCCACTGTTTCATCTAGATTAGTTAGCTCATTCACAAGGTTAGGTTCTGTCTCAGGGTACTTCTTCCAGGTTTATTGGTGTTATAGATTCCTTTTTTTTTTTTTTTTTTTTTTTTATATTTGCCGGGTGGGCAAATGACTCTACTCCACCTGATGTTAAGTGGTAGTAGAGTCCAAACGCGAGGACGGCCAGTACAGTCTGGAAGAAGATTCTGCACTAGCCGCCCTCGCCTTGCCGGCCCGCAAGATGCCTCTTCACGCCTCGTAAAGAGACGTGAAGCGAGCGACGTATTGCCACGATAGGGATGGGCAAAGTGTGGAGGCGTGTTTCCCCCGGCATTGGTTCAGCCGCCGTCTCCACTGGACCAACACCCATCGCGGCAATGCTCGCTCGGGCACTGGCTGTACGCTGGCTGACCTCGAAACGCGGCTGCAAGCCACTTCACGAGATTTTCACCATGCGTACGGTGGTAACAAGCCAGGCGGATGTTTATCATCCTACCACCAGATGATATCCCTTAGTCGCCTCTTACGACACCCATGGGAAAGGGGCAGTGAAATGTATTCTTTCTCCGTCACTGCACGGATAAGATAAATCCTTTTCTTCGCCTTCCTTCACTTGAAGTTTCTCCTCCTTACCATCTCGGTTAAGGAATACAACATCTCCCTTTGTCTCCACTGTGTTTGTTTTTGGAAAATTAATTCTATACCCCTTCTTATTTTCTTCATAACCCACCATCAACCTTTTTCATCTTTCTTGTCCCACTTCCTCCTTCGTTCCTTCGGAATGTGAGCATACACTTCCTTTCCGAAGACTTTTAACTGGTGAATGTCAAACCTTTTGTTTGTCCATACTTCAAATGGTGATCTTCGATTTTCATGATTTTTCCTAGTTCTATTTAAGACAAATACTGCTGTATTAATTGCTTCCGCCCACAGTTTCTTTATAAAGTTTTCTTCAATTAACATTGTCCGTGCTGCTTCCACTAATATTCTATTTTCTCTCTCAGCCTTTCCGTTCTGTTCCGGCGTATATGGTACAATTATTTGGTGTGTTGTCCCACGTTTTAAAAACAGTTCTTTCACTTCTTTATTTATGAATTCTAAGCCATTATCACTTCTAAACATTTTCACTCTGTTTCCTGTTATATTTTCACCCTTATTTATGAAGTTCTCAATGCAGTATTTAATTTGATATTTTGTTTTAATTAAGTATACACTTCTGTAATTCAAATAGTCGTCCTTCAGTATGACAAAATATCTCCCCACCAACAGATGCTTCTTCCATTGGGCCGCAAGTATCCGCATGAATTAGCTCGCAAGTCCTTGTACTCACGTTCTCACTTTTGTCACACTAATTGTCGCACCATTACCTACAACAACTGATAGTTCTGTGGTACTAGTAAATGATTTAAACAATGCGCGATTTCTACACATATGTTCACTAGCACTGGAGTCCACCAACCACTTTGATTTATGCATTTCATGTGACGAACTAGACACTACAAATTCATTACTCTTCGTTTTGTTCTCAGTCTTACTAACTTTTTGTTTACGAAACCTACACTGTGCCTTGAAATGTCCGAACTTTCCACAATAAAAACAGTTTTTATTATTTAAGTTTACTTCACTGCCATTTTTATTTTGTCTGCAATCACTTTGAAAATGTCCAATTTTAAAACTAGCTTCCTCCGTCGTATATACCTACATATAACTAGTTGTGCCCACAACTCGCTCTGCTCCACGTTCTTGAATCTTCACTGTTGTCCTTGCAATGGTTGTTGTATAAGAAATTGTCTTCTGGGTTTCGTTTCATTTACGTTCTTATAAAATATTTTCATTGTTTGACGAACGGTTAAAACACGGTCATCATTACTTGAAAGAACGTTTATTATTCCACTTGAAGATAAAACTCTCTTGTACTTGTTCCTCGTCATTGTTTAAGGGATTATTCTGCAAAGAGGTCTCTTTTAAATTTTAAATTGGACCTTCACTATAAACTTTGTATTTACGAATCAAGATGGATATAGGTTTGTTTTAAAAAAGATTTATCAAAACAACTATACAACAATAAAGTAAACGTATATCGACACATACTATTTTGTCACAAAAATAGAATCAGTGTTACCAATCACTTTACCTACCGACGACTGAGCAGCGAATTAATCGAACCTCGACTGAGCGCTTGTTTTTATAGACAGTGGTGGGGATCGATGCTGCCCACCGTATGTTTAGCTTATACGGATAGAACAAAAGAATCAAACTGAACTGAAACATAATTAATGGGATATCCTCCACAACCGAAAGTCCAAGGAGAAGTGTAAAATTAGCGCCTGACGGTGTCTCCACTCGCCCGCTTGCGTTCCCCTTCACCTCGAACCGAAATCACGCCACTCTGACGTCACAGTTAAGGACACGCCCCCCTGGGGCCTATCCTTCAGCTAACTTTGTATATATGTATATACGATACAGTAGTAAAAATAAATTAAAAAAATATGTTCGAATTAATAGATTTATAAAAAAAGACCCACAGACAAAAATTAATAAAATGAAAATATTTGCATAAATTATAATAAGATTTATAAAGAAAGAAATACAAATTTAAAGAAATTTGAATATTAACTGTTGCTTATTAATACACGCGGGAAATATTAATTTATAGCAACTTGTATAAACTTTTGAAGAAACAATATATGCTGGACAACTCCCGGAAATATACTAAAATTCTAGTGTTCATATTTTACAACTAAATTGTCACGACTAAACTATGCGGCTCAGTAACACTCGGCACGCCCACCTCGCACGTCGCTTGCAACGAGACTGGTGCGCAGACTTCGGCGTAGTATTTGATCTAGTTAGCGCGCGCGGCAACCTATCCATAATCGAAGCTCTTATTATTCACCTAATCACAACCATAATTATAATATAAATTGCTATCAAAAGGAATTGTCACAATCTTTATACAACAATTTTGTGTTATTTAACTGAATGAACAATAACTAAGATAAGTCTTCGACCATTTACATCCACTAAGAGTTTGTGGTGATTCAAAAAATCGGCACCAAAGATCGGCTGTTTTACGTCAGCGAGTACGAAGTTCCAAGCATGATGTCTTTGTAATTTTAAATTTAACACTAAGCGTTTAGTTCCATATGTTTATATCCCACTCCCATTAGCAGCATATAGTCTATAACTGTCACTTTCACTATGTCCATAATGTTTTTTTACGGCTGGCAAAACAGAAACGTTGGCTCCCGTGTCCACCAAAAAACGTAGGCCACTGTTTAAGTCGGTCACGCACAGGCGGTGTGATGGTGAAAGGGTGCAGACACCCGCCGCTGACTGCACCTTCTTTAGTTTTTCTGGTTCTGGGTATTTTGTTTATTCCATGCGCACGGTTCTGTACATTTGTGAGCTCTATGGCAGAATCGCGCATGATAATAGCAAAGATTGTCGGCGCTCTGCGACTTACGCCGTATCTCGTTTTGACGTTGACGTATTTAAGACACGTACGAAACGATTTGCTTCCTCGTTTCTGATACGCACCGCCAAGGTCTGGAATACCCTCCCGACCACCTACAATATGGGTACCTTCAAGTCCAGAGTGAATAGGCACCTTCTAGGCAAGCGCGCTCCATCTTAGACTGTATCTCACTTTCCATCAGGTGTGATAACAGTCAAGCGCTAGCCTATATATTTAAAAAAAAAAAACATATTACGGCCACGGGATTTTGATCGATAGCGATTGTGAATATTATAATTTCGTTTTTTTGTGTTGAAATCTTTGAATGTTCTATAATTCCATCATTTGTGAAGTCAACTGAGCCACTTGTGCAAATGTTATCAGCTGACGTCGACGGTTTGCTACTAACCTCCGCTACTTGAATAGGCCGTGTATTTTCTATAATTTTGTCTACAATAGTAGCCAAATTCTCCAAATCTTTTACATCAGTGACGGCAAGGACGGAGCGTTCTGCGACTGGCAAATGACTTTGCCACATGATACTCAGCGTTTCGTCGGGAATTTTTCCTCTGGCCAAATCTCGCATGCGTCTCAAAAGTTGAGATGGTTTCTCATCGCCAAGGTCGATTTCACTCAAAAGTTTTTGGAGTTGACGATTATCTGATTTTTCGTACGCTGCTAATAATCTTGATTTTAGTGTGTCGTATTTCTTCCTAAGGGGCTGTTGAAGTATGTTGCTATGCTGTATGTGCTGACTTGCTGTATTACATATTTTCCCAGCTTCGTAACTACTAAGTTGCACTTCGCTTCGTCGCTTAGTTTCCTGCCCGCCCCTCCGTCCGACCCCCGAGGTGGGACCGATGCATCAGTGTATTTTAGGCCGTATGTGCCAGGTCTGAAGCGTCCCTTTTGGCGCGGGCGCAGTTCGCGCAGCGAGGGGTCACGGCTTTCCTCTTAGTGGGGCAGTCCTTTCCCGTATGGTCGCCACTGCAGAAGCTGCAGGTGTCACCATTCGCCCTGCATAGTTGTTTAGTGTGCCCGTATCCCAGGCACTTGGCCCATTGGATGAGGGGGGACTGGTCCTCCACTGAGCACCTTCCGAAACCCACGTATATTTTTCCCGCTTGCGTGAATCGTTTCCACGCTTCCGGGGACAACCCAAGGATGGGGTGGCATTCGTGCGGGGTCCGGGCTCGCTTTCTGTAGCGAACCCTTATCCTTAGGTCTGCTTCACCAACGCCATGCAGAAGGTGTTTATTCTGCGATTTGGTGTAGTCAACGATCTCGTCGTTGGTGAAGCGGGCGAGGACGCCCCGCACGCAGACGAGGGGTTTATTTATTTATTTATTTGGGAAACAAACAATTATAATTACACTTAATAGTAAAAAAACAAATATAAGAAAAACATAAATCAATCATGTTTCCACTTAAAATTAATACAAACAAATGACATATTATATTAAAAATAAAAACAAAAACAGAAAGCACAAAATGCAAGTGAAACTGCTATAATTTAATTATGTGACGTAAACTAAATTTAAATTCGCTAATTTTTGAGTTAAATATATCTAATTCTGTACAATGTTTGTTACAACTTTTACATGCACGTAACAAGAACATATTCTTTGAATAGTCACAGTTACAAAGGGGTACAAAAAATAAAGTTTGGTTTCTCGAGTTAAGGCGAGGACATTTAAAAAGTATATTATTAAAGAGACTCTTAGAATCAACAATGTTATGAACAATTTTATATAAAAATATTTGGTTTCTTATACTTCCACGCATATTTAACGGAATGATACCCGAGATATTATTATTGTCAGTATTATTAGAAAGGCCACCTCTAAATCGAAAATGTTTCAAAAATTTTGACTGAATTTTTTCTATTTTGTTTACATACGTTTTATAATAAGGGTTCCAAACTGTAGAGCAATATTCCAAGATAGATATAACATAAGCATTTAAAAGTAGAATTAAGGTAAAGCTATTTTAAATTCCTTAGTCAAACTAAGAATAAATCCCAGCATTTGATACGCTTTAGCTGTTATATAATTCATATGATAGGTAAAAGTTAGCTTCTGGTCTAAGTAAACACCCAAATCTCTAATCGGAAACTCTAACCAGACAGGTATTCTGCAATTTATAATCAAATAATATTGGCCTCAGTTTCCTAGTAAATGTTAGAATGTTACATTTTTTTATATTTAAGCGTAAGAGGTTTTAATCACAGTAATTATCTAAGCTATTGAGATCAGTTTGAAGTTTTAAACAATCTTGGGGCGACTTAATTATTTTGAAAATGTTCATGTCATCCGCATAAAGTAATATGTTACAATTATGAATAGATCGACTAATGTCGTTAATAAAAATACTTGAAGGAGAAGTTTTTATTTTTAGGGAATCCTGGAGAAGTTCTTCGTTCTGCGAAGAGATGGATTTTAAGGGTGCCTGAACATAACTCATCTTTTTATAATAATTCTTTCACAGTTCAGGCTATTAAGCTTTGGAATGACCTTCCTTTAAATATTCGGGAGGCTAAATCCATATACATTTTTAAAAAACTTGTGAAAGATCACTTTTTGTCTCAAATGCCTTATCACCATTAATTAAATATTTTATTTTTATTAATTTTTTTCTGTTATGTTTGAGGACTTATCGTTTTTATTCGCTCTTATTGTTTATAGTATGTATTTATATTGTATACTTGTAATTATATATGTATTTATAATATAATTTATTTATTGATATATATTATATGTATTTTATATTTACATTTATTTATTAGTTTGTTTGATCATATATTAATATTATTTTATGTATTATTAGAGCACCACCTACCTCATATCCTATGAGTTATTCTCTTAATCCGTTGGTTGCCTGGAAGAGATCGCTATGTAGCGATAAGGTCGCCAAATTTGTATGCTACTTTTATTATGTATGTATCCTTGTTTTTGTATTCTTTTTCTCCTTGTGGTGTACAATAAAGTATAAAGTAAAAATATTAAATAATAATGACCCGAGATGAGAACCCTGAGGAATACCAGAGGTAACGGGCACAAAGTAACCTGTATCACATCTGCCACAGCACCAGGGAATGCAATGGGCTTAGATTCAATTACTACCAAACCACGTCTAACTGCTACAAGCACGCCTCCACCCATCCGATCCCCTCTTAATGCATAGTCACGGTCGTATCTGTATACATTGTAACGATTATCGAATAGTTCAGCGTCAAAGATTCCAGGAGTCAACCATGTTTCACTTAAACAAATAATATCATAATCATTACTCAATAAGCTCCTGAAAAATGTATTATTCTTAGTACGTAGACCTCGGACATTTTGGTAATAAATAGAAAGGTTAGTCGTACCCATTATACGAGGAAATTTTTAAAATACACATATTACTATACAATAAAGAGGAGTGGCGATTCCGATAACACTTACAGTAGACAATATGATATAAAAATAATAAATAAATATACCAGACGTGCAAAAAATGTAACGTATAACATGAATAAGAAAGACAATATTTAAAATTATATTCAAACATATTACAAAAACTTAAATAAATATAACAATAAGAAGAAAAAAAACAAATTAAACAATCTCTGATAGCAAACATTTTGTGATATAACATAATATAAATTAAGATAATTCCTACTTTATTTTGTTTAAATCAGAGATGCTAGAAATATGTAGAATGGGACTTGTATCTGATCGACGTACCATAATAGCACAATTCTTAACCCATGTATAAAGATATTTGTTCTCCTTCGCTTTCACTTTAACCCGCTGTAAAAGAGATTTATTAGCACTAGTTAAGTGATCGTTAAAGTATATTTGCGATTTATTGTCATTAAAACCAAGATCTCTAGCGCCCAATTTAAATTTCCTCGCTTTACTTAAGAAATCTTCTTTTTTATAGCGAGCCAGAAAACGTACTACAATGGGTTTGGTCCTTTTTGAGTTATGATCCTTAGGGGTTACGCGAGTTATAAAGTCCAAATCATTGTTTACATCAAGAGGAAAATCTATTCGTTTCGATATACATTTAATAAGATCCATTAAATTTTCGCCTTTTTTCCGGTATGCCGTATATTTCAACATTAGACCGTCTAGCCCATTGTTCACGACTGTTCAGTTTAGACTCAATTTGATCCACATTATTTTTAATTTCTCCAACGTCCTTTTTTGTAGCCTTAAGTGTGTTTATTTCCTTTTCAATCAAGTCAACCTTTTTGTTTAAGCTCTCATACTGGTTATTCATGAATCCTAAACTATCTTGAAAACAGTCTATTTCGTTTTTAATGGGTGAGAGTTCAGTGGATATAATATCTGCAATATTTGTTTTTATTTTGGACCAAAAATTTTCGAATTCTATAGAAACAATCCTACGAACTTGATCACATGAAACCAACAATTCCGATTACTCTTCTGGAGATTTACAAGACGCACCTCGCCTAGTTGAGATGTTTTCTGGTGATCCACGGTCAATGCATCTCAATGGAGTGTTGTCGCTGTTATGTTGTCTTGGTTGACTAAGAGAGCACACTCAGGACAAACCCATTTTTTTTATGTCGGATAATACATGTTTTTTCTTATCATTCGGGTATAGACAGGCGACGTGATAATTATGTTTACAGATCGAGCATACTCTCGTACCAGCAGCTCCCTCTGCAGTAGATTACAACAAGCGAATTTCATTATGATAGAAAAATTATTTTAAAAATTATTGTTTTTTAAATAATATTTGCAACAACGTGAAGCTTGTAGTCTATTTTTCCTCAGGATCGAACTCACGACTTCTAACTACAAATAGTCAATTATGCACCTCAGGACCAGAAACTATCTTGTACAATTCGTTGAAATTGTCATATATGTCTTACAGCAGTGTGAACGTTAGATTGTCACTATAGAATCGACCAATCAAAATCAATATAGAAGACGCTTGAAATTTCAAATAGAATAACCGGTTTTGCAATGTTAAATTCAAGAAATTACTTCACTTAAATCACTTAGCACACACTTTTTGAAATTGGATAAGCACAGTTAACGTTAATAGTAAATACACAATTAAAGACTGTTCACAATCTGTTTAAAAATTTTTCGTATAGACCATACATAACACAATATTTTCTTAAGTATAAAACGATCGGTCCAATATAGTCACAAACGATAGAAGACAGCTATTGGCCCAAAACTTTAAAAAATAATACGATTTCACTTTACTAAATTAAGCCTTATTATTACTATTTTCATTTTCAATACGGAGTCACTATAAGAGCAATTAACAGGGCAACTACCCACTTTTAAGTGTTCCTGTTTGCTGGCTCCCTGATGTTTAGTTCTTTGTTGATTCGACCCGACTCTTTACTATCTTCACGTCGTCTTTCGTGGCGCATCTCAGGACCATCTTTTGGTCCCTGGCCTTTCGGACCCTGTCCACTTTCGCCCCGGTAGTTTTTAAGTCCAGGGCGGTCCTAATTTTGGTGATATCGTTTTCGCTCGTCTCTTTTGGATCTTTTTGACGAGATGATTAGGGTGTGGTTTGGCTGCTGGGTGGGTTTCGGCTTTGCTGTTGCGAATGTGAGTGGCCCTGTAGCGGTTTTCTCACTGTTGTTTAATTTATTTACCCCTTGCTTTATTGTATCTAGGGTCTGTTTTACCTCCTTGACAGCCAATTCGGTTTTGGACGGACGGTCTTGGAGGTGAAGCCGCCTTTGGTTTCACGTTGGTGAGAGCGCGCACTTCCGAGGATAGTATTTCAAGTTTTTCTGACATTATTATAAGTTGTTGAGTCGGGTCGTTTGTCTGGTGTTTTTGGATGTCTTTTCCTGTCTGTATTGCTTGCTTGAGGCTAGAGATTTTTGTCTCGATTTTAGACAGCATCTCTGGGCTTTAAACCTGCCCTCCAATCCCTCCTGCGCCTCTCGGATCACTTTTATGGCTCTGAAGGGCTCCACCGTTTCGTAGCCTAACCAGCTTCGAACCGCCTGGGTTTCATTCAGGGCCCCGTTTATGTCTTTACGGGTCTCCTGCAGTTGTTCCACCACCGTTGTTGTTAAATCTGGTAGTTGTTTAATCCTTTGCTTGTGAGCCCTCTGGATACGCACCAGCTCCTTCGCTTGTCTTGAGTGCTCTTGCTCCAGATTATATTTGTGGCGATTTCTGGAGTCCGAGAGGGTGAGTACCGTTTCGTAAGAGAGTCATGGACGGCAACTGTAGCTCCCCTTTTCATATTTCCTGCTATTTCTAGTGCGTCCTTTCCCTTCTGCGGGAGCTCATTTGCCACTCCCGTGACCAGGTCCATTTCGACTACGGTGCCTCTTGTGGGTATCGTATACAGGAGACTTAGTCTCCTATTATATGTTGAGGCACCGGATCCCATTGACAAAGTCTCCAGGTCGTCGATTTCCTCCCTCGACGTGTTACGGAGCTCCAGCCGGTTCTCGATGTGGTCGTGTCTTATTGTAATTTCTGCCACGTTCGACAGTGACGGTTGTGGTATTTTTTTAAGTGGAGATGGTGTTGTTGGTATCTCCGTTGCTGTTGCGTTCTTTTTAAGCACTGCCTGCCTAAAATATTTTGGTTTCGCAGGGTCCGCAGCCTTGCGTGTTTTACAAGCTTCACTTTTTGATGACATGTTTTAGTATAACATATATGTATAGAGATATTAATTTGAGATTAGTTTACACTGCTTGGGTTTTACGGGCTCACCTGATCTGATCGCTGTTGAGTACGCCAAAAACAAATTCGCTGATGTCCGGGTGATATGATGTGTCGTCACCGGTTAATAACTCTGCCGGTTCTTGTCCGATCCCTTTGTGGAGGGTGTCTGCGGATAGGTGCTTTTCCGCTCTTCTTGGATATTTAATAATTTTTTTATGATTGACTTCCTGGGAGCTATTTGCTTGAGAGTTTGCTGTCAAGCGAATAGCTCTAAGGAGCCAAAAATCTTGAATAATATCTCTAAATAGATGTACATTCTTAAAATCGGATAAGTATGTAACATAATTAATATAAACGTATATAATACTCGCAAGTAAAACTAATCATCTCTTTTATTGAGGAACCGGAAAAAGAAACAGTTTATTTTTCTACGGACCCCCGAGCACAGGAAAAATTATGATTATGAAATCCTTCGTGGAAATGCACTATAACTACGCTATACTGACAGGATTTGAACCAAATTCATCATTCAAC
Source organism: Nymphalis urticae (assembly GCA_905147175.2). Lineage (NCBI taxonomy): Eukaryota > Metazoa > Arthropoda > Insecta > Lepidoptera > Nymphalidae > Nymphalis > Nymphalis urticae. Next base: position 1,948,143 of record LR990009.1, read on the forward strand.
TTCGAAAATCTCGTATTTAGAAATGCATGTTTCATGGATGAGTGTAGAATAACAGACAATCAATTCCAACAATGCAAATTATAAATAGGACGAGTCATGAACACCGAAGTAAGACGTAAAAATCAATTACTGATCTATGTACAGTCATTTTTATAATATATAAAATTAAAATAACAAAATACACATTACAAATTGATAGCAAAAACACGCCGTCTAAAAGATTGTCCTGTGTCATTGTACCCAAGACGCTGGCACTATTGCTTCAAACACAGCAAACAATTACAACATAGGGACATACTTGCAGAGCAGAAACACTCATGACGCAATACAAGAAAGAACAATACAATATATTAAAAAAAAATCACATTTCCAATTAAATCCATTCAGTTGGGTGGCATTCTGGGAACAATTCGTGTGTAACGTGTGTAACGAAGTGTAAACATCGGAACCGATCGAAGACGATGAAATGTTAGGATATAACGTGTGGAACAACCTACAAAATGACCCCCTAGGGGACCAACTTCAAATTCCTCATTTATTAACTTTTCTTTCTTCAAATTTAGATTTTCTTAAATTTTCTTGACATACATTTTTTTACTTTTTGTACTTTTCTTTTGTTATCTGTTCTGTTGCAATTAATAATTTTAAAATTAAAAACAAATTGCTTTAATGTCTCCCTTATTCCCTTGAACACAATGTTATTAAATATTATCGGGATAAGTTTTTAATATTTCGCCGAAGGCATCTGCCTGGCTACCGCGCTGCTTTTTGCTGTTGCTGATAGTTTTGAAATTATACATGTTGACGTTAAGGGCCGGGCCACATTTTCTGGCGATGCAGCGCGCGGTGCGGCGGGAGATAGGCAAACGGCAAATAGGCAAACAGTATTTACAGCATGTTACGTACAGCATGTACGTAACATGCTGTAAATACTGTTTTCATAATTATGCCTGGTCTGATCCTAAATGCACCAAGTATGTTTTTCAAACGTTTTGATGGCAATACAAATAGTTGCTCTTGAATTTTGTATGCTTTTAAACTTTACAAATGGTAGACAACCCATGAAGTATGCCACAGATATCTACAGCTAAATACGCATTTGTTTCAAGGCAATACCGATATATATATATATACTTTTGAAAAGGTCATTTTAATAGATTAACCGTTCACTACATACGTCCACGGCTGACGCCACCGCGGTCGCAACTAGTCTAGCTGTGGCATACCACCACAAAAATAATAATGTCTAATAATAATAATTATTGTCTCGCATTGCACTTTAATTCGATTATACCCACCCAACTTCGGATTCGGACCCATCTTTAATTCCAGCTTGTCCGATAACAGCAGTCAAACCCATTATGTCCAACACCCTCTCTTCTGAAGCACTGAGAGTTTGTCTACTGCTTGGACCACCACCAGTACAAAAAGCATCACCACGTATCGCCAAACCTTTTTCTTTTAATCTTAGATTTCTAGTTCTGGACATTATTCGTTAATTTTTGTTGTGAGTAATTCGTTATTCCTTCGTTATAACTGGAACAAGTTAAAACTATTTCAGAGAAACAAATGGTCTATTGATTGAGTAAAGAATCAAGCACAATTGTTTATGTTTCAAACTTTCAAGTGCCAGAGTGTGATAGATTGTCAAATAACAAAGGAAGTTATTTACGAAATAACTAATAATTTACGTACCTTTCCATGAATTCCAATAAAGCTGCAATCTGTCCTGTGGCCTTAGCCAAGTTGACATTCTACAATCGTAATCGCTAATAGAAAACTGATCAAATGTATGGGCATGACGTCATCTCAACGTTAAGTCACGTGGTCAAAACAAACGAATAGAAAAGTCGTAGACAAGTTGACAATCGTTCAAAGTGATAGAATGGAATGTAATCGTTTCTACAACGATAATCGCTAACTCCATATAAATGGTAGCCAAGTTACAGTTTTGACAAGCGCTAACGAAAGTTATCGAAGTTTATGAACGATAACTAAGCGATCTCGGAGACCCAAGAGTTAACGCTAAAAAAATGGCGTCTCATATGACGACCGAGAAGTGTTTTGTTTATTAAACATAATTTTGGACTAATATTTTATTTTAAAATGCATACTTTAAATATGTTGTGGTGTGCTCATAATGAAGACGTGTGGCTTAAGCGCCGAAAAAGAGACATTCATCGTCAGTGCATAGAGACAATACGCGAAATGCCGGCAACTTTATTTGTGCAGCAATTTCGGCTAGACAAATTAACTTTTGAAGACCTTTGACATGAACTCCGACACAAGAATTCGTTAAAAGGATCAAAATAAATTCCACTAAAAGTTAAGGTAAGTGCTTAATAATATTTATTTATTTATTTATTAAGTACCATTAGCAGTCACTACACATGTAATATTAATAAACACACATTCAGAGTTAACATAAAGTGTGCAACTCTTCAAGAAGGCCACAACATGTATTTTAATATTTTACACTATTAAAATACTAAAAATTGCTGAATACATTTCTATAATATAGTATTAGCTATTTTTTTGTTACTTTTCTATCATAAATTTCATTTCCTAAATTTTTGTGGTTTTGTAGGTGTTGTGCACTCTTAGTTTCCTAGCCACAGGATCCTATCAGCGAATTGTTGGTGTCACTCAGCATCTTGCTCAACGGACAGCTAGTTGGTGCATTAGACAAGTTGTTGATGCTTTGAACTATTCTGCTGTCATGGAAAAATGAATAGTTTCCAAAAACAAGAAAACAACTTCATCAAAACAATGAGCAAGTATGGCTATTAGGTAGGTATTTATAATAGTAAAAAGATCTAATCTAAGGAGTTTACTTGTGACTAACTAAATTTTAAACTAATTTTTCAGGTGACTCTGGATATCCGCAACGCCCTTGGCTTATGACACCTATCCTCAATGCAGTTCAAGGTTCTAGGGAAGACCGATACACTCAAATGCATATGCAAGCCCGTAACTGTATAGAGCGCTGTTTTGGATTACTCAAAGCACGGTGGAGATGTTTGCTTAGAGACAGGGTTCTGCACTATCATCCTTATGTAGCTAGCAACATTAAAATGGCATGTAGTGTGTTAAATAAAATAGCTTTGCAAGCTGGCTTGTACCACCACCACAACCACTTCCTGCTGCACATGATAATGGGAATGATATAATCATGCAAGATCCCACACTCACTATGTCTGTAGGTAGTCAAAGTGAACTAATCCAAGGAAGAGCCATGCTGAGTTGTTTATTGAATAGGATATAGTAAGATTATTTTAAGCTTTAATAAGATTTTATTTTACATTTCCTAATTATAAATTGAACTTTTTATGTACTCTATATTTAATTTTTCTTATATAAATATTAATAATAAGATATTGATTGTATTTTGAACAGGTCTAGTTAATTGTATTTTGAATGTAATGTACTAAGATATTAAATAAATAATAAAACAGATTTGTTATTACAACTAAATTTATTATTATTTTTCTTAAAATACTAACATTTATAATTTGGTGGTGGTGTGCACCACAGGTAAGAATGAAGATAAAAAAATGACAAAGGTAAAATAATGTATATTAAACATATTGTACGCTGGTATTTATATTAGATAGGCTAGTCTATTACATTATATATGAAGCTAACTGTACATAAATATTGCTTTCAATTATCACATTTAATGTCTAAATTAAAATAGGGTTTTTTAATACTACAACAAAAAGATCAATTATACTAATTAAAAGAATTAAAAAGATGATGGTCTCAACTGCGATAAAATTTCTATCAATTTGTCTTCAGTATTAACTAAATGACTTAAAATTTGATTATGGTTTTCTTCTATTTGAATTATTCTCGATTCCAATTGTAGCCTTTCATTTTTCCATTTGTCTCTTGGCTTTATTACTCCTCCACCAATGGAGTTTAACAAATCTTCTAACTCCCGCCACAGTCAGTCAGCTTTAATTCGCCCTGGAAGCCCTTGCTGGGGCCTCGTTATATCGCCATAACTAGAACAAGTTAAAACTATTTCAGAGAAACAAAGGGTCTATTGATTAAGTAAAGAATCCAACACAATCATTGTATTGTTTTTTTCGTAAGTAGTAATATTAGTTCATGTCGCGTATCACGTCATTGTTTATGTTTCAAACTTTCAAGTGCCAGAGTATGATAAATTTTCAAATAATAAAGGAAGATATTTACGAAATAAGTAATAATTTACGTACCTTTCCATGAATTCCAATAAAGCTGCAAATTGTTCTGGGCTTGGTCGAGATTTATATTCCATTCGATAAAAGTTATAACATAAGTTAAGGTATCTTTCATCCTTAATTAGGATAATAACATAAAATTTCGAGTCACAGTAATGTTTAAATTTACATTTCGCAAGAAGAACATATACCCATCCTATTTCATTTACTTACTTTTTTAACACTTAAAACAAATATTCTTTGAACTTCAATTCAAACAAGAGTTCAACTCGCGTACAAAATACATACACAACTGCGACTTTGACGTTTGTAAGAACGCTCACCATAGACTAAAGTGAAGGTTTTTTCTAAGTACATTGTAGAATGAGCGTTCGACTCAGTCGTGTCAAATTGGCTACCAACTTATCGTTTTCTAAAATCGCTTACGCCGAGGCGTTAACGATTGTAGAAAGAGAGTCGATATGAAACGAATGTAACTTGGCTAGGGCCTCTGGGCTTGCTCGAGATTTATATTCAATTCTATGAAAGTTATCACATCATTTAAGGTACCGTTAAACTTGCTGACTGCCACTTTTTTGGGTCTAAAAAATTTTGACTCGACCTTTTTATTAAAAAATATAAAAAGATGCTAAGAGTTACTTATTTCTAAATATATTTTATCAAGTGCAAATTCTTACTAATATTAGAAAAATCCTTCATTTAAATCATTTTCATTATTAAAGGCCTAAAGAAAAATGTGGCAAAGTCTATGATCACATTTGCTAAGATTGCCAGACGAAAATAAATAATATAGCAGGACTTGGCCTCTATCCATCAATATGAAAATAATATAATCCCACTATTTAGCACTAGTAATATTTTTTCTCAAACTTTTTAAAATTCTTCATACAAAAAGGAGAAAGTTATTAGGGTTGTCAAATGTTTTCGTAGTTTTTATGAACTTGAAATCTTTAAGATAGTGATTCCTTGGTGGGTATAAAAGTACATAAATGCAATTTACAAGCGCAGAAGTCTACCTACAAAAACTTAAGGATACTGTTTGGAGCGCGTCAATGCACTGACTAACATTTACATTTCAGTAGTATTTCAATTTCATCATCATCATCGCCACCCTTTTCTCGTCCACTGCTGGACATAGGTCTCTCCAATGGCACGTCTTTGGGCTCAATCCTCAGCTCTCAATCTCCAACTGCTACCACCCACCTTGCGTATATCGTCACTCCAACTAGCTGGAGGGCGTCCTACGCTACGTTTGCCAAGGCGTGGTCTCCACTCCAGAACACGTCTTCTCCAATGGTCGTCGGTTCTGCGACATATGTGTCCAGCCCACTGCCACTTCAGCTTACTAATTCTTTGGTATTTCAATTTATGTTCTTGAATTTTGCTTTTATGTATTGCGTGTTTGTCGCCTGTTTGCCACGAAAGAATTAAACGTGTTTATTGCGGGTTGCATATCAGCTTAATTAATTAATACAAACCTAAAATACAGTGTAAGTATTACAACCACAGTAGCTTATGAACTTATAGCAAGATTAATTAGATGATTATTCAAGATGTTTCCTGGTACTAAAGTATATTGTACTTATACCTATATTTTTAAATAAAAATGAAATTCTTATATTTTCTTTGGCAATAAAGAAGAACTACGCGGAATTGGTATTGGCAAGAAATAATTTCAGATTTCTGTGTAGTGGAAAGATACGTATGAGTAAAATCCAAGATATTTAAGTTATGTAAAAGCAAAACCAGCAACATCCACCTGAATTATTTTTCTTGAGAATTTGAAAAAAAATTGTGAATACGTAATTACGAATACATATTATGAATAATATGATAACAAGTTGAACAAAGGTTCAATGATTCGTTATGTTCGTTTTGAACTTATTGTTAAATTCCGAGCCATCAGAATGTCCTTATGAATATTGCTTCTATATGACTCATTTATTGGACATTATACTTTGAGTAATCAATATCCTCAAACTTAAATGTTCCCCGGCGACCCTCTCGGGGGTTTGTTAAGAGCAATTCCATATCGGATTCCAGAATAAAACTAAAATCATTTACGTCAGGCAAATAAAAAAGGTCCGCCTTCCTTCTTCTCATAAATTTAATCAGCATTCCCGAATTTTCAGTTAACTCTAAAATCTTCCCTACTTAATACTTATTCGTTTTATGTCCTCTAAATCTAACGAGAAAGAAACTGTTAATTTGTTTCTCTGCCATATTTTCTGAAGAACTTTGTATTGTTTTCTAAATTATGCGTTTCTAATTCCTCTATTGTATCGCTTTCTTCTAATGAAGAAATAAAAGTTCCATCATCAGAAGACTCTTTTAATGAATACTCATCATCACTGTCACTCATCAGTCTCTTCTTCTCATAATCTTTTTTTTATTGTGAGTAATTTTTTACCAAGTTTTCTCTTTCTGAAATTAGATAAAGTCAAAT